>OY728157.1:1854130434-1856630434 GCA_963277665.1 Viscum album
TCCCATCATATTAAATTATCTGACCACAAAACATTATTAGAAAAATTTTCCTAGAACTTCAAGGTTCTCATCATAATGGGAAAATACTATGAACATATCAATATGAAAAATAATCTAGTAAATTTTTACATTAAATCCATAAAGAAGAATAAAAAATATGTTATAAATTGTTTAATTAATATTAAATACATGGAATATATATATAATCAATGTATAATCTATTGGTTCTAAGAAACCAACTCTAAAAAACTCTTACATGGAATAGATCCAACTACCTTTGACTTTCAGTCTGCTAGACCTCACATGATAATAATGTTTATTTTGAGTTGAGGCTTTATTGAAGGGGTCCACAACATTTCCTTCCATTAATAAAATACCCACTACAACCTAAACTCTTTGAGAAAAACCCCTCAATAGATGATAATTTCAAAGAATGTTCTTTTTTTACCGATGTGACCTTAGATCTTTTGTGAGATACACCACTGTAGTATTATCACAATGAAGTGTGATAAGTTCTTTACTTATAGGTACCACTTCAAGAACATGGATTTAGTTATGAAAACATACTTCTTCCTTAACTTACTTGGAATATGAAATATTCTTGAACTCAATTATAGAATCTGAGACCATAGCTTGCTTTGAGCTCTTCCATATCACAACACCTTTATTCAAAATGAATATGTATCCTGTTTATGAATTAATCTCATCTTGATCAGTTTAGAATATAGATTCTTTATATCCTCTAATGAAAAGTTTATCATATCATCCATAGACTAGAAAAATATCCGTAGTATGCCTCAGATACTCAAGGATAGTCTTCACTACCTTAAAACAATGGTCACGTAGATTGTCTTGATATCTTCTTACCATAATCAATGTGTAAGAAAATTCTATCCTAGTAAATAGCATGGAAAAAATTTATGACCCAATCAATTATGTTTATATAATCCTTTACATTCTATTTCATTCCTCATGAGTCTGAGGAAATATTTTCACGAAGAGATGAATTCCATTTGACACTAGAAAGAACCCATCTTGGATTGTTCCATACTAAATCTCTTTAGTATCTTGTTAATGTATATACATTTACTTAAGGTGAGAAACCTCTTAGATATATGATGACATATCTTGATCCTAAGAATATAATTCCTTACCCATGTACTTTATAGATAATCATTTATTCAACCACACCTTAACATACTATAAGATTAGTATTTCATTTCTTATGAGTAATATGTCATCAATAAATACTATTAAAAAAACGAACACACTTCCACTAAATAATTTATAGACACATCACTTTAATTAATTATTTTAGAAACCAAATTTCATTATGGTGTCATCAAAATGAATGTTCCATGACCCAGATTTGCACATGAATCCATAAATGGATCTTTTCAACTTGTATACCTTATTTGTGTCCTTTGGAGTTACAAACACTTCATGTTGTGTTATATAGATATATCCCTGAAGGTTATTGTTAAGGAAGTCTATTTGGAATTCTATTTTCTTAATATCATAATAATGGGAGGATAAAATTAAAATTTGAGTTTTTATGGATTTCAACATTGCAACTGGTGAAAAGGTTTTATCGTGGTCAATGTATTGATGTTGTTTAAAACCTTTTGCAACCAGTTGTGCCTTATAGGTACTGACTTTTCCTTCTATTTATATTTTATTATAGAATACCCATTTCTAACCAATTGGATTTACATATAATATATGGTCTACCAAAATGCAGACATATTTTGGTACATGCAATCTATTTTAGAATTCACAACTTCTTTCCACTTAGCAACATCTGTTTCACTTACTGCTTCTTTATATAATTAAAGATCATTATTGTTAACTAATAATGAGTCATTATACTAATTGAAAATAAATATATAACATTATAGTTATATATCCTCTCCTGTACTCCTATGTTTTACTTGTGTCTCTATAATAGTATCTTCTTCCATAGGGCTTTGTGGAATCTATTCATGTACCAACTCTTGTGTGCCTTAAGCCTCAAATTCATCAAAGTCTATCATTTCCCCACTATATCTTTGTGATATTTTCTCCCTCTCAAGGAATATATAATTTATTTACACTATAATGTTTTTATAAATGTTTGTATATGTAATATCCCCTTATTTTCATGGGTTATCTTATAAAGGTACACTTTGTGACTTGGGGTGATAGTTTGTTACCTGAAGAGGCCTTAACAAACACTTTACTTCCCCTAACATGTAAATTGAATAACATGCTTTTCTTTCCACTACAAAATTCATATGGAATACCATTTATCAATGTATTTTTTACTTGGTTTAGTATATGTGCTACTGTTTATAACATGTATCCCTAAAAGTATATTGAAAGACTCACATGACTCATCATTGATATCACCATGTACAAAAAGGTGTGGTTCCTCCTTTATCATACACCATTACACTGAGGTGTGTAAGTAGGATGGATTTGGGATAGTATCCCATAATCCCATAAGTAATCAATGAAGTTTTTATTAAGATATTCTATACCATGGTCTGAGCATAGTTTTTTAATATTCTTTCCAAGTTGGTTCTAAGATTCATTATTATATTCCTTGAATTTATCAAAAGAATCTTACCTTTACATTATTATTTATACATATCTATATATACTAAAATAATTAGTAAGGTTTATAAAGAGTGAGTACCCTTACCTTTCATCAATAGGAAATGGTACACACACATTGGTATAAACTAATTCAAGAATATTTTGATCTCTTTTATCTTTCCCACAAAATGGAACTTTGGTCATTTTCACTTAAATTATAAGTGACATACACCAAGTGGATCTAGTTAAAAAAAATATAAATATCTATCTTGATATAATTTATTTAAGTGATTTTTGTTTACATGAAATATATATTGATTCCAATGTTGGGTGTGGTATGAGTCATGTAAAGTAATTTAGTTATAAATTTACATTACTTTGTTCTTGTAACCCAGCAGATAAAGATCATTATTTAAATGTTCTATAATATAAAAACTTATATATTTATAAAAGTAGAAAAATTTACTACCAAATTTGAAAATAAATCCACCAGTATCAAGTATGGATACATAAATAATGTTTTTTTAAAATATGGGACATAATAAAAACAATTCAAAACCAAGATCATTTTGGTCAGAAACATGAGGTTATAGTCCTCAATAGCTACAATAGAGAATTTAGCTCTATTGGCTACTCATAGATCTACCTCCCCTCAGTAAATATTTCTAAATTTACTTGGTTCCTATATTTTAATACATATGTGAGAACCACAATCTATATCTAATAACCAATATATAGAAATATATAAATTGCACTTGATAAAAATTCACATCAAGCTTCCCCTTACTGATTTAGCTGGGTATAGTTTTTCTTCCAATGGACCTTCTTACCACCTGTGAAAAAGACACCATATTATTCCCTTTATTTCCCCTTGATCATCCTCTTATTGGAAGGTTATGAAGAGGAATTTTTATTAATTATATTCATTTTCCTTTCAAATGTTTCCCTATATAGAAGTAGTTTTTTCACGATTCATATCCTTATCTATTTTGTTAGGAAGTGTAAAAAGAATTAGTAGAGACTTATCAATGTTTTTCATATTCAAATTAATAACAATGATAGATAATCTTTAAGGGAGTGATTCTATAATGATAATAATTCCCAATTCTTTGAGGATTTTAAACCCTAGAACCTATAAACACTCAATATAGGTAATGGGCCAGACTATTTGAGGCCCAACTAAGGAATACTCTCTAATATTTCTCTGAAAAAGTGCCTTGTAGATATAAAAAAAATAACCATCTTGCACTCTCATAGTTAATATCATAGAGGTACTCAATTATTCTATATACATCAATGTTTTCGTGAGACATCACGAGTTCACTAGACATAGGAGAAAGAATCAAACATTGAATTCTGACTATAAAATTCATATGTTTCTCATAGAATAAGAAACCTTAATACCTCTACTCCTTATAAGATAGATTTGTAAATGAGGATTTGAGCAAGTAATATTTCCTTTCATGGCGTAACACAACCCAAAGGCATTTTTACCATTCATAGAATGTTCTGTAAGTTATATGGTTTTCTTTATCCAATATGTATCATAGGGATAACGTGTGTGATGAAATTTAATTTTTTTTACAATTAAAATTATATATTATTAGTACTTTTCTTGATTACAAATTGGGTGAGATATAATAAATTAATTTATTTTATTAAATCATCCACTATTTTATCATGTTCTAATTACCCTCACCATTGAACTTGGAATGTTTAGTTTCTCAAAAAATTTATTTACAAGGATCCATATTCCCTTTTTAATAACCCCAATGTGGATTGGTCAAGCCACTTGATGGTGTTTAGGTAGGCATGTCTTTTCAAACTACGAGCTTGTAGCTCCTTGATCCATTGAGTAGATAACCCTATCCTAAAATCATGACCTAGATTTCCTTAAAACCCGTCTCCAAATTATACTATGTCTAGAAAGAGGTAATCCTCATGATCTAAAATGGTCAAGTCAACCCAAAAACATTATAATAACTTCCATTATAAATATAAGTTTCAAAATAAGGGTTGGTCGAACACTTAGTTCTCTTGATTTTCAATCCCAATAATGTAATGGTAGGCCAAGTATGTCTTAATATTTAATTGATGAATTTTAACTTATCATGTATAAATTTTATATTATTTTATCCCTTAATTTTTTTAATATTATGTGTATGCTACTTAATTAATTAACCATGATGTATAAAAAATTTATGCATAATTCATTTATTTAATTTTGATCTTTTTAAACTAATTCATTTATTAATGTGATTGTGACATAAAATCAATAAAATAAATAATTGAATAATATAAAATAAATAATTAATTAAATTTCCCATTCATGAGATTTATATAATGGTTTATTTAATGAGATAACATTAAATCACCCTTTTTCCTAGGAAAAATAACCCATATGCTGGTCTAGGCATGAGTTACAACATTCCACCTATCGGCCATTGTATCACCTGAGTTGGAATCATAATTTTTCCGTCCTTAGACTCTTCCAT
Organism: Viscum album; assembly: GCA_963277665.1. Classification (NCBI taxonomy): domain Eukaryota; kingdom Viridiplantae; phylum Streptophyta; class Magnoliopsida; order Santalales; family Viscaceae; genus Viscum; species Viscum album. Next base: position 1,854,135,507 of record OY728157.1, read on the forward strand.
GAAAATTGGGATACTACATTAATTATATATATTTATGACTCATACATAGGCAATGAGAACCAATAGATTGATTAAAATAGAATTACTTAAACATATCTGGACATACAGGTCCTACATAATAATGGAGGGAGAGATAACTCTAAGGTAATCATTCAATTTAATATTAAATAATTGAAAACCATTGAAATGAATGAAATTAAAATATCCAACACCTACATTGGGCTTGGTCAAGGTCAGTAATGGTCATGTATGAAACAAATACGCGAAAATAAATGGGTAGAATTCATTTCATTATTCATTATTTATTATTAAGATGAACATAATTGGATTAATTAATTAAGGATTTAATTAATTTCATTTCATCTTAATGTTAATTCAAACCTTATTGGAGAAACCCATAATTTAAGTAATTCTTGTAAAACAAATGACAAAATAAATAATGATTTATTTATTAAAATAAATTAACTGATCATTTAAAATTATTTAAAACCATTATTAAATTTTCAAACATACAATGGTGTGAAAATAAAAAAATAAGGTTTTGAAGTTGAAATTTTTTAATTTAATTTAATTATAATTCCATCAATTAATTGTAGATTACACAGTGGGTATACCAAGCTACATGGTGTGTATCTCAGTTTCCATGTATTTAGGGTACATACCAAGTCCTACAGCATGTATCTCAGCTGGACTAAAAAACAAGTAATGACTAGATAAACATCATGTGTTCCTCTTTTGGTGTTCCCAGGATGCATGCCTAGGTCTCTGACATGTGTCTTGGTGGACTAAACAACATGTACATGCTAACTATAGACAGTGTATCTCTTTTCCTTGTGAGTCGGTTTTGTCACTGAGTAGCTCAATGTGTTCTTTAGAAATGATATTTGATGAACTACATGCCATGTTCACTGCATACATGTCATGTATTTCATTAATGATCAAAATTTTCAGTCTCACATGGTTTTTACCATATATGATGACTACATGGATTTTATAATTTAGGCTCCTAACCCACATTGACTACACAGAGTGTACATCGTTACATAATATGTAATAAAAAACCCGCATGACACCATGGCTGGTAAAGGCATGGCATACAATGCATGTAATTACTTCATTATGTGTCATGTATTCTAAATCACATCCAGATGGAGTTTACTAGGGTACACAACATGTAATTCCAAGTACACACCATATAACCTTGTTTTATCAGAAAAAATTGGCAATTTCCCAATGGAATCTCTTTCCAATATTCATCTATTCTTAAACCATTAAGAAAAAAACATAGTTTAATGATTATGATTAATATTATAAAACATGTTATTTTAGATAGGATTTATAGAAAAAATAAAAAATAAATTAAAATCTAACCACAATTGGTTATAGATCAACAATCATATAAATAATTATAAATTTAAACGTGATAGCTCTGATACCACTTGATGATTCCAGGCATAACAAAAGCATGTGGTGGGGGGAGTTATATTAAAATATTATTTAATAATCATTGCCTGAAACCATGAGTGAGGATCTTATATGTCAAATTTATAATTAATTTATTAATTATCTAAATAAATAAAAAACTAGGTTTATTAACTTTCTTAATTGATGAATGTTGATCATCCAAGAAGTCCCTTTTAGATTTCCATTATTTCATAGTGAGGATCTAAGGATAGAATCCTTCTAGTGGTGATCCAAATGTGATCCAATGATATCTAAGAAACACTACTCAATATCTAGGTTCTATCTTGAGGAATCAAATTTCTTGCGTTGTTTGTTCTTGATTGACCGTACTTTAGCCTTGAATAAATCTCTCTTTTATTTGTCATTCCTAATAGAGAGAGAAGGAAAGATGATTTGAGAGATATTTCATGGTTCACAATGATTCTCTAATATCAATTTTTTATATAATACACAAGAAATAACAATAAATTTATAAAGGTAGGGTTTAGGATAAAATATTATTTAACTACATGTCATCCATTAAAAAACATTTAAAACCATTAGTAAACCACACTCTACATCGTAATTTTTTTTGGTTCTCCATCTTTTGAAAATTGATACATAATATTTACCACCATATAAATAATTATTTTATCAATAGATGTGGTATTGATCCATTTGAACTCCTTATTATTTATTTAATACCTAAATAAATGTTTTCTTCATAAATTAATATTTAATTCACATACTAGAGAATAAATATTTGTTAAATATAAAATAAAATAAACAAATATATTTTTATTCTCATGTTGGAGAATAAATATTTATTTAATTTATGTGATTAATATAACTTTAATAAAATTATTCCTTAGTCTTGAGAATAATATTTCTTCCATTAATTAAATTCAAATAAAATTTAATCGAGTTAAGTGGAAACACATAGTGTGTGACCCTCATGGATTATTTATAATTTTTATTAGGAAGTCTTCCCTAAAGTATTGGATTACTATCTAGAAATGGGACAAGGAACCCAAGATAACGAATTTAAGGTCTCGATGGCGAAAACAACATAAAAATACCTATTATATAATATAATCATTTTTCACAATATCTCATCAAGTAGGCTGCATGATCATTTCATCATCCTGTTTTTCTTGATATTTATTTATTTGACTATCTAAAATAAACATGTCATTACACCATGACAAAGGAATTTAGTGATGATTATATTCCAATAAATGAGTTGAGATATAAAATCAGATATAGATGGAAGGGAAAATCATTCTTCAACTTATGCATTAACAACATGTTAATCGTGACACACCCAATGCACCATACATCCCTCCAACATATGGCATGATAGATTTTATCATTAAATATATGTGTGCAATTAATGAAATGTATTAATGATAATATTAATGTCTATGGACCATTTCAAATTCTTACTGATAGGAATATATGATGACACCGGAACATGAGGAATTCGTACTGGTAGTCATAATCTCATAATCTCCCATCATAGAGAATACCAAGTATTAACTTCATGAGAAGAAGCCTCATTCATTTATGAGTACTTTCAACTGATAGTATAAATACTACATGTCCCATCATAGTATGTTATCAAACTACAGAAGTATATGAAAAATATTGTCATGACATTTTAAGGTTATTATTATAAGGGGTACTTATATAACCTAATAATTGGGAAAAATAATCTAGTAAATAATTACATTTAAGCCTTGATGAATAATAAACAATATATAATAAGATATTTAATTAATATTTAATACATATAATAGAAATGTAATCAAATTATAATAAGTTAATCTTAGTAAACCAACTCTAACACATAATAAAACATAATTAACTATAACATGCATTCCCCTACCTCCCCAAGGGCTATATGGTCCTTAGGGAACTGTTTGATCTTAGAACATATTTTCCTCACTACTTCGACCAGATCTTCCCATCTACTCATCACTGACCACTAAACATGGTATTTTTATATAGACTGAGTGCCTCAAATCATTATAAAAATTCCTACTATGGTATATATTTACCCATGGATTCTAAATCTAGTATTTATTCTTAAAATTTTATCATTTACTTGGTCAAATTGAAGAGATAATTTAAGAGTGGTTGAAGATTTTCTCTAAGATTTTACCCAAACTATAAATCCAATAAGAGTGATTCCAAATCCATTAGTTGAGTGTATATGAATGATTTATAAAGGAATTTGTTTCCCCACATGATTCAATATAATTTTTAATACATTAGTATATTATAATGAGTATCCTAAAAAAATTCTCTCTAACTTATCTCAAAATCATTGGTACAAGTCTTAATTAATCCAAATGAATTTAATTTTATTAACATGTAGAATATTGATCTAGAAGGTTTCATCATGAATAAAAATAAATTTTTTACTTATTTATAGAGTAAAATATCAAACCAAAATATTCTCCCTATAATTTATCATAATCCAAGAATTAGATTTACAAGATTAAAATTCCATTAGAAATAAATTTAATATAAGAAAAATATACTTTAATTTTAAAGGATTATTCAAATTTTATACCAATATATAATAATATATAATTTTAGTCTCAAAATAGAAAAATCAGATAATAAATAACACATATTCCATATTGATTCATCATAATTCAGCGACTGTCCACCGATAATGTGGAACCTTATATAATGGATGAAATATAATATAAATTATAGTTTTCTTATAATTTCCTCTAAAATGGTTTTATAAATGGGTAAGAATAGTTAATATTCCATGTATAATAAAAAAAATCACTAAAAAAAATATCCAATAATGACACAATGAATTAACATTGCTGGAAAATGACCAAAATATTATCCAAAAGGAAACACCACATTACAGACTCAATGATACAATATCTTTATCAATCATGAAATCCAAGAGTAAGGATTTTATTTTTTACCCTTTTTAATAGTTTATTTATTTATTTGTAAATTTTTTTTGTGGTAGTAAATTAATTCAATTAAGTGCTAATAAATTCAATCACACTAAAATCATTCCAAAAAAAATGCAAATTCAACCTTAGGAGAAAATGAGTACTATTATATATTATACATTTTCAAAAATACGAATAAGGTTTTAACATATATAATATCACATAAGAAAGCATTGAAATTAATATATCCAAATGAAAAAGGATATAAATTCAATAAATGATCATAAAAAATTATTTGTGATGTATTTTATAGAATATGTGATTGATTATGAACCAAAATTTAAAACAAAGAAATGCTTATCTAATCTAACATATATCATTGTGATGAATTTTTATGGCATTATAATAGTGGTTACACATTTAACATCTATGATCAATATAATAAAATTACTTTACAAAAAATAGGGTTATTAGTATATTCTGATTATTGATTTTATAATGCTTAAAATATAGAAACACAAACTTATTATCAATTTCATATTTTAGAAACATTAAATATATATACGATGTTGATTATATGAAATTTAGAGTACCAATGTTCAAATATAACTAAGTTTATGGTAATAGTAGTGTTAATCATGTTCAATTTTTATTTACATTATTAGGCCTAAAATATTAGATTACAAGGATTACCCATTTAACATGGTATCACATGAAAAAGTTTTTTAGGTTTTTTAAATTTAAAATTATAGGTTTTATGTTATCTTAAAAGGAAATATAATTCACATTGTTATGAAAAATTTTGATGGGTTTATTGACATCTCTGATATCCCACCATATATAATATGAATAAAAAAGGATAAAAAAATACATAGATGTAAGTTATTCTTTATCAAATTATCCTAAATAAGTGATATGGGAAAATAATTATTCAATATATGAAACATACTATAGTATTTTAAAAAAATTAAATCATTTATTTTTCAAAATTTTCAATATTCAAATCAATGTTCTTTAGTTTTTTATGAGAATTATTAATATATTATATACTAAATATTAAAAGTATATTTTAATATATAAGTTACAACCAAATCCCAACTGTTATGCTACCACCTTTATTTTTAATAAAACTACTATATATATATAAATTTCAAATATTGTAAATACATATAAATTATATTATTATAACTTATTATATTTTTTGAAATTTAAAAACAAAAATAAAAATAAACATTTTAATTATAGAACTATTATTTATTATTAATAATATGTTTTTATTAAGTAAATTATGTGATGTTTTTTTAGGTTTTCATTCTAATTAATATGTTTTGAAATTTTCATATTTAAATTAATTGATAGAGTAATATATATTGTCATATAATAATTAATTTTTAATTGAATTATATAAATATGTTAGACCCTTCTATCAAGTCTTCTTTTTCTAGATAAAATAATTCTTCCACAGTATGTAAACATAGTAACCCATATTTACCATGTTTTTCACTATTTCATGGGAATGAAGATAATAATAATGTATTTTTATGATAATGATAATATTATCAATAAATATTTTTAATTGAATTAATATTTCATTATCATTTCAAGACTGTGAATAGATTATCATCTTGTTTAATGGGTTAAATATTTTCAATAGGATAATATAATATCAATTCTTGGAGGCCATAGAGATAAAATATAACATACATTAAAGATTGGATCATTAAATGGGCATTGGGATGGATCAATAAATAAAAATAGATATCAATAGGAAAATATTAGGCCCTAATGTAATGGTAAATGTATATATAGATAAATCTTATACCATGGTAAAAAATTTGGAGTTCTCCATGTTTATGTGGATACTCCAATTGGGTTATCCCATTTCACATAGTATGTTCATCATGTCCTTGGATAATAATTATAGAAAATTAAACACTAGGATCACAATATTAATGGTGTATCGTTATAGAGGTAAGATTTGATTCAATTGTGTGAAAGATCTTTTCATTGTAGATGACATAATTTTCTTCATCCATGGAATGGAAATACCCATTCAAGGCTTCCAAAAGATCATAAATGAATAGGGAAAACGTAGAGACTAGTGAATCTAACAAGAAAAATGAAATGTATATATTTCTTAGAATATTTGTGTAATTATAATTGAAAGGGTTGAAAAAATTCTAGTCATGGAGAGTAGTAATGTTCATATCAAATATTTTATCAAACCTTTTTCCATAGGTATAATTCTAATCCATCATTATGAGGGGTAGGTAAACCACACAATGAAATGGATCAAAAACTATAAAATCATATTCTTATATAAAAATGGAGTGGAGATATCAATTTTTATATGTAATCGACAAGAAAATCCATTGGAGAGGGTGGAATCAATGTGAGAAACATTGAAGAGAATATGTACTACTTGCAGGTGAACCTAGCCGAGTTTTTTAATGAAGGACATAAATTTTAGGCTGTGTTCATGTAATATAAATACTTTTATATGGATTATAATTTAACCTTTAGGAATGAAATATTATCCTATATGTGGATCTATATAAAATGTTATACCCCCTCTTGAATTACTAGTCTAGTTGGATAGTTTATAGAGTGATAATTTATTCTAGAGAACCATATTCTATCCTGAGTGTTTGATCATAGGATAAAACATTCAAAAATCTACTCATCACCCAATTATAATTTAGATAGTTCTAAACAAATATCATAGTATTTTCATCAATTTATTAAAATATCATAACATGAATACCGTTGCGAGTTTACTACATCTTGATTGGGACCCTTCAATGTGTCAGATGTCTATAATTCTTTACATGGATAAAAGGAAGAAGAAAAATTTGAGGGATGAATCTAGTTTAAAAATATCCATTTGAAATATATCTTCTTGATTTTGTGTATTCAGAACCATTATATTTTAATTGATAGATAGGTGAAACATAAATGGATTCAACTTGACTCTAAATTTAGCTTTTATGAATCCCCAAAAGTGGAAACTTTATCCTACTAAATATTTGAAGTAGAAAATGTGATGTTTTTTTGGACTATTATTAAGAGACACTTGGTGAATCCATGAAACCTTTAATTAAGAATGGATATCATGGGAACATTGTCTCAAAAATATAGATCAAGGGCCATAATATAGCCTTAATAGTGGTATGCTGGGTCATTTGGGAGGAACAAAATGAATTTAGAACCAATAGTTAGCAATGTTATTCTATATTCATAAAAGTTATAGTTTTTATAGATATCTAAGAAAAATAAACACATTTATATGATTATTTTTCATGAACAAACACCCTATCTCATAAATGGCCACACAAACTGAAGGATTATTGGTTTAGTGTCTTAGAGGGTCAACTACGCTAAAAAATTATTTTTAAATACTTTTAAAAAAAATTCACAACCACTTAAATCTAAACCCTATTCTAATAATCTCATCTAATACCGATTTCAAATCCTAGGGAATGAAAACATAAGAAATGGGTAAGATCAAATGACCATTAAAGGGAAAAAATAATAAACAGTTCAAGATGTCCTCATATATGAGATCATAAGCATACAAGAAAACATTTACATGGGAGAAATATCATATCAACATGAGTGATAATCATAAGAAATAAGGAATTTTAAAAATATGTTACATAATAACATAAATCAATAAAATATCAACATGAAATCATTATTACTATAACATAGATTAGAAACATTTAATATAAAACATGAATCCTCATTGAATAAGCTAATAATAAAAAAAATCTTTCAAATATGGCACAAATATTAGTATAGGGATCATTAGTTTCATGATCCACACAATCATTTCCTATTCTTATAAGAAATTAAAACATCGTTAGGAATAATTTTCTTATGAGATGTTAAATTTTCCCCAATTCTTTGGAGGGTGATATAAGAAACCACAGGTTATCACTCATATATATGAGTGCCGCTTTCAAATAATTCACTAATATCATTATAATGAATCCATGTATATAAAAAACATTTCAGAATTTTTTTTAATGAATATCATTCACTTTTCATAAATAACCCATGAAAATAAAAAAAGGGTTTCATAATATTTTGAAATGGTATAAAATAATAATGTGAAATAAATTGATTAATATAGAAAAATTGATCACCCATAGATAATAACTCAATGAACGAAAAATAGAGGGTGAAACACAAAAGATAGCTAGATATAGATCTTTTTAAACATATAGAGGAAAATAAAAACCAAATAAAAAATATATATTTCCTGATATAATATTTTTAATCATTTTTGTAAAATTTATAATTATGATTCTCTTTTAAAAAGTCTTATTTATATTTTTAAGAATAATACTGAAAGTAAAATCATTTATCAAAGTTTATTTGTACTAATAAATTTTTTTACCCAGATATAATGTTATGACCCGAACTGTTACAAATAAATTTCTCCATGCAATGTATTTAAATGTCTTATTAAATAATATAGTTATAGAGAACACATACACTTAACTTGTTTTAATATATCATATCATATTTAATTTACCATTAAGAATCATTACCATTGATAATATAGCTATTGAACAATGATCACATGATTAGTATAAAAATAGGGTTTAAGAAATCCAATTGACACATACAAAGGAAGTGATGGCCTCAACAAGTTTTCTTGTACCTTATGAATCCCATTTATCAGCTCTTATGAGGTAGATATCATCTCTGTGATTTCCCCTTGACCAAGAACAAGATTACATCCAATAAATTAATCATGAGCGAAACCTTTTACGTGAGAAGTTCAAGATCATTGAGATCATGACCCAAACCATGTTTGCAAAACTTCGCCATGAATTTCCCACCATCACACACTTTACCCTTAAAGAGTTTAAGGGCATATTAAAGGGATATATATCAATAAACAATAAATACATGTATATACATTATTTTTTATAGAATACATTATATATATTTCATTTTATTATTGTTACTTTATAGATGTTTTTTATTTTGACTCAATAAAACAAAAATAGAACATTTTATTAATAATCAAATTCAATTAAGGAATTTATTTTGATGAATTAATGGATTTTTTGAATAATTAATATTTTAATAAAATGTTATTACTATTTTTTTTGTTAAATATAAATGATCATATAATTTTTTTGATGTCAAATATATTTTTTATAATGGTTTGAAAATTGTTTTTATCAAAAAAACCCAGTATTTATTAATAAATATTGATTTTATTTTAAAAGTAAAATTAAAATATTTAAAAATTTATTTAGATAAAATGAATATTTTTTTAATAAGAATTTTTAAATTATCCAATAATGAATTTTTCATTATTTTCCAAGACATTCAAATTTTTGGGTAAAAATTAAATACCGTATAAAAAATAGTTTGTGTATTATGACATCGTAATGACACAAAAACTGATGTAATAAATACAATAAATGGTATATAAGGACAAATATACATTTTTTATTTAAAATAATTATATTTTAAGTTTATCTGTTTAATTTTATAAATGATTATGAATTATCCAAAACCATTAATATATTTAAGGTTTTAAAGTCATTTCTTTAAGAGTACGACTCAACTCTAAATAAGAAAGGGGGTTATTTTATTAATTTATCCCCTTGATCTTATAATATAATTAAAATCACTCCCATTAGAAAGAAACAATGGAGAAAAACCATGGTATGGTTTTTGGTTTTGGTTATTTTATTATTTTGAGTCAAAAACCTAAATAATAAATTTGTTTCCCTCTATTACAATATAAACCCACCAAATATCCCATTTATCTTCACTAAAACTCCTTGGATCCTATCTATAATATTCCCTCCAATCTCTAAAGTCCTCCCAAGTTACCCCAAATCTCTCTAGAAGCCTCTCTAAAGCATTTATAGTCACACACTCAAGTAAGGGATCTTTTTCTTTCTTATCTTTATACAAGTATCTTCTTTGGCTTATATCCTTTATCTTCCTTTACTCATGATGGGATATGTTATTAAATATCACTATTACTATCCAATTTTTTCGAACTGATGATAGATCCCTGTCACTGTCATAAACCCATTTTTATGAATTTTTAAGTGACAATGTTATGCAGCCAAAATTTCACCGCAATTTTCCATGCCAAAAAAATTGTGTAGTGAATACCATACCTATTTCTTATCAATGATATTCACATTTATACACTAATAACTCTTTTAATTTATAATTACATATATTTATTCCACACTACATGATAAATTAATAAATTATTAAGATGAATTAATTCATTTTGAATGATCTATATGGAACAATTAAGCTTGATAATGGAATGAAAGTGATAGGTGCACCCAAAATTATATTGCGCTCCAATGAATTAGGTAATGTTTTGTCTCATGAGACATCATCTTGTGATAAAGAGTGATCCTGATTCCATTATGTTACTTTTTACACCATGATTTTTAAGTGGTTTAGGCTTAAACTATGATTATGATGCAATGTTTTAAGTTGTTTCCACATTTCCCATGTTATTTCCATCATGATATATCAAGACTTATTAGTCATGATCCTTTTATTCCCCATTGATATGAATAGAGTCTAACATGTATTACTGTATTCATGTTATTCCATTTTTATTCCGTTAGTGGTCTTTATTTATCACCCCTTTGTTATGTATGTCCCAAGGTTATCCCACGCAGTTTGAAAAGACACATAATTTTAGAAGCATGTTAAAGAAGTTTTTAATAATGATGTTATATCCCGTTGTCAAGATTTTATGATATGTACCTAATTTCCAAAGATACTTGACTTCTCGATATTTCAGGTTTTATTATGTGAACTTTAATGTAATAAATCATGTATTAATGGGTAGTAAAAATAATGGTTTTTATAGTTGGTATCAAAGGAAAAATTTAGTTGTTTTTTGGGATTAGGATTAGAAAACTCTAGTGAAAGACTTAGAGATAAGACTATGTATAAAAAACATACCTAAATTTTGGTAAGTATAAAGTATATAGTCTATCAAGAAAATACATCTCTATTTGGATACTACAAGTGGATGTGGGTCTGGAATAGATGTACATAGATTTGAAAAATCTAATCAGTTATGTTAGGCCTAACTCGGTGTAACCTGGTACACGATAACGAGCCTTACTGTGAACCTGGTCTGACACTCCCAGATAATATGATTTTCTAAATTCATAATCTTATTAAAACCATTATTAATGGTAAAAAATATTCCAATAATAATATATGTCAGGAAGTAGATCGTAGATAACATATATTGAAGCATAAAAATTCATAAATTAAGAAATAAATTTAATTTATAAGTAATTCCATTAATTTCATTGGATTCCACTTTATGTGTTTAATATTTTAAAACAATCACCCCTAAATTTCCTTTTATTTTTTTTGAAATGGACAAAAATGGGAGGAGTCAGATAAATAATCAATGAAATGGGAAATTTGATGACTTCCCCAACGATATGACCAACCTGATGAGAGGAGGAATAAAAAAAATTTAGACAATACTCTCTTAGCTGACTCATGTTCAGAATAGAAATATGGATCAGAAGGAGTGCTGAAATCCCCCTAAGAGATACCAATGTGTGATTAAGACCTTTATGTGACAAAGGTCTCTGACTTTCAATGGATTATCCGACCCCTTAATCTAATAAAAATAGATCCACTCCATTGAGAAGATATTGACCAACCTTAAATTTTTTGATCAAGAGAAGGTTCTACTGTATATTTATCATATTGATGGAGAACATGATTAATGGTTTATATTGATAAAAAATATGAAGCCTTGGGAAGAGATCAAACAATGAGGTGGAATGAATTTTAGAAATTTTTTTGATAAATATTTTCCCCACACTCTCTAGATTAAAATGAAAAGGTATTTCATTTCACTAAAAAAATATGAATATATTGGGGAATATATGGAAAAAATCACAAGAATTTCATGATACATGATTGAATTTTTTTTTCACCCCTGAATGCAAGGTTGAACTCTTATTTGACGGGATAAAACATAGTCTGGGTAAATCCCTATAGATCCATGACTTTGATTACTATGAAGAAATTGTATGATGTGACCTAAAAGTCAAAATGGATGTCAAAGAATATAAAGGGTATCACGAGGATAATAATAAAAAAGTGGAGTTTAATTATAGTGGTCTGATGGAGAAATCTAACGGTTCCAAGAAATTTTATTATCCCACTTTTCAAAGGTGTGTAAAGAAGCACCCCGAAATTGCCTAAGAGGGATGAAGTAATGATTTAGGTGTAGGAAGTAAGGGAACCTAGCTAAGAATTGTTGATAGGAGAATCCTAGTAATGAAAAGGATAAGAGATACTCTCTAGTCAACACTCAGTACATTCTCCTTTCTAAAACTATAAAGAACCTGGGCACTTTTCAAACCAATAAACTATGTTAAGGGTTTTCAGATAAAACAAAAAACCTCCAAGGAAGCATGGGTGAGATTTTTACATCACAACTAAAAAGGTGGATCCCAATAAAAAAGTGGAGACATGTACACTTTTTATTAATTCAATAATAGAAAATATAATTTTTTATTATAGTTCTATGAATTCTGTTATATCATGAAAGTTTAGTAGAACTATTCAAACACTACTAGAAATCATGGAATTAGAGTTTTCAATTAAAATGAAAAATGGTGAAATTATTGCATCCCAAATATATAACTCCTCCATGTCACAATTTTCAAGGTGAAAATCATAGAAAACATTATCATACTAACTTTGGTTTAATTTTATGTAATTTCGGGCATTGATTGTAATGAACTATATAAATCTAATATAAGTTGACACAAGAATGAAATCACTATCTGTATAGTGAATTGACCCCCAATTCTGTACAAGATTAAGGAGGAGGATAAATATTCTTTAGCATCAAAATTTTAATCAGGGATATTATTTCCCGATGAGAAATCAAATCTAGAAAAAATTATTGAGTCTATGGAAATAATAATCCCTGAATACATTCCTATAATGATGGAATACCCTGACGTGCTTCCTAAGGAATTTTATGGTCTTTATCTTAGTTTAGAGTTTTAATTTTCAATTGATATTATACTTGGAGAGTTGAAATTATCTAAGTATCCATATAGAATGACTATTGTAGAAATTGAGGATCTGAAGAAACAACTACCAGATAATATGGATAAAGGGTTTATTCACCCAATTGCTTCACCAAGCGGTGCACCAGTCCTCTTCATTAAGAATAAGGAGTGGTTAATTATCCTATGCATTGATTATCTTGAACATGATAAGATCATGATAAAGTAAAAATATTATCATCCATGGATTAATGAATTGTTCGATCAGCTATATGTAGCACAATACTTATCCAAGGTGGATCTACGATTGGGATATTACCAAGATAGGGTGAATAAGGAGGATATCCTCAAGACTTCTTTTTGTACAAGTTAAGACCACTATGATTTCATACTGATTCCTTTTGGAATTAATAATACTACAAAAATATTTATGAACTTTAATAGTAGAGTCTTTAGATATTAATTCAAAAAATTTATGGTAGTATTTTTATATTATTTTCTAATAAACTTTAAAACAGAGGAGGATCATGATGCATATCTAAGAACTATGCTAATGACCATACAAGGGGGAATATTTATGCAAAGTATACAAAATTTGAGTTGTAGTTGAAGGAAGTATCATTCATGGGACATATCATCACAATAAATGAGATATATTTGAACCATTCAAAAAATAGATGCAATTGAAGGATAAATAAGTCCAAAATCTGTGATAGATGTCCATAGTTTCCTTTGATTGTTTTGGTATTATCGTCAATTTTCAGTTATTTATTGTGATTGTGAAACCCTCTAACCATGATATATTGTGAGGGGGACATGTTTTCATGGAATGATGATTGTTAAGATAGATTCAAAGAGTTGAAAAGTAGGCTTACCACTACACCTGTACTGACACTACCAACATGTGGAGAACTTTTCATAGCATTCATCGATGCTTAGAAGAAGAGATTAGGTTATGTGTTAATGAAAAATGAAAAATTCATATCCTATTCTTCAAGGATATTTAAAATTCACAAATATAACTACCCTATACATGATTTTTATTATGATTTAAAGATCTTCACTTGGAAAATATGGCATCATTATATCTTTGGGGAGAAGTGTGAAATATATAAGGATCAAAAGAGCCTCAAGTATAAATTCTGAAAAAAAGAGCTGAATATGCACCAATAAAGTTGGTTAGAGATAATCAATGAATATGAATTCTCAATTCACTACTATAATAGTCATGTAAATAAAGTGTCGAACACTCTAAGTATAAAGGATCTAGAAATTCTATCATTAATGTGAATTGAGAGGGATATAATGTTATTAGAATTGAAAATGATGGGAACAAGAATCATAAAGGAAGGAAAATCATTTATCCTTTCACAAGTGATTGCCCGATTATACCTTCTAGAAAATATAATAGATTCTCATAGGAATGATGGGGGAATTCATAAGAAAGTGGAAACTATACGAAATAAGAAATCCGTAGAGTACAATTTTAATGAAGAGGGAATTGTGAGATTTTGTTCAAGAATACTTGTACCATCAAATCCTGAGTTAAAGAAGGAACTGTTCGATAATTCCCATAGTTCAACCTTCTATATCCATCCTAGAAGTAGAAATATGTATCAAGATCTCAAAAAACACTATTGGAGTAACATTATAATGAAAAAGATCATGTAATATACATCAAGATATCTTATATGTCAGAAAGTGAAGATGGAAAGAAAAAAATATAAGGGGATGATGAAACCATTTCCCATACCTACACAGAAATTGGAAAACATCAGCATAGACTTTTTCACTAGACTTTTGAATACATCTAGAGGAAAAATGATATCTATGTTGTGGTGGATCATTTTATAAAGTCTGTACACTTCATTGAAATTATAGATTTTTTCTTACTTGATCAATATGCATAGATATACATCACAAAGGTGTTAAAGCAGCATGGAGTACCACAATCGATTATATCTAATAAAAATTAGAGATTCACCTCCAAGATATAGATAATTATTCAACATTATGTAAATACTTATTTGAACTTTAGTACAACCTATCCTCATCAAACTGATGGCCAATCTGAGTGTACTATATAGATACTAAAAGACATGTTGTGATCATACTCAATTAACATAAAAGGAGGATGGGACCAACATCTTCCTATGGTTTAGTTCCCATAAAACAAAATTTTACACTAGAGAATAAAAATGGATATCTATTAATCTCTCTATAGGAAGAGGTGAAAAAAACCTAAATATTGGGATGAATATGGTAAACGAAAACTTCTAGGTCATGAAATTGTAAAGGAAATTGTAACAGCCCAAGATTTTATAAAAAATATTCTTTTTAATTTTATTAATGTCTTGTGTTGTACGCTACACCAAAAGGAGCTTGCACAACACACATCCTTGACTTGCCTTGCATTACACGCAATCACGACCTTCCTCGATAGCGTGTGTTGTACGCAACACCAAGTTTCGCTAAACAACGATATGCTATTAAGATATTATTAAAACTAGCTGTTGTGAATAGTAATAACCACTTTTTGAAATTTTGTAAATTTTATTTTTCAAAATGGACTTCATTTATGGATTCGGAGTATCGAATTTAGTCTAAGGTGAAATTTTTGTACTTTTCGGATAACTTTCATATTCTGATGAATAGTGAAAATTACTAAATTATAATTAAAAACAACTTTTTTAATCGAAATAATTAATAGTGATAAATCATTAATTTGAGTGGTTTTAAAGTATATTTAGAATATATTTTTACAATTTAATACAATGTTGGTCATTGGATGTAATTGCACATTTAAACCAGACATAAACAAGTGTCAATCTTTTGATAGATATTGTTTCTTAAAAACACGCTATTTGTTTTAACAGCGGGATTTAATTATAAAATTAATTAATGCAACTTCTATGTTATGAATTTGGTAAAATAGACTTCATTTTTGAATTCGGAATATGAAATATAGCTTATGATGAAATTTTGGCATTTTTCTGAAAACCTTCATTTTTTGATGAATAGTGAAACTACTAAGTGGTAGTTAAAAAAAAACTGAATTTTTCATAAAACTTAATTTTACCTCTTTTGTGAATGGAATTTCGAAAATCCGAGAGACACGGTTAATATCAAGGACTAAAATGTGGTTCAATAAGATGAAAATAATTTTTGGTGAATAGTAACTTTTTACTTTTTTTTACCGCGGTTAATAGTAAATAGGGTAACTAAGGGTAAATATGATATTAATATTACCCTAAAACATGTCCTAATTCTATTGGACAAGTGTAAATCGACCAAAAACAAACTTAGGAATAAAGTATGACCATTTAGGCCCACTTGGATTAGATTAGGACATTTATTATTAATTTATTTAAAGAAGGGTTAAAATAGTTAAAATCAAAGTTTAATAAGTAAATCATTTTTAATATGGGGTTATACATAAGATAAATTCGATTTTAAATATTAATTAGAAAGCTAAAAAGATTTCATACATGATGGTATTTTATTTGTAATTTTTAGATATCAAATAATTTAATTTATTTATGGCACAAAGATGATGCAGTAATTATCTTATTAATGAAATATTGACAAAATTGATAATATGAATACCAAAATAAATGTAATTTGAGACTTTTTATGAATTCCAATAATTTTCTAGGTTACTATGATATATTATTGTTGATTTAATCAACTTGTTTCGAACATATAATTCTGTTATGACTTTCACAAAAAATCATATATCAAATAGTGTCAAAATTGACACAAAATAGTTTTTAAATCAAATATTATATTATTAATTGTTATTTTATTCCTAAAAATCTAAGGTTCGGCCAAATGACTTAGATAAGGATATATATATTAATAATAAACAATTTGGGGTTCGTTTGGCATGTTATAGTAAGTGTATTAACCATATAGTGAAAGAAAACAAAAAGACACGGTAAAAGTTAAATTATTTAACTTGGAGTTAAATCTAATTGATAAGGTTAAAATAATATCCTAAACTTGTCTAAATTCTATTGGTTGATAGGATTTCGACCCATCCCCACCTTAGCTTCGAAATAAGACCCTTTGGAACCATTATAAACCGATTTTGACTTTAATATAAAATAATATTTTGAGATATTCCTAAGGTGCCCCTCTCCTCCCCTATAAAAGGACACCTCCTCCCCCTCCTCCTCACACCAATTTTAGCACTCAAGTTCGGCCAACCCCTGCCAAAATCTCTTCTCCACTTCCCTAGCAAAATCCTAGAGGTTCTGGTCTTCCTCAAAGACCAATTCTAGTGCCCTAAGAGGAGGTCTCAAAGAGGCGCTTCAAAGAAGAGGTAATTACCGTTACCAATTCTTTCCTCTTTATTTCTTCTTCCACTTCTTCTTCTTAGGTTGTTTCATTATGAAGTAATAACATCAGTATCACTCATATACTGATATGTTATTATAAGTATGAAACAACCCTATTTCACCATCTATCCATCCTACGGAAAAAAAGAAATCACCGCGCGTGCGTACGTACGGAATACCGTCTCCACGCCGTGGTGTAATCTATTTTCCACCACCACCTTACATGGATGAGTATAATGGTGTAAAGAATAACTATACATAGTTATTACAACATCATATTGATTCTGATATATTGTATAATCCACTCCAATTCAATTCAATATTTATAGAAATGATATCATCGCTCGTGCGTACGTACGGACTACCGTCTCCACGACGCGATGAGATTCATTCTCCATGTTAACCATTTAAGAATGATTATAAAGTATATATAAGAAATAATAATGAAATATATGACATTATAAAGCTACTGGATTTATGTATATATATATATATGTATGTCATCTACTTACTTCCATTTCAAGACAATAAGGAAAGAAAAACAGCGTTCATGCGTACGTACGGACTACCGTCTCCATGAACGGTGTTTTTCATTTTATTTATCTATCTATTATATATATATATATATACTGAATATATATGATATATAAATCATATTTTATATTCTGGAAGTAAGTAAATCATGATATAAGTAATAATGATGTCAAGAACAACAAGTCAAAACACCTACGATAAATGAAACGATTTTACCCAAAACGCTTCTTTAACATGGAATTTACAAAAGAACGGGTAATATAATGTCATAAGTGAACCATATATGATATCATAACAATGAATATGATTCTGGAATAAGTCAATAACATGATTTAAATCATTATACAGGAGGTTTGGACACTTACAAAGCAAGTCGGACATAAGGTAAGGGAAATATCACAATCTCATTTTCATCCGAGATTGTTTATTCGTAAGTATTTACTGGGGTGTATTTTATCATCCACATCCATGTTCCCTCAATATGTAATATTGTTTCCATCCACTTGCAATAGTTTAAATCCAATTTTACCCTTAGGTGAGTTTTTAGTAAAGAATATGAAAGGAATCTTTTGTCGTTTTTTCCGTACGAGGTACTTTTTGACTTTTCCGACAAAAGTACGAAGAATGTTTTTTTTAACTTATACGGCACGAACGGATTTATACTGTTTTATAAAGCCTTATTTTCATGAAGCTTCATCTAAAAGATTTCATGACTATTTTCAATAAAATATCTTTCTTTTAAAATTGCATGATGTTTTGTGAAAAGAAATTGATTTTGAAGAAGAAAGGATATTTTCCTCAAGAATTCAATTCAAGTGTTTTATCAAAATTATTTTCCATCTAAGATAATAAAGAGTTCTGTTTCTATCCATATTTTTACATTGATTTGACTATGTTGTGATGGAATTATGTTTATGAATTCCTTTATCTTATATGAATTGATTTATGATGTCATGATGTTTCAAGAATCCCATTTTTGTTACATGTGTTATGCGATGATGTATGTTTTATGATTATGTGGCACACATAAGAAAGGATTCATTATAAGATGGGTGGGACCTATATCTCCCTCCAATGCATTGGGTAATGATTTTATATCTCATGAGATAGACATGGCTGGAACGGAAGGTTATTTCGGTTCAGTGATACAGGACTGAAACGAGGAGTGAACTCGGTTCAGAAAGGGACTTTGTCCACTAAGATAGTCTTGGCAATGAGTCATGACTAACAAGAAATGATTTTCCATGATTATGTGTGCATGCCACAAAGTTTCAAGTTTTATGTTATGATTATGGGGATCTCATTTTCACTTCTATGATTTATCCCAGGATAAGATATTATGATCTCTTTTGCAGGTTAAGATTTCCAAAAGCTATGTTCTTATGTATATGATGTGATTGATATTTCTTTTGTTTACCCTTACTGAGCATTTGAGCTCACCCTTTTATGTTTTCTTTTCCCCAGGATATAAAGAAAGGTTTTAGGTATAAAAAAAAGGGGAAGATCTTTATGGGAGATATTGAAGATCTTTCACCACGATTAGAAGATTACGTTCCGAGTTTCCAAAGACACTAAACTATTACGATCCTTGTGTGTGTGTTTTTGTTATGTACTAAGTATTCTGCAAATGTAATGTAATGTCCATGTACGATAAGCTTCGGGTCTCTACAGTTGGTATCAGAGGAAAGGTTTAGTCAACCTTTGGAAACTAGGATGCAAAAACGTTAGTGAGATCCCTAGAGATATTTCTAAGGTATGTCTAGGGATGTCTCTAAGGTTAAGTATACGTATAGGTTATAGTCCTAGAATTGCGCTAACGATCTTAGAATTTAACCTAAGATGTAAGATATTGAGGGTACTACCCCTTTATTATTTTGTTTTCCCTAGCATGATTTTTCCCTCTCACACTATTCATTTTGGGTTTTAGAAAATGGCTGGAAACAAGATGATTCACAATAATGGAGGATATGATGGACAATGGAATGATATTCTTCATGAGAAACCAAATGAAATGGGATTTGGATGTCCAAACATCATTATTATGCCGAATCAGTCATCGCGATATATGATTAACAAGGTGAAATTTAGTGGTATGCCTAATTCGTCAAAGAAGAGGAAGATAGACTATTATGCATGTTCGCATGTTGAGGAGTATAAAGAAAGGAAGATTGAGATTTCTAAAGAAGGGAAGAAGAACCTTGAGGAATACCTCAAATGGAGGGACCGATGTTATCTGTGTGGAGAAAAGGGTCATAGAGTGACAAATTGTTATGGAGTTCAATGTCTTATTTGTGGAGAACATGGGCATTACCCAACTCAATGCCCTGACCTAAAAAGATACTTCTAAATCAAGGAAGGACAAATTCCAGGACAATCATTGAAGTGGATGGACTGAAGTGTTTATGTATTGGTATTCAAGAATAATGTTGTTGAGGTACTTTTATGGTGTACTGAAATATTTATGTTTTGATCTATTGTGGTTTTCAATAATTTTATGGTACCGGTAACCATGAAAAGTGATTGAGACATTTTTGGTAAACAGATGATATGAGCATAATGAAGGAATAATAAGATAATGAGGTGTTTGATTTTATTCATGAGCTCATGACTGATATAAGGAGAAGGTTATATCATGGTTTGAGTATATAGAATTTTTGGATTTTGGTATGTGGAAAGAGTTAACTTTTAACTGCATTCATGTTTTCACTAAGGTATTCAAGAGAATACATTATTAAGGACTTTGAATGTTTGGAATGTGACCAACAAAACATATCTTATGATATATGGGGATCAACGATGGTATTAAATCTCTGGTAATCGTTTTCACTATGTTATGAGAGTGGACTGCAGTATTATGGATAATCCTAAAGATTGAAATGGATTATGTTGGAATAAGTTAGTATTATTTAAGGATAGAAGTTTTTTTTCGATATTATTGATGGGATGTTATAGTAATATAGTTTTAGAAAAAAGACAACCTGCAGGACGGGCGACAGCCCATCGCTTCGGACAAGGCTGTGGGAATCGAACCCACAACCGAAGTGCGACTGGCCTTTATCGCCTACCACTAGCCTACAGGAAGTCCCTGTTTAGTAGAAACTAGTTTTATTATATTAAGCAGTATGATATATGAAGTATAAGCCCATTTTAGGAACCATATGTGATTAATCTCACTATAGATCGACTTATGTATATAATTTTTGCTAACATTTTGTTTGAGACAGATGGAATGACCCGTCATTCTATCATATGATCTGCTAACACTTCACGAATAACAAATTCAACTTCATTTATTTAAGAGATGAAGTGGAAATTGTTAAAGGCACGAACAAGAGTGAGATTGTACCAAAATAAAGTAAGTATTTATTCTAATTCAAATTCTTTAACTTTAGGGAAATGATCTTGAAAACCAAAAATGTTGTCCTAGTTCTCTTATACCTGATGAATCAGATGGTACCTTAGATCGTCACAAATTTATGGATTTGTGATTATTGGCTTTTCCATAGCCATGTTCTCTACCACTCTCCATCAGAACATGATGGTTAGATTTCTCTTCCATATCCATATTTCCACCTATGTGGAAACCCAGTGATTAGTTTATTTGGGTAACCGTTACGTTTCATACTTTTGTTTTTAAAGACTGGTTTTGATATTCCTTTTTACGATGTGGGTTTCTATTAAAGAAACTTTCAAATAGTAAACCATTTATAACCCCGATGAATTTCGAGGGAGAAATTCATTTTAAGGGGGGTAGAATGTAACAGCCCAAGATTTTATAAAAAATATTCTTTTTAATTTTATTAATGTCTTGTGTTGTACGCTACACCAAAAGGAGCTTGCACAACACACATCCTTGACTTGCCTTGCATTACACGCAATCGCGACCTTCCTCGATAGCGTGTGTTGTACGCAACACCAAGTTTCGCTAAACAACGATATGCTATTAAGATATTATTAAAACTAGCTGTTGTGAATAGTAATAACCACTTTTTGAAATTTTGTAAATTTTATTTTTCAAAATGGACTTCATTTATGGATTCGGAGTATCGAATTTAGTCTAAGGTGAAATTTTTGTACTTTTCGGATAACTTTCATATTCTGATGAATAGTGAAAATTACTAAATTATAATTAAAAACAACTTTTTTAATCGAAATAATTAATAGTGATAAATCATTAATTTGAGTGGTTTTAAAGTATATTTAGAATATATTTTTACAATTTAATACAATTTTGGTCATTGGATGTAATTGCACATTTAAACCAGACATAAACAAGTGTCAATCTTTTGATAGATATTGTTTCTTAAAAACACGCTATTTGTTTTAACAGCGGGATTTAATTATAAAATTAATTAATGCAACTTCTATGTTATGAATTTGGTAAAATAGACTTCATTTTTGAATTCGGAATATGAAATATAGCTTAGGATGAAATTTTGGCATTTTTCTGAAAACCTTCATTTTTTGATGAATAGTGAAACTACTAAGTGGTAGTTAAAAAAAAACTGAATTTTTCATAAAACTTAATTTTACCGCTTTTGTGAATGGAATTTCGAAAATCCGAGAGACACGGTTAATATAAAGGACTAAAATGTGGTTCAATGAGATGAAAATAATTTTTGGTGAATAGTAACTTTTTACTTTTTTTTACCGCGGTTAATAGTAAATAGGGTAACTAAGGGTAAATATGATATTAATATTACCCTAACACATGTCCTAATTCTATTGGACAAGTGTAAATCGACCAAAAACAAACTTAGGAATAAAGTATGACCATTTAGGCCCACTTGGATTAGATTAGGACATTTATTATTAATTTATTTAAAGAAGGGTTAAAATAGTTAAAATCAAAGTTTAATAAGTAAATCATTTTTAATATGGGGTTATACATTAGATAAATTAGATTTTAAATATTCATTAGAAAGCTAAAAAGATTTCCTACATGATGGTATTTTATTTGTAATTTTTAGATATCAAATAATTTAATTTATTAATGGCACAAAGATGATGCAGTAATTATCTTATTAATGAAATATTGACAAAATTGATAATATAAATACCAAAATAAATGTAATTTGAGACTTTTTATGAATTCCAATAATTTTCTAGGTTACTATGATATATTATTGTTGATTTAATCAACTTGTTTCGAACATATAATTCTGTTATGACTTTCACAAAAAATCATATATCAAATAGTGTCAAAATTGACACAAAATAGTTTTTAAATCAAATATTATATTATTAATTGTTATTTTATTCCTAAAAATCTAAGGTTCGGCCAAATGACTTAGATAAGGATATATATATTAATAATAAACAATTTGGGGTTCGTTTGGCATGTTATAGTAAGTGTATTAACCATATAGTGAAAGAAAACAAAAAGACACGGTAAAAGTTAAATTATTTAACTTGGAGTTAAATCTAATTGATAAGGTTAAAATAATATCCTAAACTTGTCTAAATTATATTGGTTGATAGGATTTCGACCCATCCCCACCTTAGCTTCGAAATAAGACCCTTTGGAACCATTATAAACCGATTTTGACTTTAATATAAAATAATATTTTGAGATATTCCTAAGGTGCCCCTCTCCTCCCCTATAAAAGGACACCTCCTCCCCCTCCTCCTCACACCAATTTGAGCACTCAAGCTCGGCCAACCCCTGCCAAAATCTCTTCTCCACTTCCCTAGAAAAATCATAGAGGTTCTGGTCTTCCTCAAAGACCAATTCTAGTGCCCTAAGAGGAGGTCTCAAAGAGGCGCTTCAAAGAAGAGGTAATTACCGTTACCAATTCTTTCCTCTTTATTTCTTCTTCCACTTCTTCTTCTTAGGTTGTTTCATTATGAAGTAATAACATCAGTATCACTCATATACTGATATGTTATTATAAGTATGAAACAACCCTATTTCACCATCTATCCATCCTACGGAAAAAAAGAAATCACCGCGCGTGCGTACGTACGGAATACCGTCTCCACGCCGTGGTGTAATCTATTTTCCACCACCACCTTACATGGATGAGTATAATGGTGTAAAGAATAACTATACATAGTTATTACAACATCATATTGATTCTGATATATTGTATAATCCACTCCAATTCAATTCAATATTTATAGAAATGATATCATCGCTCGTGCGTACGTACGGACTACCGTCTCCACGACGCGATGAGATTCATTCTCCATGTTAACCATTTAAGAATGATTATAAAGTATATATAAGAAATAATAATGAAATATATGACATTATAAAGCTACTGGATTTATGTATATATATATATATATGTATGTCGTCTACTTACTTCCATTTCAAGACAATAAGGAAAGAAAAACAGCGTTCATGCGTACGTACGGACTACCGTCTCCATGAACGGTGTTTTTCATTTTATTTATCTATCTATTATATATATATATATACTGAATATATATGATATATAAATCATATTTTATATTCTGGAAGTAAGTAAATCATGATATAAGTAATAATGATGTCAAGAACAACAAGTCAAAACACCTACGATAAATGAAACGATTTTACCCAAAACGCTTCTTTAACATGGAATTTACAAAAGAACGGGTAATATAATGTCATAAGTGAACCATATATGATATCATAACAATGAATATGATTCTGGAATAAGTCAATAACATGATTTAAATCATTATACAGGAGGTTTGGACACTTACAAAGCAAGTCGGACATAAGGTAAGGGAAATATTACAATCTCATTTTCATCCGAGATTGTTTATTCGTAAGTATTTACTGGGGTGTATTTTATCATCCACATCCATGTCCCCTCAATATGTAATATTGTTTCCATCCACTTGAAATAGTTTAAATCCAATTTTACCCTTAGGTGAGTTTTTAGTAAAGAATATGAAAGGAATCTTTTGTCGTTTTTTCCGTACGAGGTACTTTTTGACTTTTCCGACAAAAGTACGAAGAATGTTTTTTTTAACTTATACGGCACGAACGGATTTATACTGTTTTATAAAGCCTTATTTTCATGAAGCTTACTCTAAAAGATTTCATGACTATTTTCAATAAAATCTCTTTCTTTTAAAATTGCATGATGTTTTGTGAAAAGAAATTGATTTTGAAGAAGAAAGGATATTTTCCTCAAGAATTCAATTCAAGTGTTTTATCAAAATTATTTTCCATCTAAGATAATAAAGTGTTCTGTTTCTATCCATATTTTTACATTGATTTGACTATGTTGTGATGGAATTATGTTTATGAATTCCTTTATCTTATATGAATTGATTTATGATGTCATGATGTTTCAAGAATCCCATTTTTGTTACATGTGTTATGCGATGATGTATGTTTTATGATTATGTGGCACACATAAGAAAGGATTCATTATAAGATGGGTGGGACCTATATCTCCCTCCAATGCATTGGGTAATGATTTTATATCTCATGAGATAGACATGGCTGGAACGGAAGGTTATTTCGGTTCAGTGATACAGGACTGAAACGAGGAGTGAACTCGGTTCAGAAATGGACTTTGTCCACTAAGATAGTCTTGGCAATGAGTCATGACTAACAAGAAATGATTTTCCATGATTATGTGTGCATGCCACAAAGTTTCAAGTTTTATGTTATGATTATGGGGATCTCATTTTCACTTCTATGATTTATCCCATGATAAGATATTATGATCTCTTTTGCAGGTTAAGATTTCCAAAAGCTATGTTCTTATGTATATGATGTGATTGATATTTCTTTTGTTTACCCTTACTGAGCATTTGAGCTCACCCTTTTATGTTTTCTTTTCCCCAGGATATAAAGAAAGGTTTTAGGTATAAAAAAAAGGGGAAGATCTTTATGGGAGATATTGAAGATCTTTCACCACGATTAGAAGATTACGTTCCGAGTTTCCAAAGACACTAAACTATTACGATCCTTGTGTGTGTGTTTTCGTTATGTACTAAGTATTCCGCAAATGTAATGTAATGTCCATGTACGATAAGCTTCGGGTCTCTACAGAAATGATGTAAAATGTCAATACCATTCAGTATCACATAAAGGCTACTCAGAGTCATCAAAAGATATATACTAAAAATCATAAATGATACCTATATTTTGATGTTATAGACATGGTATTCCTTATAATATCTCCATGGAAGAAAGTGACGAGATTTGGGAATAAGGGGAATCTTAGTCCAAGATACATCAGCCTCGTTGAGATCCTTGATCGCATCAGAGTGGTGGACTATCGACACCCACTCCCACCTAACCTATCTCAAGTACATAATGTATTCAATGCATGACTATTGAGAAAGTATATCCATACCTCTAACATTTACACAATTTAGAGGTGGTACCATTGGAGAATGACCTTTCCTATGAAGAGTAGCTGGTGAATATCTTAGATCATAGAGAAAAAATTTCCAAATAATATAACAATTCCATTTATCAAAGTGTTGTGGAGAAAGAAAAATATCTAAGATGAAATGTGGAAAAAGGAAGAGATAATGAAATAGAGTTACCATATTCTGTTTTAGTATAAGAAATGAAAATATTGATGGAAAAATTTATTAACGGGGGAAAATTGTTATGACCCGAATTGTTATAAATAAATTTACCCTTAAACTTTATTTAAATATCTTATTATATAATATGGTTATAGAAGACACATGAAATTACCTTGTTTTATTATATACTATCAGATTTAATTGAAGATTAAAAATCATTATCGTTTATAATATAGCTTTTGAAAAGTGATCACATGATTAGTAAAAAAATTAGATTTTAACAAATCTTATTGAAATAGAAAAATGAAGTGACAAACTCAACCAGTAGAATTGCACCCTATGAATCCCATTTATCAGAGATTAAAAGGGAGATAAAATATATAGGATTTTACCTTGACTAATTCCATCCTATTATCAAACAAATTATGTGTGAGAGAAATGATTTTTGGGAGAATTTCAAGCTTATAGAGATGACAACCCAAACTACGTCATCCGAACCGCCCTAGGAAATCCCCACAATCACACACCTTACCCAAAGGGTGTTTGTAGGTGTATTAAAGAGGTATGTACCAAGACCATATAAATATGAGGATGTAAATTATTTTTTATTTAATAATTAACATATTTTTATCCTATTATAGTTACATTATAAATGACTTTTTTTTGATTCAATAAAACAAAAATTGTATCTTTAGTTAAAATTAAAATTAAATTATGTAATTTATTTAAATTAATTAATTTATTTTTGGAAATAAATAATATTTTAATAAAATGTTATTATTAAATAATTTTTTTAAGTATAAATGATCATATAATTTTTATGAACTCAAATGTAATTTTTATAAGGGTTTGAAAACTATTATTGTCAAAAAGCACAATATTTCTAAATAAATGTAAAATTTATTTTAAAATTTAAAATTAAAAAAATTATAAAATTATTTAGATACAATAAATAATATTTTGGGAATTATAATGTCAAAATTATCCAATCATGAATTTCTAACAATTTAATGAGACAGTCAAATTTTCAGGTAAAAATTAAATACTCTATAAGCATAATTGTTTCATTATGACATCATAAATACCAAAATGTGAACTAATAAATACTCTAAAAGGTATCCATGACCAAATATATTTATTTTATTTAAAACAGTTTTATTTTATGTTTATTTTATTAATTTTATAAAACCGTTATGAATCCCCTAAAACCAATAATATATTTTAAGGTTTTCAAATCTTTTTTTTATACTATGACTCACCCGTACATAAGAAATGGAATTATTTTATTAGGATCATACCATGTACTTATAGAATAATGTAAAAAATACCATTTAGAAGAAACCATAGGCAAAAACATGGTAAGGTTTGTGTTTTTTGTTATTTTATTATATAGTGTGCGTAACCTAAATAATAATGAAAGTCCCAAATTTTCCTATATAAACCCACACAATATCCAATTTATATTCAATAAAACTCCTTTAATCATGTATATAATTTTCCCTCTACTATATATAGTCTTACTAAAGTTCCGCCCATGCTCTCAAGAAGCACCTCCTAGAAATTTGGAGTCACACACTCAAGTAAGGGATCCTTTCCATTATCCCGTTTTTCATGTATCTTCTTTACCTCATTTCCTTTATCTTAATTTACTCATGATGATATAAGTTATTCCATATCATGCTTAATTTAGAATTTATTTCTTAATTATTATATACCCTTTTATCACCCATCAACCTATTTTTTTTAAAATTTTAAGCGACACCATTATGCTGCCGATATTTCACAGTGATTTTGAATGCGAAAACAATTGTTTATTGAATACCATAACAATTTCCTATCAATGATATTCATATTTATACAATTATAACTATTTTATATGGTAATTACATTTATTAATTCCACACTCCATTATCATGGAATAAATTTTGAACATTAATGATTTCATGTTGTTTGATTTATGTGGGACACATTAGCATGATAATGAAATGATAGTTAAGGGTGTAATAATAATTATATAGTGATCCAATAAATTGGGTAATTTTTAGTCTCATGAGACATGATGTTGGGATAGGGAGTGAACCTAATTTTTTTATTGGAATGTTTTCACCCTAATGTTTTGGTATTTTATCCTTGACCTATGTTTATTATGTAGTGTTTTAAGTTGTTTCCAAATTTTAAATGTTATGTTTATCATTATATATCAAGAATTATTATTAATGTTCCTTTTAACCCATTGATATGAATATTTTATGAAATTTATTACCTTATACATGCTGTGAAATTTTATTACTTCACTTGGATTTTTAGATCACCCTTTTCTTATGTATGTCATTAGGTTATCCCGTACAATTTTAAAAGTATTTTAATTTTATATGCATGTTAAGGATGTTTTTAATAATAATATTATATCCCATGGTCAATATGTAATTCTATGTACCTAATTACTAAATGAAATAGTCTTATCAATCATCCAAGTTCTATTACGTGTACATTAATGTAAGAAATCATTTATTAATGTGAATTAAAGAGAAGTGTTTTTATATATAAAATAGTGAAAATCATTTAAAATGGAAAAACAATGAATGAAATGAACACAAATGAAATTAGTTAAAGAATAAGTCGTATAACTCAAAGGAAAGAGTTTGATTTATCAAATCCCCTACCTTTACTCTTGATTTCCATAGAAGATTTGTAACTTAATATATCATTAAAATAAACAGATTAATTAAAAATTTCAGAAAAATACTCATATAAATTTCCATTTATAATATTAATTTATAATAATTCTCTTCATGTATATTTGATTGTTTTTACATATTTTCAACATTTTCTGTTTATAATTTTAATATTGTACCGGTTTCATAATAGTGGTGTAAATATACCTTCTTATACAAAATTATATCTTTTACAAACAATTAAAGGTACTATAATTGATGTTTTAAGATGACCTATAATATTATAATTCCATTACATTAGTGCTTTTTTTATTTTTTGTAAAGACGAATTCAACGATGAACTGGTTTCAAGTTATTTATCGATATTGATGAATCAGCTTTTAATGATCATTATTTTTTTACACATAATGAAAAATATTCCTGATATTTACTACTTATATATATATTATATATACTAAAAAATTATAATTTACAACTATACATGAAAGAAGTAATGAAAACTGGAATGAATCATTCTTGTGTCGGTGGTAGTCTATATGTATTCCTAGATAATGATTTAGGTTTTTGAGTAATGATAAAAAGGACTAATATGGTTAATAATTTTATTAATATTAAAAATTTCATATATAACATACTTATTTACTAAATTCCATTTTTTGTCCATCCATGTGTGTTAGTGAAGGAAAACAGAACAAGACAGTTCATAGAGGTGGTGATCCACACATATTTACGAATGCCGTTATTGTTTTACTTAATGAAAAAGGAAAAAATTGATAATGATTTATATAATAAACTTAAAAAAATTTAAATATATTTTTAGTAATGATGTTATCATTTTATAATGGGTTTGATAAGTTTGAATGAGAAGGATAAAGAAGGAAAATATTTAGATAAGGATAAATACTTTGATATTTAAAATTTTTCCTGAATGAATTATTGAAAATGGGGATCTTTTTCCAATATCTTTTGACCCAAATCCCAAGGAAGTGGAATAAGAATATAAATTAAGTAAAGTGGTTATATTTTCATGTGGATAACAAATTATTTCAATGGTCTTTAAGGGGTGGTGAGAGAACCCTTTTATAAGGGATGAACAACACACTTTTTTGAATACCCTTTACTTTTCAATGATATTAATACAATATTCTGGGGTAAATGACTCAAAAAGATGTAAATAATGGATTATTGAATGAAATTGGGTTGATAAATCCAGAAAAAGAATTTCCTCAATTTTTTCAAACATGATTTACGTCATTCACTCTCATATTTTTACTTATACTTTTTTTGTATCAAGGTATCAAGTTTTTACCCAAGTAACTTATGTTTTAATAAATATAGAAAATAAACCATCCTAATTATATTTTTTTATGAAAATAAATTTTTCATCCTTTTTTATTTTAATTCAATTTCTAAATATTAGAAAATTATCTTACAAAATAAAACAATTTAAAAATTTCAAAACTATTTTTTTGTAGGAAAAAATATGTTTAATCCGTTATGTGTTATTAATATAATTTAGCACTGATTAAAAATTAAATTAATTTTAATATAACTATATATGGGTTTAAAAATATTATTAGAGTCATTATTCAAAATAATGTAATTTACTTGATTATGTAATATTAATAAAACAAAATTTTAAAGATAAAAATTTCCCTATTATCACATTAATTAATATTAATCATAGTAATATTATTTTTTTGCTCAAAAATAAATTGAATTTATTAACTAATATAGAAATTTTGATGTCAAATATGATATCCATTTTTTTATGTTTAATTTTTTAAAGTGATGGAATATTTTTTTTAATATAAGCGTAATAAATTTTTTTTTATGTGAAATGTTATTTGAGTTTTCTAAATGTTAAACATCGGTTTTATATATTGAAAATTGTATTTTTATAATGTATAATTTTACATATTAAATAAATATTTTATTAATTTATTTTTTTATAAACTTCTAGGTATTTATTATATAATAATAAAGTCATGAAATTTATTGTTTTTCTAAAAATGGTATTTTTAACTATTCACCTGAAATTGAATTACTTTAGAAAATAATCCAAAAAATTTATCCTAAGATAATATCATTATTTAAAAAAAAATTAATTTTACTTTTGATAAATTATAATTCTAAAAAAAATTATATTTATATTTTAAATAAAAAAACAATATATAGAGAAAAATAGCTTTTATTAAAAAAACCCTTTTACAACTTTAAGTATTCGTAATAAAATTTCATATGGATTTCTAATTGAGTAAAAAAAATTATTTACTGAAACTTATTTACTCTTAATTTCTTTTATAATATGTTATATCTCATTTTATCTAGGTATTTAATGTGAAAAAATCTATCAAAAATAGTATTTCTTTAAGGAAAATATACAATACAATTCTGGGTTGTTACATTCTACTCCATTATGTAAATTCCATCCTCACAATTTTAATTATTCCTAAACAATTAAAATATCTATGTGTATATAAAATATATAGCATTCTAAGATATAATTCTTATAGAGATGTCTTCCTTTTAATATAAGGAAACATATTTTTTTCCTTCAAATAGTATTTTCCCCAACATTAGGTTTTTTCTCTAACCGCTTAAGCTAAGATCCTATCATTAGTTAGCATCAAGGCCCAAATTACATAATTTCTTTATTAAGGTTTTTTATAATCACACTTTCAAAGAATATCATAGGTTTATATAAAATTTCATCTCATTATTCTAAATTATTTTCCCTTTAATTGGAGTGAAATAGTCCATTTGTAGAATCATATTAAATTTATCTAAAAGAAGGAAAATAATATTTTATTGAATAAAATTATCAAAAAAAATTTACTTGGGATGCAATATTTATGCAACTGGATGTTTTTTACGACAGTTGAATCGTCCGAGTAATGATTTAATAGTCTTAGAAAACAACATAGTCTTGCTATGGTGGCTTGAACAGATTCCAATACCCACAATTTTGAAGTGGATGGTGAGTGTAACTTTTAACCTTGGTGTTAAAGACATAATTTCAGAATTATAGTTACTCCCTTGGAAAAGGAGGCTATTGATACCTATTAACCCCAATGTTCTTGGGTTAGGGCATAGATTTACATATTTCTCAAACTCATTTCATTTTAAGATTTGTAGTGTAAGTGGGGAATTATTTGGGAATTTCATATACCTTCCATTATACTAGATGAGATATTTATCTCTATTAAACAATCATGATCACAATGACCAATCCTTCTACACATGAAATTATTTTTTTCCTTTAATAAATTCCCTTGGGTGGTTCTTCCAATATTTTTAAAATTTAGGAACTTGTACGATATTTCCTTCATCATCATTTTCATGTGAACCTCCACATTACTCCATCATTATCTTTTTTCATGTGTTTGGAAACTTAACTATATTTAGGTTTTTTATCTTAATTCTTAATAGATTTTTTTAGCATAACCATAAGATCTTTCGGTTTAACTCTTATACCAATAGTTTTCTCATTAGTAAAATTTCAAATTTATCTATAAAACTCATAGTTAACCATGTTTCTCCTTGATCCAGTCATTAATTATAATAAAACATTGTTTGGGGATTTAATTTAGATAACTTATTGATGATAAATATGATATTATATGAAATAACTCAAAAATTATGTGCATAACGTAACTTATAAATATATATTATTAAATATAGGTCATGAGTGGTAAACTTCAATTAGGTTCTCTAACCAAAACATATTCAAATATGTCATAGTTATTCATAAAGATAATTTGAAATAAATAAATAATATCCCTTAGGGGTGTCTATCCTAGTTTGCAGTCTTAGTTCCACTGATCATGTACTAGAGGGAAGAATGACTTGATACCCAACCAACCTTTTTCAGAGTGATTACCTCTACGGTGTGTGTTTTACACATGTTTTTTTAGGGATAAGGAACCACCCATACGACGAGAACTAAATGGACCAATGATAACATTATAGTCTATTCTTTTTATCTTGAAAAGGATGTTACATGGTTACATGATTTATCATCTTGTGTTCTAGATCTGTTTCATTAGAAAGATGTGGTTTTCCTGACATGGTAGGTTGATTATGGTGGGGGTTTAGTGTATTTGTACAATAATCCATGTTGGACATACCATTTATTTATCCCTAATAAAAACTCTTAATATCTCACATATCAATAAATGGGTACAAACCTAGTTTCCTATGGAAAGAGATCCTTTGGGGTTTCAAACCATACAATGCTTAGGATCTGACATTAGTCGAGAGGGGTTTCAGACCCAACTATGCTTAGGATCTCACATTGGTCAATAGGATGGGAGGCCATAGTCATCACACCATTTTGGGGGAGATTACTTCCTATGATGGTGCACTCTTATAGATTTAAGATAATTTTGATAAAATATTCCTAATCCTGATACGGGATTAGTTACCCTAAAAGAATGATCTAAGTTTAAATATATTTATATGAATAGAGAGGGGGTCTAATTAGTGAATCCATGTGTATGCATATGAGGTTCTTCATCCATTTCCTGTTTGATAGCTGGTTAAATATTGGATCCATATAAGCATTTACTTGAGAGTTTGTTATTATCTAGGATGGGGGTTAATATTTTGAGGATGGTATTGAGCCACTATGAGGCATCCTACGTATCCTATTTTATAAAAGTAAGAAAAAAACTACATAGTTTTTTAAACTCATGTAGATTAATGTCATATGGAAAGGACATATATATGGGAACTTGGGGAAAAGGTATGAAGTTCAAACCCCTAGAATGAATCCAATATATCAAAGTTATGGAAGGAATCATAGATGTTATAGTTTAATCACACCCTTTGGAATCACCTAGGGTATATTCCCTAATATTATGGATAGTTATATCATGAAACCAATTGAGGTTTACACACTGAGGATTACCTGGATAGTGGAAATTCATGATGATAATGATGTGATCATTACAACTTTCTAATCCCACATAACCTATTCTTGGTGTGAAAAAACACAAGATAATAAGTAATTATCCTAATAACATATGGATGAGGGGATTTCATGCTGGTAAAACCCATTGGATGATTAATATAGGGGATAGGCCTTTGGAATGAATCATATGTATCCTGGATATTCCATGAATCAAATTAATTATAGTTCAATGATTTTTTAAACTACTGGTAAATGAGGAAGAATGATTAGCCCATGGGAGATATTGGGTCCTAATGGTTGTCATGTCAGAGATATGGAGGGACTTACACTGAAGCGGATGCCCATTTGTTATTGGGCCTTTTTGAATCCTTCTTAGATATCCAAGTTATGATAGGAATCAGATTTCTTGTAGTTCAATAATTTCTCAATCCACTGGTGGATGAGGAAGGATGGTTAGGTCATGGTAGAGATTGGGTCCTGATGGTTGGAATGTCAGAGACATTGTGGGACATACACTAAAGTATATTCCCATTTGGGATCAGGCCTTTAGAAAGGAATATTATGTATCATGGTTATGGAAATAATTAAAGTCCTGAGAGTTCATTGATTTCTCAATCTGATAGTGGATGAGGAATTATGATCAACCCATGGGAGATATTAGGTCGAAATGGTTGGAATGTCAAAGATATTAAGGTAATTACATTGAAGTGGAAGTTTATTTTGGGTTTGGAATTTTGAAAGGCGTCCAATGTTTCCTCGTTATGGATGGAATTAGAGTCATCATAGTTTGATTAGTTTGGGATTACACTCTAAGTCTTACCTTATATGCATGGCATATCATATTATGCTACTGATCGTTCCATACACATTGAGGTTCACATTATTTTAATAAAATATTATGACACAAATGATATGATCATTGCAACACCCAAAGCCCATATGATCTACGCTCAGTGTGAGAAAAAATAGATATAAAATAATCAATATAATTGCTTATGGATGTAGTAATTTTGCACTGAGATAATCCCTTTGGAGGTTTGTCATGGAACTTGAGCCTTAGTATGGAATCTTACATATCTTGGTGATGGAAAGAATCAATTTTATCATAGTTTGTTTTCTTAAGGCTTACAAATTAAAGTTTCCATTTATAGAGGCCAAACAAATTTATCAAGTATTTGGATGCTTTCTTGACACGAAATTATTGTTTTTATAAAATGTTTTGGTTTTCTTCCTGATAGGCCTTGATTTTATTCTTCACATGTCAGATAATATATTCCTGACATATCCATTGAAAATTAGATGACCAATTTGACTTTTACAAGGTAACTTTCACAATCCTGATGGAATTTCTAGAGGCCGTCACATGACCATAATTGACTTATCCGAACAACATACCAAGAACTAGATGATTGGTCATGGATTCCATCATATGATCTTAGTTAACATGCCCAAAGTTCATCACATGATCTTTATAAATTTCCCAGGTGTCATCGAAAAAGTTGGTTTACAAACTTGGAGGGTGTCATGAGTGTCATAATGACGTATCCGAAGGGTTCTACATGTCCTGGATGACTTTTCAGGGTGTCATCATGAATTTTAGGAGACATGTCTGGAACATGTAGCAAGATATGGTGGCGTATTTGGAGGACATTGTATGTTTTGAATGTCTTATCCATTGGATGTCTCAAGTGGTAATTTACATGTGTAAATCCCACCATTAGACTTAGCTGACATGCACTGGTGTCACCGTATAATCTGGGTGACATTTCTAGTGGACATCGCAAGGTTAGGATGTCGATCTCAGAGGGCTTTGTAATACTTGGGTGGAATGGAGGGAACCATTTGAATTTATCTAACACATCTACATGAATTTTCTTGATCCAAATATTATACCAAAGGAACATCAAATGATCTGGGTGACATTTCATGGTTCCGTCACATGACCAAGATGGTTCATGTAACAGACATGAGTATCTGTGTATATGTTCTTCTCATAAGTATTTCATGTTTTTAGCCTTCATTATAGCATTTTATAACATATTTCCTAGATTTGTTCAGTTTTAGTTCATTTAAGTCTCATGTGAGTAATCATTTATGTTTTATGTCCTTATTATAACCCATTAGAGGTCCTTCATGTAATCTATGAGTTATCATAGGAAGTGCATATGCATGTCGTGTGATATGCTCAGGTGGTTCCCTAGTTTGTACTTATTGGAAAACCATTATAATCACAAGATCATCTAAAATGAGAAACCCAATCTGATTCATGTGTTCTCTAGTGCAAGGATCCATGTATTCATTCTTTTTTGTGGGGGTGGGGGATTTATAGGCCTCTCCACCTCGATTATGCTCCGATTTTCACACCACATATCGAAAAAATCCAGGATGGAGTCGGTGGAGGGATTTGATATCACCCATTTTCATGAGGTCTTTCCATAGTTCATTTGGAGGGAATTACATGATATTCAAAGACCATGATGCTATCTTATCAACACATAATTTATTAGATTATTTCTAGATAACTTGGACTTTCCCAATCCTATGGGAATGCCAAGGGGATTTAACATTGTCAGGTCAACATGTATAAGGGCCTTTGAGAGACCAGGAAGCCTGTTGAAAGACCATTATGTCATCTTAGATTAATTGTTTGGGACATTCTGTGAGACAACAATGGCTTAACCTAGGGACTTTTTTGAGACATATATGTGTTTCTAGGGGACTTCATGAGTTTAGGATATCATGATGAAGGGATTTTGTGAGGTTCTGCAGAGTAGATGATCACATTTCATAAAGCTTATAACTGTAAGAGGATACCATCATTTTCACTTATTTACTTATTTATATTACAAGGTCTTATAGCCTCGTTAGTTTTATTGAATGTTTTCAAATATAGTCACACATTCCATTGGTGATGCATCACGTGACAAAAAAATGTCCATTTGGTGACGCGTGGGAACTTTTTGGACAAAACCTTCATTTTTAATTTAGTTTCAGAGGGGGAGCGCAAGACCATCTTGACATGTTATAAGCCTTTTCATGGTGTGTGTGACAAGCTAGTGGGATTTTAAATGATATAGAAGTCATTTTTTAGGAGTTTTTATTTTCTTGAAAACAACCTAGGTGCATCATGTGATATTTACAACTGCAAGAGGCTCCCATATTTTCCCCTTTTTATTTACTTGTTTATTTTACAAGGGCCCGGGGTCTCATGAGTTTACATGAATGTTATAAAAAAAAATTACATTAGGGATGTTTCATGTGACCAAAAATGGATTTTATGGTGATGCGTGAGCATAATCATAAGAATACCCAAATTTTTGTCTTTGGAACAAAAGGGGGAGTTTAGGGCTACTTGGACATGCCTGAGGTCTTTCACATGATAGGGGCGACATGCTAGTGGGATATTGCATGACCAAGAAGACATGTCACTGAGGCTTCCAATGTGCCTTGAATTTTGCATGAGTTCATAACACGAGTTTTATTAATTCAAGAGACTCATGCATTTTGGATATTTTCTCAATATTTTCCAAGAATGTTTGGATGGTTCATCAGGTGCCCTCTAATTAGCAAGTCATGTGACTTAGGGGAGCTTATCTGGATACCATCTCATGATCAAAAAATGTCTTTAGACTCATTTTCAAGAATTAGGAGGGCTTGTAAAAGGGGTTTCATAGGATCCTATAATTTGAAAAGCACTGTACATGATCCTTTGCATGAACTATTGATGGTCATGTGATAATGCGTCCTTTGGAGGTTTATACGATCCATGTGATTTTGGCTACCATTTTATTTATTTGATTTTTGGAGAAAATAATATCCATATTTAATTTTTTATTTCTTTATATATTTGTTAATTATATTTTTGGGGGTATCAATAAATCCCCCCCCTCAATAGAAACATTTGTGAGGATATAGAAACACTTCTAAAGAAACTAAATGCTCATTTGAGGCTTTGGCTCTGTTAATAATTGACTTTTTTGGGAGACACTTGGTTTTCAGGGTGACATTTAGTATTCCTTGTAATTCACTATAAATAGGAGTGTGTAGTGAAGTTCATTCATTAGATACCCCACTCTTAGAGATATTCCTCCCTTCTCCCATCATATGATCCCTTTTCAATACACTTATTCAAGAATCAACCATGAGATATATTCGCATGACCTTCCAATGAGAAATACTTTATATGACTTGTATTTACTAGGATATTTTATGATTAAACCATGAATATTTCCTCAATAATTGGTTGGACTTTTTCTCAAGGAACAGCATGGCCATCTTGAAATTTTCGCAGGATACACTGGCTTGGTCGTGTGATCCTTTGACTATTATGTGGATCATATGAAAATGTCGAAGAAATACGATTATGAGTCTAGTGATAAGTTATGAGGTCATGGGATCTCTTGAGAGTTTATGTGGTCCATGATATCTTAATGAACCAGTAGATTTAAAAGTGTTTTATGTGATCAAGAATCCCTTTGGTGGTTTATGACATGTTCATAACACTGTCAGATTTATTTATTTCTATTGACAAGATTTTATTTTTATCTGTCTGAGATATTTAACATTATCTTTTTTAGATGGACTCCAGATCTCAACATACTTCTTATAATACTTCAAGGAAAGAGGATAAGGCAACGATGACTTAGAGAGATGCTATTGTGGAAAGTGTGGATGCTACTTCCCATGATGATGTTGGGTCATTTTAGTTGAGTCTCATTGAGTTGATAAGAGAAAAACCTAGGGGCTAGTCCATTTCAAAATTTTAATCCCTTTATGGGTTTTATCTCACTAAAAAAACTCTCATTCCTTCACTCCCGTCCTCATTCATACCCTCATATTTAGTTCAAAAAACCCATAACACTTTCCAAGTGATATTCTCTCAGGTGGGCTATTTTGTCTGCGATGGAGACCACAAAGATGGGCATATAATGATGTACATACTCATATAAATTAATTGGAACAATCTGAAACCTGATTTATATGTTCATATGTACTGCTTGATATGGAAAAATTCTACCTCCCACCTATAGTTTAGGTGGATTCTTAACCGGGACTTCCAATCAAGAGGAAACTATGGGATGGAATGGGGCTGTCCTTTTGGGATGCAATACATTTCTTATAAATTTTCCAAGGAGATGAAGACAATTAGGATGCATTAGGATATATTGATCTCATAGATGTTTTCATATTGAAATGTGAACCTGTTTTTTTAGAGTCCTGATACAAACACTTTACACTACATAAATGGTGAGGTGGGTGTCATCCTTTGGGATATCGAATAGATATGTGGTGATTTTATTTTGGGTGGGATGTATGAGTATTTTTTTCCTCTATTATATGCATGGGAGGACATAGAGAGGACTCTTCCACTTTCTCAAGAGATAATTATATTATTTTAAAATGCCTTCCAAAAGGAGGAACATCCTAGGGTTAATATTCTGTTCAAGACATTGGTGAGATATAACATCAAAAAAGCCTATTCTGAGCCAGAAGTTAAGAAGCCAAAGGCCTATCCTATGAAGTAATCCCATAGTGCAGTGGGTTCCTTTTTTCCTATTGTTGAAGAATGTAAATTGAAATAATGGGGGATGGGATGTTATCCCCAATGTTGATTGGGATATCCAACCTTATAGTTTCCGAGCCATGTACCTGAGTGGGTACATACATCAGATGAAGCAAAAAGGTGGAGCTATAGTTTTGAATTTCATGATGATGACCTCCATGATAGGGGGAAAATATTAGGATGTTCTTATTGGTTCTAGATAATGTTTATCAACATATTCACTACTTTTACAAGGGGAAATCCTTATAATATATCTTAGTCCCCTTTCAAGTATTATGGGGTTGGACGGGTGATCATCTGAGAGGCTATGAATACCTAAACATACAAGGAATCCCAAATATTTTATTCAAACAACACTTTTAGTGTGTTAGTGGGGTAAGACCTTTTACAATGAAGGATTAATATGTAAGGGAATTTATGAGCTATTATAACCATTTCTCCTTCAGAACATATGGGATAGTGACAACGAGAAATATGGTTGATACTAGTGAGGTTAGTCTTGAGGCATGAGATTGTATAATGTCATTTCATGAGGGAATCCTTTCCACCAGTATTTATGGGGACCTTATTTATGAATGGTATTAACCCTTCCACTTTATACATCAATTATTGTGTGTCTATTTGACATTTCTTCACTCCATTTATGTCTAATTCAAGGATAATCCAATGTTGGATCACTAATTTTGGGTGATGTTTCCATGGGAGGAGACTCAGACCAAGATAAACCCTTATCCATATGACACAAAAATTTGTTTATCTAGAAATTATGATTATGATTAGATTCGATCAAATTACAATGGGAAATCATCCAAATTTTTTAGTGAATATTCCAAATTACCACCAGTTTCTGAGGAAAATCCAAGGCCTCGAAAAACGATGGATTCAAGCGGACCAAAAACTTCAGAAGCACCCCTCATGGAAAAAAGTAATTTTCCACTATTGGTAATAGAACCATCCGATGTAGCTACAATGAGTGTTGTACCAGAGGGATAAACAACTCTAGAGTTTTCATTTCCTACCTCATCTTGATTTTTTATGGCTTGGAAGATGAAAAAAATCATAGGATGAGTTATAGGGTACACTTCATCAATCCGAGTTACCTTTGGATGTTTTACCCCATATCCCCACGCATATATGATCACTTTCAAATACTAATCTATATAGGTGAGAGAATTATTATTATACCTTGATGTAATTTTAGGAATCATCTAGGATCAAGTTTTTTAATTTATCTTTTGTTCACCAAATGGTGGTTCAGGTTATGCTGCAAATGATCATGGATGAACATGGTTATCCCATTATGTGGGTAGTGGTAAGGATAAACTTACTACTATGTTTAAAGGGTCATATTTCCATTGAAACTATATTTACTTCCATTATGTTTTTTTGATATAGTGGGTTCTTAAAAAAGATCAACTAGTCCTACTATCCCAAAAATATTTTACCTGGGGTATAGTAGCTGGTGATGAATTTGACAGTGACCAGGGTCGACTGGCCCATGAAGGATCCCAAAAAACCCTGAGAGGGGAGGGGTAAATCTAGGATTACATTTTATTAAAAAGCGATGAATCTTGTTCCCAAATTTGTAGAAACCTATTAAACATGTCTGATTAGAATGAGTAGTAAACAAACAATCAAATGCAAAGAGACAATAAAGTAATTTTACTTAGTTCACCACTATGGGATAGTCAAGGGAGAATACATTGATAGTGTGGTGGTCATTACTTAGTCTACTGCACTTAAATAATTGTGGTGTAGAAAATTTTAGACACAATTGCTCTATGCCAGGTGCACTACCTTTATAATATTTTTGGGACAACTCACAGTTTC
The DNA here is from genome assembly GCA_963277665.1 of Viscum album. Taxonomy (NCBI): domain Eukaryota; kingdom Viridiplantae; phylum Streptophyta; class Magnoliopsida; order Santalales; family Viscaceae; genus Viscum; species Viscum album. The sequence continues at coordinate 1,854,177,286 of OY728157.1, forward strand.
CCTTAGAACACTTCCATCGACTCCCCCTATCTAATTGCCTTGGGAGGAATCCAAACAAATTTTATGGAATTGTAGGTCTCTTTATTCTCATTTAATAATGCATCCTCAAATATAGATAGATTATATGTTAGAGTCCTATTTATACTTGTATATGTAATCCATTTTCCACACATTGTTAGTTCGCAAACTGTTCCTATGTGAACTACCCTGATTCCTCCACAAACTGACCTTCTTCCTCTATGAACTATGCTGCACCACGTAGCGCCTGTGCTTCGCAGACAACCAATCCTACATGGACTACCTCCACTTCTACATAACATATCTTTTTCATAGACTTCTTCCTATGAAGACCAAACATTCTTCATGAACTATGCCTGATTCATGGATAATTTATTCTTCCACGAACCACCTCTCCTCCACGTACCATTTTCCATTGCAAGCTTCAGTTCCCCACAAATCTCATTCTATGAATAATCACTATGAAACTCTTCTCCTTTCACAAAATCCTCCCTCGTGATCCTCTTCCTTCATAAAGATGTCTTCCCATGAACCACTTCATACTTCACAAAATTCTTTCTATATTTCTAATAAAAAAATATCTCTTATTAATAAAGGGATTAGTGATCCTTATATTTGAAAATAGATCAAAAAATTTAACTAATCCATTTTACTTAAACATTAGATGTGGTATCAGCTTCATTGTAGAATATATCTCACATGAACCTTTTTTCTCTCTACTATCTATGTACCACTTCTCTTCCTTCGTGGATGCCAATATCTTCCATGAATAAAACCCTTTATGACTCATCAAAACAAAACCTTGATTTCGAAAATGAAAATCCATAATGTGTACCACATGCTTTTTGTGAACCATTTTCCTTCCATGAACCACTAGCCTCCCCGCGAATCATTTTCCCCACATGGTCTATGTATTGTGCTTCGTGGTCCGCATAACACAGCTATGACAAATCCTTACCTTTTATAATTTTCATCATTATTCCATATACCTCATATGCAATCTGTGAACTATCCTTTGTGGTCCACAAACTGTGTACATATACATGAAAAATATTCCTTCTCTAAAACAAACTCTCGATTTTGAGACCCATAAATTTGGAAAACTCCAGGAAACGACACCACCTTCAACAATGATGTTAGCCTATGTTGTAAGATCACTCATCTTTCAAAATCCTTGATCTTATATGTGAGTATTTTCAACAAACACAAACCATAATCAATTTCTAGAAAACAATATACTTTGTTTCAATAATCTCCCCATTTGGGTTTATTGGAAATCTACAAATAAATTCAATGGAACACTATCCATAATCAAAACATTAAATGTGGGAAACATGTCATCCAACACTCCAAGTCTACATGAGCAGATATTGTTGTAGAAAACAAGAGGATAAAAATTAATTGGGTTCTTATATCTCATAATACTTAAATATTCCCAGTCTATTTGTCTAAGACCTTCAACTAGAAAACCATATTTTGTTTTATTCTACCCCTATATTTATGAACTCTCCTTCACCTTCTCATTTCTCCACCAACCTTATAGTCTTGAATTTATCAATTCTTCATCATTGGAAATAAACCCAAAAAAACTATTATTTAATGTGTGGAGTTCAAAGAACACTCCCCCATGATTGTATTTCCCCCATAAACCCACATCACTACAATAAATATATTAGAACAATTTTCACAGCTGGGGAGAGAGAATTACTTGCAATTTCATCATGCAGTAGGAGATGGATGAACACTGAGGTTCAACCGATGCTTCTCAAACTCATGTGATGATAATGGATTAGTCAGTATGCAAGCCATTTGATCATTAGTTTCAAAATGATCTATTTTAATCATGACTTGTTCAACCTTTCCCTTGAATAAGTGATATATGATTTCAATGTGTTTTATATGAGATTGCAGAATAATATTTTTAGTAAGATCAATTGTCATCTTTTTATCACAATGAATCACTATGGGCTATTTCAACTCATCTCTAATATCATTTAGTTTCTTCTTTATCAAAAGTTATTGAGTGTAAGCCTTTGTAGCGGAGATATACTAAGCTTTTTCAGTACCGAGGGAAGTGATTTCCAATTTTTTAGTCAACAATCACATACATTTCTTCCAAATAAATAATGATCCACCATTTATGGACATTCTATAGACCACATCTCTATCCCAATCATCATCATAAAATTATTAAAGTTCATTATATCTTTTCGTAGAGAATTATAATCTATAATTGCGAGTCCCTTGAATGTACCTCAAGATACTTTTAACTACATCCATATGTTATTCCATCAGATTAAATAGAAAGAGTTCTGGTAAAAATGTTGAAAAGAAAATATCTATCCATTTATAAATTAATTAAAATAATCTTATGATTATTATCCTGTACATGGTGGGATATATAGAAGTCCCATCCTCATGCTTTCTATGTCTAGTTCCATCCAAAATCAAAGTTGACATTCTTTTGGAGTCATGCACATTGAATTTCATTAAAAAATATCATATTAACTTTTTCTAATAAATAAAGGTTCATTATTTCCTATGAATCACATAAATTCCCAATAAATATGAGACTTCACCAATTATAGAAATTTTAAATTCTAATTTATTGTGATTGGGAAATTCATCCACTAATCCGTGCCTGCTTCCACAAAATATAATATCATCTATATACACCTAAATCATGAACTGATATTTATGAGAATTATTCAAATAGAGATTTTGATCCACTCATCCTCTTTTAAATTTAATCTTTTTTAGATTATAATCCATATGAAAGTAACATGCTCATGGTTACTACTTCAGACCATAGAGAGCCTTATTTAATATGAAAACCTTCATTTCATCATTACGAAGAAGAAAACCCACTGGTTGTTCAATATTTACTTCTTCTTCATGAACACCATTTATGAAATACATTTTTACACCCATTTGATACACTTTGTATCCTCTTGGAATTTATATGGAATAAAAATGAATGATCAACTCCAGTCCCACTATTGGATAAAATATTTCTTCAATATCAACACCTTCATTTTGTGAATATCCTTTACACACCAATAATGCCTTATTTCTAACCACATTACCTTTCTCATAAAATATATTCTTAAATATCCACTTCGTACCAGTCACATTGTGACTTTCGGGTCTTGTAACAAGACCCCATGTTTGGTTCTTTTCAATTCAATCTAAATCTTTATTCATGGCTTTAAACTATGATTCATCATTTTCATCTTTTTTAAATGAAGATGGTTCTACAATTGATAGGAAGACATATTGTGCATTACTCCTCATTCTCTATATCTATGTGGGTTCTTTCCAATCCCCAATGATGTTGGATTGATTAATTTATTCTCTTCAATTTCTACAGTGAGGTTCTAATATTTTTCCACTATGGTTTCATTTTTAATTATTCTTCTGAATCAACATCATTTTGTGACCCATGAATGTTTTGAATTCCTTTATCAACTTCTAAATCTTGTTCTATTCCATCTCTACATTCTTCCTTGTATTTTATCATATTAGCTTAAGAATTCATTGAGGAATTTCTGTACTTATCTTTAATGATATTCACATGATTTCTTTCCAAAATTTTTCCAAGAATATTACTGAAAAATTGTAGTCTTCGATCTCTATTGAATATCTGAGGAATATACCTTTGCCTGAAACATCACCATACTTCCCTTTATTTCATTATTTATTTCAGATGAAACATTTACTTTCAGAAAAAAAAAACATATTTAAATAGGGATTCCTTCCATGACAAAACTCATATGTTTTCTTCTTTTCTCCCATATAATTCCCTATTTTATTTTGAGTATTCAATGTGCTTGAAAAACATATTTCTAATAATGAAGAGGGATATGACTCTCAATCAACATAGTTTTTTCCATGTTGTCTACCTATTGATTCCTATGCTCAAAAAATCATTTTTCTATGATGTTCTCATTGTATCCACCTCATGTTGTATTCTATGTTTATCCAGGAAATTATCAAAATCAATGGATGTGTATTGCTCTCCATTGTCAGAACACAAAACTTTGATTGTCCTTCTAATATCATTCTCAGCTATCAGCGACATGTTTTAATGAACTCAAGTACTTTCCATTTCCTATGCATAACTATTACACAAGTCATTGTACTAAAATCATAAATAAAAAATGAAGTACCTCTCTTCATATGTTCCTACCACATTTATTTGTCCACATACATTTGTGTAGATGAGAACAAGGAGAATCAGTTCCCTTTTCATCTTTGGTTGATATGAATTGAAAACCATATTTCCTCATTTGAAATAATCATGAGTCTTCCCTCATTGAAACTTCATATTAGGGATATCTATAAAAATATTCTGTTCAGATATCTTTTCCATGTCTTTTTTATTAATGTGACCGAACCTCTAGTTCCATAGGATGTTCTCTTATTCAAATGTCATGTAACAAATGTTCTCTGTAATATCAGCCTGATATAAGTTCCCATATGTTCTATATCCTTTCTGGATATAATTCCATATCATTCCTTTTATAGTGAACCCCTTTTGATTGAATGTTAATATAAGCTCGAAGTCACATAATTGTCTCACACTCAGCAGATTATGATGCAAACCGTCCACATAAAAAAATCATTTTTCTTAATCTCATCACTTTCCTGTTCAGTACTCCCACGACCTTTGATCTTAAAAGCACCATAATTAAGAAACACGACTATTCCATCAACCCTTTTTATAACATTATTCAATAAATATTCATTTCCTGTCAAATGAGATAATTATGCAGTCCCATGTATCTAGTTTCTACTATTCATTGTAGCTTTGAGAGTGACTTTAGAAAGATGGGATTTCATGATATTTTTCTTTTCCTTCCATGAAATATTATATTGAATGAAGGATAATGATTTCCTCTCAAATTGGTTTTCCATGTTCACATGTTAATTATAATCATACTCTTCTTCCAGAGGGGAAAATATGTTTGTAAGAGAAACACCATTTAGTTGATGAGTTTTGGATTGTCTCTGAGATCAATAAAAACTATTCTTTCCTATTCTCTGACTGTAATAAACAGCTATATGGAAAAAGTTATAACAATGAAACCAATATTAATAGAAATTATTTCTTCTATAATAAGTAGGATATGAAATCATTCTCTATTGTTGACTTCCAAAATCATCTACATTTTAAAAGAACCTTTCCTCTTCATAGTATGACATGCTATAACACAGATATCTACTAAATTTACACTTCATAAGTGGAAATGACTTCTCACATTATATTATCCCCATGTAAACATCCTTAGGAAAATAGATTTAATGAATGTCATTTCTAGAAACATGTGGGTAGTTTTTAGTTTTCCTTTCCATTTGATTTGTTAATTTCTTTGTCAAGACTTTAGGTGACTTTGTGATATATAAAAATTTCAACTTCCATTAATTTTGGTTCATGTTGTTTCCTGATTTTTATGTTTTAGCATCACAAAAAATTCCACTTCTTCCCATGCATATGGATTATTGATCATCAAAAACCTTCCCTAATCCTTAAAAACCATGCATGGCTCTCTCATCAGATCAACATATGATAATCTTCCAAACTATATTTTCATCTTTGTATCCATTGAATTTGATTCATATTCATGTTTACTTCTAAGAGTAAAAACATTTTATTACAGACCATCCATAGTCACTAACTTCTTCTCTAGTCCAGATCTAAGGTCATTGATGAACTTTTCTTGTTCTTAAAATTTGAGCATTAGTTACACTATATCTTCATTACCTTCAATGTTTATTGACTTTACATTCACTACATATTCTAGTCATTTAATTTCAACTTCAAGATGATTAATATATTCTAATGATTCTTCCACATAGTCTCTCCAATTTTTAGATTTCTTACTTTTATTATTAAGATTTCCTAGATAATACTTCATTTGAAAAATGAGATCGTTATCAACAATCAAATGATTATATCTAGATTTATCTTTTTATGATTATGAATTTTCAACTGTATCCATTATAGAAGCATGGGTTATATATTTTAACTCTGGTTCTTATTACTCAAAGAATTTTTTGTCATATTTTTATTCTTTATATCTAAAACTATTCCAATATACCTTTTTCTAGATTTGAAGTTTCCCTTTTGATAATACATTTTTTTAGGCTTCTTCAAATTTCCTGCTTCACTTTCCTCACCATCAAGATTCCTTGAGCACCGAGAGGCATTGTGCCCAACTCTACCATAATAAAAATAGGAAAAGGGAAGATTTCCTACAAATCTCCCTTTCCTCTCTTTAATTTATTTTCAATAAGAGAAATAATTTCATCTTCCCCATTATTTTCATAAAATGTATCTCTAGAAACCTCATGTTTTCCCATGGATTTGGAATACATTTCCTTACTTACTTGAGTCAATGTATCTTCTAGTTTGACTCTCATTTCATATGCCACCGGGCTTCTAAACAGATCATCCAAATAATTTTTAAAGGATCCATTTCCTCAAGGGACAACACATTTGGATTATAGAGAGGTGGAATCCTTCTAAAAATTTTCATCCCAATGTCAATTTATTTTATTTCTTCATGCGACCATCTAATTACTCCTACAACTTCAGTAATTCGATTGAAAAAGAAACTTAAATATTTATGATAATTCATATTTAGATCATAAAACCTATTATGATGGACTTGTAGTCTCACCTCCTTCAATTTTTTTTGTCTCTTTCATATATATTCTCTAGTTTACCCCACATAGACTTTCCAGATGTAAAAATCATAATCATTAGATAAATTTGATTAGAAATATCTCTAGTGAGGGCATTCTATTCTTTAGAATCTACATGAATCATTTTCTTGTCTGTATCAGTCATAGACATCCTTGTTGAATCAACAACCTATATTCCATGTGCGACAGAAAAAATGGCTTCCATTCAAATAGATATCAGATAATATCTCATGCTGTACTTCCATATCTAAATGTTACTTCCATCAAAATTGGGAACTCTTCTGACATTAATTGTATTCTCCATGAAATCAAAGACGGAGAGATTTAACAATAGTAACTTTTAGGCTATGATTCCACTTGAAGGACCCAAAAAAACCATGAGAGGGGAGGGGTGAATCTAGGTGTCAGATGTTTCTTCAAAAGTGGCTGATCCTATTCACACATTGGTAGGAACTTGTTAAACCTGTCTGATGAGAATGAGTAGTAAACAAACAATCACATGCAAAGAGACAACATAAAAATTTTACAGGGTTCACCACTATGGTCTAATCTAACAAGCATATATCGATAGTGTGTCAGTCATTCCTTAATCCACTACACTTCACTAGTTTTGGAGTAAAATTTTTTAGACACAATCACTCTATTATAGGAACACTTCCTTTTCAATATTTTATGGACATAACATTGCATACCTCGAAATAATTCCATTGTATCCCTCTAGCTTACTCCCTTGGGAGTAATACAAACTATGCTTATGGACTTTTAGGTCCTTTAATTTTCATTAAACCACACATCCTCAACTATAGATAGATTTTTTATTGAAGCCCCATTTTTACCCATATATGTAATCCAATTATCCATTCACTGTTAGTTTGAAAACTATTCCTCCGTGAACCATCCAACCTCCTCCACGAACTATACCCATTCGTCCATGAACTGCGCTATACCAAGTTGCACATGTGCTTCATGGATAACCTCACCTCCATGGACTTCCTCCACAGACAAAGACTATATATCCTTTATGAACCTATTCTTCCACCTCGAACTAGCCCTTCATCTATGAAATGTCTCTTCTTCATAAATGAGTTCCTATTCTGAAAATTGATTATCTTCCATGGGCTATTTTACTTTGCAAGATATAGTGCCCTATAAAACTCCTTTAATGAACAATCTCTGTGGAACTCTTCCCCTTTCATGGAATCCTTCCTTGTGAACTTATTCCATCATGGAAATTTCTTCCTATGAACCAATTTAGACTTCACCGAATTACACCCAAATCTCTAATAAAAACAACTCTCAATAATGAAGGTATTTTTGATCCTTATATAGTAAAATATATATGAAAATATCACTAATCAATATTACATAAACCTTCATTGTGATATCAAATTCACCATGGAATGTTTATCCCACAAATATATTCTCTCTCCACTATTTGCGTACCACCTCTCTTTCTTCACAGAAGTTGACCTCTTCTAAGAACAAAACCATTCAAGACACCTCAAAACACCACCTAATTTCAAAAAACAATGATCCATCCCGTCTATCAAAATCCTTCTACGAACAATTTTCCTCCTATAAACAGTAAGCCTCCATGGGAACTATTTTCCCTATGTGGTCCACGTTTCGTGCTTTGCAGTCCGCATAACACTTCTATGTAGAATCCTTCACTTTTCTGATTTTCATCACTATTCTATGCACCTCCAATGTAGTATGTTAAATATCCTTTTTTGTCTGTGAACTATGTACTCCTACATGGAAAATATTTATTTTTATAAAATCAACTTTTGATTTGAGGCCCACATATTTTGAAAAGTCTAGGAAATGATTTCACCTTATACAATGACGTTATGATGTATTTTAAGATCACTCATCTTCCAAACTCCTTAATCTTACATGTTATTATTTTCAAAAAAAAATCATACTCAATTTCTATCTAATAAAAACCTTGGTTCCAGCATCCCAAATGAGGGAAATTATTATTTCTTATAGAGAAATGCTTTTGGCTTCAACACCTTCTCAGGGGCCCTACCTAGAAAGAAGGAGTGATAGGAGATAATCTAAGTTGTCATGGCCTTCATCCACATAATCTTAAAGTAAATGCGGAATTAAACTATTTTCATTTCTCTAGAATAATTTATCAAAACTTTTTTATTTTTTAAGAATTTTTAGTTTCACGATTATCTATTTTATAGAAGTATATATCCGCTCTCGAGGATGGAGATGAGTATTTGGTTACATAATAGAGTGTTCGCTATCATGACTGACCCATAAAAAAGTGGTGGTTGATGAGGTTCCAACTTAGTCATTCCCATTTCCTTCTATTGATTTCACAGTGGTTGAACCATTAGAGAATGTGATTTTTTAGGACACTAAAAATGATATTCATTCTACTACTAAATTGTCTTATATAGATTTGAGTTTTGGATAAGGTGAATACTTCTTCAATAAATGGACACTTTTTTAACATTTTTTCTTATCACCTAACATTATCATTTATTCCTACACACCATAAGGGTAGCGAATAAAGAAAATAATTTATGAGGTAACTATAAGTTCCATAAAAATTCTCATCATAAGAGGGTGTCACCTATTCACCTAAGGATGAAGTAAGGGTAGTGGATGCTTCCAAAAATTCTACCGAGAAATTTATGTTTGTAACATCAGTCATATTATTTGATTACTTGGTGATACTGTATTATTTATCTTATGAATAATAGAACTCTATTAACTTTTTTTCAGTATCTTAACTCCAAACTTAGAGGTTTTGACCCCTGATATCTTTGGGATTCCTCTGTCTGGGTTGACCAATGTGGAGGTCGGCTCCCTTCTGTCTTCATTGAAGACTGTGAATAGTCAAATCCCGTAAGTGACCAAGTCCCTAAATATATCCCTTTTCCTAGGTTTGTATTAGATCAATTCCTAGGGTCTATATCATTTTATCAGTCTATATAGATAAAAATATTTAGGGAGATCTAGACACTGGTCTCAGAAACCCCATTTGAAGGGACAAGTGACCGATTGAGTCATCTTCAATTTATGTTCATCTGCCTTAGTTATGAGGGTTTTGATTATACCTCCATGAAGTTCCCAGTCAGGATCCAAGTATTACTGAGAGGGGGAGGGGGTGAATCAGTGATATCTTTTTCTGTTTAAGTTTCCCCTTTTTTTGAAACAACCTTCGCCTCTTGTTAAAGAGTTTCTTCCCTGATGAACACACACAACCACATGAACTCAAGATTTACAAGGTTCACTACTCAACAAGAGTAGCTACGTCCTTGGTATGGTATGGAAACAATCCAGTACCACATAATCCACTAGAAAATAATCCTTTGATGTGGAATACAGTGAGTAGGATATACCCTTACACTCGGGAAGCACTTTGAAAACAATCCAATAGTGCGTGTGCTCCCTCTTAGCACAAATAGGGTAACACAATGTTTCAGTGCTTCTTTACAATTGAACAGAAGTATTCTCTGAAGTAAAAATCTTCACTTTCTTACCCAGAATCCGGTAAGAACTCTCTTATGCACTACTGAATACATGCGAAGACCCAAAATATTTCGTGTAGACTTTAAGTTTCCTTGCACGCAATTCAAATGGATTGCGCGTAAAAATCCCTTTTGGTGCGAAAAAACATTTTCACGCAACTTTCCTTCTACGCGTAACTTTTTCTCTTTTCGTGCAACTTCTCAATTTTTCGCGCAGCTATCCTCTTTTCATGCAAACTTATTTCTTTTTGCGCAACTCACTTAGCGTATAATCTACATGCACCAAAGCTCGGGATTTCTTCTAAGTGTCGAGCATTAACAAATAAGAAGGGTTAGCCTCATATTTATAGGCATTTTTGACCCCGCGCGAAAAACACTAATCCGCGCGTAAAACCTCCTCCATGCGCGTAAAAATTCTTTTATGTAACTTCATATTTCGCGCCATGCTTCAATATTTCGCGCACCTCATGCCTTTTCCATTTTTCATCCTTCTAAGCACGAAGCACCAATTGCGCGCAAAATTCCTCATCGCATTCCATATTGCGCGCAAATCATATTTCGCGCACTGCTCAAATCTTTCGCGCATTTCATGCCTTTGCCAATTTTCGAGCTTCTGATCTCGAACCATATTTTGTGCGAAAAAAAATCATTCCACTATTTCGCGCATCCCGCAGTTATTTTGTGCATCCGGTAAATATTTCGCGCAATGATCCAAATTTTCGCGCAACCCGCTGCTATTTCGCGCAACCTGCATATATTGCGCGCACCACTTTATTTTTGCGCGCAACATGCCTAAATTTCCACGCACTCCATTCCATGGACATTTTTCAATGTTCTGACCTTGAATAACTCCTTGCACAAGAAAATATAAACCATCTTCAATCATGCTCGCAACATCCATTGCCAAGAACATTTCTTCATCTCCCGATTTTCAGGCCCTAAAATTTGGCAAACACTGGAAAATGACGCCACCTTAAACTGTGCATTTCTGCCGTCCCCACATTGTCCATTGCTTTGTTATTTTATCTCTTCAATACTTCCCATAACCATTCTTCTGCTCTTATCACGAATCCCACTATCGTGATATTTATTCATTGATAGATCAGCTTAAGCATCGTCAGAGTTGCAATGGGAAGTACAGAAACTTCCCTATCTTCCAGCAGCATCACTCCTTCCAATCAAAACTATATATGTCTGGCATCATCATTTCTACCCCTTTCTATCATAAGGCTTGCATCACAAGTTCTCCTGACTTATGATATTTGAGAAATACATATCAGCAAAGCATCGTCTGATTTATGATCCTTCTACAAAGTGAATTGATTAATCTTCTTTGACAACAAAATACAACACTCTGCAAAAGATAACTCTTCAAACTTTCTTCAACATTAAAATTGGTCCCAACACTCCATTCGTGCTTGGGTGAAGAAGGTTATTACTCTAAGATAGTAGGATAGGGATCTAGAATTGAGGGTGATAGTCCCCCATGCTTCCTCATCAGTGAAACCAGACTAGGATGATGCCGTAAATGAAGCCTCCTAGTGTACTATGGATGTGGAATCTCACTGGGGTGTGGTCAGTGCCAGGGCAGTTGAAATTGATCATATATAGTATGTGATCAGCCGTATTTAGTCTAAGATCATATATCTTCAAGAGGAGGTATCATAGTCTCAATATTTAATTCTTATATTATAGAAAACTGTATTGGAGAAAAAGGGACTCTCCGACATGGTGTAGAAGGCCAGACATGATGTCGTTGCCAGAGCGGAGGAGGCACAATATGTTATAGATAAAAAGACTAAATCTATTTAATAATTATAAAAATATATTACACCCCTATATTAGAGGTCTGGATAACTAAATGGATCATCCATGAACTTTCTATGATGGTATTGTGGTTTTGAAAATTTTCACTGGCTCTTATTCTCATGGAAGAGACTCCGACATGTTGAGATTCCTCCCTCAGTATTCTATCAATGAATGTAATTTATAAGAATTATATGTTTCTATCCAATAATATTTTATTAATGATGTAAATTTAATTTAACTGATTCAATGTTATATGAATAATCAATTATACTTATACTTTTCATAATATCAAGTAAACCTAAATTCCAAGACTTGAATGTTTGAAATTTGAAAGATTATTCTTGATGAATTCTCATGACTTCTAAACATCAATATATTATTCACAGATATGTATTTTCAACTATCTTGAGATGACATTATTCATAAAATGGTAATTCGAGTAGAATATATTTTCCATAGGAAGAGTGCTCTATCTTTTGAAGAAGAAAATAGTCTTGGGGAGCATATATTGATTTTTATGGCCAAATAGTGGACCTAACAAGCCTAGTAAACTTTCAATTATTGTATAATAAATTGTTATTATGATATAGTTTAATATTATTTTGATCATAACTTATATTTATGTAGTTTAGGGTCCTTTTGCTTCATCCTTATATTTTTTTAGTTTAGGGTATTTTAGGTCAGAACTTCTATCACTATATCTTCTGGTCTTGTAGCTCATACCATCTATCATTGTAGTTTAGGGTCTTTTAGATTATACCTCAAATCACTGTAGTTTGGGTATTTTACCTTGGACCTTATACTGCAGTTGTTTATATTCTTTTAGATCAGATATTCTATGGCTATAGTTTAAGGGCCTTTAGCTCAAACCTTCTATGGCTATAGTTTGGGGGTATTTTAGATCCAACCACGGGATACCAAGTAGTTTAAAGTCTTACTAACAGGAAATTATTTATGAATATGAGATATGGTTAAGACATTACAGGAATGAATCAAAACAAACTAGGATACTGAGTTCTGTTTTGGTGTTTTTGAGGTTCACATGGATAGTGCTCCTTTCCTATAAGGAGGAGATGTTTTTGGTTAGTAGGTCAAAACCCTTATGTTTCCTTAACATTATTGTATAGAGCTATCACTACTATTTTTTGAGGGCCATGTAATATTTATTGGTGTGATATTGACTGATGGAGAAATACAATGGATGCAAAATCCCCATAGAATTTGGAATATGGGTGAAATAATTCAATATCCAATCATTTGATTTTGTGAATATGGGATGCAGTAGAAATGATACGAATAAACCACAACACCTTGAGGTTATAGGTTCCTCCAGGGTGTTTCTAGGGATAAAAAAGATTAAATATTCTCTTTCTCAAGGAGTAGATTAGTCTGGTTGGTAGGTGATGGTCAAGAAAAGACGATCTACAATCCTTTCTCAGGGTCTTGAAAGATTTGGGAAGACTCAAGAATCCAAAAGATGAAGTTGGGTATTAGAGGAAAGCTATCCATGAAGGGTTCTGGAACCCTAGGGTAGTTCAACTCTTAATTATAAAGCTCAATCCCTACACCTTGTGGTTTAAAATCATGAGGTGTGGGCCATCAAAGGTTTTGGAATGAAGTGTTTCATTCTTTGAGAAAGCGTACAAAACATGGCGATGAAATGTTGAGGATGTCAAATCCTGTTGGATTGTCTCATACATGGATTGTAAATCATGGTCCAAAGATCTTGGTTCAGGATAATGATATGGGAAAATGATAACAATAATGGACTAGAACACACTTTGGTGATGAATTCTACAGTGGTGTAGTTAAGACTCATAAGAATTAAAAATCCCTTTTTTCATAGTGACACATTTGGTTGAAGAACATAGGAACATATACAGGATCCATAAAAATGCATGAATAGTAAAAAAGGGTCCCTTGAATCCAAATATCCTTTTCCAAGGCCAATGAAATATTTATAGTTATATAAAGTTCTCAAATCATGAAGAGTGATTTTTGGAAAGTGTAATATCTAATAAGTTTTCATTCACCCTAAAATTTATATAATCTTCTAGTGAACATATTCTCATGATGAGAAGATGTGTCAAAACCTTACTATAACTTTTTCTTGAACTAGGGTATTCAGAAAACATAGCTTGGATTTTACTAAGGCTACAGTGTAGTCCATATGAGATTTATTCCTTATTTATTTTCACAGTAATTTTTTACTAAACTCTGGAGATGAAGTGTTTTGTGAGAGAATACTTGACTTTTTATCATGCATCTTTTTTCCGGTTTTGACCAAAGTGTAGGAATTTTAGGGTCATGGAACACATGGACCTAATATGGGAGATGTTACATAAGAGCCTAATTAGGATACCCACAATCAAGAGCACTCCATCATCCTTCTGAGCAGAATATTAAAATGTATTAAATCATGGATCAATCGTATCAAGTCATGTGAAATGATATGGGACAATCATACTAGGGATGTCCCATAACACCCTCTGGTACTGAGTTCTTCCATAGTGATGCTAGTATCACGAGGATAAGAAATACCTCATTACAGTTCCTTGATTACTCTAGTTGGTAGGTATTATCCCTTATAAATCAATAACATAGTCAAGTAGAGTGTTTTCATTTTCATTTCAAGGTACATGAAATATTTTTTGAAACTTGTGGTACTCGATACATGAAGTGTGATTTATTAATTTAGGTTCTTTGAATAAAGTGGAAGAACCCCATACTTTGGTTATTCAGGGTAAGGCTTTTGTGGTCCTTTGGTAAGGGATAAAAATTAGCAATTACTTAAACATTTAAACATCATATATTGGGGAACTATTTGTTGTTCATTTTTAATTTCATATGGCCATGAAGGTTTTCTTAATGTTTAACATAATGCGGTAAGGACGTAATTATTTCCTTGTAGTTTAATTTCATGTGGTAAGGACATGGTAACCACCATGAAAAATTATGAAAGATATGTTATATATATAGGAAATACATAAATAGATCTAAATCATACATTGTTATGATGCACTTTTATAACTCAACCTTTATGTGGTTGGGATACATTTTTTCATCGATTGTTTTAGATTGTCCCACGATAGGGGATATGTGTGTCCCAACATATCTTGTGATGACTGGAATCAAGACACACATAGTTATTGGAATGATAAATCTCTATGAAGGTATGACCCATACAGTAAGGTGTAAATTGTTTCTGTTGATTGTTATAGTTGGTCCTAGGAATGGATAAATGGGCATCCCTATGTATCCTATGATGACAAGAATCTAGCCATACGTTGTTTTTGAGGAATCATGATGTTTAACACCATGAAATAAGGACATAGGGTCCCTTTAATGAAAAGGGAGTATTATTTCTAGACCTAAGAATAAAAATCTATACATCACCATGTATCCTATGGTAATTCAAATCAAGCCACATGTAGTTCTTGAAATAGGGGATTCCGGTACATATATGACCTATTCATAAAGTAGGGGTATTTTTCCTAATTCTTTTCCATTATTGGACCCATGGTTGGATATTTGATCATCACCACATATATTTTGATGTTAAGAATCAATTCACACGTAGTCTTTAATGGAGGTTTAGTGGGAGACCCACACCAAGAATAGTGATTCTCTTAGGTGAGGCCCACAAAAAAATGTGCAGATTTATGTCATGAAAAGGACATAAACCATGTAGTTTATCATAATGTGGTGTAGAATAATTATACTATTTTTTAATTATTTCATTTAGAACCATGATAACCCTATCATGAGAGAATATTCCTTGTTCATGTGGGGATTCCTTATTGAAATTCCTAAGCTCACATAAGCTATTCTTAGTGTGATAAACAATGAATGGAAAGGGTTCCCCTCACCATGAATAGAATATTACGGATATTATAAGGTCATATTGAATCATGCAGTATAGACCATGATATTTGATCAATTCATCCTTATGTATCTCATTAAAATGATAATCAAGCCATATATAGTTCTAGAAACTTGGGCAGTTTAATGTCATGTAGTAAAGAAATCAGCCATGTAGTTTAACGTCATACTCTACGGATGTGGGTGACCCATCATGAGAGAATATTAATGTTGTGTATTCACCCAAGAATGATGGCTTGGGTGTCACTACATATCATGTGATGGCAGAAATTAAGCTGCACATATTTCTTGGGAACTCTACATTTTAGTGTCATGCAGAGAGGATATCAGTTGTTCAGTTTAAAGACTTATGATAAGGATGAGGTTCAATTGACATGAATAAAGATAGTTTTCATTGATCTATGAAATTTTATATCATGATGTTAGGAAATTTTCCATGAATTTTAACATCATACAGTAAGGAAATACTCTATATAGTTTTTTTCCATGTAGTAAGGACCTTTTCTGTACATTTTAACATTATGTGGTTAGGATGTGAGCCACAATACAGTTTATCATATTTCTAGTAGGATGATATTTGTGTTTTTTAGATTCATATAGTGAGGATTTTATTTGTATAGTTTAACATCATGTGGTTAGGATGAAAGATGTTTTTTAGTTAAAGTCTTGATATGAGGACTTAACACTGATAAAAATTTTGAGAATTATTTCTTGAGAAACCTCACTTCGAGGGGGTGTGTGACATTTTCCCCATCCATTATGGACAATGATTAGGGTCTATTATGAATTAAATTAATTATGATATAAGGTCCTTACCATTTAGGTTCGATCTTTATAGGATACTTCCTTGGTATTATTGTGGTTTGGAGAGACAACACTATTTCTCCTTAGAGGAATGAAAAAAGGTAGACCTTTTTATTGAAGGCCTGTGTGATAAAATTCTAATGGAATTCAAGGTTATTCAATGTACACAACCTATCCTCATAGAGACATTCCAACTCTTCAAGACACTTTTTAAATTACTTATCATTCAGGTGTGGACTGCAAATGGATATTCTAAGTGAGGGAAACTGGACTTATATGGGAAATTATGCCTCTGTCCCATACACTAATGAGTATGGATTTAATTGTTTATAAGTGTGTGTGGTGGTATGGTAGGACCATAAAGCATGGAGGAGTTTTTCTGGATAAGACTTCTTATCCTTATTGACCATCATCTAGAGTATGTTTAACAAGGTCTTGTAGAAGGAATGTACTTGTCCATTTTCTACAACCTGATATTAGGATGAATGATTGGGCTCAATATTTTACTCCCGATAAAATTTCTTTAACTCCATAGAATTTAATTTGGTATCATTGTCCGTTAATATTTTGTGAGGTTCCTCAAACCTAGTAATGATATGGGACTATATGAAGTTGATGATATTAAATATTACAACTTCCTTGAGTGGTATTTCTTTATCCAATTTGGGGAATAAGTCAGTAGCTATAAGGATATACTTCCATTGATTAGCTATGGTTGAGGGAAATAGACCCATAACATCCATTTCCCAAACAAAAAATGACCAATAATATTTATCTATATTTAGAAATACAAGTGTCTAATGTATAAAGTTTTCATGTATCTGGAATGAATGACATTTCTTAGTTAATTCCACATAGTCCTATATCATGGTTTTCTTGTAGTAACCCAACCTTTTGATTTAGAGGGATATACTGGTCCCGGAATGATGGGTTCTGTAGGAGCCTTCATAGAATTTTTCTATGATGAAATGAATATCTCTTTTTTTTTCTATCAATATTAGGACGATTCCATCAACATATCTCTTATTGAGGTAATTTTCTCATTTAGACTATCCCATAGGGTAAATTTTACTACCTGATGCCAAATCTGTTTCCTTCTAGCTCAATATATTGGTATAATACCATTTTAGAGATAACCAATTATGGTATCCATCCATAAAGAGGTGGATATCAGTTCATTATGCTCTAGGGAGGTGTTGACCTGATTGATTTCTTCCATATTGTAGACGGAGATCGATGAGACCATTCTTCAGTGTGTGATATAGAAGATTTAATCATCCTTACCAAGGTTGGATTGGACTATGCATGCATTATCCAACACGTTTGTGTGAGGATTATGTGATCAAGGAATATTATATAATATAAGATCAAAATGGAACTCTACCATTAGTCCCATGACATATCCAATGAGAGGGGACAATTATTCCTTTTTGATGTCATGTTGACCATTGATTTTCTTTATCACTAATATTGAACCCACTTTGATATTTATGTATGATTTTTTTAGCTATAGGGATAGTTATAACATAGAGATGGGGGCTTTACATCCCGCCTCATTATTTCTGTAACCTTAGGATATTGAGAAAGAGTAGGAAAGCATTTTTATGGATAAACAAAAAAATAACTATGAAATTCCAATTGAGCTTTGTATTTTCCATCATTTTACCGATAGAGATTTTGGAGGTTCTATCAAAATAAATCTCCCATGCTCAGGGAGTGTCATGGGTGTAGAAAACTTCTTTTTCAAGGAGTTCAGTTCCCACTGGTGTAATTTCAAGAGAATGGTGTTCTATGAAGAAATCAGTTATGGAATTCTCTTTCATCACCATCTAGGATACAAAATGGATGACATATTTTTGAACAATGTCTTCCCATCAGGACAAAAGGCTAGTCATCATGGGACAAAAAAGGATATAATTGAGTGGATCAATACAATATACAAGATGTACTTCATGGTGCTGCAAGTAATATTTCATCTTTTTCACTACAAAGATGAGTTCAAGATAGTTATTATCAACATATGAGTGTCGATTATCATTAAAAACATTGTTTGGATAAGGTTGTAGAGAATTTTTTCAGTCCCCGCATCATTCGATTATGCAAGTAGGGATCTAAGTGAGAATTCCATAGTGGTCACATATAAGATGGGTGGATTTCCTTCCACATGTGGCATCAGAACTAGTGGGTGTACCAGATATTACTTGAGATATTTGAAGGATTCTTGGAAGTCCCTGTACCATTGATAGGAAATTCCCTTTTTCATTATCCTTGTAAAAGGGATATATTTTCCAGCCATGTTGGCTATAAACACTGAATTTAGGTGAGGTTTCATTATATTCCCATAAGTTCCATGATATTTATGTGGAGATTCATTTCTAAAATAGAACATGTATTCATTAGGTCAACCTCAATGCCATGGAGGCATACCATAAATCCAAGGTACTTCCCTAATGTTACCATGAACGTGAATTTCAGTAGATTCATCACTGAAGTCTATTTTAAGATCTATAAAGTGATCACTTAATTGTCTAGATTTGACCACCATGTCAGTGACATGAATTTGGCTATCCTTCCCTGGAAAAGATTAAAAATATGATGCATGGAGTGTTGATAAGTGGCACAAAGATTATTTAATCCAAACGTAATGAACTGATAGAAAACACCTGTAATGGCCCAGACCTCTCCATCACATTCATTTGTCGAAAAGAAGGTCATGAAGTGTTCTGGAGGGTAGAAGGGTCTTTTCCCACACTTTTCAGAATTTTGTAACTACACGCCCTTTAGTGTGAGTATACGCTGTGTACCACCTTGCCGGGTATACCCCGTGTGGAAGTCATGTCCTTGCTATGTGAAATAAATGAGTACACACCGTGTAGCCCATACTACACGCTGTGTAGTGTCTCCCCGCGTACGCGTTACCTTCAAACCGTGTGTTGACCAGTCAACGACCATGTGCCATGCTGAAGTCATGTCCTTGCCGTGTGAAATAAATGAGTACATGCCGTGTAGCCCAAACTACATGTTGTGTAGTGTCTCCCCACGTACAAATTACCTTCAAACCGTGTGTTGACCAGTCAACGGCCACGTGCCGCATTGAAGGCCGTGTTGGAAGCCGCGTGATGACCATGTGAAATGGTCGAGTACACACCATGTACAATAAAGTACATGCTGTGTACTTTAGTTTTTCTCGCTTATAAAAGGAGGGGGCCTCTCCTCATTTTCAAATCACTCCTCTCCTCCCCTCTCCTTCGAGCAGAGCACTCCCAAGAGACTCCAAAGCTCTTTTCATCCATAACATCTCCATCTAAGCTCTGATTTACGATCCGTTAGCAGCCACAAGATCGTAACGATGAGGCGGAACTTTCGAAATTGGATCCATTGTCTTTCCTTCGACATTTCCTTCCCAGATTCCACCTGAGGAGATTTTTCTGGGGTTTTCCAAGAAGCGAAGAACACCGACAGACGTCTCTTAAAGTTGATCTGGGGGAGCGTTGTGATCAGAACCTGTTGAGGTAGGGATTTTACCTTCGTGTCTCTAAATTGTGCATCATGCGAGGTGGGTGTCCTCTTGTTTATGTGAAACACTTTTGAACCAGTTTAATAAAGATAATAACTAGATTATATAATGGGGTTGGGAAGTTTGTGAATGCAGTTACATTATTTATATCCTGTGATATTATGTTGTGAATTAAATAGGCTTATGCCTACTAAAAATCATGGTCGTTGGGGGCCTTTTCTTGCACAATTAAATGCTTCCCTATATTCCTGGACCGTTTATGGATGGAAACTTTATGGAATATGGAAATTTTTTAATCACGTAAAGTTGGATGATTAAATGAAAATTCAGAACACTTGTGTGATCACACTGGTTGAAAAAAACTGAAATAATAAACATGTGGGTGCTGGTTAGGGTTTATTTATGTGGAGGGAGGTGTTTTGTGGGTTGTTGTGGATCCGGTGAGCAGTGGGGCTGCGATTGGCTTGTTTGTGGGTTGGTGTGAATGCTATGTTGGTGAGGGGAAGTGGGGTTCTGATAAATGGTATCAAGTGATGATGATGTACGTGTTTCGGTGTGTTTGTGGTTATAGTGGTTGTAATTAGGTCTACAGGGATTGTTTTGAATGTGAACGAACTTTGGGTTGTGAATAATAAATAAAAGTGGATGAATTAATGAATGGTGGTGCATGGTAGTGGAATGAGAATAATAATCAATGAGGTTGGTTGTTAAGTAAGAAGGGACTTGTTTGTGTTTCTTGTGTTTTCCTAACTAGATTTGTGGATGGCAGGGATATGTTTTACGAATGATAGATATGGTTGGTTGCGGTTAGTTTCCCAGTAGTTAAGGAACTAATAAACTAATTCTGTTGAAACGTGAAAACCTAAATGGGGATGGGGTTGTTTATTTTATGCATGATTCGTAGTAGCAGTGCCGAGGAATGTGCTTAGTTTCTCTTTTTAGAAGCCATAGGTTGGGCTGTGTGTTTGGTATACATATATATATTTGTATCTTTGTGTTTTTTTTCACCCCACCCATGTTGAGCACTTAGTGTCGAACACTCCAATTTCATGGGAGATGGTGTTTTCCCCTTAGTTACTAGCTCCTTCCTGCTCCTTATTCCATATACTATGATGGCTTGAGGCGACCTTACACCTAAGACCCTTCAGGTAGGTTTCGATTGGGGTGGTTTTAGCCCAAGACTCTTCGGGCAGGTTTACTTTTTTCCCACGAATCTTCAGGATGAGGCCCAGGTGTGTGTAGGTGGGATGCGTGGTTGTGAGGCCGAGGTGTGTGCGGGCGGGATGTGTGGTTGTGAGGCCCAGGTGTGTACAAGTGGGATTTGTGGTTCTTGAGGCCCAGGTGTGTGCGGTCGGGAAGAGTGTGGTGGCGTCAGGACGTTCTCCTCTAGGAAGAACAACTAACTAGTGGGAAATGGTGCAGGGTACCCAATACTCTTGTTCTTATATATATTACTACTACCAATTGTTTTGTTTTTGGTGAGCGTGGCTGGTGAGGTTGGGTGTATAGAATCCCTTGCTAGGTTTTGGTTTCTTTTGTGGTTCTCACGGGACATTAGGATGTCTCCCCACTTGTGCACGAGATATTTAGGTTTCCCTACTGAGTATACTTGTATGCTCACCCTACATTTACTTTCAGGTTTCCAGGAGGACTACCAGGGCCGTGCAGGACCCTACTAGTCAGGATAGTTGGAGTTATTGTAGTTTGTTGTACCCTTGTTTCTTTTGGTATTGTACTTTTGAGCTTTCTTCTACTTGTACTTTGTTTTGAAAATTGTTTAAACATGCATGTGGGATTGGTTTGGGTTTATTTCCATTTACTTGTTCTTTTTTTTTATTTTTGGTTTTTGACTCATCCTATCTTACGATCTCAAATAATAAAAAGGGTAATGCCTCCCATATTTGTAAAAACTCATACCATTGGTGCTAGTCGCCAGCCCGAGGCCTACTAGAGGCAAGAATCAGGGGTCATTATCTCCATTTCACCATTTCCAGCTCAGGAAGGGAATATTTGGTGGAAGGGGGTCATGACAGAATGGAATCAAAGCCTGATGGTTGAGAGATAGGATGGAGTTTGGAGTTGGACATAGTGAGGATTGCATGGGATGGTAGGGAAACAATGTTGGCTGATCTTGGTGTGTGACAAAGGCCAGGGAAGACCGACTAGGACATGGGATTTTAGGGCCCCCCGTGATCAGATGCAAGGACTCTGAGCCTACCGAACGACCAAGTGAGACTACATTGATTATATGGTAGAGACCCTAGGGAAGGTACATACATCATCATGATTGTGTTTTACTTGATTTGGGTGTTCTGGGAAATAAATTGAAATAATGCGATAAAATAAAACATTGATAAATTTCCTTACTACTTGGGATTAGGCGATGCTTGTTTACCGTATAACTATGGCACCTGGACGTCATCCCCGGGTGACTCAGACGGCCGAGGCCTAGTAGATTCAAGCAGTCGATCAGTTGAGGATTGACCGAGAGGAGGAAGATAGCCAGTGGCAGAAGAATCTCCGTTTTTTCCAATGGCAAACCCTCAAGAAGTACGAGGGAAGTACTTCATATATGGAGATATAGGGATGGCTTGAGGAGCTAGGGATCGCTTTTACTTTGATCTGTGCTCCGAGGGAGTACTGGGTTCCCCTAGCAGTCAGTCAGCTGAGAGGTGCAGCACGACAGTGGTGGATGCTCTACCTCGGAAAGAGGACATAGGCAGAGGTTCTGTGGGCTACCTTTGAGAAGGAATTCCTAGAGTAATTCCTTTGTTCCATGATCAAGGCAGAGAAGCGGCAAGAGTTAATCTCCCTCCAGCAGGGGAGTATGTCAGTATGAGAGTTGGGGATTAAGTTCAAGGATCTCCTACGCATTGCTCCAGATCTCTTTCTGGATAAGGAGTCTCGGGTGAGACGTTTGAAGGAGACGCTTCATCCTTCGCTCCAGTATGCTGTCACCCCCTTCACCCTTCTGATGTAATTGGCAGTACAGAAGAAGGAAGAGGTTGTAGAGAGGATGCACTCGCAGGGAGGTGCACTGCGTGAGGGGATCCAGCCGGGATCGTCGAAGGGGAAGGCGGTCAGCAGCAGGTCTCCTACGATGGGACCTTCCAGATTCAGGCTAGTAGGGAGTAGACCCCAGTAGTTCTAGTTTAGATCTTCAGGTCCTTGTACCTTTTTCATGAGCCCAAGACTGAAGTGTTTCTCTTGTGGAGGTTTCAGGCACATTCAGAGTTAGTTCCTGACCCGAGCTCAGTACGGTGGAGGTGGGAAGGTTCAGCGCCTGCCTCAGCCGAACTAGTTTCCGGCGAGGCCCTTCCAGCAGCAGCAGGAACCTGCTCCTCCGAGGGCAGACTTTGTAGGAGGAGGCCGACCTCAGGGTGCTCTTCAGGGACCTCTACCAGGGAATGGTCGGGGAGGTGGTCGACATCAGAGAGGCAGATGAGCTGGGCATGGACAGTTGCACGCAGTAGAGTTGGCAGCTCCGGCAGGACCAGAGGTGGTGTGAGGTACGATTTGTTTATTCAACACTCTTGTTTCTTCCTTGTTTGATTCTGGAGCTTCACACTCCTTTGTTGCACCCAGTCTAGCCCATGATTTGGTTCTAGATGTAGAGAGACTTTCTGTACCCCTGGTGCTGAGTACACCAGTTGGAGGCCAGACCAGTGTATCTTGTGTTTTCCGGGGATGTGGGCTGACGTTGGGACCGCATCGATATAGTGGGGACCTTCTTTTCCTACAGATGCAGCCATACGATGTCATCCTAGGCATCGAATGGATGTTTTCTGTAAGTTCCGTTGTCTACTTCTTCCGAAGAAGAGCCATTTTCTCCAACGTGGATGGGCAACATGTATCTTTTGATGGCGAGAGGAGCTACCAGGTGGGAAGCCAGCATGTGAGGCCTCTCTTTTCCTTGTTAGGCGGGTTATCAGTGGTTTTAGCTGATACAGAGATGATGGATGTCCCATAGGTTATTGGGGAGTTCCTCGATGTCTTTCCCGAGGAGGTTGTGACTCTACCCCCGATGTGACATTGAGTTCGGGATAGACTTACAGCCTGGTGCTCGTCCGATTTCAATGGCCCCTTATCAGATGGAACCTTCAGAGTTGCGGGAGTTGCAAATTCAGATTGATGATCTAATTTATAAGGGTTTTGTTCGACCCAGCATGTCTCCATGGGGTGCTCCAGTTTTGTTCGTGAAGAAGTCAGATGGTGGTCTCAGTCTATGCAAGACTACCGAAGGTTGAATCAGGTAACGATCAAGAACCGTTACCCCCTTCCAAGGATAGATGATCTCTTCGACCAACTGAGGGGAGCAGTTTGGTTTTCTAAGATTGATCCACAATTTGGATATCATCAGATGAGGGTAAAGGACAGTGACATCTCAAAGACGGCTTTCAGGTGCAGGTATGGGCACTTTGAGTTTGTAGTGATTCCGTTTGGAGTTACCAATGCACCAGCTGTGTTCGTGGGACTTATGAACTTTGTCTTCTGAGAGTTTATGGACCGGTTCATTGTTGTGTTTATCGATGACATCCTGATCTACTCAAGATCAGAGGAGGGGCATGTTGAGCATCTCAGGGTAGTCTTTGAAGTCCTTCAACACCACCAGCTTTATGGGAAATTGTCAAAGTGTAAGTTCTTGACGCAAGAAGTACACTTCCTTGGGCACGTGGTGTCTCAGCATGGAGTGTCAGTGGACACTTAGAAGGTATAGGCAGTTGTTTCTTGGGCAATACCCAAGATCGTGGCAGAAGTTCGTAGTTTCTTGGGGTTGGAAGGTTATTATCAAAGGTTCGTTTCAGACTTCTCTCGAGTCGCTGCTCCATTAACAGCTTTGACTACGAAAAACCAGGTCTTCCTATGGAGCGAGCAGTGCCAGAAAGCTTTGGACTACTTAAAGGAGAAGTTGGTCAGTGCTCTAGTACTTAGGTTTCTAGAGGAAGGGTTGATGTATGAGGTGTTTTGTGATGTTTCTGGCCTTGGTTTGGGGTGCGTGCTAATGCAGAAGAAAAGTGTGATCTGTTATGGGTCGAGGAAGTTTCACCCTCACATGCGTAACTATGCCACCCATGACCTATAGCTTGCAGCAGTAGTGTTCACACTGAAGTTATGGTGACATTAACTCTTTGGGGAGCGCTTTGTGGTCTTCTCAGACCACAAGAGCTTACGTTATATCTTCTCCCAGCGTAACCTGAACTTGCGGCAGCGGAGATGGGTCGATTTTTTCCAAGACTATAACTTCGAGATATCTTACACAGAAGGTAAGGGAAACGTTGTGGCTGATGCCCCGAGAAAGAAATCGCATAAGGAAGTGGTTCGGAAATCCAATGATGCCTAGAAAGTGATGAAAGAGTTGGCTGCCTTGCACTTGGATGTAAGGGTAGAAGGTGTTAGAGGCTGTTTGTTTCAGATGATGGTGCAGTCCTTCTTATTGCAGCGGGTGGAAGAGTCTTAGTGGGGGGACTCTGAGGCATAAGTAATGCGGGATCATGTCGATCAGGGGAATGCTCTAGAAGGATGGTCAGAGGATAACTGGCAGCAGATGCTTTTTCATGTAAGGTTGTTTTTCCTGGAGGCAATGCGTGAGGGAGTTCTCCGTGAGTTCCATAGCTCAGCCTTGGCGGTACATCCGGGAGTTTCAAAAATTTACCAAGGCATGAGGGAATAGTTTTGGTGGCCCGAGGTCAAACGGGAAGTGGTAGAGTTTGTGGCTAAGTTCCTAGTGTATCAGCAAGTAATGGTTGAACACCGAGTTCCCAGTGGTTTGTTACATCCTTTAGATGTCCCTGAGTTTAAGCGGGATGACATCTCTATGGACTTCATCGTAGGACTACCCAGATCTCAGGGTGGTTATGATGCTATCTGGATAGTGGTGGATCGACGGACGAAATCATCTCACTTCATAGCAGTTAAGGAGTCGAGTCTGGTAAGTACCTTAGAAAAGAGGTACGTAGACGAGGTGGTGCGTTTGCATTGAGTCCCGAAGACTATCATCTCAGATCAGGATACTCGGTTTACCTCACGAGTCTGGAGGGGGTTACAACATGCTTTTGGAACCCAGCTACGCCTTAGCACTACTTTCCACCCCCAGACCGATGGGCAGATAGATCGGACTATTCAGACATTAGAGGACATGCTGCGATCATGCGTTCTAGATTTCGGAGGATCATGGGTGCGACACTTGCCTTTAGTAGAATTTGTCTACAACAACAGCTTCCACTCTACTATTGGCATGGCATCGTTTGAGGGTTTGTATGGAAGACCATGTAGTTCACCTATTTGCTGGGCAGAGGTTGGTGAGACAGGTGTTCTTGTGCCAGAGGTAGTACAGAGCACCACAGAGAATGTCCAACTTGTACGTGAGAGGATGAAAGCGGCTCAGGATAGACAGAAGTCTTATGTTGATCGTCGGAGGAGGCCCTTGGAGTTCGAGGTTGGATATCATGTGTTCTTGAAGGTTTCCCCTCAACGGGGGAAGAGGATGTTTGGGAAGGGTAGTAAGCTCTCCCCTAGGTTCATCGGACCTTTCGAGGTGCTGAGGAGAGTCGGCAAGGTGGCATATCAGTTGGCCCTGCCACCTCAGTTGGAGAAGGTTCATGACATCTTCCATGTTTCCCAGCTTCGTTGGCACATACACGATGACTCTCACGTTATTGACTGGGGAGAATTAGATATGGGAGACGATGTGACCTTCGAGGAGAGACCAGTCAGAATAGAGGATCGTAAAGAGAAGGTGCTCCGTGGACGAACCATCGCCTTGGTTCGTGTGTTGTGTAGGCATGGCGGCCTCAAGGAGAGCACTTGGGAGTAGGAGGCTCAGATGCACGCTCAGTACCCATAATTGTTTTGACTTGTGTTTTTCCTTGTTCTTCTATGTTTTGTTTTGATTTTATACTCAGTACCTTTGATATATGAAATGCTTGGATTTTCGGTTGTGAGACTTTTGTTTCCTTGTTCTCTAGAAGTGTGTAACATGTCCAGATGTGTGGGGAAGGGAAAAATCTGATCCTTAATCGAGACGCATTAATACGGATGCGATTGAACCCGTGCGGGCAAGTCAGTGCTGCCCAAAGCGGATAATATCTCGACATGGGAGAAGGAATTTCCCCAAACCATTTGTTTGAGCAGTGTGTTGGTTCTACGGTGTTGGGGGAAGTGTAATTTGGGAAATCCTAATATATGGAAGTGGACCAATCCTTAATCGAGACGCATTAATACAGATGTGATTAAACCCGTGCAGGCGAGTTAGTGCCACCTAAAGTGGATAATATCTCGACATAGGAGAAGGAATTCCTAACATCTATGATTAGGGTTGTTGGTTGGGTTCCTGTTATAACGAGATCCCTAAGAGGTATCTTGTTGGGTTCCTCTAGGTGGGATTTTTAATTCTTGGGGACGTGAATGTTTTAAGAGGTATCTGATGTAATGGCCCGGACCTCTCCGACCCATTCCTTTGTCGAAAATAGGGTCATGAAGTGTTCTGGAGGGTAGAAGGGACTTTTCCCATACTTTTCAGAATTTTGTAACTACACACCGTGTAGTGTGAGTACACTCCATGTACCTCCTTGCCGGGTATACCCCATGTTGAAGCCGTGTCCTTGATGTGTGAAATAAATGAGTACACGCAGTGTCGCCCATACTACACGCCGTGTAGTGTCTCCCCGTGTACGCATTACCTTCAAACCGTGTGTTGACCATTCAACAGCCACGTGCCATGTTGAAGGTGTGTCCTTGCTGTTTGAAATAAATTAGTACACGCCATGTAGCCCATACTACACACCGTGTAGTGTATCCCCGCGTACGCGTTACCTTCAAACTGTGTGTTGACCTGTCAACGGCCGCGTGCCGCGTTGAAGGTCGTGTTCGAAGACGCGTGATGATCGTGTGAAATGGCCGAGTACATGCCGTGTACTACAAAGTACACGCCGTGTACTTTAGTTTTTCTCTCCTATAAAAGGAGGGGGCCTCTCCTCATTTTCAAAGCACTCTCCTCCTCCTCTCTCCTTTGAGCAGAGCTCTCCCAAGAGACTCCAAAGACCTTTTCTTCCATAACTTCTCCATCCGAGCTCTGATTTACGATCCGTTAGCGGCCACGGGATCGTAACAATGAAGTGAAACTTCCAAGATTGTATGCATTGTATTTCCTTTGACCTTTAATTCCCAGCTTCAACCAGAGGAGATTTTTCTAGGTTTTTCCAAGAAGGGACGAACGTCGACGGACGTCTTCCAAAGTTGATCCGGGGGAGCGTTGTGATCCGAACCTGTTGAGGTAAGGATTTTACCTTCGTCTCTCTAAATTGTGCATCATTCAGGGTGGGTGTCCTCTTGTTTATGTGAAACACATTTGAACCTATTTAAGAAAGATAATAACTAGCTTATATAATGGGGTTAGGAAGTTTGTGAATGCAGTTACATTATTTATATCGTGTGATATTATGTTTTGAATTGAATAGGCTTATGCCTACTGAAAATCATGGTCGTTGGGGGCCTTTTCTTGCACAATTAAATACTGCCCTATCTTTCTAGACCATTTATGAATGGAAACTTTGTGGAATGTGGAAATTGGTTAATCACATAAAGTTGGCTGATTAAATGAAAATCCAGAACCCTTGTGTGATCACCCCGATTGAACCAAACTGAAATAATAAACATGTGGGTGCTGGTTAGGGTTTATTTATGTGAATGGGGTGTTTTGTGGGTTTTTGTGGATCGGGTGAGCAGTAGCGCTGTGGTTGGATTGTTTGGGGGTTGGTGTGAATGCTATGTTGGTGAGGGGCAACGTGGCTACGATAAATGGTATCAAGGGATGATGATGTATGAGTTTTGGTGTATTTGTGGTTATGGTGGTTCGCAGCAGAGCTGCAGGGATGGGTTTGAATGTGAACGAACTTTGGGTTGTGAATAATAAATAAAAGTGGACGAATTAACGAATGGTGGGGCATGGTAGTGGAACAGGAATAATAATCAATGGGGTTGGTTGGTAAGTAAGAAGGGATGTGTTTGTGTTGCTTGTGTTTTCTTAACTTGATTTTTGAATGGAAGGGATATGCTTTACAAACAAATGATATGGTTGGTTGCGGTTAGTTGCTTAGTAGTTAAGGAAATAATAAACTAATTCTATTGAAATGTGAAAACCTAAATGGGGTTGGGGTTGTTTGTTGTATGCATGCTTCATAGTAGCGGTGTCGAGGCACGTGCTCAGTTTCTCTTTTTAGAAGCCATAGGTTGGGCTGTGTGTTTGGTATACATATATATATCTATATCTTTGTGTTTTGTCACACCCCAACCATGTTGAGAACTTAGTGCCAAAAACTCCCATTTCATGGGAGAGGGTGTTTTCCCCTTAGTTACTAGCTCCTTCCTGCTTCTTATTCCATAGGCTGTGATGGATTGAGGAGACCTTAAACCTAATACACTTCAGGTTGGTTTCTATTGGTGTGGTTTTAGACTAAGACTCTTCGGGTAGGTCTACTTTTTTCCCAAGAATCTTCGAGGTGAGGCCTAGGTGTGTGCGGGCGGGATGCGTGGTTGTGAGGGCCAGGTGTGTGCGGGCGGGATGTGTGGTTGTGAGGCCCAGGTGTGTGCGGGCATGATATGTGGTTCTTGAGGACCAAGTGTGTGCGGGCTGGAAGAGTGTGGTAGAATCAGGATGTTCACCGCTAGGAAGAGCAGCTAACTAGTGGGAAATGGTGCGGGGTACCCAATACTCTTGTTCTAATATATATTACTACTACCTGTTGTTTTGCTTTTGGTTAGTTTGGCTGGTGAGGTTGGGTGGATAGAATCACTTTCTAGGTTTTGGTTTCTTCTGTTCTTCTCACGAGACATTAGAATGTCTCCCCACTTGTGCATGAGTGATTTAGGTTTTCCTACTGAGTATACCTGTATGCTCACCCTATATTTACTTTTAGGTTTCCAGGAGGACTACCAGGGCCGTGCGAGACCCTACTAGTCAGGACAATTGGAGTTTTTGCAGTTTGTTGTACCCTTGTTTCTTTTGGTATTGTACTTTTGAGATTTCTTGTACTTGTACTTTGTTTTCAAAATTGATTAAACATGCACGTGGGATTGGTTTGGGTTTATTTCCATTTACTTGTTCTTTTTTTGCTTTTTGGTGTTTAACTCATCCTATCTTACGATCTTAAAAAATAAAAAGGGTAATACCTCCCATATTTGTAAAAACTCGTACCCTTGGTTCTAGTCGCCACCCCGGGGCCTACTGGAGGTGGGACTTGGGGGTTATTATCTACCTTTCACCATTTCCATCCCAGGAGGGGCATCTTTGGTGGAAGGGGGTTGTGACAATACCCCATGGGGTGCTTTGAAGATAGTGAATTCTTCATCTTCATGGGTCATCTTTATTTGATTGTACCTGGAATACCCATCCATGACATAAAGGGCTTGGAAGACAGTAGTTTCATTGATCAAGAGATTCTTGATCGGTAATGGGAAGTCATATTTTGGGAAGTGATGATTAAGGTCTTTGAAATTCATATAGACCATAATAATCCCATTATTTTTCAGGATGGGGATGATACTGGAAATACATCTTGGGTTCTTCACATCTCAAAGAAAGATGGATTTGATAAATTTATCAAATTGGAACCCTACATTGGTATCATGAGAGGGTTGAATCCTCATGGATGACTTCTTGAAGCTTCAATGGGCATTGAGTAAGCTGAGATGGTGTGCATCCACTTCTATATTTAGTCTAATCATTTCAATATATTTACAAGTGAACATGTATTGATGTGGCTTTAGAAATATGATGTAAATATCTTAATATTTGAGGGGAATGGAAGAACTAACCACTGTAGTTCATGGGTCTTAATTTGTTCCCAGACATACCTTCCTAATATCATAAATGGTAGTCGATATTTCTTCCTTTAATGCAGAGGGGAGTTATTAAGGTTATCCCCTTCTTCTTCTATATCTTAGTCTATGGAGGATTTCTCATACAGAGTCAAAAATATGTGGGAATTACGGTCACTGTCAATGTGAGAGAGGCAATGAGAAAAGACATTATCCTCCCCTAACATTAGATTTATTGTAGATAGATTCTTAATCTGATTTTCATTTACACTTTCTATGGGGAAAGAAGGGGCTTGGACCTCTCGGACAATGTCTTCTACCTCAAATAGATTTATGGGGTGCACATAGTCACTATCGAGCATACTCCATAGATTTTTTGTGGTGGTCCCCAAGATGTTGGGGGTTGAAACCTATATATCATCATCATTTATTGGGTTTTTTACCTTCCCTTATATAGAAACAAGATTCAACATTTGTTTCTTTACAAGTATCAAAGGGGGATCTGTCACCACATAGTATGTTGAAAATTCCATCGATGGGGCATTTAAGACATAGATGGAATGTTTAATGTACCACCACCTGTCTATAGTACAGGGGAATTCAGAAAAAAAAAATTATATGGTGTCTTGCCGAATAACAATTTATGTATCCTCATATGTGATATCCCAAACCAAGATTCAAGTTTGATCTTCCCAAGAGGTCTTTGTTCACGTTTATCATACCCTTGAATACTCATCTTTGTGGGATAAAAATACGCTTCACTATATCCAAAAAATATGTGGGTTTTAATTGGGATGAGATTGATCTCATATCCATTTTCAATCAATTCCCTTTGGATATTGACATTATTGAGTCTACCTGAAACTTATAAGGACCTAATGTATTCTTGGATGATCTCTTCCCAATCCCATTCTGTGAACAAGATGGAGAAATAAAATTATTCTAGAATGGTCTCCACTCGATGTACCTCAGCTGGGATTTGGAGGGCTTCAACGAGTTCCTCCCTAAGTTAGTTTGAAAGATATAGATCAACAAAGATTGAGATCTTGGTCAGGACAACCGACAACTATTTCAAAATATTGTACTTTTGTGCTAGAGGTCAGTGCTTCACGAGATCAGGGTTCTCAATAGAATTTTTATTAGGAACTGAGGCATTTTAGGTTGACGGTACTAATTTTTGTGCAAAGGCTGTGGGGGAAACTACTTCTAATGGAACAGATCATTCCATCCTTCACCATTTCCTAGGAAGATCAGATAATCACACCCCCACTAGGCATTCATGCAAGACACCTTGGTTTAGACAACCAATAGAGGGTTTTGAGATACCTCCATGTATATTTTGGAATTTCTGGGGAGTATTCCCATTGGCATCAGCTTCATATATGTCCTCTATGGGGATATGACCAAAATAATCTGTCTGACGACACCCGTGTTGTCCCCTGTAACCTTGGTTACTACACATGTATACTTATATTCCCCTGTTTGGTGTAGGGGAATCATACATATAGTTATATTAATCATCATATAAGGGTCATCCAAGTGTATCACATTCACATAACAAAACATGATCTCCTCATCTAATGAGGGTTCCAGGGGGTCCCGATGCTTCAGATGTTGTAGTGAAGAAGTATGTAAGAGTAAATGCTTTATTTAGAGAATAATATTAACCTAACTCTTATTTCACTTTTTATGTTTTATGGTCATATCCACCTTCAGGATACATATGTTTTTTCACCTTCTTGGGTGGCATAGCTGTCATGGGTTCACATAATTGTGCCTTGATTTTTATCAACTGTTTTTCGTGTCATCATGTTTTTGGACATCTATCCATGAATGGATGGAAATTTCTTCCAATAACCAGTTTCTTATTACCATGAAGTGGTTATGCAGGACACAAACTCTGATGATTTATCTAACACCACCAATCTAGAATCGATCATTCCATAAAGGAATTCTTTGAGGATGAAGTAGTCCTGGATGTTATGACACAACCTTCTATAGAAAGGGTAGTAGTTTGGATGATTGGTGAGGTTGACCTAATTAGGCTTCTTGGGTTATAGTATCTTGATCACATTGTTTTAAATTTATTTATGTAAATAACTAGAGAATTTTTAATTTTATAATTATAATTTTGTTTTCATTCGTTCTTAAAATCCTAGGAAACCATGATTTCTCTGTTCCTCTAAACAAGGGTGATTTTTTTGTCATTTTCACTCGATAGGAGGCACTAAGTGGTTCAGGACCTTACTAGGTGCTTGAGTTGGAACTTATACTCATTAGAGGTTAATAATAATATATTCTAACTTTCCAATAATTTTTCCCTGTGATAAAGGAATAAGATGATATTTTCTTGGGTTTACTTAATGGTGTATTCCAGACATTGGCCATTTCTGTAAACTCATAGATCCCACCTAGTAACATTATTGGGATAAGAGGTTTATGTAGTTTATCCCAAATATTTTAAAAAAATATTTCTAGTTATCTTTCCCATGAGAGAGAGATGCTAAGAGAATAGGTTAAACCTCTCCATATGGAAATTAAGTTAGACACCCTCTCATTGTTTTCATCACTTACGTTTTGATAGGATGAAAAATGTCATTTTACTCAGTGAGAAGCTGAACTAGTAAAGGAATTGATGATAAAGGTCTTCCTATCCTATAATGGGTCATACCATAAGGATGTTGTACCAAACAAAGGATGAACCTATCAGAGGCTATAAAAAACACCTCATCTTGGTTTCCACCTACTGATTTCAAGGTCCCATCATCGAACCACATTGGGACACCAAATGAGTGAGATTCTATTTACGGTCTCCTCCACCATCGAAGGTAGAGAAGGTTGGATAATATAAATTAAATGGGGGAAGAGTTTTATACACCCATTCTGAATATGGATTTTTCTCTTACTGCACAAGTGCATGTTTCCCTTCGATGGATTCCATTCGAGTATCCAGGGACTCGATGATGTTGAGAAATTCCAGAGGTAGTACTATTTTATGCACCTCCCATCTACAGGGAGTGGGTGGTGCATGATAATGTGGCCCTATTTTCATATTCGACTAATTATCAATTAATATAATGAATTAATTATTTACTAAGAGAGGGAGAGGTTATTTACATAATGGATGGAAGTAACAATCATTTTGAACTTACTCATTTATGTATATTGGCTTCCTGGATGCAGATCCAGTTTGATGCCTAGATGTTTCTCCCTCAAGTAGATCAACTATTTCTTGATTAATTGAAGGAGGTATATTCACCTTTTTCTGAAGATGATACCTAATGGTAATGTTTACCCTGAGTATCTCCCTGTTGAGTTATCTGATACTTTGTACCTTATTATTATATTGTGACATCTGGTCATCTGTGGAAGAAAATTTTACTCTTTATGGGATTGAATGGGATTTAATCACACTATTACCTCTATCCTTGGTATCATTCCTCCATATAGGTGGAAATTCGATATTTGGGAGTGCCATATTTTTGACCCTTCTCTGGTTCTGGGTGCATGTAGACTTGGTCGGTGCATCCAAATCATCTTCCTCTCAGGGTAAAATTTATGTGTTGTGTCCCTCTACATATGAATCTTGATATATATTTTCTTTTGTGTTTATGGTGAGGAAATTAATATTGGTGTATTAATATGTTGTTTTAATTTCAATGAAACATGATGATTCTTCATTATCTATTTTAGGTTTGTTTCTCAAGCCCTTGGCAATATTGGGCTGCTTTGGATTTTGACCCCGATGGGGTTTGATCTCCTTCATTGTACACTCCTCCTATCTCAACCTATGAGTAATGATCTATATGGAGTTTATGGTCATGATTTATGAATGTTACCCAAATAGAAGAATAATTTATTATGGTTGGAGGAAAAGATTAGATGTATTCCATGGATACTTAACTTCTAACATGGAGAAGACTGATTCTCTATATAGTGATGATTATGATGAAAATTCCTCATCCCTATAGTCTGGGGGTTATCTGAGGCCTCAATTAGAGTATATTAATCATGTTGTTAAAGACCTGATGATTCTGAGATATTATTTGATGATTCATGGGACATGAATTGAGATAAAAATTCCCCCAGACTAGTGGGTTGAGGTTGATATAGAATCAAAATTAATTTACTCTGGACCCTATCATGGGATGATTAAATTAGTGATAGAGACTGACATATAAATCCCCCCATACAATGGACTAAGGTTTTCTTTCAGCTACTACCAACATGTCTTGAATCTTCTCAGGAACTGAAGATCTGGGGGTTAGATGTAGTGGTAGATATTTCTACAACCTGGTTGGTTGAAGTTTCTCTTGGAAGGCTGCTATGAAAGCTGCTACTGCAAACTGTTTGATGACGCATAATTGTTCTTGTGTAAGAGGTATGTGCAATGGAAGCCCATGAAGGGAGTCAGTTTCTATAGGATACCATCGAGTTGTTTTCAACCTTGGATTAAATGTTTGAAATGAATTATCATTGCTTATAGGGGACCAATTGAAATACTATTTGGGAATAATATTCCTCTATTTGTGATGTCATGGAAACAATGAAGTGGGGTATTTTCATTGTAGTGACCAACTTCCCCAATCTTTGCGTAGTCCCCTAATATCCTTAGAGTCAATGACATTATAGTTTACCATATATGAGGATTTATTCTATTCCATGTTTGTGGTGAAGTGTAATACTTTATACTTCCCCCATACCTAGATACAGATAAATGATGTGGCTTTAACTATCAATTCTTGAAGAGATATGATGCAATGGATTCAAGAATGTTTCATATTTTTATTATTCTTTTCTAGTTTTAGATGATGGTACATGAAGATTTCATACAAGTCTAACTGACAACAGTGTGTCTTGATTGTTTGAAGATGAACCTCATATCCTAGATAATAGAGGTTTCTAGTCTTCATTTTTTGATGATTTTCCCACATGTTTTGTTATAGATAAGTAATTAACTCCTTCTTTAGCTCGTATGAGATCTCATAGTCAGAATTAAAAAGAGGAAAGAACATTATGAGGATGTTTTCTATATAAAATTCTCTCTACGTATCAATTTTGACCACCTCCTCATCATACTTACAAACCTTTATCTGATCATATCAAAAATGGTGCTTCTTGGGGTCTCTTTCTAACCAAAGTAGAGTGTTACTGGATGTTTTTGGGGAACTATATATAGTTTTCCCTAATGTGTCGAGCAACTTTGTATATGAAGGAATTTGAGTTTTGAACACCTATACATAAAAATGTGTCTAGGTAGGGGGTATTTTATTTTCTATATGGGATATCACCTTCAGGATGTTGAACACATTGGAATTTAGGAACAGATTCCCTATGATCCGTCTCCACACTACCCCTGAGAAGGAATACCATAGTAATGACAATATTTTTCTTCAATTAATGAGTTAAAGGAACCTTGGAGTGTTGATAATGTGTCTCAAACATACTCAAAGACATCGAAATTGAGTATATTAGGGGCATGAGACACATTCTATATAGTGGATGGAATATTACAACCCACATTTTAGAATCATCTTGGGATATGAGCCTACTATCTAATGATTATCGAACCTTTTTTATAACCGTCTGGTTCTGTAGGATTATGATCCCACTATTGAGAAGATTCTATAATATTCCAATGATCTTCTCCATTATTTTCATGGATATGAGCATATCCTGAGGAATTTTCTATACTCAATTAGTGAGCCATAGTCATAATGGGAGTATTATCCCAATATCAAGCCTTTGTAATATGTCGCTGGGGTTTTGTGGTAGGGATATGAGTCTACCCTACGTCATGTGTCATTCTTACTTAGGGAGCCCTAGTTAGAGAGGAAATATGAGCCCAGTTTGAATATTAATTCCCTATAGAAATATGGAAATGGAACTATGGAATGAGAGAATTAATATAAACCTCCTCTTATATAGCCTCAGTTGGATGATGGTGGAGTCTTTCATCGGCGGATATAGGAATATTTTCCTAGATTCTGTGATCTAGTTTAATATTCTAGGTAGATTTACTGATAGGAATAATATCCTATACTAAGGAAGGTTCCATTATCACTTGGTGAGCCCTGTCTAGAATAAGGATATGGGCCTGATCCTGGGCCTTTAGAGTATGCTATTGTTCTTCTTGAATATGAATATGAGCCTATCCCAAGGCTTGTTCCCCTCTCACTTGGAGATCTCTAGCCAGAATAGGGATATTAACCCGATCTAGGGACTTTAGAATATTCCATCGGAGTTTTTTTAAAGGAATGTGCCACTATCCTGAGGCATGTACCACTATCCCTTGGTGATACCCATTTCAAAAATGGAATATGAGTCTAGTGTGACACCTAATAATTTACCAGAATATGAAAATAATCCTCCTAGACAGGAGAAACAATATGTTCCTTCTCCAGAGAAACTAATTGTTCATAATGATCAGAGTATTGATATACCCTGATAGTAGGGATACAAATATGCACCAATCCTTATATATGTACCAGTGAAAAAATATTTCAAAAATGTTCATCAGCTATTTCTAAGATGTACCGGCATTTTATCAAAGTGTTTACAGGGATATAAGCCTTCATGTTTTATGTATCCACTATATATTAGAAGATATCTTCAATTGAAGTGGGGATATGAGTCCAATTTTTTCCTCCTTGTTCTACATGGATATGCCAATGGACTTCATGTATGGGGGTATAGATATGAACCCCCCCATGTATGCAATAAGAATATTCCAATTGACTTGTTTTGAGTTATAAGGGATATGTGATCACTCAATGACTACTACCAGAATATACTAGTAGACATCAGCAATGAGAGTGAGGATTTGATCCTGCTCATGATTATCGAGAGCCATCCACACCTTATCTATCTTTCTAGTTTAACATTCATAGGTTTCATTGGAGGAATTATGTTGGGTGGTGCCCTCAATAAGAAACTAAAGGGTACTAGAGGAATGGCACTGGCGATGACACTTGATTGGATCCCTCCTTTATATCTCCCAAACTGGAAGAGAGCAATAATTTTCTCTTGGATCAACCTTCATCCAATTATAAATGTGGTGATTGGAATTATCCATGGATAAAATTCTGAAGTTCTTGGCTAGGGATATGAGGGCCACTAGCTTTGCTGAAAATTGTTTTTGTACAATGAGAATGTTTTAGTTTCAGTACTTGAAGACCATCTTGGGAATCCTCATTTGTTGGGATTGTACTATATTGATGGTATTTCAAGACTATTTCATTCTCCACCTTATGATGAAGATGTCAGATGGGTGAGACCATTCTATGCCTTCTGGGGTTGTAGTTGCAACTGATTTTCCAGAACAATCACTAGATGAAGATATGTCAGATCAAGGTGTTCCTTACAATAGAAGTGTCTGCAGTCATGAAAACAATAAGGAATAAGGTCACTGATCAGTTCACCATTGCAGGCATGATATTTGATCAATCATATATGCATGGGTAACAAAATTTTACTTTTATTCTTAATCTGGCCATTCTACTCATGTAGAATTTTCAAATAAAGGATAGAATTATTTCATTGAAAACCTTGACTACAGAGGATCAACCATATAATCTATGTCATGTTCAACTGATAATATTTCTATTTGAGATATTAACATCAGGTTCACTATTTTTGGTTTTTTAAGATATGAAAAAAATGGATTAACATATAGTAACTTGATCATTTCATTATTTGAGAGATTCATGTCATATTCACCATTTTTGTTTCACTTGGTTTTATAGGGATAAGGAACCACCCACGAGTTTAGAACTAATTTGTCCATTTCGAACATGGTATTATATCTTTTTTATATTGAAAAGTATATGATATAGATAATTGATTTCTCATATGGTTTTCTATTTTTTTTCATTATAAAGATGTGGCTAGCCTAACTAGATAGGTTGATTTTGGTGGGGGTTCAATTTCTTTTTTATAATCATCCAATTCAGGATTATCAATTATTTATTCCTATAAAAAACACCCAACATATTCCATATCCATAACTAGGGAAAAATTTTGTTTCTAATGGAATGTAGTTCTTTGGGGTTTCTGACCCAAAAATTCTTAGGATCACACATTGGTCAAGAGGATGGGAGGACAATCTCATCACACCCTTTTTAGGTGAATCATTTCATACTACGAGACTCTCTTATTGATTTATTATATGTTTGAGAATATCTTCCAAATCTCTATATGAGACCAGATAACCTAAAAATTTGATCATAGTTTATTTTTATTTATATGAATAGAGGGGGGGGGGTGGGTGTAATTAGTGAATCCATCTATATATATGAGGTTCTTAATCCATTTACCATTGGGGGGGGGGAGCTTCTTATATGATGGATCTATATAAATAGGTACTCCAGAGTTTGTTGTTATCCATGATGATAGTTAATATTTTGAGGATGGGATTGAGCCATCATAAGGTGTCATATATATCCTATTTTACATTATGAATAAAAAACCACATAGTTTGTTAAAACCATTCAATTTAATGTCATACAAAAAGGACATATATGTGGGCACTTGGGAACCAGGTATTGAGTTCAAACACTAAAGAGGCATCCCATGTATCCTAGTTATGGATAGAATAAGAGTTATCATAGTTCACTCATGTAGTTGGGACTTTTCCCAAGGTAGATACCCTTATATAGTGGGTAGTTATATCATTCCACCGATCGAGGATTAAACACTAATACATCTATGGCTTGTGGAAATTAATGTTTTCAATGATGTGATCATTGTAACTCCCTAAGACCGTGTGACCTATGATTAGTGTGATAGACAAGGGATAACAAGTAATCATCATCATTATAGATGGATGTGGGGATTATGTGATGGGATAACCCATTGGATGATTAATATAGTGTCCGGTCCTTTGGAAGGAGTCCTATATATCTCAGTTATGGAAGGAATAAGATTCATCGTAGTGTAGTGATTTCTCAATCCATTGGTGGATTAGTAAGGATGATCTACACATGAGAAAAATTGGGTATGGATGGCTGTAATATCTGAGACATGGTAGGAAATAAACTAAATTGTATTCCCATTTGAATTTAGTCCTTTGGTAAGGCATCGTACGTATCCTGGTTATGGAACGAATCAGATTCCTCATAGATTGATGAGTTCTCAATCCACTGGTGGATGAGGAAGGATGATCACACCTTAAGAGTTATTGGGTCTTGATGGTTTGAATGTCAGAGACATGGCGGGACTTACACAAAATTTGATACCCATTTTAGTTCATTCCTTTGGGAAGGCGTCCTACATATCCTATTTAAGGAGGGAATCAGAGTCCTCATAGTTCAATGATTTCTCAATCCACCAATTGATGAGGAAGAATGATCAGAAAATGGGAGTTATTGTGCCCCAATTTTTGGAATTATAATGGCATGCATGGACTTACACATAAATGGATTCCCATTTGGGATCAGGCCTTCAGGAATTCATTCTATGTATACTAGTTAAGGAAGAAATTAGATTCCCCATAGTTTGATTGATCAAGGATTACACACTAAGGTTTCCTTTATAAGTAGGAAATATTATATTATTCAACTAACTGAGGATTAAAATCCATGTTTTCCCTTTTATTTAAATAGTATTATGATGATAATGATTTGATTGTTGCAACTCACTAAGCCCACATGATCTATGCTCAGTGTGAGAAACAAGGGTAATCAAATAATCAATCTCACTAGTTATGGATTCTGGACTTAAGAATCGGGACAATACCTTTGTGGGATTGATATAAAGCTAGGGACTTGTTAATGCA
The DNA here is from genome assembly GCA_963277665.1 of Viscum album. Classification (NCBI taxonomy): domain Eukaryota; kingdom Viridiplantae; phylum Streptophyta; class Magnoliopsida; order Santalales; family Viscaceae; genus Viscum; species Viscum album. Next base: position 1,854,218,105 of record OY728157.1, read on the forward strand.
TCATCTGTATCATGGATATGGAAGGAATTAGACCTCCCATAGTTTGTTTGTTTTGGGATTAAACACTGAGGTTTCCCTTTATAAAGGCTGGAGAAGGGTATCAAGTCCTAGGATGATTTATTGACCTGACCCTATATTCTTCCTGAAATGTGTTTATTGTCTACCTAATAGGTCTTGATTGTATACTTGAAATATTAGAGAATATCTATCTGACTTATAAAAAGTCAATCACATGACCCAATTGAATTTTCCATAGGATGTTTCATATTCTATATGGAATATATTGAGGCCATCAAATGACCATGTACGACTTGTTTGAAGGACATAGAAAGACCTCACTAGCAATTCCTGGGGGCCATCGCATGATCTTAGTTGAAATTCCTAGAGGTAATCACATGATCTAACTGAAATGACCTCATGTCATCGTGAAATCTAGATGACACACTTGGATGGTGAAATGAGAGTTAGAGTGACATATCTAGAAGGTGATTCATGTCTTAGCTGACTTGTATGGGTGTCATTATGAACGTTGGATGACATGTCTAGAGGATGTCACAAGATTTGGATGGCTTTTCTGGAGGACGTCATGGGGTATCACTGGCTTTTCCATAGGATGACACAAGAGCTAGTTGACATGTCCTGATTTCATCAAAAGCCATATATGACATGCAATGGTTTCTCCATTTGATCTGGGAAACATGTCTAGAAGACATTGTGAGGTAAGGATAGTAATATTGTTGGGCTTCAAGTAACTTGGGTGGCATACTGGAGGCGCCATGCATCTTTATTTGAAACATATAGGGGACTTCACATGACCCAAATAGTTTACCAAAGGAGAATCATGTGATCTGGGAATCATTTCATGGTGCTGTCACATGACCTTGATGGTTCAAGAAACACACAATAAGATCAATGTATATGTTGTTCACATAATTCTCCAATTTTTTAGTCTTCATTATATCATTTTAATGAATATTCCTTATAGTTATTTAGTATTAGTTTGTTTTAGTTTCATGTAACTGATTAGGTATATGGGATATCCTTCACATAACCCTTTATAATTGCTTCATGTGATCTATGAGTGATCATGGAAAGTTTCAAATAATGTTTCATGATCTTCATAGGTGGTTCCCAAATTTTTAACTATCAAAAAATATTTTTGATTGGAAAATAAGTCACTCTGAGAAATTCACTATAATGCATGGGTGTGCTGGTGTGAGGATCCAAGGATACATTTTTTGATACCGGGGTGTGGTATTTATAGAACTATCCACCCTAATTATAAACCATTTTTCCCAAAACATATTTCACAAATGAAAGATGGAGTCAGTGGAGGGATTTGATGTCAAGCATTTTCATGAGTTCTTTACATAGTTCATTCTGGGGGTGTTACATGATTTTTAGAAACCATGAGACCATACCATCAATGCCCAATTTATTAGATTATTTCAAATTAATGGGGTATTGTACAATAATATGTTCATTAAAAGGGGATATCAAATTTCCTAGACGACATGTATAAGTTCCTTTCAGATATCAGGAGGCTAGTTGAAATACTGTCATGTGATCCTAGATTCCTTATTGAGGATATTCTATGAGATATTGGTGGCTTGTCCAAGGGTCTTTTTTGAGACCAATATGGATTTATATGGATCATTATGAGATGAAGTTGTCATGTCGAAGGCATTTTGTGAGGTATTGTGGTGCGCACGAGTGCGTCACATGAATTTTATGGTCGTAAGAGGCTCCCATGATTTTCCATTTTTTATTTCTTTATTTATATTAAAAGGGAATTTGGTCTCTCAAGTTCACACAAATTATTTAAAAAACAACCAATCTTTCCATTGGTGATGCATTGTGTGAAAAAAAATGGTCATTCGGTGATGCACAATCATTTTATGGAAAAAGCCTACTATTTGTCTTTGGAGCTAGAGGGGGATTGTAGGACTGACTGGACATTTTGGAAGTCTTCACATAGTGAGGATAATATTCTAGAAGTCATTAAAGAGATAAGGAGATAATGTCTATAGTGGTTTGTTGTGTCTTGATAACTTCTTGGATGCATCACAAGATATTGATGACCTTAAGAGGCTTCTGTATTTCCCCTTTTCATTTCCCTATTTATTTTACAAGGACCTGAGGTCTCAAGAGTTTGCGTAATTTTTTTTAAATAAAATCACTATTTCCATTGGCTTCACATCACATGAACAAAAAAGGGTTTTATGGTTATATTTGAGAATAATAATGGGAAAACAATTCTTTTTGTATTTGGAGAAAAAGGGGGAGCGTAAGATTGTTTGGAAATGTATGATTTCTTTCACATGATGGGGGTGACATGGAAACAGGCTCTTGCATGAACAATAGGACATGTCACTAGGGATTCAAAGGTGTCTCATAGGGTGCATGAGTGTGTCACATGAATTTTAAGACTATAAGAGGATCTCCCCTTTTAGATATTTTATCTTTATTTTCCATGTATTTTTGGATGGATTTTTAGGTTCCCACCAGTAAGAAAATCACGTGACCTGATAGATCTTATTTGTATGCTGACATGTGATCATTGAATGTCTTTGTATGACTTCACAAGAACACAGAGGGATTTTAAAAGGGGTTTCACAGGATCCTCTAGTAGGCTATGTATTGTTCATGATCCTTCTCAAGACGTTATGATGGTCACGTAATCACATGTTCTTTGGAGGTTCATGAGATCCATGTGATTTTGGCCTCCTTTTTCTTCCTTTTCCTCGTGGGGAAAATAATTACATATTAAGGTACTTATTCCACTGTAGATTTTTCACTTTTTATTTGTTGGGTGTAAATGATGCATCTATACCACATATACATCCACATTCTAGTATTCATATATAGATGTAATTATATGAGAACCTTAAAAATATATACATTACAAAACATTAAGATATTATATTATATATATAATTATAATTAATATTTTTCCTGAATTTATCTAAACTAACATGAAAACTAAATATAACTTATTTGAAAGTAACTATAGTCTCCCAAGAAAATTAAATACATTAATATCATTATTTTACATGGGAAAACATTTCATCCCTTAAATGGTCTCATAAATCATAGGACCATAGGTTTTGTATATTAGAGTATTTTCTAAATAAAAAACCAATTTTCTAATATTATTCAACATTTATTTATAAAATCTTAACTCTAAACCTTCTTATAAACATATCACATGTAATACCCATCTTCAAATATTTGGGAATGAAAATATAATAAAGGGGTGATATTATATGATCATTAAGAAAAAAATGAATAAACATATATACATATAATCAAGGATAAGATCATAAGAATAACAGACAACCTGAATATGATATAAATATCATATTAACATGGGTGATAATCATAATACACAAGTGTATCAAAGGATTTTACAGAAGAACATACATCCATAAAATATCTACATGGAATCATAATAGATATAACATGTCTTAGAATCATTTAACATAAATCTTGAATCATGAGAGAATAAGTTACAAATGAATAATATATTTCTAATATGTCATAATGATAATTATTGGGAACAGTAAATTAATGTGGTACACCATCAATTACCCTACATATGATAAATTAAAAGGTACTTATGATTACTTTTATCATGAGATATAAAATTTTAACTAATTAATTGGAGAGAGATATTGGACCCCACCAGTCATCATCCATACATATTAGTGAAATGAGGAAATCATTCACTTATCACATCATAAATAATCCATGGAAATAAATAGGGTTTTATAAAATGTTTAAATGAAAATAATTAATTTTTTTTAAATAACCCATGAAAATTAAAAATGGATTTATAACATTTCTAAATGGTTTAAAATAATAAAATCAACTAAATTGGTTGATATCAAAAATTGAACACCCAAAAATAATTTAAAAATAAAAATAAAAAATGAGTCTTAAAATTGAAACATAAATCCATCATATATTTTTATTTATGAATATATAGATGAAAATGAAAACCAAATCCCAAAATGGGATTTGTTGAATTTTTTTTATAACCATTGATGTAAAGTCATAGTTATGAGTCTCTTTTCAAAAATTACCGTTTTTATAAAATAAAAGTGAAAAGAAGAACATTCATTGAAGTAGATTTTAATTAAAAATTAATTTCCCTAAATATACAATGGATAGAGTAATTTAAAAATTAAGCTAAATTAATAGAGATAATATAGATGAAACAAGTTCAAAATGAAATATTATGGCTTATAGGAAGGAGTTTGAGTCAGAAAATATCTTACCTGTACTATTGATTTCAAAAGAAGTTATTTAACCTCTTAAATAATGAAGTTTAATATCTTAATTACCTATTTCATAAAATTATTCAAATATATTTTTAATATCACAATAATTTAGTTTAAAATAATACTATGCTCTATAACTTTCTTAACATGAAAAACAGAGCTTTAAGCGAGATAAGATATATAATGAAAATATTATTATTTAAATATGATCGTTACAACCTAGAAATTATAATAAAACACATGAATAATAATAAAAAATTTATAAGAAATATTTATTATGGTATTAAATATTTAAGATGTATTGATCAATTCATAATAATTATCTACTAAATTTTCGACAAAGTTATTTTATTCATTAAAAAAATGTTTTCTTCAAAAATGTTTTTTATATCATCTAGCGGATGTAAGAAATTATTAACTTATAAATTTTTATAACTTTAATTTTATTCAATTAATATCATTTTTAATTAATAATTTCAAAATTATCAAAAGTTTATTTTTTTGGGGTTTTAAAAAAATTCATTTTTAGTGAATAGTTAACAATACCTATTTTTGTAAAACTGTTATTTCTTTTCATTTAATAATGAAATTTTAAAGTCCCATTATGTTTTTTATTTTAAATTATAGTCACAAAAGTATCATTTAATTATAAATAATATAAATTATTACATTAAAATCAGAATAATTTTTATATCTTTATTTTTGGGCATAAAAACACATTTATCTAAAAATAGTTTTCATATAAACAATATGTGTTTATATTAATTAATAAAATAAACCAATTTTTATTAATTAATTTAATAAAATTTATCATAAAAATATTCAAATAAATATATTAATATTAATTTAATAGTTTTATAAAGGCATTTAATGGAAGTAAATTCAGTTTTAGGTTTAAAAATGCATTTTTCTGAAAAATAGTTTTCATTACATTTTTCACAATTATCTTAAAGTTAATTTTTTTCATGTATGAATATTGAATTTAATATTTTTTCCCTATTTGAAACAAATATTTTCAAAAAAATTAATGATTTCACTTTCATTTTTGGTAATAATGAATAATAAAAATTGCGAAATTTTGTTTTCATAGTGAATGATAAAACAAGTTTACTAGGGGGTTAAACTATGATTAACTTTAAGAATGAAATATAAAATTGCCTTATTATGTTTTCATGAATATATTTATAACTTATATTATCATAATTTTTATTATTATCTGTTTTGATCCACTTTTAGATGAAAGCGACCATATATTATTGGAATCTTATAAGTAATTCCATGTGTGTTTGTCCCCCAACTTATTAAGGGCCACCAATTCTCATCCCTTATTCACACAATTTCAGCCTTATATATTGGAAACTTACTACTCCAAAACCATATGGTAAACCTTCCCTTCTTCTTAGAGCTTAAGTTATTCCTATGAAGGATTTAGGTGTAAGCGAAAGGAGGTATCTCAAAGAAGATGTATACATATTAACAGATCTATTTCAATTTTATTTCATCATCCACCTCATTTAAACATATTTTTTAAATAATAAAATGATTTATGCAATATAATATATATAAATATAATTTATTATGATTATTATAAAATAATTTTCCACCCATTCTCAATAAATTTGTGAAATAAAAGAATCGATCGTGTGTACATGTGCACTACCGCCTCCACGTAGCGATATGATTCATTTTGAATCACCATAATTAATGGTTGGTTATTTTGGTTTATTTAATATTTATATATGATATTTTTTACGTAATTATTAATATATGATTATAATATCACAATTCTTTCTTACCATCCCATCCATTGGAAAATTATAACATTGCTCATGCGTATGTGTGGACTTCCACCTACACGAAGCGATGTGAATAGTTTTTCATTTACAATCAACTTGGATGGTAATAAGGATAGATTTAATAAATATATATTATATTTATTATATAATAATAATTAATTAATGTTAAATTATTATTTAACTTTATTTCATTCAATCTATTAAAAATTGGAAAACATCACTCGTGCATACACACAAACGATCATCTTTATGAAGTATCACCATTTTGTATGAATGATTATAAAAGAATATTTAAATATTAAATCTCAAAATTATTAAAATATTAATATTAATGAGATTATGGAACAATGGTAAAATATCAAAGACTATAACTTTCAAACTAAAACATATATGGAAAATGAAAGAGTCACTAACCAAAAACTAGGATTTTAATAAAGAATTATTAATAAATGGGTGTTGGAATGTTATTAATGGATAATAAATGATACTATAAAAGTTTAAATGGTTTTCATATATATTTAAAAAATATATATTTTATTATAAATGAGGTTATAAAACTTATGAATAAATTCAAACATAGGTAAGGGTTATTTGCCTCAATATTATTTCACTGGGACATGTTTATATCCTTGCACCTATTTATAGTTATAAGGTGAATATACATCCCCTTTGAAATTTCATATTATGGGAACTTTTTAAATCATGTTATTTAAATTTACACTTAAAATTTTTTAATCTAAGGGTTTTTATTCAAAAGTTTCCAATGTGGTAAGGGTTTATCATCTCAGATTGCCTTTTTTGGGACATATGCCATTTTATAAAAATATCTTATTTTATGATGTGTATCTAATATATATTTTATATTTTTTATCATTAATATCCTAATTTTCCTTTTATTTAATATTTCATTTGAATTTATTTCTTTTATGGGGGTTATTATTCAAAAGTTAACAAAGCGGTATGAGTTTTTACATTACAATCTCATTTTTTACCAGGATTGTTTATACATAAATTTAAGATGATAACATTATATGTTATATCTCTAAAAAAATAATTAATGTTATTCTAATATGGTTATTTCTATAAATTATATGTTTTAGTTTCATTTTAATATATTTATGTACTTAATATTTTGAAAAAAATGTTTTAAAGGAAAATCGATATTGTTTCTAGCCACAAAATTTTTCATTCTCTGTCCATATTTTATTAAATTTTTTTTGAAGAATTTTATTAATATTAAAATATTATTTTTTAAATTATTTTTTACTCATGATTTAATTTATATGAATTTTTTTAAAATGAATCTTCATGTTATTTTTTTAATGAGGCACTTTTGAATTTTCATTAAAAATGTAAAAGGAATACTTGTTTTAACATTTACCACACATATGACTTTTCCCATAATAATGAATACAATTTTATTTGAATACTAATTTACAAGTCTTAATTTCTCTTTTCAAAGAATTATTTTCTTAATTAATTATAGTTTTTTATATTATAATTATAGTATTTGAAAATAAAATTATTATTTCCTCAAGAAAATATTTCAATGATATCTTAATGGTATTTTAAACTATGAAAACACCCATTGGTGTTAACTATGATTCACTGGGGATATGATACAATGATACCATATTTATTCTATCTCTACATGGTTTATGGTTATGGTGATGAAATATTGATGAAACTTGTTTTATTTTACTTGGGTTAATCTATGATGTAATGAAAATTATTTTCATGATCTTCTGGAATACATATGAATAGTTTATAATAATGTGATATATGGTTCTGTTATATCCCTATAATGAATTGGGTAAATATTAATGTTTTATTATATAAAAGTGTACATAAGATGTTATCCTAATCTCAAAAGAGAGTGCATGATAAACTTGGAGGATTCTACATAATGGTGATTTTAATGATATTTTAGTTAGGTTAAATAATTAAATTAATTAAATTAATTAATAAATTAACCAAATGAATGCACTACCAATAGTCGAGATATCTGAACAACCCACACCGACCCATTTTAGGTTGCTCCTAGGGTAAACATCATGTTTCAAACTCAACCATGGTCTTGGATTTATGACCCGAACTCATGTTTAATATTTATACCATTTTAATTAAGAAAATGTACATGCATAATATTGAAATATATTTTATATTTTTATAAAATTAATCCCCCGCTCATCGAGCCTCATAATCGTAGTCCGTCTCAGTACACGACTATAAAAATATATATAGAAATATTTTAATAAAAAATATGTAAAAATATTTTAATAAAAAAAATATATAAATATTTTAATGTATTACAAGGAAAAAACCAGGTCTCTGCGTCATTCTATCCTTTAAGATTTTTATCCCCCAAAATAAACAAAAAACTTGGGATATTGAGCGCACATCTAGCTCTCCTACTCCTATGAGCTCTCTAGCATGTTATCATACTTCCAAAACATGAGAACCAAGGGGATGATCTATCAAAACATGGTCCTCTCCTAATGATCATCGATCACCATCAGGTGATCCACAAAAGTTGCTACGTTCTCGATATCCAGCTCACCCCAGTTAATGATGTGAAGGATTCATGAATGTATCTCTTCAATTTACACTCATGTAAGATGTACTGCACCTGATTCAACTATGGGGAAAGAAGAGGTGGTAATACACCTCTATAACCCTATTCAAGATCCTGAACAGATCGATGAAACATGAGGATAGATTTCCATCCTGGATAAACTTGCGTAATCTCTATCATGGGGAGACTATCAGAAAAATGTGGTCTCCCTAATCAAACTTATAGGGCCTAAAAAATCGGTCTAAATAAGATTTCTGCCTACTCTATGCCATTTTCACCTACTCACATATGACCTGGACCTTCTCTATCATCAACTGCACTTACTCCGTACCCACAAGAGATGTCTCACTTATCTATTCCTAGCATAAGGGAGAAATATAGGGACTCCCATATAGGGACTCAAAAGGTTCAATGCTGATAATAGAGTGGTATATATTAATATATGAAAAATATACCAAGCTAATGATATCCTTCCATCTCTTGTCAATGTCTAACTTGAAATCCCTCAGCATATCCTCCAGCACTTGGATAGTGCACTCGGTCTTCCCATCTTTCTCGGGGTGAAAGGATGTATTCATCCTCATCCAGGTCCAAAATTCCACCTATAGGCCTATTCAAAATCATGAAATGAACCATGAATCATGAGAAGAGATGATAGTTGAGGGAACCCCATGAATTTGAACAATATCACGCATGTACATATGCCCCAAACACTCCACTGAACTCTACTACCTGATAGCAAGGAAGTGTTCCAACTTCATGAGTGGGACAACTATCACCCGGATGGTGTCATTGACCTTCACCATCCATGGAAGCCCTATTACAATGTCCATGGATATTTAATTCCACTTTCACTCTAGGATCTCAAGTGGCTATAATAGACCTACCAAAACCTAGTGTTCAGCCTTCACCTGCTGACATGTGAGACACCAAGAGATGAACTCATCCATGATCCATATCACTCCAAACCAAAAAAAATACCACCTAAGGTCATTTTAAATCTTCCCCACACCAGTATTTACAACTAGGGGATACATATGGAAATCTCACATCACCTCCTCTTGCATCATGACTAGGTCCACCATTCATCCCCCAAAAAGATGATGTGATTACCTCCTTTAGAATATTCATATGGTGAGTATCCTATGGATATATGATCATGAAATAAATCACAGTATATATCTCCCAATTTGGACTCTCTCACACACTCTAAAAGAGAAGGAGTCAACACCGTTGACTGATGAAAATCTACACCTTCCTTCTTTACTAGGGTCAGCGATAAGAATGCCAACTAATCTAGAGCCCCCTACACCAAATGAGCCTAGAAATTCTTTCTAATGGAATATCCTACCGTGTTTTCCTTCACCGAATTATAGAATATCTCATGGTCATATTCCTATAGGAACACCAACCTATGCCACCATCTCAAGTTCAAGTGTTATTGCATCAAGATGTACGTGAGAATTTGATGGTCTAAGTAAACAACAAAGAAATCTATAGAAGATAGTTCTTCTAAATCATTAGGGTGAAGACTACCACTTCTATCTATAGGCCATGATTTGTTTGGTTCTACTCATGGGGTAACAACTACATTGACCTGTATGTGATAAGTACCTACCATTGCATCAACACACAATTGACCCCAGCTCTCGAGGCATCAAAATTACACTATATACTCTACGACTAACTCTGTTAGTCCCAACATATGAGCACTCTTTAGAATCAACCTCAACTCTTCAAAGGATCTCTAGCACTACTCAGTTAAGGTAAAAGGATACCCTTTACATGTCAGGGTAGTCAAAGGGGCTCTAATTCTAGAGAAGTCTTCCCAAAACCTTCTATAGTTCTCCTCTAATCCAAGAAAACTCCACACATTTGGCACACTATTAAGTGGATACCAAGTAAGAGCTATGTTGATATTTGTTGGGTCTATAGACAGACCATGCTCATAAATGAAATTCCATAGAAAGTGAACCTCATGAATCCAAAATTGACACTTATAGAGCTTACCATAAAGATGGTGCACCCAAAACAAATCTAGGACCATCCTCAAGTGTTCTGCATGATCCTCCTATAACATATAGTAAATGAGTCTATCTTAAATGAAGACAACCAAAAATTGGTCCATTTATGGATGGATGATCTATTTTTTCAAATCCATAAACATGGCGGGAGCATTCTTCACGCCAAATGGAATCACCAAGAACTCATAGGGTCTGTAGAAACATTCGAATTCTAGATTCAGCATATCATCCTCATGAACCCTCAAATGGTGGTATATAGACCTGATATCAATCTTTTAGAACTATATCATGACTAAAAAATAGAAAAATAGGTCGTCAATTCTTGACAAGGGGTACTTAATCTTAATTGTGTTCTTGTTCAGGTGATGATAATCCCTAAAAATTCACAAACTCACATATTCACTTTTCATGAACAATAATGAATATTCCCAAGGGAAAAACTAGGCATGATGAAACCCTTCTATTGAAGGTCCTATAACTTTAACCACAACTCCCAGAGCTCAGAAAGGGACAAATGATATGACAAAGAATATATCAATGTGGTCCCAAGATGAAAGTCAATATAAAACTCCATCTCTTGCCTAAGTGGTAGTCCCAAAACATCCTTGGGGAATAATTACCTATAATCCACCATGAATGAATGAATCTAGATGATTTAATAGCCTGCTACACCAAGGTCTATACTATTGGGGAAAAATCTCTCAAGGTATCATTGAATCATTTTGAGGTGATTGTGTTTGTTGACAAAGTGGACATCTGTGTTGTGATTGTTCACAAAGCAAACCATGACATACAAATTTGTTGACAAAGGGGATTTCATGGTGGAATGTTGAGTTCAAGAGCTTTGGTCAACGATCAATGTTTGATTCAAGAACTTCGACAAAGGAATGGATGATCTGGAGGCGGTACAAAAAGAATAGATACAAGGTGGCGTCGTTTTCCAGTGTTTGCCAAATTTTTGGGCCTGAAAATTGACAAATGAAGAAAAGTGGTTTTTGGCAAAGGGACTTACGTTCCATGTACTTGATGGCCTGGAAACTTTCACACCATATTTTTTCAAGATCAGATCATCAAAATATGGAAAAGGGATAATTATTGCAGAATTATTGGTGGTGTCGTGCAAGTGACTTGCACGCCGTGAAAGAGACTTGCGCACTGATGCCTTGGAAGCTTGGGAACTTGTGCACCAATGGTTTTTAAAGATTAGAAGATCAAAATATGGAAAAGGAAAGAGGTTCGCGCAAGTTTGGAAGTGGGTCGTGTAAGTGACTTGTAGGGGAAGAGACCTGTGTGCCGAGACTTCTGTGCTGAGGGTTGACTTGCGTTCCATCACTTAGGGTGGTCAAATTGCCTATAAATACTAGAACACACCACCTCATTTCATATCGGAGTTTAAAACTTAGAGAAATCAGAGCTCCCGTCGTGCAGGTGTGGAAGTCGTACAAATGGTGGGGTGTTGTCCAAGTGGGACTTGCACACCAGATTTGAAGAAGGGAAATTGTTGGTATTTGCGCGCCAATATTGGATTGGGCTTAAGAGGAAGTGTGTCACGCATGTTTGGATTTGAAGAAGCTTGTGTCGTGAAAGTATGTGAGGTGGACTTGCGTGCCAGTTGTGACTTGTGCACCGATACTTGCACGCTAGATTAGACTTGTGGACCAAGTAAGATTGTTTTTTCAACAGTGTTTTCGGGTTGCATAGAAGTTGGAAGTTTTCCCGATACCTTTGGTGCAAAGTGAGATTCATCTACGGGTGAAAGTTGGAATTCAACAGAGCATCCACATACAACAGAGGATGTATTCATTAGAGACAATGAAGAGAACTACAGGTCAATAAACTGTGAGTGGATCGTTTCCAGAGTATTGAGTGAAGGAAGAGGAAGAAGGTGATCCTCTCCACTGGTAGTGAGCCAGAGAGAGGGAAACAGGGAGTGACCCTTGGGAAAGCAGTGAGATTACCCGAAAATTTGTAAAGGCAGTGAGCCTGGGAATATAAGTGATCTATCCCAAACCATTGTATCCACATCTAGTGAATAATAGTGGAATTTGGTACGACCGACAACTTGTTGGCGTATGCTCCTTGGACGTAGCCCAGTGAGGGTGAACCAAGTAAAAATCTCTGTGTTTGCCTGCTTACTTCCCTGAATTGCATTTAAAGCATCATCATTAGATAAAGAAGGAAATAAGTGAGCAAAATAAACACACAAGTGCAAAAAAAAGTGACCCTTGTAATAAAAATGTCAAGATCCAGTGAGCCAGGAAGAACATTGAAAAAGAATATCCATACCCTGATTCACCCCCCCCCCCTCTCAGGGTATATAGGCCCCAATTGGTCCTAACATATACTCACCAACTGATGGGTGACGGGTTGCAGCCTCATGCACATAGAACCTATTCATCCTACCATGAGATCTCTCTCACCCATAAAGAAGAATATCATCCCATCAATGTGAAGTTATCTAAATTATCTATGATGATGATTAATATGGGTTTGAAAAATAGACAAGTAATCTATAAAAAATATGAAGTCATAGAGATCTATTGTGATGACCAAAATGTACCACAAGAACTTCTCTCCACAAAGTGATAGCTTGCACTATTAGAAGATAAAAGATACAAAAGAAGAATTCAATATTGGAACCTCAAGGAAACATTTCTAGAATGAAGCCTCAACTAGGAGATCTAGATATTTGACTAGGAGTATATAGATAAAATAATGGATATCACCTATCTACACTAATATTGAATCAAGATTGTAATAAACACAAATCATGCCTCTGATCATCTCGTATACCGTGGGGTCATAATCCTCCATAGACTATAGTTTTTTGTGATCTTGAGAGCTAGCTCCATAATCCTGACATGGGACTCCTCATAGTGGTGGTGAAAGGATCTCATAGCATCATACAACACCCATTGCTCCTCCCGATCCTCTAATAACTCTGTCTCCTTGGGGACCACCCTACCCTTTCCTGGAAGAACCCTGATCATGGTGCTTGCTTTTCCATGGATGTCTGTCAGCTACCTTATTGTTCTCCTCAACACATCTGGTCATGCATTCACATGCCATGCGACCTCCCCTATCAAAATCATAACACTTACCCTCTTTGTGAATACATTGTTCTCTATGCTTCCCTATACCACATGACTGTTTTTGGTCATGGGGATGTCCCATGCCCCAAGATCTTATCAATTGGCACCTTCTAGCCACTACTGATGAATCTTCCTCGTAATGCCCAATGCCATATCCTGCTGCTTAAAATCCCTATGAAAGGAATCTATCTATTTCTAGTTACCAATCCAACACCCTAAAATAGGTGTGAATGCATAAGGTCACTACACTAGCACGTATCTCTCTGCGTAGTCCCTACTCAAACTTCTATTCTCAGAACTACCCATATTGGATCATGTCAGGGAGTACCGCATAAGGTCTGTGATCATCATTTCATTATCAGCCAACATAATCCCTCAATGATAAATCTACATAAGATTTTGACTCTAAACTAAGTATAAGAGAAAGGGTTAGTAATCCTCACGAAATAGATTTTGCAATTCGGGTCATGAGAGTGTCGACACATCGTGCATTTGAGTAATAAGACTTCACCAGTGCCTAGATGCTCTATGGGAAAGGAAAAATTCCAGAACAACCACATGAAATTTCAGTGTTTGGATAATATTGATGATACAGACCACCAAATCTAGCCAATCATCTACTTCCTAGGGATCTGGCTCACTAAAAAACCTCAGAGGCCTTTGGCGCAAAACTCGTGGAGTGTGCTCTGCCTATTCACATCGTCAGACCACTCTTCTGGTAAAATATACTTATCAAGAGGTGGGGGTGATTCTATCTGACCACCTATAAAAAGGATCTCAAGGGATGTACCCTAATCTAAGGCCTCATAACTCATTAGATTATCATTCTGATCCTGAAATGGTATCATGGATGGCTGTCACCATGGAGGCATCCTAGAATTTTAATCAAGATGTACCACAATCAAATGAGTATATATATACACACACACACACATATATATATAATGGGGTACTGAATCTATAAGTGAAATCAAATACTCAATACTATATGATGTATATTCTATTGATCCTTCCAACTAATTTCTTGGTATGACAAGTCAAAAAGAAATTATCGATGTCCTTGTGAATTGATACGTCAGCTGCCTTTACCATCAGTAGCTTCCATGGCCTGATATCCAAATTAAAGTTACATCGAAATTTATTCCCCAATACCAAAGAAAATACTCAAAAGGGGACTAAAAAAAATTACATATCAAGGAATGAACTACTCTGATACCAATATTTCACTACCTAACCCAAACTGGGGCATGAAATACAACTACCCCAAGCCTGCCTCCATTAAACATGGGGTGGTGACAAGAGCCGAAAGAAATATCATGAATGGGAGGAATTTTCCTAATGTACATGTACACACATACCCGAATGTATAAATGCAGAAGTGAAGAGGAATAATAATAAAAATGAGCAATATCTAAAATGTATACCATGCATGCAAAACCTATAGGGTGTATAAGAGTATGACAATGCAAATTGAAAAGTAAAGGAGAAAAATACACAACCAACTAGAAAGATGTCCCAACCTAAAAAGCTAGAAAGTCAAAACATGAGAGATCCCAACTCCTAATATTCAAGCTACAACTACCATATGTGGTCTAGTTCACCAAGTATCCCTTTGCTCCTTTGAAGTCACTGCCGACCTGTCCATTGTCTCCATAAGACACGACACATGGGAACAAAGCCCATGCATGGGTGAGTATATACATACCTAATAGGATGCCCAACATGATGAAGGGGGATTAGTACGAGACTAAGTAGTGATGGAAGATAATATATAATAAACAGTGTAAAACTCAACCCAAATCAAGGAAGTAAACCTCATCCAACCACAGGGAGATCAACACATCGTGTAGGTGGACTATATGTTGCGTCTATGCCAAGAAAAGAAAGAGTATAGAGAAATACATCAACACACACACACACACACATATATATATTCTAAGTAAAATAAACCCAAACCAGAAAGAAGGGGGATCTCCACATCACAACCCAAACCAGGAAAAGAGTCACCAATAATTCCAAAAGTCCATCAATTATGCCCGACATCTCAGTTTTATATTTAGAAGTTACCATAAAGAGGCCTAAACCTCACCACTATACCACATAGTTGAGGGGTCACAATCTAATAGGAGAGTACTAGTGCCCTGATACATCAGAAGGATTCCAATCTACAGGTCTAGGACCCACGCCTTGATGCAATAAGGGGGTTCCACTCTGGTGTCATGAGAACCCACACCCTATCTGATAGTGGGTTCCACTAGGTAGATATAGGAACCACACCCAAGATGATGGGGGGTTCCACTCTATAGTTTTAGGACCCACACCACAATCTATCATTGAGGGTTCACTCTAGTGTCACAAGGACCCACACCCTATCTAATAGGGGGTTTATCTACGTATATGGTGGACCTTCTCCCAATATGATGGGAGGGTTACACTCAGTTGATAGAGGGTATACACCCAATATCATGGGGAGTTCGACTCTATAGGTTAAGGACCCATGCCTTGATCCATCAAGAGGTTTAAATCTATTTTCACAAGGACTTGTACCCTATCCAACAAGGGGTCCCACTCGGTAGATATAAGACACACTCCCAACCTGATTGGGGTTCCACTATATAGGTCACTAGTGATCCTCTCCCTCATCATTGTCACATTCGAGTGCTGCCTAAATAACATTCAAACCCAGAAAATCTCACATCATATCTGAAAATCCAAAATAGAAGGAACAATAAATTTCTACATGAAAAACACTCAAGATAGGATAATCAAGAGCCAACATCTAAGTCCAAACGAAGTATATACAAGAGTTTCATGTTTCCTAAAAAGGAACCAAGGGGTATACAACATGTTAGGGGACCTACATGTTGTGTGGTCCCACTCCATCACCTATCCATTTCATTGATGGTACATGGATTACTTCCCATTAAGGGCTACATGGAATGTAGGGGGTATATATGGTGTGTCCAATCCTCTCTATTTCCCTGCTTGTGCACCCTAGATATGTTTTTGTACTTTAGTACATAACTGTGTGCCTGGTTGTGCCTCTGTACATTGGTACATGGTGTGGAATTTGTTGTGTACTCCTGCATGGGGTACTTATCATGTGCTCTATCACATGATTGACCTCCCAGGGAAGAGGAACATAATGTGTAGGATGGATAACTGTCATTCTATCCTTATATTTCAATAAAAAACTAGACACTACATCATAGGGTCCACACACTATGTGTTCATCACAAGACATGATGTGGAGTCATGTTTTTCACAGAACATTAAATCTATGCTTGGGTATCCAGATCTAGTTGTTCCACTATTAGATATGGCCTTGTATTTTAATGAAACTGGTGGATCTAGTCCCATTTCTTCATTTTTAGTCATTTGGTGGTGATAAATCGATTTCATCGACCTATGGGGGTTCACTATACACACCGTACACCCAATTCCTCATCTCGCCTCAATATAAACAATATTGGATAAAAAATAAATGAAAAACACCCATTGTACCTCAATTCGTCTCTAGAATCCATTCTTGATTGTTGATCCCGTCATCACTCGTAAAACTGTTGTGAATCCATAGGATCGATCAGGCTCGATCCCACATCATAATGTCGAATCGCGACCTCAATGTCCAATAATGAAAACCATGAAGAATTTGTGCTAGAAAGTCACAAGAATATGGGTTAAACAATTATTTTCCAAGCATTATTTCCCAATGAACCCAAAATGGGTGATTCAGGGTAGAAAACAATTGAAAACAAATTCAATTTCAGTACATTGGTGAATGAAACTGTCCAAAATTGGCGCAGATAAAATAAGTATTGATTCTGCTCAATCAATTTGGTTAAAAAGGGAAAATAAAAAAATTTAAAAGTCTTACCTAGATATTGGATCACTAGTCATCTAATAATGCACCCACTTATGATTGAGAGGTGTTGTTACGTTCCATGCGCTTCCATATGATTTGATCTAGAGATTCATCATCGTCTGATTCAATTCGCTAATGGAAGGAGGAGAAAATCGCTCTCGATTCTCATAGGGATGAAAAGTTAAACCCTAATGGATTCTCCATAGCGGAGATTATATATATATATTATTTAGGTTAAATTAATTAGTTAATTAATTTAATTACTTAATTAACCAAATGAATGCATCACCAATGGTTGAAATATCCAAACTTCATGTACTAACCCATTTTTCATCACACCTAGGATAAACATTACATTCCGAAATCCACCATGGTCTTATATTTCTAATCAGAGCTACCGTTTAATAATAATATCATTCTACTTAAGAAACCTACATGAGTAATATAAAAATATATTTAATATATTAATAAAATTAATTCAAGGCACCAATAAGAACCCAAACCTTCTTTTCAGGTATGTTATTTCATTTTCTACAGTTTTTGAGAAAAGAGGAGTTCTAGAAATTTTTGAAGTACACACCATGTACTTTATAAGTACATGTCGTGTACTTCGTTTCTGTGTGAGGCCGTGTGTTGGCTGTGTTCAGGCCACACAAACGGTCGTGTGGGGTGATGTGGATGCCTCTTAAAGCAGAGTATGGAAAAGCCTAGTACACATCATGTAATACAAAAGTACATGTATTATACTTTCTTTTTTTCATTAAATGAACTGGGGTCACGTCTGACATACATCACCATCTTCTTCTAGGTGTTCTTAGTTTGAGAGAGTTCGTACAACCGTTGATATTTGACAAGCCACCGAGACTCCGTTCATCCACCGATTCGAACACCAATAAGTGCGTTGTAACTACAACAGTAATCTCTTCCTTCTCCAAGAGATTCATTTCCCAATTCCTTCTCTTTTTCATGTTATCGTGGGTTGAATGTTTTATATGTTTTTGTTGATCTTAGATGTTCTATTGCGATTGAAGCCCCTTTGTTCATGTATATCGATCTCTTAGCATCAAGGTAGGTGGTTTGTGCCTTTATGTAGAAAGTCTTTGCGTATTTTGTGAAAATTGCACCAATACCCTTGAACGGGGTATTGCGTGTCTCCTATTTTTTCCATGATGTTTGTCTTCTTTGATTATATGCCTGAGTAGAGGTTATAGTTTGTGAATAGGGCAATTTTACTGTTCTTTGGATGTTTTTCCCATGCATGTTCTACCTATTTTTGACCTTTTGGTCTAGTTTTGCCTGTTAGGATACTTCCTGTTCCATGCCTAGTTTTTAGGATGGTCTGACTATTGTTCTTCTATGTTGAGATGCTATAGAAGGCTAGAAAAGTAGTTCTTGAGGTTACTTTGGCCATTACATGATGCGATACTTGCTGACTTTACGAAGGGCTTTGGGATCCTAGTGTAGTAGACCATAGGGAGAATGAACGTAAGGGATTATCCAGAGTGTGTTTAATTTACGATATGAGACCACAGGGGGGATTGAAGTTGAGTTCTTCCTCATAGAGTCTATAGTTCCTTGATGTGGGCCACAGGGGGAATGAGACATTGAGTGCTTCCCCTAGAGAGCCTTTAATATGATACGACACTATAGGGGGAATTGATGGTGAATGCTTATCCAGAGAGTCTATTATTAGCTGAACCAGAGGGGTGATACTATGTGCACATCCCAGAGGGTTGCTAGTGTTTCTAGGTTGAACCATAGGGGTCAGGCTGTGGGGACTACCTAGAGGGTTACCTGTTTGTTCTACTTTCTTGTGTGGCTACTTACCTGTTTGTAAATTATATGCTAGGAACTGTGGGTTGTTTTCTACTAAGTGATTTCCTGTTTACTATTTTATGTACTTTTACCTGCCATATATTCACTGACTGTTAGGAACAGATCTTCTGGTGGTTTCCTACTGGGATTTCTGTCTCATACCCTATTTGGTCCATGCTTTTGGTTCCAAACAAATTATATTGTTGAAAGTATAGATAAGGGAAATCTCCCTTCTAATTCAGGTTCACGATTGCTTTGGAGCTGGAGAGCATGGGACCAAGTTGAGGCCTGTGATGTTGAGGAGTTGTTTATCTATTTTCCTTTTGTATTTGGGTTTAGTACTGTATTCAGCATTGTGACTTGTTTGGATGTTTTCTAAGACACATATGCATCTTGCATCATTTCTATATTTTTGTCAGTTGTATATATATTAGTCGTCCGCTGTTTACTGTTGTTGGATATCTACTTCTTCTGCTATTGTATGATTATTTATCTTCTACCGTGTTACTCTTCCAATGAGGGCATAGTTTCGCCATTATCACACCCAAGACCCTCGCTGCTAGTCGGTAGCCTCTGGCGTTCGGGGAAATGCGCTTGAGGCCATATGACCAACTAGGTACGGGGTGCCCCTGGGCGGATTCTAGAACCGGGGTGTTACAATGTGGTATTAGAGGATTTATTTTCTCTTGACCTACTGTTTGGATCCTATAGTCAGGGATATGATGGAGTAGGTACTTGGTAATAAGATGTGCCTGAGAGTAGCTAACCCGTGTACAAGGAAAATCCATACTACCTCGTTTATTGTAATTTTATTGGTTTTCAATTTTACAGTTGATTTGATTTCACCATTGGGTGATTCACATGCTTTTTTCTATTACCATTGTTGTTATTTCGGTTCTATTTCGGTCACAATCCGATGAGATGAGGGTATGCCATCTCATGCATCATATAAGTACTTGTTAGAAATCACATGCCATACATTCTTTCCATGCTATCTATGATGCATTATAAATTTCATGTTGTTGTGATAGACATTGTGTAGATTATGCATGCCATTGTGATAGATGATTGATACAAAAATATCTTCTTCTTGTTAGAGCATTGATTGTGTAAGGTTTTACCTAAATAAATTCCAAATTTTGGTTCCTGCGGTGTTATGGGACCACATGTACTGGAATTTGGTGGATCATTGACCTGTTTACTTTGTTTGTAACTTGTATAAGATGAAAAACTTTGATTCGTGGGGATTATGGGCCCTCACAGATTGGAATTTGGCACCGTAACATGTGTTTTTTATGTTTTCTGGGCTTCAGAGCAGTTTCTAAGTTACTACCCAAAAAAACCTAGAATACACAGTGTGTAATTTATTAATACATGCCATGTAGTTTTTAAACCGTGTCACTAACTGTGTGGGAAGAAACAAGAGGTTTTAAAAAAACATCAGGAACACGCTGTGTTCGGTAAGTAGACGCCATGTTGTAGTGACAGTGTGTCTACCTGTGTGGATAACGACACAGATGGATGAAACTTCGACTATAAACATTGTGTAATATTATCACAGGCCATGCCATATAACCTAAGTACCCGGTTGTGTCACGAACAACACTGGTCGGGGAAAACCTTCATGTACACACCGTGTTCTCAAGGTGAACGCTGTGTAGAGTGAACCGTGTATCTGTTTGTGTAACTAACAACACGGGTCGTTGAAACCTTGTCTAGTACACGCATTGTCCTTCTTGAACATGCCATGTAGTCTAGGATTAAAAGGACTTTGTGTGTTAGCTGTGTAAGGAGACTTGGGCAGGGGAATAGAGTTCAAGTACACACCGTGTGTGGGGACAACATGCTGTGTGGTTGGGGTGTTACACGACCAGTTGGGGAAGTAGTACATGCCCATGTGAATGGATGAAAAGAACACACCGGTTAGTTTTTATACACGCTGTGTAGTCATGTTTTATAAATTTTGAATGCTTATTTCCCTTTCTCCCTTCTTATGATCCATGTTTTCAGTCCTTGATAATGTGATCTAAAGTGTGCATTTGACCTTGCAGAGTCACAACACCGAGACGTACTCCGGTTGCATGCTAGTTGCCAGGCGGTAATCAGACTCCAGATATGGCTGATCAGGGACTTCCCCCAGATCCTCTTTTTCTTCCAGTCTTGGCATATGCAGTGATACCAGTTACAGACGTTGAGGCACAGTTTAGGGAAGGCCTTCTAAGGATGATACAGACCTTACAGGGAGCTCTTCCTTCTTCCACATCTATGGATGACCTGATGTAGTTTTTCCAGCAGAAGCACCCTCCCACCTTCTCAAGGGAAGGAGGACCACATGCAACATAGTCATGGCTAGAATTCATGATGACAATATTTGAGCATCTAGAGACACCTCCAGAAAGGCGGGTCAACCTTGCTACCTACATGCTACGAGACTCCGCCAAGAGGTTGTGGGACATGATCTCATAGGAGGGTCATCAACTGGTTATGGCATGGGAGGAGTTTCAATGTGTCTTTTATGACTACTTCTATCTAGAGACCCTGAGGGCCGACCAAGCCCGGGAGTTCATGAGCCTAGAGTAGGGTACAATTTCTATCAAGGATTATTCATCTAGTTTCACTGAGCTTCAGCATTTGACACCCCTCCAGGGCGAATATGGGTTGTTTTCGGATAGGAAGTTTTAGGATGGTGTCAGACGAGAGATCCTCTCACATGTGAATATCTTTTGGCAGACTTCCATCACTTCCATCGTCAACTAGGAACTGATTGCAGAGCGCAATCTGAGATATTCTAGAGCTGAGAGTTAGGGTGGTTCCACTTCTAGAGTTAGTGCTTCACCAGCTGACAGTAGGAAGCACTATAGGGAGTCTACACGTGGTGATCCAAGCCAACGAGACACATCTTCAGGTAGCCAGGTGGTATGCCACCAGTGTGAAAGGGATGGGAATACGAGGCCGCAGTACCAAAGAGACCCAGTGGAGTGTTGATATTGTGGAAAGATGGGTCACCTTCAGCCCTTCAGTTAGGTTTTCTCACCAGTAACTGGTGACAGGGTTTCTTCCATGACTCCTCATTCAGGAGTAGCACCACGAGTTTCTCACCAGTCTAGGAACTTGAGTTCTTCCAGCCGTTCGGGCCGAGGTAGAGGTTGAGGCCGTGGTGGTCAGTGACCGGTCATTCAATGAAAACAGTGTGGATCATCTCATAGTGGTCAGGCAGGGTTACATGTTCATGGTATAGGTCAGGCCTTTATAGTGGAGCATACCCAAAATGAGTAGGATCCCAGACCCTCTACAGTTATAGGTACGATCTTAGTAGCCCTAGTTTTATCTTTTTCTTTTTTCAATACAGGGGCTTCCCATAGCTTTATCTCTATTTCTATTGTGGAGATCCTTGGGCTCTACATCTTTTCCTCTACCTATACCTTGAATCTTGACACACCGTTGGGGAATAGAAAGGTTAGTGTACTTCAGTGCTGAGAGTTCCATCTTGAGGTTGCAGGGTGTCACTTCTTATGGGACATCTATGTCATAGAGAATGCTGGATATGATGTCATCTTTGGGATGAACTGGTTAGTTCCCTTCTGAGGAGTCATCGAATGTTCTCACCACATGGTGAGTTTCACATCACCAGAGGGTGGATCATTTCTTCATATGGGCGAGTGGGATGTCCAAACGAGTAGAGCATAACCTGAGCATCAAGGTATAGGTGGAGTTACAGCTCAGATTTCCAGTATGTATCTGGATGACCAGGGGACTTCACAGTTAGACTTTCCTCCAGTGGTGGATCATTTCAGGTATGTCTTTCCAAAGGAATTTTCAGGTTTTCCTCTAGAGCGTGAGGTAGAATTCTCAATTGAGCTCGTGCTAGGAGTGGCACTAGTGTCCATTCCTCCTTATATGATAGCTACACCTGAGTTTCATGAGCTCAAGAAGCAGTTGGAGGATTTGCAGTCAAAGGGTTTCATTCGACCCAGTACCTCTCTTTGGGGTTCACCTATCCTATTTGCGAAGAAGGAAGATAACACCCTTAGGATTTGTGTGGATTATTGGAAGCTGAACCAGTTGACGGCCAGGAACCGATACCCCTTACCTAGGATTGGTGACCTCTTTGATCAGCTACGAGGAGCCCAGGTGTTCTTGAAGATATATTTGAGGTTCATTTATCATCAGTTGCGTGTTAAACCATCTGATATACCTCTTACAGCCTTCCGGAGCAGGTATGGTCTATATGAGTTTATGGTTATACCGTTCAGTCTCACGAATGTGCCGACAATTTTCATGGAACTGATGAACCGAGTGTTCCATCAATAATTAGACTCTTTCATGGTGGTCTTCATGGATGATATCTTGGTGTACTCTCACACTCGACACGACCATGCTACCCATCTTGAGATCATTCTGAGTACACTGAGAGAGAATCAGTTATATTCTAAGCTCTCAAAATGCCACTTTTGGATGGATTAGATTCAATTCTTGGGTCATGTTATCTTAGAGATAGGAGTATCAGTAGACCCAGAGAAAGTGAGAAAAATAGTTTCCTAGGAGAAGCCAAAGAACGTTTTTGAGGTACAAAGTTTCCTAGGGCTGGCTGGATACTATAGATGCTTCATACACGACTTTTCTCACTTAGTAGCACCACTAACGGGTATGACCAAGAAGGGTCCGATGTTCTTATGGTCAGATTATTTTGAGTCAGCCTTTCAAGAGCTAAAAGGGAGGTTGACTTTAGCATAGATACAAGTATTTACTAAGCTAGGAAAGAGCTATATAATTTATTGCAATTCTTTAGGTATCGGGCTGGGAGCTGTGCTTATGCAAGGAGATGGAGTCACCGTGTTCGGGACTTTGTAGTTGAGACCACATGAGAGGAACTACCTAACGCATGATCTGGAGTTGGTAGCTGTTGTTCATTCTTTAAGCTGTTAGAGACATTATCTTCTGGGACAACACTTTGTGGTTTTCATCAACCACAAGAGTCTTTAGTACATATTCACTCAGCGTGATCTGAATATGAGATAGTGAAGAAGTGTTGAGTACCTGCAGTCCTTTGACTTTGAGCTTGCCTATACACCTAGGAAAGGCAACGTAGTGGCTGATGCGTTGAGCAGGAGAACTTAGATACATGAAGTTTAGGAGGCCAGCAGTGAGTGGAAGCTGATGTCTGTGTTCTATGAGATGCATTTGGAGGTGCATGACAGTCAGGGATAGACTTTTCTATCTTCTATAGCTGTTACCTATGCACTTCTTTATCAATTTCAAATGAGAGAGCTATCAGATTCTGAAGGCTTAGTCCTACGAGAGAGTGTGTCAGGAGAGGAACCTATTCCTGGATGGACCATAGGTGAGTATGAGATCTAGAATTTCTAGGGATGCATATGGGTGCCAGCAGATATACATGAGGAGCTAATGTGGGACTTTCATTCCTCTGTTTGGGCAGTTCATCTTGGTGTCACAAAGATGTATCACGATCTTCACCGCCAGTATTGGTGGCCAGCTATAAAGAGAGATGTTGCTGGTTTCATCATGAGATGTTCTACTTGTCAACAGGTGAAGGAAAAGCATCAATTACTGATAGTTCTTTTACAATAGTTACCCATTCCTGAGTGAAAGTGGAATGATGTCGCGATGGACTTCGTGACAGGGTTGCTGAGATCACCTCATGGGAATGATTCTTTATGGGTCTTCATCGACAGAATTACAAAGGTTGCTCACTTATTGCCGATCAAGGAGACCTTCAGCATTGATGAGATGGGGTGGTTTTAAATCTGAGAGATTGTACGTTTGTATGGATTTCCATGCTCCATCGTTTCAGATAGGGATGCATGTTTTACTTCTCGGGTCTGGTAGGGGCTTTAGAAGGATTTGGGTACCCAGGTATTTTGAGTATAACATACCATCCCTAGATAAATGGAAAGTCTGAGCATATGATTCAGGTGCTTGAGGACATGATCCGAGAATGCATTCTTGACTATGGAGGTCCTTGGAAGAATCATATACCTCTTCTGGAGTTTTCCTAAAACAATAGTTTTCATGCAACTATTCAGATGGCACCTTATGTGGCTTTGTACGGTAGGCCATGCCGATCACCTTTATGTAGGTTGGAGATAGGAGAGGCAGCTTTGCTGGGACCTCATCTTGTTCAGGAGACCATAGAGCAGATAGAGTTGATTCGAAAGAGGATGTCTACTGCACAGTCTCAGAAGAAGTCGTATGCTGATCAGCAGAGGAGACCTCTGGAGTTTGAGGTCGGGGATCAGGTTTTTCTACATGTCACACCGAGGTTGGGACATAAGAGGATTCAGAGATAGGGTAAGCTTTCACCGCGGTACATCAGGCCGCTTGAGGTGTTGGAGAGAGGTGGTCTGGTTGCCTATCAGTTGCAGTTACCTCAGAGGTATTGGGCAATGTACGACATCTTTCACATTTCTCAGCTCCGACGTTACTTTTCAGACCCGTCTCATTTCTTTCAACCTGAGGAGGTTGAGTTCGAGGTGGATGCATCGTTTGAAGAGCATCCCATCCTGATTATCGATCGCAGTACGGAGGTTCTCAACGGCCGGTTTGTTCCTCTGGTATGGGTGCTTTGGCAGCACGAGCGAGTACAGGACAAGACTTGGGAGAGGGAGGCCGATGTACGATCGCAGTGGACAGAGCTGTTTAGGGTTTTTTCTTTTATGCCTCGTTAGGGAAATTCGGAGATGAATTACATTAAAGGGGGAAGTTTGTAATAACCCAAACCTTCTTTTAAGGTATGCTTTTTCTTTTTCTGTAGTTTTTGAGAAAATATTAGTTCTGGAAATTTTTGAAGTACACGCATTGTACTTTATAAGTACACGTTGTGTACTTCGTTGCCGCGTGAGGCCATGTGTTGGCCATGTCTGGGCTACACACACAGTCATGTGGGGTGATGTAGAGGCCACTTAATGAGGAGTACGGAAAATCCTAGTACAAGCCGGGTACTCCAAAAGTACACGCTGGGTACTTTTTTTTTCATTAAACGCACTGGGGTCGCGTCTAATAGACAAAAACATCTTCTTCTAGGTGTTCTTCATCTGAGAGAGTCCGTACGGCCATGGATCTTCGACGATCTATCCAGCCTATGTTCTTCCACCGATTAGAACACCGATAAGTGCATTGGAACCGCATCGGAAATCTATTCCTTCACCTAAAGCTTTGTTTCCCAATTCCTTATCTTTTACAGGTTATCGTGGGTTGATCATTTTAGACGTTTTTGTAGATATTTGACGTTTTAAGGTGATTCAATCTCCTTGGTTCATGTATATCAATCTCCTAGAATCAGGGTTTGTGGTTTGTGCCTTTCTGTAGAAATTATTTGAGTATTTTCTGCAAATTCCACCAATACCCTTGAACAGGGTATTGTGTGATTCCTATTTTTCCATTTTTGTTTGCCTACTTTTCTTATATGCCTGATTAGTGGGTATTGTTTATGAATATGGTAATTTTTCTATGATTTGGATGTTTTTCCCATGCATGTTCTTCCTGTTTATGACTGTTTGGTCTAGTTTTTCCGGTTAGGATACTGCCAGTTCCATTCCTAGTTTATAGGATGGTGTGACTGTTGTTATTCCATGTTGAGATGCTGTAGAATGCTATCCAAGTAGTTCTTGAGGTTGTGTTCACCATTAGGCGATGCGATACTTGTTGACTTTAAACAGAGCTATGGGAACCTAGTGTAGTAGACCATAGGGAGAATGGACGTAAGGGCTTCTCCAGAGTGTCTTTAATTTATGATGTGAGACCACATGGGGAATTGATGTTGAGTGCTTCCTCAGAGTGTCTGTAGTTCCTCAACGTTGGAAATAAAGGTAATGAGACATTTAGTGATTCCCCAGAGCGCCTTTAGTATGATACGAGACTATAGGGGGAATTGACGGTGAGTGCTTCTCCAGAGAGTCTATTATTAGCTGAAACAGAGGGGTGAAATTGTGTGTGCCTCCCAGAGGGTTGCTAGTGTTTGTAGGTTGAACCATAGGGGTTAGGTTGTGAGGACTACCCAGAGGGTTACCTATTTTTTATACTTGCTTGTGTGACTGATTACCTATTTTTAAATTATATGTTAGGAACTATGCATTGTTTGCTACTGAGTGCTTTCCTGTTTACTATTTTCTGTACTTTTACCTGCAATATATTCACTGACTGTTAGGCACAGATCTTCGAGTGGTTGCCTACAGGGATTTTTTTCTCACACCCTGTTTGGGCTATGCTTTTGGGCCCAAACAGATTATATTGTTATAGGTATAGATAAGGGAACATGCCCTTCTACTTCAGGTTCTTTATTCCTTTGGAGCTGGAGAGCATGGGACCAAGATGAGGCTTAGGTTTCTAAGGAGTTGTTTATCTATTTTTATTTTGTATTTGGGTTTAATACTGTATACATCATTGTGACTTGTTTGGCTATTTTCCACGACACATATTCATCTTGCATCATTTATATATTTTGACCAGATTTTTACTTATATGTCTTCCACTATTTACTGTTGTTGGATATCTATTTCTTCCACTATTATACGATTGTTTAACTTCCGCTGTGTTACTCTGCCAATGAGGTCATAGTTTCCCCATTATCACACAGAAGGCCCTTTCTACTAGTTTCCAGCCATTGACATTTGAGGAAATGCGTTTGAGGCCATGTGACCAATTTGGTACGGGGCACCCCTGGGCGGCTTCCGGAACTGGGGTGTTACAACACCCCGGGCATTGGAATCAAAAGCTGTCTCAGCACCCAACTCTGAAAATATATATAGAAATATTTCAAAGTCTTATAAGAAAAAAACTGAGTCTCTTAAATATATTCACACACACATATACATATATTGATAAATACACACACACACACAAACAAATAATTAAATATATCTAAATATTTATATTTATAATTAATTACTAATTAATTTTTATCCCACGTAATTACTAATTAATAAGTTATATTTATTAGTTAATAATTAATAATTATAGATTTTAAAATAATAATAATAATTTTTTTGTTTATAGTTTTTTATTATCAATAAATTTTCAAATACAAATTATTTATTAATAATTAATAATTATTACATATATATATTTATAAATTATAAAAAATATATTATTAATTATAATTTAATTAAATACATTTTATGGTGGTTTTTAATAAACCACTACTAATAATTTAAAAATTATAATTTAGTAATTAGTGATGGTTTAAACTACCTTTAAAAAACCAACAAAAAATTTAAACCAAACATTTATCGATGACATTAAAAACCACCACTAAATTATCTTTTTCCCATAGTGATCCCCTTATTAATTTTGGTTTCTACCATTTTTTTCTTTCTAGTTACTATAAAGAACACTTTTGGGGGGATTTTGAATGTTTATTTGATTTAGCATGACTGAGTAGATTTTAGTGATATATCGTGACTCTAATAATCATTTTTGGGATGAGAATGAGAATGTACACAGGGGTTCAAAATAGGGTCCATGATTTTTGTTATTTTCTTAAAACTAAATATATGTAGCATGAGAGGAAAACATTTATCGGTTTTCCAAGAATAAGTTATTTTTGGACTATCCACCGACATTATCACCGATTAATCCTATAAATGAATAATAAAAATTTAACCTAGATGAGGATACCAATGTTCAATTTTATATAATAAATTAACACCATCTATTGGGATTTAAGTGTTCAAATATGAATTGGTAGAATAATTATTTCATTGCCAAATGATTTGGTAGGATGTTGGGGACTAGGGTAGATTATTTATTTATCAATAAATACTATGATGAAAATGGATTGATGTGAGCATTGATGTACTTTTCTAATGCCATGCATTGGATTCCATGAATACTATATGTATATTCCTATATTAAATTCCTCTATCGGTGAACTTATAGAATGATGTTTGTTTATCACAATAAGAAACATATTAATTATAGGCATTTAAATTACCACCAAATGATTCGTGATACTTTCTAGTGAGCATCATGGATCGTTGTGACAGAATCATTTCACGATGCCTTTTCATAGCCTTTTTTTTCATAGAACTTTCTAGTAGTGGTTTAAAATGCTACTAATTATTTTGTGGTCATTTTTATTAATTTTTTTAAAATATGTTTTATCATTTTTAATTACCCACCCACAATCCTAGCTTGAATTGACACAACCTGACCGTCCAACCACTCACTTGATCTGATGATCCCAACCTGCCTGCCTGCCTGCACATCCCACCTTGCAAAATGCATTATATATGACTGAGGTAGGATTTCATTTCCTCACCTCATAGTTATTTTTCAACACCTTTGTCACTCTACCAAATCCTCTATCTAATAATTAATCAAACTTCAATATACTTTATTTATATATATATATATATATAACTAAATACATGTATATATATATATATATATTCATACGTGTAATTACAATTATATATAAATAAAGACATATATATTTAAATTTATATATATAATGTAAATAATATATCTAAATATATATAAATACATATAATTATAAATACAAATATATATATATAAATATATAAAATTCTATAGAAAAAATAAAATTATTTAAAAATACACACACACACACACATATATATAAATATATTTTAATAAATAAAATTATATAAAATACATAAATATATGTAAAAATAATTATATTTATAAGTATTTATATATATTTATGGGTGTATATATATTTTTATTCCTATATATATTAATATATATTTAATAAATGAATATATATAGATCTATTAATATATTAAAATATATCAAAATATATCAAAATATATAAAAATATATAAAAATATATAAAAATATATTTAAATAAATATAATTATTTATAAATATATATAATTATACACACACACACACACATACACACATAGATATATATATATATAATGATATAAAAATATAAATATATTTTTTTAAATTCCTAGAGGTTATAGGAAAATTAAACACACAAAGCCCTAGGACTATAATGACTGGACACACCCCCTATAAGGGTATACCCACTCCATAGAAATATCATTACATTGATTGGCCTGGGCCCCCTGTTACTGGAAGACCATTACATGGGTTTGCACCCCTTCTTGCGTCAGTCCTGCATCATTATCTTGCATCACCACCTATATCACCACGTGCCTGCATCAACACCCACTTCATCCCATGAGTCCTAAATCTCCACCAAGGGGGAAGCCATGATTTGATCCATGACCTATTGGTTCTGGAGGCAATCAGTGAGAACCACTCAACAACAACTCATCCTAGAAAATATATATAAATATTTATAAATATTATTACGTATATATAATTATATAATTATATTTATTTATTTATAATTCGATTTACAAATATTTATAAATAAATAAATAAATATATAATAAAATATATATAATTATAAAATTATAAAACTATATATATAGATCTATTTATATAAATCTTTATATTTAAATTTATTTACTTATATATACTGATTTATGTATTCATATAGTCATGTATATATTTATAAATAATTTTATGTTTAGAGATATTTATATATATTTATATCTATGTATATGTTATTATCTATTTACTTGTTTATATTCTACATCAATATGTCTGTATTTATATTGGATTTATATACTATTAATATAAAATTGTTACATATTAATTACTAAATTATTAATTACTAATTACTAATTTTTCATAATTACTTATTTCATGGCCCGTCCCACTGGGTCTCATCCTGTGACTCCCTAAACCCACCTTCAATAGGCCATGGGCTAGTGACTAATGTCAAGTAGGCATATCACTAATTTGGGGGGCCTTATCCTAAGAATCAATACACAAAAACATCTCTAAACCCACACAATGATGAAATGTAAAAATAACTCAACAACCATGTAATGACCTAATCCTAGAAGCCTGGAGTCAGTGCATTATTTAATTAAATTAGCATGATTAAAAGGAAGCTGTATCCCAGAGGGCCAAATAGTTTAGTAGTTTTTTGAAAACCAAATAAATACAAAGGTTCAACATAACAACTTGAAATGAAAAAAACATATTAGTTTTATTGGGAACATCCACAACACTAAGTTTGTCCCTAAGATTCATTCATAATACACCTCTTTACACCTTGGGGAAAAATAAAACATAAAAAAGGTGTGATCTTTGTTGCTCAGTAGGGGTAAACAATATAGAAGAAGATATCATAAACATAAACATTTGGCATGGTAAATAACTAAAAACACATGCCATTAAAAATTAAATTTTACATACTATGGTAGGAATAAGAGATGAATAAATAATAACATAATAAAACATAATCATGGGTATTATACTAGTTGAATAAACACATGAACTTTTAATTAATAGCTTCATAATGAGGGAATGTATAATGTGTGACATCATAACCATACCATCAAAGCCTCGTGCCAAGACCATAATTAATCATACTTTAATGGCCTCGTGCCAAGACTATAGTTTGTCTCATGAGACTTACCGATGCACTTAGAGGATATTGAGGGTCCCACCCAACACTTAATAAGTCCAATTCATTCCTCATATGAACGAGGATAATCATAAACAACATATACATTCATGTTGAAATTAACATATGAAATGTAAATAACTTTCCTCGAACATTAAGTATAAACAATAAAAATTCAGACTAAATTGGTGAATGATTTTAATATAGAATATACACAGTCAAAATAATCATAAAACATCAATTAAATATGGTAGATGATTAAAAATATGAAGATACTCTTATAAAATCATCGAGTAATTCTTGAGGTAAATACTATTTCACTTTGAAAAGAAGAGTTATTTTGGAAAAGTCTTTGTTTAAAAATAGAAGTGATGTAAGATAGTATTTTCATAATAAAATTATTGATTTTATAAAGATAATAGTTTCTAAAAATATATTATAGATTTCCCTTGAAAATAGGTAAGAATTTTAGAAATTCCCTTGAACATGGCTTGTATTTCGAGAAGAATTTTTGAAAGACCCTTTTAAAACATTTAACTCCCCATAAATGAAAGTATGATTCAGGTTGGTTTACTTATATATAAAACTCACACAGAATTTATGAGGGGTTAATATGAATAAATAATATGTTTATTGAGGTAAGTAGAGAATAAGAGTAACCCAAATGAAAATGGAGGTTCAGGTTGAAAACACATACCACTTTGAAATCAATTGAATCATATGCCTAAAAATTAATAATAAAAAAACTATACATTTAATATCATGAAAATAAAAATAATCATGATATGAAACATCAATTGGAAGTATAAATACACCATACACAAGTAGTAGTAGTGAATACAACATATCTCACAAAAATGGAAGTGAGATTAAGAAACCCTTACCTTAAGTCTGAAGGTGTTCTCCACATGATCTTAATGACCTAAATAATAAAATTTAGGTTCATTAATTAATAATTATAGAAACTAATATTAATTTAATTGATTTATTATAACCTTATTAAGTTAATTAATGGATTTTTTTATGGGTTAATAGGTTCAATTTTATTGTTTGAGTCTGTTTGTTTTATGATTGGTATACTAATATACATGAACGAAGAATCATGTAAAATGAGGACGGTTGTACAGAATTGAAGTTATATATTATTAGTGAACATACAGAAGGATACATGATTGTAAATTTCATTTGGTTACTTGGTGTGTAGATGAATTATTATATAAATTATTTAATGATAAATGTTTGGGTTAATTAGCGGTTTTTGAACACAACAAACTCATTTTCCTTTATAAATAAAAACCAGTTATACAAAAAGATTAGAAAACCATTGATGATACATAATACATATATTATACTCTGTTTCAACCATAAGAATGGTTTCATGACCATAATTGAAGACGATAAAAGAAATTAAAAACCCATCATCCTTGAATGTGGTAAATTAGCACATCTTGGATGGTGTTTTTTACTACAAGCATAAAAGGAGAGTAAAGGAGAGATAATAATAACTTATTAAATCATCATAACAACATTATATCACATGTGTGTTACTAGATTTTTCATAACATTTTGATGAGTATGGGTGATGATATAAAAGAAAACAAAAGAACATGAAAAGAAAGTAAAAGATTTGAAAAGAGGAATTTACCTCTTGAGTTAATCTTCCTTGAGAACCTCTTTAGGGGAGGAGATTTGGTATTTTTCAAGACTAAGGGATAATGGAAATGGAAGAGGATCTTGGGAGGAGATTTGGGTAGAATTTATACAAGGCATAGAGCTTTATCGGAGTGAAGAGAATAGGTAAAATGGGTGGTATTTAAAGTGGAGGAGAGGAGGGGTTTCTCATTATTTTGATCATTAGTTTAATATTGTTTCTCAAGATTATGAATAGCCATGATTCATGTAAAAAAATATAGTAATAAGTGCATGTGACTTCAAACCAAGTGTTCCTACATCAGTATTACATCACATATGACTCAATAAACCATGTATTTAGCATTTATCATAAATTATTGTATTTTTCAATTCATTAAAAATTCCTATATTTTAGAAAAATCCCAAAAAATAACCCTAACCTCTTTTTAATGTTTAAAATCAAAAAATTGACACCATTTTATCAAAATAAATTTCTAATTATGTGAAATTTTATTTTTAAATAAAATCATTATTTACTTGAGAAATAAAAAATATATATTTAAAGTGCTTTTATAATACTTTCAAAAATTAACTATGCTATCATAAAATTGTCCTAAAATCACATGACAACAAAATATTTATTTAAGAACCCATTTTATGAAAATTAATTAATTAATTAATTTAAAATTTTAATTAAATGTTTATCACTCACAGAAATAAGAATACTTAATTACTAATTTATAAAATATTCTACTTCATTTATAAGGTGCCTAAATTTTATTTATATTTTCATGGGTGAGGTTACTATTCATAAGGGTAACAGTACTATTAATAAGGCTATATTACTATTCATAAGGGTAGGTTAATATTCATATGGGTAGGTTTCTATTCACCAAATATTATGTTTGTTCTATCAGACTCCAAAAATAACCCTGAACGCAACCGGGTATGTCAGATTTTTGAAATTCAAGTCATAAAACTAGAAAAATTTTATTTATTGGCTCAATTATAACAAAGTGCTGTTTTCTAGAGACTTAGTGATTCATGCATTCAATATTAAATTTATTTTTAAATCTTTTGGGTGTTAAAAACCATGCATGCAAACATCTAAATCCCACAACTAGAGTACGATAGGAAGTAATGGAAAGTAAATAGAGACAAATATAATCACAAAAAAAAAAAGAGTATAAAGACAAGTCAAACCTGAAAGTAAACTGGGGACTACTGTCAAGATACCACCAGAGCACACATTGTTCTATCCGGTCTAACTAAGCGTCGTATGGTCCTTGTCTATCTACGACTCTATCAAAAGGTTGATCCTCTTCACAAGAAATGTCATGTGCGGGCAAAACCCATGAAATGATGAGTACAAAAATAACCAGTAGGACATCCTAAAACCAAAAAGCATACAACCAAGGAATAAAAATTATCTCTACACAAGTATATTTGTACAACACATATGATGAGAATATCCAGATATACTCAAAAAATACACAAAATATAAAGGTAAGTCACAACCATAATTCTATCATAGGATTTTGGCTCAAAGTTTCCACATAGCACTCATCTGAGAGAATACACTCCATGAGTCTGATAATGCTGATGGCGTCCATCCAATAGGTAGTGCTCATCGGTTCTTGCCATAGAAAGTACATGCTGAAAGTATAAAGAGATACTATACATAGATGAGGATCATACCCAAGTACATATAGTATACCAATAACTCAATCTGGATTAACCCTATAAGTAGAGGATTAGCACCTTCATAGTGTTGGTCATGAAGATATCAAGAACTCCATGTAGGAAACAAAGATGAATAGAGGATCTCACTATAGGACTCATGGAATGATTCTAACAACTCTATCCAAGATGTACTTTTGAAGGGAACATTGTCCTATTGGTAAGAGTTCATTCCATACCAACCCCAAGGTAATGGATATGGGGAACACACCCTAATGAATCTTTTCTAATATATAGGGGAAAATGGATCCAAGAAAACTTTTAAAGAGTACATGACATGTAATATGGGTGTACTTCATGTCCCTTCAATCCCGGGTCCTGCCCTTGTAAATAGATCATGTTCATGTTCATTTAACTATACACAATGTTTGGCTTCCCATGAACTTCATCCCAAATACCAGTACACGAGTATGATTATGTACACTTCGCAAAGTCGTGTTCGTGTATGAGTAAATGGGATGCCTATGTCTATATACTCTCATCCTATGTCTGTGTACCCTCAAAGGTACACACTGAACTCACCAAAGGGGACCACATGTTGTGTGACAAGGTAAAATTACATGTGATACTTATCTCCCTCCCAAAACCATATCCCCCACTAAGAGGGCCCCACATAATGTGTATTCTCGTATTACACATCACATGGTTTAGGTTTTTCCAGAAACCCTGGTTCTTCCTGTCATGCCTTATCATGCCACTGCCACATCGAAATACATCATCAAACTAACCAAAAATCATGAAAATATTCTTGTTGAGCCTTTTCGTGGCTATTATTCGGGATACAACCTTTGAATCTTTTTAGAAAATGGATTCTATTCATCCCACTACCTCTCGCATTCCCCAATTCAAATAGGGGGTTTCCAATCTGGTCTGATTGTTTCTCTTCTACCACAATCACACCTCTTTCATGTTGTTTCAATCTCAGATCTAAGATTTCAAACTGTTGCAATAAGAAAAAAGTGGGAAACATTCAATTTTTTTGAATACATTTATCTGCGGTCCAATGAAGAACACTCGTGACGAATGGAAGTAAAATTGGATAAATTCACAGCCACAAAAATGAGGAATGGAAATCGTACAATGTTCATGTTAGTCTCGATCCATCATTTTTATAATTAAAATTAATAATAAAATAATTACAAATAAATTCCTCCAATAAATCCCTAAAATAATCCCATACTGCAATACACACAATCCATTGATCAATCTATTGGTTTGTTGATCTATTTTCATCATAGAAACCTAAAATGGGGAAATAAACAAAACACAAAAAACTCTTACCTTGATTTGGATTGATTGTTGACAAAGAATAGAGTTTACCTTGATTGTTAGTGAGATCCTTTGATCTCATCTCTTCCTAGTCGCTGATCTTTGATATGATCTTCACCGGTCAATGGAATCTCCTTCCATGCTCTCTAACAACTCTCTAATGATCTAAAGGATTACGCGGCTAACCGTGTGATTTTTTCATAAGCATGTATTTAAATAAATCATTAGGTCACTAAGTCAATGGTTAAATAAAATAATTCAATTTAAATATTTTATTATTTCATTCATGCGATGACATTTCCACAAATATCATGTTCTAGAAAAGTTTATGTGACACCTAGGGTAAAATCTATATTCTGAAATCAGTGTATCCCTCATATTTTTGATAAATCCACCATTTAGAAGTTATTCCACTTTTTTAGAAAAAGTATGTTTGCATGCTATTTAATATATTTAATATATTTCAAACATTTATTTAGAAAACATTGGGCCTCAAAATCACATTCCATATTAGTTCTTGGTCTCCAAAATAATCCATAGAATATCAAAAAACAATACATGGAAAAATTAGTTGCATTATCCCCACCTTGGGGATTTACATTTCTAAAAATCCAAAACTTGTGGCTACATAAATAGATGTGGTTACTAAGAAGGTATGAAACCCTCCTGCTCAAAGGTGATCTTCTGAAGGTTCCCATTCTTCCTCCAAACTCTAATTAAAGGAATCGATCAACCATAAAAAATCCTATCCTATCGATTCACTATCTTTACTAGGTAATCAGTAATGGTATCACCATCCTCGATGTGCATCTCTCCCCAATAAATAACGTATGATGGTTCATGCACATATTTCCTCTACTACAACACATAGAAGACATCATGTAACTAGTATAACAATGAAGGTAGAGATAATAAATATAAATACTTGAAAATACTACACATTATCTAGAATGGTTGAATGAATATCTGAGATAGCTTTCAACCCTATCCAAATATCCATAATCCACATTGAGGTGAAACCCATAGGAACAAATGGTCTCCCTCCTCAAACTGCAAAGGCCTCTGTCATTTATCCTCACAAAACTTTTGATGGATCTATGTAGTCTTCATCCATTCCTAGATGATATGAACCTTCTCAGTAGTTTCTCCCCACAAATCTAGGCCCATGAGTGGAAATTTTCTGGGTTAGTCTAGAAAAGTGCTAACATACAGGGTTTCCCGTACAAAGCCAAAAAATAGATACATGGTGATGGTGGAATGGTAGATATTTTTATACACAAACTGCACTAGTGGTAGGTGATACTCCCAACTATGTCCAAAGATTAAAATTAATGCTCCATGCATGTCCTCAAGAACCTAAATGGTCCACTTAGTTGGGTTTTCTGTTTGGGGGTGAAACACTATACTCAAGTGTAACTAAGTCCCAAATGCCTCCTAAAATACCTTCCATAACAGATATGTAAAGTGATAATCATGTTAAAAAATGATCAATGATGGAATTACATGGAGTTGGACTATCTCTTGCAGGTAGAGGTGTCCCCTGATCTCCACTGAACTTTTCTCTCAGATAGTTAGAAAGTGGGAGGACTTGGTGAGTTGGTCGACGATCACCCAAATGGAATTGTGTCCCCTAGATTTATAAGGAAAACCCATCATGAATTATACATATATTCCATCCTACTTATATTATAGAACCTCATGGGGTTGATCTAAATCTACTAGAACTTGGTGCCCACCATTAAATTACTAAGAAGAAAGGCTTAGAGAGAAAAACTTTGCTACTCCCTTCTTCATTCGTGGAAACCAAAACAAACACCGGAGGTCCTGGTACAACTTTTCCACACCTAGATGTACCTATAAAATATATGAATGGAAATATCTAAAAATCTAATCCTGTAACGTTATTGGTACCATCATGTGTCCTTTGAAAATAAAAATATGCTTCCCACCTTTATAAAATCTATCAGAAGCATGTCCAATGGACGTATGAGTACACAGGGTCTCATAATCATCATCCCCAAGCTATGAATCCTTAACTTATTTTAAGAGAGGAGAGGTAAAAACCATCAATTAGAGGTAATAATATTCATCTCCATCCCTAAAGGATAAATGCAATGAGGCCAACTACTCTGAATCCTTGTTTAGAAATTTCAAACAATATCTCCTACTAAGATTATCTGCTTTCACATTCTCCTTCGTAGGGGTATAGAAAACCTCTATTTAATAATCATGGTGGAACTATAGCCATAACCTATGTATCAAGTTATAATCCATATCAGAGAAGATATAATTGAGACTCTTGTGATAAAAAAAGATGAAAAATGGCTCTCCCATCAGGAAGCATCACCACATTTTTAGTGCGAAGACTACTGCTGCTAACTCAAGATCATGGGTAACATAGGTCTTATCATGTGGTCTCAAATGATGTGAACCATTGGAAACCCACACATGCCTCTTTTTCAGAAAAAAACAATACCGATTCCTAATGCATTGAAAACATTATGTACCCAACACCTCTTTTTTAAATATCATTATGGGAGCACTCATCAATCTATATCTCTAATTTTGAAAATCCTATGGAAGTTATCTATCCACATGAAAGGTTGACACTTTTAGGTCAAAGATACCGTGGGTGATGATATCTTAGAGAAATAAGATACAAATATATGTTAATAGTCTTCCAATATAAAGGAATATATGCACCTTCTTAATGCTCATGGGTGGATCCCAAGTTAATACTACCTTAACCTTGACCAGGTCCACTACTACTCTATCTCCTGAGAGAACGTGTCCCAGAAAGTGGACCTCTTATATCCAAAAGTGAAACTTCAAGAAGTTTTTGTAAAGTTGGTTCTCTTTGAGTACCTCT
Organism: Viscum album; assembly: GCA_963277665.1. Classification (NCBI taxonomy): domain Eukaryota; kingdom Viridiplantae; phylum Streptophyta; class Magnoliopsida; order Santalales; family Viscaceae; genus Viscum; species Viscum album. The sequence continues at coordinate 1,854,257,537 of OY728157.1, forward strand.
AGAACCATCTTCATGTATCCTATGTGGTCCTCTTTAGATTCTAAGTACAGACAGATATCGTCGAGGACGACTACCACAAACTGATCTAATATGGGCTGAAATATCTGATTCAGGAGTCCCATGAACACTGCTAGGTAATTCATTAGGACAATGAGAATCACCATGTACTCATAGTGATCATAGCGACATATGAATACCACCTTCATTATATCCTCATACTGTACTCACAACCAGTGAGAGCCTAACTTGAGGTCAACCATCATGAACCATCATGCCTCTATCAATTGATCAAAGAGGTCATCGATCCTCAGTAGTCGATATTTGTTCTTCATGGTATCCTGGTTCAAGTTCCAATAGTACACACAGAACCTTATTCCACATACACCTTCTTGGTGAACAAAACTGGGGCTGCCTAGTGTTAAACATTGGGTCTAACAATTAATTTCCTCTACAATTCCTCTAATTACACCCTGAACTCATGAAGCTATGTGTGATCCATCTGATATACATTCACATATATAGATATCATCCTAGGGTGTAAATCAATGTAGAAGACTATCTCGAAGTGGGCAGGTAGTCCAAGACCATCCTCAGAGAGGACATCCTCATACTCCTCCACCATTATAGGGAACTAAAAACTCATAGCATCCATTTCATCAAGGGTCATGTTAGGAAACTGACGAGTAATCGGCTATATCCTCCTATGTATGAGTCTATCCTGCACTTCCTAGGTTTCCTTTTCACCCACGAAAGAAAGCCTGGTTTTTTAACTTCAGAAACACCACATCATCCACCAAAAATAGTAAATTTGGGCATGAACTATAGATAAATAGTACATACCTAAGGTGAAATAGTAAGGCCTCATTGATGACACTAATATATCCCAACATAAAATCTTTCCTCTTAGAGCTAGGTCACACTTTCGACCCAAATTTGTGATCACTTAGTCTTCTCTAGAAGGAGTCTCCAAGCGCAAGGGTCGAGCCAAGGGATCAACAAGAATGTCTAAGTCTCAAATCAGATAAGTTGAAATAATGGAATGCCTAGAACCTATGTTTATCAATAGTAAAACTAAGGTAGATAGAAAAATATTGCTCCTTGAATCATCCTCGATGCCTCTAGGTTATATGATTCTACCACATGTAGCTGTCCCCCGCACCTACCCTCAAGCTCCTTGAGTCTAGAATAGACCACCTGAGGGTGTGGTTGTGAAAATTCAAAGCATCTAACACCTTCATATTCTGTCCAAGCTCCCATGTACCATCTATATCCTTGAGGGCCTACTCTTATTTCTATGGACTCTACCTCAATGACCCATCCAAAGTCACCTTGTCAGTTGCATGACGAGTCTTAAAATCTTAGGAAATACATACCCTACTATCGCATGAGTAAAACTACCTCTCCTTAGGTTGACTGGACCCATCTTGTGTTCTTGGGACTATATAACCTCTATATTGGGAAATCCTCTTGAAACATCTCAAAAATCCTGGTCCCTGAGACTTGCATCGGCTCCATGCTTCCAAGGTATCTTATCCTACTTTCCCACTACCGAAAACCACTGGATCTATCTATTTATCCAAGAAACACTCAACCACCAAATCTCTCTCTAGAACCACAACATAATAAATAATGCATATAGGGATGAAACTAGAGTGGATTCATCTATGTCTTCCTCATTCAATGGTATGAGATTGAAAATACTAATCCCAAACCATATCTATCAAGTACCTTTAGAGGTAGTTAATCCTTAACAAATTCCCATCTATTTTCATGCTTCCCTAAATGAGTTGCAGAAGTTCCTAGATGCACACACCATTCAAAATAGCTGGAGATAACTACTCTATGAAAATGTGATACAAATATTACAATGTTAGAGTAATATTATCATAAGAATCAGTCACCAAACCCCACTGTCTCCCTACTAATCCATAAAGAAGGATTTCCACCAGGACTACCATCTAATCTGTTGGTGTACTGATCAGATGAAAGAATATTGTCACTACCTCAAGCCGGTCCTTAGACACCTATGGGTTGGGATCTCCATGGAACCCGAGGTGTCTTTCCCTAAAACTCATGAATTGTGCTCAGACTATATACCTCAGACGTTGGTACTATGGGTACCATCTGCTACTCTATAGGTGGTGGCATAGCTGGGGAAACACCTAGAGGTAACATATCTAGAAATAGTCCATGTATTGATTTCTCATCACCAAGGGAATCATCCTCATGATCCTAACATTGAATACTAGATGGAATAAATTATTAAGGCATCCTAAAAGTAAAAAAGATATACCATTCAATGATTATATCTAGGGAGATGAATCATGATGGATATGGAATCCAAAACCCATTCCTATGTGATTTATGTACCATTATTTTCTCTAAAACCAATGTTCTCATGTATTGAGTCAAAAATTAGGTGACCAGAATGATGAGGTACAAATACGTCAAACACCGCACAAACACTGGGGTCCCTAGCCTAAAAGACAAACTCAAAACACTTAACATTATTTCCTCAAACCAATATCACAAACTATGGTAATAAGGTAGAACCGAATTCTATGATATTAATCTATCATGGATAGTCCCAACAGGAACCATGTTGTGACTCCCCATGCTTTCCTTCAATAGGAAAGAGGCTCCCCAAGTAGGCATATCAATAACATGGGAGACCATAACCTAAGAACCTATACAAAAACACACATCTCCAAGCCTATAAAATGTTAAAATGTAAAAAAAACATAAAAACCATGAAATAAATAATATAAATCCTCCAACCATAGTATGTCATTAAGTAAACAAAAGTAAATAGAGACAAATACAAGCCCACCACAAAGAGTATAAAAACAAGTCTAGCATGAATTTAAATTGTGGACTGTTGTGAAGATACCATAAGAATACACATTGGTCTATCCTGTCATTCTTAGCATCATTTATTCTTGGTCCATCTTGACTATAAAAAGGTCATCCATAAGAACAAGACATGATACATATGGGTAAATCCTATGAAGATGAAAGTATAACAATACCTAGTAGGAAACCCTGAAACAAAAAAGTACATGATAAAGGAATAATAGTCAACTATACACACGTATATGTCTACAAAACATATAATAAGAATATCAAAATATACTGAACAAAGACACACATTCTATAGGTAAGTCACAACTAAAATGATATCCTAGGATTCCAGCTTGAAGATTCCAAATAGCACTTGTCTGGGAGAACACACTCCATGAGTCTAATAATGCTGATGACTTCCATATGAGAGGTAGTGCTCATAGGGTCACACCATAGAAAGTACACATGGAATGTATGAAGAGATATGGTACATAGTTGAGGATCAAACCCAAGGCCATGGGGTATACTAACAACTCAACTTGGATTAACCTGCTAAGTAGAGGATCTGATCCCATGTAGTGTTAGTCACAATAATACCTATAACTCTACCTAAGGCATGAAGATGAATAGAGAATCTCACTTTAGGTCTCAAGGAATAATTCAAACTACTATATCTAGGAAGTCCCATTGAATTAATTTCTCTCATATGAGTAGGAGGAGATTCTATACTAACCCTTAGGGAATGGATATGGGAGACACACACTAACGAAAAACATGTCCAAGATAAAGAGGAAAAGGTCTGTAATACAACTGTTAAAGAGTACATGGCGTGTAGTAGGGGTACACGCCATATCCCTTCGACCTCATTCCATTACCATGTACATGAACTATGTCCATGTCTGTGTTATAGTACACAACATGGGGCTGTCCATGTACATTATCTTGTGTACTAGTAAATGGGTTACTCATGTACTTCTAGATATGTAATGTCCATGTAGGAGTCAATGGTGTGAACATGGCAATGTACTCCCATCCTGTGTCTGTGTACCCTTCGAGGTACATGCCAAGATCTCCAATGGGGACCACATTCCATGAGACAAGTTCACATTTCATGTGATACTTATCTACATCTTCAAACCCCTACCCATACTAGGAGGGCCCCAAAGGCTTTATAATCCTACATTATATGTCGTTTGGATCATGTATTTATAGAAACTCTAGTTCTTCCATCTACATGTGCTCGCACCACCACTGCCTCAAAATATGACCTCAAACGCTCCAAAAATAATAGATCTATTTTGTCCATGACTTTCCATTGATGTTCAATGGGATCAGACCTTCGAATCTATTTGAAAAATGGATCCCATTCCTCCTATCACCATTCGCATGCCACAATTAGAATGGGGGGTTTCCAATCTATTATGATCCATTCACCACTACCATCTTCACACCTCCATTACATCATACTAAGACTCTATCTATGACTTCAAACCATTGGTCAAAGAAAAAGGTGCACAATGTTTTTTTCTAGAATATGTCAAACCATGGGACAATGAAGAACACCCATAATGAATAAAAGAAAAAGGTATAATTGCACAAATAAAAACATAAGGAAGGAACCTCGACCATTATTTTTGATTCCCTATATTCTTTCCATTATAATGACAATGAAGAATCAAATAACCACAAAGAAATTCACCAAATTAATCCCCGCAATAATACCATCCCAAAATACACACGATCAACAAATCAATTTATTGGTTGATTGATTTATGATCATAGTAGAAAAAGAAAATGAGGAAAGAAACCATACTCAACAAATATCCTACCACAATTAGGATTGATCGCTGACAAAGAATGAAGTTCCACTATGATTGTTGGTGAGATCCTCTAATTCCATCTTGCACTGGTCTTCAATCTTCAATCCTATCATCATTCGCTAAGATAATTTACTTTCATGCTCTCCAACGACTCTCCAATGATTTGAAGGGTTATACAGATAACCTAAAATTTTTTATATAAGCATGTATTTTAAGAAAAAATTAGGCCACTTTGACAACAGTTAAGTAAAATAATTTTATTTATGTATATTACTTACTTCACACCCATGACAGCCTTTCTACAGATGCCCTGCATCGACAAAGGTTATATATCTCCTAGGGTAAAAATCATGGTCTGAACTCGGTGGTGCCCTTAGATTTCAGATCCAGGCCCCCATTTATAATTTATTCGACTTTTCCATAAAAAATACATGTGCATGATATTTAATATATTTAATATATTTTAATAATTTATTTTTGGCACACCGAGCCTCATAATATCACGCCGTATCAGTGCCTGGTCTTGAAAGTAATCCATTAAATATCCAAAAATAACACATAGAAAATATGAGTCATTAAAACTAATTAATAGGTTACATTTAATTGTTGATAATAAAAAATTATTAAATAAATAAATAATAATAATTTTATAATTTATACCCTTTTTTTAATTATATAATATCAACTATAAAATATTTATAACTAATTAGTAATTTTTTATAATATCTATCAAAAATATTAATTATTAAATATTATTAATTATAATAAATTTGGGATGGTTTTTAAAAAACTGCATTTCAAATTAAATAAAACATGTTTTTTTAATTTAGTGGTGATTTTTTAAAAACAGTCATCGAATTGGAACGAGATTTCTAAAATTATCAATAAAAAAATTATAATAAAGCATTTAACAATGATTTCCAAAACCGTCTCTAATTTTTTTTGCTAAATGAACTTTTTCTATTTGTTTATGGTGTATACACATTTTATTTTTACATGGAAAATAATAAAATATATGATGTTCCAAAGGGGATAAGTTATGGGACACATATGAGTGGTTGGTGTGATGTGTTTCAACATTGATACCAATTATATCATTTTTAAGTTAGGAACTTTTTGATTTTCACTTTGATTTATCTTATTGAGGACATCTATTAGTTGGTTTCTATTTTAATTCATTCATTTACGTTATTTAGTGGGATGATAATCCATTGTTATTTGTTAAATAACCTGGGATAGAGAGGAGTTGTGATTGATTAAGTCACTCATGGTGGGTTGAATCTAATAGATTAACACTTTAAATAGGGGAGTGAGTATTTGAGTTTGAGAGAGAGTGTCTTCTATACCAACTAGAAGTTTTTATAGTATTTTTTAGTTAGATAGAATACATATAGTACATTTGAGTCATCGATTGTTCACATGATCTATATAGACGAAATATATCTTCTTTATGAGGCCTTATTGTTTTTTATGCGGAAGGGTATGGTGTGAAATGATTTGGCTATTCACCATGTTCAAAAGATAATGTGATGAGGGTTTTTATTATTCTCTAGTTTTTTATGGTTAGTTTGATGATATTATATTGTTCTTCGGGGTTAAAGACTAGTTTGACAATAGTTTTATTAATTTATATGATGACTATTCTATACCAAAAGATGAGTTACTATATTTAGTATATTATATATTATTATATGACCCATGATTTAGTGGGATAATGAATTTATATCACTGTCATGGTATGTTATTTCATGAACCTAGTTAATATACCCATGGTAGTCTATGTTATACCCTGATCTCTGATTTAATGGTATGAAGACTTAATGACATAAGCTGGGTATACTATTCCATGGCTCAATATGATCATAGACTATTGATATGATTTCTATAGGTCAATAAGATTTCAATTTTGTATTTTTGTTAAGGTTATAGAGTCTTATTGAGATGGGTCCTTTAGGTCAAGGTGTTATATATATCCCAAAACCATTGAATCAGGATGATTAGTGAACTGTCATTATGTGGCCTTCGTGATGAGCTGACAATGCTATTAAATCTAGAATGGGTAAAAAAACTATTTCTAGGGCCTCATAGTCATCAAAATAGGTTAAAATTTACTAAGACACATAGGTTAATGAGGCATTTATACTAATCTTACATTTTATCAGAAAAACTAGCATTGGTAGAAGAATGTATGATCATGGAAAATATTGTCTTTATAGGCCCATCAGTAACTAATTTAATTATTATATTATTTATATTTTATCATAAATTGATTTATATTCCTTATTATTATTGTACTTATGATGTGAAGTGGTTGTTATATTAGTTATTTTTAATGATTTGTGTACCTACATATATGTGAACATCATGATAGGGTTTAAGGTATTTTAGTGGTGAAAACATTCTCATCATGCTCACACTCAGAATGAATACGTCAACAAACATGAAAGTTTTATTATTTTATAATATGTATTAAATAGTGGTTTAATGGTTCATGAGGATACTAGGGGTCTATGGGAACAAGGTGGTGTTTATTTGTGTGAGGCTGCATGAAACGTTTAGAGGATCATTACTTATCTTCTTGATTTTTTATTTTTTGTATTAATATTATACATAGGGATATAACAAGATGATTATATATATATAATTTAGAATTAATATATTATTAATTAATATATAGAGACTAATGAACCCCAAAATAAAGGGTTCTTTTTTTCTTCTTCTAGGTTTTGAGTATGTTCGTTGCACATATACCACATTCTAGATTTATATTTAAATATATATTAAGGGTTTTGGTTGTTTTATAATGGTTAAATAATACTTAAATAATTAGTATGACCCCTTGATGCTAGTCACTATTTAATGATAATTGGGGCCATTCTTGAGGACTTATAGAACACCATCCTTGCCTATGTAGTTTCATATCTGGTCGGGGTGTTGAAAAATGATATAAAAGAGATATGAGATTTTAGAATTATATAGAGGGGAATATAAGAATAGTTTAACACTTGATATATAACCTATATATATGGATGATCGATATTATTATAATATAATCATTAATTTTTAGGGAAATTAAATATATATTATATATATGGAAATATTCCTAGTTTATTTTAGATTCATATTTGATTTAACTTTTACCCATTAATTCAAGGGTTTTATGATTCTTATGTATCCTAAATAGGTACACAATGATTATAACATATTCTTGTGATTGGATTTTGGATAAAATGAATTGTTTAATTTTAGATTTACCAAAATTGGAAAAAGTTACATGTTAATTTTAAGCCACTAATAAATAGCTAATTTCTTCTAGCCTATCTATGTGTAGAGATTTAATTAATTTGAATAAAATATTCTTACTTAGATATGGTTTCAATTCACCTCTAAATGGAATCATTTATTTAGATTTTGATGTTTATAATTGATTTATGTTTTTATGAACATATATATGAAATGATACATTTTTTCATGATATGTGAAATCATATACGATATGATTACCTCTTTATTATTAAATCATACTAGTAACATTATAATTATTTAATTTTTCGTATGAATATGATTTCCATCCACATGGGCTATTTTGAATTGTAAATCATATGATATGAGTGATTTTTAAAATGAAAATAAATATAATTTTCAAATAATAAATTTTTTTTAAATGATGCGAGTTCTTATAAAGTATGTTTAACATGATATTATAATGGATTACTCTTGGAAAGAGAAAATGATTTTTTGATCAGGGTGCTTAGTTGAGAAATCATTCTCTATGAAATGTCATGATTTAGTATGATACAAATGGATTTTATATTTATGAGTGTTATTAAATTATCTGAAGAGTGATTATATGATTTATCCAGTGAATAAGAATGATGATGGCATTGTATTATATAAAATTGACTAATTAACATTTAATGATAAATTAAATGAGTAATAAATGGTGAGTTTATTGATCATGATGAGGGTAAATTCTAAATTTGGACTATATCAGGATAACTAAACACAAAAAATAAGAAACAAATTATGAAATAAGAGGATTATTAATGATTAGTTTATTTCTCAACATTATAATAGACCATACAAGACAATTTGATTGGTATGATTTATTTTTATGATATATTTTTTAAAAAAACATCTAGTTTTATTGTGATCATTGGCTAATTAATATACTCTATAATGAACTAGATGTGACTATTTATACATGATCAAAGGGACTAATTATACTTTTTTTATGTTTTTGGTTATTCAGATATATTGTTAGATAAATATAGATATTTCCAATGGTAGGGATAAAACTACTAAAAAACAAGTCTATATCCACAGTTTTGAAAGAAACTGTGGGTATAGGGTTTAGTTCAGACTTATACCCACGATTTTTCAAATACCATGGGTATAGGGTATTATTCAAGACCTATACCCCTGGTTTTGAAATAAACATGGATATAAGATTTGGTTAAATACCTATAACCATGTTTCTTCAAAAAACTATGGGTATTGGTTATCCATATAGTCATAGTTTTTGTAAACCGCGGCTATAGCTTTCCCAAGTAAGCACGGGGAAAAAATACCTACGGGAATACCTATTTCAAAATTTTCAACCCATATCCACGGTTTATAAAAATATATTTAAGTAAATATATATTTTTATACCTATAATCAAATTTAGTGTAGTAATTAGGTTCTTGGATTCTATTGTGGCATTCCAGGATTTGAATCTGGTAGAAGGAATTTTTTTAAATCATAAATCCATGGCTTCAGAACCATGTGTATATAGTTATTGACATGGTGGAATATTTACAAAAAAATTATTTCCTTGGTTCATAACTACAGTAATAGTATTTCAAAATTTGGGTATATATCATAAATATATTTATGACTTAATCTCCCATGGTTCTTAAACCTTGGGTTTAGCCTATACTGACGGTTTTATAGGCTATACCCATGGTTCCAAACTGTGGGTGTTGAGTAATTTTATAGTAGTCATGAATAGTATTTTCTTGGCTATTTAACTCTACTTTATGTATGTGGATAATTCATAAACTAATTGGTATTTGAAAAAATTTGTGATTTCAATGTGAAATTTGTAAAAAAATCATGAGTGGATTTGGTTACCACCATTGTAGTAGTGATAAGACTCACAAGCAATTCTCAATTAGATCATGAGAATCTATAATAAGTTGGAAGTTATAAATTTAACCAGGTGGATGGTTTGTATGAAGGAATTATATTTATATATGGTATTTTGATACTTATCCCATTTTAAGAATATAGACTCATGATTTTTTTTTCTAAATTTCAATATATAGCATAGTTTATTTTGATGAGTGATCATGGGGTAATTAGTATTTGTTGTCTAAGTTATAATTGGAATTTGATAATTAGAATTAGTTATGAGAAGTATTCAAGAGGAATTAGTTATTTATTTATTATTTGAGATGATAGATAATTCTTCCCAAGATGTAAAACCTGATAGTGGAGAGATTATAATTTCCCTTAGTTTAAATATTTTATTGAATTTTATTTTAATGATATTTTGAGGGTTTTTTTTCATGTTTTTAGTGTGAAATATTTTTATGAAGGATATGGATATTTTAATTTTTAAAATTATTATTTTTTAAGTTAAATAATACCCCTAAAAGTATAGAGGGGTCCACCAAAGTTCTAGTTGGCTGAAAGGATCCATTATCTTGCTCTCTCTGCCTCTGAATTTTTTTGGTATCCATTAGAGATTCCATAGTGGCCACCAAAGTTCTAGTGTCCTTTATATATCTATTTTTATTGTGAAAGTTTTTGGTTATTTACTTTAGGTAAAACATTTTATATCCCTAAAGTGGGTTAACCAGAGGTAGAATGGATGGGTGGAATAGAGGTTTTATCATATTCAACTAGATTTGGTTGATTAAATAAATGATAAATGATGTACATGATATTTTTAGAGTGTAAGGTTGGTATCCCTAAATGTATTCCAAGATCTTTATATTTTTGATGTGTTTATTTATGAGAACGTAATGATAATTATTATAGGGTACCAATCCAAATATTCATAATTAAATTCACATGACATGACATGTCCAACAAAGGGAATATTCCATAAGTTAGTTATATTTGAAATATCTAGTGGAATATTTTCCTATAATTCCTATAATGGAATTTCGTGATATTAATATTTAATGAGAATAACTAGTGTTAAGTTTCTATTTAATAAACTTTTATCATATATTACTTATTGGTGTAGTCATATAACCCTAGGAATAATGACTATTCTATTTTGTGGTGACATGATTATACAATGGGTCCAATGGTAGATTATTTACCTATTAATAAATTCAATGCTCAAAATTTGTTGATGATAATGATTATATATTTTACTTAAGCCATATATTGGATTCATGTTATGATATATATGTATATTACTATATCAAATTTCTCAAATATGGAAATTTTGACCTGATTTTTATTATATTGTATTAACGTGTTAATGTTAAATATGGAAAAAATAAAATTAATTATGGGATAAAAGTGATCAATGATAGGAAACATATGATAGGTATACGATACATGTTACAAAAATGATACTAATTATGTTATTTATCATTTGGCTTATTTTTTATTTTGTTTTTTATTTTTTTGATTTATATTATTTATAAATTAGTCCCTAATTATTATTTTGTATATATGATGGGTTGGTGAAATGTTTTAAAAGCATAATTAGTACATAATATATTTAATACGTGAGATAAATTCTTGAACAAGGGATGTAACTTACTAAGTTAAGTAAAATATATCTCATTAATATACAAGATTTTATACAAGCAGTTTCAATTTAGATAAGCAATATACACTTTACGTATGTTGTGGTATATTAATGTGATAATGATAGAAAAAAATATTTCTTATCAATATAATATTATTTTTTGTTAGGGAAAATTTCATGTATGATTAGTTTTGATTTTTTTACAGAGCTACTCGCAAGTGAGATAATATTTTATTTGTTTTCCAATACTAGTGGATAATGTAATGAGATTTTGATGTTTTATAAGTCATTTTACTCTTACAAATGGGGTTTTATTTTTTAAATTATTATTAATTTTATTAATAAAATATATTCACTACATTGAGGGATATGTTATGTACTAATATATGATTTTGATGGTTGAATATTTGTTACCAAATAAAAGAGATGTTATTCCAAGGACCCAGTTACTATACTATTGGTGGGAGATATTATGCTGCACCCCATGAGTTTATGGGATGGGGAATTAATTCAATGGAGTACCATGGTTTGGGGGAGCAGTTATTATCTATTAGATAAATGTGAAAGAGGAATAACAACAAGGGGCATTTGAGTTAATGTGACAGATATACTTCCTGACATATAGATCAAGATGTCCAAAGGACTATTAACATGATGCCTTTATGTTAAGGTTATAGTTATTATGATTTTTTTGGGGGAGAAAGATATAAATATTTATAGAGATTCCATTTAAACATAGTATGCTAATATTCATTAGGACCAACACGATATTATGATGTTGATTCAACTCTTCCATTTTATTAGATTAGCCTATATTGGAAAAAGTAGTTATTTTCTTAGACCATGGTAACCTAGTAGACCCAGGAAGAATTATATTAAATTTTTATTATTTATTATTTATTAATATATGTTTCTCATTTTATGTTAATATATTTCTTATAGAGTTTAATTGAGGTTTTTATTGAATGTATACCTAAGAAACAAGGATATACATACATTTGAATATCATGAAAATTGTTTAGGGTATTTTAGTGGTTCATATTAACTCTTTTTTTTCAGACCCTACATGTGATCATAAACACATATGAAATACATATTATTATTTTACTATTATTAAATAGGGTTTTTAATATCAGTGTCTGGGGATATAGGTTTTCTATGATACCTATGTAGTGTTAGTGACCTAGAGGGTTCATGAGATGTTAAAAGGATCTATAATGATATAATTTTGTTTTTATTAGTTATATTATGATTGGTTTATGAGAAATTGAATATTTTATATAATTTTATGTATAACATTTAAACTATATTTATTTTTGTGTATTATAGTTTAGAAACTGAACAACAATTTGAGGGTTTTTTTCATTTCTCTATAAGTTTTTGGTATATTCAATGCACTGATAACTCATGTTCAAACTCATGGTAAAATTAAATGACGAGGGTTAATATTTTTCATAATGTGTAAATCATATCCTAATGATTAATATATACTTTCAGTTCTAGTTACTAGCATTTGGAATGCATTGGATAGACTTCAGTCCTTGCGGCACACAAGATCAGTATGTGTGGTTTGGTGCTAGATCAATGAATTTCACAAGAAAAATGAGTTGTTATAGTAACTAATATAATTAATGAGTAGTTATATTCATAATTTAAAACTTTTATTCAAATATTTTAATGAATAATAAATATATTTTTGTTGAGAAAAATAATTTTGGGTTTAAAAATTCTAAGAAGTTATATTGATATTTTATTGTCACAATAAAATAATTTAAATTTTTTATGTAAGGATGTTTTTAATTTTTTTAATTCATACTAGAATGAACATTTTAAATTGTGGGATATGATAATTTTTAGTATAAATAACTTCTATAAATAGATAATGTTTCTATTTATAGTGTATAGGGATTTAAAGTGTTAATAATCTGTGAAGAAGATACTCTATATTATCAACTATAACATGGAAGGAAAATGATGTAAATGGATTGTCAAAAATTTTTACAACTCATTTAGCAATATAAAAATTTTAAAAATAATATAATGAATTTAAATAATTTTTGTCCTTAAATTGATTGAAAACTAGGAAATATTTTTCTATGATGTAAAACATTAATGTTACTATTGGAATGCCATAATGATTAGGTTATGATATAAATTCACGGAACAAATTATTCATCTCTTTCTTATTCCTTACTAGATATTCTCAAGTCGAAACACAATATTGACATAATAAATATTGAAAAAATATGAATGATAGTCTAATTATAACTTTGTTATCTATAAAAGGAATAACAATAGATATTATTATTTCTTTTTCTTTACATAGGAATTTTTATAGAGTTGGCTCTAAATATTTTAATAAATCCTACCTAAATGGACTTATCTTGTTATAAATTATTTTATAAACACAATACAAGTATATTTAAATGTTTTCATGTTGTTATGTTTCTTTAATGATATTTGTTAAATATAGTTTTTATCCTGTTAAACATATTAATGTTAATAGTCATGAAATCTCATGTTTTCTATTTAAATATTACAACTATTACAAATTTTTATTTACAGTATACTATGAAAGTATTTCAAAAAGAATAATATCATAGTTTGTTAATTTTTCAAATCTATTTTTATTAATGTTTTAGATTAAGATACATTGGATACATTGGAAAATGAAGTTTTCATTACGCATTAACAACTTTAGATGTATTTTCAACTATCATTTTTTAATATCATGATACAACAAAAAATAAATTTTATATAGGATATATATATATATATATACTAGTTTATTTATTATTGATGCATCCTTTTGAATGATACATGCAAATCATGAAAGGATAAGTTAATAATCCACATTAACTAGAAGTGTCCATTATTAAAAAATATATAATCGAGGATGCGGTAAAATTTTATATATATTACATATTTAAAATTAATCATGTTGGCCTTCCTAAAACATGATATATGGGAGTCATTGTTATTTCAAATGAATTATTTTGAATCCATTTTTTTTGAAAATCACAATACAATTTATATTGAATTAAGTTAACATGAATTTAATTTTTAGGTTTTTATATAAAATTTTTAACATTAAATTCTTTGTTATAGTGAATTGATTGATCCATATAATTTTTGGATAATCAAAACTTCATGTGGGAATTTTTAGCCACATATGTTCTTTCTTTTTAATATTTTATAAGTAAACCCATATAACTAGGATGTTACTATTTAAGTTTGTTACAACATCTTATAAAAATTATACTAAGCACATAAAGGAATAAAAGATGTTTAAAAGTGATTAAATTTGATTAAATCACGAATCTTGAATTATCTCATTTCATTGAGTTCTTAAAATATTAAATTTTTAGTGTTTTATTCTTTAATATTCCATTGTGAGGAACTACATTGTAAAATAACTATGTTTTTCTTTATAACCATTATAATTGTGTACATTTATATTGATGATATTTCATTGTGAAATATAACGCTTTTGATATTCATGATCAATGAGGTTACATGGGATAAGAACCACTTTCACTATATATGTTATAGTTTAATGAAGTTTAGAGATAGAGCTTGGTGCTACTGATCATGATTATTGAAGAGGTTCTTAGGGATAAAGTCATTTATGGCCAATATTTTCTTAAAACGTTTGGGGTGTGAAAATTATTACTTTCAATTAAGGAAATAAATTATTTTCCTAATTGGATATTGTATAACTTGTTTCCAGTTACCCAAACTCATTTCATTTTTGGTTGAAAGTGAATTTATTCATCGATAGAATCTATTTGGTAAATAATATCCTTTAAAAGAGTTTTGATATGATTATTTGAAACATTGATTTTTTCTATTAGTATTATTTTTTAATTACCAATTAGTTATTACATTTACCTCAGTGTAGTTATTTAACTTCTAAGAGATTTATTTTTCATGATTCATTAACTTTGATATACTCTATTTTTTTATATTTTATGACATCTAGAAAATTTTTGTTTTAAAGTGAATTAAAATTGTTAGTTTGTTTTAAAATATCAATTCCCCCATCTTTAAGCTTCCATACATTTTATATCCAAGACAACACTTGGTATCATTGACTATGTATTTTTTCCTTTCACTAACATTTTAAAGAGAGTATATCTTTTTTCTATGGAAGTCATACCATTCAGACTGCAAGAAAATATAAATTCTAATTGACCACCAATTTTGAATAGTGAAAAATTTGAATATTAGTGATACTATTTAGAAAAACATTCATTAATATAGTGCCAAAAATTTTATATTTTTGAAAATAAATTATAATATTCTGGAGATTTATATTTTTAATTTCACTCATGTAGAGAAGATTGGGTTTCAATGCAGTTTCCTAGTTTAGAATAATTTTTTTGTTTTCTACTCAAGTTTCTTATTATAGAAATATGTGTGTAATATGGAAAAAACATAATGATACAAACATTGGTATTTCTAAGGTTCTTGAAATAAAGAGATGTATTTTTAGTGAAAATTATTAATCTTATGATTTTTACCCAGTGATTTAGTAGTATAGATGCATCATCAGTTCATTATTATTGTTAATTGGTTGAAATAAATTAATTAACATGGAATTAATGATGAAAAAATTTCTATGAAGGTCATATATATTTTAATAAAATAATGGGAATCCAAGATAAAAACTATTAATGATGAAAAACATATCACCATACTGATCTTGGATCATTTTACCAAAAATCTCATGAAATGTGAGAATACACATAAGAGAGATACCGATAAAAAAGGTAGAATAGTAGAGTAGTTTTCACTAAAACTATTATAGGGATATATTCTTGAGGTAATATTTATAAGTTGAGTATATCCAAGATAAATTGAAAATTATATTCAGATAATATTTTTTCAAAACATTATGATGGCGGGATTTATCAATTTGATATGCAGATGAATAGATTTATGCGAAAGAAGTACTTATGGAGAGACAATTAGATGGATATTACAGTATATAATGATAAGAAGGATTCTATTGGACTTATAATTATGAATATAAAAAATATAACATTAGAAATAAGTGTCCTAGGGTAAAAAATAAAGACAATGAATATAATAGATCTTAAAAGGGTAAGGGATGGAAATCATATGGGGACACTACTGATATATGTAGAGATAATGAGGATCTATATTCCGATGATTATAGTGGATTATATAGTTATGATAGTTGAGAGATAAATATTTTTAAAGTTAAAGTAATATAGATTGAAATGTGATTTATGAGAAAAGTAATGACTGAATCCCTTACCAATTTATATTTAGATTTTTATTACTCATATTTGGATGATGATGAGGTATATTATCCATCACATAAATAGATGAAAAATTGTTTGACAAATTTAGAGAAAAGCAATAATAGTTTGAATAAATACTATGACCGAGCTAAATCAGATCTTTTTATGGGAGATGAGAGAATTTAAAAAATTACTATTGGTATAAAAGATAAATCAACTTGATTTTTATCTAGTAATGAGGAAATAAGGATATATGTTTTAGATTTTTTTTCAATATATCAAATAATTTCTAAGAATTATTTAGAACCTAGAGAAGAGTTTCCTGAAAATAATGTTAAGGATTCACTAAGAATAAAATTTCAATATTAACTTTTGAACATAAATCCAAGACTATTTCCATGACATCATCATATATTGAGAATAATGTTGTGAGGATAAAATCTACAGTTTAATGTTTGAAGAAACTAATTTCCAAATATACTTCTAGAAAACGTTACTTAGATAATTTCTATATGTTGATTCAACTAAAAAGAAAAACTTATAGACTTGGTAATAAATCCAACACAGGATCATATTTCTAATAAAAATATTTTTTTTGAAAGTGTACACCATAACATTAAAAGTGTTTCAGATGATAACATTGGGAGAATAAGTGGTTACTAAATAAAGTAAAATACTTCTGAACACACAAATAATTTACATCTAAGGATCTTTCTATTACTAAAAATAAATGATTTGGAATAATTTTGGTTCTAAAAGTATTATTTCCTAACATTTCAAGACCAAAGAAGCCTTGGGTTTCGAGGTATTAATTAATGATCAAATAGAGAATCTGTATATTGATAGATAAGATAAAAAATTAAAATCTTGGTAATTTTTACATTTATATTATATTATATTTAGTTTATATAAAACTTTTATTAATTCCATGCATGTTTTTTCACATATAAATGTTTTTTATTCACTTTTTTTTATCCATTTGATAGGGGGAGTTTCATTTTTTGGATAAATTTCATGTAGAAATCACTTATATTTTTTGGATATTTTAATGGAATATAATTGATTATTTTGATTGATTTTTTAGACCATTTTCAAAATAAGAAGATCTACGATTACATTAAAAGAAAACGACATCATGTTTTAATCTTTTTTTTCTTATTTACTTTTTTAAATTTGGTGTTAAATTATAAATTTTATATTGAGTATTTTATATTTTTATTATATCAAAGATAACGGAATTTGTTTTTAAAATTTTTGAAATTAATTATTTTGAAATATTTGATTCCATGTTTGGTGGGAAGGGATTTAGATCATTAGATCAAACTGATTCGATTGGATCAACGGTTGAAAGGAGTTCATATATGAAGGTATGTAGACCCAATTAGGTTTTTCTTATCACTATGACATACTTGTGGTTTTTATACTTGATTTAATTTTAGTTTATTATTAGTTATTTACAATTTTTAATTGAACCATATAAATATATTTCTTTGAGAGAGATTATACTTGATATTATGAAATATACATATTATCTTTCTAATTATGAATCATTTCTAAATAAAAATTTTAATTTCCAATGTTGGGAATCCATCAATATACTAGGTAATTAGATATTTTTTATCTATGTATACTGAAAAATATTTATAAAATAATAGTTTTTACGACACATATAGAGTATATAAAATAAAGTATATAGTTTGAGATTTTTTCCCCATGATGATTCTAAAAGATTTTTTGGATTCATTTAGGATATCATTGGAAGGAGAATTATTGTTTAGGACTCAAAAAATTATGATATACTTTAATACCATTCATAGGGATAGAGTTGTAGAAAGATTATTCTATGTAAATGAGAAAGCACATAATATGAATAATTTACTTCGAGAAGTTAGAATCATGTTTAGTCAATTATGGGTTTCCTTATAGTAAAAATAGTTGACAAAGATACTATTAAGATTCAAGATCTATATAATTTAGATTTCTTTTTTAAAATGAAGAATTTTAACATTAAAAAATTCATTTGGAGAACATAGAAGCAATTTTTATTGGAATGGTGAAATTATGAATTCTTATAT
This sequence comes from Viscum album, assembly GCA_963277665.1. NCBI lineage: Eukaryota > Viridiplantae > Streptophyta > Magnoliopsida > Santalales > Viscaceae > Viscum > Viscum album. Next base: position 1,854,276,299 of record OY728157.1, read on the forward strand.
AGTCAAAAATACAGAATCAAATTTTATCAAGGCCCTGGAATAGGATAGATTTAAGGATTTTAGAACCCCTTGATAGTGGAAGAATGATTTTGTTAATAGCATGACTGTATCTAGGAATACATTGATGTATGATCCTGAAGAGAAAAAATTTTACATGAGGATTGAAGTTAAGAATCTAGTGGTTGAATAGTATATGATGACAGAAATGATAAAGGTAGTATATTATCTTACAACTAGTACTATAGAATCACTCAGGTAGAAGAATTATACTTAAATGTAATATAAATAGAATATATTTAATTTTTCTAGTAGAAACAAAATCCCCCTCTATAATGTATACTAATTTATTTAATATTTAGATTAAAAATAAAAATGTATTTTTGAGATTTATGTATAATATTGGTCAAGAAAGGATGATGAAATTATATAGAAGTTAAAAGATAAATACTTCACAAAGTCTTAATTTGGTTTATATAACTTGGCTGTTAAGGATCATAGGGAAGAATAGATTCATCAAATTATATTAAAGATGAAGTGATAGTTTTGAAGGTTAATAAAGTAAAAAATATAATTTGATATGAATATATTAGAGAACCACATCTAAAGGAATAAAATATATCAAAGAAAAAGATATATTTTTTGAATGATGAAACTGAAAATGGGAAAGAAAAAAAGGAAGAATATAAAGTCCAAAATTTATGATAATGACTTTCACCAATTATATTAGAAAAAGGTGATAAGGAGGCGCAGTCTAACTATACTATGGTAAATTATATTGTTGAAGATTATCTGAATGATTCTATAACATATGAAACTTTGATATGAAAATCATTTAACATTTATATATTATAAACATGTTCATCTTCATTAATAACTTCATTAGATGAAACTCGACGAATAAATTCCACTTCTAAAAAATTGGAGATATTGAGAAAATTATTTTCATATGAAAGTCTAGACCAAGGCAAGTCAGTTAGACTACTAGATTATGAGAAACTAATGTTTATGAGAGACAAAGGTCGATATGGAATTGATGTTGAAACTGAAGAAAAATTTTAGTTTGATGATCTTACTTATTTTCTGAATTTTATGCCTAAAGAATAGGATAAACTTGAAGATAAAAATATTGAATTTAAATAAGAAACTGTGATACTAGAATCTAGTTCAAGATCAAAGAGGACTAACAATCATTTAACTATGATGTCAGAAGAACTAAACATATTTAACTATGTAATTTTAATTATACTATAGATAGATTCATGGTTAGGTTTTTTAAAGACCATCACATTTATTTTCAGATATTTTGGTTATATAAGTATATAATAGACCTAAAAGTAGCTATTAAAGCTATTTTTTAACTTTAATGATGATTATGATTATAAATTTCATAATACTAAGAGAATATCAAAGTATAAGAAGAATCAATAAATCAATATATTATAATAGAATAGATAAAATGATTCTTTGATGAAGGTAATAGACGAGTAAACATTATTTCATAACATTAGGACCATAAAATAAAATGTAATAATCATAGGATAGATGATAAAAATAAAAATATAAAATAATAGGGTTGAAAAATTGATAATCAAGAGAAGAAAAAGAAGAATCTTGAGAAAATGATTGAAAATTATCATAATAATGAAATAATATTTAATTTTTGTTCCTCTACCATGAATTTTAAAATTAAACATTTTTTATGTTTTCATTAAATTTTGTTTATAAACCATTTTTAACATTATTTAATTATTATTATTTCTTATATCTTTATGAATCTTCCAGTTATTTTTATCCAAAGGGTTATAAATTATTATTTTTTGAATTTATAAGGAGAAGAAGTTGTGAGGGAGAATTTGAAAGTTCATAAAGTTAAAATATGGAAAAGTGATTCCTATGGAGTTATTTTATTTTCTTCTATTAATATTAATTGAAGTTATAGGAATATACCTATTTTTTTCCTCTTTTAATTTAAATCTATGTTCTTAACCATTGTAATTTTAATTTTTTTCATAACCCTTCATGTTATATTTTATGGTTCAACATTTAAAAATCACAAAGAGGGATAAATTTGAAAAGCATATGTTTTCCTTTATTACATTTAAATTTTATTGATTTTTAAAGAGCGAAAAGGTGTAGATATTAAAAATGTAATTCTTCCAGATGTAATACTTATGGGGAGTTTCATTGTAAGTTACATGATTTTACATGTAAATCTCTTTTTTTACTTTTAGTATAACTTACCTTCTCTTACATGTATTATGACTTTAAAAAAGAAGGATATTGCTATGTCAAATGACTTATTTTATATCCTTTTTTTTTTGAAAATCACAAAACACATCAAATTTTTACTGAATAGGTGAGAACTTTCCCTACAGGAAAAGTCACTTTTATTATGAAAAAGAAAATTTACATCAAACGAAAGTATGGAATTTGACAAAAAACCCTTTGAAAAAGTGGGATAAGATCATCAGGTAAAGGATCAATAAAAGTGAAGATCTCACTTTTTATACCTATGTTTTCAAGAACATCTAAAATCTAGTTGGCCTCTCGATATGTATGAGTAATTATATATATCATTATTTTAATATTATCCAAGAAGTTTATCTATTGAGAAACGAGTCTCCATGTGAGATGAAATTGACCATTTCTAACTGCCTACACCTCAACACTAGAGTCACATTTGAACCAAATTTTGTTCCATAGTTTTTTATTATCCATGTGAACAATATTTATGAGCCCATTCATCTCATCCTCCAAGGATTTAGCAATACCATTTGGACCATAAAGGCACCCCATGGTGTTCACATTGTGATTTCTAAAAACCAAACCAAAACCTCTAATATCTGGGTTTCCCTTCAAAGCTCTATATAAATTAATTTTTATACAACCCATAAATGGAGTGTTACAAAAGACTACAATAGTACCATGTACTTCTTCAGAAGATTCATCGATTACCAACCTTCTCAATACCATTAGATAATGCATAGAGTTGTTGCATCATCCATTCAATAATGAATTTCCACCCCTCACTATAGTTTTGATTCAAAAACAAGAAGAATAAAGTTTGGGTATGATATTCTCATGTATTATAGAGTTACTAATTTTATAGATTATGTGCATAAGTTCCACACAAGATACCTATTTTACATTTACATTGAAAGATAAATATTTGTGTAATTAAATACGTGCACCTGTATGGAGTCAGAGTTCATTAGTTATGCGTCAAAGATACAATAAACATACTACTATCATGCAATAGCTATATCACAACTTAGAAAAATGTGGTTTTTATATTCCCTATGTTGATGGTATAATGGGAATATTGAATAGAAATTAATACCCACTTCCTGTAAGCAGTTATCCACTGGAAAATGAAAGTGTAAAATTCTCTAGAGCAATAAGAAAAAATATTTGCCAATCCATTTTTTATACATTTTTCTTATCCATATATGGCTATTTCCATCAATTGAGTTAAATTAGTAAATCTTTGAGGTTAGGGTCCTATTATAATATCATTCCCAAATCAAGATATCATCTGGATTAATGAAGGAATGCCTACTAATTTCATCTTTAATTACATCTAAAAAGTAATAAGAACATTCAAATTTATCTTTGATCATTTAATTTAGGTCAATTATTATATCATCGGAGTTTATTAGGTCCAATAGATAATTTACTATCCAATTAGAAAACCAAAATTTAATATAGTAATTTTTGATGACTAACCAGTGATCTTGAGAGTTGATGCTGGAGAAAATATCCTTAAGATCTATCCAAATAGAAGAGTCCATATAGTTGTGATTTCTTCCCTTGAGTGTATTTAAAAACCTGGACTTGATAAATATGAGGACCAATTACTTTTCATTTATCAGCATTCACATGAAGTGACCTTGTAAGGCATCGATAAATAGACCTAGATTCTTAATTATAATTCCCCTAAGGGAAATAGGTTTTCATCATTTATTCTAAGGAAGAGTAATGATTTATCTTTCAAGTATGGTTCCAATCCAAATGGATTTTTTAATATATGTATTCATATATTTTAGTAAGGTTAATGGCCATTTTTATGCCATAAAAAAAACAAATTTTGAAACATTGATGCGCTTAACGGGATAGACCCCTCCAGCCAATGAAATGGATTTACCTTTCCTAGAAGCCAATTTCCTTATAATTTGAATCATAATATGGTTAAAGTAAGAAATTACGAGTCTATCCAAAAATATATGAACACCAATGTATGTGTATGGATGTGTAACTTGTATAATACCTAAATTCCAGATGATGTCATAATTTTTAAAAACAGATATATTATTTCCAACGTAAACAAAAGATTTATTCCAACTAACTTCTTAGAATAAGACTATTTGATAATGTAGAATGGTATCTTTAATAGTTCTAAAAATTATCAAATCACTTCATGAAATAATAATTATTTCATCAACATATAATAGATGAGAAGGAGTAAAGAGACCTTTAGTGAAAAAATGGATTTTATCATCCCATTATCAACCAATTTCAATAGAATCCGACTCAAATAATCATTTTCAAGAGAAAAGACAATTGTAGAGAGAGGGTCACCATATCTCAATCCTCTCAAATAAGTAAAATTTTTCTCAGGGGAATAATTAATTAAAATTTAAATACAATATGAAGAATTTAGGGTCTTAATCTAATTAATGAAAATATTATCAAATACAAATTTGTTAAGAACCTTACAAATAAAATCCTAATCCATTATGTCAAAATTTATTTTAATATCTATATTCAAATAAATTTTACCACCTATTGTTGATCTCTTCACAATATTAACACATTAATAATATATCATGAGACATTATTCAATGGTTCTACATTTGATAAACATAAATATATATTTGAAGAAATGATTTTATTTGAAATATTATAAATTATTAAGGAAATAATTTTATAAATAATTTTCTAATATGTATTAAAAAGAGAAACACGTCTGGATTCATGTATTTTACATGAACTTTATGATTTTGGAATTAGAGAAATAAACTAAGAATTATTACCTTTTAAGAGAGAGCCTAACTTGAATAAATGCCATACCAATCTACAAACATCATGCTGGATGGTCTCCCAATTATTTTTTAAAAATTATTAGTATAACCAGTTGAGCCTAGGGCACTCCCAACATTAAAATTCAAAAGATAATCCTTTATTTTAAACTCCTAAGGATCATATATAAACATCTAATTATAATCCTTATTAACTAGTTAGGGGATTATCTCTTCAACCAAATCTAAACCAATATTTGGTCCTTTTAAGAGGTTCATAAAGTAAGAAAACACATGATTAGAGAGATATTTTCCGTTGTCAAAAAATTGATTACCTTCATTGAGTAGGAATAATGGTTTAAAAATAATTTTGTATTTTTTAAGGGAATAAAACAATTTGAAATTCCGATCCACTTATAAAAGTCATTTAACCTTAATAAATTATTTTTGTGTATTTTATTTGAGATTTAAGTGTCTAGATAGATGAAGGGATACCTTAGTTTCCTTCTTGGATCCATTACGTAGAACTATTTTTTTATTTTCTTCTTGTATAGAGTGGAGGGAGGATTCAAGTGAAGAAATACTTGAATCAATAAAGTTAAAACAAATCCATCTCTATTTATTTAGGTTCCTTTTAAAAAAGTTTATCTATAGGATAAAATATAAAGCATCATCCCTAAAACACACAAAATTACAAGTATCATGAAATATTTTGACCCATTTAGGATGATCTACCCAAGAATTATTGAACCTGAAAGTAAAGGCCTTAATTTTTTATTTAGTGTTAAAATTTACCAAAATAAGATGGTAACCATAATTTTATTTATGAAGGGTGGATAAATATTAATTATCAAATTCATTCATGGATTCATCATTAATAAAGGCTCCATCCAACTTTCTATAAAAGTATTTTTGTAAAATATTTCTGTACCAAGTGAACTTCGAACCCATGAGATGAATTTCCAATAGATTACTATCCTCCACACAAGATCTAAAATCACTAGAGTAAATAGATTAGTTGGTAGTCCACATTTTCTCAATCAGATTAAGAATCATGTTGAATCCACCAAGAAGGTTCCAGGGTCCATCATGATTGATTGATATAGAGAAAATAAACTTCAAGAGAGTTATTTGATATTGATATGAATTTTGTGCACATATAAAGGAGAAATAATTCTAAGATTAATTATTTATAAAGCTAGAGTTAACCATAAATTCATTATTTTCCGCAAATTAAACATTTACCGAGATCAAATTTGTTAGAACCCAAATCCTTTTGATTTCTGAACAAGGCTGATTGGTGCCAAGAAGCTGATAACCTATTCTTTCCAAAGAGATATCCCCTAAAGAAAAATCATATTAGGTTAAAAAAGTCCAATAAATTATGGTTTGTGATTTTGAGTAAATATCCAAATATTATTAACTATTTTTGTGTTGGCCAGGCCCAGACAGTTCCAAAATAAGATCTTCATGATCATTCAAATTGAGGGGTGGTTCCCCCAACACAATTGACCCCTTTTATAGAAATTTTGGAGATTTTACTGCTTTTTTGAACATCTTAGTAGATGATTTATGAGGATTAAATTCAATCTTTGACTTATTTTTAGAGTAATAAATATTAGAGTTAATTGGTTCACTTTATTAATATACTAGATGTTCTTGATCTTGGAAGAGAGGAATATTAGCTATATCTGATGCATGGTCTCTGTCTTTATTTTCATATTTTTTATGTTATGGTTGAAATACATGAGATTCCAAGAATAACCTTCTATTATCTTAGTTTTCCCAAAAGTAACAATAACATCAATATTATAGGAATTCAATCTGACTTCATTTTCTCAGCCACCTCCACATTATTACAATCCCTTATTGGATTTGGTTGGAAATGAAGTAGAGAAGTGGTAGATTTTTTACATACCTTCATGCCATCATATCAAAATGATGTGGAAACAACAATAGGATTATAGGATATTTAATCTATAAAAGTCTAATTACCAACTGTGGTAGTAGAATTATTAGGAAAATAATGTTCAATATGCAGGCTCTATTATATTCGATATACCAGTTGCTAAATATCTTTAGAGATTTATTTTTTGAGACTGAAATCATCTAGATGTGGAACTGTATATTCAGAGATGTTAACCTATCATAGATTATGATTTTCTCTATCTTCATCTATCTTAGCTGATGTGACCTTCTGTTTCGAGTTCTAGGTAATTTCTTTTTGATGGCCTCCCCCTAAACAACACATTTTTTGGAGGAATCCCCCTTATATAATGTTTAATTTTTTGTTATTCAAGATTTGGTAACCTCTTTCCATGATATTTCATAACTTGGGTGATTCACTTACTTTTGAATAACTCTGCAATTTTCAATTTCTTGACCCACCATTTTTCATACCTCAAAAAGGGAGGCTTATATTCATACTCCACCTTGTCCTCCATTTTATGATCATTATCAATAGGAAAAAGAGAATAAGTAGTTTAGACTGTATATTGACATCAAATAGGACTCGAGAATAAAATCCAAGATCCCCATTAAAATTTCTTTTATTTAATTTTATTGTAATTACAACACAAGAATAATGATCTTTCATAATTTTTTGGTTCCAAAAAACCCAGTTTAGACTATGAATTCTTTTCTATAATTGAGAAATGGATTAATTCTTTGAGAAAGAATTGAAATTATAGTCCCATTCATAAATCCTTATAATTCCAGTCTTATGAAGAAGATTCCCTATATTCTAAGCAACATTAAATTCATCTTTGCCTTTTAAGACACTACGTAATTATCCTTTTCCAATAGGTATTAATTTCCAATTACAGATCTTCAATCATTACACAATTCATCATTTCAGATCAGAAAAAGACTATAGATTTCCCCCCCTGCTGCAGCTGACTTGACCCAAATGAGAAAACCTATAAAAATCAAATCTCTATTGAAGGGAATTTTCATCTTTCACAATATATATACCACCATCATTACGATTGATTATGTTAAGGGTTTTAGGGGATGTTTCTTTGACTAAATTCGAGCATCCCACCATCACTTTACTAAAAGAAATTCTTTTTCACCTTGACGTACTTTTATTTACCCCTTTAAGTGATTTGGAATATTCCAAGGAAAATGTATTCCCATCTTTGAAGTTAAACTCCCAAGAAGGATCAAATTATTGCATTTATCTTCAATGATACAGCTCCACGAAGAATCTCCACCCATGGTTTGAAAAATGAATTTTTCAATCTTTCCCATATTTTAATATTTTGGTAGAATGCCAACATACATTCCCTTAGAAAAATACATATCATATTGAATTATTTCAACTTCAAGTATATTTTTTAAAATTTTATATGTAAATATTTTGACATTGTATTATTTTTTATGATGAACTATTCGATCTATATAATTTCTATTGAATAACGAAGTCATATATAACATTTCAAAAAAATATGTTACAATTTCTGATGTTATTATAATTGAACCTAATGAACAAATATTTTACAATTAAATATTTTTACAATGTTATGTATATGTTATACTAAGGAATTAAAGTAACAATAACTATTAAAAAGTGATGAAAGTTGATTACATCATGAAACTTTCACAATCTTGTTTCTTTGAGTACTTAAGACTGTAATAGTTTTTGTGCATTTTTGTAAGGAATAAAACATAAACAATATATGTTATAGTTATTTTAAAACTATAAATGACATTATTTTCCAAAATATCTTTTAGGTTTGGAGTTTTACAGAATAAGAAAAAATCTTATATAGTAAACCCATACATTACAAGTGGATACTTATATTCACTTTCCATTTTTTCCACCAAAGGAAGAATTAAATAATTAAACCGTCATTAAAGAATAAAATTGATTTCTTAATGTATATGTTATTTTTTTAACCTTATTAGAAAGAGCTGAAAGAGTGACTTCAATAGATGTTTTTGAAAATAAATTCCTTTACCTAAAACCATAAAATATTCCTTTTTAAAAAATTTGAGAGAAATTATAAAATCACATTATTAAAAAATTCATGTATATATAAATAGCTTCATTAAAATAATTTTAAAAATATAGATGTGAAATATAATTATTTAGAATATAAACCATTAAAACATTTAAAATGATGTTTTATAGTTAAAGAGTCACTTACCTTGAGTCAAAATTGTTAGATAAATTCTTTATATTTATGAATACTAAACATAGGTTAATTTTTTTGAGAACCTTTTTCATGTTTATTATTCCTTTTATATCACTTATTACTATGTTTTATCATTTACTTAATTATTTTTGCTCAAATCAGATGTTTTGATGATATTCAGTACTTGAGTCTAAAATAACTTTGGTATGATATCTATAGTCGAAGTGGTCATTAGTGAATCATATCCATAACAATATTCATGAACTTATTATCTTTTTTATAAAACAATTATTCTTTAAAATCCATTTATTAAATATTTGAAGGAAAAATTGACTACATTATAATCATGGAGACGGTAAGTTGTACGTATGCATGAGTGACATTTTTATTTTTCAATGTTCATTATGAATAAGAGGTAGGTATAATTTTATATTTAAATAAATATAATAATATAAATAATATCATATTAATAATATAAATAAACATATATGTACATATATATCATCCTTATGATGTGGTGATTAAAAACTAACCACATCACTTCAAGGAGGTGATTTGTCACCCGTACACATGAAAAACGTTATCATTTTTCTTTGCATGGAAAGGTAACAATTAAAATGATATATTATATTTTAATAATTTTACATATGTCATTAATATATTGAATAAACATTAATTCCATCATTATAACCAGTCTTGATAGATGGTGTTGAAAAATGATTAATATTAGTTCACGAGGCGGTAGTCCACCGTACACACGAACAATAACTTCTTTTCTCATTTGATCAATGTGGAGATGAATTTAGGTAATTATATTAATATAATAAAAAATAATTATATATAGGATAAATTATTTTTTATTTTATCATGGTTTAAGAATAATTTAATTATGTGGAAGAAAAATATAAAAAAGAACGACTTCATTAAAAATGAAACATTTTCTTTAGACAATCTTCTTTGCTTAAAACATTCAGATCGCTAAGAGTAGTTGTATTCCTAAAATAAGACCTATACAATGTGGGAATGGATTCTAGGAAGGTAATTTGGGGTATAATGGACAAAAAAGTTTTCTAACTATGAAGAATATAGGAGAAGAGGTGTCATTTTATAAGAGAGGGGAGGTGAACTCTTGAAATTTCTCAAAATATTAAATTAATATAAATTAATTTTCAGTTACAAATTGAAAAAAATGATTATTTTATAATATAAGATGACTTTGATTCTAAATCATATCATCCATTAAAATTAATATGGTTTGATTAATTTTTAATTCTAATATTTTGGTTTTAACCATTATTTAACCTCTTTAACTCTTACTATGACATCATGTGTTTTTACTTTTTAAAGGTTAATATAATTACTATAAAATTAAAAAATACCCATAAATGAATAATGGATGAAATTTTAAACCTTATAAAACTAATTTAGATGAATATTATATTTTTAGAAATTTTATATTATTTAATAAAATCTTTATTTTTTTTAAAATATCATTAATGTCAATTAGGACACTCTTCATTAATTAGACTTTAAAAAAAATTAATATGACAAGATATATTAGAAAGAACTATTTTAATAAATCCAAAATAGGTCGAGGTAATTTTTAAAATTCATTTATTACATTAATTATGTCAAATTATATTATTGTTAATAGTTTTAATACAATTTATTTGATATTTCCATTAAGAAAATAATTACTGCATCATCATTGTGCAAGCCTTTAAGGTAATTATTTAATTACTAAAAAGTAAAAATAAATTTCAATGAAAAATATAAATATTTTATATTTAAATATAATATTTATGAATAATATATATTATAGATGACCATAAATAATAAATGCTATACTTATTAAAAAGATTTGTGTGACAAGTTTGACTTTAATTAAAATAAAATATTATAAGGGGATTAAAGTCATTGAAGTGGCTCTGAGAGATCATAAATTTGGATCAAGGATGGTTTTTTGACACTAAATCAACCAATAAAATTAGTACAAATGTTTGGGTAAATTTATAACCCTTATCATTATTATTTTTACCCATTATTACCCAATTTAGTCTTAACTGTGTTAATAAAAAGTACAAAGATTACTATTAATATTGTTCAAAAATAAAAGGGGAATATTTTATAAATTTGGAACATATTATTAAAAATATGGAATGAATTTTTTAAAATTAAAAATACATAAGTGGGTAAAATTAATTTAAAATTAATCTCATAGACGAGACGAGAAAGGGGGTTTTAAACTGAAAATGTTCAAATGTTGGAAATGATTTTATATCCAAATTCAATATGAAAAAGATTAAAATGACCTAAATTGGATTAATATATGTATAATTAGGCTAATTTTACATTTAAACCAATTTAAAATATAATTTATCATTATAATTTTTTTAGATTAAAAGTCAGTTTTCAATTAAAATGCAGTATTATTCACTATTCATAAATATGAAACTTCTCTAAAAAATATAGAAAAATCACCCTATTCTAATTAAGAAATTAAAATGTTAAAAATAAAGATTTTTTTCAATTATTTTTATAAAATTGACAAAATTTAGTTTTAAAACATGTGCGTCATCAAATGGAAGAAAAACTACCTTCAGAAAAATACATCTTTTTATGCGTAAAATTGGATTTATTTTTATATCACACTTAGAAAAAAAGGATTAATATTAAAAATTATTATGAATATATTATATATATATGTTTATATATTTCATTAATATAATTAAAAAAGTGTGGTTTGGTTATTTTATTGTCATAAAAAACATTTTTTTCATTTAAATAGGTTTTTAGTAAAATATTTTCTTTTATTTTCAAAAAGGATTTATTTCCATTTATAATTAATTGGTAACCAAATAATTTATTATATATTAACGTTTAAACTATATTTTCCTAATTTAGTTAATCTAATTTATACTCTACATTCTAACAGCTAGGTTGTAATGATAACATTTAAATTATAATTTCTAGTTGTTTGTTTATGATCGATGTGGCATATTATGTGCACCATCGAATGTAGTGTTTCATTATTAAATTATTAGGATTTTACATTCTCCCCCCATTTTATAAATTTCATCCTCAAAAATTTGAACATGAGATCAATGAATAGGGTTTGAGTTTTCAATATAAATTTATTTAAATCTCACATCTGAAAAAGAGGTCAATAAAACTTCTATTTGTAAAGAGAGAATGGAAATTATGAAGGTCAGGTAAGATAAAAAATTCTTGGATTTCATATAAAGAATATGGACATGGAAGATAAAAATATTTTTCATGTTTGGATTTAGAGTGATAGATAACATGGTTATTATAAAGTTAACCGTAAAAAAACTATAAATCTATGATGGTTTAAATGACTATTGATTTCTCACTAAGAAAAGTAAACAAATAATTATTTTTTTAAAGATTCTTTAACTTGAGTTGAGAAACCTTTACCCTCTATACTAAGAGAACAAGGGGATAAAATTAATTTAAAATAATTATTTCATTAATTAATCAATTTCCATAAAAAACACATCTTTTTCTCCAAATGATAAGTATTTAATACGAATTTTGCATGCATGAATCACTAAAATCAACTTCTAGTGAATTGAAAAATCCTTACAGGATTAACTATCTATTTCCCTTTTCTTGAAACATTAACTAAAAACAAAATTGTTAGTACAAGATAAAACAATTATACAAAAATAATAAACCTTTATATGAAAAAACTACTTCAATCTCTAAAATTTAACAGTGGAACCAAAAGTTCAACTTAGATCATTCAATAAATAACTATCCTTAAAATTCCTAAAAAATATTCTAGACTGAGTTTAAACCACAAAAATTATAATGATTTGATCTCATAGTCTTCCAAGATAAAATTTAGAATTTATCTCATAATAACATAAATGACTCTTAAATTTTCACTCAACAATGTATATTCCCAAATCATATAATCTCCCTAATATGATAACTATTTACATAAATAAATTGAATCACCATAAATCCACAGTAATATCATTTATTCTTCCAAAATATAATTCAAGCATTATTATTCAAATAAAATATCATATTATTATATTTACCATAATCATATATAGTACCCAAAATATTTAACGTCTTTCAATATAAAATAAATCTACTTAAAATAAAACACTTAAAACTTATAAAGGAATGTCTAACACTTTAAACTTATAATAAAAATTAAACTTATAAACCAATGATATTGTCTAAAACACTTAATAACACCTCATATGAAGACATCTAAATCTATAAAGTTTCCTAAACCCTACTGTAATACTAACTATAAGAACCTGAACAAGAACAATACATATTATAGTTATTTTAAAACTATAATCACTTTCTTTTACCAATATCTGTTAGGCTTATAGTTTTAGAGAATTAATAAAAACTCTTATATAGTAAGCCCATACATTAAAAGTGGATACTAAAAAATAGTATCTATTTTTTCCACCAAAGAAAACATCAATGTTCTAAAGTTTTATAAAATTAGGAAATTCCATTCATCCTCTATATGTTATTTTTTTTGAGATTTGTAAAAAGTGATAAGTCGGACCATCAAAAGAATATTTTTAAATGAAATTATTTTGCATAAAATCATAAAGAGATTAATTTTTTAAATATTTTTAGAGAAATATAAAATAATTTTTTTTAAAAATTCATGTACAAGTAAAACAATTCATAAAAATCATTTTAAAAACATGTACATCAAATTGAATTATTTCTAAAAACAAATCATTAAAACATTTAAAATGATTATTTTTAGTCAAATAGTCCCTCACCTTTTGTCAAAATCACCATGTACTTTATTTATATTGTTGAATAATAAAATTAGGTTAATTTTTTTACTTTCATGAGAACCTTTTTTTTATTTTTATTATTACTTTAATCTCACTTAATACCATTTTATAATAGTTAAATAATTATTTAAGTTTACATCAGACGTTTTGATGATATTCGGTACTTGATTCCAAAATGACATTGGTATGATGTCAATTGTCAAAGTTATAATTATTCCATCATATCAAGAATAATATTAGTGAAATAATTTTTATTTTTATAATTCAATTATTATTTTAAATTCATCCATTAAATATGGATAAGAAAAATGAACTATGTTACAATCATGGAGAGAGTAGGTCGTACATATCAATAAGCAATGTTTCAATTTTTCATTGATAATTATGGAAAGAGGTAATAATAATTTTATATTTAAATATTTATAATAAAATAATTAATTTCGTATTAACAATCTAAATATATACCTATATATATCATCCATGTGATGTGGTGATGAAAAACGAATCACATCGTTTTGTGGTGGTGATAATTCATTCATATGCAAGAATGAAGTTATCATTTTTATATGCATTAAAATGTAAGAAAAAATGATATATTATATTTTAATAATGATAAATATTTCACGAATATAATATATAAATATTAATTCCATAATTATAAACTGTATTGATAGGCAGTGGTGGAAAATGAATAATATCGGTTTGCGAGGTGGTAATCCGCTGTATATATGAATGATAAATTATTTTCCCATTTTATGGAAGTGTAAGATGAATTTTGGTGAGGATATTAGAATAATATAATCTTAGTATATGTAGAATAATGAATTTATTATTTAATCACAGTAAAATAATATTTAAATGAGGTTGAAGAAGAAACAAAATAGAAACACTTAATTAAAAATGATACATTTTCTTTGGATAATCTTTTTTTCTTAACACCTTATGATCACTAAGGGCGGTGTTATTCCTAAAATAATGGCTATATAATGTGGGGATATATTATATTAAGGTATTTGAATAGATATTGTGTGAAAAATTGTTTTTTAGTGTGAAGAAAAGATAATAAGGGGTTCCCTTTAATAAGAGAGGGTAGGGGCACTCTTGGAATTTCAAAGAATATTAAATTAATATAATTTTCATTTCAAAATGGTTCCAAAATTATTAATTTATCATATAATATTATTTTGGGTCTAAATAATATAATCCAATAAAAATTATACTTGTTTTGACTATTTATTAATCCTTATTTTTTGGTTTTAACCATTATTTAACCTCTTTAACTCTTATCGTGACAAAATATGTTTTTACTATTTGAAGATTATTATAATTACTATAAAATTATATAATACAAAAAAATTAATTATAGAAAAAATTTTAATCCATATCAAAATCAGTTAGAAGAATAATATATTTTTAGAAATTTTATATCATTTAATAAAATATTATTAATGTCAATTTTGACACTATTTATTACATTGAATTTATAAAAATCAATACAACGTATATCATAGAAAAAATATATTTTAATATATAAATAATATATAAATTCTTACATTAAATTAATGGATCAAATTAATTATCTCAAATTATATTTATTTTAATAGTTTTAGTATCATTTATTTGATATTTCCACTAATAAAATAATTATTACATCATCACAGTGAAAGACTTTAAGGTAATTAAATCTTCACAAAAATTTAAAATAAAATAAAATTTAAATATAAATAAGTTATATGTCCAAATACTATTTGTGGTTGAAGAGATCTTCTTGATGAAAACATAATAAAAATGTTATACTTATTAAAAACATTAGTTTGACAAGTTTTACTTTTCATAAAATAAAATACTAAAAGTGGATTAAATTCATATAAGTGGCTCCAATTGGTAATATATTTGCCCCAAGGATTATATTAGTTGATAATAACTGATCAAATAAAATTAGTACAAGTTTTAGGGTAATTCTCTAAACCTTATCATAACTATTTTTATTCATAATTACCCAATTTACCCTTAACCTTGGTAATAAAAATTACTATGTTTACTATTCATATACTTTTAAAAATAAAATTAACCTGTTTAATAAAGTTGTAACTTATGATTCAAAATTTAAATTTCATTTTTAAAAATTCAAAAAACATAAGTGGATAAAATTAATATAAAATCAATCCTATACACGGGATGAGAAAACCAGTTTTTAAAGTGAAAATGTTCAAAATATTGCAATGTTTTTATATCCAAATTAAATTTAAAAAATATTAGAATGAACTAATTTGGATTAATAGATATATAATATATCTAAATTTAATTTAAAATAAATTTAAAGTATAATTTATCATTATAAATTATTTATATGAAAAGTCAGCTTTCAATTAAAATCTAGTTTTTTCTCTATTCATAAAATAATAATACATATCAAAAAATAACAAAAATCAAACCTAATATAATTTTGAAATTATGATTTAGAAAATGAATATTATTTTTTCAAATAATATTTATAAAATAAAAAAAATAGTTTAAAAAAAACTATATCATTAAAGGTGACCAAACTACCTTTAGAAAAACATGACATTATATGCATATGATTGGATTTATTTTTATTTAATGTTTAGAAAAAACATAGGTTGAATGATGAAAATTAGATTAAATATTATATATATCATTAATATTATAAAAAAAGTGTGATTTTTTAATTTTATTGGTATAAAAATCACTTGTTCACATTTAAATAGTTTTTTCAGAAAAATTTTTCCTTTTATTTTCAATAGGGTTTTATTTTCTTTTATAATTATTTGGTCACTAAAGAAATAATTTTATATACATGTGTAAACTATATTTTGATAATTTAGTTAATCCTATTCAGTCTTTCTATTCTAACAACTAGGTTATAATGGTAACAATTAAATAATAATATGTAGTTGTTCGTTTAAGATTAATGTAGAGTATAGTTTACACTATTGAACATAGTGTTTCCTTATTAAAATATAAAGATGTTACAATTTATCAAAAAGATTCGATTGTAAGTAAAGAAATTGTAAAATATCTATTTATACCATGTAATATTTCAAGTTATGGTAATTGAGATCGATAAGATTCATGTGTGGAATTTACTGCTTCCAATTATCATAATTAAAGAGGTTATGAGGATATGAATATAAAATATACCTAACATTTTAGTTAGATATAGATTAGGGGTATATCCTATTATTGCTGATAATGTTGATTAAAGATGATAATTTTTGTATAGTTTCCTACCACTCACATTTATTGAAGAATATTAGTGTTCATAACTAGTCTCTTTCGATTAAAGAGATAAAAGAAGTTCCAGGTTAGATCTCATATACCTTGGTTCATTTTTTAAACCTCATACCAAATTAGGATAAAAGTGAAGATTTTTGTCAATAGAAACTATTTGTTAAATAATATCATTTATATGATTTTTTATAATGTTATATAAAACTGAGTGTTTAGTTTTAATTTTAATTTTTGTTTTAATTTCTAATTGGTTATTTTTTAGCTCAGTTTAGTTATTTAACTCCCATGATATTTATTTTCATCTGTATTTACACACTTATATACTCTAATTGTTTCAATTTTTTAACTTTTGTAAAAATATAGTTTAATGTGGTTGGAAATTCTTATTATCTTTTGTTGATCTAATTCACCCCTATTGAGGTGACTATACCTTTTATATTTGGGAGAATAATGATAATTAGATGAAAGGGTATGTATGGATCAAGATTCAAATCAATAGAAAATCATCAATTAATGAAGTAATAATTATGTTAGGTCTTGAAACTCTATTAAGTGATGTTCCTAAGTCTTCCTCTAATAGGCCAGGGAGTAGCGAGTAATGATAAGGTATCCACACAATATTGGGAGACATTACCTCTAGATATAACCTATCATATTATATGATAGAGATTCATCCACTGTAACATAAATGAGACATGAACTGAATAATATAGAAAATGCATGTATAAAAAAACCTCTAGGATTCAATTTAAGGTAATAAAAATGAATCCAAAAGAATAATAACACATCATAAACATATGTACCCCTGAACCCAGATGATACGTGGGTGGCCATCATAATGAGACCTCAACTCCAATACCTATCAATATTAGCTATTTAAATACTGGCTCTATGACCACCCTTCACTTTTATTAGTTAATTTTCATGGATATAAGGTGAACAACATAAAAGTGTGTATCTAGGGGTGAGCACAATAATACTCAGTATGGGCATCCTAAGTAGTGAGATGATCCCATAAACATCTAGAATCTACACATGATAATAATAATAAATGTGTAGGTAAACCAACATCACTCAAAATCATCATCATATACACAATATTTATGATCAATACCAATAAAACTACCCATCACTAATATTTCACTATGCTCACTAAATAAGAATGTTCCTTTAGAAAATAATAACCTTATTACCTCATAAAACTTCATAGAAATCTCATATAATAATTCAGCCTAGATGGATTGGTCATGAGATACAAGAGGAAATACACCTCTCCACTTATCTATAATGTGTTAGATGAAATAAATATCTCCTTAGATGGATGTTCTATTAATCACTGTACACTCTTGGTAATTCACATCTGTGAATCTTTAGTCGTATACCAGTTTACTGAAGAAAATACTCATCTGCAATGTTATATTTGTACTTTTTTCTATCTTAATTTATAATGTTGTGGGTAGGAGAAGATAAAATATCTATTTTATCATCATACACCTTAATCCTAGAGTTATGGGAGAGGAAAAGTGTCACCACTCTGGTGAATTTTTACCAATCGTATTCTTATATTATGGTTATTAGAGGAAATTACCATCTTTATATATATCATACTAGATATACTATGGGAATTAACCATCACCACCTATCTTCATTGAGATATCTAGTCTATCTTAACATGGAATTATGTGTAATAAGATGTAGATATATGTATAAGTCAACTCCAGTATCTATAAAGATTAGTGGGTGAGAGGGGTAAGGAAACTGTTGTATCATTCTAACCCTAATCAGAGGGTGATTATAAGGAAGATCACTATGGTATCACATCACTATCAATATCCATCCATCACACTCTACATAATATCTCATAGTGAGTAGTCATATATCATAAGCACATAAATTAGAAAAGGTCCTTCTATTTATCATGAAACACTTTCTATTCCACAATTTAAAGTCACAAAATCATACTCAATGTTTTTCCTACACCCAAGATCATACAAATATAATGATAAATAAATAATTAATAAGTTTAAGTTATTGAGTTATTTTTTCAACCATATAATAACATGATTTATCTCACTTACCACATTATAATTATTATTTGGATTTACGAAAGTAACACATAATAAATATACTATATTTCTCTACCAATGAAAATATATTTGAATCTTTATCATAAATATTCCACAACATTTTATTTTAATGTTTTTCTAATTATTCCAAATTATATTCCCATTAATCACATAACATTCATAAGTATCTACTAATCCTTTTATGATGAAATTTCCTTATTAGGTAAACAATTACTTATTGTTTCATTTCCCTTAATGATGTATAATATTAATCATAATTACCACCCTTTTATAATTAAATATCTTTAACCACATTTATTGTTTTAATACTTGTTTTATTTTGATATGAATACATTTATATCATCCATATAAATCTATTTAAATTCATTCTTGATAAAACAATCAAGGTATTCACTAAATATCTTGAAAACTACAATTTTATTTAAGTATGTAGCATAGAAAAATCATATTTTAATTTATTTTATGAAAATATTATTATATGTTTTTAATAATAACATAACTAGGTTTCCTTTAGTTCATCATTTATTTCATACCCATTTTCACAATCTATCAATTGCAATTTATTATTTCCTAAGGAATAACTAATCACAATATGTTTGATAAATATATCAGCTATTGAATTTTTTAATTTACCTTAGGTAATACATTTACATAAATATCAATAATATCTACACATTATTCTATATTTTGAGTTTTCAATTTATAATAATCACTATTTTCATTGGTTATAAAACTACTATAATTAAACAAACTATGATTCTTATGCAAGTTTAATTATATCTCATGATATATTTTTATTACTAAGTAATAATAATTTATAACCTGTTCATCTCAATCAAATTAGACATCCTCGTCTATTAATACACTTTCCATTGAGTTTTCATTACCTATTCTATTATATTCTGGTGGTTAGGAGAAATTATTCAATTAATCAATTTCAGAAACCATGCTAAATTATTACTATTTAAAAATATTGTTTTTGCATGTTCATTTAATAATTTTGTATTTAATTTTGCTATTTAAATTTTAAAAAATAGCCTATAAATTTTAAATTGTGTTCAATACATCAATATGTTTCCAAAAAAAATT
Source organism: Viscum album (assembly GCA_963277665.1). Taxonomy (NCBI): domain Eukaryota; kingdom Viridiplantae; phylum Streptophyta; class Magnoliopsida; order Santalales; family Viscaceae; genus Viscum; species Viscum album. The sequence continues at coordinate 1,854,296,689 of OY728157.1, forward strand.
ATTTTCAAATTTGGATTCTCCATATTACCTCATGTACTATATAACCATCGTATTAACAATGGGGTGACACAAGGAACCCACATGATCCTCCCTATTGCACTACCTAACCCCCTATTTTGTGATCTTGTATTAACCATCTAATCTATAAGTCTCATATATCAAATGGTTTCGGGAATTCCATCTCACTCTCTCCCTAATGAATTGATCATGACTATTGGAGGCCTTATAATTTGGATATTAAAAATCTATGGTTTGTGTGGTCCATAAACGGATGAATTTCTATCTTAGGGATATGTGGATTGTTAAGCATAGTATGATTTTATGATCACAAAGATTTGTAATGTCTTGAACATGCCTCATCCACACCTCCCACTAAGGCCATGTGACCTTCTATGCAATTTTCAACCTCAGATCAAATGGGCATCACTGCTCTGGATATAACTACTAATGGGAATAATAGACAACCACCACGTATGATGGGTCTCTCTCTATCTCTCTGTCCACAATCTTCTAAAAAATTTATACCTTGATATAACTCAAACTTCTAAATCCAAATCCAACATTTGTTTCCCTTAATTTGATTGTATAGTTGGTCAAATTAAAGAGAGAATTTTAAAATGTCTAACATTTATTACTAATATTTTTCATAAAATATAATTTTATTTTAAATGATTCTAAATTCTTTATATCTATCTTCTTGAGGATTTAAAAGTACTAGAGTTCCCCCTTAGGAGTCAATATAATAGAGAAGATATCAATAGATTAACAAAGAAGACTTAAAATATCTTTCCAATTTTTTTTAAAAAATAAAAAATTTATAATTATTCAAATACAAGGTCTTGTGATTCATATAAATGAAATAAATATAGATCCAAAAGGATTTTTCATGAATTTAACAGATAATTTCTTGAATTATGGAGGTAATTTTAAAACCAAAAATATTTTTTTCTGCAAAATTTCAAAATCCTTGATATAGATTTATTAGATTTTGGTTATTTATGAATGATCATAAAAATATTAACAACATATTTTAAATTTAAAATATTATTCAATGTTTAAGGTAATATACAATAATTGATAAAATTAGTGTCTAAATTGACACATCGATTAAAGAAACAAACCTTTTCAATGTCAATTCGTTGTCCTCTAGAGACCGTGCTTCAGTTTTCTTTATACCTCCATGGTAGTTAAGATCCTATATAAACCTTATATTCACCCAAATTTGCATTAAAATAAAATTATAAATAATTAAACAAGGTTAATTTTCCATAAAAAATCAAAAAAAAAAAATTTCCTCTAAAAAACATTGAAAAAATCTTATCACTAATGGCACAAAAACATAACATTGCTAAAAAATAACTATAATATCATCCCAAAGAGAACCCAACATTATTAACTCATAAAAATTAATCACTTCTCAATACAAAACTCTATCATATAGGACTTTACCATTTTTACACTTTTAATCAAAAAATTAATATTTTACCACAAAAAATCCCACATCAGTCAATTAAGCTACTAAAGAACAAAATTAAATTCAAACGATTGATAATAAAATAACATAAACTGAAATTAATATTTAATTTCTATCATATTAAAATTCAACATTTGGGGAAAAACAATACTAATACATCCCCACCTCCATAACATTTTTATCCTTAAGAAAAATTCATTTATCCAACTAAACATGAGATATACAAAACATTGTAAAAATCTAGTCCCACACTAGAACATATACAATATAGGGAACAAATATATTGGTATAGTCATGAAACAAACTAAAAGCTACCAATTATATAACTAATGAATTACCAATATTGAAGATATTTAGGTTAACATAACTCAAAAGTGTAGGATTTTCTCAACACATTAATTCATATCTCACTAAAGTTTACCATCTATACATAGAAAGTGCCACAAGCTCTCCATATTTTCATAACCAATATCCTCATAAACTACATACCATGAATTAAAAATATAACTTTAATATCATCATTTTAAAGTGAATACTTAATTTATGAAGTAATATAATGTAAAATATGAAAAATATCATGATGTAAATTATCAATCCCACCCATCAATCCATGATTTAATGGTTTAACCATCCACTATTTGAAATTTTATAAGAACTCAATAATAAGTCATTACAATATATGAAAAACTTTAAATAATATCTTTAACCATTTATACTCTTTTAAATCCCCAACATAAGGGTATATAAATGTGTATCCAAGGTATGACCCAGGATAAAAATAAGGATATTAAGGTCCCTTTCAGTGGAAATAATGATCAGAGGTATAAAAACCCTAGAATAATTCAATTCTATATGGTGATGATTAAAAATATAATTACTTATAGTCACTTCATATATTTAAACACTTGTTATTTACATTGGGTAAATGACCCCTTATAACATGGGTGATCAATAATTCAAATTTAAAAATATACTAAAAATTTTCTCATATCCATGAGACATTAAATAACAACCACGAATCAAATAATCACAACAATATCATTAATATCCCTAGAGTTTAATGCTATATTTTGGTAAGTGCTCAAAGTCATAATGTTCATGCATCTCTTAGAATAAGAATATATTTCTTTTAGCTACTCATATCTATGTAACCACTATAAAAGATGATTGAAACATCTAAAAATATATATTTAATGGAAAATACTGACCACCTATGTTCTCTACTCTCATTACACTTACAATAAAATATCATGATCTAACTACTATATCAACCATTTTGAATTTTACAAAAATATATTCACCATTGACTTAGGTCAGTCACGATTTTCTCAATACCTTGAGAATTTTTTGGTTAACTCATCATCACTATGAAATGGAAGTAAATTTCAAGGAAGTATCGTATTTTCATCATTAATCACTCAACCATTGTTTATAATGGTATTTAGTTGGTCAATTTCTATATCACTAAATTTAAATTGAATGGTCTTATCCACATAAAAATGTCCCAAAATATTTTGATCCCAAATTTAAAAAACCTCAAAATAGAGCAGAGGGACACTTAAAAGGATACTGAAGGCCTTATAATTATTTTTTCTTATGATCCTCACAATAATCATCATAGTACATTAATAATAGATACAAAGTGACCAAATACATAGAAAACCTTGGTGTGAATGAAAAGAATCATAGTACATCCCACTATAGAGTCCCCTTTTTGGAAAACAAGGAATTAATACATAATTAAATTTTATTCAGATAATTCACATGGAAATTGATAATGATAAATTATATTATGAGAATATTTTCCATAAGAACATCCATCACCATGTGGAAACTCTTATCCCTCACTATTATTCTTCTACACTACTCTAATACCAAAGATTACCCTTATAAAAAACAATCACTAGTGGGACTGTAATCAATGAAAACCCAATAGAATATTTTAAAACTTTTTATATAGGTCCATGGAGTCTAAAATATGAAGTAATAAAAGGATCAAAATTTCAATCAAATCACAATTTTTTAAAGAAATTCAGAAAACACCAATACATTTATTTATTAACCTTTCAAGAATTTGTACCACCACATAAGAATACTAATACCTGAGTCTACTTGGTTCATCTAAAATATTAATTCAGAGATATTCCATAGTGTATCATATTTTATATATTTATTATATTTTATTCATATATGTACAACACAATTTCCCAATATCTTGAATCCCATCCCAGTTTGTCCCAGAGAACATTAATAACTTGAGCTCATACCAAATTATGTGGATATTGACAAATCCTCCACCTGGATAACCCACATAGACTATATATAGAAAAAATTATGTTAATTATAAAATCATAAAAACATGACCTAGATATATATAATGTATCATTTCCTTTATTTAGAATCATATTTTACATAAAAAGATCTCAATCATGTTCCATATATAAGATTCATTCTCAAGAGTATGTCAGCAAACATGACCATTAAAATGTCCATTATAACGACCACAAGTAGTATAAATCAATATTGAGGCTCTATAAAAACTAGCACAAAAATTCTGTACATGTTATTAAATATAAACAAAAAATTATTTGTCTGATGCCAATATATCATTTCCCAATATATAGGTGTGTGAACTCCTTAGACATGCCTCTAATAGGCTAGGGGTTAGGGTCAGTATGGGGGTTTCCACACAATGACGAGAGGCATTGAATTTAGATATGTCATTTTACCTTTTACTATAAAACATCATACATCATAACATAAATGAGTCATGAAGTAAATAATATATCATCAGAATACATAAAACCTTTTATGGGATATAATTTAAGGTGATATAAATGAAACCATATTATATAATAACACATCCTGAGCAGATTTAATCCCAAACACTAATTATATGAGAGTAGTTAATTTGATATAAAATCCACCAATTATCCATATATACCATTCATCTCCTAGATCTACTATTATAAATAACTGATATTTTTAATATATATTTCTTAAAGTAAAATGTCAGTGTTAGATAGCTTACCTTACACACAACCCTGAGTCAATATGAATTTTGATAAATAAATAGTTATGACCATTTTGTTAAATTGGATGACATGAATAGTAATAACCACATTATAAAAAATATGTATAATTTTTTTTATTAATTTATAATAAATAATAACTCAATTTTTAGTAATGTTCTTTTATGCTTCAAAAATTTATTATCATCAAAAATGGGTTTTATCACAATTTTTAATGCGGTTTTCATAATTAATTTCCAAAAATTTTAGATATTTTATTTTAGGAAATTAATATAATTTTTAAAATCAGAATTTAATTATTATATTAGAGTGAATTTTTATGATCTTTCAAAAAATATTTATTTTTCAGTGAATAATGAAAAAATACAAATTTTTATAACGTTTTCATTTATTTTTAATTATATGGCCCACTATGTTTTGAAATTAATATTAATTTTATATAAGTAACCTTTAATTAAAAAAATATAATTAATTTCATATCAATAATTATTATACTTTATTTTTTTATGTGTTAAATTTTGGAATAAAACACATTTTTCTCAAAAACTATTTTACGTGTGAAATGTGTTTTTATATTAATAAATTAATTTAATCTCTATTTATTATTATTTTTTATTAAATTAATGGATTATATGCTGAATATATTATTTTTTGATTAATTTTATAGTTTTTACAAGGCAGATAATGGGATAAAATTATGTTTTAATGGTTAAAAAGTAATTTATTGAAAAATTGTTTTTATGTTAGTTGGAAAGCTTAGTTAAAATTAACATATAAAACCTATATAAATTTATTATGGTAAAATGGTTTCGATATAAAAAATAATCAAAATTAATATAATTTAGATGGGAGAAATTATTGTTTATTTATTGTGAATTTTTAAAAAATCAAAATCATGTTACTATGGTTTAGGGTAAAACGAGTTTACTAGGGGGGGGGGGGGTTAAACCAAGAGATAATGATAGGATTTCATACCAAAAGTAAAAAAATATTTTTTTTAAAGATATTTAATGTTTATATTATCCTTAATTATAACACCTTAGAGTTTGGTGCCACTTTCCTTCAACTAAGATCTAATTTTATTATCCTATGATAAATCCTTCAAGGATTAATGAGTAATCTAAAGTAGGACTCTAAAGAAGAGGTATAAATCATAACCAAGCTCTTTCAAAATTATTTCTTCATACTGTTACTATAAAATTGTTATATCAATGTAAAAATGATTAATATAGTATGATAAATATACTTATATATTATTAGTATTATGTTAGAACGATTTACCACCAATTTTCAATAAAATGGGAGATAAATGTATCACTCATGCTTATCTATGTAATACCACCCGCACATAGAGATATGACTCATTTTCGAACACCATCATTCATGGTTTGTTTTTATGATAAAAATAATGTTTATATATTATAATTATGTAATAATAATTTTTATATGAATATGAATTAATATTTAACTTAATTTTGTTCCATCTACAGAAAAATGGAAACTTCAATCGTGTGCACGTAATCACTACTGTCTCCACATAGTTAAGTAATTCATTTTTCATCACTAATTTATATGAATGGTTATAAATAAATATATACATATATATAATGAACATATATTATATTTATATCATTATTAACATTTTGGGGGTGACATAAACATTGTAGAATAGCGTGGAGTATAATTTACAAACCAATACATACATGAAATATGAAGTAGTTAACACCCAAAACAATGATGATAATGAAATATTATTGTTGACCATGTTATAAAATGTTATAATTAATACATATATTGTATTATAGATATTACTATTTTTATTTTATATATTTATAATGATTTTCAATATATTTTACAAGAGATTAGAGCTCTTGTGAAGAAAGGAGGACTTGATGTAAGAGTTTCTTTGTCTAATTTTCAAATTCATGAGACATATTTGATATTGCACAAAATAATTTCATTTACATAGAGTGATTATTAACAAATTAATTTATTATTAAATATTCAGGAAATGCATGGTGTTTTAAGGGCTATATGATTCTCTTCATTTAGATGGCCTTCAATTCAATATATAACAATTTTATAGGGGTTTAATATCTCAATTTTTTTTCTTTGGGACACTTGTTATGCTATAATATTATAAAATTATATAAATCTCATATACATCCCCATTTCTAAATTATATAGTTAATATCATTATTTTAATGTTATTTATTGTTTTAATTGAATTTATTTCTTTAATGGTGGTTAAGAATCAAAATTTACAAAGTAGTAAAAGATTTATGTTACAATCTCATTTTTACCAAGATTGATTATAATAAATTTTTCTAAAAATGAAATTGTATGACCCATATATCTAAAATATTTTTTATTTTATTATTATATTATTATTCTTGGATATTTTATATTTACCTTTCATTTTTCTCTTCTTATGTACTCAAGAGACAAAAATAACGTTTTTAAGGAAAAACAACAACATTAATCACTTTGATTGGGAATATTTTCTTCCATATTCATATTTTCATTAAAAAAATTCATGATTTTTTAATATTTTATCAATATAATTTAAATTATTTTTTTATAATATTTTAATTCCCATAAAATTTACTAAAATGGAACATCTAATAAATTTTTAAATGTGCCAATTTTGACTTTTACTAAAAACAGGAAAGTAGATTTTGTTTTAACAAACACCGCATGAATAAAATTACTCTCCATAATGAAAACTATTTTCATTAAATATTGATTTATATGTTTCATTTTTTATAGATATTTTTTTCTTAATATTTTTAATATTTTATAATCTATGTAATAAATTTTGAATTAAATAGTATTTTCCACATGAAATGTTATAGTAATCTATTAAATATATTTTTATCTATAAAAATATCCTTTGATGTTTCATATGATTTATAGGGGATATGATTCAATTTTAATATCTTTATTCTTTCATAATATGTATTAAGATTATGATGATAAATGTTTTATGTAACTCGTATCCTTTTCATGGGTTAAGATTTGATGATTTGATGAATGTATTATGATCTTATAGAATACATATATATTTTTCATTATGATATGAGTGGTACTATTGAATTATATCTCTCTTTAATGCATTGGGTGAGGAAGGATATATCATGAGATAACAAGAACTAGAATATGGAGTGAACCCAGTTCAACACGAGACATTTCAATTAAGATATTTCGGGTTGTTACCATTAACTAATGAAATGAAGGAATGTAGAGTAAACCCAATGCACTATAATAGTACTAGTAGTGATACTTGGATAAGAAAATAATTTTATATTCTTATAATAATTTCAAAAAGTTATGTCTTTTTATTATGATATGTTTTCATGGATCATGATTTATTATCCATTATTCCACACCCTTATGTCATGTATTTTGATTGATAAGTCCTTATTCCATGTTTCATGATTATGATATATGAATGGATGGGTATGATTATATAATTTATAACACATGTTCTCATACAATTATCTGTATCCTATTATAAATTATTAACATTGAATGATATAAATTATTTTTTCCATTACTGATCATCTAAGGTCACCGTTTATTATGTTTCCCTTCCCCATATTATAAAGAAAGTTTTTATATATGATAAGTATAAGAAGGGTGTTGGTTATGATTAAATTAATTGGAAAAGATAAATTACCATTATATACCATTTGTTTTATGTAATAATGTTTCCAAAGACACTAAATCTCTATGGTCGCAAGACATTTATTATTATAAAATATATTGAATGTTTATCTAATATGATGTAATATTTATGCATAAAATGTAGGGGTAAGTATAGTTGGTATTAGCTGTAAGGTTAAGTTACATTTGGAAGTCAGAATAATGAAACTTTTGTGAGAAACCTCATGATAAGAATAAGTATAGGTGAACATCCCATGTTAGGATAAATGAAGGACTTTGATTTTCATTATGAAATTCATCCAGGTATGGATAATATATGTGGATGTGGTTTTAGCATATATGTATATTGGGGTAATATTGAAAAAAATATTTTGTGTAGTATATATAAACCATCATTATGGTGTGCAGTTAATGGTTCCTTACTCCTCACCTAGTTTGACATTTCCATGGGATATTCTTGGGTCAATTATAATGCTCATTTTAATTAAGAGTCATTATAGTGGATTTGGTTGGATAACAATAATGGATGACTCATGTTAAACCTAAGGTGTCATTGGTTGAAAAGAATGTGTCATGGTTTTTACATCCTATAAATTATTTTTCATAATTATTTTATTTTTCATAACTATTTCTTACACTATGATTTTGGTTTTCCATAGTTTAAAAAACCCAAAAGAATCGTGTTAATACTTAATATGACAAATGATGCAATGATTTTCCATAATAGAAACCAAATGAGATATGATATATAATAAGAGGACTTGTGATTAATAGAAATCACCTATCTCATTACATTGTTAACAACCCAAACTTTGTTGAGTTTCTAAATAATATATTTAATTAAAAAATGGTGTTTTATGAAGATCATGAAGGAAAAAAGTTTCATCTTCCTATAGGTTGATAACGTGGGAATAATTACCCATATACTGATCTCAAAGAAACATGAAGCTATTTTATATGTGAAAAATAAGGTCATAGATCAAGTAACTGTTAATAAAACAAATGAGTAGTCATATGGATGGAAATAAAGTATATCCCAGGGTAGGGGAACATGGGTATTATCTAATAAAATTCCCTAATTCAAGTGACAACTCTTAGAATAAGGATGTGAATATTCTTTTACAATCAATGATGTAAAGTAATTAAAGTTTTTATGTATTTGGATTTGAATATTATAATGTACAACTGTTTTATTAATTATATTCTGGTTAAAATAATCATGAAATACTAAGGAGTTTTCTACAATAGTTTTTCATTAATGGTCTTGAAAAATACATTGAATGATATCGATATCCTAGAAATGTGTTATAGTGGTAAGGTAATATTTTTAGAGAATGCATGATTAAGGGATATATAAAACTCATTATATTATTCAGTATGACATAAATTTTTTTAATTAGGATAGAGAGAAAATTAATTTTTATGAAGTAAATTGGATTTTATTATTGACCTTAAAATTTTTTAGTGGTTTGAAAATAAAAAGATTTAGGTTATATTTGATGATGTTTATTATATTTTTGATATATAAAATATATTTGATAGTTTTATATTTTATATAAAGAATAAATATAGTGTTACTTTTTGGAAAAATATATGTACTCGTTGAGGTTTATAGAAATTCAAATTATTAACATCTTTTAAGAGAACATATGATCACAATATTCAAATTTTTGGTACATGAAATTAAGATTTAATTTATATTATTTAAGGATTAATGTTTAGTTGATTTTTGAAATTTAGTGACCTGTTCATAAATTCTAGTGTTTTGGATTTGGGGAGATATATTTTAGAGGAGTACTAATGTTATCTACTTATAGAATGTTTAAGTTGAACATTCGGTGAAATTGTTGAGGTTTTAGAGATTAATGTATTATTTCATCTTATGAAGCTTATCTATATTATTTGAATTGTGAAAACCATTTTGGTTTTAGTAAATATCTAGAGATACAAGGAATACATTTTCATGATTTTATCAATATTATGATCTAATAAAATTTAATTTTAGTGCTTCATCCATGAGAAAAAAAATTCACTTCGATTATTTATTTCATTGAGTAAGAGTTGAGATAGAAGTTATAATTGATTAAAACAAAACCAAAGAAATAATTTATTATTATGAAATGGAAACAAATCATGTAATTACTTTTTTTTGTAATACATGGTAAAATAATTCCTCAGATCATGGATAAAGGATATTTAAAATGAAAATGTTTTCCTTTTTTCAACCATTTCTAAGGAGTTGATGGATATTTTCACCCCTCACAGATTTATGGTTATTGGGTCATGAATTTTCTCATGACCATGTTCTATATGAATATCTATTTTTATATATAAATTATATTTCATCTACACATCCATATTATCACTTCCCACTAATTTTCTCTTTATATGGGAATCTGATTGTGTGTAATTTTTGGTAAACTTTATGTTTCCTACCTCATCTATTAAAGGATGATTTATTATTCCTATGTAAAATCCGTGTTCTCAAAAAATGTATCTACAAAAATAAAAAAACATTTATAAATAAAATTTATATTACGAGGGAAATTTGGGGGGGGGGGGGGTGTGAGAGAATGTAACACCCTAAGATTTTAGAATATATTTTTCATTATATAAAATGAAAGTGTTTGAAAACTTACCTTTCAAGAAACCTCAGATCTTTGTGAACAGTGATATAGTAAACCATTATACCCTTACCGTTAAATTGGTAGGTATAAGCAGAAATAAATATATTATAAAAATTATACAATTTTTTATTAATGAAAAATTATTGGTTATTTTATAACAAATAAGTACTCAATTTTTAGTAAAGTCATGTTATGCTTCAAAAATATATTTTCTTCTAAAATGGGTATTATGAAAAATTTTCATGTAAATTTTTTAATTAATTTATACTATTTAATAAATTTTATTTTATGAAATTAATATCATATTTATAATAAACCATTCAATATTATCTTAGGGTAAAATTTTAGTATTTTTCTAAAAAGATTTTTTTTCATGTGAATAGAAAAAAAATATTATTTTATTGTAAAAATTTTCATTTATTTTCAAATAAACTCCATATTATGTTTTTAATTTTAATTTAATATAAATTAATTATAATTTAAATATAAATAATAAAATTAGTTATATAGGAATCATCACTATACTTTTTTTGGTATAAAATAATTTTTTGGCATTAAAACAAATTTTTCTATCAAACTCTTTTTTTGCACGCAATGCATTTGTATTTTAATAAATTAATTTAATCTATATTTATTAATGGTTTTTATTAAATTTTAATATAATATATTAAATATTATATTTTTAAATTCATTTTATGGTTTTTACAATGAAATTAAGGGAACCATATTAGGTTTTTTTGTATAAAACTTCATTTATTTAAAACAAGTTTTTATTGTGGTTTTCATGATTAATTAAAATTTAATTCTGAAACGTATAGAAATAAAATATGGTAAAATTTATTCAATATATTTAATAATTATAATTAATTCAATTTAATAAGGTCAAATTAATATTTGGTTATAGTGAATAATAAAAACAGTGAAATTTTGTTACTATAGTTAAAGTCAAAACATGTTTACCGATGGTGTTAAACAATGAAATAAGGGTATTATTTCCACACAACCCTATAAAATTCTTACTTTTATTGATATTTAAACATTATTTTATCCTTAATTATAATCTATGGTAATTTATATCCACCTTTCCATGAAAGTGACTATAAATTAATGAAATCTTCTATGAAATTCCATGTGTCTCCCTCACTGACTTATACAAAAATGTCTTATCCTCCATTATTTACACCATTTGAGCCATATATATTAGAATAAACCTACTAAAAATCCTTTTATATAATACTTACCTTAATATTAGATCTTATATTTTTCTCCTAAGACCAATCCTTCAAGGATTAAGGAGTATTCTGAAAGAGTTATCTCAAAGAAGAGCTATAGATATTTACCATGCTCTTTCAATTTTATTTATTCTATAACATAATTGAAAATTATACAATACATAATAGCTTGAATAATAAATTATAATAAATATACTAATATGTTATTATAATTATATAACTATAATTTACTAGCTCTTCTCAATCCAATGAGAGATAAGATTATCACTTGAGCATACGTATGGACTACGTCCTACACATAGTGATACAACTCATCTTACAGCACCATCATTAATGGATATTTATTATGATATATTTAATGTTTATATACATAATAATTAATTATTTAAATTTTAATTAATATTAACATTTCATTTTTGTATCCATTAAAAATGGAAATGTCACTCATGCCTACATATAGTCTATCATCTCCAAAGAGTGATGTAATTATTTTTTTCATCACTATATTATATAACATGTAATAAATATGCATATAATGAATATTTATTATATTTATATCATGATTAAACTTCCTTATATGATTTAACCATGATAAATTTTCATAGATCATAATTATTGAACCAAAACATACATGAAAATGTAAGTAGTTAACACCCAAAATGATGATAATAGTGGAAGATTGTTATCTAATGGATGATAAGATGTTATAACTAAAACACTAACAGTTTTATAGGTATTATTATTATTATATAATATAATTATAAAAATTATATATTGATTATATAGGAGGATAGAGCATTTACAAAGAAAGTGAATCCGGATGTAATGGTTTCTTTGTTTGATTTTCAAATTCGTGTGGTATATTTTATATTGTGCACCATAATTTATTTTATGTCGGTAGATTATGAAATAATAAATTTATTTCAAAATATTGATTAAATTAATTTTTTTTGAATATCCATATCATATTCTTTATTTTTTTTTGAATTCAATTCAAAAGATACAATAATTATAATGGTTTACCATTTCAAATTATCTTCTTTGGGACATATGTTATGTTATACACCTATATTATTTTATGGGGTTTATCTAATTCACCATTGTTATATTGTATCCTAAATATAGATATATTCATGGTATTTATTTTTTAATTTTAGTTTAATTATTTTAGGGGGGTTTTGAATAAAAAATTAGCAAAATGATAAGGGTTTTATGTTACAGTCTCATTTTTACAAGGATTATTTTTGATTAAATTTTAAGATGATAAAATTGTATGATCTATACTTCCAATGTATTATGAATTTTATTCTTCTCTATTTATTCCATGTTATTTCATGTTTACCTTTTATTTTACTCTCTTTAAGAACTCAATATAAGGAGAAAATATTTTTAAGTAAAATTGACTATATTTTTCTCTTTATTCATGAATATTTTCTCCCATATCCATATTTTCATGAAAATGATTTAGATTTTTTTACTATTCTCCAAATATTATTTAATGTAATTTTTACAATATTTTAAATTACATAAAATTGAATAAAAGTAATATTCTTATCGTTCCGAAAACCCGTTACATATTAATTTTATTGAAAATTTTAAAAGAATATTTTTTTAGCATACACCATGTGAAAGGATTTACCCTCTATAATGAATACTATTTTATTTAATTAATAATTTATATGATTAATTTTTTTTAATGAAAGTGTTTTCCTTAATATTTTTGAAAAATTTTAATTCCAAATCAGTATTTTCAAATAAAAAGGTGAATTTTCAAGAAGAAATGTTCTAGTGATCTTTCAATGGTATTTTAATCTTTAATAGAATCCTAAGATGTTTCATATGATTTATTTTGGATTTTATCCAATGTTACCATATTTATTCTTTCATTGGATATTTTATAATCATGACTATTAAATGTTTATGAAAACCATTTTCTTTCCATAGGTTATGATTGATTAATATGATGAATATTATATGAACATATGGAACACAAATTTATGGTTTTTATTATGCAATGGGTGGGCCCAAAATTATATAAGCCTATAATCTATTGGATAAATTGAGATATCTCATGAAATAATTAGGGCTGGAATGGGGAGTAAACCTTGTTCAGTAAGGGACTTTGTCCAAAATATAGTCTTGAGGGTTATCCTTGACTGAGGAAATAAGGGAATATGTGAGTAAAAGGAATTAACTATGATAGTATTGACAGTGATCCTGGACTAAAGAATTGATATTATAGGATTCTATTCATTCTAGAAACTTATTTTTTATTCTAATGATAAATTTTAATGAACCATTATTAATTATTTATGATTCCAAACTCTTATGTCTTATGTATTTCTATTGATAAAACAATATGATACATTTTAGGATTATGATATATGAATGGATGGGTATAATTTTATAATGTTTTGATCATGTTATTATACCCTTAAGATTATCTCATACTCACTTATGATCATTGAATGATATCTATTATGATTACCCTTACTGATCATCTGAGCTTACCCTTTCTTACATTCTCTTCCCTAGGTTATGAATAAATGTTCTATGTATGATATGTCTAATAAGGGTTATAGTTGTTAAAAACTTAATTAGATATGATGTAGATGTTTTATGTACCATTTCATTATGTATCAAATTTAACAAAGACATAAAACCGTTATGGTCCTCAGTCATGTATTATTATGAAATGTATTAAATATTTATGTATAATGATGTAATATTTACGTATAAAAAGTAGGTGTCACTCTAATGATCATCAATCTTATGAATCTATTGATATGCATGGGAACATGAAGAATAATGTGAATCTGTGTATGCTATATTGAAATTTATAATACTAACTATAGTTTTTCCACATAAGAGGTGAACCACAAAAATCTAGTCAATATGTGCGTCCATAAGAAAAAATTTATATAAAAATTAACTTAACCTGATATCATCATTATACAAAAAATTCATATGATCAATCTTAATCTAAATACCCATGGTTAAAATTCATTATACTCAAATTCCTATCCATGGTTATAGTTCTATATCTAACCCTCTTAATTATCATCACCACGGGTAAGAGAAGATAGAAGAGAAGGGCCAAATCCTATGTAGTTGAAAAATTATCTTTTATTAAATAAAAAAATGACACGAAATATTAAAGGAGTTTAAATTAATGATTTTTACAACAATATCTTAGAAAAATAGAGCTAAATACATCAGGTAACACATCAATTCATGTTGATTCACTAGTGGTGAAACATTTATTTTAAATACCTTCTACAAAAAAGTTGGTTTTTCATTAATAATGTGTGATGATATAACTCATGGAAGAAAGTTTCCCTATACATTTGATCCATTTAGTAGTAAAATTCCATGAGATATGAATATTTCCATTTTAAATAGCTTTTAAAATATTGGTGGAGTAGCATTCCAAGATCAATTTTCAACAACCCAATTGCATATCAATTTCAACCCTATAAATATTCCAAAATTTTCAACATCAAGATATGTTTTATCTCCACACTATCTATAATGACATACATTGAAAACATCACCATGATATCTGAATACCACTTTGATTCCACAAGGTTATGTATTTTATCATGAAGCCCCATCTATATTTCATTTAATCTATCCATAAAATATAGAAATAAACATTAATTCAACTATTTCAGAAGGAGGTATGAAATTACCTATTATTCCAAGACACTTGAGCACTAAAAAGTCATGAATGGAGTTTCTATACTACATATTCTAAAGTAAGCTCACATTTTTCACTACAACCATAATCTATATAATAAATTTTTTAAGACTAAAGGGATCATTAACATGAATAATTTTTTTAAGTTCTATAAGACATGGATAAATTCAATAACATCCAACAACATCAAGTTGATGAGTTTTAGAAATAGAGAGAGAGAGAGAGCTTGAAGTAAACCTTAAAGTGATTTTATGTTACGGATGTCAAGGAAATATACACTTCAAATTGATCATAAGAAACATGACATAGTTCTATTATAGTATAATAACTTAGAATAAGGTGGTTAGTATCTTCCCTATTCTAGTTTTAAATAACACACTTGGAGTATAATGAAATTCCAATATATTGGTGGTAGGAGTCCACTGACATCTTGGAGTGAACACGCCTCCATGTAATGTTTAATCTAGAAGGATAAAGTCATATTTTTTGAAGATTCCCATCCCATTTATTTTCATAAATATGTACAACAACAAGATAGTCTATCTTTAATTAGAGAATCCCATTGAATTATGACTCTCATATGAGGATTTCATCACATCTAATAAAGTTGAATATTGATACCACATCTACGATTTTTGTTGGAAGCATATCTATTGTACTTTCTAGTTTCTCCTTGATTTAATTAATTGTGTACATAATTGCATTAAGGTGACTTAAGATATCAATAAGTGGTTTAACTATCTAGTTGTAGAACTAGAAGTTGAGATAATAAATCATTTTAAACAACTATTGGGAACGAGTTAAAATATTGTAAAAGGAGGCCTTATGGGTCGGCCACATGGAAGAATCTATATAATTTATATTTTTTGATTTAATAATTCTCAAAAATATATATCTAAAGAAATCAAGTGAATCTAATTTCTCATTGATAAGTCTCCACATAAACTGGACTTGTAGATATTGATTAATGTTGAAATGTATTTTAATCACTGACCCACCATGATTAATGGGTTGACAAAACTCCTTATAAAGGAAAATGATGATGTTTATTTTAATTATGCTCGAAATATAAACAAAATTATATATAGAAATATTTATTCTTCTTAAGAAGTTCATATAACACATGTAAATTATAAAAAAATAAAATAATTTAAAGATAATGAATGATTTCAGTAGATAAATCCTATCAGAAATCAATAAATCCTTGCCTTTACAGAATGGTAAATGATTAATGAGTTGAATTAAAATATGAGTGAAATTATAGGAACAATTTTTTACCTAAAAAATAGAAACAAAAATTAAAATTTAGAGGAAAAAAACCATTTATAATTACAATCTCATTGATAATATCCACTTTTCATTCTAACCAAATATACTTTCTGAAGTAAAGGATAGTTTTATTCCAACAGATCTCCTATCCTGAAACTTTTCCATAATGAATAATAGAATAATTTATGTTTCTTATGTTTCAATTATATCCCTAATTAAAGATAAATATATCATTTTCACATAATATATTATTGGGAGAAACAAAATATCAGGAATCTTTGATGGATTTAATCTTGAGATTCTTCACCATGTTGAGAAGAATTATACTTATTTTGTCATAAACAATAGAGAAAAAAATTACTAAGAGGGGATAACATTGTTCGAAACCTTTTAATAATGAAAATTATCCCTTTTGGGAGTAATCGATAACAACTAAGATATGGGATGAACTTAGTATAATTTTAACCCATTTTTTGAAAGTATCCTAAAATACTGATTTGGAAAGGACCTTACAAATGAATACCCAATCCATCTTATCAAAATATTTTTTTTTACATCATGTTTAAAAGTAATGTAACCTTCCATAGTGGGTTTTCTAAGATTATTAACACACTCGTAATCATTAATTATAAAATATTTTATTATTTTCCCTTTGTTAATACTAAACCGATTTGATGATAGAATATTATTGGAAATAGAGGAAATTAAATTATAAATAATTTTAAAATAATCATGTATATTGTGTTGAAAATATCCACATGAATTTGGAGATAAATATAATTTTAATTCTCTACTTTAGGAATGAGATTAAGGAATTGATGATTGACTCACTTAGCGTGTTTAACACCATTGAAAAAATGATTAAAAAGTATACAAATTTCATGTTGGATAACCTCGAAATAGCTTTGGAAGAATAAGTTGGTGGATCCATCTGATCTAGGGGATCTACCCATATTAAGAGCAAGAAAATATTCTTTGATCTTAATATAAATAGTAATACTAGTGAAACTAATATTAACCTATTTGTTGATAAAATTTTTAATAAAATTCTCCAACACATTAGGCAAGGTACTGATCCAATTTATGAGACTCTTTTAAAAGGGGACAACATTATTATCCAACTATTTACTATTTTCAAATAATTTTCAATTATAATTAAGGATTATCAAAGGCCTGATAGCATTTATATATTTTTTTGAGAGAGGTTAAAAACATGGAATATTGATCAGCTTCCATAACCTATTTTACTTTTAAAGTCACTGTGTACCTAACTTGAGCTTTAAAAGGTTATTGAGTTCATGGGAAATCACATTTCCCTAATCAATGCCTATGGAAAAATCACTATAGGTGTTACTCTCTTGAATGACATAAATTGAGGATTAAATATGTTCAATTTTTTTATCAATATTACTAAAAAATTCTTGATCTATTATTTAATATTCCTCTTGAGTTATTTAAGGTTTTGAATACCAGACCATGCATCATCCTTATAATAAAAAGAGCTCCAAGTATCTTGAAATATATTTTGAAATCCATGATAAAATATCAAAGAATTGTTGAACCTGAACCTAAAAGGTTGTTTCACATATTTTGTAAAAATATTTACCAAAATTGGATGATAGATAGAATTTATTCTTACATGTTTTGTACAAGATATAAAGTCCTAGACATTAAGGGAGGATTTATTCATAGAATCCCTATCTAGTTTTCTATCCACCATTTTCCTAAGGTGCTTTCTATACCAACTATATTTGGAAACTAACAGGTTCACCTTATAAATAATGATAATTTAAATAAAATCATTGAATTATATAGTTTAAGAAGATGTATTAATCATATCTATGATTTCATCAAGATTGATTATAGCATTTAAATATCAAAGTAGAGTCTATAGTTCATTAAAAAAGATTCTCAAGGATTTAATTCTATTTTATAATTGCCTTTGGCTTTCATAATAATTATATGTATGAATAAAAAAGAAAACGTGATTCATTTCTATACATTTATAATTTAGTGTGTCCATATATTTTGTGTAATTGATAATAGGGTTCCCTTAGAAAATCTTGTGATAAAGGAACCATAGTATTTTAATGATGATGGAAGACTAATTCGATTAAATCAGGTGACTAGCCATACTGTAAAAATAGACATCCCATGAAGAGAAAACGATTTTGGGTTTAGTCACTAAAAAAATTTAGGCATACAATTCTTAAAAAATATCCTAATATATTTGGTTATTTAAGGGTTGTAAAGGCCATGATAATTATAAAATATGATCTTAATTTATGTTTTTATTTGGGGTTGGAGCCAATTGATTACTTTTTCTTGGAGGATTTCCCAGTTGGACTAGATTTTCTGTTATAATTTTAAAATTTTCTTCGTTTTTATTATTCCCATAAGATGATGTAGATTCATTTATGAAATTCCACTCAATATTTGAAGCTGGAGTATGTTAAGCATCATTTCAAGGTTCATTCACATGAGATAATTTCTTATAGATACCATTAGTCTCCAATCTGGTTGGCATCCTTACTGCTATGTATTTTTTCAAATCAAGAGATATATAGTCATTATATTGTCTTATTTTAGAATATATAATAACATTACAATTTCCCTTCCCATAATATTTTGAATATAAAGAGTTATCATTATGAGCACATTTCCCATTTTTTAGAGATGGGGTTCTGTTAGGTTTTCCAACATCATGCACGACACCTTGAGAATTTAAAAGATATAGGATTATAACATAATGTTTTTTATAAGGATAAAATTATGTGTAGTAAGTATATTATCATCACTCTTACAATTCAAAGGTTACTTTTAGGTAGGATATTTTTCCACAATATTAAAATGTTCAACTATAGGATATGACATCTCTTTAGAGATTCCAACACTCAATCTTGCTTTATGGATATTATGATCCAAATATCTAGGATCTAGCTTAGATTTCAGTGAGTAAATATGGTATTAATCTATGTTATATATCATTTTGGTGCTAAATAATCATCTACCACACCTTATTCATGAGGAATGATAGAAAAATCAGTTTTGTAAGGTTGAGAAAAAGTATATTCCCTATTGTGAACATAATTTTCAAGATCTAATTTAGTTTGAATTGAGTTAATAAGGTTCCATATGTATTGATTAATTTCTAAGGATATTGTATATTCTTAATTCCTCCTTTCCTATTCCTCAATAAGGATAAACCAAGATTTCTTATTTTCAAATTTTTCATCAAGCATGGCAGTTTTTTAACTTTCATCCAATTTCCAACATCTTTTTTTCTCAATGGGTCACATTTCTCTATGATAATTGATTGGTAGTTTTTATTTCAATAAAACTATTCTAAGGAATTAAAATCATATGATGGTTTCAACTTCTAATGTATCACCATATAGTTGGAAATAAAATATCTAACTATTTTACAAACATCACATAAAAGAGGAGTGTATTCATACTCCACATTGAAATCTACTTTAAGTTTATTGAAAATCATGTAGATAAAATAAAACATATTTATATTCATATTGAAATCAACCATGACCCTTGAATACTGATCCAACTCATTATTTATAGTATTCTTATCCAGTTTAAATGGAATACCTACACAAGAGGCAATGTCATTAAGAATTTTTATATAACAAAATACCCAATTCAAAATATAAAACATAAATAAAATATGTGATGTAGAATTATTTTGGGTGATGTTAATAAAGGATACATATCATTTCAAGATTCATATAAGTCCATGTTTAGGGTAAAAATTTCTAGATTTCCATGTTAAATTTTTCTCTTATTTTCTTCCCAAGATAATGTGGAATAAATCCCCTCAAATTGGGATCAAATTTCCATTTTTATTTCTATAGAAATGTGAAATTTTATATTTAATATCTAAACAAGACCAAAGTTTATACCAATTTAACTATTTTATTTTATCATGGATATATAATTTGAATATATAAATCTTTTTTATAGAATAAAGGTCCAAGACAACTAATAATCCACTATAATCTATTTTTTGATCATATGATGCTTTGAAGAAGAATCTTTGGAGAGATATGATCAATAAAGATGTTTTACAAAAGGGGTTCCTTTGGTTTTTGGAAGAGATGAATTCTATGAGTCCACTAAAATATTTAGGATATCTACTAGATGATTATTTGTTTCAAATTATTGACACACCACATCCTAGAAGGATTTATCCCATTATGGATTAAACAAATCCCTGAGGAAAATTAAAAAATATAATATTGAAAAAAAAACCATCACAAAAGATTATAAAATTGATAAAGTATTATTGTGAGAGAGTCTCCGACACAACATAGTAAAAAACCATCCCAATACAGAATATGAACCATTAGAATAAGAGAGAATATTTTGTGCATCATCATCAAGATCAATCCTTGATATGTGGGATATGAAAAGCATCACCACTCAGGTGAATTATCATCTATCATGTTCTCATATTAGGGATGCTAAATGAAATAATTATATTTTCCTATCCTGGATGAGTGCTACTTAGTTATTTAACTATTACTATCTATCTCCTTGTGAATATTTGGTCCATATCAAACCATAACTATTAGTGAGTATAAGTGAATATATGTAAAATTTAACAATAGTCTCTACCTAGATAATTAGTTTAGAATAGTAAAGAAAAAATTATCTCACTCTATCTCTAGTTAGATGGAGTTTGTAAGGTAGATCATGAAATCATCCCATCACCATAAATATCCATACATTACAGGTTACATCTCATTTCAAGTTGATTAATCATACATAATAACCACCTCAACCACATACAAGGAACCTCTTATTAGTAATGTACAACTTTTTATTTATAAAACAGAGTTGTGATATAACAACCCAAGCTTTTCATAATTAAATATTAAATTTATTTAGATGAATACTAAATTCATAACAATACTACAAATTTTGGAACCATAATGGTTTAGAGTCTTTCAACATCAGATATGAAATATTATTATTTTATGAAAGATCTTCAACATCTACCACAAATATCTTTTCACATATTACTCCACCTAGTTATATACCACCTAAACATTTATTCATACCATATAGAAGGAAACATATGAAAGTTCGAGCTCAAATGTTTGGTAAGTTTAAAAATAATAGATCTTTATCTATGATCATATGAAAGCATAAGATAATAATATAGTGATGTGATCCTGATAATAACTTACAAATTTCATTCCCATAATGTCATTGATCATAAGCGTGATTCATGGTATAAATACTATAATTCTAGAAAACAAGGACCATAAGAGTGTGAAATAATCATAAATCAACCATGATTCATAAGTGAATGTCATAAAATTGTGGAAATATCATAAATATAGAAAACCATTTCATATGTTAAGGTTAACAATAAATACCATCAATATATTAGATCAGTATACACCTATTTTCCATAGTGGATTAATACACACCTATTTCTCATAGTGGATCAATACCATCAGCATGTTTTCCATTGTAATCTCATGAGATATAGAGCTTTACCCAATGAATTATAGGGATATATATATATCACACCAATCATATAATTAAATCCATTCATATGTGTTCTATAAGAACATAAATAATATAATAAACCATGTAAATAATTTGCGTTTCATAAACATTTTATCATATAATAACCCATAGAAAAAATATTTTTAAAAATATAATTCCATCATAAACATAAAAAAAACATAAAATGAATAATGATATTATCCTTGAAGAATATCCTTATTAAATCATAATTAAAATAAAATAATGTTTTCTTAGATTGAAAATAATTTTGAAAGATCACTTGAAATATTTCTTTGAAAAATAACATCTCAATTTTTAAATGATCATATTTTAAAGAGAACTGAAATTATAAAAGGAGAACTTTTATTTGAAAAGAACCTATCAAGATTATAAAGTAAACATAAAATAATTAAGTAATAATGATTGTAAAAAAATCTTATCATGCTATCTAAGTTAAGAAAACATTCCTTTCATATTTTTATCTGAAAAAATTACAATGAACCTTATTATAAAATGACAAAAAGATAGATTTTAAACTGTTTTATAAATATTATAAAATGAGTAAAAATGAACTTAAAAATTAATAATAGAGTAGTGAAAAAAATTTCATTAACATTTTTTGAAAAAAAGGGATAAGAAAGAAAAGTATTTTTTTAAGGAAAAATTTTAATAGATCATTTTTAAATGAATGTCCCTTATAAATATAATATCATTAAAGTTAACATTAATAAAGTGAATCAATTATGTGAATTAGCATAATTCCAAATAGAAAAGTGTAAATTCAATATAAGATAATAAAAATTCTTCTCACACATTATATTAAGATGACAGAATCATTGATGTATAGGTTTAACCCAATGAATGAAAGTTGATTCATGACATCCCTTACCACTTTTTAATAAGTCAAATTGTATGCCCCATAAAAGTAATAATTATCAAAAAAACATTAAATACTAGAAATATAATAAGATTATTGATATGATATATTATATTGAAGTATAAAAACCATAGAAAATAAATATGTTTTGGATAGGGAATATATATCACAAAAGTAAAAGTGAGATGAGAAAACAATGCATCACGCTTCGAGTTAATTTTTAATATATTAAAATCTTATAAAAAGGTTTAAAAAATGCTATTAATTCATTAAAAAATATAATAATTTTTTTAATACCTTATATGATACTTTTATAATATCTTTCCACCTATTAAATAATAATATTTATAATTTTCATTATTTCAAGTGTGTCTGTTTTATAGTTTGATGGTCAGTTTATTTTTGTATAATTACTTATTTTCTTTTAAAAAGTACATAAAACTACAGAATTGAAATGAAATGGTATTCATGAACTTGAATAAGTTTAAATGGTCACATATATCTCTTTTATTTCATAAATTAGTATTATTCATTTGATAAAATGTTAATGATTGATTTTTAGCTTAATTTAGCGATTTTCCGACCATCAAAAACTAGTTTTGTTTTATTTAATATAATGTCTATACATTAGATACCAAACATGGAAGAGGTTATAATATACCTATTAAAATCTTATTTAACCATAATAGTATATTTATGAACAATTTTTTAGGCAGTAATAGAAAACAGAAAACATTATCCATAGAGATGGTTAACTACTATAATTTTAACAATAGTTTCATTTACTTCAATAAGAGAAGATAAGAAAAAGGGTGGATAGAAGATATTAAATTTTAAATACATAATTAAATTATATAAATTATACTGGATTTTTTAAGAATTTATGGGTGAAGTATGTGAAGAGAAGGTATAAAAATAAAATAAATTAAGAGAGTCTATTTTAGAAGGATACCACTTGAATATCACCTCCTTGAATGACTCCTAAAGGAACATAGAATTATTATTTGGGTGTTTCCAATAGAACTTTGATATTGGGAGAGTGGGGAGGAGAGGTCTTGGAAAATATGTAAAAATATTCAAGTATTGAGAGGAGAAAGGGGTGGTATTTATACTTAAGGAGTAGTAGTTTTAAGTGATTAAATAATGATTATTTTATATTTAAAGTCCATTATATTTGGGTGGAATTAATTAAAAAAAACTAGGTTGATAATTAATGATGTAAAGTATGGTTCAGTTATATAAATATATTTAAAACCCATTTAATTTTTTAGTTTTTAGGCATTTTAATCTTTTACATTTTAACTTAACCCACTACATTATTTTACATATACTATAGTAAATATATTTTTTACCACGGAAAATATTTTATGTCTAAATATGAAAAATGACATAATAACTTAATTTAATACTAATTATTCAAAATAAATAATACATTTTTTAAAATTTAAAATAAAAAATATTCAAAATTACAATTTTTTTTCAAAACACAACAAAAATTTGTTTTTTGTGGAAAAATGCATTTTCAGACTAAAAAATGTTCTTATACCAAAATAAGGTATAAATATAGTATAAATTTAATTAATTAGATTATATATGACTAAAAAACACTTAAGTTACTTTTAAATCAATTTAAATTCATAAAATTACTTTTAAGTATAATAAAAATGATAGTTTTATTCAAATTTATATTTTTTTTACTATTCACTAAAAAATTAAACTTTTCAAAAAATTATCAAAGATTAATCTTAAGATAATTTTGACCTGAAGAATAAAAAATGATTTTAATTTTATCAAATGGATTTTCTAAAAGCTTAAAATATTAATTATAATCACATTCTCATCAAAAGAAATAAAAATCATTTTTGGAAGAAAAAATATATTTGAATAATAAAATGTCCTTACTAAAATTTATATATTTATTTAATAGGAATAAATAAATTGTAATTGTACAAAAAGTTCATTTTTTTCATAATATAGTTAATATTATGCACAAATACCAATTTATTGACTAATTTATAATGGTTGTGTTGAAATAATAATATTTTAGAGTTTGTTTAAGCACAGTGTTCCACAAAACATAAGATATCAAAGAGATGAAATTTATTTAAAAATAGACATACCCTAAAATCCTAGGTTGTTACATTCTAAACCCTTAAAATGAATTTATCCCTAAAAACCCTTAGCTTTGATATGGAATTATGAGGATACCCATACCACTTCACATCCTCGGGTTCCTACATAGATTCCTAAAAATTGATAGATTGACCACAAAACTATAATGAGGTTATTGATATTTTTTATAGAACTTTATCTCTATAATCTAGAATATCTTCTAGTTATTATTCAAAAGAAAGATCTTTCTCCAGTGGTATGAACTCGGTGTTTAGTACATGTAAAGGATCAGATATGTACTTATTATAGAGATATATATGGGAAACATCATGAACTTTAGAGAGATTCTATGGAAGCGACAAATGATAAGATACTATCCTGATATGATCATGTACTTAAAAGGGAATAATTTATGTTGGGTTTATTTGTCTCTTCATTATTTTAAACAAAAATTCAAATAAATACCTTCTCACCATTATAAAATTATATATCATATTAAGTATTATCATCGTAAAATTTCTTTCAGATTTGTGTTATCCTTATAGGATGTCGAATGAATCTAACCATCTCTACCATCCCATCAGCCTTCTGATGTCCCAATAATTTTCTTTCTGCAAATTCTTTCCACAATGTTGGATTTATACACATATTTCTTTAAAGGGTTTCATAAAGAGTCATCTTAATGCTTGAGGTAATGCTATTGTGTCATGAAAACTTAACTAGATGGGGATGTTGATCCTAATCACCTTTTAAATCCATAGAATTATATTTTTGTATATCCTATAGAGTGTGTACTATTCTCTCAAACTAACCATTTTCTTGAAGATGATATTAAATTCTGAAACTCAACTTTATATCAACATATTGAATAATAAATCACTAAAAATTTTAGGTAAACCTCAAATACCAATTAGACATAACTGAATATGGTAATTCATGCAACATTACATCTTTCTAAATATATATATTATAGAAAGTAGATCTATGGAGAAATATTCTCTGAATTAATTGTGATGACTTAATAAGGTGATTAACTAAAACACATAACTTTTCAGTATTAAAAATAATATATACCCTAAAGGTCCCCAATAAGTTTAATCATATTTCTACAAAGTGTAATGGAATAAATCCTTTAATATCATTTCCAGATATACAAATCAAAAGGGTTTGTATTTCCTTTAATGTCACTTAATCTTGATAAACTCCCTCATGTAAAAACCTCAAAGGGGTGTCCACACATAAAACCATGACGGTATCCATAACTCTTATGTTAATCTTACATGGAGACTTATACAATTTCAAAATATAATGCACCATTTATCCCTTATAAAAGATCTTATCTTATACAAAAATATTTTCATTAGAAGCTTAGGTTGATTCTTTTACTGATAAAATATTAGATATGATTTCATTATTCCAAAATCCATGTAAAGGATATAATCACATGAAATTACACTAAAGTATGAACAAAAATATATTCATATAAAATCAAACATGAAGCTACCCTCTATGTATGGGATAATAATGTTTATCTAATTATCACGATTCACTTCATCCAGTTCGATTACATAATCTTTCCCTTTTTTAATTTTTTCTTCAAAGGTTATTGTTTCTTATTATCTTCATTAGTCCTTGGATCAGTGCATTTATTCTCATAATTCCCTAACTCTTATAACTTGAAACACTATAGTGTGGTGGGTAAATTAGTTTGTGTCCTCTCCCCCTTCATTAAAATAATCGGCCCATTAATCAAATTTCGACATTAATTGGCTTTATAACCAACTACTCCACATTTAAAGCACCTCCTAGTTCTATTCAAGCACTTCTCTTGATGTTTTTATCAAATTTATGACATGTATATGACTAAATTTTCTTTTCACTATTTGATTTATTAGAGTTTTTATGAGACTCGATCTTTCTTTTATTATAAAAACCATGGGAATAATGGGAATCTCAAATTTCCATTTACATTGATTGCACATTGAATGATTTATTCAAAGATAATAAAGTATACTATATCTAATTATTTTTAAAGAATTGGTTTTAGGACAACAATGAGTAGATTAATTTTACTTCTAGAGATGATAATGAAATCATAGGAATACCATACAATCCTTGTTAAATTTTTCTTAGTGGTACTAGTGGATTCGTCATTTTTTACTTCAGCTAAAGAAATTCATTCCATATATTTTTACGTAGAATATGAGGAAATTAATTACTAAATAATATCCCATTAAATTCACCCCTTCTATGTATTTAATCTCTTCCACTTACCTCATATTCCTGATAATATTCCACCATTGATCTTATTCACCTTCCAAATGGTAAATATCTCGGGAAACTTTTCCATGTCCTGAGAATTAAATAACTGAAAATATTTATTCAATGGTTTTGATCCATCTCTCATCCACTAGTGGATCATAAGACACATTAAAAGAAGTTGGATGTATCCACATGAAAGATTCAATAGTAAATTTTTCCCTCCTTTGATCATTTGGAAACTCAACATGATTTATTGAATGATAATTTTATGCGAGCACAGCTGAATGATTCATCATTCCAACTCCCATAATATTTGGTTGATCTATAGGAAAATAATTTCATTGTGCATCACACTCACCATTCACATGGTTCCTTCTATTTTTATCCATTAATAATAATCATAAATCATAGCATGAAAAATACCAATCATAGTGGATAACCACATAATTCATAAAAATAATTTATATATTGTCTAAGTAGGGACTCCATATATTAATCTTTAGGTTTAACAAAGGTAATCAAAGATCATTATCAATAATTTATGTTTTTATCCAATACATAGTCCTATCCCCAGGGTTTTCATATTATTTTTTTACCCTAATCTCCAAATATTTCTAAACCCAACTCTGATTCAAACTATAAAGACCCAAGATTTTCATTATAAATATTACATATATTTAGTTTAACTTTTAATATATAAAAATAAAATCCATGATAGAACATTAAAGGTTTATATTATTTGGAGATTATATATAAAATCTTCTAATTTTATGAAATATATTCAACATCTCCCACAAATATCTTCTCACATAGTAGTCTTATTAGGTTTACCCTACTTAGAAATTTCTTTATTTCCCGTGGAAGGAAACATAATATAGGGTGAGATCATATGCTCGGTAAAATTAAAGATAAGAAAAATAAACCCATGATCATAGGAATGAATATGATAAGAATAAGGTTATGTGATAAGGATCATATCTTAAAAAGTTCATTCCCAATAAGTTATAGATTATAAACATGATTCCAGGAATAAGAATTAACATTTCATAAAACATGGACCGTAACAATGAGAAATCATCATAAATCAAGCATGATTCATAATAAGATTTCATAAAAGTTTGAAACCATCATTAATATAGCAAAACATTTAATATGTAAAGGTTAACTACAAATACCATCAACATCATGGATCAAGACACACCTATTTACCATAGTGGATTAGAGAATACATGTTTCCCATAATGGATCAAGCCAACCATCTTGTTTCCCATTGTTATCACATGAGATATAAATATTTACACAATTAATTAGAGTGAGATATAGGAACCTCCCATTAGATAATAAAAAACATACATATGTGTGCCATAATACCATAAATTATATCTAAACCCATGAAAATAAATTTAGTTTCATAAATATTTCATTATAGCATAACCCGTGAAAAAGAAACAGGATTTATAAATTTCATGAAATCATAAACATAAATCAATAATAAAAATAATATGGATTTTATTGTTGATTAATTTCTATATTAAACCATAAGTAACATCAAACAATATTATTTAGGATGAAAAATAAATTTTACGTATAACTTGAAATAATTCTAAAAAAATAAAATTTACATTTTCAAATAATTTCTTTTTAAAGAGTCTCACAATTACAAAGGAAGGAAATTTATTTTAAAATAAAATTGTAATATTTTAAACTAAACATCATTGAATAAATTAATAATTATGGTGGGAAAATCTTCTCATGCCGTATAAGTTAAAAAAATTCATTCTATATGTATATTTGAAAAAGTTATAAAGCACCTCATCAAAATAAATAAAAGTATAATTTCAAAACATTTTGTAATATTTTTAACTTGTGTAAAAATGAGTTTAAAAAAATAATATATCAGTAAAAACATAATTGAAAATAATTTTAGAAAACATAGACATTGAAGAAAAATAGTGTTTTTAGGGAAACTTTAAAAAGATAATCTTTAAACGAATGTCCCTTATAAATGTCATATAATTAAAATGAGAATTAATCAAATGAAATGATTATTCATAAAAAATATAAATCCATATAAAAATAGTAAATAAAACATAATAAATTAAACATTAACCTCACACGTAATCTTAAAATGACACTATTAATGAAGCAGTAGTTTAACCCAACGAATGAAAGTTGAGTTATAAAATCCCTTATCACTTTAAAATCAGTCGAATCATAATACCCATAATGGTTATAATTATAAAATGAAACATTGAATAATGAAAATATTAAGAGATTTATGATATGATATATCAATGGGAAGTATATATACTGCATAAAATAAATAATTGTTGAATAAGGTATGTATCTCAAAGTGTTAAAGTGAGACGAGAAACCCTTACCTCACGTTTCACTTTAGTTTTTTTTTACTTTAACCTCATTTATAATGGTTTAATAAATGTTATTTATTATTTAAATAAATATAATAATATTTATAGTACCTTATATGATACTTTTATAACATCATACCTCCTGTTTATTAATAATATTTCATTATTTTCATTGTTTCAGTTGCAATTGTTTCATAGTTTCATGATCGGTTCACTTGTATATAATTATGAATTTTATTGTCAAATTAAAATAAAATTCGATAATTAAAATGAAATGGTATTCATGAAATTTCATAATTTTATATGGTCCCTATATAATTTTTATTTTTTGACATGAGTATCATTCATTTGATAAATATTTATGATAAATTTTTAGCATAATTTGCCGGTTTTCCAACCATCAGGAACTAGTTTTTTTATTCAATATTGTATCTATATATTAGTCCTATAATATTAAATAGAATATAATATACCTATTAAAATATTATTTAACAATACTAATACTATTTTGACCAGCCTTGATGTTAGTTTTGGGAAATAAAAAATCATTATGGAGAAGGTTGACCGCCATAATTAAGAAAATGATTTTGTATCATTTAATAAGAGGAGATAAAAAAGGTGTGGATAAAAGATATTACATTAGAAATATAAAATCATAGTACATACATGTTAATGGGGTTATTATGATTTTATGGGATTAGGATGTGATGATAAGGTAGAAAAATAAAAGAAATTAAGAGAGGTTGTTTGGGAAAGTTACCTCTTGAATCTCAGCCCATTGAAGGACCCATTAATGAACTTGGAATTGGTCTTTGGTGAGACCACAAGAACATAAACATAGGTATAGTGGGGAGGAGAGGGGTTTTTATGGATTTTAAAAGCTTCATGTCTTGTGAGGATAAAGGGGGTGGTGAGGGGTGGTATTAACACTTAAGGAGGGGTGGGTTTAAGTGATTAAATATGATTATTTAATATTTAAATACAACCAAATTTGGGAAGAATTAATTACAAAAAATTTTGATGATAAATAATGATTTAATGTATGGTTAAGGTCATTAAACACATCAAAATTCCATTTAATGTAGTATTTTTTTTGTATTTTAAGATTTTACCATTTTATTTTACCCCACTATATTATGTTACATTACTATGGTAAATACTTTTTTACCATGGTAAATATCTTATAGCTAAAACTGAAAATGAAATTATAAACTAATTTGGAACTACTTATTCCAAATATAAAATTCATTTTTAAAAATTCAAAACAAAGAAGTTTCAAAATTATATTTAAATTTTTTAAAAAAATATTTAATTTTATTTTTAGATGAATTTAAAATAATAAAATAATATTTATATATAAAGAAAATTTGAGTTCTAATAATTGAATTTTTTTTACTATTAACTGAAAAATAAAATTTTTCATACAATTTAAAAGAATTCATAATACGATAATTTTGACATGTTGAATCCAAAAATTATGTTCATTTTATCAAATAAACTTTCTAAAAGTATAAAAAATTAATTATATTTATTTTATCATAGAAGTAAATAAAAATAAATTTTTGAATGAAGCATATATTTTAAGAATAAAATGGTTTTAATTAAAATCATATGCTTATTTTATAAGAATAAATTCTTTTTTATTGAACATGAAGTTTATATTTTTTATAATATAGTTAATCCTATTTAAACACCCCAATTTTACTGTGATATACCGAACTTCATAAATGTATGTCCTTTTTTGAATTCTAGTTTGAATCCACTAGTTTTGATTAATGTAATTTTTATCAGTTGTGTGATGAGGGTTGGGGGTGTTCTGAGGGTTTAGGACATGAATGAAAAATAATTTTGGAAATATTGTGCATGTTGCACGGTAGGCGCATAGTTAGAGATAACTCTACACCCAAACTATACAAGCCAGGAGGAGGGGTGTGTTGTTAAGTGGAACCATGAAAAGTGCAAGGAAAAACCACGTGGACCTAAATAGAATAATTCTACACAATTGTCTCATGGGCTTTCAAACTATGCAGGCCTCCAAAAGAATTCATTAAACTCAATCAATTTGGATAGTATAAGGCACATGGTTTGTGCATGGTTTGGAAAACTATGTGGTCAAACCATGTACCCCATTATAATGTGTGATTTCACCCAAAATCCCCCAAATATTTTCATATTTTCATATTATTTTCTTCCCCATTCTTCCCCTTACAACCATTTTGATGAACCAAATCTTTCAAGACACCCCAAAGATCATTATCCTTTGAATCTAGTATATTTGGAGTGCTTTAGGTTGTGGATCAAATCTCTGAGTAAGTCTAACCCAACTATTGATTCTAATTTCCAAATTAGGGCATTTAGATTTGATATTATTCTTTATAAACCCCAAACACCTCTTTTTCCGATGGATAGTAGTTTAGGGATTCGAAGGTTGTTTGAATCCAGATCCCAGGCTAAGGTTAAGGGTGTATTTATCTTTGTGTTTGATGTTGGTGGTCTGTAAGTTCTATCCCATAGTTTTTTTGTAGATTTGTTCATGTTAAGTTGTGATATTGCATCCCTATTGATGTGTATTTGATTCCTTCAATAATATTTGGTAAAATAGTTAGATAAATTTGGATTTTGTCCCCTCATGAAGCACGAGGGATTCCTTGGGGATGACTTTACTAGTTTAGGGAAACCCATGGGGTGCACTAAGATTCTCAAACATGGTAAATTGTAATGTTTAGCAAAGATTTTTCTTATGTTGAAATAGATCTCTTGATAAATGTGTTGATATGATAGTTTGAATTATATGTGACACTAATAGTTGATGTGTCTAGTTCCTTTTAAAGGAATAAGGGATTGTTTGAAAAAAATGTGAAAAAGGATTTAAATTGATTAATGTGAATGTATCAAATGGATTACAAAATTTTAATGGAATTATGTAAGTGGGTTAAGACATATGAATTTATTAATTTTCACATGGGGTAATGATTTGGGAGTTAATGGTCATGTTAAATAGACTAACGTATAGTAATTGATGGACAGCTGTTAATGTACCTGAACCATTGAATATGTTAATTGGGTTATGTCACGAGAGAGGGAAATGGATTAAATGGGCTATGCTAAGTAAATGGTAAATGTGATAATGGGTTAAGGTTTGATGATGCATGTCATATTGAATATAATGTGAATTGTAAATGTTATTTTTATTGATTGTGAATAGGTTGTGATATGATATATGTGGTTAATGGGTAAATAAGCATGTGAACATGTCTTGGTGGTGTGGGATAAGGTACTGAATCTCCTCCCATGAGTTGGGTTGGACTGACGGTCTAAAACCCACCCTAGAAGGCATGGGTAAGGTAGTTGGACTGATTATCTTATCCCCTAATGGTTTCATTGAATGATACTACCTATACTGAGGCTCCAAGGTATGTGTGTTATGATTATTTATAAAATGATTATCCCTAATGAGATTGGGAACTTATATTTTACCTCATGATTATTAATTGACCAGATTAGGCCATTGTGTAAATGATGTAATTTTATAACCCATGGAACACGATATGAGGAATAATCTTATAATGAGGATGGTATAAATGATGAAAAAAGACATGATGATGGAAATAATTAAATTAAATATGGAAAACTAATAGATCCCAAGCTTTCTCTTATTTTACCTTGTTATGTATTTCATGCTTGCATGCACTATTTGTTTAGACTTGATATTTTGTAGACACCATTGGTGGTGTCCTATAGAGATGTACTCACACCCTCTTTGTGCCGCTATTGGGTACCAGAGTAGATTTCATTGTAAAAGGTTAGGAAGAGGGTAAAATAATTATTATAGGGAGTTGAGTGGGGTTCAGGGTATGCATGTATGATGATATGGACATGGAGTTAGGCCCCATTCTGGGGATTTAGTCATTTGTCTTTATCTGGTTTGGTATACAATGATAAAGAGGGTATAGTCTTACCATGTAATCCATCAGAACATCATTGCTATTCGGAAACCTATGGCATACCAGGATTCATGCTTGATGTCACGCAGATACCCTACTGGTGGCACTAGTTAGTTGATTCTGTGTTGGCTATATAGCATTAATAAGTAGTTTATTACAGTATTATTAAAATAATAATATTTTGGAGTTCATTTTAACTCGGTTTTTGTGCAATGTAATCTATCAAAGAGATTAGACTTATTTAAAAAGAAACATAACATAAATTTTCAGGGTGTTACATGTGACATCGTCATCCATGGTTTTCCACTAACTAATCTAATAGAATGATAATAATATCCAAATAAAGAATAAGTGTTAATCATTAAATTAATTTTTTAGCCACATTATAGCCCGATTCATATCACTCCCTATATAATAAATCATGATCAGGTTAGATGAAATAGACCCAAATACTACCACTATATTTTTCTTCTAATACCAAGTTATCTAAATAGTTAACCTAAGGATTACACTAATCTAGAATTAAAATCAAATTAAACATTCCTTATTATATTCTAATTAATCATAAAAAATTCATAAGGAAGTTATAATCCTTTTATAATGGTATTTCATCCTGAGTGGAACAATTATTTATCATTTGATTTCCCTTAATAACATATAAAATTAATAATTATGATCACCCATTTATAATTCAACATCTTTTTCCAAATTTATTATTTAAATAAATCTAATATATTGAATTTTTTACATTCATAAAATCTATTTATCTTTTTTTATCTTTATTATTTAAAACATATTGAAGGGAATAACTAAATCTTGTTAACATTGTATTTTCATTTATGTAGTTATCTTATAACATTCATACATTATTTAATTCCATAATAATCATATTTTATGTTTTTACTCATTAAAGAATCATTTTACCTTTAGATTGTTATTTTAATCATAACCCTTTTAATAAACCATTATCTATAATTAATTATTGTCAAATGAATTTATAATTGTTATATGTGTTATTAATAAATTACTAATATAATTATGCAATTTTACATTGAAAATACATTTCCTTCACTTTTGATAAGATCCAATCATTATCCCAACATCTGAGTTTTCAACATAGACCTATCACCCTATCCTTGTTTATGTAACTCATCCAATTTACCAACCAAATATTCTCATGTGAGATCAATGATATATCACTATATATTATTATTATTATCAAGTTTCATTGATATAATTCATGGTCAAATAAATAAAACTAGATATCATATTCTAGAATTTCATATTCCACCTTGTTTCCCTTATTTATTAATTTATAACTAGTGATCAGGGGAAATTATTAACTTATCCACTTTCTTAAACAATGATAAGTTAGTATTATTTAACAATAATATTTTTATCATTAATTTAAATATTTTTAAATTAATTCCACAATCAAACATTTTTAAAACACAAAAAAACATGGTTTGATTAAATCCGTGACATTGAGAGAGTAAAAAAATCTACCTGTCAATTTTTTACCCTTAACATACCCCATGTTTTCTATAACCATCTTGCTAATATGGGATTTCATGTGGCCCAAAAATGTTCCTCCCACACGCACTACACGACCTCATACTGCACAATCAATTCATAGACATTCCATCATTGAATTCTATAGATGTGACACTCATTCTCACTCCACATCACCTTGCTCTGTAATGCATTGACCACACCTCTACGTAGAAATCTATTTAAAATATTGTACAATATAGATTTCTGCTACCTATGACCATGCCCCCTTCTTCTCTATAGTTATATGGCCCAAAACATTCTATCTTATGTAGTTATCATAATGATTGTTCTGAGTGTAGTGGAAGCATGTAGTGGTCGGTGACATATTAAAATTTATTTCAATAATCATTTCTATAAACTATGAGAAAGAATACTATATGTCAAATTTATAATTAATTTAGTTAATATTCATAGAAATAAATATCTAGGCTTATGAACTTTCTTTGTTGATGAATGTAGATCATTTAAAAAGTCCCTTTTGAATTTACTCCATTTTTCTCTGGGGATAAAAGGAAAGAATCCCTATAGTGATGATCCAAACATGATCTTATGATCAATGAGAAACAGAACTCGGTCATGATGTTCTATTGTGGAGAATTGAATATGTGGCATTGTTTGTTCTTGATCTCTCATTCATCTGTCTTAAATAAATCTCTATTTCATTTATAATTCTTGAGATGAAGATTAGAGGAGGTGTAGAGTGGGAATTCATTGTATGCAGCAATTCTCTATTCTCAATCATGGATACAATACACAATAGATATAAACATCTATTTCTAGATTTACGTTTTAGGTCAAAATTTTATTAAACTGAATGAAATTCATTAA
The DNA here is from genome assembly GCA_963277665.1 of Viscum album. NCBI lineage: Eukaryota > Viridiplantae > Streptophyta > Magnoliopsida > Santalales > Viscaceae > Viscum > Viscum album. Next base: position 1,854,333,167 of record OY728157.1, read on the forward strand.
ATTACTTTTAATTCTTTTAATAAACCCCATAACACATAATAATATTATTTTTTTTGGTGAACCATCTTGGGAAAATTGATAAATAAAATTAAAAAAATTATAAATAATTATTTTATCATTAGAGATGGTCTTGGCCCATTTGACGTAGTCGATATTAATTAAATACCTGAATAAAGATTTTATTAATAACTAAATATTTCATTCATATAAGAGTGAATAAATATTTATTAAATATTCAATAAAACAAAAAATATATATTTATTCTCATGTCGGTGAATAATTATTTAATTAATTTAAGTTATCAATATTTCATGAATAAAATTATTCCTATCCAGGAGAATAATATTTATTCCATTAATAAAATTCAAATTGAATTTAATTGAGAAAAAGAGAAACACTTACTATGTGAACCACTAGGATTATTTTTATTATCATTAGGTGGGATTTACTAAAGTCCAATATTATTATCTAGAAATGGTTCAAGACTGTAACACCCCAGGTAAATAAAGAATATGAAATTTTTATATTTATACCTATTTGTGAATAAAATGTTAATATTAATTTTAAGGGAACGCTATGCTTGATGGCTTACCCAATACGCAACAACGAGTTCCTTTGAAATCATACATTGTACTATAATAATAGAATAATATTATTTTAAATGGTAGTTAACGCCTAGCCATTGTAATAGAGGTAATGAACATAACTAACTACAAAATGATTATATATGTTTGTAAAATATTTTTACTTTTTACAATAAATTTTAGAGGATTAAAAATGCGAATGAATTCAATTTTAAGCGTAAACATTCTAATATTATTTAGAAGGTCGATTAACCACCTTTTGATGGAGAACCTATTTTAAATCCACTTTTTGACAATTTTATGTGTTATATTTGACAAAAACAAAATTATTCTTTAGAATCGAGACATCAAAATTTACTTTGTGTAAATTTTTGGTATCTTTCCGATAAAGTTCATTTTTTATGAATAGTGAAAAAATGTTGTATTTTAATTGAAAACCTATTTTTAATCTAATTTATTTATATTATTAGATTATATTTTGAATTGTTTTTAAAGTAAAATTAGAATATATATTTACCATTTAATCCAATAGTGGTCATTGTAATTAATTTCACTTTGAAATTGAACTTAAACTAGTGTTAATCTTTTAATAGATATTATTTCTTAAAAACACACTATTTGTTTTGACAGCAGGAATTAATTATGAAATTAATTAATTCAACTTATATGTTTTGAATTTTGTAAAATAGAAATCATTTTTGAGTTCGGAATATCAAATATAGCTTTGGGTGAATTTTTGGTATTTTTCTAAAAAACTTCAATTTTTGGTGAATAGTGACACCACTAAGTGGTAGTTAAAGAAACTGATTTTTCGTTTAAATGAAACTTTTCCACCTCTGTGCTTTGAATTTAAAAAATCCAACATACATTGTTGTCATTAAGAAGTAAAATTTGGTTTAATGGGATTAAAATAATTTTTTTGGTGAATAGTAACTTTTAAGTTTTTAATCGCGATTAGAGGTAATTAGTGTAGATTAAGGTAAAAATAATGTTTTAATAATATGAGATGAGCTTGAAACATGTCCTACCCTTATTGGATGTGTCATTACCGACCAAGAAAATCCATGGGTCAACTTGGGGACCCCATGGAGCCACTTTGGATGGAAAATGAAATTAATATTTGTTTATTTAATTTAAAAGTAGAAATGATACAAACACGAGTTATTTTACTAAAACAATTTTTAAATGGGGTTATACAAGTCATATGTTTGACTATAAATAGTAATTTGAAAGATAAAAATATTTACTACATCATAGTATTTGTTTTATAATTTTTAGACAATACATAAAGTAAATTATTTATGACATCATGATGATGCATCGATTACCTCATTATTTAACGATTTAAATAAAATGAAAAGATAATGTAAAATATAAGACCTACACATGTCAAAGACCTATTGTATGGGTATATTTGGAACCCTTATCACCTTACCCTCGAATTATATCAATTTGGATCCTTTAAAATCCGATACTCATTTCAAAATAAAGTAACATTTCTTTACTTTCCGAGAGTTCCCCTCCTCTCCTCTTATAAAAGGCCCCCACCACTATCACCTTACCCACACCTCTCAAGCCTTTGGTTCGGCCACAAACTGCCCATTTGGCCTCTATAAATCCCTATCTTACTCCTAGAAGCATCAATTTGGGCAGAATTATTCCCAAGGAAGCCTTTGAGCTCAAATAAAAAAGAGTTACCCGATTTTAAGGTAATGTCTTCACTTTTGTTCTTTTGTTTTATTTTTCTTCTCCAACCCCCTAAACTCTTTTTATTCATTTATTTTGTAACAAATACAGTATCTTAAATATACTAGGATGTTTTTATAAGAATAATTCGAGCTACACTTACACACACCTACACCTAATGGTTAAAGAACATACTGTTTCTGTGGATGGCGAATTTCTGCCCCACGAAACGAAGATTCTTCAACACTGATATAACATCGTCAAAGGTGGACATTAAGATGTCACTATATTTATATATGATATATAATATGTTTATGTTTTACTTAAGCTTCTGTATTTTTCTTTTTTGGCATACCTTTATGGTTTCCATTGTGGGTAAACACGATAATTTCATTTTAGGAAGTGCTGACTACCACCTCCTCAAAGTGATTTGATTCATTAATGCCATATGAGGGATATATAAAGGATGGATTTAAAGTTATTATTTATGATGTTTTTTACATATAAATGATGAATATAATTCTGGAATTAAAATATACATACCTCTCATTTGGTTTTAATTCCATTAATATGACATAGAAATGAAAGTAGCGTTCATGCGTACGTACGGCTTACCGTCTCCATGAATGGTGCATTTCATTTCTTACCTCTAAATGATTATGTAATATTATAAATAAATTTATATTCTGGATATATATGATATATATGATATCCAAATAATGAATATCATTCTGGATATAATGAACCTTTGACCACACGAACAACATGTAATTGCAAGAAGTCCACTTTCGACTTAAGAACCAAATATCGACAAAAAAAATATTATTAACTTAAATGATTACATAATGTTTATAACATGGAAATAAGTTATATAAAAGGAATAATGAACTTGAAAAATGTTCTTAAGCAAGTGGAAATTAAGTGATGTTTATTATTCAGGACGTTAAAGAACGATCGAGTCAAGTCGGACCCGAGGTAAGGGATCCAACCTCTCTCTTTCTTTTTAAGTACTCTCTTTTATGTCATCTCTTTTAAGCCCATATTTCTTATGTTTGGGGATGTTATTTTATATTAATCATACTTTACTTTTTATGTTCATATTATGAGAGACCATATTTTATCTCATAAATCCATTTTTAGAAGTTTTAAGTGGCGTCGTTAGGCTGCCGAGTTTTCGTAAGGGATTTTTCATCTCACTTTTATTCCCGTGACATTTATGCTACGTTTTCCACTATTTACCTTTGAGTGGTGTATGTAACGCCCATTATTATACACTTTTTGTATTATAATTTCATTTATGGGTATTTACATCTTCATTGGATGACCCTTCTTCCATGGGGTGTACTTTTCGAAAGTTACCCAACTCGGTAAGGGGACCTTTCACCCTCCTCTTTTTAAAAGACTTCTTTTGTTATGTCTTTTAATTAAAATACTATTATGTTGGGATATGTTCTTCTATATCCTTATTTATGTATATTTTATGTCCAAGTGATGAGATACCCTTTATCTCTCTCATCAACCCTTTTTGTAAAATTTTATGTGACACCGTTAGGCTGTTGAATTTTACCAAGGGAACTTCTTAACCCAATTTTGATTTCTTTGGGTTCAACATGTAGTTATTGAATATGTCATCATTTGAATATGTATTAATGACCTTGGATTGTTTTACACTTAATATCCACTTATATTGGGTGTATTTATATTTTTCACACATTATTATGAGATTGATTTATCCTTAATTTAAGGATACCTTCTTTATAATGGATTTCATCTCATTTTACATTTCTGTTGAGACTTCGTTGTTGTTATGCAACAATTCACTCTTATATGGTGTGTATACTGTCCTTTGACATATTATATCATTAATCCCTTTATTCTCATGATATTATAAAGTTCAGATTAAATGTTATTCCGCAATTATTTGTATTCAAGAGTCTCTCATTTTGTTAAAAACTCTTTAACAAAAATATCGTTTTAAATGTTTTAAAGATATATTATTCTAAATCTTTATCTTTAATGTCCATGTTTTCAAAATGGTTTTCTGTATTTATTTATATGGACATAAATGTTTTAATATTATAATTCCAACAAAAGCTTCAAAGTGGTATGGGACACTTTGATTCAAAAATATCTTTTAAATGATTTTTGAAAATGGATTGATTAATTCAATATTTTGGAATTAATTATTTTGATTGAAAATGAAATGTTGTTATTGAAATGTTTATATTTTTATTATTTTATGTTTAATGACGGTACTTGGACATTTTACGGGTGGTTACATGATAAACCATATGGCGGGTGGTGCCGTGAATACCAGAACGAGTGGTTACGTTATAACCTCCAATGCATTGGGTATGGAAGTCATCCGTATGGCTATTCCATTAAGTATGTGTGGAAGTAGACCATATGGTTATTCCATTTAAGTATGTTTATGTCCCAAGTTACCTTTATATGTTATGTGTTCTTTATATGGGTTTTATTGTAATCTTTTTGTTACAAAAGGGTAAGTAATGATATTTTATGCAGTGATGAGTATTTACTACTTCCTAAAGGTGAAAGGTATTACTTTGATAAAGTGTACCTGGATTACTTGTTGCTTTGAAAAACTAATAGTTTTCATTCTTTGTGTATCCCTTTCAGAGCTTTTTATGCTCACCCCACGTTTTTTTGAAATGTTTTTTCATAGGACTTAATGTGCAATTGGATCAAGGATGGGATCAAGGGAAAGTCATGTTATCTAATACATGGAACTAGACATGTTTCTTTTTAAGAGTTTTTATTTTATGGAAATTTAGTAGAAGTGACTAATTTGTAATCTTTTGAGATGTAATAGTTATGTCCTAATTCTCTAAAACTCTAAACTTGAAAAGATCCTCAATGTGAATTATTCATTTAATTCAATATTATGTAAGGTTTAAGTCTGGGGCCTTATAGTTGGTATCAGAGGTCAGTTTAGATAACTTTAGAGGTTAGGGTATTCTCTAAGCATAAGTTACATTACCATAATGGTTAGGATTTCAGAAAGAGTCCTAGTTTTAGATATAGTGAATGAGTAAGTATATATTAGTGTTTATCTTCCTCATTAGTACATGATGATTTTGTTGATATACGCACACTGAAATTTTTTTAGTAAATGGATGGATCAAGCATGCACCAAAGTGACAATGGGTTTGATGTAAATTGTGGTGGTTCTCTGATTAAGAGAATGGAGGAAATGGGGGATTCAATGAGGAATCTCGTGGTTGTGCTAAAACAACTATAAATGATTCATGATCAACCACTTGAACCTTAGTGAGTTCTCAAATGCATCATGTACGAGATGACCAACTCGATGTGGAAGTTTAGGTAATAATTATAAAGGTAACCATTAGGGTTTATATGATCCTTACTTTCTAGGTAATTATGGGTTACTCTATGATATGATGGAAAATGAAAGGCATGAGATAAACTTGAGGTTAAAATATGTTACGATCATTTTTGATGATTTTATCTCATTTTGGGGAATGTTTTAAGAATTATGTAGTTTTTGAAAAAGGAAAACCCATAGACCGTGTGATAACCCGTTGCGTTGGACAAAGCTGTGGGAATCAAACCCACAACCAAAGTGCAACTGGTATTTATCACCTACCACTAGACTACGTGAAATCCCTGGTTAGTTTGACTGATTTTTTAGTTAGATGATTTTATGAATTAAGAGTAAGTTGATTTTGGGATATCTATGGAAATTTATTAACCTATCATGGAGGATATGTGATTAGGTTAATTACTTTTCAATATGAGACTTTAAGAGCAACTGATGTTGTTAGGATATAAATGTTACGATTTAACTTGGAATGCTATGTGACTAAATCCTTCTAATATTTTACTTTCAATCTTAGTTTGGTTTACTTTGATGAATTTGATGGACAAATTGTTTATCGAATGGTCCTCGTTGAACTTTGGGTTTTTTTGGACAAATTTTGGAGATTAAGAATAGATTTTCTTTTTATGAAGGGTTATCCTTTTCTGGATTATCTGATCTTGTACTAAACTTTTTGGTTTTGGTTTTGGTTAAAGTCTAAATACATGGGAAGTATATCATTCTCTTTTGTGGATTAGGTGATTCTCTAGAAGATTATTATAGTACTCTTAATGTGAACAAGTCTTCCTAAATACTCGTCTTTTGGAGAAAATATGAGTTTTTGTAAGAAATATAGTAAAAGATAAAAGTCAACATGAAAAGTAAGTATGTTTACTTATGTTTTAGTTAAGCTCAAAAATAAATTCCTCAATGAAGAGTAACTTAACACAAAAATGTTTTCTGTTATATTTTCCTACTGGGGAATCCAATACCATTTAACCCATCACAAGTTTGTGATTTTTCTTATGATTAACTTTCTCCTAAATATGTTTTCTATCACTCTCCATCAGAACATGACCCTAAGTTTTCTCCTCCATGTCCATGTTTTCCTACATGGAATCCTAGTATGTTTTAACCCGGGTGACCTCTGTACCTCTCTTTCTTTATTTTAAAGTTATTGTTTTACCGACTCTTGTTCCGATGTGGGACTTTCAAGGATGTTTCCGAGCCCAATTTTAAAATTGTGAGGACACAATTCCCAAAAGGGGGGGAAGGATTTAACACCCCTGGTAAATAAAAGAATATGACATTTTTATATTTATCTCTATTTGTGAATAAAATGTTAATATTAATTTAAAGGGAACGCAATGCTTGATGGCTTACCCAATACGCAACAACGAGTTCCTTTGAAATCTTACGTTGCACTATAATAATAAAATAATATTATTTTAAATGGTAGTTAACGCGTAGCCGTTGTAATGGAGGGAATGAACAGAACTAACTACAAAATTATTATATATGTTTGTCAAATATTTTTACTTTTTTCAATAAATTTTAGAGGATTAAAAATGAGAATGAATTCAATTTTAAGCGTACACATTCTAATATTCTTTAGAAGGTCGATTAACCGCCTTTTGATGGAGAACCTCTTTTAAACCCACTTTTTGACAATTTTATGTGTTATATCTGACAAAATAAAATTCTTTTTTAGAATCGAGACATCAAAATTTACTTTGTGTAATTTTTTGGTATCTTTCCGATAAAGTTCATTTTTTTCTGAATAGTGAAAAAATGTTGTATTTTAATTCAAAACCTCCTTTTAATCTAATTTATTTATATGATTAGATTATATTTTTAATTGTTTTTAAAGTAAAATTAGAATATATTTTTACCATTTAATCCAATAGTGGTCATTGGAATTAATTTCACTTTGAAATTGGACTTAAACTAGTGTCAATCTTTTAATAGATATTGTTTCTTAAAAACACGCTATTTGTTTTGAAAATAGGAATTAATTATTAAATTAATTAATAAAGCTTATATGTTTTTAATTTTGTAAAATAGAAATCATTTTTGAGTTTGGAATATCAAATATATCTTAGGGTGAATTGTTCGTATTTTTCTGGAAAACTTCAATTTTTGATGAATAGTGACACCACTAAGTGGTAGTTAAATAAACTGATTTTTTGTTTAAATGAAACTTTGAAACCTCTGTGTTTTTAATTTAAAAAATCCTATATACATGGTTGTCATTAATAAGTAAAATGTGGTTCAATGAGGTTAAAATAATTTTTTGGTGAATTGTAACTTTTAAGTTTTTAATCGTGATAAGATGTAATTAGTGTAGTTTAAGGTAAAAATAATCTTTCAATAATATTATATGAGCTTGAAACATGTCCTACCCTTATTGGATGTTTCATGGACGACTCATACAATCCATGGGTCAACTTGGGGACCCCATGGTGCCACTTTGGAAGGAAAATGACATTAATATCATTTTATTTAATGTAAAAGTAGAAATGACACAAACATGAGTTGTTTTACTAAAACAATTTATAAATGGGGTTATACAAGTCATACATTTGACTATAAATAGTAATTGGACATATAAAAATATTTCCTACCTCATTGTATTTTTTGTTATAATTTTTATACATTAAATAAATTAAATTATTTATGACATCATGATGATGCAGCGATTACCTCATTATTTGACGATTTAAATAAAATGAAAAGATAATGTAAAATATAAGACCTAAACTTGTCAAAAACCTATTGGATGGGTATATTTCGTACCCTTATCACCTTATCCTCGAATTATATTAATGTGGGACCTTTTAAATCCGAAACGCATTTCAAAATAAAGTAACATTTCTTTACTTTCCAAGTGTGCCTCTGCTCTCCTCTTATAAAAGGCCCCCACCACTATCACCTTACCCACACCTCTCAAGCCTTTGGTTCGGATAAGATCTGCCCATTTTTCCTCTCCACATCCCTCTACTACTCCTAAAGGCCTCTCTTTGGGAAGAATTCTTCCCAAGGATGCCTTTGATCTCAAATAAAAAAGAGTTACCCGATTTTAAGGTAATGTCTTCACTTGTGTTCTTTTGTTTTATTTTGCTTGTCCAACCCCCTAAACTCTTTTTATTCATTTCTTTTGTAAAAACTCCAGAATCTTAAATATACTAGGATTTTTTTATAATTATAATTCTAGGTACACTTACACACACCTACATCTAATGGTTAAATAACATATTGTTCCTGTGGATGTCGAATTTCTGCCTCACGAAACGATGATTGTTCAACACTCATATAACACCTTCAAATGTGGCCATTAAAATGTCACCATATTTATATATGTTATATAATATTTTTATGTTTTACTTAATCTTCTGTATTTTTCTTTTGTGGCATACCTTTATGGTTTCCATTGTGGGTAAACACGATAATTTCATTTTAGGAAGTGCGGACTACCGCCCCCTCAAAGTGATTTAATTCATTAATGCCATTGTTGGATGTATAAAGGATGGATTTAAAGTTATTATATATTATTTATATTACATATAAATGATGAATATAATTATGGAATTAAAATATACATACCTCTCATTTGGTTTTAATTCCATTAATATGACATAGATATGAAAGTAGCGTTCATGCGTACGTACGGCTTACCGCCTCCATGAACGGTGCATTTCATTTCTTACCTCTAAATGATTATGTAATATTATAAATACATGTATATTCTGGATATGTATGATATATATGATATCCAAATCATGAATATCATTATGGATATAATGAACCTTTGACCACACGAACAACATGTAATTGTAAGAAGTCCACTTTCGACTTAAGAACCAAATATCGACAAAACAAACATTATTAACTTAAATGATTACATAATGTTTATAACATGGAAATAAGTGATATAAAAGGAATAATTAACTTGAAAAAGGTTTTTCAGAAAGTGGAAATTAACTCAAGTTTATTATTTAGGAGGTTAAAGAATGATCGAGTCAAGTCGGACCCAGGGTAAGGGAGCCAACCTCTCTCTTTCTTTTTAAGTACTCTCTTTTATGTCAATTCTTTTAATCCCATATTTATTATGGTTGGGGATGTTATTTTATATTCCTAATAATTTAATTTTTATGTTCATATTATTAGAGACCCTATTTGATCTCATAAATCCATTTTTGGATGTTTTAAGTGGCGCCGTTAGGCTGCCGAGTTTTCGTAAGGGATTTTTCATCTCACTTTTATTCCCGTGACATTTATGCTACGTTTGCCACTATTTTTTTGATTGGTGTTTTTACTTCCCATTATTATACAATTTTTGTAGTATAATTTCATTTATAGGTATTTACATCTTCATTGTATGACCCTTCTTCCATGGGGTGTACTTTTCGAAAGTTACCCAACTCGGTAAGGGGACCTTTCACCCTCCTCTTTTTAAAAGACTTATTTTGTTATGTCTTTCAATTCACGTACTATTATGTTGGTATAAGTTCTTATATATCCTTATTTATGTAAATTTTATGTCCAAGTGATGATATACCCTTTATCTCTCTCATCAACCCTTTTTGTAAAATTTTATGTGATGCCGTTAGGCTGTCAAATTTAACCAAGGGAACTTCTTAACCCAATTTCGATTTGTTTGGGTTCAACATGTAGTTATTGAATATGTCATCCTTTGAATATGTGTGAATGACCATTTATTGTTTTAAAATTAATATCCACTTATATTGGGTGTATTTATATTTGTCACACATAATTATGAGATTGATTTATCCTTAATTTAAGGATACCTTCTTTATAATGGATTTCATCTCATTTTACATTTCTTTTGAGACATCATTGTTGTTATGCATCAATTAACTCTTATATGGTGTGTATAATGTCCTCTGACATATTATATCATGAATACCTTTATTCTCATGATATTATAAAGTTCAGATTAAATGTTATTCCGCAATTATTTGTATTCAAGAGTCTCTCATTTTGTTAAAAACTCTTTAACAAAAATATCGTTTTAAATGTTTTAAAGATTTATTATTCTAAATATTTATCTTTAATGTCCATGTTTTCAAAATGGTTTTCAGTATTTATTTATATAGACATTAATGTTTTAAAATTATAATTCCAATAAAAGCTTCAAAGTATTATGGGACACTTTGATTCAAAAATCTCATTTAAATGATTTTTGAAAATCGATTGATTAATTCAATATCTTGGAATTACTTATTTTGATTGAAAATGAAATGTTTTTATTGAAATGTTTATATTTTAAATATTTTATGTGTAATGATGTTACTTGGAAATTTTACAGGTGGTTACATGATAAACCATATGACGGGTGGTGCTGTGAATACCAGGACGAGAGGTTATGTTATAACCTCCAATGTATTGGGTATAGAAGTCGGCCGTATGGATATTCCATTAAGTATGTGTGGAAGTCCACCGTATGGTTATTCCATTTAAGTATGTTTATGTCCCATGTTACCTTTATATGTTATGTGTTCTTTATATGGGTTTTATGGTAATCTTTTGGTTACAAAAGTGTATGTAATGATATTTTATTCAGTGAAGAGTTTTTACTACTTCCTAAAGGTGAAAGGTATTACTTTTATAAAGTGTATATGGTTTACTTGTTTCTTTGAAAAACTAACAGTTTTCATTATTTGTGTATCCCTTACTGAGCTTTTTATGCTCACCCCAAGTTTTTTTGAAATGTTTTTCACAGGACTTAATTTGGAATAGGGTCAAGTATGGGATCAAGGGAAAGTCATGCTATCTAATACATGGAACTAGACATGTTTCTTTTTAAGGGTTTTTATTTTATGGAAATTTAGTAGAAGTGACTACTTTGTAATCTTTTGAGGTGTAATAGTTATGTCCTAATTCTCGAAAATTCTAAACCTGAAAAGATCCTCAATGTGAATTATTCATTTAAATCAATATTATTTAAGGTTTAAGGTCGGGGCCTTATAAAGACACCCATGAGAAATAACTTAATATCACAATTATGATGACCACATACAAATTCTCATTATGTAATATAATCCCTTTGTAAAAATATCTCATCATGAAGGTTTCATGATAGTGTCATCAACTGATTTTCCCAGTATATATTTGTTCGACTATCTAAAATGAACATATAATTACACCATGTACATATAATTTAGGAAATTATTATGTTACAATAAAAGAGCCAACATATAGAACCTTTATAAAGATGGGTGGGAAAAATCCTTCATTGACTTATCCATTAATGACATGTCAACTATGAGGCCCCCAATTTACCCTACTAATCGACAATATATATTGAGATGATTTTTATTAATAAATATATGTGCATGAGTCATGAAATTTATTAATGATAATCTAAATTTCTATGGACCATTACAAAAACTCATAGATAGGAATATATGATCTCACCAAAACATGCAGAATTTCTACAGGAGGGTTTTTTTCTCATAATTCCCCATCTTATAGATTACTAAGTTAGAACATCATGAGAAGAAGCCTCATCCAATTATTATTACTCACACCCAATGGTATAAATAATGTGTTTCCCATAATATTAAATTATCCAACCACAAAACATTATTAGAAACATTTTCCTAGAACTTCAAGGTTCTCGTCATAATGGGGAAATACTATGAACATATCAATATGAAAAATACTCTGGTACATTGTTACATTAAATCAATGAAGAAGAATAAAAAATAAGTTATAATTTGTTTAATTAATATTAAATACAAGGAATATATATATATAATCAATGTACAATCTATTGGTCCTAAGAAACCAACTCTAAAGAACTCTTACATGGACTAGATCCAACTAACTTTGACTTTCAGTCTCCTAGACCTCACATGACAATAATGTTTATTTTTATTTGATAATTTATTCAAGGGGTCCAAAACATTTACTTCCATAAAAATACTACCCACTACAACCAAAACTCTCAGAGAAAAACCCCTCAATAGATGATAATTTCAAAGCCTGTGTTTTTTTTACTGATGTGACTTTGGATCATTTGTGAGATACACCACTGTAGTATTATCACAATGAAGTGTGATAAGTTCTTTACTTATTGGTACCACTTTAAGAACATGGATTTAGTTATTCATCCATAATTATTCCTTAATTTCCTTGGAATATGAAATATTCTTGAACTCCACTATAGAATCTAAGACCATAGCTTTCTTTGAGCTCTTCCATCTCACAACACATTTATTCAAAATGAAGATGTATCCTGTTTATGAATTAATCTCATCTTGATCAGTTTACAATATAGAATCTATATATCCTATAATGAAAAGTTTCTCATATCATCTATAGACTAGAAAAATATCTGTAGTATGCCTCAGATACTCAAGGATAGTCTTCACTGCCATAAAATAGCGGTCACCTAGATCGGCTTGATATCTTCCTACCACACTCAATGTGTAGGAAAATTCTATCCTAGTAAATAGCCTGGAAAAAATGTATGAACCAATCACTTATGTTTATATAATCCTTTACATTCTATTTCATTACTCATGAGTTTGAGAAAATATTTTCATAGAGAGATGAATTCCATTTGACACTAGAAAGAACCCCTCTTGGACTGTTCCATACTAAATCTCTTCAGTATCATGTTAATGTATATACATTTACTTAAGGTGAGAAACCTCTTTGATATATGATGATGTATCTTGATCCTAAGAATATATAATACCTTACTCATTTACTTTATAGATAATCATTTATTCAACAACACCTTAAAATACTATAAGATTAGTATTTCATTTATTAGGAGTAATATGTCCTCAATAAATACTATTAAAAAAATGAACACACTTCCACTGACTAATTTATAGACACATCACATTAATTAATTATTTTAGAAACCAAATTTCATTATGGTGTCATCAAAATTAATGTTCCATGACCTAGATTCGTACATGAATCCATAAATGGATCTTTTCAACTTGTATACCTTATTTGTGTCCTTTGGAGTTACAAAAACATCATGTTGTTTTATATAGATATATCCCTGAAGGTTATTGTTAAGGAAGTATATTTAGAATTAAAATTTCTTAATATCATAATCATGGGAAGATAAAATTAAAATTTGAGATTTTATGGATTTCAACACTGCAACTGGTGAAAAGGTTTTATCATGGTCATTGTATTGTTGTTGTTTAAAACCTTTGGAACCATTCGTGCCTTATATGTACTGAATTTTCCTTCTATTTATAGTTTATTATAGAATAACCACTTCTAACCAATTGGATTTACATATAATATATGGTCTACCAAAATGCAGACATATTTTGGTACATGGAATCTATTTTAGAATTCACAACTTTTTTCCACTTAGCAACATCTGTTTCGCTTACTGCTTCCTTATATAATTAAGGATCATTATTGTCAACTAATAATGAGTCATTATACTAATTTAAAATAAATATATAACATTATAGTTATATATCCTCTCTTTTACTCCTATGTTATACTTGTGTCTCTATAATAGTATCTTCTTCCATGGGGCTTTGTGGAATCTATTCATGTTCCAACTCTTGTGTGCCTTGAGCCTCAAATTCATCAAATTCTATCATTGTCCCACTATATCTTTGAGATATTTTCTGCCTCTGAAGGAATATATAATGTATCTACACTATAATGTTTTTATAAATGTTCTTATATGTAATATCCCCTTATTTTCATGGGTTATCTTATAAAGGTACACTTTGTGACTTGGGGTGAATGTTTGTTACCTGAAGAGGCCTTAACAAACACTTTACTGCCCCTAAAATGTAAATTGATTAACATGGTTTTCTTTCAACTCCAAAATTCATATGGAATACCATTTATCAATGTATTTTTTACTTGGTTTAGTATTTGTGCTACTATTTATAACATGTATCCCTAAAAGTATAATGAATGAATCGCATGACTCGTCATTGATATCACCACGTACAACAAGGTGTGGTTCCTCATTTATCATACACCATTACACTGAGGTGTGTAAGGAGGATGGATTTGGGATTTTATCCCATAATCCCATAAGTAATCAATGATGTTTTTTTAAGATATTCTATAAGATGGTCCGAGCATAATTTCTTTATATTCTTGCCAAGTTGGTTCTAAGATTCATTCTTATATTCCATGAATTTATCAAAAGAATCTTACCTTTACATTATTATGTATACATATCTATATATACTAAAATAATTAGTAAATTTTATAAAGAATGAGTACCCTTCTCTTTCATCAATAGGAATTGGTGCACACACATTGGTATAAACTAATTCAAGAATATTTTGATCCCTTTTATCTTTCCCACAAAATGGAACATTGTTCATTTTCACTTAAAATACAAGTGACATACACCAAGTGGATCTAGTTAAAAAAGAATATAAATATCTATCTTGATATAATTTATTTAAGCGCTTTTTGTTTACATGACCGATCTACTGATTCCAATGTTGGGTGTGGTATGATTCATGTGATGTAATTTAGTTATAAATTTACATTACTTTGTTCTTGTAACCCAGCATATAAAGATCGTCATTTAAATGTTATATAATATAAAAAATTATATATTTATAAAAGTAGAAAAATTTAATACCAAATTTGAATAAAAATCCACCAGTATCAAGTATGGATACATAAATAATGTTTTTTTAAAATATGGGACATAATAAAAACAGTTCGAAACCAAGATCATTTCGGTCAGCAACATGAGGTTGTAGTCCTCAATAGCTACAATAGAGATTTTTGCTCTATTGGCTACTCATAGATCTACCTCCCCTCAGTCAATCTTTCTAAAATGACTTGGTTCCTATATTTTAATACATATGGGAGAACCAAAATCTATATCTAATAACCCATATATAGAAATATATAAATTTTACTTGATAAAAATTCACATAAATCTTCCCCTTACTTATTTAGCTGGGTATAGTTTTTATTCCAATGGACCTTCTTACCACCTGTGAAAAAGACAACATCTTATTACCTTTCTTTCTCCTTGATCATCCTCTTATTGGATGGTTATGAAGAGGAATTTTTATTAATTATATTCATTTACCTTTCAAATGTTTCCCTATATAGAAGTAGTTTTTTCATGATTCAAATTCTTATCTATTTAGTTAAGATGTGTAAAAGGAATTAGTAGAGACTTATCAATGTTTTTCATATTCAAATTAATTACAATGATAAATAATCTTTAAGGGAGTGATTCTATAATGATAATAATTCCCAATTCTGTGATGATTTTAAACCCTAGAACCTATAAACACTCAATGTGGGTAATGTGCCTGACTATTTGAGGCCCAGCTAGGGCATCCTCTCTAATATTTCTCCAAAAAAGTGCCTTGTAGATAAAAAAAAAACCCATCTTGAACTCTCATAGTTAATACCATAGAGGTAATCAATCATTCTATACACATCAATGTTTTCGTGAGACATCATGAGTTCACTAGACATAGGAGAAAAAATCAAACATTGAATTTTGAGCATAACATTCATCTGTTTCTCATAGAATGAGAAACATTAATACCTTTTCGCCTTATAAGATAGATTTGTAAATGAGGATTTGAGCATGTAATATTTCCTTTCATGGCATAGCACAACCCAAAGGAATTTTTACCATTCCTAGAATTTTCTATAAATTATATGGTTGTTTTTATCCAATATTTATCATAGGGATAACATGTGTGATGACATTTACATTTTGTTTTATAATTAAAAGTATAGATTATTAGTACTTTTCTGGATTACAAATTGGGTGAGATATAATAAATTAATTTATTTTATTAAATCATCCACTATTTTATCATGTTCTTATTTCCCTCACCATTGAACTTGGAATGTTTAGTTTCTCAAAAAATATATTTACAAGGATCCATATTCCCTTTTTAATAACCCCAACGTTGATTGGTCAAGACACTTGATGGTGTTTAGATAGGCATGTCTTTTCCAACTATGAGCTTGTAGCTCCTTGATCCATTGAGTAGACACCCCTATCCTAAAATCATGACCTAGATTTCCTTAAAACCCGTCTCCAAATTATACCATGTCTAGAAAGAGGTAATCTTCATGATCTAAAATGGTCATGTCAACCCAAAAACATTATAATAACTTCCATTATAAATATAAGTTTCAAAATAAGGGTTGGTCGAACACTTAGTTCTACTGAGTTTTAGTCCCAATAATATAATGGTAGGCCAAGTATGTCTTAATATTTAATTGAAGAATTTTAACTTATCATGTATAAATTTTATATTATTTTATCCCTTAATTTTTTTAATATTATGTGGATGGTACTTGATTAATTAACTATGATGGATAAAAAATTTATGCATAATTCATTTATTAAATTTTGATCTTTTCAAACTAATTCATTTATTAACGTAATTGTGAAATAAAATCAATAAAATAAATAATTGAATAATATAAAATAAATAATTAATTAAATTTCCCATTCATGAGATTTCTATAATGGTTTTTTTAATGAGATAACATTAAATCACCCTTTGTCCTAGAAAAATAACTCATATTGCTGGTCTTAGCATGAGTTACAACATTCCACCTTTCGACCATTGTATCACCTGAGTTAGAATCATAATTTTTCCATCCTTAAAATCTTCCATGAACATTGGGACACTACATTAATTATATATATTTATGACTCATACATAGGTAATGATAACCAATAGATTGATTAAAATAGGATTACCTAAACATATATGGACATGCAGGTCCTACATAATAATGGAGGGAGAGATAACTCTAAGGTAATCATTCAATTTAATATTAAATAATTGAAAAAAATTGTAATAAATGAAATTAAAATATCCAACACATACATTGGGTTTGGTCAAAGTCATGAATGGTCATGTATGAAACAAATATGCAAAAATAAATGGATAGAAATAATTTCATTATTCATTATTTATTATTAATATGAACATAATTTGATTAATTAATTAAGGATTTAATTAATTTTATTTCATCTTAATGTTAATTCAAATCTAATTGGAGATACCCACAATTTAAGTAATTCTTGTAAAACAAATGACAAAATCAATTATGATATATTTATTAAAATAAATTAACTGATCATTTACAATTATTTAAAACCATTATTAATTTTCAAACATTCAATGGTGTAAAAATAAAAAAAATAAGGTTTTGAAGTTGAAATTTTATAATTTCATTTAATTTTAATTCCATCAATTAATTGTAGATTACACAATGGGTATATCAAGCTACATGGTGTGTATCTCAGTTTCCGTATATTTAGGGTACATGCCTAGTCCTACATCATGTATCTTGGCTGGAATACATTACAAGTAATGACTAGATTAACATCATGTGTTCCTCTTTTGGTGTTCCTAGGATGCATGCCTAGGTATCTGGCATGTGTCTTGGTGGACTAGACAACATGTACATGCCAAGTATAGATAGTGCATCTCTTTGCCTTCTGAGTCAGTTTTCTCACCTAGTAGCTCAATGTGTTCTTTAGAAATGATATTTGATGAACTACATTCCATGTTTACTCCATACATGTCATGTATTTCATTAATGATCAAAATTCTCAGTGTCACATGGTTTTTACCATATATGATGACTACATGGATTTCATAATTTAGGCTTCTAACCCACATTGACTACACAAAGTGTACATAATTACATAATATATAATTAGAAAACCCACATGTCACCATGGCTGGTAAAGACATGGCATACAATGCATGTAATTACTTCATTATGTGTCATGTATTCTAAATCACATCCAGATGGAGTGTACTAGGGTACATGACATATACTTCCAAGTACACACCATATAACCTTGTTTTATCAGAAAAAATTGTCAATTTCCCAATAGAATCTCTTGCTATTCTTCATCTATTCTTAAAACATTAATAAAAAAACATAGTTTAATTATTATGATTAATAATATAAAACATGTTATTTTAGATGATATTTACAGAAAAAACAAAAATAAATTAAAATATAATCACAATTGGTTATAGATCAACAATCATATAAATAATTATAAATTTAAATGTGATAGCTCTGATACCACTTGATGGTTCCAGGCATAGTAGAAGCATGTGGTGGGGGAGTTATATTAAAATATTATTTAATAATCATTGCCTGAAACCATGAGTGAGGATCTTGTATGTCAAATTTATAATTAATTTATTAATTATCTAAATAAATAAAAAACTAGGTTTAGGAACTTTCTTCATTGATGAATGTTGATCATCCAAGAAGTCCCTTTCAGATTGCCTTTGTTTCACAGTGAGGATCTAAGGATAGGATCATTGTAGCGGTGATCCAAATGTTATCCAATGATATCTAAGAAACACTACTCAATATCTAGGTTCTATCTTGAGGAATCAAATTTCTTGCATTGTTTGTTCTTGATTGACCATACTTTAGCCTTGAATAAATCTCTCTTTTATTTGTTATTCATAATAGAGAGAGAGAAATATGATTTGAGAGAGCTTTAATGGTTCACTATGATTCTCTAATCTCAATTTTTTATACAATACACAAGAAATAACAATCAATTTATAAAGGTAGGGTTTAGGATAAAATATTATTTAACTACATGTCAGCCATTAAAAAACATTTAAAACCTTTAGTAAACCCCACTCCACATCATAATTTTTTTTGGTTCACCATCTTTTGAAAATTGATACATAATATTTACCACCAAATAAATAATTATTTTATCAATGGATGTGGTATTGGTCCATTTGAACTCATTATTATTTATTTAATACCTAAATAAATGATTTCATCATAAATAAATATTTAATTCACATACTAGAGAATAAATATTTATTAAATATTAAATAAAATAAACAAATATATTTTTATTCTCACGTTGGAGAATAAATATTTATTTAATTTATGTGATTAATATAACTTTAATAAAATTATTCCTTAGACTTGAGAATAATATTTATTCCAATAATTAAATTAAAATAAAATTTAATCGAGTTAAATGGAAACACATAGTGTGTGACCCTCTTGGATTATTTATAATTTTTATTAGGAAAGCTTGCCTAAAGACTTGGATTACTATCTAGAAACGGGAAAAGGAACCCAAGATAACGAAGTTAAGGTCTCGTTGACATAAACCACATAAAAATACCAATTATATAATATAATCATTTTTTCACAATATCTCATCAAGTAGGTTTCATGATCGTTTCATCATCCTATTTTTCTCGATATTTATTTATTTTACTATCTAAAATAAACATGTCATTACACTATGACAAAGGAATTTATGTGATGATTATATTCTAATTAAAGATTCGAGATATAAAATCACATATAGATGGAAGGGAAAAATCCTTCTTCAACTTATCCATTAAATATATGATAATCATGACACACCTAATGCACCATACTTTCCTCCAACATATGGCATGATAGGTTTTATCATTAAATATATGTGTGCAATTCATGAAATTTATTAATGATAATATTAATGTCAATGGACCATTAAAAATTCTTACTAATAGGAATATATGATGACACCAGAACATGAGGAATTCATAATGGTAGTCATACTCTCATAATATCCCATCATGGAGAATACCAAGTATGAACTTCATGAGAAGAAGCCTCATTTGCTTATGAGTAATATCACCTGATAGTATAAATACTACATGTCCCATCATAGTATGTTAACAAACTACAGAACTATATGAATAATATTTTCATGACATTTTAAGGTTCTTATTATAGAGGGGTACTTATATGACCTAATAATTGCAAAAAATACTCTAGTAAATAATTAGATTAAAGCCTTGAAGAATAATGAACAATATATAATAAGATATTTAATTAATATTCAATACTTATAATAAGAATGTAATCAAATTATAATAAGTTAATATTAGTAAAACAACTCTAACACATAATACTACATAATTAACTATAACACGCATTGGCCCTACCTCCCCTAGGGCTATATGGTCCTTAGGGCACTGTTTGATCTTAGAACATATTTTCCTCACTACTTCGACCAGATCTTCCCATCTACTCATCACCGACCACTACGCATGGAATTTTTATATAGACTGGGTGCCTCAAATAATTATAAAAATTTCTAATATGGTATATATTGACCCATGGATTCTAAATCTTGTATTTATTTTTAGAATTTTATCATTTACTTGGTCAAATTGAAGAGATAATTTAAGAGTGGTTGATGCTTTTCTATAAGATTTCACCCAAACTATAAATCCAATAAGAGTGATTCCAAATCCATTAGTTGAGTCTATGTGAATGATTTATAAAGGAATGTGTTTCCCCACATGATTCAATATTATTTTTAATAAATTAGTATATTAAAAAAAGTATCCTCAAAAACTTCTCTCCAACTTATCTCAAAATCCTTGGTACAATTATTAATTAATCAAAAGAAATTTTAATTTTTTAACATGTAGAATATAGATCTATAAGGTTTCATCATGAATAAAAGAAAATTTTTACTTAGTTATGGAGTAAAATTTCAAACCAAAATATTCTCCCTATAATTTATCATAATCTAAGAATTAGATTTACAAGATTAAAATTCTAATAGAACTAAATTTAATAGATTAAAAATATACTTTAATTTTAAAGGATTATTCAAATTTTGTACCAATATATAATAATATATATTTTTAGTCTCAAATTTGAAAAATCAGATAATAGATAACACATATTCCATGTTGATTCATCATAATTCAGCGACTGTCCTTCGATATTGTGGAACCTTATATAATGTATGAAATCTAATATAAATTACAGTTTTCTTATAATTTCCACTAAATTGGTTTTATTAATGGGTAAGAATAGTTAAGATTCCATGCAAAATAAAAAAACAAAAAATCACTGAAAAAAATATCCAATGATGACATAATGAATTAACATTGCTGAAAAATGACCAAAATATTATCCAAAAGGAAACACCACATTACAGACTCAATGATACAATCTCTTAATCAATCATGAAATCCGATAATAAGGAATTTATTTTTTACCCTTTTTAATAGTTTTTTTATTTATTTATAATTTTTTTGTGGTAGTAAATTAATTCAATTAAATGCTAATAAATTCAATAACACTAAAATCATTCAAAAATAAATGAAAAGTAACCCTTAGGAGAAAATGAGTACTATTATATCTTATACATTTTAAAAAATACTAATAATGTTTTAACATATATAATATCACATAAGAATGCATTGAAAGTAATATATCCAAAGAAAAAGGATATACATTCAATAAATGATCATAAAAAATAATTTGTGATGTATCTTATAGAATATCTGATTGATGATGAACCTAAATTTAAAAAAAAGAAATGGTTATCTAATCTAACATATATCATTGTGATGAATTATTATGGAATTATAATAATGGTTACAAATTTAATATCTATGATCAATATAATAAAAGTATTTTATAAAAAATAGAGTAATTAGTATATTCATATTATTGATTTTATAAATCATAAAATATAGAAACAAAAACTTATTATCAATTTCATATTTTAGCAACATTAAATTTATATACGATGTTGGTTACATGAAATTAAGAGTACCAATATTCAAATATAACTAAGTTTATGGTAATAGTAGTGTTAATCATGTTCAATTTTTATTTACATTATTAGGCATAAAATATTAGATTACAAGGATTACCCATTTAACATGGTATCACATGAAAAAGTTTTTTAGGTTTTTTAAATTTCAAATTACAGGTTATATGTTATTTTAAAAGGAAATATAATTCACATTGTTATGAAAAATGTTGATGTGTTTATTTACATCTCGGATATCCCTCCATATATAATATGAATAACAAAGGATAAAAAAATAAATACATAGATGTAAGTTATTCTTTATAAAATTATCCTAAAGAAGTGATATGGGAAAATAATTCTTCAATATATGAAACATACTATAGTATTTCAAAAAAAAAGTAAATCATTTATTTTTAAAAAAATTATATATTCAAATAAATATTCTTTAGTTTTTTATGATAATTATTATTATATTATATACTATAGATTAAAATTATTTTTTAATATATAATTTACAACCAAATCCCAACTGTTATGCTACCAACATTATTTTTAATAAAACTATTATATATATATATAAATTTCAAATTTATTAAATACATATAAATTATAAAATTTTAACTTATAATATTTTTAGAAATTTAAAAATGAAAATAAAATTAAACATTTTAATTATAGAACTATTATTTATTTTCATTAATATGTTTTTATTAAGTAAATTATGTGATGTTTTCTTGTTTTCATTCTAATTAATATGTTTTGAAACTTTTATATTTAAATTAATTGATAGAGTAATATATGTTGTCATATAATAATTAATTTTTAATTTAATTATAAAAATATGTTAGACCCTTCTATCAAGTCTTCTTTTCTAGATAATATAATTCTTCCACAGTATGTAAACATAGTAACCCATATTTAACATGTTTTTCAGTAGTTCATGGGAATGAAGATAATAATAATGTATTTTTATGATAATGATAACATTATCATTAAACATTTTTAATTTAATTTATATTTCATTATCATTTCAAGACTATGAATAGATTATCATCTTGTTCAGTGGGTTAAATATTTTCAATAGGATAATATAATATCAATTCTTGAAGGCCATAGAGATAAAATGTAACTTGAATTAAATATTGGATCATTAAATGGAAATTGGGATGGATCAATAAATAAAAATATATACCAATAGGAAAATATTAGGCCCTAATGTCATGGTAAATTTATATATAAATAAATCTTATACCATGGTAAAAAATTTGGAGTTCTCCATGTTTATGTGGATACTCCAATTGGGTTATCCCATTTCACATAATATGTTCATCATGACCTTGGATAATCATTATAGAAAATTCAACACTCAGATCACAATATGAATGGTGTATCCTTATAGAGGTAAGATTTTATTCAATTGTGTGAAAGATCTTTCCATTGTAGATGACATAATTTTCTTCATCCACGGAATGGAAATATCCCTTCAAGGCTTTAAAAAGATCATAAATGAATAGGGAAAACAAAGAGACTAGTGAATCAAACAAGAAAAATGAAATGTATATATTTCCAAGCATATTAGTGTAAGTATAATTAAAAGGGTTGAAAAAATTCTATTCATGGATAGTAGTAATGTTCTTATCAAATACTTTATCGAACCTTTTTCCTTAGGTATAATTCTAATCCATCATTATAAGGGGTAGGTAAACCATACAATGAAATGGATCAAAAACTATAAAATCATATTCTTATCAAAAAATGGAGTGGAGATATCAATTTTTATATATAATAGACAAGAAAATCAATTGGTGAGGGTGGAATAAATGTGGGAAACATTGAAGAGAATATGTACTACTTGCACGTGAGACTAGCCTAGTTTTATAATGAAGGACATAAATTTTAGGCTGTGTTCATGTAATATAAATACTTTTATATAGATTATAATTTAACCTTTGGGAATTAAATATTATCTTACATGTGGATCTATATAAAATGTTATACCCCCTCTTGAATTACTAATCTAGTTGGATAGTTTATAGAGTGATAATTTGTTCTAGAGAACCCTATTCTATCGTGAGTGTTTTATCATAGGATAAAACATTCAAAACTATAGTCATCACCCAATTAGAATTTAGATAGTTCTCAAAAAATATCATATTATTTTCATCCAATGTATTAAAATATCATAACATGAAGACCATTTTGAGTTTACTACATCTTTATTGGGACCCTTCAATGTGTCAGATGTCGATAATTTTTTTCATGGATGAAAGGAAGAAGAAAAATTGGAGGGATGAATCTAATTTAACAATATCCATTTAAAATATATCTTCTTGATTTTGTTTATTCATAACCATTCTATTTTAATTGATAGATAGGTGAAACATAAATGGATTCAACTTGCCTCTAAATGTAGCTTTTATGAATCCCTAAAACTGGAAACTTTATCCTACTTATTATTTGAAGTAGGAAAGGTGATGTTTTTTTGGACTATTCTTAAGAGACACTTGGTGAATCCATGAATCCTTTCATTAATAATGGATCTCATGGGAACATTGTCTCAAAAATATAGATCAAGGGTCATAATATAGACTTAATAGTGGTATGCTGGGTCATTTGGGAGGAACAAAATGAATTTAGAACCAATAGTTAGCAATGTTATTCTATATTCCTAAAATTTATAGTTTTTATAGATACCGAAGAAAAATAAACATATTTATATGATTATTTTTCATGAACAGACATCCTATCTCATAAATGGACACACAAACTACATGATTAATGGTTTAGTGTCTTAGAGGGTCAACTACGCTGAAAAAATCTTTTTAAATACTTTAAAAAAAATTCACAACCACTTAAATCTAAACCCCATTCTAATAATCTCATCTAATATCTATTTTTAATCCTAGGGAATGAAAACATAAGAAATGGGTAAGATTAGATGGCCATTACAGGGAAACAATAATAAACAATTCAAGATGTCCTCATATATGAGATCATAAGTATACAAGAAAACATTTACATGGGAAAAATATCATATCAACATGAGTGATAATAATAATAAATAAGGAATTTTAAAAATATGTTACATAATAACATAAATCAATAAAATATCAATATAAAATCATAATTACAATAACATGGATTAGAAACATTTAATATAAAACATGAATCCTCATAGAATAAGATAATAAAAAAAATCTTTCAAATATGGCACAAATATTAGTATGGGGATCATTAGTTTCATGATCCACACAATCATTTCCCATTCTTATAAGCAATTAAAACATCGTCAGGAATAAATTTCTTATGAGATGTTAAATTTTCCCCAATTCATTGGAGGGTGATACAAGAAACCACTGGTTGTCACTCATATATATGAGTGCCACTTTCAAATAATTCACTAATATCATCATAATGAATCCATGTATATAAAACATGTCTCATAAAAAATTTAAATGAATATCATTCACTTTTAATAAATAACCCATGAAAATAAAAAAAGGGTTTCATAATATTTTGAAATGGTATAAAATAATAATATGAAATAAATTTATTAATATAGAAAAAAGTGATCGCCCACAAATAATATTTAATGAATGAAAAATAGAGGGTGAAACACGAAAGATAACTAGATATAGATCTTTATAATGATATAGAAGAAAATAAAAACCAAATAAAAAAATATATTTTATGATGTAATTTGTTTAATCATTTATGTAAAATTTATAATTATGATTCTCTTTTAAAAAGACTTATTTATTGTTTTAACAATAATATTGAAATTTAAATCATTTATCGAAGTTTATTTGTACTAACAATTTTTTTTACTCGGATATAATGTTATGACCCAAACTGTTACAAATAAATTTCTCCATGCAATGTATTTAAATGTCTTATTAAAAAAATAGTTATATAGAACACACACACTTAACTAGTTTTAATATATCATATCATATTTAATTTATCGTTAAGAATCATTACAATTGATAATATAGATATTGATCAATGATCACAGGATTAATATAAATATAGGGTTTTAAGAAATCCAATTGACACATACAAAAAAAGTGATGGCCTCAACAAGTTTTCTTGTACCTTATGAATCCCATTTATTAGATCTTATGAGGGAGATATCATATTTGAGATTTCCCCTTGACCAAGAACAAGATTACATCCAATAAATTAATCATGAGCGAAACTTTTTACGGGAGATGTTCAAGATCATTGAGATCATGACCCAAACCATGTTTGCAAAACATCCCCATGAATTTCCCACCATCAAACACCTTACCCTTAAAGAGTTTAAGGGTGAATTAAAGGGATATATGTCAATAACCTATAAATACTTGTATATACATTATTTTTTGTAGAATAGATTATATATTTGCATTCTTTTATTGTTACCTTATAGACTTTTTTTATTTTGACTCAATAAAACAAAAATAGAACATTGGGTTAATAATCAATTTCAATTAAGGAATTTATATTGATGAATTAATGGATTTTTTGAATAATTAATATTTCAATAAAATGTTATTACTAATTTTGTTTTGTTAAATATAAATGTTCATATAATTTTTATGATGTCAAATGTATTTTTTATAAGGGTTTGAAAATTATTTTAATAAAAAAACCCAGTATTTGTTAATAAAAATTGATTTTATTTTAAAAGTAAAATTAAAATATTTAAAAATTTATTTAGATAAAATGAATATTATTTTAATACAAATGCGTAAATTATCCAATATTGAATATTTCATTATTTTCCAAGACATTCAAATATTTGGGTAAAAATTAAATACCGTATAAAAACTACTTTGTGTATTATGACATCGTAATGACCCAAAAAGTGTTGTAATAAATACTATAAAAGGTATATAAGCCAAATTTACGTTTTTTATTTAAAATAATGTTATTTTAAGTTTATATGATTAATTTTATATATTATTATGAATTATACAAATCTATTAATATATTTAAGGTTTTAAACTCATTTCATTAAGAGTATGACTCAACTCCAAATAAGAAAGGGGATTATTTTATTAATTTATCCCCCCTGATCTTATAATATAATTAAAATCCCTCCCATTAGAAATAATCAATGGAGAAAAACCATGGTATGGTTTTTGGTTTTGGTTATTTTATTATTTTGAGTCAAAAACCTAAATAATAAATTCGTTTCCATATATTACAATATAAACCCACCAAATATCCCATTTATCTTCACTAAAACTCCTTGAATCCTATTCATAATATTCGCTGCACTCTCTAGAGTCCTCCCAAGTTACCCCAAATCTCTCAAGCAGCCTCTCTGAAGCATTTAGAGTCACACACTCAAGTAAGGGATCTTTTTCTTTATTCTCTTTATTCAAGTATCTTCTTTGACCAATATCCTTTATCTTCCTTTACTCATGATGGGATATGTTATTAAATATCCCTCTTACTATCCAATTTTTTCCAACTAATGATAGATCCCTTTCACTGTCATTAACCAATTTTTATGAATTTTTAAGTGATAATGTTATGCAGCCAAAATTTCACCGCAATTTTCCATGCCAAAACAATTGTGTAGTGAATAACATACTTATTTCTTATCAAGGTTATTCACATTTATACACTTATACCTCTTTTAATTTAGAATTACATATATTTATTCCACACTCCTTGATAAATTAATAAATTATTAAGATGAATTAATTCATTTTGTATGATCTATATGGCACACTTATGCTTGATAATGGAATGAAAGTGATAGGTGAACCCAAAATTATATTTCTTACCAAATAATTAGGTAATGTTTAGTCTCATGAGACATCATCTTGTGATAAAGAGTGATCCTGATTCCACTATGGAACTTTTTACACAATGATTTGTTAGTGGTTTAGGCTTAAACTATGATTATAATGCAATGTTTTAAGTTGTTTCCACAATTCCCATGTTATTTCTATCATGATATATCAAGACTTATTAGTCATGATCCTTTTATTCCCCATTGATATGAATAGTGTCTAACATGTATTACCGTATTTATGTTTTTCCTTTTTTATTCCCTAAGTGGTCTTTATTTATCACCCCTTTCTTATGTATGTCCCAAGTTTATCCCACGCAGTTTGAAAAGACACATAATTTTAGAAGCGTGTTAAAGATGTTTTTAATAATGGTGTTGTATCCCATGTTCAAGATGTTATGATATGTACTTCATTTCCAAAGACACTATACTTCTCGATCTTTCAGGTTTTATTATGTGAACTTTAATGTAATAAATCATGTACTAATGGAAAGTAAATATAAGGGTTGTTATAGTTGGTATCAAAGGGAAAAGTTAATTATTTTTAGGGATTAGGTTTAGAAAACTCTAATGAAAGACTTAGAGATAAGACTAAGAATAAAAAACATACCTAAATTTTGGTAAGTATAAAGGAAGTAGTCTATCAGGAAAATACATCCCTATTTGGATACTACAAGTGGATGTGGGTCTAGCATAGATATACATAGAGTTGAAAACTCTAATAAGGTATGTTAGGCCTAAGTCGGTGTAACCTGGTACACGATAATGAGCCTTACTGTGAACCTGGTCTGACAGTCCTAGATAATATGATTTTCTAAATTCATAATCTATTTAAAAACAATATTAACGGTACAAAATATTCCAATAATTATATATGTTAGGAAGTAGATTGTAGAGAACATAGATTGAAGCATAAAAATTCATAAATTAGGAAATAAATTTAATTTATAAGTAATTCCTTTAATTTCATTGGATTCCACTTTATGTGTTTAATATTTTAAAACAATCACCCATAAATTTCCTTTTATTTTTTTTGAAATGGACAAAAATGGGAGGAATCAGATAAACAATAAATGAAATGGGAAATTTAATGACTACCCCCACGATATGACCAACCTGATGAGAGGAGTAATAAAAAACATTATGACAATACTCTCTTAGATGACTCATGTTCAGAATAGAAACATGGATCATAAGGAGTGCTGAAATCCCCCTAAGAGATAACAATGTGTGATTATGACCTTTATGTGACAAAGCTCTCTGACTTTCAATGGATCATCCAACCCCTTAATCTAATACAAATAGATCAAATCCATTGAGAAGATATTGACCGTCCTTAAATTTTATGATCAAGAGAAGGTTCTATTTTATATTTATCATATAGAGGGAGAACATTATCAATGCTTTAAATTGATAACAATTATCAAGCCTGGGGAAGAGATCAAACAATGAGGTGGAATGAATTTTAGAAAATGTTATTTGATAAATATTTTCCCTACACTCTCCATCTTAAAATGGAAAGGTATTTCATTTCACTAAAAAAATATGAATATATTGGGGAATATATGGAAAAAATCACAATAATTTCATGATACACAATTGAATTTTTTTTCACCCCTGAATACAAGGTTGAACTCTTATTTGATGGGATAAAGCATAGTCTAGGTAAATCCCTGGAGATCCATCACTTTGATTACTATGAGGAAATTGTATGATGTGCCCTAAAATTTAAAATGGGTTTCAAAGAATATAAAGGGTATCACTAGGATAGGAATAAAAAAGTGGAGTTTAATTATAGTGGTCCGCTGGAGAAATATAATGGTTCCAAGAAATTTTATTATCCCACTTTTTAAAGGTGTGTAAAGAAGCACCCCAAAAATTGCCTAAGAGGGATGAAGTAATGATTTAGGTGTAGGAAGTAAGGGAACCTATCTAACAATTGATGATAGGAGAAACCCGGTAATGAAAAGGATAATAGATACTCTCTAGTCAACATTCAGTACATTCTCCTTTCTAAAAGTATAAAGAACCTGGGCAGTTTTCAAACCAATAAACCATGTTAATAGTTTTCAGATATAACAAACAACCTCCAAGGAAGCATGGGTGAGATTTTTTACATCACAACTAAAAAGGTGGATCCCAATAAAAAAGTGGAGACATGTACAATTTTTATTCATTCAAAAATAGAAAATATAATTTTTTATTATAGTTCTATGAATTCGGTTATATCATGAAAGTTTAGTAGAACTATTCAAACACTACTAGAAATCATGGAATTAGAGTTTTCAATTAAAATGAAAAATGGTGAAATTATTGGATCCCAAATATATAACTCCTCCCATGTCACAATTTTCAGGTTGAACATCACATAAAACATTATCATACTACCTTTGGTTTAATTTTATGTAATTTTGGTCATTGACTGTAATTAACTATATATATCTAATATAAGTTGACACAAGAATGAAATCACTATCTATATGGTGAATTGACCCCCAATTCTGTACAAGTGTAAGGAGGAGGATAAACAATTTTTTGCATAAATTTTTTTATCATGGATATTATTTCCCTATGAGGAATCAAATCTAGAAAAAATTACTGACTCTAAGGAAATAATAATCCCTGAATAGATTCTTATAATGAGGGAATACAGTGATGTGCTTCCTAAGGAATTTTATGGTCTTTATCTTAGTTTAGAGTTTTAATTTTTAATTGATCTTATACCTAGAGAGTTGAAATTATCTAAGTATCTATATAGAATTAATATTGTAGAAATTGAGGATCTGAAGAAACAACTACCGGATAATATGGATAAAGGGTTTATCCACCCAATTTCTTCACCATGCGGTGCACCAGTCCTCTTCATTGAGAATAAGGAGTGGTTAATTATCCTATGAATTGATTATCTTGGACATGATAAGATCATGATAAACAAAAAGTAGTCTCTTCCATGGATTAATGAATTGTTCGATCAGCTATATGGAGCACACTACTTATCCAAGGTGGATCTACGATTGGGATATTACCAAGATAGGGTGAATAAGGAGGATATCCTCAAGACTTATTTTTGTACAAGTTAAGACCACTATGAGTTCATAGTGATTCCTTTTGGAATTAATAATACTTAGAAAAATATTTATGAGCTTTATTAGTAGAGTCTTTAGATATTAATTCGAAAAATTTATGGTAGTATTTTTATATTATTTTCTAATACACTTTAAAACTGAGGAGGATCATGAGGCATATCTGAGCACTATGCTAATAACCTTACAAGGGAGAAGATTTATGAAAAGTATACAAATTGTGAGTTGTAGTTGAAGGAAGTATCATTCACGGGACATATCATCATAATCAATGAGTTATATTTGAACCCTTCAAAAAATAGATGCAATTGAAGGATAAACAAGTCCAAAATCTATGATAGATGTCCATAGTTTCCTTTGATTGGTTTGGTATTATCATCAATTTTTCAGTTATTTCTTGTGATTGTTAAACCCCCTAAACATGATATCTTGTGATGGGTACATGTTTTCATGTAATGATGATTATTAAGATAGATTCATAGAGTTGAAAATGAGGTTTACCACTGCACCTATACTGACACTACCAACAAGTGGAGAACTTTTCATAGCGTTCATCGTTGCTTAGAAGAAGAGATTGGGTTATGTGTTAATGAAAAATGAAAAATTCATAGCCTATTCTTCAATGATATTTAAAATTCACAAATATAACTACCCAACACATGATTTGTAGTAGGATTTAAGGATCTTCACTTGGAAAATATGGTGGTGTTATCTCCTTGGGGAGAAGTGTGAAATATATAATGATAAAAAGAGCCTCAAGTATAAATTTAGAAAAAAGAGCTGAATATGCACCAACAAAGTTGGTTAGAGATAATCAATGAATATGAATTCTCAATTCACTACCATCATAGTCAAGTAAATAAAGTGTCGAACACTCTAAGTATAAAGGATCCAGAAATTCTATCATTGATGAGAATTGAGAAGGATATAATTTTATTAGAATTGAAAATGATGGGAATGAGAATCATAAAGGAAGGAAAATCATTTATCCTTTCACAAGTGATTTCCCAATTATACCTTCTAGAAAAGATAATATATTCTCATAGGAATGATGGGGGAATTCATAAGAATGTGGAAACTATAAGAAATAGGAAATCCGTAGAGTAAAATTTTAATGAAGAGGGAATTGTTAGATTTGGTTCAAGAATACTTGTACCATCAAATCCTGAGTTAAAGAAGAAACTGTTGGATAATTCCCATAGTTCAACCTTCTATATCCATCCTAGAAGTAGAAATATGTATCAAGATCTCCAAAAACACTGTTGGAGTAACATTATAATGAAAAAGATCATGTAATATACATCAAGATATCTTATATGTTAGAAAGTGAAACTGGAATGAAAAAATATAAGGGGATGATATAACCATTGCCCATACCTACACGGAAATTGGAAAACATCAACATAGATTTTTTCACTATACTTTTGAATACATATAGAGGAAAAATGATATCTAGGTTGTGGTGGATCATTTTACAAAGTTTGTACACTTCATTGAAATTATAGAATTTTTCTTACTTGATCAATATGCATAGATATACATCACAGAGGTGTTAAAGCAGCATGGAGTACCACGATCGATTATATGCAAAAAAAATTAGATATTCACCTCCATGATATAGAAAATTATCCAAATTATGTAAATACTGATTTGAAATTTAGTACAACCTATCCTAATCAAACTGATGGCCAATCGGAGTGTACTATATAGATACTGAAAGACATGTTGCGATCATAATAAACTTACAAAAAAGGAGGACGAGACCAACATCTTCTTAGGGTTTCTTTCCCATAAAAAAAAAGTTTACACTAGAGAATAAAAATGGATATCTATTAATCTCTTTGTGGGAAGAGGTGAAAAAAACCTAAATATTGGGATGAATATGGTAAATGGAAACTTCTAGGTCATGAAATTGTAAAGGAAATGATTTAAAATGTCAATACCATTCAATAGCACATCAAGGATACTCAGAGTCATCAAAAGATATATACTAAAAATCATAAATGGTACCTATATTGTTATTTTTGAGACATGGTATTCCTTATAATATCTCCATGGAAGAAAGTGACAAGATATGGGAATAAGAGGAATCTTAGTCCAAGATACATCAGCCTCTTTGAGATCCTTGATCACATCAGAGCGGTGGCCTATCGACATTCACTCCCACCTAACCTATCTCAAGTACATAATGTATTCCATGAATGCCTCTTGAGAAAGTACATCCATACCTCTAACATTTCCACAATTTAGAGGTGGTACCATTGGAGAATGACCTTTCCTATGAAGAGTAGTTGGTGAAGATCATAGATCTGAGAGAAATACATTCTAAATAATATAACAATTACATTTATCAAATTTTTGTAGAGAAACCAAACTACTTAAGATGAAATGTAGAAACAGGAGGAGATAATGAAAAAGAGTTACCATATTCTGTTTTAGTATAAGAAAAGAAAATATTGATGAAAAAATTTATTAATGGGGAAAAACTGTTATGACCTGAATTGTTATAAATAAATTTACCCGTAAACTTTATTTAAATATCTTATTATATAATATGGTTATAGAAGACACATGAACATACCTAGTTTTATTATATACTATCATATTTAATTGAAGATTAAAAATAATTATTGTTTATAATATAGTTGTTGAAATGTGATCACATGATTAGTAAAAATATTAGATTTTAACAAATCTTATTGAAATATAAAAAGGAAGTGGAAACCTCAACTAGTAGAATTGGACCCCATAAAGCCCATTTATCAGAGATTAAAAGGGAAATAAAATATATAGGATTTTACCTTGTCTAATCCCATGCTATTATCAAACATTTTAAGCATGAGATAAATGCTTTTTGGGATAATTTCAAGCTCATAGAGATGAAAACCCAAACTATGTTTGTCGAACTGCCCTAGGAAAGCCCCACCATAAAACACCTTACCCAAAGGGTGTTTGTAGGTGTATTAAAGAGGTATGTACCAAGACCATATAAATATGTGGATGTAAATTATTTTTTATTTCATAATGAACATATTTTTATCCTATTATTGTTACATTATAAATGACTTTTTTGTATTCAATAAAACCAAAATAGTATCTTTGGTTAAAATTTAAATTCAATTAAGGAATTTATTTAAATTAATTTATTTGTTTTTTGAAATAAATAATATTTTAATAAAATATTATTATTAAATAATTTTTTAAATACAAATGATGATATAATTTTTATGAACTCAAATGTAATTTTTATAAGGGTTTGAAAAATATTCTTGTCCAAAAGCACAACATTTCATAATAAATGTAAAATTTATTTTAAAATTTATAATTAAAAAAATTAGAAAATTATTTAGATATGATAATTAATATTTTGGGAATTACAATGTCAAAATTATCCAATCATGAACTTCTAACAATTTTATGAGTAAGTCAAATTTTAAGGTAAAAATTAAATACTCTATAAGCATAATTTTTTCATTATGACTTCATAAATACCAAAATGTGAACTAATAAATACTTTAAAAGGTATACATGACCAAATATATTTCTTTTATTTAAAACAGTTTTATTTTCTATTTATTTCATTAATTTTATAAAACCATTATGAATCCCCTGAAACAAATAATATATTTTAAGGTTTTCAAATCATTTTTTTATAGTATGACTCTCCCGCACATAAGAAATGGAATTATTTTATTAGGATCTTACCATGTACTTATAGAATAATTTGGAAAAATACCATTTGGAAGAAACCATTGTTAAAAACATGGTAAGGTTTGTGTTTTTTTATTTTATTATATAGTGTGCGTAACCTAAATAATAATGAAACCCCCACATTTTCCTATATAAACCCACACAAGATCCAATTTATATTCACTAAAAATACTTTAATCATGTATATAATTTTCCCTCTACTATATTTAGTCTTACTAATGTTCCACCCATGCTCTCAAGAAGCGCCTCCTAGAAATTTGGAGTCACACACTCAAGTAAGGGATCCTTTCCATTATCATGTTTTTCATGTATCTTTTTTACCTCATGTCCTTTATCTTAACTTTTTCATGATGATATATGTTATTACATATCTTACTTAATTTATAATCTATTTCTTAGTTATTATATACCCTTTTATCACCCATCAACCTATTTTTTTAAAATTTTATGCAACACCATTATGCTGCTGATATTTCACAGTGATTTTGAATACGAAAAGAATTGTGTATTGAATACCATTAAAATTTCCTATCAATGATATTCATATTTATACAATTATAACTATTTTATATGGTAATTACATGTATTTATTCCACACTCCATTATCATGGAATAAAATTTGAACATTAATGATTTCATGTTGTATGATCTATGTCGCACACTTAAGTATGATAATGAAATGATAGTTAAGGGTCTAATAATAATTATATAATGATCCAATAAATTGGGTAATTTTTAGTCACATGAGACATCATGTTTGGATAGGGAGTGAACCTAATTTTTTTATGGGACTTTTTTCACACTAATGTTTTGGTGTTTTATCCTTGACCTATGTTTATTATGTAGTGTTTTAAGTTTTTTCCAAAATTTCCATGTTATGTTTATCATTATATATAAATAATTATTATTAATGTTCCTTTTACCACATTGATATTAATATTTTATGACATTTATTACCTTATAAATTATGTGACATGTTTATTACTTTACTTGGATTTATTACTCAACCTTTTGTTATGTATGTCCTTAGGTTATCCCATACAATTTTAAAAGGATTTTAATTTTATATGCATGTTAAGGATTTTTTTAATAATAATGTTATATCCCCTGTTGAATATGTAATTATATGCACCTAATTACCAAATTCAATAGTCTTATCGATCTTCCATGTTCTATTACGTGTACGTTAATGTAAGAAATCATTTATCAATGTGAATTAAAGAGAAGGGTTTTTATATATAAAATAGTGAACATCATTTAAAATGGAAAATAAATGAATGAAATGAACAAAAATGAAATTAGTTAAAGAATAAGTTGTATAACTCAAAGGGAAGAGTTTGATTTATCAAATCCCCTACCTTTACTCTTGATTTCCATAGAAGATCTGTAACTTAATATATCATTAAAACAAACAGATTAATTAAAAATTTCAGAACATTACTCATATAAATTTCCATTTATAATATTAATTTATAATAATTCTCTTCATGTATATTAGATTGTTTTTACATATCTTCAACTTTTTCTGTTTATAATTTTATTATTCTACCGGTTTCATAATAGTGGTGTAAATATACCTTCTTCTCCAAAATTATATCTTTAAAAAACAATTAAAGGTAATATAATTGATGTTTTAAGATGACCTATAATATTATAATTCCATTACATTAGTGTTTTTTTTTATTTTTTGTGAAGATGAATTCAACGATGAACTGGTTTCACATTATTTATCGATATTGATGAATCAAATTTTAATGATCATTAGTTTTTTTATACATAATGAAAAATATTCCTGATATTAACTACATCTATATATATATATATTATATAATACCAAATTATAATTTACAACTATACATGAAAGAAGTAATGAAAAATCGAATGAATCATTCTTGTGTAGGTGGTAGTCTATATGTATGCCTGGATAATGATTTAGGTATTTGAGTAATGATAAAAAGGATTAATATGGTTAATAATTTTATTAATATTAAAAATTTCATATATAACATACTTATTTACTAAATTCCATTTTAGTCCATCCATGTGTGTTAGTGAAGGAAAACAGAACAAGACAGTTCGTGGAGGTGGTGATCCACACATATTTACGAATCCCGTTATTGTTTTACTTAATGAAAAAGGGAAAAGTTGATAATGATTTATATAATAAAATAAAAAAATTTAAATATATTTTTAGTAACGATGTTATAATTTTATAATGGGTTTGATAAGTTTGAATGAGAAGGATAAAGAAAGAAAATATTTAGATAAGGATAAATACTTTGATATTTAAAATTTTTCATGAATGAATTATTGAAAATGGGGGACTTTATCCAATATTTTGTGTCCCAAAGCCAAATGAAGTGGAATAAGAATATAAATTAAGTAAAATGGTTATATTTTCATGTGGATAACAAATTATTTCAATGGTCTTTAAGGGGTGGTGAGAGAACCCTTTTATAAGGGAAGAACAACACACTTTTTTGAATACCCTCTAATTTTTAATGATATTAATACAATATTCTAGGGTAAATGACTCAAAAAGATGTAAATAATGGATTATTGTATGAAATTGGGTTGATAAATCCAGAAAAAGAATTTCCGCAATTTTTTTAAACATGATTTACGTCATTTACTCTCATATTTTTACATATACTTTTTTTGTATCAAGGTATCATGTTTTCACCAAAGTAACTTATGTTTTAATAAAAATAGAAAATAAACCATCCTAATTCTATTTTTTTATGAAAATAAATTTTTCATCATTTTTTATTTTAATTCAATTTCTAAATATCATAAAAGTATCTTACAAAATAAAACAATTTATAAATTTCAAAACTATTTTTTTTAGGAAAAAATATGTTTAATCCATTATGTGTTATTAATATAATTTAGCACTGATTAAAAATTAAATTATTGTTAATATAACTGAATATGTGTTTAAGAATATTATTATATTCATTATTCAAAATAATGTAATTTACTTGATTATGTTATATTAATAAAACAAATTTTAAAGATAAAAATTTCCTTATTATCACAGTAATATTATTTTTGTGCTCAAAAATAAATTGACTTTATTAACTAATATGGAAATTTTGATGTCAAATATGAGATCCATTTTTTTATATTTAATTTTTTAAAGTGATGGAATCTTTTTTTAATACAAGCGTAATAAAACATTTTTTTGTGTGAAATGTTATTTGAGTTTTCTAAATGTTAAACATCAATTTTAAATATTGAACATTGTATTTTTATAATGTATAATTTTACATATTAAATAAATATTTTATTAATTTATTTTTTTATAAACTTTTAGGTATTTATTATATAATAATAAAGTCATGAAATTTATAGTTTTTCTAAAAATGGTATTTTTTACTATTCACCTAAAATTGAATTATTTTAGAAAATAATCCAAAAAATTTATCCTAAGATAATATCATTATTTAAAAAAAATTAATTTTAATTTTTCTAAAATATAATTCTAAAAAATTGTATATTTATATTTAAAATCAAAAAACAATATATAGAGAAAAATAGCTTTTATTAAAAAAAACCCTTTTAAAACTTTAAGTATTCATAATAAAATTTCATATGGATTTCTAATTGAGTAAAAAAAATTATTTACTGAAAATTATTTACTCTTAAATTCTTTTATAATATGTTATATCTCATTGTATCTTGGTATTTCTTGTGAAAAAATCTATCAAAAATAGTATTTCTTTAAGGAAAATATACAATAAAATACTGGGTTGTTACATTCTACTCTATTATGTAAATTCCATCCTCACAATTTTAATTATTCCTAAACAAATAAAATATCTAACGGTATATAAAATATATCGCATACTAAGATATAATTCTTATAGAGATATCTGCCTTTTAATATAAGGAAACATATTTTTTCCCTTCAAATAGTATTGTCCCCAACATTAGGTTTTTTCTCTAACCGCTTAAGCTAAGATCCTATCATTATTTAGCATCAAGGCCCAAATTATATAATTTCATTATTAAGGTTTTTTATAATCACACTTTCAAATAATATCATAGGTTTATATAAAATTTCATCTCATTATTCTAAATTAATTTCCCTTTAATTGGAGTGAAATAGTCCATTTGTAGAATCATATTAAATTTATCCAAAGGAAGGACAATACGATTTTACTGAATAAAATTTTCAAAAAAAAATTTACTTGGGATGAAATATTTATGCAAATGGATGTTTTCTACGATACTTGAATCATCCGGGTGATGATTTAATATTCTTAGAAAACATCATAGTCTTACTATGGTGGCTTGAACAGATTCCAATACCCACAATTTTGAAGTGGATGGTGAGTGTAACTTTTAACCTTGGTGTTAAAGACATAATTTCAGAAGTATAGTTACTCTATTGGAAAAAGAGGTCATTGATACCTATTAACCTCAATGTTCTTGTGTTAGGGCTTCAATTTACATATTTCCCAAACTCATTTCATTTTAAGCTTTGATGTGTAAGTGGGGAATTATTTGGGAATTTCATATACCTTCCATTATACTGGATGATATATTTATATCTATTAAACAATCATGATCACAATGACCAATCCTTAAACAAATGAAATTATTTTATTCCTTTAATAAATTCCCTTGGGTGGTTCTTCCAATATTTTTAAAATTTAGGAACTTGTACGATATTTCCTTCATCATCATTTTCATGTGAACCTCCACATTACTCCATCATTATATTTTTTCATGTGTTTGGAAACTTAACTATATTTAGGTTTTTTATCTTTATTCTTAATAGCTTTTTTAGCATAACCATAAGATTTTTCAGTTTAACTCTTATACCAATAGTTTTCTCATTAGTAAAATTTCCACATTATCCATAAAACCCATTGTTAACCATGTTTCTCCTTGATCTAGTCATTAATTATAATAAAACATTGTTTGGGTACTAAAGTTAGATAACTTATTGATGAAAAATATGATATTATATGAAATAACTCAAAAATTATGTGCACAACATTACTTAAAAATATCTATGATTCAATATAGGTCATCAGTGGTAAACTTCAATTAGGTTCTCTAACCAAAACATATTCAAATATGTCACAGTTATTCATAAAGATAATTTGAAATAAATAAATAATATCCCTTAGGGGTGTCTATCCTAGTGTGCAGTCTTAGGTCCACTGATCATGTACTAGAGGGAATAATGAATTGATACCCAACCAACCCTTTTCAGAGTGATTACCTCTACGGTGCATGTTTTACACAAGTTTTTTAGGGATAAGGAACCACCCATGCGGCGAGAACTAAATGGACCAATGATAACATTGTAGACTATTATTTTTATCTTGAAAATGATATTATATTGTTACAAGATTTATCATCTTGTTTTCTAGTTCTACTTCATTAGAAAGATGTGGTTTTCCTGACATGATAGGTTGATTATGGTGGGGGCTTAGTGTATTTGTACAATCATCCATGTTGGAAATACCATTTATTTATCCCTAATAAATACTCTTAATATCTCACATATCAATAAATTGGTACAAGCCTAGTTTCCTAAGGCAGGAGATCCTTTGGGCGTTCAAACCATACAATGCTTAGGATCTGACATTGGTCAAGAGGGGTTTCAGACCCAACTATGCTTAGGATATAACATTGGTCAATAGGATGGGAAGCCATGGTCATCACACCCTTTTGGGGGAGATTACATCCTATGATGGGGAACTCTTATAGATGTAAGATAATTTTGATAAAATATTCCTAATACTGATAGAGGATCAGTTACCCTAGCAGAATGATATAAGTTTAAATATATTTATATGAATAGAGAGGGGGTCTTATTAGTGAATCCATGGGTATTCATATGAGGTTCTTCATCAATTTCCCATTTGATATCTGGTTAAATATTGTATCCATATAACCATTTACTTGAGTTTTTATTATTATCTTGGATGGGGGTTAATATTTTGAGGATGGAATTGAGCCACCATGAGGCATCCTATATATCCTATTTTATAAAAGTAATAAAAAAACTACATAGTATTTTAAACACATGTAGTTTAATGTCGTATGTAAAGGACATATATGTGGGAACTTGGGGAAAAGGTATTAAGTTCAAACCCCTAAAATGAATCCAACATATCATAGTTATGGAAGGAATAATAGATATCATATTTTAATGACACCCTTGGGAATCACCTAAGGTATATTCTCTAATATTGTGGATAGTTATATCATGAAACCAATTGAGGTTTACACACTGAGGATTACCTGGATAGTGGAAATTCATGATGATAATGATGTGACCATTGCAACTTTCTAATCCCACATAACCTATGCTTGGTGTGAAAAAACACAAGACAATAATTAATTAGCCTAATTACATATGGATGAGGGTATTTCATGCTGGTACAACCCATTGGATGATTAATATAGGGGATGGGCCTTTGGAATGAATCATATGTATCCTGGCTATTACATGAATCAAATTCATCATAGTTCAATAATTTTTTAAACTACTGGAGAATGAGGAAGAATGATTAGCCCATGGGAGATATTGGGTCCTAATGGTTGTTATGTCAGAGATATGGAGGGACTTACACTGAAGCAGATGCCCATTTGTGATTGGGCCTTTTTGAATCCTTCTTAGATATCCAAGTTATGATAGGAATCAAATTTCTTGTAGTTCAAAAATTTCTCAATCCACTGGTGGATGAGGAAGGATTGTTAGCTCATAGTAGAGATTGGGTCCTGATGGTTGGAATGTCAGAGACATTGTGGGACATACACTAAAGTATATTCCCATTTGGGATCATGCCTTTAGAAAGGAATATTATGTATCATGGTTATGACAATAATTAATGTCCTGAGAGTTCATTTATTTCTCAATCTTCTAGTGGATGAGTAATTATGATCAACCCATGGGAGATATTAAGTCTAAATGGTTTGAATGTTAAAGATATTGAGGTAATTACATTGAAGTGGAAGTTTATTTTGGGTTTGTAATTTTGGAAGGCATCCAATGTTTCCATGTTATGGATGGAATTAGAGTCATCATAGTTTGATTTGTTTGGGATTACACCATAAGGTTTCCATTATATGCATGGCATATCATATTATGATACTGATCATTCCATACACATTGAGGTTCACATTATTTTAATAAAATATTATTACACAAATGGTATGATCATTTCAACACCCTAATCCCATATGATCTACGCTCAGCGTGAGAAAAAAGATATATAAAATAATCAATATAATTGCTTATGGATGTAGGAATTTGGCACTGAGATAATCCATTTGGAGGTTTGACCTGGAACTTGTGCCTTAGTATGGAATCTTACATATCTTGGTGATGTAAAGAATCAAAGTTATCATAGTTTGTTTTCTTAAGGATTAAAAATTGAAGTTTCAATTTATAGAGGCTGAAAAAATTTATCAAGTCCTTGGATGCTTTCTTGACATGACATGATTGTTTTTAAAATGTTTTGGTTTTCTTCCTGATAGGCCTTGATTTTATTCTTCACATGTCAGATAATATATTCCTGACATATCCATTGTAAATCACATGACCCATTTGACTTCTACAAGGGAAATTTCAAAATCTTGATGGAATTTCTGGAGGCCGTCACATGACCATAATTGAATTTTCCAAACAACATCTCAAGAACTAGATGACTGATCATGGATTCCATCGTATGATCTTAGTTCACATGCCCAAAGGTCATCACATGATCTTTGTATCTTTCCAAGGTGTCATCGAAAAAGATGGTTTATAAACTTCGAGGGTGTCATGAGTGTCATAATGACGTATCCGAAGGGTTATACATGTCTTGGATGAATTTTCAGGGTGCTGTCATGAATTTTAGCAGACATGTCTAGAACATGTAGCAAGATCTGGTGGCTTATTCGGAAGACATTTTATGTTTGGAATGTGTTATCCATTGGATGTCTCAAGTGACAATTTACATGTGA
The DNA here is from genome assembly GCA_963277665.1 of Viscum album. NCBI lineage: Eukaryota > Viridiplantae > Streptophyta > Magnoliopsida > Santalales > Viscaceae > Viscum > Viscum album. Next base: position 1,854,375,927 of record OY728157.1, read on the forward strand.
AAATCCCACCATTAGACTTAGCTGGCATGCACTGGTGTCACTGTATGATCTGGGTGACATGTCTAGTGGACATCACAAGGTTAGGATGGTGATCTTAGAGGGCTTTGTGATACTTGGGAGGAATGGAGGGAACCATGTGAATTTATCTAACACGTCTACATGAATTTTCTTGATCCAAATATTATACCAAAGGAACATCGAATGATATGGGTGACATTTGATGGTGCCATCACATGACCAAGATGGTTCATAGAACAGACATGAGTATCAGTGTATATGTTCTTCTCATGAGTGGCTTGACCTATGGACTTTTTTGAGACATATATGTGTTTCTAGGGGACTTCATGAGTTTAGGATGTCATGATGAAGGGATTTTGTGAGGTCCTGCAGAGTAGATGATCACATTTCATAAAGCTTATAACTGTAAGAGGATACCATAATTTTCACTTATTTACTTATTTATATTACAAGGACTTACAACCTCGTTATTTTTATTGAATGTTGTCAAATATAGTCACACATTCCATTGGTGATGCATCACGTGAAAAAAAAATTTCCATTTGGTGACGGGTGAGAACTTTTTGGACAAAACCTTCATTTTTAATTTAGTTTCAGAGGGGGTGCGCAAGACCATCTTGACATGTTGTAAGCCTTTGCATGGTGTGGGTGACAAGCTAGTGGGATTTTAAAATATATAGAAGATATTTTTTTAGGAGTTTTTATTTTCTGGAAAACAACCTAGGTGTGTCATGTGATATTTACAACTCCAAGAGGCTCCCATATTTCCCCCTTTTTATTTACTTATATATTTTACAAGGGACCAGGGTCTCACTAGTTTACTTGAATGTTATCAAATACAAAAAAATATTACATTAGTGATGTTTCATGTGACCAAAAAGGGATTTTATGGTGATGTGTGAGCATAATCATAAGAATACCCAAATGTTTATCTTTGGAATAGAAGGGGGAGTGTAGGGCCACTTGGACATGTCTGAGGTCTTTCACATGATGGGGGCGACATACTAGTGGGATATTACATGACCAAGAAGACATGTAACTGAGGCTTCAAATGTGCCTTGAATTTTTCATGAGTTCATCACACGAGTTTTATTAATTCAAGAGACTCATGCATTTTGGATATTTTCTCAAGGTTTTCCAAGGATTTTTGGATGGTTCATCAGGTGACCTCCAATTAGAAAGTCATGTGACTTGGGGGAGATTATCTGGATACCATCTCTTGATCAAAAAATGTATTTAGGCTCATTTTCAAGAATTATGAGGTCTTGTCAAAGGGGTTTCATAGGATCCTATAATTGGAAATGCACTGTACATGATCCTTTCCATGAACTTTTGATGGTCATGCGATAATGTGTCCTTTGGAGGTTCGTATGATCCTTGTGATTTTGGATACCTTTTTATTTATTTGATTTTTGGAGAAAATAATATCCATATTTAATTATTTATTTCATTATATATTTGTTGATTATATTTTTGGGGGTATCAATAAATCCCCCCCCCCTCAATAGAAACATTTTTTAGGATAAGGAAAACACTTCTAAAGAAAGTAAAGGCTCATTTGAGGCTTTGGCACTGTCAATAATTAATTTTTTTGGGAGAAACATGGTTTGTAGGGTGAAATTTAGTATTCCTTTTAATTCACTATAAATAGGAGCATGTAGTGATGTTCATTCACTAGATACCTCATTCTTAGAGCTCTTTCTCCCCTCTCCCATCACATGATCCCTTTTTAGTACACTTATTCAAGAATCAACCATGAGATATATTCACATGACCTTCCAAAGAGAACTAATTTATATGACTTGTATTTACTAGGAGATTTTATGATTCAACCATGAATATTTCCTCAATAATTGGTTGTACTTTTTCTCAAGGAACAATATGGCCAGCTTGAAATTTTTTCAGGATACACTGTCTTGGTCGTGTGATCCTTTGACTATTATGTGGATCACATGAAAATGTCCAGGACATACTATTATGAGTCTAGTGATAGGTTATGAGGTCATGGGATCTCTTGAGAGTTTATGTGGTCCATGATATCATAATGAACCAGAAGATTTACAAGTGTTTTATGTGATCAACAATCCCTTTGGTGGTTTATGTGATGTTCATAATGGTGTAAGATTTATTTATTTTTATTGACAATATTTTATTTTTATCTGTATGAGATATTTCAAATTCTCTTATTTATATTGACTCCAGATCTCAACATACTTCTTATAATACTTCAAGGAAAGAGGATAAGGAAGCGATGACTTAGACAGATTCTATTGTGGAAAGTGTGGATGCTACTTCCCACGATGATGTTGGGTCATTTTAGGTGAGTCTCATTGAGTTGATAAGAGAAAAACCTAGGGGATATTCCATTTAAAATTTCCAATCCCTTTATGGGTTTTATCTAACTAAAAAAACTCCCATTCATTCACTCCTGTCCTCATTCATACCCTCATATTTAGTTCGGAAATCCCATAACACTTTCCAAGTGATCTTCTCTCAGGTGGGATATTTTGTCTGTGTTGGAGACCACAAATATGGGCATATAATGATGTACATACTCATAGAAATTGATTGGAACAATCTAAAACCTGATATATATATGTTCATATGTACTTCTTGATATGGAAAAATTCTACCTCCAACCTATAGTTTAGGTGGATTCCCAACCAGGACTTCTAATCAAGAGGCAACTATGGGATGGAATGGGGCTGTCCTTTCGGGATGAAATACATTTCTTATAAAATTTCCAAGGAGATGAAGAACATTAGGATGCATTAGGATATATTGATCTCATAGATGTTTTCATATTGAAATGTGAACCTGTTTTTTTAGAGTCTTGATACAAACACTTTACACTACATAAATGGTTGGGTGAGTGTCATACTTTGGGATATCGAATAGATATGTGGTGATTTTTTTGGGTGGGATGTATGAGTATTTTTTTCCTCTATTATCTGCATGGGATGACATAGAGAGGACTCCTCCTCTTTCTCAAGAGCTAATTATATTATTTGAAAAGGCCATCCAAAAGGAGGCACATCCTAGGGTTGATATGCCGTTCAAGACATTGGTGAGCTATAACATCAAGAAAGCATATTCTGAGCCAGAAGTTAAGAAACCAAAGGCCTATCCTATTAATTAATCCCATAGTGCAGTGGGTTACTTTTTTCCTATAGTTAAAGAATGTAAATTGAAATAATGGGGAATGGATGTTATCCCCAATGATAATTGGGCTATCCAACCTTATAGTTTCCCTTCCATGTACCTGAAGTTGGTACATACATCAGATGAAGGAAAAAGGTAGATCTATAGTTTTGAATTTCATGATGATGACCTCTATGATAGGGGGAGAATATTAGGATGTTCTTACTGGTTCTAGCTAATTTTTATCAACATATTCACCATTTTTACAAGGGGAAATCCCTATAATAGATCTTAGGCCCCTTCCAAGTATTATGGGGTTGGATGGGTGCTCATCTAAGATGCTATGAATACCTAAACATCCAAGGAATCCCAAATATTTTCTTCAAACAACACTTTTAGTGTGTTAGTGGGGTAAGAACTTTTACAATGAAGGATTAATATGTAAGGGAATTTATGAGCTATTATAACCATTTCTCCTTCAGACCATATGGGACAGTGACAATGGGAAATACTGTTGATACTGGTGAGGCTAGTCTTGAGGCATGAGATTGTATAATGTCATTTCATGAGGGAATCCTTTCCACCAGTATTAATGAGGACCTTCTTTACGAATGGTATTAACCCTTCCACTTAAGACATCAATTATTGTGTGTCTATGTGAGATTTCTTCACTCCATTTATTTCTAATTCAAGGATAATCCAATGTTGGATCACTAATTTTGGGTGATGTTTCCTTGGGAGGACATTCAGACCAAGATAAACCTTCATCCATATGACCCAAAAATTTGTTTATCTAGAAATTATGAGTATGATTAGATTCTCACAAATTAAAATCAGAAATCATCCAAATTGTTTAGTTAATATTCCAAATTTCCACCAGTTTCTGAGGAAAATCTACGGCCTAGAAAAAAGATGGATTCAAGTGGACCAAAAACTTCAGAAGCACCCCTCATAGAAACAAGAAATTTTCCACTATTGGTAATAGCACCAGCTGATGTAGCTGCAATGAGTGTTGTACCAGAGGGATAAACCACTCTAGAGTTTTCATTTCTTACCTAATCCTAATTGTTTATGGCTTGGAAGATGAAAAAATTATAGGATGAGTTATTGGGTACACTTCATCAATCAGAGCTACCTTTGGATGTTTTCACCCATATCCCCACTCATATATAATAACTTTAAAATACTAATCTACATAGGTGAGAGCCTTATTCTTATACCTTGATTTAATTTTGGGAATCATCTCGGATCATATTTTTTATTCATCTTTGGTTCACCAAATGGTGGTTCGGGTTACACCGCAAATGATCATGGATGAACATGGTTATCCCATTATGTGGGTAGTGGTAAGGATAAACTTACTATTATGTTTAAAGGGTCAGGGTTCTATTTAAACTGTATTTACATACTTTATGTTTTTGTTGATATAGTGGGTTCTTAAAAAATATCAAATAGTCCTACTATCCCAAAAATATTTTACCTGGGGTATAGTAGCTGAAGATGAATTTGACAGTGACCAGGGTCGACTGGCCCGTGAAGGATCCTAGAACACACTGTGAGGGGAGGGGTAAATCTAGGATTACTTTTTATTCAAAATTGATGAATCTTTTTCCTAAATTTGTAGAAACATATTAAACATGTCTGATAAGAATGATTAGTAAACAAATAATCAAATACAAAGAGCCAATAAAGTAATTTTACTTAGTTCAACACTAAGGGATAGTAATGGGAGAATACACCGATAGTGTGTTAGTCATACCTTAATCCACTGCACTTAACTAGGGGTGGAGTAGAAAATTTTAGACACAATTTCTCTATTCCAAGTGCACTACCTTTATAATATTTTTGGGACAACTCACAGTTTCCCTTAGAACACATCCATCGACTCCCCCTATCTCATTGCCTTGGGAGGAATCCAAACACATTTTATGGAATTGTATGTCTCATTATTCTCATTTAAGAATGAATCCTCAAATATATATAGATTATATGTTAGAGTCCTATTTATACCCATATATGTAATCCATTTTCCACACATTGTTATTTCACAAACTGTTCCTCTATGAACTACCCTGGTTCCTCCACAAACTGACCTTCTTCCTCTATGAACAGTGCTACACCACGTAGTGCTTGTGCTTCACGGACCATCAATCCTCCATGGGCTTCCTACACTTCTACAAAACATATATTTTTCATAGACTTCTTCCAATGTAGACCAAACCTTCTTCATGTACTATCCCTACTTCATGGACAAGTTATTCTTCCACGAACCGCCTCTCCTCCATGTACCATTTTCCTTTGCAATCTTTAGTTCCCCACAAATCTCATTCTATGAATAATCTCTATGAAACTATTCTCCCTTCACAAAATCCTCCCTCATGATCCTCTTCATTCATAAAGATGTCTTCCCATGAACCACTTCAGACTTCACAAAATTATTCCTATATTTCTAATAAAAAATATCTCTTATTAATGAAGGGATTAGTGATCCTTTTAATTGAAAATAGATCAAAAAATATAACTAATCCATTTTACTTAAACATTTTATGTGGTATCAGCTTCATTATAGAATAAATATCCCATGAACCATTTTTCTCTCTACTATCTATGTACCACCTCTCTTCCTTCGTGGCATCCAATATCTTACATGAATAAAACCCTTCATGACTCATCAAACCAAAACCTTGATTTCGAAAATGACAATCCATACTGTGTACCACAAGCCTTCTGTGAACCATTTTCCTCCCATGAACCAAAAGCCTCCCCGCGAATCATTTTCCCCACATGGTCTATGTATTGTGCGTCATGGTCCGCATAACACTGCTATGCCAAATACTTACCTTTTCTAATTTTCATCATTATTCCATATAACTCATATGTAGTCTACGAACTATCCTTTGTGGTCTACAAACTGTGTACATATACATGAAAAATATTCCTTCTCTAAAACAAACTCTTGATTTTGAGACCCATAAATTTGGAGAACTCCAGGAAATGACACCACCTTCAACAATGATGTTAGCCTATGTTGTAAGATCACTCATCTTTTAAAATACATGATTTTATATGTGATTATTTTCAATAAACACAAACCATACTCAATTTTTAGAAAAGAATATACTTTGTTCCAATAATCTCCCCATTTGGGTTTGTTGGAAATCTACAGATAAATTCAATGGCACACTAGCCATAATCAAAACCTTAAATGAGGGAAACAAGTCATCCAACACTCCAAGTCTACATGAGAAAATATTGGTGTAGAAAACAAGAGGATAAAAATTAATTGGGTACTTGTATCTCATAATACATAAATATTCCCAGTCTATTTGTCAACGACCTTGAACCAACAAAACATATTTTGTTTTATTCTCCCCCTATATTTATGAACTCTCCTTCAACTTCTCATTTCTCCACCAACCTTATAGTATTGAATTTATCAATTCTTCCTCATTAGAAATAAACCCAAAAAAACTATTATTGAATGTGTGGAGTTCAAAGAACACTTCCCCATGATTGTATTTCCCCCATAAACCCACATCACTACAATAAATATATTAGAACAATTTTCACAACTGGGGAGAGAGAATTACTTACAATCTCATCATGCAGTAGGAGATGGATGAACACTGATGTTCAACCGATGCTTATCAAACTCATGTGCTGATAATGGATTAGTCAGTTTGCAATCCATTTGATCATTAGTTTCAACATGATCTATTTTAATCATGACTTGTTCAACCTTTCCCTTGAATAAGTGATATATGATTTCAATGTGTTTTATATGAGATTGCAGAAAAAGATTTTTTGTAAGATCAATTGTGATCTTGTTATCACAGTGAATCACTATGGGCTATTTCACCTCATCTCTAATATCATTCAGTTTCTTCTTCATCAAAATTAGTTGAGTGTATGACTTTGTAGCGGAGATATAATAAGATTTTTCAGTACCGTGGGAAGTGATTTCCTATTTTTTAGTCAACATTCACATACATTTCTTCCAAATAAATAATGATCCACCATTTATTGAAATTCTACAGACCACATCTCTATCCCAATCATCATCATAAAATTATGAAAGTTCATTATCTCTTTTCATAGAAAATTATAATCTATAATTGTGAGTCCCTTTAATGTACCTTAAGATACATTTAACTACATCCATATGTTATTCATCCAGATTACATAGAAAGAGTGCTGGTAAACATGTTGAAAAGACAATATATATCCATTTCTCAATTAATTAAAATAATCTTATAATTATTATCATATACATGGTGGGATATATAAAAGTCCCATCCTTATGCTTTCTATGTCTAGTTCCATCCAAAATCAAAGTCGACATTCTTTTGGAGTCATGCACATTGAATTTCTTTAAAAAATATCATATTAACTTTTTATAATAAATAAATGGTTATTCCTTCCTATGAATCACATACAATCCCAATAAAAATGCGAATTCTCTAATTATAGAAATTTCAAATTCCAATTTATTGTGATTGGGAAATTCATCCACTAGTCCGCGCCTACTTCCACAAAATATAATATCATCTATATACACCTGTATCATGAACTGATATTTATGAGAATTATTCCAATAGAGATTTTGATCCACTCATCCTATTTTAAATTTTATCTTTGTTAGATTATAATTAATATAAAAGTAACATGCTCATGGTTACTACTTCAGACCATAGAGAGCCTTATTTAATATGAAAATCATGATTTCATCATTACCAAGAAGAAAACCCACTAGTTGTTCAATATATACTTCTTCTTTATGAACACCATTTAAGAAATACATTTTGACACCCATTTGATACACTTTGTATCCTCTTGGAATTTATATGGAATAAAGATGAATGATCAACTCCAGTCTCACCATTGTATAAAATATTTCTTCAATATCAACACCTTCAATTTGTGAATATCCTTTACACACAAATCATGCTTTCTTTCTAACCACATTACCTTTATCATCAAATATATTCTTAAATATCCACTCCGTACCAGTCACATTGTGACTTTCAGTTCTTGTAACAAGACCCCATGTTTGGATTTTTTCAATTCGATCTAACTCTTTATTCATGGATTTAAACTACGATTCATCATTTTCATCTTTTTTAAATAAATGTGGTTCTACAATTGATAGGAAGACAAATTGCACGTTATCATCATTATTTATATCTATGTGGGTTCTTTCTAATCCCTAATGATGTTGTATTGATCAATTTATTCTCTTCAATTTCTGCTATAAGGTTCTAATATTTTTCCACCATGGTTTCCTTTTTAATTATTCTTCTGAATCAACATCATTTTCTGACCCATGAATGTTTTGAATGCCTTTATCAGCTTCTAAATCTTGTTTTATTCCATTTCTACATTCATCCTTATCTTTTATCATATCATCTTAAGAATTCATTGAGGCATTTTTGTACTTATCTTCAATGATATTCACATCATTTATTTCCATCATGTTTCCTATAATATTACTAAAAAATTGTAGTCTTTGATCTCTATTGAATATCTGAGGAATATACCTTCGCCTGAATCATCACCATATTTCCCTTTATTTCATTATTTATTTCAGATGAAACATTTACTTCCAGAAACACTAAACATATTTAAATTGGTATTCCTTCCATGAAAAACTCATATGTTGTCTTCTTTTCTCCCATATAATTCCCTATTTGATTTTGAGTATACAATGCAGCTTGAACAACCTATTTCTAATAATGAAGAGGGATATGAATCTCAATCAACATAGTTATTTCCATGTTGTCTACCTATCGATTCCTGTGCTAAAAAAATACTTTTTCTATGATGTTCTCATTGTATCCACCTCATGTTATATTCTATGTTTATCCAGGAAGTTATCAAAATCAATGAATGTGTATTGCTCTCTATTGTCAGAACACAAAACATTGATTGTCTTTCCAATATTGTTCTCTGCTATCAGTGACATGTTTTAACGCACTCAAGCACTTTCCATTTCTTATGTATAACTATTACACAAGTAATTATACTAAAATCATCAATAAAAAATGAAGTACCTCTCTTCATATGTTCCTGCCACATTTACTGGTCCACATACATTTGTGTAGATGAGAACAAGGAGAATCAATTCCCTTTTCATCTTTGGTTGATATGAATTGAAAACTAGCTTTCCTCATATGAAATCATCATGAGTCTTCCCTCATTGAAACTTCATATTAGGGATATCTATAAAAATATTCTATTCATATATCTTTTCCATGTCTTTTTGATTAATGTGACCCAACCTATGGTTCCATAATATGTTCTCTTATTCAAATGTCATGTAACAAATATTCTCTGTACTATCAGCATGATATAAGTTTCCATATGCTCTATATCCTTTCTGGAGATAATTCTATATCATTCTTTTTATAGTGAACCCATTTTGATTGAATGTTACTATAAGTTCGAAGTCACATAATTGGCTCCCACTCCGCAGATTATGATGCAAACCGTCCACATAAAAAACATCAGTTTTCTTAATCTCATCACTTTTCTGTTCAGTACTCCCATGTAATTTGATCTTCAAAGCACCATAATTATTTAACCTGACTATTCCATCAACCCCTTTTATAACATTATTCAATAAATATTCATTTCCTGTCAAATGAGATAATTATACAGTCCCATGAATCTAGTTTCTACTATTCATTGTAGCTTTGAAAGTGACTTTAGCAAGATGGGATTTCGTGATATTTTTCTTTTCCTTCCATGAAATATTATACTGAATGAAGGATGAAGATTTCTTCTCAAATTGGTTTTCCATGTTCACATGTTCATTATAATCATACTCTTCTTCTAGAGGAGAAAATATGTTTGTAAGAGAAACACCATTTGGTTGATGAGTTTTGGATTGTCTCTGAGTTCTGTAAAAATTGTTCTTTCATATTCTCTAACTAAAATAAACAGCTGTATAGAAAAAGTTATAACAATGAAAACAATATCAATAGAAATTATTTCTTCTATAATAAGTAGGATATGAAATCGTTCTCTATTGTTGACTTCCAAGATCTTCTAAATTTTAAAAGATCCTTTCCTCTTCATAGTATGACAAGTTATAACATAGATATCCACTAAATTAACACTTCATAGGAGGAAATTTCTTCTCACATTATTTTCTCCTCATGTAAACATCCTTAGGAAAAGAGCTTTATTGAATATCATTTCTAGAAACATGTGGATAGTTTTCAGTTCTCTTTGAGTTTGATTTGTTGCATTCTTTTTTAAGACTTTAGGTGACTTTGTGATATATAAAATTTTCACCTTCCATTAATTTTGGTTCATCTTGTTTCCTGTTTTTTATGTTTTAGCATCACAAAAAATTCCACTTCTTTCCAGGAATATTGATTATTGATCATCAAAAACCTTCCCTAATCCTTAAAAACCATGCATGGCTCTCTCATCAGCTCAGCATATGATAATCTTCCAAACTATATTTTCATCTTTGTTTCCATTGAATTTGATTCACATTCATGTTTAATTCTATGAGTAAAAACATTTTCTTCGAGACAATACATAGTCACTAACTTCTTCTCTCATCTAGATGTAAGGTCATTGATGAACTTTTCTTGTTCTTAAAATTTGAGCATTAGTTCCACTATATCTTCTTTAACTTCAATATTTATTGACTTTAATTTCACAACATATTCTAGTCATTTAATTTCAACTTCAAGATGATTAATATATTCTAATAAATCTTCCACATAATCTTTCAAATTTTTATATTTCATAATTTGATTCTTAATCTTTCCTAGATAATACTTCATTTGAAACATGAGATCGTTATCAACAATCAAATGATTATATCTAGATTTATCTTTTGAGGATTAAGACTTTTCAACTATATACATTATAGATACATGGGTTATATATTTTAACTCTGGTTCTTGTTACCCAAATAATTCATTGTCATATTTTTATTCTTTATAGATAAAAATATTTCAATATACCTTTTTCTAGATTTGAAGTTTCCCTTTTGATAAAATATTTTTTGAGGCTTCTTCAAATTTCCTGCTTCACTTTCCTCACCATCATGATTTCTTGAGCACCGAGAGGCAGTGTGCCCAACTCTACCATAATGAAAATAGGAAAAGGGAAGATTTCCTACAAATCTCCCTTTCCTCTCTTTAATTTATTTTCAAGAAGAGAAAGAATTTCATCTGCCCCATTATTGTCATAAAATGTATCTCTAGAAACCTCATGTTTTCACATGGATTTGGAATCCATTTACTTACTTACTTGAGTCAATGTATCATCTGGTTTGACTCTGATTTCATATGCCACCGGGCTTCTCAACAGATCATCCAAATAATTTTTAAAGGATCCCTTTCCTCAAAGGACAACACTTTTGGATTATAGAGAGGTAGAATCCTTCTAAAATTTTTTATCACAATGTAAATTTATTTTATTTCTTCATGAGACCATCGAATTACTCCTACAACTTCAGTAATTCGATTGAAAAAGAAACTTAAATATTTATGAGAATTCATATTTAGATCATAAAACCTATTATGATGGACTTGTAGTTTCACCTCATTTACTTTTTTGTCTCTTTCATATATATTCTCTAGCTTATCCCACATAGACTTTGAAGATGTAAAAATCATAATAATTAGATAAATTTGATCAGAAATATCTCTAGTGAGGGAATTCTATGCTTTAGCATCTACATGAATCATTTTCTTATCTGTATCAGTCATAGAAATCCCTGTTGGATCAACAACCTATATTCCATGTGCAGCAGAAAAAATGACTTCCATTCAAATAGATCATAGATAATATCTCATGTTGTACTTCCATATCTGAATGTTACATCCATCAAAATTGAGAACTCCCCTGACATTAATTGTATTCTCCATGAAATCAAAGACGGATAGATTTAACACTAGAAACTTGTAGGCTATGATACAACTTGAAGAACCCAAAACACCAAGAGATGGGAGGGGTGAATCTCGGTGTCAAATTTTTCTTCAAAAGTGGATGATCCTATTCACACATTGGTAGGACCTTATTAAACCTGTCTGATGAGAATGAGTAGTAAACAAACAATCACATGCAATGAGACAACATAACGATTTTACAAGGTTCACCACTAATGTCTAATCTAACCAGCATATATCGATAGTGTGTCAGTCATTCCTTAATCCACTACACTTCACTAGTTTTTGAGTAAAAAAATTTAGACACAATCACTCTATTATAGGCACACATCATTTTCAATATTTTTTAGACATAACATTGCATCCCTTGAAACAATTACATCAACTCCCTATAGCTCACTCCCTTGTGAGTAATCATAACTATGTTTATGGACTTTTAGGTCCCTTAGTTTTCATTAAACCACACATCCTCAACTATAGATAGATTTTTTTATTGAAGTCCCATTTTTACCCATATATGTAATCCAATTTTCCATTCACTGTTAGTTCGAAAACTATTCCCCCACGAACCGTTCAACCTCCTCCACGAACTGTACCCCTTCCTCCATGAACTGTGCTACACCAAGTTGCACATGTGCTTCATGGATAACCTCTCATCCATGGACTTCCTCCACATACAAAGACTATATCTCCTTTATGAACCTATTCTTCCTCCTCAAACTAGCCCTTCATCTGTGAAATGTCTCTTCTTCATGAATGAGTTCTTATTCTGCAAATTGATTATCCTCCACGGGCTATTTTCCTTTACAAGCTATAGTTCCCTGTAAAACTCCTTTAATGAAAAATCTCTATGGAACTCTTCCCATTTCACAGAATCCTTCCTTTTGAGCCTATTCTATCATGGAAATGACTTCTTGTGAACCACTTTAGACTTCACCTAATTACACCCAAATATCTAATAAAAAACACCTCTCAGTAATGAAGGGATTTTTGATCATTATATAGGAAAATAGATCTGAAAATATCACTAATCAATATTACATAATCATTTATTGTTATATCAACTTCACCATGGAATTCTTATCCCACAAATATATTCTCTCTCCACTATTCATGTACCACCTCTCTTTCTTCACAGAATTCGACCTCTTCTAAGAACAAAACCATTCAAGACACCTCAAAACACCACCTAATTTCTAAAAACAATGATCCATCCCGTGTATCAAAATCCTTATACGAACAATTTTCCTCCTACAAACATTAATCCCCCATGCGAACCATTTTCCCTTGTGGTCCACGTTTCGTGATTTGCGGTCCACATAACACTTCTATATGGAAACCTTCACTTTTCTGATTTTCATCACCGTTCTATGAACCTCCTTTATAGTATGTGAAATATATTTTGTTGTCTGTGAACTACGTACTCCTACATGGAAAATCTTTATTCTTACAAAACGAACTCTTTATTTGAGGCCCACATATTTGGAAAAGTCAAGAAAATGGTTCCACCTTCTACAATGATGTCAGGATGTATTTTAAGATCACTCATCTTCCAAACTCCTTGATCTTCCATGTTATTATTTTCAACAAAAAATCATACTCAATTTATATCTAATAACAACCTTGGTTCCAGCATCCCAAATGAGGGAAATTATTATTTCTTATAGAGAAATGTTTTTGGCTTCAGCACCTTCTCAGGGGTCCTACCTGGAAGGGAGGAGTGATAGGAGATAATCTATTTTGTCAGAGCATTAGTATACATAATCCTAAAGTAAATGCGGAATTAAACTCTTTTCATTTATCTGGAATTATTTATAAAAACATTTTTATTTTTTAAGAATGTTTAGTTTCCCGATTATCTCTTTTAGAGAAGTATGTATCCGCTCTCTAGGATGATGATGAGTATTTAGTTACATAACCGACTGTTTAATATCATGATCGACCCATAAAGAAGTGGTGGTTGATGAGGTTCCGACTCAGTCATTCCCATTACCTTCTACTGATTTCATATTGGTTGCACCATTGGAGAATGTGATTTTTGAGGACACTAAAAAATATAGACATTCTACTACTGAATTCTCTTATATGGATTTGAGTTTTGGATAAGGTGAATACTTATTCAAAAAATGGACACTTTTTTTACATTGTGTTATATCACATAACATTATCATCTATTCCTACACACCATAAGGGTAGCGAATAATGAACATAATTTAGGAGGTAACTAGAAGTTCCATAAAACTTCTCATCATAAGAGGGTGTCACCTATTCACCTAAGGATGAAGTAAGGGTAGTGGATGTTTCCAAAAATGATACCGAGAAATTTATGTTTGTAACATCAGTCATATTATTAGATTACATGGTGATACTGTATTATTTATCTTATTAATAATAAACTTCTATTAATATTTTTTCAGTATCTTAACTCCAAACTCAGAGGTTTTGACCCCTGCTATCTTAGGGATTCCTCTGACTGGGTTGACCAATGTGGAGGTCGACTTCCTTCTGTCTTCATTGAAGACTATGAATAGTCAAATCCCTTAAGTGACCTAGTCCCGGAATACATCTCTTTTCCTAGGTTAGTATTAGATCAATTCTTAGGGTCTATATCATTTTATCAGTCTATATAGATAAAAATATTTAGCGAGATCTAGACCCTGGTCTCAGAAACCCCATTGGAAGGGACAAGTGACCGGTTGAGTCATCTTCGATTTATGTTCATCTACCTTAGTTTTGAAGGTTTTGACTATACCTATATTCATTATTGGGTGAAAAATGTTATTACTCTAAGAGAGTAGGATAGTGATCTGGAATTGAGGGTGATAGTCCCCCAGGATTCCTCATCAGTGAAACCAATCTAGGACAAGGCTGTAAATGAAGCCTCCTAGTGTACTATGGAGGTCGAAGCTCACGGGGGTGTGTTCAGTGCCAGGATGGTTGAAATTGATCATATATAGTATGTGATCAACCATATTTAGTCTCAGATCATCTATCTTTAATAGGAGATATCCTAGTTTCGATATTTAATTATTATATTATAGAAAACTATATTGGAGAAAAAGGGACTCCCCGACATGGTCTAGAAGGCCATACATGATGTCGTTGCCAGAGTGGAGGAGTCATAGTAGGTTATAGATAAAAATACTAAATCTATTCATTTATTATACCAATATATTACATCCCTATATTAGTGGTCGGGATAACTAAAGAGCTCGTCCATGAACTTTCTATGACGGGAATGTGGTTTTGAAAATTTTCACTGGCTCCTATGCTCATGGAAGAGACTCCGACATGCTGAGATTTCTCCCTCAGTATTCTATCAATGAATGTAATTTCTAAAAATTATATGTTTCTATCCAATAATATTTTATTCATGATGTAAATTTAATTTATCTTATTCAATGTTATATGAATAATCATTGATACTTATACTTTTCATAATATCAAGTAAACCTGAATTCCAAGACTTAAGTTTTTGAATTTTGAAAGATTCTTCTTGATTAATTCTCATGACTTCTAAACATCAATAGATTATTCATGGATATGTATTCTAAACTATCTTGATATGACATGATTCATAAAATGGTAATTTGAGTAGAATATATTTTCCATAGGAAGAGTGCTCTATCTTTTGAAGGAGAAAATAGTCTTGGGGAGCATATATTGAATTTTATGGCCAAATAGTAGACCTAACAAGCCTAGTATACTTTCCATTATTATAGAATAAATTTTTATTATGATATATTTTAATATTATTTAGATCAGAACGTATATTTTGGTAGTTCAGGGTCCTTTATCTTCATCCTTATATTTTTTAGTTTAGGGTATTTTAGGTCAGAACTTCTATCACTATATCTTAGGGTCTTGTAAATCATACCATCTATCATTGTAGTTTAGGATCTTTTAGCTTATACCTCAAATCACTGTAGTTTGGGTATTTTAGCTTGGACCTTATACTACAGTTGTTTAGATTCTTTTAGATCAGATATTCTATGGCTTTAGTTTAAGGCCCTTTAGGTCAAACCTTCTATGGCTATAGTTTGGGGGTCTTTTAGCTCCAACCATGGAATGAAAAGTAGTTTAAAGTGTTACTAATAGGACATTATTTATGAATATGAGATATGGTTAAGACATTACAGGAATGAATCAAAACAAACTAGGATACTGAGTTCTATTTTGTTGTTTCTGAGGTTCACAAGGATAGTGCTCCTTTCCTATAAGGAGGATATGTTTTTGTTTAGTAGGTCAAAACCCTTATGTGTCCTTAACATTATTGTATAGAGGGGTCGCTACTATTTTTTGAGGGCCATGTATTATTTATTGGTGTGATATTAACTGATGGAGAAATACTATGGATGCTAAATCCCCATAGAATTAGGAATATGGGTGAAATAATTCAATATCCAATCATTTGAGTTTGTGAATATGGGATGGGGTAGAAATGCTACGAATAAACCACAACACCTTGAGGTTCCAGGTTTTTCTAGTGTATTTCTAGGGATCAAAAATATTAAATATTCTATTTTTGCAGGAGTAGATTAGTCTGGTTGGTAGGTGGTATCCCTAATTTATCTATAGCGTGGTCAAGAAAAGATGACCTACAATCCTTTCTAAGGGTCTTGAAAGATTGGGGAATACTCAAGCATCCAAAAGATGATGTTGGGTATTGGAGGAAAGCTATCCAAGAAGGGTTCTGAAACCATAGAGTAGTTCAACTCTTAATTATAAATCTCAATCCCTACACCTTGTGGTTTAAAATCATGAGGTGTGGGCCATCAAAGGTTTGGGAATAAAGTGTTTCATTCATTCATTGAGAAAGCATACAAAACATAGCGATGAAATGTCAAGGATGTCAAATCCTCTTGGATTTTCTGGTACATGGATTGTAAATCATGGTCCAAAGGACTTGGTTCAGGATAATGATATGGGAATATGATAATAGTAATGGACTAGAACACACTTAGGTGATTAATTCTACAGTGGTGTAGTTAGGACTCACAAGGATTAAAAATCCCTTTTATCATAGTGATACATTTGGTTGAATAAAATAGAAACATATACAGGATCCATAAAAATGCATGAATAGTAAAAAAAGGGTCCCTTGAAGCCAAATATCCTTTTCCAAGGCCAATAAAATATATATAGTCATATAAAGTTCTCAAATCATGAAGTGTGATTTTTGGAAAGTGTAACATCTAAGATGTTTTCGTTCACCGTAAAATTTATATAATCTGCTACTGAACATATTCTCATGATGAGAAGATGTGTCAAAAACGTACTCTAACTTTTTCTTGAACTTGGGTATTCAGAAAACATAGCATGTATTTTACTAAGGCTATAGAGTAGTCTATATGAGATTTATTCCTTATTTATTTTCACAGTAGTTTTTTACTAAACTCTGGAGATGAAGAGTTTTGTGAGATAATACTTGACTTTTATTAGGAATCTTTGTTCTGATTTTGACCAAAGTGTAGGAATTTTAGGGTCATGAAACATGTGGACCTAATATGGGGGATGTTACGTAAGAGCCTATTTAGGATACCCACAGTCAAGAGCACTCCATCATCCTTCTGAGCAGAAGATTAAAATGTATTAAATCATGGATCGAGTATATCAAGTCATGTGAAATTATATGGGACAATCATACTAGGGATGTCCCATAACACCCTCTGGTACTGAGTTCATCCATAGTGATGTTAGGATCATGAGGATAAGAAATACCTCATTACAGTTCCTTGATTTCTCTAGTTGGTAGGTGTTATCCCTTATAAATCAATAACATAGTGAAGTAGAGAGTTTTCATTTTCATTTCAAGGTACATGGAATATTTTTTGAAACTTGAGGTGCTCGATACATGAAGTGGGATTTATTAATTTAGTTTCTTTGAAAATAGTGGAAGAACCACATACATTGGTTGGTCAGGGTAAGGCTTTTGTGGTCCTTTGGTAAGGGACAAAAATTAGCAATTACTTAAACATTTAAACATCAGGAATTGGGGAACTGTTTTTGGTTCATTTTTAATTTCATGTGGCCATGATGGTTTCCTTAATGTTTAACATAATGCGGTAAGGACGTAATTATTTCCTTGTATTTTAATGTCATGCGGTAAGGACATGGGAACCATCATGAAAAATTATGTAAGATATGTTATATATATATATATGAAATACATAAATAGATCTAAATCATACATTGGTATGATGCACTTTTATGAATCAACCGTTATGTGGTTGGGATACATTTTTTCATCGGTTATTTTAGATTGTCCCAAGATTGGGGATATGTGTGTCCCAAAATATCTTGTGATGACTGGAATCAAGACACACATAGTTATTAGAATGATAAATCTCTATGAAGGTATGACCCATACACCAAGGTGTAAATTTTTTCTATTGATTGTTATAGTTGGTCCCAGGAATGGATATCTGGGCATTGCTATGTATCCTATGATGACCAGAATCTAGCCATATGTTGTTTTTGAGGAATAATGATGTTTAACCCCATGAAATAAGGACATAGGGTTCCTTTCATGAAAAGGGAGTATTGTTTCTAGACCCAAGGATAAAAATATGTGCATCACCATGTATCCTGTGGTAATTCAAATCAAGGCACATGTAGTTCTTGAAATACGGGATTCCTGTACAAATATGACCTATTCAAAAGGAAGGGGCATGTTTCCTGATTCTTTTCTATTATTGGACCCATAGTTGGATATTTGATCATCACTACACATCTTTTTATGTTAGGAATCAATTCACACATAGTTCTTTAATGTAGTTTTAGTGGGAGACCAACACCAAGAATAGTGATTCTCTCAGGTGAGGCCTGCAAAAAAATGTGTAGTTTTATGTCATGAAAAGGACATCAAACATGTAGTTTATCATAATGTGGTGTGGAATAATTATACTATTTTTTAGTTATTTCATTTAAAACCATGATAACCCTATCATGAGATAATATTCCGTGTTCATGTGGGAATTCCTTATTGAAATTATTAAGCCCACATAAGCTATGCTCAGTGTGAGAAACAATGAATGGAAAGGGTTCCCCTCACTATAAAGAGAAGATTATGGATATTATAAGGTCATTTTGAATCATGTGGTATATAGACCAAGATATTTGATCAATTAATCCATATGTATCTCATTAAAATGATAATAAAGCCATATATAGTTCTAGAAACATGGGAAGTTTAATGTCATGTGGTAATGAAATCCGCCATTTAGTTTAACGTCATACTCTAATGATGTGGGTGACTCATCATGAAAGAATATTAATGTTGTGTATGCACCCAAGAATGATGGTTTTGGTGTCTCTACGTATCATGTGATGGCAGAAATCAAGCCACACATATTTCTTGGGAACTTTGCATTATAGTGTCATGCAGAGAGGATATCAGCTGTTCAGTTTAAAGGCTTACGATAAGGACGAGGTTCAATTGATGTGAATAAAGATAGTTTTCATAGATCTAGAAAATTTTATGTCATGATGTTAGGAAATTTTACATGAATTTTAACATCATATGGTAAGGAAATACTCTATGTAGTTTTTTTCCATGTAGTAAGGACCTTTTCTGTACATTTTATCATTATCTGGTTAGGATGTGAGCCGCAATAAAGTTTAACATATTTCTAGTAGGACAATCTTTGTGTAGTTAAGATTCATATAGTGGGGATTTTATTTTTGTAGTTTAACATCATGTGGTTAGGATGAAAGATGTTTCTAGTTAAAGTCTTGATACGAGGACTTAACACTAATGAAAACTTTGAAATTTTTTTCTTGAGAAACCTCACTTTAAGGGGGGGTGTGACATTTTCCCCATCCATTATGGACAATGAGTAGGTTCTATTATGAATGAACTTATTTATGATATAAGGCCCTTCCCATTTGGGTTCCATCTTTATAGGGTACTTCCTTGGTATTATTGGGGTTTGGAGAGCCAACACTATTTCTCCTTAGAGGAATGAACAAAGGTTGACCTTTTTATTGAAGGCCTATGTGATCAAATTCTAATGGAATTCAAGGTCATTCAATGTACACAACCTATCCTTATAAATACATTCCAACTCATCAAGACACTTTTTAAATTACTTATCATTCAGGTGTGGACTGCAAAAGGATATTCTAAGTGAGGGAAACTGGGCTTATATGGGAAATTATGCCTCCGTCCCATACACTAATGAGTATGGAATTAATTGTTTATAAGTATGTGTGGTGGCATGGTAGGCCCATAAAGCATGGAGGAGTTTTTTTGGATAGGACTTCTTATCCTTATTTACCATCATCTAGAGTATTTTTAACAATGTCTTGTAGAAGGAATCTATTTGTCCATTTTCTACTGCCAGATATTAGGATGAATTATTGTGCTCAATATTGTACTCCTGATACAATTTCTTTAACTCCATAGAACTGAATTTGGTGTCATTGTCCGTTAATATTGTGTGAGGGTCCCCAAAACTGGTAATGATATGGGACTATATGAATTTGATGATATTAAATATTCCAAATTCCTTGAGCAGTATTTCTTTATCCAATTTGGGGAAGAAGTCAGTAGCTATAAGGATATACTTTCATTGATTATCTATGGTTGGGGGAAATAGACCCATAACATCGATTTCTCAAACAAAAAATGACCATTAATATTTAGCTATATTTAGAAATACAAGGGTCTAATGGATAAAGTATTCATGTATCTGGAATGCATGACATTTCTTTGTTAATTCCACACAGTCCTATATCATGGCTTTCTTGTAGAAACCCAAACTTTTGATTTAGAGGGATAGAATGGTCCTAGAATGATGGGTGCTGCAGGAGCCTTCATGGAATTTTTCCACAATGAAATGAATATATCTTTTTTCTATCAATATGAGGATGATTCCATCAACATATATCTTATTGAGGTATTTTTCTCATTTGGACTATCCCATAGGGTAAATTTTACTACCTGATGCCAAATCTATTCCCTTCTGGCTCAATATATTGGTATAATCCCATTTTAGAGTTAACCAATTATGGGATCCTTCCATAAAGTGGTGGATATCGGTTCATTATACTCTGAGGAGGTGTTGACCTAATTGAGTTCTTCCATATTGTAGATGTAGATCGATGAGGCCATTCTTCGGTGTGTGATATAGAAGATTTAATCATCCTTACCAAGGTTGGCTTGGACTATGGATGCATTATCCAACACGTCAGTGTGAGGATTATGTGATTGAGGAATATTATATAATAGAGGATAAAAATGGAACTCTACCATTAGTTCCATGACATATCCAATGAGAGGGGACAATTATTCCTTTTTGATGTCATGTTGAAAATTTATTTTCTTTATCACTAATATTGAACCCACTTTGATATTTAGGTTGGCTATTTTTAGTTGTAGGGATAGTTATAACATAGATATGGGGGATTGACATCCTGCCTCATTATTTCTGTAACCTTAGGATAATGAGAAAGATTAGGAAAACATTTTTATGGATAAACAAAAAAAATCACTATGACATTCCAATTGATCTTTGTATTTTCCATCATTTTACTGATAGAGATTTGGGAGGTGCTATCAAAATACATCTCCCATGTTCGGGGAGTGTCATTGGTGTAGAAAAGTTCTTTTTCTAGGGGTTCGGTTCCCACTGGTGTAATTTCAAGTGAAGGATGTTCTTTGAAGAAATCAGTTATAGAATTCTCTTTCATCACCTTCTATGACTCAAACTGGATGACATATTTTTCAATAATGTCTTCCCATCAGGACAAAAGGCTAGTCATCATGGGACAAAAAAGGATATAATTGAGTGTATCAATACAACATACAAGATGGACATCATAGGGCTGCAAGTAATATTTTATATTTTTCACTACAAAGATGAGTTCAAGACAGTTCTTATTGACATATGAGTGTTGATTCTCATTAAAAAAATTTCTCGGATAAGGTAGTAGAGAATTTATTCAGTCCCGACATCATTCCATTATGAAAGTAGGGCTCTAAGTGAGTATTCCATTGTTATCACATATAAGATGGGTGGATTTCTTTCAACATGTGGCATCAGAACTATTGGGTGTACCAGATATTACTTGAGACATTTGTTGGATTCTTAGAAGTCCCTATACCATTGATAGGAAATTCCGTTTTTCATTATCCTGGTAAAAGGGCTATATTTAGGTGGGGTTTCATTGGATTCCCATAAGTTCCATGATATTTATGTGGAGTTTCATTTCTAAAATAGAACTAGTATTCATTAGGTCAACCTCAATGCCATGGAAGCATACCATAAATCCAAGGAACTTCCCAAATGTTACCTTGAAAGTGAATTTCAGTAGATTCATCTTTACACTATGATATCACACCTTACTGAATACTACTTGAAGATCTATGATGTGATCACTTAATTGTCTAGATTTGAACACTATTTCATTGACATGAATTTGGCTATCCTTCCCAGGAAAAGATTAAAAATATGATGCATGGAGTGTTGATAAGTGGTAAAAAGATTATATGATCCAAAGGTAATGAACTGATAGAAAATACCTGTAATGGATCGGACCTCTCCGACCCATTCTTTTGTCGAAAATAAGGTCATGAAGTGTTCTGGAGGGTAGAAGGGTCTTTTCCCACACTTTTCAGAATTTTGTAACTACACACCGTGTAGTGTGAGTACACGCCATTTACCACCTTGCCGGGTATACCCTGTATTGAAGCCATGTACTTGCCATGTGGAATAAATGAGTACACACGGTGTAGCCCATACTACACGTCGTGTAGTGTCTCCCTGCGTATGCGTTACCTTCAAACCGTGGGTTGACCAGTCAACGGCCACGTGACGTGTTAAAGGTGTGTCCTTTCCGTGTGAAATAAATGAGTACACACAGTGTAGCCCATACTAAACACCGTGTAGTGCCTCCCCGCGTACGCGTTACCTTCAAACCGTGTGTTGATTAGTCAACGGCTGTGTTCCACGTTAAAGGCCGTGTCAGAAGCCGCATGATGACCATGTGAAATGGTCGAGTACACACCGTGTATTATAAAGTAAACTCTGTGTACTTTAGTTTTTCTCGCCTATAAAAGGAGGGGGCCTCTCCTCATTTTCGAAGCACTCCTCTCCTCCCCTCTCCTTCGAGAAGAGATCTCCCAAGAGACTCCAAAGCTCTTTTCTTCCATAACTACTCTGTCTGAGCTCCAATTTATGATCCGTTAGCGGCCATGGGATCATAACGATGAGGCGGAACATCCGAGCTTGGATTCGTTTTCATTCCATCGAACTTTCCTTCCCAACTTCCACCTAAGGAGATTTTGCTGGGTTTTTTCAAGAAGCAAAAAATGTCGACGGACGTCTTCTAAAGTTGATCTGGGGGAGCATTGTGATCAAAACCTGTTGAGGTAGGGATTTTACCTTCGTCTCTATAAATTGTGCATCATGTGAGGTGGGTGTCCTCTTTTTTACGTGAAACACTTTCTAACCAGTATAATAAAGATAATAACTGGATTATATAATGGGGTTGGGAAGTTTGTGAATGCAGTTACATTATTTATATCCAGTGGTATTATGCTGTGAATTGAATAGGCTTAAGCCTACTAAAAATCATGTTCATTGGGGGCCTTTGCTTGCGCAATTAAATACTAACCTATCGTTCTAGACTGTTTAGGGATGGAAACTTTGTGGAATGTGTAAAATTGGTTAATCACGTAAAGTTGGATGATTAAATGAAAATCTGAAACCCTTGTTTGATCACCCCGATTGAACAAAACTGAAATAATAAACATGTGGGTGCTGGTTAGGGTTTATTTATGTGAAGGGGGTGTTTTGTGGGTTGTTGTGGATCGGGTGAGCAGCGGGGCTGCGGTTTGATTGTTTTTGGGTTGGTGTGAATGATATGTTGGTGAGGGGCATCGAGGATGTGATAAATGGTATCAAGGGATGATGATGTATGAGTTTCGGTGTGTTTGTTGTTATGGTGGTTGGCAGTAGGGCTACAGGGATGGGTTTGAATGTGAACGAACATTTTGTTGAGAATAATAAATAAAAGTGGAAGAATTAATGAATGGTGGGGAATGGTAGTGGAACAGGAATAATAATCAATGTGGTTGGTTGGTAAGTAATAAGGTACTTTTTTGTGTTTCTTGTGTTTTCCTAACTTGATTTGTGGATGACAGGGATATGTTTTATGAATGAATGATATGGTTGGTTGCGGTTAGTTGCCCAGTAGTTAAGGAACTAATAAACTAATTATGTTGAAATGTGAAAACCTAAATGGGGTTGGGGTTTTTTATTGTATGCATGCTTCATAGTATCAGTGCCTAGGCACGTGCTC
This sequence comes from Viscum album, assembly GCA_963277665.1. NCBI lineage: Eukaryota > Viridiplantae > Streptophyta > Magnoliopsida > Santalales > Viscaceae > Viscum > Viscum album. The sequence continues at coordinate 1,854,400,304 of OY728157.1, forward strand.
AGTTTCTATATTTAGAATCCATAGGTTGGGATGTTTGTTTGGTATACATATATATATCTGTATTTTTGTGTTTTTTTGAACCCCACCCTTATTGAGCACTTAGTGTCGAACACTCCCATTTCATAGGAGATGGTGTTTTCCCCTTAGTTACTAGCTCATTCCTTCTCCTTCTTCTATAGTTCTTGATGTCTTGAGGCGACCATACACCTAAGACCCTTCAGGTGGGTTTTGATTGGGGTGGTTTTAGCCCAAGAATCTTTGGGAAGGTTTACTTTTTTCCCAAGAATATTCAGGATGAGGCCCAGGTGTGTGCGGGCGGGATGTGTGGTTGTGAGGCCTTGGTGTGTGCCGGCGGGATGTGTGGTTGTGAGGCCCAGGTGTGTCCGGGCAGGATATGTGGTTCTTGAGGCCCAGGTGTGTGCGGGTGGGAAGAGTGTGGTAGCATCAGGACGTTCGCTGCTAGGAAAGCATAGCTAACTAGTGGGAAATGGTGTGGGGAAACCAATTCTCTTGTTCTTATATATATTAGTTCTACCTGTTGTTTTTTTGGTGAGTGTGGCTGGTGAGGTGGGGTGGATAGAATCCCTTGCTAGGTTTTGGTTTCTTCTGTTGTTCTCACAGGACATTACGATGTCTCCCCACTTGGGCACAAGAGCTTTAGGTTTCCCTACTGAGTATACTTGTATTATCACCCTACATTTACTTTTAGGTTTCCAGGAGGACTACCAGGGCCGAGCGAGACCCTACTAGTCGGGACAGTTGGAGTTGTTGCAGTTTTCTGTACCCCTGTTTCTTTTGGTATTGTACTATTGAGATTTCTTGTACTTGTACTTTTTTTTCAAAATTGTTTAAACATGCATGTGGGATTGGATTGGGTTTATTTCCATTTACTTGTTCTTTTTTTCTTTTTGGTGTTTGAATCATCCTATCTTACGATCTTAAAAAATAAAAAGGGCAACGACTCCCATATTTGTAAAAACTCATACCCTTGGTTCTAGTCGCCACCTCGGGGCCTACTGGAGGTGGTACTTGGGGGGTCATTATCTCCCTTTCACCATTTCAAGCTCAAGAGGGGCATATTTGGTGGAAGGGGGTCATGAAAGAATGGTATTAAAGTCCGATGGTTGAGAGATAGGATGGAGTTTGGAGTTAGGTATAGTGAAGATTTCATGGGATGGTAGGGGAACAATGTTGGCTGATCTTGGTGCGTGACATAGGCCAGGGAAGACTGACTTGGACACAGGTTTTTAAGGCCCCTTGTGATCTGATTCAAGGACTATGAGCCTACTGAATGGCCAAGTGAGACTATATTGATTGCAGGAAAGAGACCCTAGGGAAGGTACATGCATCATCATGATTGTGTATTACTTGATTTGGGTGTTCTGGGAAAGAAATTGAAATAATGTGATAAAATAAAACCTTGAAAAATTTCTTTACTACTTGGGCCTAGGAAATCCTTGTTTACCGTACAACTATGGAACCTAGACGTCATCCCCGGGTGACTCAGACGGCCGAGGCCCAGCAGATTCAGGCGGTCGATCAGTTTTGGATTGACCGAGAGGAGAAAGATATCCAATGGCATAAGACTCTCTATTCTTTCCAGCGAAAAACCCTCAAGAAGTATGAGGGTAGTACTTCAGATATGGAGACAGAGGGGTGGCTTGAATAGCTAGGGATCACTTTTACTTTGATCCGTGCTACGAGGGAGTACTAGGTTTTCCTAGTAGTCAGTCAGCTGGGAGGTTCAGCACGAAGGTGGTGGACGCTAACCTCGGAGAGAGGACATAGGCAGAGGTTCCGTGGGCTGACTTTGAGAAGGATTTCTGAGAGTAATTACATTCTTCCATGATCAAGGAGGAGGAGTGGCATGAGTTACTCTCCCTCTAACAGGGGAGTATGTTAGTACGAGAGTTTGGGATTAAGTTCAAGGATCTCCTACGCATTGCTCCAGATCTCTTTCTGGATAAGGAGTCTCGGGCGAGACGTTTGGAGGAGGCACTTCGTCCTTCACTCCAGTATGCTGTCACCCCCTTCACCCTTCTAGCGCACTTGGTAGTATAGAAGAAGGAAGAGGTTGTAGAGAGGATGCACTCACAGGGAGATGCACCACGTGAGGGGATCCAGTCGGTCTCGTCGAAGGGGGAGGCAGTCAATAGTAGGTCTCATGCGACGGGACCTTCTAGATTCAGGCCAGTAGGGATAATTCCCCAGTAGTTCCAGTTCAGATCTTCAGGTCCTATCCCGTTTTTCACGAGCCCAGGACCGAAGTGTTTCTCTTGTGGAGGTTTTAGGAACATTCAGAGTTGGTGCCCGACCCAAGATCAGTATGGTGGAGGTGGGCAGGTTCAACGCCCGCCTCAACAGCACCAGTTGCCGGTGAGGCCCTTCCAGCAGTAGCAGGACCTTGCTCCTATGAGGGCAGACTTTGCAGGAGGAGGCCGACCTCAGGGTGCTTCTCAGGGACCTCTACTAGGGCGTGGTTGAAGAGGTGGTGGACATCAGAGAGGCTGAGGAGCTGGGTGTGGACAGTTGCACGCAGCAGAGTTGGCAGCTCCGGCAGGACCAGAGGTGGTGCGAGGTACGATTTGTTTGTTCAGCACTCTCGTTTCTTCCTTGTTCGATTCGAGAGATTCGCACTCCTTTGTTGCACCCAGTCTAGCCCATGCTTTGGGTATGGATTTAGAGAGACTTTTCGTACTCCTGGTGCTGAGTACACCAGTTGGAGGCCAGACCCGCATATCTTGTGTTTTTCGGGGATGTGGGATGACATTGGGACCACAACGATCTTGTGGGGACCTTATTTTTCTACAGATACAGCCATACGATGTCATCCTTAGCATCGAATGATTGTTTTCTGTTAGTTCTATTGTCGACTGCTTCTGAAGAAGAGTCATGTTCTCCGACGTGGATGGGCAGCGTGTATCTTTTGTTGGTGAGAGGAGCTACCAGGTGGGAATCTAGCATGTGAAGCGTCTCTTTTCCTAGTTAGGCAGGTTATCAGTGGTTTTAGCTGATACAGAGATGATGGATGTCCCAAAGGTTGTTGGGGAGTTCCTTGATGTCTTTCTCGAGGAGGTTGTGACTCTACCCCCTGATGTGACGTTGAGTTCGGGATAGACTTATAGCCTGGTGCCCGTCCGATTTCTATGGCCCCTTATCGGATGGAACCTTAGGAGTTTCGGGAGATGCAAATTCAGATTGACGATCTAATGGAGAAGGGTTTTGTTTGACCCAGCGTGTTACCATGGGGTGCTCCAGTTTTTTTAGAGAAGAAGACAGATGGTGGTCTCAGGCTATGCATAGACTACCAAAGGTTGAATCAGGTAATGGTCAAGAACCGTTACCCCCTTCCAAGGATAGAATGTCTCTTCGACCAACTGAGGGGAGAAGGTTGGTTTTTTATGATTTATCTACGACTTGGATATCATCAGATGAGGGTAAAAGAAAATGAAATCTCGAAGACGGCATTCAGGTGCAGGTATGGGCACTTCGAGTTTGTAGTGATTCCGTTTGGAGTTACAAATGCACCAGCTGTGTTCATGGGACTTATGAACTTTGTATTCTGAGAGTTTCTAAACCGGTTCATCATTGTATTTATTGATGACATCCTGATCAACTCAAGATCAGACAAGGAGCACGTTGAGCATCTTAGGGCAGTCTTGGAAGTCCTTTGACCCCACCAGCTTTATGGGAAATTTTCGAAGTGTAAGTTCTTGATGCAATAAGTACACTTCCTCGGGCACGTGGTGTCTCAGCATGGAGTGTTAGTGGACCCGTCGAAGGAAGAGGATGTTGTTTCATGGGCAGCACCCAAGAGCGTGGCAGAAGTTCATAGTTTCCTGGGGTTAGCAGGTTATTATCGGAGGTTCGTTTTGGACTTCTCTCGAGTCACTGATCCTTTAACATCTTTGACTAGGAAACACCAGGTCTTCTTATTGAGCGAGTAGTGCTAGAAATCTTTCGACTACATGAAGGAGAAGTTGGCCAGTGCTACAGTACTTAGGGTTCCTGAAGAAGGTTTGATGTATGAGGCGTTTTTTGATGCTTCTGGACTTGGTTTGGGGTGCTTGCTGATGCAGAAGAAGGGTGTGATATGTTAGGGGTCGAGGCAGTTGCTCCCTCACAAGTGTAACTATGCCACCCATCACCGAGAGCTTGCAGCAGTAGTGTTCGCACTGAAGATGTGGAAACATTAACTCTTTGGGGAGCGCTTTGTGGTCTTATCAGACCAAAAGAGATTACGTTATATCTTCTCCCAGCGTGACCTGAACTTGTGGCAGCAGAGATGGGTCAAGTTTCTCCAAGACTATGACTTCGATATCTCTTACACAAAAGGTAAGGGAAACGTTTTAGCTGATGCACTGAGTAGGAAATTTCATAAGGAAGTGGTTCAGAAATCCACTGGTGCCTAGAAAGCGATGGGAGAGTTGGCTGCCTTGCACTTGGATGCAATGGTAGAGGGTGTTAGAGGTTGTTTGTTTCTGATGAAGGTGTAGTCCTCCTTGATGTAGTTTGTGGAAGAGTCTCAGTGGGGGGACTCTGAGGCGGAAGTAATGCGGGATCATGTCGATCAGGGAAACGCTTCATAAGGATGGTCAGAGGACAGGTAACACCAGATGCTTTTTCAGGGAAGGCTTTTTCTCCCGGAGGCGATGTGTGAGGGAGTTCTCCATGAGTTCCATAGATCAGAATTTCCGGTACATCCGGGAGTTTCAAAAATGTACCAAGGCCTAAGGGTACAGTTTTGGTGGCCCGGGGTGAAACTGGAAGTGGCAGAGGTTGTGGCTAAGTGCCCAGTGTGTCAGCAAGTAAAGGATGAACATCGTGTTCCCAGTGGTTTGTTGCATCCTTTAGATGTCCCCGAGTGGAAGTGGGATGACATCTCTATAGACTTCAACACAAATATATCTAGAGCTCAGGGTGGTTATGATGCTATCTGGGTAGTGGTAGATCGACTGACGAAATCAGCTCACTTCTTAGTAGTTAAGGAGTCGGACCCGGTAATTACCTTAGCATAGAGGTACGTACACGAGGTGGTGCGTTTTCATGGAGTCCAGAAGAATATCTTATCCGATAAGGATACTCGGTTTACCTCACAAGTCTGGAGGGGGTTACAGTATGCTTTTGGCACCCAGCTACACCTTAGCACTATTTTCCACCCCCAGACCGATGGGCAGATAGAGCGGATTATCCAGATGTTGGAGGACATGCTGAGAGCATGCATTCTGAAGTTCAGAGGATCATGGGCGCGTCACTTTCCTTTAGTAGAGTATTACTATGACAACACCTTCCACTTTACTATTGTCTTGGCTCCGTTTGAGGATTTGTATGGAAGACCATGTCCTTCACCTATTTGCTGGGCAGAGGTTGGTGAGACAGGTGATCTTGGGCCAGAGGTAGTACAGAGCAACATAGAGAAATTCCATCTTGTACTTGAGAGGATGAAAGCGGCTCAGGAATGACAGAAGTCTTATGCTGATCGTCGGAGGAGGCCCTTAAAGTTCGAGGTGGGAGATCATGTGTTCTTGAAGGTTTCCCCTCGACGGGGGTAGAGGAGGTTTGGGAAGGGGAGTAATCTCTCCCCTAGGTTCATTGGACCTTTCGAGGTGTTGAGGCAAGTTGACGAGGTGGCATATCAACTGGCCCATCCACCTTAGTTGGAGAAGGTTCATGACGTCTTCCACGTTTTCCAGCTTTGTCGGTACTTACACGATGACTCTCATGTTATCGACTGGGGAGAGTTAGATATGGGAGATGACGCGACCTTCGAGGATCCACCAGTCAGAATCGAGGATTGTAATGAGAAGGTGCTCTGTGGATGAACCATCACCTTGGATAGTGTGTTATGGAGGCATGGCGGCCTTGAGGAGATCATGTGGGAGCGGGAGGCTCAGATGCATGCTCAGTAGCCGAAGTTGTTTTGACTTGTGTTTTTCCTTGTTCTTATGAACTTTGTTTTGATGTTATACTATGTACCTTTGATATATAAAATGCTTGGCATGTTGGTTGTGAGACTTTTGTTTCCTTATTCTCTAGAAGTGTGTAACACGTCCGGATGTGTGGGGAAGGGAAAAAACTGATCCTTAATTGAGACTCATTAATGCAGATGCGATTGAACTCGTATGGGAGAGTCAGTGCCGCCCAATGCGAATAATATCTTGACATGGGAGAATAAATTTCCCCAAACCATTTGTTCGGGCAGTGTGTTGGTTGTACGGTGTTGGGGGCAGTGCAAGTTGGAAAATCATAATAATTGGAAGTGGGAAGACCCAATCCTTAATCGAGACGCATTAATACGGATGCTATTAAACCAGTGCAGGCGAGTCAGTGCCACCTAAAGCGGATAATATCTCGACATAGAAGAATGAATTCCTAACATATATGATTAGGGTTGTTGGTTGGGATCCTGTTATAACAAGAGCCCTAAGAGATATATTATTAGGTTCCTCTGGGTTGGATTTTGAATTCTTGGGGATGAGAATGTTTTAAGAGGTATCTGATGTAATGGCCCGGACCTCTCCGACCCATTCCTTTGTCGAAAAGAAGGTCATGAAGTGTTCTGGAGGGTAGAAGGGACTTTTCCCACACTTTTCAGAATTTTGTAACTACATGCCATGTAGTGTGAGTACACGCCATGTACCACCTTGCAGGGTATACCCCGTGTTGAATCCGTGTCCTTTCCTTGTGAAATAAATGAGTACACGTTGTGTAGCCCATACTACACGCTGTGTAGTGTCTCCCCGCATACGCGTTACCTTCAAACTGTGTGTTGACCAGTCAACGGCCGCGTTCTGTGTTGAAGGTGTGTCCTTGCCATGTGAAATAAATGAGTACAAGCCATGTAGCCCATACTACATGCTGTGTAGTGTCTCCCCACGTACGTGTTACCTTTAAACCATGTGTTGACCAGTCAATGGCCGCATGCCGCATTGAAGGCCGTGTTAGAAGCCAAGTGGTGACCGTGTGAAATGGCCGAGTACACGCTGTGTACTATAATTTACACACCGTGTACTTTAGTTTTTCTTGCCTATATAAGGAGGGGGCCTCTCCTCATTTCAAAAGCACTCTTGTCCTCCCCTCTCCTTCGAGCAGAGCTCTCCCAAGAGACTCCAATGCTCTTTTCTTCCATAACATCTCCATCCGAGCTCTGATTTATGATCTGTCAGCGGCCATGGGATCGTAACAATGCAGCGGAACTTCCGAGCATGGATATGTTGTATTTCATTCGACCTTTCATTCCCAACATCCACCAGAGGATATTTTTCTGGGGTTTTTCAAGAAGCGACGAACACCAACAGACGTCTTCCAAAGTTGATCTGGGGGAGCATTGTGATCAAAACCTGTTGAGGTAGGGATTTTACCTTCGTCTCTCTAAATTGTGCATCATGCGGGGTGGGTGTCCTCTTGTTTATGTGAAATGCTTTTGAACCAGTTTAATAAAGATAATAACTGGCTTATATAACGGTGTTGGGAAGTTTGTGAATGCAGTTACATTATTTATATCCTATGATATTATGTTGTGAATTGAATAGGCTTATGCCTATTGAAAATCACGGTCGTTGGGGGCATTTGCTTGCACAATTAAATGCTGCCCTATATTTCTTGACCGTTTATGGATGGAAACTATGTGGAATGTGGAAATTGGTTAATCACATAAAGTTGGCTGATTAAATGAAAATATGGAACCCTTTTGTGATCACACCAGTTGAACAAACCTGAAATAATAAACATGCAGGTGCTGGTTAGGGTTTATTTATGTGAAGGGGGTTTTTTGTGGGTTGTTGTGGATCGGGTGAGCAGCGGGTCTGCGGTTGGCTTGTTTTTGGGTTGGTGTGAATGCTATATTGGTGAGGGGCAGTGAGGCTATGATAAATTGTATCAAGGGATTATGATGTACAAGTTTCGGCGTGTTTGTGGTTATGGTGGTTGGAAATAGGGCTACATGGATGGGGTTGAATGTGAATGAACTTTGGGTTGTGAATAATAAATAAAAGTGGAAGAATTAATGAATGGTGGGTCAGGGTAGTGTAACGAGAATAATAATCAATGGGGTTGGTTGGTAAGTTAGAAGGGACTTATTTGTGTTGCTTGTATTTTCTTAACTTGATTTTTGGATGGTAGGGACATGTTTTACGAACGAATGATATGGTTGGTTGCAGTTAGTTGCCCAGTAGTTAAGGAACTAATAAACTAATTCTCTTGAAATGTGAAAACCTAAATGGGTTTGGGGTTGTTTGTTGTATGCATGCTTTGTAGTAGCAGTGCCGAGGAACGTGCTCATTTTATCTGTTTAGAAGCCAGACGTTGGGCTGTGTGTTTGGTATACATATATATATATATATATATATATATATATCTGTATCTTTGTGTTTTGTCACACCCCACCCATGTTGAGAACTTAGTGTCGAACACTCCCATTTCATGGGAGAGGGTGTTTTCCCCTTAGTTACTAGCTCCTTCCTGCTCCTTCTTCCATAGGCTATGATTTCTTGAGGCGACCTTACACCTATGACCCTTCAGGTAGGTTTCTATTGGGGTGGTTTTTTCCCACGACTCTTCGGGCATGTTTACTTTTTTCCCAAGAATATTCGGGATGAGGCATAGGTGTGTGCGGGCGGGATGCGTGGTTGTGAGGCCCAGGTGTGTGTGGGTGGGATGTGTGGTTGTGAGGCCCAGGTGTGTGTGGGCGGGATATGTGGTTCTTAAGGCCCAGGTGTGTGCGGGCGGGAAGAGTGTGGTAGCGTCCGGACGTTCGCCTCTAGGAAGAGAAACTAACTAGTGGGAAATGGTGCGGGGTACCCAATACTCATGTTCTTATACATATTACTTCTACATGTTGTTTTGTTTTTGGTGAGCGTGGCTGGTGAGGTTGGGTGGATAGAATCCCTTGCTTGGTTTTGGTTTCTTCTGTTGTTCTCATGGGACATTAGGATGTCTCCCCACTTGTGCACGAGAGTTTTAGGTTTCCCTACTGAGTATACTTGTATGCTCACCCTATGTTTACTTTTAGGTTTCCAGGAGGACTACCAGGGTCGTGCGGGACCCTACTAGTCGGGACAGTTGGAGTTGTTGCAGTTTTCTGTACCCTTGTTTCTTTTGGTATTGTACTTTTGAGCTTTCTTGTACTTGAACTTTGTTTTCAAAATCCTTTAAACATGCATGTGGGATTGGTTTGGGTTTATTTCCATTTACTTGTTCTTTTTTATCTTTTTGGTGTTTGAATCATCCTATCTCCCGATCTTAAATATTAAAAAGGGCAATACCTCCCATATTTGTAAAAACTCATACCCTTGGTGCTAGTCGCCACCCCAGGGCCTACTGGAGGAGGGACTCAGGGGTCATTATCTCCCTTTCATAATTTCCAGCTCAGGAGGGGCATCTTTGGTGGAAGGGGGTCGTGACAATACCCCATGGGGTGCTATGAAGATAGTGGATTCTTCTTCTTTAGTGGTCATCTTTATTTGATTTTACCCGGAATACCCATCCATGATAGAAAGGACTTGGAATCCAGTAGTTTCATTGATCAAGAGATTATTGATCGGTAATGGGAAGTCGTATTTTGGGAATTGATGATTAAAGTATCTGAAATTGATAGAGACCATAATAATCCCATTATTTTTCAGGATGGGGATGATACTGGAAATACATCTTCGGTTCTTCACTTCTCAAAGAAAGATGGATTTGATAATTTTATCAAATTACAACCCCACATTGGTATCATTAAAGGGTTGAATCCTCATGGATGACATCTTGAAGCCTCAATGGGCATCGAGTAATGTGAGATGGTGTGTATCCACTTCTGGATTCAGTCTGATCATTTCAATATATTCACAAGTGAACACGTATTGATGTGGATTTATAAATATGATGTAAATATCTTAATATTTGAGGGGAATGGAAGAACTAATCAGTGTAGTTAATGGGTCTTAATTTTTTCCCAGACATACCTTCTTGATCTCATAAATGGTAGTCAATATTCCGTCTTTTAATGTAGAGGGGACTTACTAAGGTTATCCCCTTCCTCTTCAACATCTTAGTCTATAGAGGATTTCTCATACAGAGTCAAAAATATGTGGGAATTACGGTCACTGTCAAAGTGAGAGAGGCCATGAGAAAAGACATTATCATCCCCTAAAATTAGATTTATTGTAGATAGATTCTTAATCTGATTTTCATTTACACTTTCTATGTGGAAAGAATGGGCTTGAACCTCTCAGACAATGTCTTCTGTCTCAAATAGATTTATGGGGTGCACATAGTCACTATTGATCATACTTCAGATATTTTTTGTGGTGGTCCCGAAGATGTTAGGGGTTGAAACCTATATGTCATCATCCTTTAATGGGTTTTTACCTTCCTTTATATAGAAACTAGATTCAACATTTGTTTCTTTACAAGTATCAAAGGGGGATCTGTCACCACATAGTTTGCTGAAAATTCCATCGATGGTGAATTTAAGACATAGATGGAATATTTGAGGTACCAACACTTGTCTATAGTACTAGGGTATTCAAAAAAAAAATTATATGGTGTCCTTATGGATAACAATTTATGTATCCTCATATGTGATATCCCAAACCAAGATTCAAGTTTGGTCTTCCCAAGAGGTCTTTTTTCATGTTTATCATACCCTTGAATGCTCATCTTTTTGGGATAAAAATCCCCTTCACTATATCCAGAAAATATGTGGGTTTTAATTGGGATGAGATTGATATCATATCAATTTTCAATCAATTCCCTTTGGATATTGACATTATTGAGTCTACCTGAAACTTATAAGGACTTAATGTATCTTTGGATGATCTTTTCCCAATCCAATTCCGTGAACAAGATGGAGACATCAAATTATTATAGAATGCTCTCCACTCGATGTACCTCAGCTGGGATTTGGAGGGCTTCAACGAGTGCCTCCCTAAGTTAGTTTGAAAGATATAGCTCAACCAAGATTGAGATCTTGGTTAGGACAACCGACAAATATTTCAAAATATTGTACTTTTGTGCTAGAGGTCAGTGATTCATGAGATCAGGGTTCTCAATAGAATTTTTATTAGGAACTGAGGCATTTTAGGTTGATGGTACTAATTTTTGTGCATAGGTTGTGGGGGAAACTACTTCTAATGGAACATATCATTCCATCCTTCACCATTTCCTAGGAGATCAGATAATCACACCCCCACTGGGCATTCATGCGGGACACCTTGGTTTAGACAACCAATAGAGGGTATTGAGATACCTACATGTATATTTTTTAATTTTTGGGGAGTATTCCAATTGGAATCAGCTTCATATATGTCCTCTATGGGGATATGACAAAAATAATGGGTCTGACGACACCAGTGTTGTCCCCTGCAACCTTGGTTCCTAAACATGTATACTTATATTCCCCTATTTGGTGTAGGGAAATCATACATAGAGGTATATTCATCATCATATAAGGGTCATCCAAGGGTATCACATTCACATAACAAAACATGATCTCCTCATCTACTGAGGGTTCCAGGGGGGGTCCCGATTCTTTAGATTTTGTAGTGAAGAAGTATGTAAGAGTCAACACTGTATTTGGAGAATAATATTAACCTAACTCTTCTTTATCTTTTTATGTTTGATGGTCATATCCACCTTCGGGATACATATGTTTTTTCACCTTCTTGGGTGGCATAATTGTCATGGGTTCACATAATTGTTCCTTGATTTTTATCAAATGTTTTTCGTGTCATCATGTTTTTGGACATCTATCCATGAATGGATGGAAATTTATTCCAATAACCATTTTATTATTACCATTAAGTGGTTATGAAAGACACTAACTATGATGATTTATCTAACACCACCAATCTAGAATCGATCATTCCATGTAGGAATTCTTTGAGGATGAAGTAGTCCTGGATGTTATGACACAACCTTCTATGGAAAGGGCAGTAGTTCAGATGATTGGTGAGGTTGACCTCATCAGTCTTCTTGGGTTATAGTATCTTGATCACATTTTTTCAATTTATTTATATAAATAACTAGAGAATTTGTTATTTTATAATTATAATTTTGTTTTCATTCGTTCTTAAAATCCTGGGAAACCCTAATTTCTATGTGCCTCTGAACAAGGGTGATTTTTTGGTCATTTCAACTCGATAGGAGGCAATAAGTGGTTCAGGACCTTACTAGGTTCTTGAGTGGGAACTTATATTGGTTAGAGGGTAATAATGATAGATTCTACCTTTCCAATAATTTTTCCCGGTGATAAAGGAATAAGATGATATTTTCTTGGGTTCGCTGAATGGTGTATTCCAAACATTGGCCATTTCTGTAAACTCATAGTACCCACCTAGAATCATTATTGGGATAAGAGGTGTATTTAGTTTTTTACAAATATTTTAAAAACATATTTCTAGTTATCTTTCCCATGAGAGAGGGATTCTAAGAGAATAGGATAAACATCTCCATATGGAAATGAAGTTAGACACCCTCTCATTGTTTTCATCACTTACATTTTGATAGGTTGAAAAATGTCATTTTCCTCAGTGTGAAGCTGAACTAGTAAAGGAATTGATGATGAAGGTCTTCCTATCCTGCAATGGGTCATACCATAAGGATGTTGTACCAAACAAAGTATGGCCCTATCTGAGTCTATAAAAAACACCTCATCTTGGTTTCCACCTGCCGATTTCAAGGTCCCATCATCGGACCACATTGGGAAACCAAATGAATGAGATTATATTTAGGGTCTCCTCCACCATCGAAGGTAGAGAAGGTTGGATTATCTAAATTGGATGGGGGAAGAGTTTTATACAATCATTATGAATATGGATTTTTCTCTTGCTGCACAAGTGCATGTTTCCCTTCCATCGATTCCATTCGAGTATCTAGGGACTCGATGATGTTGAGAAATTCCAGAGGTAGTACTATTTTATCCACCTCCCATCTACAGGGATTGGGTGGTGCATGATGATGTGGCCCTATTTCTGTATTCGACTAATTCCCAATTAATATAGTGAATTAATGATTTACTAAGAGAGGGAGAGGTTATTTCCATAATGGATGGAAGTAACAATCATTTTGAACTTACTCATTTATGTATATTGGATTCCTGGATGCAGATCCAGTTTGATGCCTAGATGTTTCTCCCTCAAGTAGATCAACTCTTTCTTGATATATTGAAGGAGGTATATTCATCTTTTTCTAAAGATGATACCCAATGGTAATTTTTACCCTGAGTAGCTCCCTGTTGAGTTATCTGAGACTTTGTACCTTATTATTATATTGTGACATCTGGCCATCTTTGGAAGAAAATTTTACTCTTAATGGGATTTAATGGGATTTAATCACACTATTACCTCTATCCTTGGTATCATTCCTCCATATAGGTGGAAATTTGTTATTTGGTAGTGCCATATTTTGTAGCCTTCTCTGGTTCTGGGTGCATGTAAACTTGGTCGGTGCATCCGAATCATCTTCCTCTTAGGGTAAAATTTATGTTTTGTGTCCCTCTACATGTGAATCTTGATCTATATTATCTTTTGTGTTTATGGTGAGGATATTAATATTGGTGTATCAATAAGTTCTTTTGCTTTCAATGAAACATGATGATTCTTTATTATCTGTATTGGGTTTGTTTCTCAAGCCCTTGGCAATATTGGGCTATTTTGGATTTTGACCCCGATGGGGTTTGATCTCATTAATTGTACACTCCCCCTGTAACACCCCGAGCTTCCATGATACGCTTCTCAATCAATAATGCAATAGCTTTCATTGTACGCAACTTCGAGTTCTAAAACACCGCGACTAATCAAAGTAGCCGTTATGAATAGTAATAACCACTTTTTAAAATTATAGAAATTTTATATTTCAAAATGGACTTCATTTTTGTATTCGTAATATGGAAATTATCCTAAGTTGAATTTTTTGTAACTTTCTGAGAACTTCAAATTTTTTTATGAATAGTGAAAAATACTTAAAACAACTTTTTTAATCAAAATAATTTATTTTGATAAATTATACTATTTAGTGGTTTTAAAGTATAATTAGAATATATTTTTACCATTTTATCCAATGGTGGTCATTAGAATTAATTTAACATTGAAATTGGACATAAAAAATTGCCAATCTTTTGATATAAATTGTTTCTTAAAAACACGCTATTTGTTGTGACAGCGGGAATTAATTATAAAATTAATTAATGAAACTTATATGTTTGGAATTTTGTAAAATAAACATCATTTTTAAATTTGGAATATCAATTATAGCTTAGGGTGAAATTTTGGCATTGTTCTGAAAAACTTCAATTTTTTATGAATAGTGAAACCACTAAGTGGTAGTTAAATAACTGATTTTTTGTTTAAATGAAATATTACCACTTATGTGATTTGATTTTCAAAAATCCGAGATACATGGTTGTCATTAAGAAGTAAAATGTGGTTCAATGAGATTAAAATAATTTTTTGGTGAATAGTAACTTTTAAGTTCTTAATCGCGATTAGAGGTAATTAGTGTAGTTTAAGGTAAAAATAATGTTTCCATAATATGAGATGAACCTGACACTTGTACTACTCCTATTGGATGAGTCATGGCCGACCAAGACAACCCATGGGTCAACTTGGGGACCCCATGGAGCCACCTTGGTGGGAAAATGACATTAATATATATTTATTTAATGTTAAAATTAAATTGACACAAACATGAGTTGTTTTACTAAAACAGATTTTAAGTGGGGTTACACAAGTCCAAATTTTGACTATAAATATTCATTGGAAATCTAAAAAGATTTCCTACATCATAGTATTTTTTTTATAATTTTTAGACATTAAATAATTTAAATTATTTATGACATCATGATGATGCAGCGATGACCTCATTATTTAACGATTTTAATAAAATGAGAAGATAATGTAAAATCCAAGGATTAAACTTGTCCAAAGCCTATTGGATGAGGATATTTAGAAACCCTATCACCTTATCCTAGAATTATATAATTGAGGGACCTTTATAATCCTAAAAGCATTGTGTAATAATGTAACATTTCAATCTTTCCAAAAGTGCCCCTCCTCTCCACTTATAAAAGGCCCCCACCTCTCCCACCTTATTCACACCATCAAGCCATTTGGCTCGGCCAACCTCTGCCAAAATACTCTCCCAACTTTCCCCTATTACTCCTAGAATCCTCACTTTGGGCAGAACACTTCTCAAGGGAGCCTTTGGCTCAAATCAAAAAGAGTTACCCGATTTTGAGGTAATGTCTTCTCTAATGTTGTTTTGTTTTATTTTTCTTCTCAAACCCCCTAAACTATTTTTATTCATTTCTTTTTTAACAACACCAGTATCCTCAATATACTAGGATGTTGTTATAAGAAGTATTCGAGCTACACTTACACACACATACATATAATGGTTAAAGAACATACAGTTTCTGTGGATGACGAATTTCTGCCTCACGAAACGATGATTGTTCAACACTCATATAACACCTTCAAAGGTGGCCATTAAGATATCACTATTTTTATATATGATATATAATATGTTTATGTTTTACTTATGCTTCTGTATTTCTCATTTATGGAATACTTTATGATTTCCATTATGGGTAAAACGCGATAATTTCATTTTAGGAAGTGCGGACTACCGCCCCCTCAAAGTGATGTGAATCGTTAATGCCATATGTGGGATGTATAAAGGATGGAGTAAATGATATTATATATGATATTATACTGGAACTATATTATACATTTATATAATTATGATTTCATTACATTAAATATGAAATAGAAATGAAAGTAGCGTTCATGCATACGTACGGCTTACCGTCTCCATGAACGGTGCATTTCATTTCTTACCTCTAAATGTTACGTAATATTATAAATGAATGTATATACTGGATATATATGATATATATGATATCTACATCATGAATATAATTCTGGATATAATGGATATTTCACCACATGAAAAAATTGTAATTATTAGAAGGTTATTGTTGGCACAAGTACCAAAGATCGACAAAACGACCGTTATTAACTTAAATAATTACATAACGTTCATAACATTGTAATAAGTGATATAAAAAGGATAATGAAATCGAAAATGGTTCTTAATAAGGTAGATATTAACTCTAGTTTATTATTCAGGAGGTTAAATAACGGTTGAGTCAAGTCGGACATGAGGTAAGGGAATTTCTTAACCCAACTTCCATTCTTTGGGCTAATCTCCTACTTTCAAATTATGTCATGATATTATTATGTCCTATTTTGTATTTTTACTTTCTTTATGTGTACCTATAGTGAATACACATAATAGATCTATTTTATTTTAAAAATTATCTTTTAAGGACTTCATCTCAATCTCATTTCATTGAGGCATATTTGGTTTTATACACAACTTTCTTTTATACGGTGTATAAACCCTTTGACTTTTAAGTTTATTCAAAAGGAATATTTTTTATACGAAGTGTTTTGCTAAACGACAAAAGAGAATGTTTTTCTTTCCATACTTATGCGACAACAATGACTTCTCCGCCGCAGTGACCATTATTTGAGTTTCGGCTTCCTCTACAAGCCATCATTTTTTTTAATGAAAAATAAATACAAAGTTTTAACTTTCATTTATTTTGGTATTGAAAATGGTTTTGAAAGAGTTTTTATGTGTTGTATTGATATCTTGTGATTGAAATGTGGAAATTTTATGTTTCCTTTATGCGTGTCTTATGTGATATGATTATGTTATGGTTTATGATATGTTTAAACCTATTCATATGAGGAATGTATTGGACTTAATAAGTGACGGGTGGAGCCCGCTATAGCTCCTCGATGCATCGGTAGGTCTCATGAGACAACTAGACGTGGAATTGGCCGAGGCCCTTTCCCAATTTGATTTATGGTTTTGGCTGAGGCCTTAATCATTTTAGACGTCTTGGCCGAGGCCTTGACAAAATGTTTCAGAATGTCTGGCAATATACATTCCATCATTATGAAAGTGGTTATTGATATTGCATGTGATTATTCGACCAGTAGAATATCCATGTGAAGAAGTGAATGGCATTATCTCATTTTACTTTTGCCATATTATGTTGAAGTTCAAGTTTAAAAGGCTTTTGTTTTAGTTATACATCACCTTAAATGTTAATGTTTATTTATGAAAGCTTCCGCTATATTGTTAACCTTACTGAGCATCTGAGCTCACCCCTTTCAATGTTTTAATATTTTTCCAGGATGTGTAGGAGTAATTTATGAGTGATCTGTAGGGGTAGTCAGGAAGGGATATGATTGTGGACTATGAAGACCATGTTATTGTAGTTTGTTTACTTTTGATGTAATGAAAGACTTATGAATGTATCTAGTGTTTCCAAGGCTACTAAACTAATCGGTCTTTCGAGACTTGATCTTTTGTGATCATGCCAATGTTACAAAGTAATGCACCGGCTCTGGGTAGCTGGGGTCGGGGCGTTACAGTTGGTATCATAGGCAGTTTAGTACTAACCTTGGAAGCTAGATTTAGATAAACTCTGATTAGAGCACATAGCCCCAAGATAGACTTTGAGGATTGGTATAGAAGAACTTCCTAGAATTTTGTTATTGTAGAGATTTTGTGAGTTTTCCGAGCAATACATCCCTGTCTGGATACGAGCAGGTAGAGGAGGCTCTGGCACAGATGTGCCTAGGGGTAAAACCCGAAAACACCGCTTTGAGCTAGACTCGAATGGGAACTGGTGCACGACAACGGGCCTTGCTGCACTCTTGGTTACGACACTCCCGGGGGATATGCTTTGGATAATTCTCATTTTCATTATAAACCACTGTGAAGGGTTATGATTATATACTTCCTCAAAGAAAACATTTTTATGGATTATATCCATAAATAGTTCAATTTATGTTAAGTATCTTACAAGTATGGAATTATGTATTTTGATTTATAAACTAATATAGTTTATGCCATTGTTTAGAAATGGCGCCTAGTGGAAGGAATGGAAACCGTATCAATGCACGCACTCCATGTAGGGATTTCCCTCCTTCTCAAGATAATTATAGTGGGGCTGGTGATGCAACTGGTGCCGATCAGCTAATCACCATACTGGGACAACTTACTCAGGTTATGAATTATAACCTTACTCGTATGGAGAACCCTGATCCGCAACGTGGAGGATCAATGCTAGACCGTTTCATGAGGCAACAACCACCAAACTTCAATGGTAGTACAAATCCTATAGTAGCTGAGCAATGGATAAATTCCTTAGAGAAAATATTCCATGCCTTGGGGAGTAGTGAAAGGGAGAAGGTTGTCATGGCAGTTTACCGCCTCACTGGAGATGTCGATCAGTGGTGGTCACTGATTCAAAACACAAAGGAAGATGATGACGTATCGAATATGGAATGGAGGGAGTTCAAAGAGATTTTCTTAGAAAAATACTTTCCTCGTGACCATCGTGCAGATATGGAAAGGCAATTTCTGAGTCTGAGGCAGATGGAGGATGAGAATGTCGCAAAGTATGAGGCCAACTTTACAAGGTTAGCGAGGTATGCTGCATATTATATACGTAACCCAAGGAGTATGATTGATCGTTTCTTTGATGGGTTAAAACCATTTCTCTGTCGATCTTTAGTATCAAAATCCTTCTCATCATACGAAGATATTGTCTCATGTGCTATCAAGACAGAAAAGGAATTCTCTAAGTCTTATGACAACAAAGTAAAATAAGAGAAGAAGAGAACGGTGGAACAAGAGACAGATAAAGGGAAAAAGGGAAAGAAGGATTTCCCATTATGTGATAATTGTGGGAAGAATCACCCTGGTACATGCCTAAAAGGAATGGGAGTTTGTTATAAATGTGGAGAAAAGGGTCACCAGGCTCGTGATTGCAAGGGAAAGAAAGAGGCTATCAATGTTGAATGCTACAATTATAGGGAAATGGGGAATTATGCAAATGAATGTCCTAAGCGTCAAGGAAACTTACCTCAGAAAAGGACAAGGGATCAAGGAAAATCTTATGCTATTACTATAGTTGAAACAGAATAATTAATGTATTGGTGCTTTTGGACTCATGGATTATATTCTGGTTATTAGAATAATGTGATATATATATATAAGGATTGTACTGCCGTACTTGTTTATTTCAGTAAGGTTTTAATATGATGAAGGTAATCATATTTTTAGTATGTGACAATAAGAGAAACTTTTCTTTGTTTGGGGAATCTGATGTTACAATTGATTTTGGAATTTAACGATCCTTTAGGGAAAGTCTGGACGGAGGTATTTTGGATAACTATAAAGGTTGGAATGGATTAAGTTGATCTTTGGATAGTATTGTTTAAGGTTAAAAAATTTTATGAAGATTATTTTTGGAATATTATAATACTATAGTTTTAGGAAAAGGACAACCTGCAGGATGTGGCATAACCCGTCGCGTCGGACAAAGCTACAGGAATCGAACCCACCACCATAGTGCAACAGGCCTTTATTTCCTACCACCAGCCTACAGGAAGTCCCTGGTTATTACAAAATAGTTTTACTAATCTAAATGATATGTGTTAATATTTGGAACCTTATACAATTAGGATAAATAGAATATTTTTGTGTTGTATTACATTTTAGAGTGAAAGATGGGTTTGTGGTAAAAATTTATTAAAGAATTAAAGTCTACATGACAAGTATGTATATTCCCTTACGTTCTTAGTAAATCACCTAAATAAATTCCTAAACTTTATAAAAGGTAACTCAAAACAAAAATGTTGTTGGTTAACTTTTCCTATTGGGGAATCAATGATAGTTTAACCAATCACAAGTTTGTGATTTTCCTGTAGTTAAACTTTCTCCTAATCCTGTTTTCTATAACTCTCCACTAGACCTTGATGGTTTGTTTCTCCTCCATATCCATATTTTCATAGAATCCTAGAATGGGAAATCTCGGGTGACCTTTGTACTTATCTTTCGTTCTTTTAATGTTATATTTTTATTAACCTTATTTCCGATGTGGGTTTTCCACAAAGGTATTTTCTATTTTCAACCTTTTATTCTCAAAGAAAAATTTCAAATTGCGAGGACGCAATTTATTGAAGGAGGGGAGAATGTAACACTCCGAGCTTCCATGATACGCTTCTCAATCAATAATGCAATAGCTTTCATTGTACGCAACTTAGAGTTCTAAAACACCGTGACTAATCAAAGTAGCCGTTATGAATAGTAATAACCACTTTTTAAAATTATAGAAATTTTATATTTCAAAATGGACTTCATTTTTGCATTCGTAATATCGAAATTATCCTAATTTGAATTTTTTGTAACTTTCTGAGAACTTCCAATTTTTTTATGAATAGTGAAAAATACTTAAAACAACTTTTTTAATCAAAATAATTTATTGTGATAAATTATACTATTTAGTGGTTTTAAATTATAATTAGAATATATTTTTACCATTTTATCCAATGGTGGTCATTAGAATTAATTTAACATTGAAATTGTACATAAACAATTGCCAATCTTTTGATATAAATTGTTTCTTTAAAACACGCTATTTGTTGTGACAACGGGAATTAATTATAAAATTAATTAATGCAACTTATATGTTTGGAATTTTGTAAAATAGACATCATTTTTGAATTCGGAATATCAATTATAGCTTAGGGTGAAATTTTGGCATTGTTCTGAAAAACATCAATTTTTGATGAATAGTGAAACCACTAAGTGGTAGTTAAATAACTGATTTTTCATTTAAATGAAATATTACCACTTCTGTGATTTGATTTTCAAAAAATCCGACATACATGGTTGTCATTAAGAAGTAAAATGTGGTTCAATGAGATTAAAATAATTTTTGGTGAATAGTAACTTTTAAGTTCTTAATCGCGATTAGAGGTAATTAGTGTAGTTTAAGGTAAAAATAATGTTTTCATAATATGAGATGAACTTGACACTTGTCCTACTCCTATTGGATGAGTCATGGACGACCAAGACAACCCATGGGTCAACTTGGGGACCCCATGGAGCCACTTTGGTTGGAAAATGACATTAATATATATTTATTTAATGTTAAAATTAAATTGACACAAACATGAGTTGTTTTACTAAAACAGATTTTAAGTGGGGTTACACAAGTCCACATTTTGACTATAAATATTCATTGGAAAGATAAAAAGATTTCCTACATCATAGTATTTTTTTATAATTTTTAGACATTAAATAAATTAAATTATTTATGACATCATGATGATGCAGCGTTGACCTCATTATTTAACGATTTTAATAAAATGAGAAGATAATGTAAAATACAAGGCTTACACTTGTCCAAAGCCTATTGGATGAGGATATTTAGAAACCTTATCACCTTATCCTCGAATTATATAAGTGTGGGACCTTTAGAATCCGAAAAGCATTATGTAATAATGTAACATTTCAATCATTCCAAAAGTGCCCCTCCTCTCCACTTATAAAAGGCCCCCACCTCTCCCACCTTATTCACACCATCAAGCCATTTGGCTCGGCCAAACTCTGCCCAAATACTCTCCCAACTTCCCCCTCTTACTCCTAGAAGCCTCACTTTGGGAAGAACTCTGCTCAAGGAAGCCTTTGGCTCAAATCAAAAAGAGTTACCCGATTTTGAGGTAATGTCTTCTCTAATGTTGTTTTGTTTTATTTTTCTTCTCAAACCCCCTAAACTATTTTTATTAATTTATTTTGTAACAACAACAGTATCATAAATATACTAGGATGTTTTTATAATAAGGATTCGAGCTACACTTACACACACATACATCTAATGGTTAAAGAACATACAGTTTCTGTGGATGGAGAATTTCTGCCTCACGAAACGATGATTGTTCAACACTCATATAACACCTTCAAAGGTGGCCATTAAGATATCACTATTTTTATATATGATATATAATATTTTTATGTTTTACTTATGCTTCTGTATTTCTCATTTATGGCATACTTTATGATTTCCATTATGGGTAAGACGCGATAATTTCATTTTAGGAAGTGCGGACTACCGCCCCCTCAAAGTGATGTGAATCGTTAATGCCACATGTGGGATGTATAAAGGATGGAGTAAATGATATTATATATGATATTATACTGGAAATATATTATACCTTTATATAATTATGATTTCATTACATTAAATACGAAACAGAAATGAAAGTAGCGTTCATGCGTACGTACGGCTTACCGTCTCCATGAACGGTGCATTTCATTTATTACCTCTAAATGTTACGTAATATTATAAATGAATGTATATACTGGATATATATGATATATATGATATCTACATCATGAATATAATTCTGGATATAGTGGATATTTCACCACATGAACAACTTGTAATTATTAGAAGGTTATTGTTGACACAAGTACCAAAGATCGACAAAACGACCGTTATTAACTTAAATAATTACATAACGTTCATAACATTGTAATAAGTGATATAAAAAGGATAATGAAATTGAAAATGGTTCTTAATAAGGTAGATATTAACTCTAGTTTATTATTCAGGAGGTTAAAGAACAGTTGAGTCAAGTCGGACATGAGGTAAGGGAATTTCTTAACCCAACTTCCATTCTTTGGGTTAATCTCCTACTTTCAAATTATGTCATGATATTATTATGTCCTATTTTGTATTTTTACTTTCTTTATGTGTACCTATAGTGAATACACATAATAGATCTATTTTATTTTAAAAATTATCTTTTATGGACTTCATCTCAATCTCCTTTCATTGAGGCATATTTGGTTTTATACACAACTTTCTTTTATACGGTGTATAAACCCCTTTGACTTTTAAGTTTATTCAAAAGGAATCGTTTTTATACGAAGCATTTTGATAAATGACAAAAGAGAATGTTTTTCTTTCCATACTTATGCGACGACAACGACTTCTCCGCCGCCGTGACCATTGTTTGAGTTTCGGCTTCCTCTACAAGCCATCATTTTTTTAATGAAAAATAAATAGAAAGTTTTAACTTTCATTTATTTTGGTATTGAAAATGGTTTTGAAAGCGTTTTTATGTGTTGTATTGATATCTTGTGATTGAAATGTGGAAATGTTATGTTTCCTTTATGCGTGTCTTACCGGAAAATGGACCTATCCCCACGGTTTTCCTCAAAACCGTGGGGATAGGTACCCCCTATACCCACGGTTTTGGAAAACCGTGGGTATAGGTCAATTTTCAAGACCTGTACCCACGGTTTTCAAAAACCGTGGGCAGAGGGGGGGGGGGGGTTCTATCCCAACGGTTTTCCAAAACCGTGGGGATAGGTCTTGAAAATTGACCTA
Source organism: Viscum album (assembly GCA_963277665.1). Lineage (NCBI taxonomy): Eukaryota > Viridiplantae > Streptophyta > Magnoliopsida > Santalales > Viscaceae > Viscum > Viscum album. The sequence goes on from OY728157.1 coordinate 1,854,423,552, forward strand.
TACCCACGGTTTTCATGAACCATGGGTATAGGGGTACCTATCCCCACGGGTTTGAGGAGAACCGTGGGGATAGGTATAGGATAAAAAACCTATACCCACGGTTTTGAAAAACCGTGGGTATAGGTTTCAGATGTGTGCGCGGGAAATTTTTTTTTTGGTGGGAGTCCTATACCTACGGTTCTTCCCTCTATACCCACGGTTTATATAACTATATTTAACTAAATATATATATATATACACATAATTGATAGTAGGGTAGTGGTAGACGCGGTACTTTGCAGCGAAGAGGTCGTGGGATCGAAACCCGCCTGCAGCATTATTTTAGGATCTATACCCACGGTTTTGAAACCGTGGGTAAAAGCCATTGACACCGTGGCAATTGGGAATGTTTTGTTGACACGGTGGCAGAACACCTATACCCACGGTTTTGGAAAACCGTGGGTATAGGCTGGGGACCTATACCGACGGCGTTCCAGCCCACGGTTCCCAAAACCGTGGGTATAGCCTATACCCCCGGTTTTGGGGGCTATACCCATGGTTTTGAACCGTGGGTATAGGCCTTTTTTCCAGTAGTGTTATGTGATATGATTATGTTATGGTTTATGATATGTTTAAACATATTCATATGAGGAATGTATTGGACTTAATAAGTGACGGGTGGAGCCCGCTATAGCTCCTCGATGCATCGGTAGGTCTCCTGAGACAACTAGACGTGGAATTGGCCGAGGCCCTTTCCCAATTTGATTTATGGTTTTGGCCGAGGCCTTAATCATTTTAGACGTCTTGGCCGAGGCATTGAAAAAATGTTTCATAATGTCTGGAATTATACATTCCATCATTATGAAAGTGGTTATTGATATTGCATGTGATTATTCGACCAGTAGAATATCCATGTGAAGAAGTGAATGGCATTATCTCATTTTACATTTGGCATATTATGTTGAAGTTCAAGTTTAAAAGACTTTTGTTTTAGTTATACATCACCTTAAATGTTAATGTTTATTTATGAAAGCTTCCGCTATATTGTTAACCTTACTGAGCATCTGAACTCACCCCTTTCAATGTTTTAATATTTTTCCAGGATGTGAAGGAGTAATTTATGAGTGATCTGCAGGGGTAGTCAGGAAGGGATATGATTGTGGACTATGAAGACCATGTTATTGTAGTTTGTTTACTTTTTGATGTAATGAAAGACTTATGAATGTATCTAGTGTTTCCAAGGCTACTAAACTAATCGGTCTTTCGAGACTTGATCTTTTGTGATCATGCCAATGTTACGAAGTAATGCACCGGCTCTGGGTAGCTGGGGTCGGGGCATTACACCCCCTATCTCAACCTATGAGTAATTACCTTAATGGAGTTTTGGGTCATGATTTTTGAATGATCCTCAAATAGAAGAAGAATTTATTATGGTTGGAGGAATATATTAAATGTATTCCATGGATATTTAACTTCTAACCTGGAGAGGACTGATTCTATATATGGTGATTATTATGAAGAAAATTCCTCATCCCTATAGTCTTGGGGATATCTGAGGCCTCAATTAGAGTATATTAATCATGTTGTTAAAGATCTGATGATTCTGATAGAGTATTTGATGATTCCTGGGACAGGAATTGAGATAGAAATGCCCCCAGCCCAGTGGGTTGAGGTTGATATAGAATCACAATTAATTTAATCTGGACCCTATCATGGGATGATTAAATTAGTGATAGAGACTGAGATATAAATTCCCCTAGTACAATGGACTAGGTTTTTCTTTCATCTAATACCAACATGTCTTGAATCATCTCAGGAACTGAAGATCTGAGGGTTAGATGTTGTGGTAGATATTTCTCTAACCTGGTTGGTTGAAGTTTCTCTTGGAAGGCTGCTGTGAAGGCTACTACTGCGAACTGTTCGATGAGACATAATTGTTCTTGTGTAAGAGGTATGTCCAATGGAAGCCCATGAAGGGATTCAGTTTCTATAGGATACCATCATGTTGTTTTCAAACATGGATTCTATGTTTGAAATGAATTATCATTGCTTATAGGGGACCAAATGAAATACTCTTTTCCAATAATGTTCCTCTATTCGTGATGTCCTGGAAACATTGAAGTGGGGTAATTTCATTGTAGTGACCAACTTCCCAAAGCGTTACCTAGTCCCCTAATATCCTTGGAGTCAAAGACATTATAGTTTACCATATATGAGGATTTATTCTATTGCATGGGTGTGGTGAAGTGTAATACTTTCTACATCCCCCATCCATGGATATAGATACATGATGTGGCGTTAACTATCAATTTCTGAAGAGATATGATGCAATGGATTCAAGAATGTTTCATATTTTCATTATTCTTTTCTAGTTTTTGATGATGGTACATGAAGATTTCATAAAAGTCTAACTGACAATAGTGTGTCTTGATTGTTTGAAGACGAACCTCCTATCCTAGATAATAGCGGTTTCTAGTCTTCATTTGCTGATGATTTTCCCACATGTTTTGGTATAAATAAGTAATTAAATCCTTCTCTAGCTCGTATGAGATCTCATAGTCATAATTATAAAGAGGAAAGAACATTATGAGGATGTTGTTTATATAGATTTCTCTCCATGTTTCAATTTCGACCTCCCCCTCATCATACTTACAAACCTCTAACTGATCATATAAAAAATGGTACTTCTTGGGGTCTCTTTATAACCAAAGTAGAGTGTTACTGGAAGTTTTTGGGGAAATATATACAGTTTACCCTAATGTGTCGAGCACCTTTGTATATGAAGGAATTTGAGTTTTGAACACCTCTATATACAAAGGTGTCTTGGTAGGGGGAGTATTTTATTTTCTGTATGGGATGTCACCTTCAGGATGTTGACCATAGTGGATTTTAGGAACATATTCCCTATGATCCATCTCCACACTACCCCTAAGAAGGAATACCATAGTAATGAAAATATTTTTCTTCTATTAATGAGTTAACGGAACCTTGGAGTGTTGATAATGTGTCTCAAACATACTCAAAGACACCAAAATTGAGCATATTAGGGGAATAAGACATATTCTATATAGTGGATGGAATATTCCAACCCACATTTGGGAATCATCTAGGGATATGAGCCTACTATCTGATGATTCTCAAACCTTGTTTATAACCTGCTGGTTCTGTAGGATTATGATCCCACTGTTGAGAAGATTCTAGAATATTCCAAAGATCTTCTTCATTATTTTCATGAATATGAGCATATCCTGAGGAATTTTATATACTCAATTAGTGAGCCTTAGTCATAATGGGAGTATGATCCCAATGCCAAGACATTGGAATATGTTGATGGGGGTTTGTGGTAGGGAAATGAGTCTGCCCTATGGCATGTGCTGATCTTACATAGGGAGCCCTAGTTAGAGTGGAAATATGATCCCAGTTTGAATATTAATTCCCAATAGAAATATGGAAATGGAATTATGGAATGAGATAATAAATATGAACCTCATCTTATATAGCCTCAGTTGGATGATGGTGGAGTATTTCTTCGGCGGATATAGGAATATGTGCCAAGATTTTGTGATCTATTTTAATATTCTAGGTAGATTCACTGATAGGAATAATATCCTATCCTAAGGCAGGTTCCGTTATCTCTTGGAGATCCTTGTCTAGAATAAGGATATGGGCCCGATCCTGGGAGTTTAGAGTATGCTGTTGTTCTTCTTCAATATGAATATGAGCCTATCCCAAGGATTGTTCCCATCGCACTTGGATATCCCTTTCCATAATGGGGATATTAGCCCGATATATGGACTTTATAATATTCCAACAGAGTTTTTTTAAAGTAATTTTTCACTATCCTAAGGCATGTACCACTATCCCTTGGTGATACCCATTTAAAAAATGGAATATGAGTCTAGTGTGACGCCTAATCATTTATCAGAATATGAATATAATCCTCCTATACAGGAGAAAGAACATGTACCTTCCTAAGAGAAACTAATTGTTCATAATGATCAGAGTGTTGAGATACCCTGACAGTAGGGATAAGAATATTCACCTATCCTTATATATGTTACAGTGACAAAATATTTCAAAAATGTTCATCAACTATTTCTAAGATGTGCCAGCATTTTATCAAAGTGTGTATAGGGATATAAGCCTTCATGTTTTATGTATCCACTATATATTGGATGATATCTTCAATTGAAGTGGGGATATGAGTCCAATTTTATCCTCCTTTTTCTACATGAATATTCCAATGGAATTCATGTATGGGGGTATAGATATGAACCCCCCATGTATGCAGTAAGAATATTCTAATTGACTTGTTTTGAGTTATAAGGGATATGTGATCACTCAATGACTACTACCAGAATATATTGGTAGACATCAGCAATGGGAGTGAGGATTTGATCCTTCTCATGATTATTGAGATCCTTCCACACCCTATGTGTCTTTCTAGTTTACCATTAATAGGTTTCATAGGAGGAATTATGTTGGGTGGTACCCTTAATAAGAAACTAAAGAGTACAGGAGGAATGGCTCTGGCGACGACACATGATTGGATCCCTCCTTAACATCCCCCAAAAAAGACGAGAGCCATAATTTTCTCTTGGATCAAACATCGTCCAATTATAAAGGTGCTGATTGGAATTATCCATGGATAAACTTCTGAAGTGCTTGGCTAGGGATATGAGGGCCACTAGCTTTGCTGATTTTTTTTTGTTCAATGAGAAAGTTTTAGTTTCGGTACTTGAAGACCATCTTGGGAATCCTCATTTGTTGGGATTGTACTATATTGATGGTATTCCTAGACTATTTCATTCTCCACCTTATGATGAAGATGTCAGATGGGTGAGTCCATTCTAAGACTTCTGGGGTTGTAGTTGCAATTGATTTTCCAGAACAATCACTAGATGAAGATATGTCGGATCAAGGTGTTCCTTGAAATAGAAGTATCTGCAGTCATGAAAACAACAAGGAATAAGGTCACTGATCAGTTCACCATTGCAATCATGATATTTGATCAATAATATATGCATGGGTAACAAAATTTTAGTTTTATTCTCGATCTGGCCATTCTACTCATGTAGTCTTATCAAATCAAGGATAGAATTATTTCATTGAAAACCTTGACTATAGAGGATCAACCATAAGTTCTATGTCATGTTCAACTGATAATATTTCTATTTGAGATATTAACATCAGGTTCACCATTTTTGGTTTTTTAAGATATGAAAACAAAATGGATTAACATATAGTAAGATGATCATTTCATTATTTAAGATATTCATGTCATATTCACCATTTTTGTTTCACTTGGTTTTATAGGGATAAGGAACCACCCATGAGTTTAGAACTAATTTGTCCAATTAGAACATGGTAGTATATATTTTTTATCTTGAAAAGGAGATGATATAGATAATTTATTTCTCATATGGTTTTCTATTTTTTACATTATAAAGATGTGGCTAGCCTAACTAGATAGGTTGATTTTTGTGGGGGTTCAATTTCATTTTTATAATCATCTAAGTCAGTATTATCAATTATTTATTCCTATAAAAAACACCCAACCTATTCCATATCAATAACTAGGGAAAAACTTTGTTTCTAATGGCAGGTAGTCCTTTAGGGTTTCTGACCCAAAAATTCTTAGGATCACACATTGGCCAAGAGGATGGGAGGTTAGTCTCATCACACCCTTTTTAGGTGAATCATTTCATACTAAGAGACTCTCTTATAGATTTATGATATGTTCGAGAATCTCTTCTAAATCTCGATATGAGACCAGATAACCTAAAAATTTGATCATAGGTTATTTTTATTTATATGAATATAGTGGGGGGTGTAATTAGTGAATCCATATATATATATATGAGGTTCTTCATCCATTTACCATTGGGGGTAGCTTCTTATTTGTTGGATCTATATAAATAGTTACTCTAGAGTTTGTTGTTATCCAGGGTGGTAGTTAATATTTTGAGGTGGGGATTGAGCCATTATAAGGTCTCATATATATATATATATATCCTATTTTACATTAGGAATAAAAAACCACATAGTTTGTTAAAACCATTCAATTTAATGTCATTAAAAAAGGACATATATGTGGGCACTTGGGAACCAGGTATTGCGTTCAAACCCTAAAGAGACATCCCATGTATCCTAGTTATGGCTGGAATAAGTGTTATCATAGTTCACTCATGCAGTTGGAACTTTTACCAAGTTAGATACCCTTATATAGTGGGTAGTTATATCGTTCCACCGATCAAGGATTAAACACTAATACATCTATGGCTGGTGGAAATTAATTATTCCAATGATGTGATCATTGTAACACCCAAAGACCATGTGACCTATGCTTAGTGTGATAGAAAAGGGATAACAAGTAATCATCCTCATTATAGATGGATGTGGGGATTATGTGATGGGATAACCCATTGGATGATTAATATAGTGTTCTATCCTTTGTAAGGAGTCCTATATATCTCAGTTATGGTAGGACTAAGATTCATCGTAGTGTAGTGATTTCTCAATCCATTGGTGGATGAGTAAGGATGATCTACACATGAGAGAAATTGGGTCTGGATGGCTGTAATATATAAGACATGGTAGAAAATACACTAATGTGTATTCCCATTTGCGTTTAGTCCTTTGGTAAGGCATCGTACGTATCCTGGATATGGAACGAATCAGATTCCTCATAGATTGATGAGTTCTCAATCCACTGGTGGATGAGGAAGGATGATCATTCCTTAAGAGTTATTGGGTCCGGATGGTTCAAATGTCTGAGACATGGAAGGAATTACCCAAAATTGGATGCCCATTTTAGTTCATGCCTTTGGGAAGGCATCCTACATATTCTATTTAAGGAGGGAATCAGAGTCCTCATAGTTCAAAGATTTCTCAATCCACCAATGGATGAGGAAGAATGATCAGAAAATGGGATTTATTGTGCCCCAATTTTTAAGAATTATAATGACATTCGTGGACTTACACATAAATGGATTCCAATTTGGGATTAGGCCTTTAGGAATTCATTCTATATATACTAGTTAAGGAAGAAATTAGAGTCCCCATAGTTTGATTGATCAAGGCTTACACACTGAGGTTTCCTTTATATGTAGGAAATATTATATTATTCAACTAACTGGGGATTAAAATCCATGTTTTACCTTATATTTAAAGAGTATTATAATGAAAATGATATGATTGTTGCAACTCACAAATCCCACATGATATATGCTCGATGTGAGAAACAAGGGTTAAAAAATAATCAGTTTCACTAGTTATGGATTCTGGACATAAGAATTAGGAGAATACCTTTGTGGGATTGATATGAAGCTAGGGACATGGTAAGGCATCCTATGTATCATGGATATGGAAAGAAAATAGACCTCTCATAGTTTATTTGGTTTGGGATAAAACACCATGGTTTCCCTTTATGGAGGCTGGAGAAGGGTATGAAGTCCTAGGATGATTTATTGACCTGACCCTATATTCTTCCAGGCAGGTGTTTATTGTCTACCTAATAAGTCTTGATTGTATACTTGAAATATTAGAGAATATCTACCTGACTTATACAAAGGAAATCACATGACCCAATTGAATTTTCCACAGGATGTTTCATATTCTATATGGAATATATTGAGGCCATTAAATGACCATGGATGACTTGTTCGAAGGACATAGAAAGACCTCACTAGCAAATCCTGGGGGCCATCACATGATCTCAGTTGAAATTCCTAGAGGTAATCACGTGATCTAACAGACATGACCTCCTATCATCGTGAAATCTAGATGACACACTTGGATGGTGATGTGAGAGTTAGAGTGACATATCTAGAAGGTGATGCATGTCTTAGATGACTTGTATGGGTGTCATTATGAATGTTGGATGACATGTACAGAGGATGTCTCAAGATTTGGATGGCTTTTCTGGAGTACATCATGGGGTCTCACTCGCTTGTCCAGAGGATGACACAAGAGCTAGTTGACATGTCCTGATTTCATGAAAAGACATATATGACATGAAATGGTGTCTCCATATGATATGGGAAACATGTCTAGAAGACATCGCGAGGTATGGATAATAATATTGTTGGGCTTCATGTTACTTGGGTGGCATACTGAAGGCACCATTCATTTTTCTTTAACACATATAGGGGACTTCACATGATCCAAATAGTTTACCAAAGGAGAATCATGTGATCTGGGAATCATTTCATAGTGCTGTCACATGACCTTGATGGTTCAAAAAACACACATTAGGATCAATGTATATGTTCTTCACATAAGACTCCAATTTTTTAGTCTTTATTATATCTTTTTAATGAATATTCCTTAGAGTTGTTTAGTATTAGTTTGTTTTAGTTTCATGTAACTGATTAGGTATGTGGGATATCCGTCACATAACCCTTTAGAATTCCTTCATGTGATCTATGAGTGATCATGAAAAGTTTATAAGAATGTTTCATGATCTTCTTAGGTGGTTCCCCAATTTTTAACTATCAAAGAATATTTTTGATTGCGAAATAAGTCACTCTGAGAAATTCACTATAATTCATGGGTTTGCTAGTGTGAGGATCCAAGGATGCATTTTTTGATACCGGGGTGTGGTATTTGTAGAACTATCCACCCTAATTATAAACCACTTTTCCCAAAACATATTTCAATAATGTAATATGGAGTTAGTGGAGGGATTTTATTTCAATCATTTTAATGAGGTCTTTCCATAGTTCATTCTGGGGGTGTCACATGATTTTTAGAAACCATGAGACCATCCCATCAATTCCCCATTTATGAGATCATTTCAAATTAATGGGGTATTGTACAATCATATTTTAATTAAAAGGGGCTATCAAATTTCCTAGACGACATGTATAAGTTTCTTTCAGATATCAGGAGACCTGTTGAAAGACCCTCATGTGATCCTAGATTCCTTATTAAAGATATTATATGAGATAGTGGTGGCTTGTCCAATGGTCTTTTGTGAGACCAATATGGATTTCCAGGGACCTTTATGAGATCAAGTTGTCTTGTCGAAGGGATTTTGTCAGGTATTGTGGTGCGCACGAGTGCGTCACATGAATTTTATGGTCATAAGAGGCTCCCATGATTTTCCATTTTTTATTTCCTTATATATATTATAAGGGAATGTGGTCTCTCAAATTCACACGAATGATTTAAAATACAACCACTCTTTCCATTGATGATGCATTGTGTGACAAAAAATGGTCATTCGGTGATGCACAATCATTTTATGGAAAAAGCCTACTATTTGTCTTTGGAGCCAGAGGGGGATTGTAGGACTGACTGGAAATTTTGGAAGTCTTCGCGTAGTGAGGATAACATTCTAGAAGACATTAAAGAGATAAAAAGATCATGTCTATAGTGGGTTGTTGTGTCTTGATAACTTCTTGGATGCATCACAAGATATTGACGATTGTAAGAGGCTTTTGTATTTCCCCTTTTTGTTTCCCTATTTTTTTTACAAGGACCTGGGGTCTCAGGAGTTTGCGTAATTTTTTTAAATAAAATCACTATTTCCATTGGCGTCACCTCACATGAAAAAAGGGTATTATGGTTATGTGTGAGAATAATAATGGGAAAACAATTCATTTTGTATTTGGAGAAAAAGGGGGAGCATAAGACTGCTTGGAAATGTATGATTCCTTTCACGTGATGGGGGTGACATGGCAACATGCTCTTGCATGAACAATAGGACATGTGACTAGGGATTCAATGATGTCTCATAGGCTGCATGAGTGTGTCACAGGAATTTTATGACTATAAGAGGCTCCCCCCTTTTAGATATTTTATCTTTATTTTCCATGTATTTTTTGATGGTTTTTCAGGTTCCCACCAGTAAGAATGTCGCGTGACCTGATGGAGCTTATTTGGATGCTAACATGTGACCAATGAATGTCTTTGTATGACTTCACAATAACATAGATGGATTTCAAAGGGGTTTCACAGGATCCTCTAGCAGGCTATGTATTGTTCATGATCCTTATCAAGATGTTATGATGGTCACGCAATCACATGTTCTTTGGAGGTTCATGAGATCAATGTGATTTTGTCCTCTTTTTTCTTCCTTTTCCTGGTGGGGAAAATAAAAACCATATTTATGTATTTCTTCCACTATAGATTTTTCACTTTTCATTTGGTTGGTGTAAATGGTGCATCTATACCACATATACATCCACAATATAGTATTCAGATATGGATGTAATTATATGAGAACCATAAAAATATATACATTACAAAAAAATTAAGATATTATGTTATATATGTAATTATAATTAATATTTTAACTAAATTTATCTAAAATAACATGAAAAATAAAAATACCTTAGTTGATAGTAACTATAGTCTCCCATGAAAATTAAATACATTAATATCATTATTTTACATGGGAAAACATTCCATACCTCAAATGGTCTCATAAATCATAGGACCAGAGGTTTTGTATATTAGAGTATTTTCTAAATAAAAAACATATTTTCTAATATTATTCAACATTTCTTCATAAACTCTTAACTCTAAACCCCATTATAAACATATCACATGTAATACCCATCTTCAAATCTTTGGGAATGAAAACATAATAAAGGGGTGATATTATATGATCATTAAGAAAAAAATGAATAAACATATAATCATATAATCAAGGATAAGATCATAAGAATACAAGACAACATGAATATGATATAAATATATTATTAACAAGAGTGATAATCATAATACGCTAGTGTATCAAAGGATGTTACTGAACAACATACATCCATAAAATATCTACATGGAATCATAATAGATATAACATTTCTTAGAAACATTTAACATAAATCTTGAATCATAAGAGAATAAGTTACAAATGAATAATTTATTTCTAATATGTCATAATGATAATTATTGGGAACATTAAATTAATTTGGTACACCATAAATTACCCTACATATGGGAAATTAAAAGGTACTTATGATTACTTTTATCCTGAGATATAAAATTTTAACTAATTAATTGGAGGGAGATATTGGACCCCACCAGTCATCAGACATACATATGAGTGCAATGAGGAAATCATTCACTTATCAGATCATAAATAAGACGTGGAAATAAAAAGGGTTTTATAAAATGTTTAAATGAAAATAAGTAAATTTTTTTAAATAACCCATGAAAATTAAAAATGGCTTTATAACATTTCTAAATGGTTGAAAATAATAAAATCAACTAAATTGGTTGACATTAAAAATTGAACACCCAAAAATAATTTAAAAATAAAAATAAAAGTGGAGTCTTAAAATTGAAACAAAAATCAGTCATATTTTTTTATTTATGAATATATAGATGAAAATGAAAACCAAATCCCAAAATGGGATTTGTTGAATTTTTTTATAATCATTGATGTAAAATTCATAGTTATGAGTCTCTTTTCAAAAATTACCTTTTTTATAAAATAAATGTGAAAAGAAGAACATTCATTGAAGTGGATTTTAATTAAAAATTATTTTATCTAATGATACAATGGATAAGGTAATTTAAAAATTAATCTAAATTAATAGAGATAATATAGATGAAACCAGTTCAAAATGAAATATTCTCGCTCATAGGAAGGAGTTTGAGTCAGAAAATCTCTTACACTTACTCTTGATTTCAAAATAAGTTCATTAACCTCTTAAATAATGATGTTTAATATCTTAATTATTCATTTCATAAAATTATTCAAATATATTTTCAATATCACAATAATTTAGTTTAAAATAATACTATGCTCTATAACTTGCTTAACATGCAAAACAGAGCTTTAAGCGAGATAAGATATATAATAAAAATATTATTATTTAAATGTGATCATTACAACCTAGAAATTATAATTAAACACATGAATAGTAATAAAAAATTTCAGAGAAATATTTATTATGTTATTAAATATTTATGATTTATTGATCATTTCATAATAATTATGTACTAAATTTTTGACGAAGTTATTTTATGCTTTAAAAAAATGTTTTCTTCAAAAATGTTATTTATATCATCTAGCATATGTATGAAATTATTAATTTATAATTTTTTATAAATTTTATTTTATTTAATTAATATCATTTTTAATTAATAATTTCAATATTATCAAAAGTTGATTTTTTTTGGGATTTAAAAAAAATTCATTTTTAGTGAATAGTTAACAATACCTATTTTTGTAAAACTATTATTTATTTTCATTTAATAATGAAATCTAAAAGTACCATTATGTTTTTTATTTTAAATTATTGTCACAAAAGTATCATTTAATTATAAATAATATAATTTATTACATTAGAATCAGAATCAATTTTATATCTTTATTTTTGGGCTTACAAACACATTTATCTAAAAATAGTTTTCATATGAACAATACGTGTTTATATTAATTAATAAAATAATACCACTTTTATTAATTAATTTAATAAAATTTATCAAACAAATATTCAAATAAATTTATTAATATTAATTTAATATTTTATAATGGCATTTAATTGAAGTAAATTCAGTTTTAGGTTTAAAAATGCATTTTTCTGAAAAATAGTTTTCATTACATTTTTCACACTTATCTTAAAGTTAATTTCTGTCATGTATGAATATTGAATTTAATATTTTTCCCTATTTGAACAAATATTTTTAAAATTTTTAATGATTTCACTTCCAGTTTTGGTAATAATGAATAATAAAAATTGTGAAATTTTGTTTTTATAGTTAATGTTAAAACAAGTTTAATTGGGTGTTAAACTATGATTAACATTAAGAATGAAATATAACATTTCCTAATTATGTTTTCATGAATATATTTATAACTTATATTGTCATAATTTTTATTATTATCTATTTTGATCCACTTTTAGATGAAAGAGACCATATATTATTGGAATCTTATAAGTAATTCTATGTGTGTTTGTCCCCGAACTTATTAAGGACCACCAATTCTCTTCCCTTATTCACACAATTTAAGCCTTATATCTTGGAATATTACTACTTCAAAACCATATGGAAACCATTCCATTCTTCATAGAGCTAAAGTTATTCCCCTATGGCCATCCTATTAAGGATTTAGGTGTAAGCGAAAGGAGGTATCTCAAAGAAGATGTATACATATTAACAGAGCTATTTCAATTTTATTTCATCATCCACCTAATTTAAACATATATTATAAATAATAAAATGATTTATGAAATATAATATATATAAATATAATTTATTATGATGATGTTAAAACCATTTTCCACTCATTCTCGATAGAATGTGAAATAAAAGAATCCCTCGTGTGTACATGTCCACTACCGCCTCCACGTAGCGATATGATTCATTTTGAATCACCATAATTAATGGTTGGTTATTATGGTTTATTTAATATTTATATATGATATTTTTTACATAATTATTAATATATTATTATATTATCTTAATTCCTTCTTACCATCCCATCTATTGGAAAATGATAACATTGCTCATGTGTATCTGTGGACTTCCACATACACGAAGCGATGTGATTATTTTTTCATTTACACTCAACTTGGATGGTAATAAGGATAGATGTAATAAATATATATGATATTTATTAAATAATAATAATTAATTAATGGTAAATTATTATTTAACTTTCTTTCATTCAATCTATAAAAAATTGGAAAACATCACTCGTGCATACACACAAACGATCATCTTTATGAAGTATCACCACTTTGTATGAATGATTATAAAAGAATATTTAAATATTAAATATCAAAATTATTAAAATATTAGTATTAATGAGATTATGGAACAATAGTAAAATATCAAGGACAATAACTTTTGAACTAAAACATATATGAAAAATGGAAGAGTCACTACCCAAAAAATAGGATTTTAGTAATGAATTATTAATAAATGGGTGTTGGAATGTTATTAATGGATAATATATGATACAATAAAAGTTTAAATGGTTTTAATATATATTTATAAAAAATATATTTTATTATAAATGAGGTTATAGAACTTCTGAAAAATTCAAACATAAGTAAGGGTTCTTTGCCTCAATATTGTTTCTCCGGGACATGTTTATAGCCTTGAACCTATTTATAGTTATAAGGTGAATATACATCCCCTTTGAAATTTCATATCATCAGAACTTTTTAAATCATGATATTTAAATTTACACTTAATATTTTTTAATCTAAGGTATTTTTATTCAAAAGTTTTCAATGTGTTAAGGGTTTATCATCTCAGATTTCCTTTTTTTGGGACATATGCCATATTATACAAATAGCTTATTTTATGATGTGTATCTCATAAATATTTGATATTTTTTTATCATTAATATCCTAATTTTCCTTTTATTTAATATCTATTTTGTATTTCTTTCTTTTATGGGGGTTATAATTCAAAAGTTAACAAAGCGGTATGAGTTTTTACATTACAATCTCATTTTTTACCAAGATTGTTTATACATAAATTTAAGATGATTAGATTATATGTTATATCTCTAAAAAAACAATTAATGTTGTTCTAATATGGTTATTTCAATAAATTATATGTTTTATTTTCATTTTAATATATTTATGTACTTAATATTTTGAAAAAATGTTTTAAAGGAAAATCGATATTGTTTCTAGCCAGAAATATTTTCCTTCCATGTCCATATTTTATTAAAAAAGTATGTCAAGAATTTTTTTAATATTAATATATTATATTTTAAATTAATTTTTACTCATGATTTAATTTATATGAATTTTTTTAAAATGAATCTTCATGTTATTTTTTTAATGAGGCACTTTTGAATTTTTATTGAAAATGTAAAAGGAATATTTATTTTAACATTTACCACACATATGACTTTTTCCATAATAATGAATACTATTTTATTTGAATACTAATTTAAAAGTCTTAATTTCTTTTTTAAAAGAATTATTTTCATAATTAATAATTTTTTTATATTATAAATATAGTATTTCAAAATAAAGTTATTATTTCTTCAAGAAAATATTTCAATAATATTTTAAAGTTATTTTCAACTATGAAAACATCCATTGGTGTTAACTATGATTCACTGAGGATATGATAAAATGATACCATATTTATTCTATATCTATATGGTTTATGGTTATAGTGATGAAATATTGATGATACTTGTTTTATTTTAATTGGATTAATCTATGATGTAATGAAAATTATTTTCATGATATTGTAGAATACATATGAATAGATTATGATAATGTAATGGATGGTTCTGTTATATCCCTCTAATGAATTGGGAAAATATTAATGTTTTATTATATAAAATTGTACATAAGATGTTATCCTAATCTCAAAAGAGAGTACATGATAGGTTATACATATCTGAAAATAGGGTACATAAGAGGTTATCCCCAAACTAAAAGAGGGTACAAAAGAGGTTATTTGAAGCCTGAAGTAGGGACACTTGTGGTTAGAACAATCCTAACAGGTGAGGATTGTCTTTGTGGGGATAATTGACACAATATTTCTATGATTATTATTGGGAAAAAATTTATTCCACTCTTTTATGACCCATTCTTATGGGAAAGTAATATTCTCATGGTTCATGATCATTAATTCACTTATGATTCATTTATTTTTAACTACTAATTCTTTATTCGATGATTTGTTTTTATTAGATATAATTTTATGGGTGTGATTTTATAATGATAATATCATTCTCTCATAACCTTTTTCTTATCTTATGATCACTTATGTTCATTGATTATATCTCCCACACTTACAATTATTTAGCATCTAATCTCACCCTTTTTTATGTTTCTTTTTCCAAGGTTATAAATAAAGTTTTTATGTAGGGATGAATCATAATTGAACTATATGAGAAGATTTTATGGGATATGCTAAAAATATTAAACAAAATAATATTCTTACATATCCAATATAAAAATAATTTAAACCTTTACGGTCCTTAGGAATGTATTATTGTTAAATGTATTGATTATTCATCTAAAATGATGTGATGTTTCTATATGGAATGTTTTGGTAACATCGATTAGAATAAAAATAAGTTTTAGTTTTTTTGGAAACTTATATATGAGAACATTAGTGATAACCCTTAGGATAATCTTATGTATAAAATAAATTCATATGTTATGGTAGATAAAGGAGTGTGGTTTTCCTCAAAAATTCATCCCTGTCTAGATACAAGTAAGTATATACAACTATGAAATTTTTACACCATGGGATAAATACTATAAAGTGGGTATATTGGGTATTAACATAATTATCACTATATCACGATGAGTGAGACTAAGATTAAAATCTTGGTTGTAAGCTATAGTGGCAGTTTTTAGGTTAATTCACATTTTTTTAGGAACCACTATAAAGGATTTAAAAAACCATTACCATGGACATCCAAGGATAAATCAAAGGTTTCATATATTTAAAATAACATCTAATGATTTAGACATGCTATAAATTATTTTCATGATTATATTATTTCTCAAGATGAATATTTTCTTTAATGATATGCTTTTTGTTTTTAGTCAGAGGATGGAACCAGGATAAATCATGTTAATTTTGAATGCGATGGAGGATTTAGTGACTGTCCTCATGAGAAACCAACTGAAATTGGATATAGAGTGTGAATGATTATGACTATTCATTAATATATATCCTGATATATGATTAATAAATTGAGCATAAGTGAGTTTTTGATTGAACCAATGTAGAGAAAAATGAATTATTATGAAGACCACAAAGGAAACAAGATTCATATTCCTATATGTCACGAATGTCGGAAGAAGAATCTAGAAAATTGTATAAAAGTAAGGATAAGATGTTTTGGGTGTGGTAAATTAAGACATAGATCAAGCAATTTACAAGTAAAAATGAAGAGTACAATGGAGGGAAGTAATGTACATCCTAAGGAAGAATTTATAATTCAATTTATTATGTGATGGAAAATTGGGAATTATCTAAGTGGATGCCCTAATTCAAGGGTTAACTCATAGACCAAGGAAATTAATATTCTATTCCAATCATTGAAGTGGAATGATTGAATTTTTATGTATTATGATTCAATAATTATGTTATAAAAGTGTATTATCAATGATATTATGGTTATATGAATCATATAGAATGTAAGGAATGTTATTTAGTAGTTTTTCATTAACGGTTTTAAAGCATATGTTGAGTGATATAGATAACCAAGAAATGTGATTTATTAGAAATGCTATATTTTCGGAAAACCCATGATTAAGGGATATATAACCCTTAATATGTACCTAATGTATAGATAATAATGTCTAGTTGGTATAAATAGATGATTAATATTGATAAAGTAAACTATATAGTATTGACGACAAAAAACTTGATTAGTTATTTGATAGAAAACTGATTTCTAATAAACTATATATTATTTTTTCCTTTTGGGAATATATTTGATATTCTATGATTTTATTTAATGAAAAAGTATTGTGTTATATTTTTGAATAATTTATGTTTTCATAGAGGTTATATGGTGAATTTTTTTTATTTTGGGAATTTTTTTATGTTTTTAGAGAATATATGATCATGGTATTCACATATTTGGCATGTGGAATTATGAACTACCTTTTTTTGTTTAGGCATAAATGTTAATGATGATAATTAAAAAAAATTTATGATCAAATATTTCATATTTTTTTGGGTTTTTAATTTTAGTATACATATTTTGGAAGAGTTTTACGATTAACTATTTATATAATGATTAAAATTTAACATTGGGTGTCATTGTTGAGGTTTTAGAGGTTAATGTATAATTTAATTATATGAATATTTATCCATATGCGATAACTTATGCCAACCATTTTGGTTTTGGTAAAAAGCTAAAGTTAAAAGGAATGAATTATCATTCTTGTATAGATCATATTATATATTAATAGATAATTTTAGTTCCATGGGCATGAAAAATTCATCAGGAATATTAATTTCTTGGAGTAAGAGATGAGATAAAAGTTGAAACTAAATGAAGCATAACCATCAAATGAAATTGTTCTTATGAAAATGAAATAAATCAAGTAAGTGTGCATTATATTATTCATTATATTTAGTGTAAATCAATATCTCAACATTAGGAAATATAATTAGAAATAAAACATTCATCTTTTTACCATCATTTCTAATGAATTTGTTGTCTTCTTTATACCTTACTAATTTATGGTTAAATTATCATTAACATTATCAAGATCAATTTCTATATCTCTATTTATTATTCCTAGGAAGGTATTTTATCCACCAGATGCTAATTTTTACATCCCGTTAATTCTATCCTTTAATGGGAACCTGGTTATGTGTTGTTTCAGGCAACCTTTATGTTTCTTACATCGCCTTTGTAAAGGAAGTTTTTCTATCACTTTGTATGATGTGGGATTTAAACAAAGGTGTTTTCAATTATTGAACATTTGATTATCAATATAAAAATTTTAATACAATATTTATTTAAATCAGAGAATGTAACACCCCATAATTTTTTTTTAAAAAAATACTATGGTTTATTTCTTCTGGACATGGAATACTGTGTTTTATGCAAGCTGTGACATAGTTTAAAAATATTATTATTTAAATTCAATCATTATAACTTATACATTAAATTTTATTATGTGAGTAGTAATAACCAAACAATGAAAAAAATGTACAATGGTTAAAAAAAATTCATTGACTAATGAATAATAAATAAGTTCTCTGTTTCAAGTGGAGTCATTTTATGCTTCAAAAATGATTTTCATTGTATATTATGAAAGAAAATTATAATTAATTTATAATTTTTTTATACATTTTATTTTAAGTAAATAATATAATTTTTTAGATCTTTATTTTAATTTCATCATAGCATAATTTTTTTTTCTAAAAAGATTCATTTTGTAGTGAAAAGTGAAAAAATAATGATTTTTGTAAAGTTATCCCTTATTTTCACTAAATAAAGTAATTTAAATGTTTTATTATTAATTAAATTTTATCATAATGACATATAAGTATCCTTTAATTATAAATAATTTAATTAGTTACATATTAATCTACATTATAATTTAATTTTTTATAAGTTAATAATTTTTTATTTTTTTTTCTAAAAGCTATTTTTATGTGTACAATATGTTTTTATCTTAATTATTTATCTAAACCAATATTAATGAATAAATTTAATCAAATTTAAATAATATATATTAAATAAGTTAAATTAATATTGATCTAAAAGTTTTTATAAGGTAATGAATGAAATTATATTTAGTTTTATGATTAAAAATTTATTTATCTTTAAAATTTATTTCATTGCATTTTGATCAATTATTTTAAGGTTAATTTATTACACTAAAATATATTTTATTTGATAAACAAAATTAATAAATTTTAATAATAATTTACAATATTTTTAATTATTCCACATTAACTTTTCTCATAATGAATATTAAAAATAGTAATTTTTTGTTTCCATAATAAAGGTTAAATCGAGTTTACTATGGGGTTAAACTAAGATATATGGGTAATAATGATAAATAAACATGTATAATTTTTATTTGTCTCTAATATTTAGAATTTTTATTATCGTAAATTCTAATTCTTGTCTACTTGGATACATTTTCAAATGGACGTCACAATATATTGTTGAAATTGTTTAAGTAGTTCCACGTATGTACCTCCACTCACATATAAAAGGGAATCTATTCTAATCCATTATTCACAGAATTGGCGATATAATTCAAGAAATCCCAATTAGGAACACATATAAAATCATAAAACTCATATAATATCTTATGGCCTTCCCCTAAGGAGATCCTAATGAGTAATGTTTAATCCCAAGGAGGTTTTTGAAAGAAGAGGTAGAAAAAGTAACTAATATATTTTAATTTTATTTCTTCTTTAACCAACTATAATACAATTTGATCCAGAATAAAATGACGAATCAAGTATAAAAATTATACCAAGATGTTACTATTATTTTTTGGATATCTAGTTTCCACATCTTCTCTATCAAATGAGAAATAAAAGTATAATTCATGCATATGTGTTGACTACCACCTCCACATAGAGATATGATTCATTTTCCATAACTATATT
This sequence comes from Viscum album, assembly GCA_963277665.1. Classification (NCBI taxonomy): domain Eukaryota; kingdom Viridiplantae; phylum Streptophyta; class Magnoliopsida; order Santalales; family Viscaceae; genus Viscum; species Viscum album. Next base: position 1,854,443,577 of record OY728157.1, read on the forward strand.
TTATGGTTGGTTATGATGATGGATTTTATGATTAAATTTTATATTAGTGAACTATATATTCTTCTATAATAATAATATAGTATCTACCTTTTTACCATCCCATTTGTTTGAAAATGATAACGTCACTCATGCGTATGTGTGGACTACCACCTCCATAAAGCGATGTGATTTATTTTTCATTTACACTATACATGGGTTGTGATAATGATATATTCAATTAATATATATATATATATATTATTCATTATATATTAATTATTTTTATAGGTGAATTATTATTTACCTTTCACTGGTTTTATCCATCAATAATATTGAAAACATCACTCGTGCACTACATATAGATTATTGTCTCCATGAAGTGGTGTAACTAATTTTTCATCCCTGATTTATATGAATTGTTTTAAAATAGTATGTAATGAAAAAATATGATGAAATAGGAAATTATTAATATTTTTGTTATTATTTAACCTTGATAAAAGTTCATGTAACATAACTTCCAAACTGAAACAAACATGAAAAATGAATCAATTATAACATGGAAATGAGGATTGTTGTAAATAATTATTAATTAAATCATGTTGAAATGTTATAAGTGGATCTTGTATGATTTTATAATTACCCAAATAGTTTTTTGTATTTAATTATAATAAATCAAAATTTATTATACCATAGGATAAATTACTTATGAATTGTGACAAACATAATGGAATGAGTTGGGAATCTAAATCAATAAATTCAGATCAGATAATGGTAAGGTGTTCACATGTGATGAATTTGAAATCCATATTTCTAAATATAGAATCACGAATCATTATATCAGACCATATATTCCACAAGAAAATGGTGGAGATGAATTGAATAATATTAGCATATTTGAGATGTGTAGAACTATGTTAGTTGAACACAACATAAAAAACATTTTTATAGAGAAGTTTCATGTAAAACCATAAACATACATGATATGCCCATACCAAGTCCAGGGACAAAAAATAAACTATATTAAATATAGAACAATAGGAATCATTCTATTGAATATTTTTTTAAGTTATTGTATTATGAAAATTAACAACAATAATCTGGGAAAGTATAAATAGAAAGATGATGAAGAAATTTTCCTGGGAAACCTATGTAATTGAAGTATCTATAGATTTTGGAAAAAATAAATGCATATGTTAGTTGACTATATTGATGTAGAAATTAATAAAATTAAGAAAAAAACCAGATAAATGAGTTACAAAATTTATATGATTCTAAAGAAAATGACATATATATGCTTGAATAAAATAATTATGAATTTATTTAGAAGGATCCAATCACAATTGATATTGATTTGAAAAAACCATTTATGATGATGGATATTTTGTAATTGAAATAAAAAATTATTATAGATTTATGAATCTTGTCAAAGTTTAAAACATCAATTAAAATTGACAGGATCCATTGTAAAATAGAAGGTGGTAGATATTTGTAGATAAAACTATACTTATTTCCCAAATTGAGCCTCATACAGTTGTTGAAAAAGTTGAACATGAGAAGTGGATACAAGCTATGAGTGATGAAAATGATCATATTCAAGAGGAAATCCACATGAGATCTCATTCCAAGACCTAAAAATAAAAATTTAATTATAAATAAGTGGTTTTTTAGAAATTATCTTGAAGTTCCAAGGATCGTATAACAATTGAGAGGGGGGGGGGGGTTGAATTAGTTGTTTAACTTTTTGTAGGTTTCAAAAAATTAATAAAAATAACCTTGCAACATGTTAAAATTTATTTCATTATCAACCTTTAGCAAGAAACTCAAGCATGAAAGAAAGGTAAAGAAAGAAAGGAACACAATATATACAAGGTTAGGACTCAATAAGAGAACCTACGTCCTTACCATAGCCGCTCCCATGGGTAAATTGAAATCCACTATAATAAAGAACTGAATACAACATGTGCCAACTACTATTAGACTACTTCTATCTCCCAATAAGAATTATTATACTGACTCCCATCAGTTTAAAATGTTTTCTTAAATTAAAAATGATCCAAACACAAGAATAAGAACTTTGTTTAACTTCTCTAAAAATGATAACTTAGAATCATTATTCCAATTTTCTTGAATCCGATGTTCTAAAAAAAGTCTTCTCAGTAAGGTAATAATGGTTCTTATTTCCTTCTACTAAATACTTAAGAAAAATTATTCACGATAGTTATGATCTTCTTAGTAAGGTAATATTTTTCTGATTCTATTCTTCTCAAACAGTAATGAAAACATCTTCAAGATGATATGAAATTTTCACTTTGAATTCTCCCGCGCCCTACCTTTTATATGTGTGTTAAGTTTCGAATGAGTGAATGACATGAGAACATATTTTTAGGCAACTCAGAAAATGAAGGCAGGAATCATAAAAAATTATCCCGCTTCTTCAAATAACAAAAATGCCACAAATCTCTCGCATTTAATCTTCAATCTTTGAATTCATCAAATATCTTTAAATTTCTCTGAGATTTATGCAAAGTTGAAATTCTAGTTTTCCTTCTATTAATCTTCAAAGCATTATCTAAATGATAAATATAGATCTTTATTCTGATTTTCTTAAAAACATGCTCAGAAATCAAGTTACGAATTTTGTAGAAATAAGTTTTTGATTTATACAGAAATCCGGTAATGAATTTCTTAGAAATCAGTTTTGGAATAATGAAGAAATAATTTTCCAAAGTGTTAAGAAATCAGGTTCTGAATTATGCAAGAATCAGGTTCTGAATATTTCAGAAATCAGGTTTTAAATTTCATAGATATTAGGTTCCAAATTATATAGAAATTAGGTTCCAAATTATGTAGAAATCAGGTTCTGAATTGCATAAAAATCAGGTTCTAAATTACTCAAAAATCTGATTCTGAATTGTTCAGAAATCAGGTTCTAAATTTATCAGAAACCAGGTTCCAAATTATAAAGATATCAGGTTCTAAATTTATCAGAAATCAGGTTCGGGATAAAGGTTCTAGTTTTCTTAGGAATTAGGTTTCAAAAATATGTTATGGTTTTTTAGGAATCAGATTCCAAAAATAGTTTTTGGTTTTCAGGTTCTGAAACCAGGTTTTGGTTTTCCTAGGAATCAGGTTCGGAAAATAGGTTCTTGTTTTTAGGTTTAGAAACCAGGTTCTAGTTTTCTTAAGAATCAGGTTTTGAAAATAGGTTCTGGTTTTCTCAAGAATTAGGGTCCGAAAATAGGATCTGGTTTTCCGGATTAGAAACAAGGTTCTGGTTTTATCAAGAATTAGGTTTCTGAAAAAAGGTTCTGGTTTTCTCAAGAATCAGTTTTCAAAAATAGCTTCTGGATTTCATGTTTAGAAACCAGGTTCTAGTTATCTCGGGAATTGGGTTCCGAAAACAGGTTCTGGTTTGCAGGTTCAAAAAACTGGTTTCGTATTTTTGTCAAAATTTTTCTTAGTGAAAACATCAAACCTATTTACCATTTATTAGTCAACTTTTATCCTGAAACTTTTCATGATTTGGGAGAACTTTTAAGAATATAAAATCATCTTCTGATTTGGTTAGGAATGTTTGAGACACATTCTTAACTTCTGACTTCTTATTATTCAACAACATCTTCTTTAAGAAAAACTTAAGGAACCAGCAACTTAAAGTTTCTGTAACTCAGAAAATTCTTCAACAAAAAGATTTGTTGTAAAAAAATACAAAAATATTTCCAAACCAAACACCACAAATGTTCATCAATATCCCCCTTTGAATTTGTTGGAAACCCTTGTTAAAAAATTTTCACCTCTAAAAAATTTGACATCTCACGTTCTTGAACTTTAACAAAACATAGCCTTTCTCAAAAAGAGAGTGTCCTGACACCACACTACTTGATAATGTAATGTTTTTGAAGGATTTCTATCCCTCGATGGCATAATTGTTTTTGCAGCCATGTAAGGATAAACTTCACCTTACTCAAACTCCCCCTTAACTTTTATCTTCCTCTTTCACACTTTTCTTTTCCTCTCTTATTATTCTTTCTCTCTCCCCCAATATATGATAACCACAGCTTTAGATTCATAAAATAAATCCATGTAAACATTGTTACTTACCCTCCCCCTTTGTCAACATAATCCAAAGCACGGTGGGGGAACTTACTTAATATTTTTAGGAAGTTACGGGAGGACGCTGAACATGGAGTTTCATCCTCAGTTCAGCAATCCTTTCATTTTACATTGCCTTTGTAAAAATATCAATAATATGATACTTTGTTAAAATATATTCCATAATGACTTATCCAGTATATAATTTCTATTTTAGAAAGTGATAATTTATATCAATGTGTTTTGATCTTGAATGTTGAAAAGGATTCTTATAAAGTTCAATTGTACTTTAATTATCACAGAGTATCTTCAATGGTTTAGAAAATTTCACTTTCAATTCTTCCAGCTGAACCCTTATCTACTTCATTTGAGTACAAGCATGGGTAGCTGTAACATATTCAGATTTAGTTGTGCTTAAGGTTATCGAACTTTTTTTCTTACTGTTCCAACTCACACAACATTCCCCTAAGAAAAATGTTCTTCCTGATGTTGATTTTCTATCATTACAATCACCAACCCAATCAGCATCAGTATAACCATGAAACTTCATTTCATTATTTATCTTGTATAACAGCCAATGTGAATTTTTTTACTTTAACATATCTGAGAATCCTCCTAGATTCCAACATGTGTGATTCTGTTAAGTTATATTGATACTGAGAACATAGAGTCACAACATAGGAAATATCAGGCCTTAAAGCTATAAGATAAAGAAGACTTCCTATCAGCTTTCTAAATTCTTTTTGATTCACAGGTTTCCATATTTTATAGTTGCTCAACTTTGTGCTCACTAAGATAGGAGTTAAAACTTCCTTTGATTATTCCATCCAAAACTTCTTTAACTATTCATTGTCGTAATTTTCTTGTGATAAGAAAATGTAGTTTTCCTATTGTTGAACTTTTAATCCAAGTAATAAAGTTAATTATCCCAACATTGACATTTCAAAAATTTTCTTCATCTATTCAGAAAACTCTTCACAAACCATTTCTTCACCTCCACCAAAAATTATATCATCTACATAAACAATTACAATTAATGTTACAGAGTCAACATCTTTAACATATATGTTACTATAAACCTTTCCATTAGAATAATTCACATGTCACAAATAATTATCATTCTTTGAATACCATGCTCGTGGAGCTTTTTTCAACCCATACAAGGCATTATTCAATTTAAAAAATTTGTTTTTATCACCATCAAGTAAAAACCCACAAGGTTGTTCAATGTAAACTTCTTCCTCAGTTTAACCATTTCATAAAGATGATTTTACCTCCATCTGATAAACATTGTAATTTCGATGAGCAGCCACTACAAGAAACATCCAAATAATTTCCAACCTTGCAATAAGGGAAAAGTTTTCATTAAATTCCACACCTTTCACCTGTGCATATCCTTTACACACATGCCTTTCTTTGTTTCTTGTAACTTATCTATGATCATTCAATTTATTTCAGTAAACCCACTTGGTTATGATAACATTTTTATTTGATGGACTTGGAACAAGTTCCCATGATTCATTCCTCTCAATATGGTCCAATTCTTCATTCATATATTCCACCCGTTATTTATGATGAATAGCTTATGAAACTGATTATGGTTCAAATTTTGAGATAAGTGAAGTTTTATTTTCAATTACCAACTTCCTTTTTGTTTGAATTGGATCATTCTGATTCCCAAGAATATTTTTAAAGTAAACATGTTTTCGTAAGGTAGGAAGAATTAAATTTCCTTTCCCAGTATCACTTTTTTCCCCATGTGACTCATCTAAGTCACTTTCACTTTTGTGAGGATTATCTGATTTATCGTCCCCAGTATCCCTAACAGATTTTGTGAAGGAACATGGATTTTCAATTAACATCACATCATATTAGTCCACCAATATATCTAAACGTTTGTTCCATCATTTGTACCTACTTTAATTTGGTGAATAACCCATAAATATTTCTTCATCAGCTTTCTCATCAAACATCCAAGTCCAGATTTTTTATTTTGGGAAAGCATGGACTTCCAAAAACATTGAAGTATTTAAATGAAGGTTTTTTGTTATACCAAATCTCATAAGGATCCATGTTGGTTACTGGACTCATCATTCATCTATTTTGAACATGTACAACAATACTAACAACTTCTGTCCAAAAGAATATTAAAATTTTTTATTCTGATAATATTCTTCTTCCCATTTCCAATAGGTTTCTATTATTTCTTTCTATTAATCCATTTTTTGTGGAGTGTAAGGAGTGCTATACTGATGTTTGATACCATGATTCCTTAGAAAAGTTTCAAAATAATTTCTTTTGAATTTGGTACCATTTTCTATTCTCATATTCCTTATGGAAATCCCAATTCTTTCTCTACATCTTTTCTGAAGAATTTATACATTTCAATATCCTCTGACTTAAGCTTCATGAACATTATTTTTGTCATCTGAGTGAAATCATCATCAAAAGTGATAAAATATAAATCTTTTTTTTGATTGATGTCTCATCATCCCACACAAATCATAATGAATAAGATCAATTGGTTTTATAGATTTAATATCAACTCTTTTATGACTTTTTTAGTCATTTTTCCCTTCTGGAAAGTAATACAAACATCTTCATCTCTTCTTTTTAGTTTTGGAAAATTCTGAACTGCATCAACTTTAGAAAGAATACTCACGTTCTTCTGCCCACAGTGGCCAAGTAATTGGTGCCACAACTTGTATTCATATTCAACACTGAAATTATAAGAGTTATTTGATTCTCCAATTTGAAAGATATTCCCACTGGTTCTTTCTCCTTTTGTAATCACTTTTACATTTTTCACATTTTTGATGATACAAGAATCATTTCTGAAGATAAATTTTTTCCATCATCACAAAGTTTTCTTACACAATGTAAGTTATGTTTTATCCCATCAACAAGCAAGACTTCCATACATTTCAGTTTCTCTACTTCATTCTCAACCATTCTGATTCCCTTAATTTTTAAGGAACTGTCATTACAAAAAGTAACTGCTCCTCTATCATGACATTCAACCTGTTCCAAAATTTTTATATCACCTATCATGTGTGAAGAACAACCACTATCAAGAATCCATGGTTTGTTCATCTTACTTTCTTTTAAATCTATCTCAACTAAAAAAGCTCTCTCATCAACCTTCTTATTTTTAGCTTTCCTTTATCTCTTATCATAAGAAACTTGTTGTAGAAAGAGTATGAAACATGTTTCAACATTATGAAAAGACTGATCACATATTCTGCAAAATTCTTTCAAACATTCAAATTAATTCTTTATTGGAATGTTTCTGACATCTTGAGAATTCACATTTTCAACTTTCTGTGAGTACGGGAATTTACTAATTCTTCTTTCACTATTTATTCAACTTTGCTCAAACTTTCTTCCAGGTTGGGATAAAATTTTCCAAAAATTATAATCTCTATGGCCATATATTCCATAACATTAGAAATATCGCTCAAATATATATTTTCTATTAAATAATTATCTTTCTTTATAGAAAATTATTTGAGGTTGATAATTTCTTTCAGCTCTATAAAACTCAGGATGTAGGACATCTCTTATTTGGAGTGAGTTTTCTACTTTTGTTCGATTGATAGGATCCTCACATCCTTTATCCACCCAAGATTTACTAATTCTTCTTCCATAACCTGAAATGTTAGAAGAATTATATAAAACATTATTTTTGAAAGGAGAATATTTCACTTGATTTTCAGCGTATGCCTTCTCAGCAATCTAGGAAGTCTTAACAATTTCTTCAGTGGCTTTGTTGAACTTTCCATTCATCTACCATAGGGTATTTTTGGACACAATAACTTTTTATTACAACTTATTGACCTCTTCTTCTTTATATTCCAGAATCTTTCTAAGATCTTTAATCATATTTCCCTGTTTATCAATTCTAAATTTGTAACATAAAATTTCTTGAATGTATTCATCTTCCTTCTTGGAGACATCTTTACATCCATCATGAACATCTTCTTGATTCTTCTTCATCACATGAATTTATTTCTTGAGATATTATTTTTTCTTAGGATATGAATGAAGTTCAGATCTTAGCTGATATTCCCTATAATATTCTTCACCACCTTCTTCAATCTCTGAGGAAAACATTTGTTTTCTCAAATTTTGGAATGATGGTTCCGAATCTTTCTTTACATTCATCTTCCGAGGAATAATTTTCAGATGATTCTGATTCAACCTTCTTGATCAACATACTTCTTTTCATTATAGAACACTTCTTCTTGATTTTTTTAGATGTCATATCTTATTTTTCACTCATGTTATAATTCTTCCATCAAGGATTATCATCAGAAACATCATGATATTATCCAACTTTCTTCTTAGTGAAATTTATGGAAAAGATTCTAATTTTTCCACACTCAAAATATTTTAGATGATGCTTCCCTCCATACTTTCATCTTCCTCTTCGATAGTTCTTGGATATGAGAGAAATTATTTTTTCATTCAACTCTTCATATTCCTTACCATCAGACTCATAAGGATTAGCTTTATCATCATCTTAGATTTTCATCTTTCTCATATCTTCAAAAGCCATTTCATCCTTCATCTTCTTATTAAAGATTTGAGATTTCCTCATTTTATAAGCGAAAAGAATTCTTTCTAGTTCCTTAAGAGATAAATCATCCTTATCTTCTAAAGCTGTAATTTTAGAATCAAACCGGTCTGGAATGTTTCTGATAAGTTTCTTCACTATTCTTGAGTCATCCAAAACATTCCTAGACCTCTTGATGTTGCAAAAAATTTCATTCAGTCTGGTAAAGTATTCATCAATAGTTTCTTCATCTCTCATTCTGATATCTTCATACTTACTACACCATATCTATACCTTTTCTTCTTTAACATTAGTTTTCCCTTCAAAGAAACCTCTCAAGCTTGTCCCACAAACTTTTGGAAGATTTAAGCTTCATAATATTTTTATTAACATTCTCGGATATGGAAATAAGGATTCCATTAATTACCTTTCCATCAACATCTATGTTATTTTTATAAGTAGTTTTCATGGGGATATCTCTCTTAATAGGGGGAAAACCAATAGTGGCAGAATCATCAACATCTATGCCAATATATAGAAGATAAGAAATCATCATATTTTTTTCCATAATAGTTCCTCCCATCAAATATATGAACCCCTCTACTATTGAAAGAATTGATATTATCCATGATAATGATTAAATAGGGGAACCTCCCTCTGATGCCACTTGAAGTTACAAGGATCGAATTACAACTGAGTGGGGGGGGGGTTGAATCAGTTGTTTAACTTTTTATATGTTTTAAAACATTAAGAAACATAACCCTTGAAACCTGTTATGATTTATTTTATTATCGACCTTTAGAAAGAAACTCAAGCATGAACGAAAGGAAAATCAAGAAAGGCACATAAGATATACAAGGTTCGACCTCAATAATAGAACTCACATCCTTGCCATAGCCTCTCCTGTGGGTATCTGGAAATCCATTATAATAAATAAGTGAATACAACTTGTGACAACTCCCATTAGACACCTTCTATCTCTCGATAAGAAATATTATACTAACTCCCTTCAGTTTTCAATGTTTTATTAATTAACAAATGATCCAAACACAAGAATGAAAAACTTGTTGAAGCTGCTCCACACATGCTCACTCAGAATCTATAGTCTGGTTTTCATGAATCCGATTTTATGAAACCAGTATTCTCAGCCAAGGTAACAATGGTTCCGATTTCATTCTACTAAAAACTCAAGAAAACTTCTTCAAGATAGTTCCAATCTTCTTAGCAGGGTAAGATGATTTTAATTCTCTTCTTCTCAAACACTCAAGAAAACTTATTCATGTTGGTAGGAAATATTCACTTTGATTTCTCTAGCTCTCCATAATTTATGCATGTGTTATGTTTCAAATTAGTGAATGATCTGAGCACATATTTATAGGAAACATAAAAAAAGGTTGGAATCCTAAAAAAGTTTCATGCTTCCTCAAATCTCATAAAATCCTCAAATATCTCACATTTAATCTTTAATCATTGACTTCTTCCAATCTCTTTGAATTTCTCTGAGATTTATGAAAAGTTGAAATTCAGGTTTTCTTTCTTGAACTATTAATATATTTATCAGAATAATGAAGATGTATATTGGTTCTAATTTTCTCAGAAACATTCTCAGAAATCAGGTTCCGAATAGTGTTGAAATCAGGTTCCAATTTATGCAGAAATCAAGTTCCTTATTATTCAGTAATCAGGGTCTGAATTATGAAGAAATTATGTTCGGAATTATTAATAAATCATGTTCTGAATTGATCATAAATTAGGTTCTGAATTGTTCATAAATCAGGTTCTAAATTATGAAGAAATAATGTTCTGAATTGTTTAGAAATCCGGTTCTGAATTGTTCAGAAATTATGTTCTGAATTGTTTAGAAAACAGGTTCCAAATTACTCAAATATCAGGTTCTAAATTGTTAAGAAATGAGGTTATAAATTTCCCAGAAATCAAGTTCCTAATTGTGCAGAAATCATGTTCTGAATTGCTCCAAAATCAGGTTCCAAATACTGGTTCTATTTTTCTTAGGAATCATGTTGTAAAAATAGGTTCTGGTTTTCTCAAGAATTAGGTTCCAAAAATAGGTTCTGGTTTTCAGGTTCAGAGGCTAGGTTTATGTTTTCTCATGAATTAGGTTTTAAAAATAGGTTTGGATTTTTAGGTTCTGAAACTAGGTTCTGGTTTTCTGAGGAATCTAGTTTCAAAAATAGGGTTTGGTTTTCTCAGGAACCAAGTTCCAAAAATAGGTTCTGGTATCCCGGTTCAGAAACCAGGTTCTAGTTTTCTCAGGAATCATGTTCCGAAAAGAGGTTTTGGTTTTCTTAGGAATCCGTTTCTGAAAATAGGTTTTGGTTTTCAGGTTCGAAAACTAGCTTCTCGTTTTCTCAGGAATCAGGTTCCAAAAATAGGTTCTAGTTTTCAGGATCAGAAAAATAGGTTTCGAATTTTTCTCAGAATTTTTCTTAGTGAAAAACATCAAACCTCTTCCCCAATTCTTGAACAGATTTTATCAGGAAACTTTTCATGATTTGTGAGAACTTTTAAGATTATAAAATCATCTTTTTATTTTGTTAATAATGTTTGAGAAACTTTCTTAACTTCTGATATCTTATTCATAAAAAACATCCACTTTAAGAAAAACTTCAGCAACCAGCATCTTCAACATTTTGTAACTCAAACAATTCTTCAACAAAAATATGAGTTGTCAAAAAATACAGTAGTTTGTCAAAAAAAACCCCACAAAAGTTCTTCAATGCTGAATAAGAAATGTGTTGTATCAACGAAAAAAGATAAGATGGTGTGAAAAGGATATTCTCAAAAATAAGGGGATGGATTTGAAGAAACTTCTATACCAATAAAAAGATCAAAAACTTTTAGAATGTTATTTATTATATTTGCAAATAAATAATGAAAACTTTATCAAATTAATGTGAAATAAACCATTATCAATTGTGATCTTAAGTAAAAAGTCTATATTGAAAACCCAAAGGGTTATATCCAAGATTATAATAGAACCACAGAATGCAGATTAATGAAAGCTCACTATAGTTTGAAATGGTGCCCTAGAGATCAGTATTATGAATTTTATGGATGCATAAAAAATATATATTTTACAAAGTTAATTTTTAAATTTACCTATATGATAAAGATATTTTTAATGGTACTCACATTGTAATTGTTTATGTTGATGAAATCATATTTTCTGCAGGTATGAGGGTCTTTATAATGAGTTTTGCAAGTCGATGAAAAAAATAAATGTCCATTCTTGGTTAAATAACATAATTTCTCAGATTTCATATTGATAAGAATCTAAATAATATATTTCTATCTCAAGAAAATTTTTCTAGGGAATTTTTAAAAATGTTTTAAATGGAAAATTAATCACAAGTTTAAACTCTCATTTTAGTTGGAACCAAATTGTGAGGCGATTAAGTCTGAAGAAATGTTAACCAAAAATAATTTAGAAGAATAATTTTATTCCTTAATTATATGATATCATCAAGGATAGATATTACTTATACGGTGACTCTGTTTGTAATGTTTTAGAGTGATCATAAATAGTTTCACTTGTTGGTGATAAAGCGAATCCTTAAATATGTGAATGAAACTATGAACTATTAAATAATATATAAAAATATTTTATATTATAACTTTTAGGGTTTCATATATGTATATTATATAAATGATTATAATAGCATTAAAACAACATCGGATGGAAAAGTATTTATTGGATTGGGTTGTGTTTTTTGGAACAAAAAATTACCGAATTCAATGACACTTAGTAATATGAGAAATAATAATTAGTGGCCACAAATTCATGAATAGATATTATAATAATTAAATTAAGATTAATACTGAGATAAAACTAGAAATTTCTTTGGATAATCAATGATCTATAGGGTTGTCCTAAAACCTACTACAACATTCATGATCCATGAATACTGATCTCAAATTTCATTTCATTAAAGTAAAGGATGTATGTGGGGATATTATGTTGAAATACCTTTATATAGAATAACTTATTACATATATTTTCACCAAAGTTTTTCTAATATATTTGTTTGTGTAATTGAGGCTGAAAGATAATCTTGAGCCTTCTCCTATCACATGAATATTCATTGGTTAGTCACCACCAGGCTTTGGATTCTATTTTAAAAGTGGGAGAAAATGTACTCTTATTTATCTAAGAGTATTGAGACGTTTTTTAATCTATTGTTTTTTTTATTGTAAAAAGGGGAAGAAATTTGAAATATAATTAAGGAAGATGGTACATATAAGACACATAGAACAATTTATTATCAATAAGAGATGAAATTATCTCAATATCATTACCATATCCCATAGTGTGGTGTCGTGAAATTTATCATGGAGGAATTTTGTGCTTTAATGAATCTTGATGAGTGTTTTTAAAGGTTGAGTATTGGTTGACAAAAATTCTAGAGGGTGGATATTGACGAACCATTGGATTTATTGATGATGTTGTAATTATTTCCAACCAATTGTGTATAAATGTATTTGGATTTTTAAAAGAAATTGTGATGATTGTAGAAATGAAATAAATAAAAAATAAATGTGTTAATAGTGTTGAATAATTGACACATTTCTTACAAAATGCTTGAGTAGTTTTATGACACATTGTTTTTTGAAGAATTATGAAGACCATGAAAAATAATATTTTTCATAATGAATTGTTCAGAATTTTTTTTTGTGAAGAACATTGAGTTTTTTCGAATATACTTATATTATACTAAGTATATTTTAGTTCGACTGTAATTTAAAAGTTTGGACAATCAAACCAATTCAAGGAGATCCTACTCAACCGTATATGAGAGAAATCATGACTATGAGGGAGTTGACCTATCAATGGGAGGATATAATGGCTGGAGTCATATCCCCATGAAATTATAGTGTGCACACAAAGTGAAAATGAGAAGGTGTCATGATTTTGTGGGGAGATATGATGTTGGAAGATGAATAGGAATTTGTTAGTGCTAAAAAAATTCTATAGAAACATAGATACTAAAAAATGAAGACCATATAGAATGTGTTATATTATAAAAAGGAGGGTGCCCCTTGTAAATATTTATATAGGAAATGTGTTTCATGTTCCACTATTTATGGGTTAAATAACTTATGCATAAAATATATTTTATCAGAACTGATGAATCTAAGTCATTTTATTATTTCATGTGTCATCTTATTCATTATAAATTCATATGTTTTCTGTAGATCAAGTGTTTTCATAATGTTACTATATATGATCTCAAATGTAATGTGAGAGGATCAAAATATTAACATAAGTTTTTAATTAAACTAAGGGTTGATTTTACATAACTTAATGGTGTTTGAGAATCCACATTGTTAATGTTAAAAAATAATGGGGAATACTATTTAAAAGGTTGAATACAAAACATGTGTTATGTGAGAATGAGAAAGTTTGTGGTCTATGAAAAATTAAAAATTGAAATAGGTTCGTATACTGAGTATGTAGATGTGACCCTATGCGAAGCTACAATGAGAAATGGTATATTCTATGAAGGTATATGTTTTATGATTAATGTTTGATGTATGTTTAATTAATAATTTATCATAATAGGACAATGAGTTTTCAACATGTTATTATGCAAGATAGTTTTTGGAGATGGGTCTCTAAAATATCACATAGTTAAGGGCTATGCGTTGTGAGGTGAGGAATTTTATTTTTTGACGTCACATATAGTTGAATGGAATACCTTGTTTTCAGGGATAATCATGCATTAACCATATGTTATTTTGTTTATAAATTCTAGGTTAACACTTGTTTAGTTTTAGAATAAAGGGTCTGAAAAACAGATTATTGATAGAAAATTCTATCATTATCTAGTTGAGTTCCACAAAGTGAGTTCAACACTATATGAATCATTCAGTTTGAGAGACTCTATTAATTTAAAAATCATATATTCTATGATAAGTTCATTTTATATATTGGTATTATGACAGTAAATTTCTATGAAATGTTCCATTAAAATGACTTAAATCCTTTGATTTTATTACTAAAGCACTAGTTTTCTATGAAATAAATAATTTAAGCAATAGTATATGACATGAAAAAATGTATTCAATGATTATAAGATGTTAATGATGTTGAATTTACATACTATATAAGAATTATATACTTGAGAAGTCAATAATTGCTATAATTTGAGGAAGAACCAGTTCATTGATGTTCTTCAGGAAGTGATCAAGTCTGTCATGGCCGCTTTTCAGGAATCCTGAAGAATTCATAACATCCTATTTAGTTCATCTTGGTGGATCAAAAACAAATATCTTTATCAAATAATGTAAGAGAAACTGACATTAAGAAGTTATATTTCTTGTTTTATTTTTAATTTTTTTCTATCATGCAATTTAAAGTTGTTGTTTCAATGGTAATATGGAATGAATAGTGTGACTCTATGTGGTTAAGGATTGTGTGATATAACTTATTTTGAATATAGTGGAATATAATTACCCAAACAAAATAGACCAAAATAAAAATGTTTTTGATGAATATTCAATATAACTCCAAAATAAACAAGTCTGATAATGGTAAATGTTTAGTTTACATAGAGACTAGATATATAAACAACAAATTTATGTATAATTTTCTTCATCAATAACATCTTTATTTACATAATGTACCCATAAAGACTCAACATAATAAATACACTTCTTCCTAGCATGGGGAGAAATTAAAACACAAGAAGGGGTGTGCTCAAATGATTATTAAGGGTAAACATGGGAGATAACAATCAATTATCATATGTAAGAATATCATGAAAAAAATGTTATTAGAATATATTATTATCAATATAAAATAATACAAAAAAATTCTTATATTCTAATCATGAGTCATGGAGTAAAATATTTGAATGTCACAAGATTGTGAAATACTAAAAAATAATAATCATTAACCATGAGTTCAAAGAATATCCATATCAATATGTCATATGAGTGTGTAACCATCATAGTCATAAAAACCATATTGTAGGTCATGATTAACTATATAGACCTTCATATCATAGTGGATCAAGCATCACTACTAATTTATAAATTAATAGTGGATTAGACATCACCACTTATTTCTTATATCACAGTTGATCATCCATCCCTACCTCTTTCCCATAGAGGATTGATCACATGAAATCATTTACCCTAATTATCTACTAAGATATAAGGAAATACCCAATTCATTATAAGACTATATAATTTTTAGTCACCCAGTATATAATGAAAACCATTCAGATATGTGCCACAATATCATTAGAAATTCATTATATAATCACATTATAATCTATATAAAATAAAAATATTTCATATTTTTTCATCATTTCATTATAGAATAACCCATGGTAAATAAACTTGTTTCAAAAAGGTTTCACCATAACCTAATTATCTCATGGGAAATGAATGATTTTCATCGAATCATTCTTAAATCATAATCACTATAATCCATCAAGAGGAATAAATTTGATGGAATTATTAGATAATATCCCTAGTGAATTGAAACAATTATTAAAGGATATTGAAATAAATGATAAATACCTTTAAAATAACCTATGAACCATTCAAAGAAAGCCTTAAGAAATTATAATTTCTTTTGATAAAATTTAAACTAAAAATTCAAAAAAATATATTTTTAAAAAATTATATAAAAATTACCATGTAATGTTTCAAATTATTATTCAAATAAATTAAGGTTCCTAATGTTGATAAAATCAATTCATCTTTAATCATTTAAAGAGAACATTCCTTTCACACTTTTGGAAAAAAATAAAAATGACTTCTTCAAAAAATGTTTCTTTAAGAATATTATATCTAAATATTTGTTTATAAAGTAAATAAGTAATGACAATTCCATTTTTAAAACATTTCATATATATTAAAAAACTTCCATAATCCAATTTTGAAGAAAAATTATATATAAGAAAAATTCTAAAGACCAAAGAGAAAATAAAGTTGACATTTCATTAAAAACATTTTCTTGTTCATTTTAAGTACCAAATAGATGAGAATGATAATAATACATAAAAATTACAAAAAAAAATATAGGATAATAAAATATATCGTGTTTAAAGGATGAGATCCATATAGTTTCCCTCTATAAATTTAGCATCGACAATCCCAAATAGAAATAAGACTATAACATAATCCCTTACTTCTTTGGTGATCTCCAAATCAAAACCTAATGAAACAAAATTTCCCTATATGGATCCATAAGTCCCCATAATTTTCATTATATTAAATAATTAAATATAATCATGTAAATTAAACACACCAAAAAAATAATAAACTGGTGAATATGGAATATTTCTCACAAAAATAAAAGTGACATGATAAACCATTTTAAAGATCATAACGTTGATGTGAGAATTAATCAATGAAGTAAATATTTATATATATAATGTAGATAAATAATTACTGGAATTTAAATATAACATAATAATAAGTCATTTAAAACATAATGTTTTTGTAACATAGATAATAAAGAAGCAACTTAACCTAATTAAAAGAAACAGAGTTATAAAACCACAAATCACTTTTGTATATTTTGAATAATGACCCTCTTGTGAGAAAAAAACATCAAATGAATCTTTTTATAATGTTAATATAAATATATTCATGATATAACATTTCAAATAGGTTATAGATATACCACATAAAATAAGATAAGTGTATTACATAACATATGACCTAAAGAAGACAATTTAAGATGACAACCCCTTACCTAAACTATCGCCTTACTTCGTATATGTTTGATATTATAGTATAATAGATACATATATATTATAAATATATTATAGATTCATAATCATATATATTATACCATATATTATTTATTTTTAATTTATTATATCTTTTTTGATAATAATTATTTATTAAAATCATTCTTATGGGTGATAACTGTATCATTTTACATGCACATTTTAGTACGAAAATCACATTCCTTATACAATGATCATGGTTTCATTTTATACAGAATTTTATTCATTTCATTAGTATGATATTAAATCATAATATACCTTTTTAAAACTATTAATTTAAATTTTTGATGGAAAATGTATTATATCACTTCAGGGAGATGGTGGTCCATATATACAAACTAATATTGTTTCCACTTTTTGATGGATAGAATGAATGTAACAAAAATCACAATCAACCTTTATAGAACCATAATAATATCATAAATATCATATAAATACATCATTATAGAACTAAATGTGAAGGAGTGATAAAAAACTATACACATCACATAAATTAAAATAACCATGGAAAAATGTAAAATAAGCTTCAATGAAAATAACATCAATGACAGTTGTAAAATCCATTCATACTTTATACATTAAAAGTAAAAATTATTTTCACACTTCTATAAAAAGTCATAAGTTACTTGTTTGAAATTTTTTTATTTAAATATAGTAATTTTTTATTTTTTTTGAAAAAGTAAATGTAATAAATTAACCTTTTCAAAAAAATTCAATTATAGGTAAAAATTCTATATATATTTTTAAAAAGGATCGATATGGAATAAATTTTTTAACAATAAAAGAGGAAATAAGTTTTAATTTTCATTAAAAAAATTTCTCAATCATTTTACATAACTAATAGATGAAAGGGGTACTAATAAAAAATAATAACAGTAACTAGAGAATAAAAATGATTGTATTTAAAGGATAAAATCCCAGTAATTTCCCTTAATGGAAATTTAGCATAGAAAAATATGAAATGAATTGAGAATGTAACAAAGACTCATACTTCTTTAGTGATCTATGAATAGAAATATCACGAAATAAAGAACCTTAGATGGATTTTAAAATCCTTTAATTTTTCATGAGAAGAATCATAAAATACCCACATGGGAAGTATATACACCACACAAAAGAAAAAAGTGGTGAATATCATAAATGAATCACAAAAATAAAAGTGACATATGAAACAAATAAAAAGATTATAGTGTTGATGTGAGAATTAATCAAGTAAGTGATTATATGAAAAAAATAAAAATGATCATAAAGAAATACTAATAAATTATAATCACATTTCATTAAACTCATAAAATTTTCATAATATTGATAACTAAGAAGTAATATTATCCATTGAAAATATATTGAGATATGAAACCCCTTACCACTTTGGTAACATTTGAATAATAAATACATGAAAAAAATAAATTAATAAAGCATTTAATATAATTAATATACATATATTCATGATAAAAAATATTTAAGGGAGGGTAGATATAGCTTATAAAAGAATATAGGTGTATAACATAACATATGTCCCAAAGACGAAAATTTGAGATTAGAAACCCTTAAGCCAAGTCGTGTCTTACTTAATACATGTTGAAAATACTCTATAATAAATATATATTTATTATAAATCTATTAAAAATAATAATAATAAATATAATATTATATAATATTTAAATATATCATCTTATCATTTGTTTAAAAACAATTCTTTATTGAAATCACCATTTCAAGTGATAACTACGTCGTTTTTCATGCATGATTATTTTTGGAATTTGAAATCCTTATACATTGATCATGGTTCCACAATCTCAATAATTTTAATTATTTCGTGAGTATCACATGTAATAATCTTATACAATTTTATAACTATTCATATAAAGAGGTGATGAAAATTTAATTACATCACTTCATGGAGATCGTTGTCCACACGTATGCATGATTGATGTTTCCACTTCTAGATGGATGAAAAAAAGAAAATTAAAAAATAATTCAAATTTAATGATATATAATAATATAATAAATGTCATATATATTACATAAATCCATCATTATAACCATTAATGTGAGGTAGTAATGGAAAACAAAACACATCACTTCATGGATGTGATAGTCCTCATGTACACACAAGCGATGCTATCTTTTCCCCTAAGATATAAAAGCAGTGGATAATGGTTGTAAATAATCATAATAAAACAAATTAGATAAAATATACCTAATTAATTATTTTATAATGGATACCATATTTTTAGAGTAGTTAAAATAAGAAATAATATTGAACGTACTTGGCTAAGGGTTATAGCTCTTTGTTGAGAAACCACCATTGGATTTCATATTAAGCTTAGAAAGGATGTATTTATGGTAATAATATTTTCTCCAAAAAATGACTAAGGATTAAATTATTATATTTAGGAATTTCTTGGCTGATATATAAGGCTTAAACTAGGAGAATAAGTGAGAAGAGGAAGTTCCCTTTATAAGTGAGGGGAGGGGGCCCCCTTGGATGTACATAAAGTATTCAATTAATTTTAATTAATTTACACCTTAAAGTATAAATAAATCAATATATTTTAAATATAAAATGATTATGAGTCTAAATACACTATTATAATAAATTTTATACAACTTTAGGTGATTTTTAAACCTAATATCTTCATTTTAAACATTTTTAACACTTTTGACAATTAAAATGATATAATTTTTTTAACTCATTAGGGGCCATGAATGTTACTATAAAAGAAAAAATGAAAATTAGAAGAAAATTGTCCATATGATAAAAACCCATTTCATTTGTACAAATTTATTTTTTATGAATTTTAAAGCATTTTAAAAAATACTTTTTAACATAAGATATCATTAGAGTCATTTTTTAGATAGTTCACGTAGTTTATGTCAAAGACCAAGACATAGAATTAAAATTTGAATAACGTTCTTTTAATATATCACTAATAAGTTATATTTATCTAAAACATTAATGGAACATGAATATTAATTAAAATTTTATTAATTTTAATATTTTAAAAATCAATTATTTGAATTTTTTATTACGTGAACAAGCACTGTGTTGACATTGCGTAAGAATTTTTCAAAATTATTACATCACTAAAAATTAAAAATTAAATTCCATTTTTAAAAAATATTAATCATAAAAATAAACATTTATAATGGAAAAAATCATCTTTTTATTTGTAAGAAAAACTAAAATAGATATTAAAATAAAGAGAGCGACATTTTGTATTTATTATTTACCTAAAATAATATTAAGATCAGAAGCAATGGAAAATTAAACCAAGTTTCCTTATTTTAAAATTTTTTTTGAGAATACCAAAAAAAATTATCCAATTATAAAAAGAAAAGTGTTGAAGATATTTCAAATCCTTATCATAATGTTTTAGACATTTTTACCACTTTTACCCTTACTAAAGTGACCGATCATTACCATGATTACTATTTACAATGACAAAAAATAAATGTATATTATTTTAAAATATTTTAATAAATATTAAATATATGAAATTTAATTTTTAGCATTAAATTTGTGTAAGTGGCATCAATCAATTTCATTGAAAATGCATACAACATAATGAAAAATAATTTTTAGAAAAATGTGTTTTTAGTCTAAAAATGAACTTATAAAAAAATAAAGTATAATGTTGATTACTACATAATAAATTAAATTATATATAATTAAATGATAATATTTTTAATTTAATATCAAATTATAAACAAAATTTATGTTCTATATTACTTGATTTAATGAAAAGAATTAGAAATTTTACAAAATTGTGTATTTTTTCTCTATATACATAAAAATATTTTTTTAGAAAAAATAAAAAAATTCACCCCAATATGATATTTTCATTATAATTTTACAAATAATATTAATCTAATAAATTAGAAACTATATAAATTTATAATTTAATTATATTATTTTTGAACATAATTCATTAAAAACCATCTTTGAAGAAGAAATATTTTTGAATAACAAAATTACTTTACTGAAAACTATGTAATTAATTATTATGAATTAATCAATAGATTATTATTATGTGAAAATGTTGTAAATATTTTACAAAATGTGGTTATTTTTATTAATAACTTCTAATTTAATACTCTTTTAAAAAAAATCACATTTTGTGAATAGCATATTTATAGAATATCACAATTAGTAAAAAGGTAGGTGTTGCTTGTTTAGAAAGAAATTGACCATAGTATTATTTAAAAAAATATTTTAATAGTAATTAATTCTCAATACTAAAATAAATTTCTCCCCCAAAATTTATATCTTAGTAATTAATGTTTTTATATTTTCAAATATTTTTTTTTGAAATCCCCCTTCATATAAAGGGATAATAAAACATAATTTGTAAAGTGAAATTAGAAAACATAAAGGTTTTTTAAAATAAAACATAGTCTTGTTCCTAGATGAGGGTAAATTTAGTAAGAAGTGAAAATATATACATGGAGGTGAAAAATTTCATCCAAGTATTAATTAATAGTGATATAAAGAATTATAAAAAGAATGTTAATGACCACAAAACCATAAATTATAAAGGGATAAAGATGGTAATCAGTTTACCATGAATGAATGTAAAATGATATCATTATTATTTCAAGATAATTTTCTAATATTTTATGGATTATTTATCGATAAAGATAATTAACATGTTAAAATATATATATATTATTTTTCTCTATTTATTAATCCCAATTTCATCATTTGGTTGTGATTCAATCAGTTTCCATTTCTAGTATATCTATTACTCTATGAAATGAATAATCAAGAGGGATTTTTCATTCTATAAGTAGTAAAATTAAATTATAATGCATCATAATATCCATAAAATAATTATAATTTATTCTCCATGTCTCTAGATATTTACCAAACCCAAAATTTCTTGCATTATTGGGACCAAAATGGAAATATTTAATTTTGGAAGCATGAAGAAATTTGCGAAGAAAGTGTTTTATTTTTTTGTAAAAGAGAATGAAATCAATTAACTTTGTAAAAAGTTAGTGACCAGACTCAAAAATATATTTATAAGTTTAGAATAAAAATTATTAATAAATTTAATCTATTTGAGAAGAAGGTTTCAAAGAGAAAAGCTTCACCAGACTCACCTTGGGTCCGAAATGAAATGTTCGATCGTAATGAGAAATGGTATAAGAGTCTAAATAATTCTGATGTAAATATAATGCTTCATTTCTCATATTTGAGTTGTAATAAATGTTACGTTGTCTGAGAATCATTTGATTCTAGTCTTAAGAAGAAAAGGGGGAGAAAGAGTGCTTCCAATCATATTGATGTTTGGCTAGAAATAATGAATTTGTTGGAAGGATGGGAAGTTATAATAATTTACAATGCAATTTAGATGATTCTAGGATAATATTTAACATTTCTAAAGTCATGAAGAATTCATTGTACAAGAATAAGTTTTTGGAAGAATTAATTTTTGGAAGATAAACATTTCTGGTCTCACTTCATTGATATGGGATTACATGAAACATATTTTTTGAAGGTTCAAAATGTTATTCTAAATGTAAAAAAACAATGGAGATGGTTTTAAACCAGAAAATTATCTATAAAATACAAATCTTCATAGAAATATGTTGGTATGGAAATAATTTGATGTGGAGATGAGACTATCAGAAGCGGTGTGCCACTGATCATCGAAGTAATCTAGAAATTGATCATCAGATACTGCAATGGTTGTAAAAGGTAATCGGAGGTGGGAATGTTTGTTGATGAAGATTGTTTTTATTATAGGTTGTTGAGAATATTGAAAAATGGGATCATATATCAATAAATAATTTTTTCAACCATTTTCAATAGGATGATTTTTTTAGTTGGGTCTATAGAAGAACTATATCACATTTTATCGATTTAGTAAATTGCCTTCAGATTGGTGCGGGACACTTTATCAGAGTAAAGTAAAGATTGATCCAGAAGATGTAGGATGAAAGCATAACTTCATTAGATAAAATATCAACAATCAATGGAAAAAAGAATAAGAAAAGAAATTTTTTTAAGTAGTTTAATTTTGTAAACAAAGTATTTTCAATGGAGTTTGAACCTGATGGAGAAGTATTTCAAAGGTAGTGTAGGAATATTTAGAATTTGTGACTATGATTCTAACTAAAGTAAATTTACTTAAGTATAATGAAGTAGAAATAATGTTTATGGCATAATGGTTTCAAATTACTATATCTAAAGTTGATACTGATCCTTAGAATGAGATGTTTTTTTCAATTAGTATCGAGAATAATAATAATAATTCATTCCTTTTTCATATATTTAAATTGACATAGAGAAACATAATAAAGAATATGTTACTGTACATTTTTCTTCATCATAATGAGTAAACATAGTGATGATAAGAATTGGACTATAGAATTATTAGAAAGTATGAAGCGATATAATGTTGTGAGATGTTTTGAGAAGGTTTGAAAATAATCAAGAAGAAGTAATAAGTAATGAAGAATTCAAACATGATGTGAAAATGAAGTATATTTTAATGATTCAAGAAATTTTGTTAATTGGGAATAATTTTAGTTTCCCACATAAACAATTTTTTGTTAACCTATAAAAGGAGGAGAGTATATTGTAATTTCCCACAACTGTACTATTTATGGGTGAAGAGAAAAGGCATACCAATATATATTTGTAGAGATTATGAGTTTCTAGATTAGTAATTCATGAGGATGTTTTCCAAACTAAAGAAGAATAAGAAAGAATATTTTATTATGTAAGTTATCAGACTGGACTCGGTTATCAGACTAATATTTTTGAACATAGATAAAATTAGTATAGAATTCTTTTAGTGGTATTCTAGAAGAGTTATTTTCCTAGACTCATCAATTTGAATTAATAATGTGACTGGGTTTCTTGTACTGATTATTATTAAAAATTCAATATATGTTCTTACCTACTACTAGGTAGGAAAGTGAAGAATTTTGTTTATGATTATATTTATGGAAGTTGACAAGGAAGCACATTAACATTTTTTGAAGCATATATTCAATGTTTCTTAACATATTAAAAAAATTTCTATTACATCACTTCAAGTTAATTGAATAAAATTCACTATTGTATTGATCATATCATTAAAAAAGTGTAAGGGTATATCCTACTTGTTTTCTCAACACAAAAGGATTTTTTTCCTGTAGATATTTGATTTTTTTTTGTTTTTGGTGAACTAATAACTCTATAATGTTAGTTGATGGTTGCTTAAAATGTAAAGAAACATAAAACAAAAATATATCACTGATTCAACCCTCCCCCACTCAGTGATACATTAATCCTAGATAGGAAATATCAATTACTATAAGGTGATGTTCCCTTCATTTACACATTGCTATAATTTTTGAAGATAATTTATGATGGAAAATAAAAGTTGTGTGACCAATAAAGTGATTTCGGTTATTGATGATAAGAACTATCAAATCTAGAAAGACAAAATGATATATTATCTTATGCATCATGTTTATGATGTTCCTGAATTTATAATAGATGGATTTACTCTTATTGATGAAAACTTTCCTCTCACATATATTGACAATAAGAATCTTGAAAATGATAGAAGATCTAATAATGAATTATTCTCATCACATTATAAAATTCAGTTTCTAAGAGTGAAGGGTGTTTCCACTTCAAAAGATATTTGGAATAAGTTGAAGAAAATGTTTGAAAGAAAAGGAAGAAGAGTTGGAACTTTAAGAACAAAAGGTTTCTAAAGATGTATAAAGGGTAACAAGATTCAAGTTCTCTATTTCTAATGTTGGTAAAATTTCTAGAAATGGAAAACTAGATAAGGATAATAATTTATATTCAAAGGTTGAGAAGAAATCTGAAATTGTTTTTGAGAACAATAAAGAGAAGAAAGTCATATTTTTGGAACAAACTAATAAAGTGGAGAAGTCTGATGTTTTTTAAAACTCTATGTCAGAAAAATATTCTAATACTTCTATTTCTAATATTTCTAGAAAAAATAAAATTTGAAAAATAATATTTCTACTGATGAGAGAAATATTTGTGTTTAACAATGTTCTAATGAGAAAGATAAAAAGGTTATTAAGAAACATACTCACAACTGTAGATAGTATGGAAGTTACATATTAAAATATTCGTTCAATAGATACTATAAGTCTTATAGTAGATATAGAAATAAATAAAATATGTTTTGGTTCAATCAAAAACATTACTACTATTCCAAAAAATAAAGACAAAAATTTTGAGGGGGAGTCAATCCACTCAAAGGAAGATTTCTGAGAATGTTGTTTTGATGAAACCTGGTAAGGTTTGTGTAAAAGTTGAAAATAGGTTCCAACCTCTAGAAACTATTTATGAAATATGTGAAGAAGACCAAACTTCTCACAAAAGGATGTCTTGTTTTCTAACCAGAATAATGAAATTTTGTTAATAATTCTCAAAATTCGGATGTTAATGAAGATAAAGGGAAATAAAAGGTTCTTGTTGTTGAAACCTATCTCATGGATGTAAAAAGATAATTAACTTGGATCTTGGATTGGGGTGTTTTTCTTATATGGTAGATGAAATAATATTGTTGAGTAATGTGAAATATTTAAAAGAAGGAAATGTAACTTTTGGTAAAGAAGAATCCATAATAATCAAATGTGTTGGATATGCTACAAATAGGAAAGAAAATTTAAACTCTAATAAATTTTTGTTTGTTGAAGAGATGAAACAAAAAATAATAACTGTCTCATGAATTTTTGATGATGGAAAAAAATTGATTTTCATATCATATGAATTTATTTTGAAAAGTGATGAAGATGGAATGATTATTAAAGGAGGCCAACATACAAGAGGAAACCTATAACAAGATGTTGAGGTTAAAAACTGTTAGTACTTATGAATGGTGAAGAAAATAATTTGTGCCATAAAAGGCTGGGAAACAAGTTTCAGAGAAACATGATGAAGTTATAAAAATTATGTTGTGTCTTTGGTATTCCATATATATCATGAAGAAGATATTGAAGCATCATTATTTTTTTGAAAGGACATATTATAAACACTGTGCATAAGAATGTTGATGTTTGGTCAAAGTGACCCATGGAACATATTAATTCTGATATCTGTGGGCCAATAAAAATACAATCAAATCATGGATATAAGTAATTCATTATTTTTATTTATGAATTTACTCACTTTAATTTTGTTATTTATATGATACATAAGATAGATTCCCTGCAAATGTTTAAACTTTTTAGGAGGAAATATAAGAAGTAATGTAAGTATTCAGTAAAGAGTTTGGGAATAGAAAATGGTGGTGAGTGAAAAAATAAATAATTCTAAAGTTATGTTGAGAATCATGGAATTCAGAATGAGTTTATTACACAATACACTCCTCAAAAAAATATTTTTTATGAATGAAAAAGTAGAATTATTTTTGAAATGGGGCGGACAATATTACATAAACAAGGTATCTATCATTACATTTGGAGGCTATCCATGAGAACTGATATGTATATTCGAAACCAATGTTTCTATAGAATAAGATTGGATATGAATCCATATGAAATGTCCTATGAAAAAGCTCTATGTTTGAAACACTTAAGTGGTTTCAGGAGTCCGTAAATCATAAATAAGAATGGTGGAAACCTTGGGAAGTTTGAACAGATAGGTGAAGTTGTAATTTTTCATGGATATTTTTTGGATGAAAGATTATACATATGATTAAATGAGACAATAATTTTATATGACTATGTTGATGTGAAATTTATTGAATATACAGAGGAATATGTTAAAAAAAACTCATGCTTATTAGGAAGATGAACTTGATGAATGAATATTTGTTAAAAATTATGATACGGATACACAAATATTAATCATACTAATGAAGAAGAATTAGAATCAGTTACTTATACTGATGAAGAAGAATCTAGAAAATATCATACCAGGTTAAAGAAGTGAGTAGAACCTCAAAAAATAATTGGTGATCAAGATCAAATGGTTCAAAAAAGAAGAAGATTAAAAGATATTTGAAATTTATATTTATATTCACAAGTTTTACTAGAAGATGAGAATGATGGTTTTGATCATCTGGGATGGGTTTATGATATGAATAAAGAGTTGGATCAGATAGAAAATTATGATACTTGGGAACACATACCTAAACCAAATGATTTTTTTTTCAGTACAATGTGTGTTCTTTGAAATAAGATGAATTATGAATGTAATCTTATATAAAACAAATAACGATTAGTATAAAAATGATACTCATAAATTGAGGACATTGAATTTGATGAACCTTTTTCTATGATGACATAATTAGAAAAAATCATAAATTTTCTTGATATTTTTGCACATCAAAGTTAATTTTTTTAGATGGATGTGAAATCATAATTTTTAAATAGTGATCTTGATGAGGAAGTTTATATTGAAACACCATGTGTATTTGTTTTTGGAGGGATGAAAGTTATGTTTTCAAGATGAACAAATCCTTATATGGGATAAATTAAGATATGATGGTATAATATTCTAAATTAGATACATTATTGAGAAAAATGAGTTTTTTGAATGAAAGGGTTGATTGTAATTTGTACATCAATAAATGTCTTTATTTTTCCATTATAGTAATTTTTTATGTTAATGAAATTATCTTTTATGGGAAGTATGAGATTGTTTGTGAAAGATATTTTAAATAGATGAAAATGTTTTTTGAAATGTTCATGTTGGGTGAAATAAAATAATTTCTTGGTTAAAAATATCACAAAATAAGAAACTCATAATTCTTTCCCATGAAATAAATGCTATATAATGTTTTGAGAAGTTTGGAATTGAAAATTTAAAACCTTTTTCTATAATGATTTAAGGGGTAACCAAGTTGACTAAAGATTAAGAAGGAAAGGAAGTTGACTGTAATGTTTTTTGAATGATGATTAGATGTTTGTTGTATTTCACTACCTCAAGACATGAAATTTTTCATATTGTTACATTATAGGAAAGATTTTATAGTGCTTTAAAAGAATCGCATTTATTGGATGCAAAACAATATCAGATATATGAAATGCATGATTAATTTTAGATTCGAGTATGATAGATCAAATGTATTGAGCTATTTGGATACTCAGATGTTGATTAGATAAGAAATTTTGATTATATAAGATCCATATCGAGTAGAGTTTTCCTTCTAGAAAAATTTTATGTTAGTCGGAATATATAGAAACAAACTTTGGTAAATCTCATCATATATGAAGCTGAGTATGTTCCTTCCACTCAATATTTTACTCAACTTATATTAATGAAGGCTTATTTGGAAGGCTTACTTATTAAAGTAAAGTTACCCTTCCTCCTATGGTGTGATAATCAATGTTCCATCAAACAAACAAGGAAGCTGGTAAAAAATTATTTCTCACAAAATATTGACAAAAAGTAATAATTCATCAATGATTATATATAGAAGAATGAAATAAATATTGATTATTTTACTACATTAGAATAAGTTTTTTGCATTTTCATAAATTTTTTAGTGATGAAATATTTTTACAAAATGAGATTAAACATGGGCATCCAACCACTTTCTCATCAAGTTTGAGGTTTTTCTTCTATCTCTTATCTAGTGTTTGGATAGTTCTTTTAAATGGGATTGTTGTTTCCTAAATCTATCCATTCTTATGTGATAATCCTTTTAAGGAAGCATGTATGTATGAGGATTTCTAGGTAAATATGATCTCATAATGTAAGTGTGTAAACTATTCTAAATGATAGTTGGAGTGGTTTTAGGAAAGGTTTCCGCATTATAAAGATTAATAATAGAATAAATATGTGAATAAATGATGAAGATGTTTTAAGAGTCACTGATTTTATATAACATGGTTTGTCTGCCAATAATTCTTATATCCTACATTGATTTTTATCGCGTAATCTTATAACTGTTGAAAAGAAATACATTTATCGTGATTACAATGTTCAGTGATTTATGAACCATGGTTGATAGAAAAATAAAATGGGGGATATTGTTAGGACCATATTGGAAAGAAGTTGATTTTGAAGATAGATGAAGTTTTTGAAGAAAGTGTTTCCATTAATTTTCAAAGAGAAAGAAATCAATTCACATTGTAAAAATTTAGTGATATGACATACAATCAAATTTAGAAGTCGAGAAAGAAAATCCTTACAAAATTCCATTGGTTTCAGGAGATGTTTTCCAGGATAAATGTTTCATTGGACTCACCTGAGTTCCAGAATTAAATGTTCAATCGTAATGAGAAAAGATATAAGAGTTAGAATGAATTTGATGTAAATCTAATGATGCTTTTTTGATCTTAGAGTTCTTATAAATTATAAGTTGTTTGGGAAACATTCATTGCAAACCTTATGAAGGAATGAGAGAGAACAAGTTCTACCAATCATATTAAGGTTTGGTTGGAAATAAATAAGTCACTAGTAAGATGGGACATTATAATACTTCCCAATGTAAGTTAGTTGATTCTATGAATATATTTAACATTTTAAAATTCATGTGGAAGTGATGGTAAAAACATATGTTTTAGGAAGAATTATGTTTCTAAAATAATACATTTTCGGCCTTACATCATCATTGTTAGATTACCAAACATAGATTCGTTTGATAGTTTAAGAGGTTATTAAAAATGTAATAAAATGAAGGTTATGGTTTTAAGTCAGAACAAATAAGCCATAATATAAAATTCATTGGAGAAAGTAGTTTCTAAGGGAACAGGTTTCTAATAAAACATGTACATCAGAAACAGTGTTCACCTAATCATTGGATTAATCCTAATAACGATCATCAAATATAGTGATGGTTGCAAAATGGAATCAGAATTAGAAAAATAACTTAAAGAAGATTATTTTCCATGGAATATTTAGGGAAAAATGAAAAATGGGATTAAAGATCAATCAATAATGTATTCAAACATTTTAAATAGTATTAATATTTTTCAATTGGTTCAAGAGAGGAAATGTATTGAGGTTTAATCAATTGGGATAAGAGTCATTAGACTTGAGTCGACATCAATTATTATATTCATGAAGAGACCGATCCATCAAACACATGCTTACACTGATAACTTCATAAGATGTAGGATCATTAGTCTAAGAAAAAAGAAGAAAATGAGAAATTATTTAAAGAAGTTTAATTTTATTTAAAAAGTATTTTCACAGGATTTTGATGGTGATCCAAATGTATTGATGAGGAATTGATGGAATATTTATAATTTATGACTATATTTATATCAAAATAAATGTGACCAAATTCTAATGAAGTAGCAACGCTGTTTATGGAAGATTGTTTCCAATTTTGATATCTATCATTTTATTAGAGAATCAAAATGTGTAGTTTGTTTTCATTTGGTATCAAGAATCTAATGATAAGTCATTCTATTTTAGTATCATTAAATTGGTGTGGAACAATGAAATGAAGAATTTATTATTGTACATATTTCTTCATCATAATAAGAAAATTAGAGGAAAAATTGGAATCACACTGAATAATTCATAGAAATTATAATGTGAGATTATGTTTTGATAACATTCTAATATGTTCTGAAAATAATCAAGAATAGTTTAAAAGTGATGAATTAGTGAAAAAAGATGCATAAATGAAAGATATTTTGATGATTAAAAAAATTTTGTTAGGCGGGAAAACTTCATAGATTCTTGACTAAACCATTTTGGATGCACCTAGAAAAGAGGGAGAGTAATTTGTACTTTTTGACACATTTCCTGTTCACATTTAAAGATGGAAGGTGGAGAGATGTAAGTTTTTGGAGAGAATGATTTTTTTTGATTTAGAATTCATGAGGAAGTTTTATGAACTAATAAAGAAGAAGAGGAAGAAGGAAGATCATATTCCATTAGTCAACAGAGAATATTGGGTTATCGAGCTGGGAAATCAAAATGACCATTTCCGAATAAGACAGAATTAGTTCAAAATAGTTTCATCGGTATTCTAGAATAGTTATTTTTCTGGACTGCGTAATCATACATAAAAATCAGACCGGGATTTTGGACCTTTTATCATTACAAAGTGTAAAGAAGTTATTATGCGATGAAGGGTAAAAAAGTTAAGAAGTTTTTATATGATTATATTTGTGGAAGTTGACTAGGTAGAACAATAACTTGTTTTGAATCAACCAGCGATGTTTTATTAACATCTTATATAAACTTGTATTACAACCTTTCATTCAACTCGAAGCACATGCATTGTTGTTTTGATCATAGTGTTAAACAAGTGTAAGGGTTTATATTAATTTTTATATCCATGTAATGTATTGTTTTATAATGGATTTTTTTGTATTTGATTGTTTCCACACAATTCCAAGTACATATCTACTCTTATTGAGTTGAAATACATGTAAATTCTAATGATCCTATGTATGTGTGACTTTTTTATTTTTACTACTGTGATAACTCTTTAATAAGAGGAAAATGTGGTTTCAAATTAAAGGAAATATAAAATAAAATGATATATCTGATTAACCCATTTTCCTCTTAGTGATAAATTGATCATGGATTGGAAATCTCAAGCATAAGTAATTTCTTATGATGGAACAATACATTAATCCCTATAACCTCAACAACAACAGCAATAGTTCATCTTAAACCATTCCCTAAATAACATACCTTAAGACAAATCCAAAATACATCTAAAAAAATTCAACACCCAAAAAAACTCAAACTATTTGATTGCCTATTTATTTTATGATAAACTATAAAATTTATCCCCAAAAAATATAAGGTATCGCATAATGTCACCATCAAAACACATGATTAATATGATCATATATTTTCTAAACCCATGATAATACTTTACCCAAAAAACCTAAATCACTATAAAGCCTCAAAAAAACTTAAATTATTCCAAAAAATAACTCTACACAAAAATCAAATTTACTTTATAAATATTAATCGTCTCATTATCCCAACTAAACATTTTTATCTCAATACTAGGAATAGATTAAGGGTTATTTATCCCTCACTCAAATTTCTTCCAAAAACTATCAACATACCACTAAATTACTTTTCTAGGTTATCAGTACCATTTAATATATGTTTGCAAATCATTAAATAAAATCAATATCCTTTGATGTTTTTTCATTCTTATATCCAAAATAACATTGATAAAAGACATTTAAAATATAATTCTAAAATCCAAAAACACAAACACTTAAAATCATTAAACTAATTTTTTTATAAAATATAACCTTCCATGTTCTAAGAGATTTCCCTTAGATTATGTAATTAACGCTGATAATTCTCAACTTCCCCATATATTACAGATTGAATTATAAATGTTACCTTAGAAAGAACTTCATTTTCTCCCATTGAAAAAATCATTTTTTATTGGAAATTAATTTTTATATGCCCTAATTTTTCCCACACAAAACATAATTTCATTCCTATGATACATTTCTATTGGTTTTTATTCCCACATACCTGACAAATAGGAAATAAAACCTTCTTCTATTCCTGGTCTTTATGAACTAAACTACAATGAAACCCCTTTTTTCTATTATTAGGTATGTTGGGAAGATATCACAAGTTGAGGTTTTTAATCATATAACAATATTAAAAATTAGTCATAATCACAAGATTTTACATTCCAACTCTCATTTCATTTTGTTTCTTAATTTGAAAATCATTCCATTTTACGTTACATTCAATGTCAACACAATTTATTTTTGTTCCATCAATTGACTAAAATAAAAAAATATTTTTTGTGTAATAATAATCATAGTATATAGTAATTAATACACCAAAAATCATTCATATTATATTTAAATCCTGACACATTGTTTTTAATCTAGAAATCCTCATGTTAACTAAGGTCATAATAGGTCATCATACATTGAAATCATTCATAATGATTTATAATGAAAATTTGAATTAACTCAATATAACCCAACTAGGAGTGTTTATCCAGGTGTCTATTATTAAACCTAAAAATTGTGCATCAGTAATGATCAAGTTAAAACCCGATCTGTCCATTTTATAATTTTTACCCTTACGTGCATCTATGTTATAGACAGATACAGTTACCACTGTCTAGAGAGGGACGTATTGTATAGTAAAACCACAAAATTTCCACATTACCAAAGATTCCAGGATTTTTCCTATACTAAAAATTATCCCCGTGGTTTTCCTGAAATTTCAATAATATCAATATACAAAAATAACTAAACCCTGATCTGTTTCAAACTATTGTAACCCATGCTTTACATATAGATATATTTCATAATTTATTTTTTCAATATGCAATATATAACCTAAATAAACATGCATGTGAACTATAAATTTTTATTTTACTTGGATAATAGATACATAAACAATATATTAATTAAAATTATGATAATATATAACATATTTATTTACATATGTTTCCCTCATTGACTCATAATGCTCAGTAACCTTCTCTATAACTAGGGGTAAAAGAAAAACATAAGGATGGGTGAGATCAAATTCTCAGTAAGGGTAAATATAGGCGATATTAATCAATGATTATATATAAGAATATCATGGTCATAAGGATATTCTAACATGTTATTATCAATATAAAATTATTTACAACAGTGAATATATCAAAATCATGAGCCATGGGATAAAAAATAGTATGTTAGAAGATCAGGGAATCATAAAAGAAATCTATCAAGATCATTGAGTTTGAATCATAACAATATCTCCATTTAATAGTATTGTGACACCATCTTAAGAAAAATAGCCATATCATATGTAAAGGTTAACCACCATGATTATCATATCATTAGTGATCATAAATCACCACCTATTTCAAATGCCATAGAAGATAAAAGATCACCACTTTTACCCCATATCATTATGGATCAGAGATCC
This sequence comes from Viscum album, assembly GCA_963277665.1. Classification (NCBI taxonomy): domain Eukaryota; kingdom Viridiplantae; phylum Streptophyta; class Magnoliopsida; order Santalales; family Viscaceae; genus Viscum; species Viscum album. The sequence goes on from OY728157.1 coordinate 1,854,477,790, forward strand.
CAATATATTTTCAATAGTGTATCATGCAGATTAACTCATTTAACTCAATTATATCATGATATATAAGGCTTCACCTATGCATTAGAGAGATATTGCATTCTATCCCATACTTTTACACAATAAAAACATTGAATATATGAGCCATAAGACCATAAAACATTCATCATATCATTATATCAAAACCTATGGAAAGGAAAAACGTTTCATAAACATTTTATCATTTCCTCATTGCATGACACCTTAAAAAATAGATTCTTAAAGGTTTCATCATAAAATAATTAACCCATGGGAAATAAATTATTTTCATAGAATAATCCTAAATTAATCATCACTATAAACCATCCAAATAAATAATGTATATTAAATCATAAGATCATATACCTCTTAAAGCATATTAATCGTTAAAATAGGTTGAAATAGATGAAAAAATACCTTTAAAAGAACATCTAAACATTTCATTGAAAATATAAGAAAAAAACAATTTATTTTGATGAAATATAAACTAACAATTAACATAATATTATGAAAATTATTTTATTTGAAAATAAACATGGTATTATAATTGAAACATCAATAAAAAAATGGTTATAATGGTGGGAAAATCAATTCATAGCTTATATGTTAAAATATGTCATTATTTAACACTTTAGTAAAAGTCAAAAATTACTAATATAGAAAAAAACACATTAAAAATAATACTTTAAAACATTATTAAATAATTTAAATAGAAATAAAAATGAAAATTTTAATTCAGTATATTTGTTGTTAAAAACAACCATAAATTGTTTTTAAAGACTAGGGATATCGAAGAAAATATTCAACGACCAAAAAAATAAGGTCAACTATTACTTAAAAATATTTTCCCAATTGTGTTAAGTAACAAAGTAGGGAAAAGTTTATTAATACTTAAATTTTCTAGAAATAACTAGAGAGGTATAAAATTTTATGGGTTTTAAATCATTATATCTTTATAATTTCCATCAATTTAAATTTATCATATAAAATCTAGAAAATAAATGAGATTTCAACATAAACCCTCACAACATTGGTGATATTAAATCATGACCACATGAAAGAGATAAACATAGTTTTATTTGTAAATCCTAATAATTTTTGGGAGAGGTATCATAAAATAAATTCTTTGGTAGTTTATACACTATACAAAATAAAAATGTTGTTAATATAAAATATATCTCACAAAAATAAAAGTTAACCAAAAATCCATTACAAAGACTGTAACATTGAAGTGATAAATAATAAAAGAATTTATTATTTTAAAAATATGTTAACCCATATAAAAATAGTATAAATGAAAAATAAAATAATCATTGGTAATTTCATATATATTCTAGAACTAACATAGATAATGAAAAAGAAATATAACCCAATGAAAATAAATTGAGTTATGAAACCCCTTACTGCTCTAGTGACTTTTGAATCATGAACCTTGTTAATGAAATATATTCTAATGAAAATTTAAATGAAAATAATATAAATATATTCATGATATAACATATAAAATTGAAATTTTATATTAATCCTTAATGAAGATAAGTTTATAACATAACATATGTCCCAAAGAAGACAATTTGAGATGGTGAACCCTTACATCAAGTCTTGTCTTGATTAGTATGTGTTTAAACCTCCCATATAATAAATATAGATTTATTATAAATCAATTAAATAAAAATAATCATATTTATTATACCGTATATTATTTACTTATAATACTTTATCACTTATTTATTATTTTTTTATTAAAATCTACGTTTTGAGTAATAAATACTTCTTTTTTCAAGAATATTTCAGTCAAAAAGTTTCCATCCTTGTATTTTAATCATGTTTTTATCATCTCAAAAATTTCAATAATTTTCATGTGTATAATATTATATAATAATATATACCTTTTTAACTATTCATAATAAATAGTGATGAAAAATTAATTACATCACTTATCTGAGATGATCGTCTATATATACGCATGAGTGATGTTACAACTTTTTTGATGGATGGAACAAAAGAAATGGAAATAATTATTAAAATATAAAAAACTATTATAATATAATAAAAATCATTTATATTCAAAAAATACATCAATATAACCATTGATGTGAAGCGGTGATGAAAAATGAAATGCCTCGCTTTATGGAGGTGGTAGTCGACACACACGGACGGGTGATGATTTATTTTCCCATCAGATAGAAAGGATATGGGTAATGATTGTTACATAATAGTATTAAATTTTTATAATATTTTTTATAATAAATTAATTATTTTTATATTGATTCCATAGATTTAGGGGAGGTATAACAAGAAATAAAATTAATAGTACTCAATTAATAGTAATACCTCTTCGTTGAGAAACATCGATTGGCCTACACTGTAAAACATGAATGGATGGTATTTTGGAAAGAAAAAAATATCTAGGAAATGGGTAAGGAATATTGGATGGTTTTAGTATAGGTATTATCTAATGTGGAATGCTAAAACATTGTGTATATGGGAGAAAATGAGATTCCCTCTCATAAGTGTGTGGAGGGGCACCCTTGGAATTATAAACAGTATTAAATTAAAATAAATCTATATTCATTTTATAGTGGGAATAAATTAACATATTTTGAACATAGGATTATAATGAGTATAAATAATCTCAAAAATATTTATACAATTTTAGGTGATGTTTTGACCCTTACAACTTAGTTTTACACTCATTAACCAATTTGACAATTGTCATGATATCAATATTTTTACTCTTTTAGGGTCAAGAAGGCCACTATAAAAAGAAAAGTGACCCATAAGATGAAAATGGTTGATATGATTTACCATATCCCTTTAAATAGTCCATATATAATATTTTTATTAATTTTAATTCATTAAATAAAAAACTATTTAACATAAGATGTCATTAAATTCATTTTTAAGACTATTCGTATAGTTTTTCATTAATGAGAAAGGAAAGATATATAATTTGAATAAAAACTTATAACACATAAAAATATTTTATATAATTTTAAAAAATTAATATAACACAGTAATACATAAAATTATATTACATATAATATTTTTAAAATCATTTATATGATGTTTTTATTACTTGAACCACCATTGTGTCGGTGTTGCGTAAGAATTTAAGGAAGATATTCTGTAACTAAAAATTATTAAAAAACAACCTGATAAAAAAATTAATTCATTTCTAAAATATCCATTTATAAGTTATCATAATCTCATCTTATCATTATGAAAAAATATTAGATATATAAAATCAATGAGTGTAGAACATTCTATTTATTCTTTACTGAAAATAATATTACGATACAATCAATAAAAAATGGCACCATGTTGCCATATGTTTTATACATTTTTTATAATTTATGAAGAAAAACTCATAAAATTGTATAAATTAAATATTTATAGATATTATAAATCCATATACCAATGTTTTAATATATTTTTACCTGTTTAACCCTAAATGAGGTGAAAAATCTTTTCCATGATTAATATTCATATTGAAAAAAAATAAGAGAGACCTAATTTAAAAAGTTGAAACTATAGATTCCAAATAAGGAATCCATTTTTAGGATTATATTTCTATATGTCGTAGAAATTAATTTCAATATAAATTATTAAAAAAAATTAAAAATATATTTAAGATAAAATCAATTTTAAGCCTAAAAATGAATTTATACAAGAATAAATTGCAATTCTTATTACTATTTAATTAATTAGATTATATAAAAATAAAGTATAATTATTTTAATTTATCATAAAATTTTTATCATACAAGTACTTTCAAATTACATAATATAATGATACTAAATGACAGTTTTACATAAATCGATATTTTTTACTATTCACATAAAAATAAACCCCTTTAGAGAAATCCTCAAAATTCACCTATAAAGACCTGTAAATTCTGTGGAAATTATTTTTTCTTAAATATAAGGGATTTTTATGTGCCACAAAAATTTACAGTTCTTGATTCTGAGGCCCGGTGTGCCCAGAATCAAATTATGATGTTTTGTTCGGGTACGTTCTGTAAATGTACGAGTGGGATTTTATAACTATTGAACCATTGTTCGGAACAGAAATCTGAGGGTACCATTGAAGTCACAGCGCTGGTATTCTCTTAAGAAGACTTTCACTTCGACGACAGTTGGTCGAGAATAATAGTTATTTTTTTGGTTTTTTATAAAAAATAATAAAATAAAGTGTATAGAACATTATTTTATTTTTTTAAGATTCCATTTGTGTGATTGTTGGTTTAAACCTCCACTTGTGAGTTGGAGGTGGGACCGCCACACCCTAACCTCCCATGAGAGGTTATGATGGTGGGGCCCACCGAAATTTAACCTCCTTCCAGAGGTTACGACGTGGGGAACACATGAGACTAAAAACCCCCAATTAATGGGAGGGTGGAAAATATCCCAACTCCCCTAATTAATGTGGGGGGAGTCCCATGACCTCCTCTACCATTAATTGGTACCACCATCCACTTTTAATTAATTGTGCCAACAACTGTTGTTTAATTAAGGGGAGCCTATGTAATTTAATTCTACATTTTCAATTACATGGAAACATTAAAATAATAGACAATCTATTATTATTAGTTGGGTTGGAATTCCCTTTGGGTGGAATTTGGGAGAAGGGAGAAATGCTCCCAATGAAGAATGAAGAACGTGTTCTTCTGATGAAGAACACAAGCAGCGATTTCTTTTTTGACTTCCTTCCTCGAATCCTACCGATGTGGGACATCTTCCGCGAGCCGACATAGCTCGGGATTAGAAGTGTGTGGTGGATTCCACGAATGACGAGCTCATTCGTCTACCTTCTGCGACTCCGTCGACGAACGACGAACATCGAATCAAAGGTAGGGGGTTTATTGCTTGTTGATGTTGTATCTTTTTCTTACCTTTTTTAAAGGATAAAATGCGATTTTTGTGGACATATTAATGATCGTATTCTTCTCATGATGAGCTAAATGATACCTCCCTAAACGCAAAGGGTGAGGAAAAACCTAACATGGCCCAACATCCTCCGTCGTCTTCTATTTTTTTGTGGCGTTCTACGGCATAGAGATGAGGTGATGACGACGAAGGTGGAAATGATGAAGGTCATGTTACCCACAGCCTCTCCGAATCGTGCCGCCCCTGTGGCGCACTGAAGATCCCAGCCGAACACCGTCGGCGCCATTCCCGGTGCACGGCCCGCCTACCGGCGGCCTGCCCGGTGCCCGGTTGGCGCCCCCATGGCTGACGGGCACCCCCACAGCCTGCCCGGCACCCTGCTGGGGCCCATGTGGCCTACCCGGGCCCTACTAGTGCCCCCGCGGCCAGCCCGGCCCCTAACACGGACTACCTGGTGCCCTACTGACGCCCTCGCGACCTCCCATTGCCCTTCACGGAACCCCCGTGTCTTGCCAGGTAGCCTGCCGGTGCCCCTGCGGCCTGATCGATGCACTATCGGTACCCTTGCTCCCTACCCGACGCGCTGCTACAGCCTTCCCGTCCACCCCTGATCCGGCCTCCGTGCGCACCTCCCCGAACCGACAGCCCCCGTGTCAGCCTCCACGCACACCTCCCTGAACGGGCCGCCGCCGAGCCGGCCTTCACGCGATCAGCGTGCTCCCGACCAAGTCAAAGTACCGGATTCATCATGCCCTCTAGGCTGCACTACGCTGGGCCATGCCCTCGTAACGCTCCGAGACAAACTGGCCGCATGCCTGGGCCAAACCGCCCCCATAGTCCTCTGGGCCGGGTACATCGGACCTGGAAAAAACATAGCGGGATAACCCACCCAGCGGGCCAGGCCGGACCCAACGAGTCTGACCGGTTTGACCCAGAACAGGTTAGCCTAGACTTGGTTGGGCTGAGTCGGTCTGATCAGGTCAGACATGACCGTGTCCCACTACTGACTCTTTTACCTTCTTGAGCCAGGTTTTTGGAACCGAAAGTCCATTTGACGAACTGTTAGTGGCGCCAGTATTCTTGGAACGCGATGGTACCTTTAAGAATACCCCAACTAAGTTCAGGTTATATTTGAGTTATGGTCAAGTTGTATCGTACACGAATCCAACCGGGTGCCCAGAACTAAAAGACTAATAACTCACAGACCGGCGTCTGATCAACGCATCATCTGTTGCGTTGAGACCCCTATGAAGTGTAGGACCACTGAGATAATTTATCGTGGAACTTTGTGACAGTTGGAGTATCGATCAGTAGATCATATAGAGGATCCTTCTAGAGGCGAGCAGACAGAGTACAGAGACCTAGTAGCTAGCTGAGACCTGAAGACTGCTTGACCGATTTGACTCGGAGTGACTCGACCAGCACTATGGGGAGCGCCTCTATGTGACGCGGTAGACCCACGATGGGGATCACCTCTGTGTGAGCTCAGAGGACCCACGGTTGTAACACCCCGAGATTTTATGAAAAATATTCTTTTAATTTCATTAATGTCTTGTGTTGTATTCTACACCAAGATTACCTTGCGCTATACGCAACACCGTATTAGCTTGCAGTATACGCAACACTATTCTTGGATCGTGTTACACACAATTTTGATAATAGTTATTCTACGCAACATTGAGTATATATATATATATATTAAATGTATAAATGAAATATGGTTGGATTCTGTTATAAGAAACAATTAAGGATTCTTTCACAACACGCAACCCTGACTTGGCTTGCATTACACGCAATCGCGACCTTCCTCGATAGCGTGTGTTGTACGCAATACCGGGTTTTAATAAACAATGTTATATTATTATAATATTGTCATGAACTAGCCGTTATGAATAGTATTAACTAAATTTTGAATTTTATAACATTATTATTCATCTTACACATTTCTAGAACATGGTATAAGAACAAAATAAATTTTTCGGGTAAAATAAGTATTTTTAAAAAAATGCAGTTTTACCGCCTTTTGATGGCGCACCCACTTTAAATATAGTTTTTGACATGTTTATATGTTAAATTTGACAAAATAATATTCTTCTTTTGAATCAGGATGTAAAAATTTACATTAGATAAATTTTTGATATTTTTCCGATAACTTTCATATTTTAATGAATAGTAAAAACACGCTATATTTTAATTAAAAACAACTTTTTTCATCGTAATATCTTATGTGATTAAATTATAATATTGAATGGTTTTAAAGTATATTTAGAATATATTTTTACCACTTAATATAATGTTGGTCATTGGACACAATTTTACAATTAAACCGTACATAAACAAGTGTCAATCTTTTGATAGTTATTATCTCTTAAAAACACACTTTTTGTTTTGACAGCGGGAATTAATTTTAAATTAATTTCTGCCACTTATGTGTTTTGAATTTAGAAAAATGTATTCCATATTTGGAATCAGGATTTTCAAATTGTGTAAATAGGTAACTTTTATTTTTAGACATTTTGAATAATTACTGCGGTAAATATTTTATTTACCATGGTTAAGGGTAAATCCGGTAAATAAGGGTTAAAAAAATAATATTATAATAATATTAAATTACCCTAAAACGTGTCTTAACCCTATTGGTTGATACATGGTCGACCATGGGCATCTTTGGGTCGATTTTGGGACCCCATTGATCCACTTGTAAGTGATAATGACACTTTATTTTAATTAAGTTAAAATGAATACAAAAATGACACAAGCATAAAGCTTTTAGAAAACCAATTGTTACATAGGGTTATATATGTTGGATTTTATATTATAAATATTCATTAGAAAGATAAAAAGATTTCCTACATAATGGTATTTTATTTGTAATTTTTATACTTTAAATAATTTAATTTATTTATGACACAATGATGATGCAGTAATTATCTTATTAATGAAATATTGACATAATTGATGTTATAAACACCAAAATAAATGTAATTTGAGACTTTTTTTGAATTCAACTAATTTTCTAGGTTACTATTATATATTAATGTTGATTTAATTAACTTGGTTCGAACATTTAATTTTGTTATGACTGTCACAAAAATCATATATCAAATAGTGTCAAAATTGACACAAAATAGTTTTTAAATCAAATATTATTTTATTAATTGTTATTTTATTCCTAAAAATCTAAGGTTCGGCCAAATGACTTAGATAAGGATATATATATTAATAATAAACAATTTGGGGTTCGTTTGGCATGTTATAGTAAGTGTATTAACCATATAGTGAAAGAAAACAAAAAGACAAGGTAAAAGTTAAATTATTTAACTTAGAGTTAAATCTAATTGATAAGGTTAAAATAATATCCTAAACTTGTCTAAATTCTATTGGTTGATAGGATTTCGACCCATCCCCACTTTAGCTTCGAAATAAGACCCTTTGGAACCATTATAAACCGATTTTGACTTTAATATAAAATAATATTTTGAGATATTCCTAAGGTGCCCCTCTCCTCCCCTATAAAAGGACACCTCCTCCCCCTCCTCCTCACACCAATTTGAGCACTCAAGCTCGGACAACCCCTGCCAAAATCTCTTCTCCACTTACCTAGAAAAATCCTAGAGGTTCTGGTCTTCCTCAAAGACCAATTCTAGTGCCCTAAGAGGAGGTCTCAAAGAGGCGCTTCAAAGAAGAGGTAATTACCGTTACCAATTCTTTCCTCTTTATTTCTTCTTCCACTTCTTCTTCTTAGGTTGTTTCATTATGAAGTAATAACATCAGTATCACTCATATACGGATATGTTATTATAAGTATGAAACAACCCTATTTCACCATCTATCCATCCTACGGAAAAAAAGAAATCACCGCGCGTGCGTACGTACGGAATACCGTCTCTACGCCGTGGTGTAATCTATTTTCCACCACCACCTTACATGGATGAGTATAATGGTGTAAAGAATAACTATACATAGTTATTACAACATCATATTGATTCTGATATATTGTATAATCCACTCCAATTCAATTCAATATTTATAGAAATGATATCATCGCTCGTGCGTACGTACGGACTACCGTCTCCACGACGCGATGAGATTCATTCTCCATGTTAACCATTTAAGAATGATTATAAAGTATATATAAGAAATAATAATGAAATATATGACATTATAAAGCTACTGGATTTATGTATATATATATATATGTATGTCATCTACTTACTTCCATTTCAAGACAATAAGGAAAGAAAAACAGCGTTCATGCGTACGTACGGACTACCGTCTCCATGAACGGTGTTTTTCATTTTATTTATCTATCTATTATATATATATATATACTGAATATATATTATATATAAATCATATTTTATATTCTGGAAGTAAGTAAATCATGATATAAGTAATAATGATGTCAAGAACAACAAGTCAAAACACCTACGATAAATGAAACGATTTTACCCAAAACGCTTCTTTAACATGGAATTTACAAAAGAACGGGTAATATAATGTCATAAGTGAACCATATATGATATCATAACAATTAATATGATTATTTAATAAGTCAATGACATTATTTAAATCATTATACAGGAGGTTCGGACACTTACAAAGCAAGTCGGACCTAAGGTAAGGGAAATATCACAATCTCATTTTTATCCGAGATTGTTTATTCGTAAGTATTTACTGGGGTGTATTTTATCATCCACATCCATGTTCCTTCAATATGTGATATTGTTTCCATCCACTTACAATAGTTTAAATCCAATTTTACTCTTTGGTGAGTTTTTAGTAAAGAATATGAAAGGAATCTTTTGTCTCTTTTTCATACGAGGTACTTTTTGACTTTTCCGACAAAAGTACGAAGAATGTTTTTTTAACTTAAACGGCATGAACGGATTTTTACGGTTTTATAAAGCCTTATTTTCATGAAGCTTCCTCCAAAAGATTTCATGACTATTTTTAATAAAATCTCTTTATTTTAAAATTGCATGATGTTTTGTGAAATGAAATTGATTTTGAAGAAGAAAGGATATTTTCCTCAAGAATTCATTTCAAGTGTTTTATCAAAATTATTTTCCATCTAAGATAATAAAGGGTTCTGTTTCTATCCATATTTTTACATTGATTTGACTATGTTGTGATGGAATTATGTTTATGAATTCCTTTATCTTATATGAATGGTTTTATGATGTCATGTTGTTTTAAGAATCCCATTTTTATTACATGGGTTATGAAATGATGTATGATTTATGATTTTGTGGCACACATAAGAATGGTATCATTATGAGATGGGTGGGACCTATATCTCCCTCCAATGCATTGGGTAAAGATTTTATATCTCATGAGATAGACATGGCTGAAATGGTAGGTTATACCGGTTCAGTGAAACAGGACTGAAACGAGGGTTACTCGATTCAGAAAGGGACTTTGTCCACTAAGATAGTCTTGGCAATGAGTCTTGACTAACAAGAAATGATTTTCTATGATTATGTGTGTATGCCACAAAGTTTCATGTTTTAAGTTATGATTATTGGGATTACATTTCACTTCTATGATTTATCCCATGTTATGATATTATGTGCTGTTTTGCAGGTTAAAATTACCAAAAGCTATGTTTTATGTATATGATGTGATTGATATTTCTTTTGTTTACCCTTGCTGAGCATTTGAGCTCACCCTTTTATGTTTTCTTTCCCCCAGGATATAAAGAAAGGTTTTAGGTAAAAAAAATGGAAGATCTTTATGGGAGATATTGAAGAACTTTCACCACGATTAGAAGATTACGTTCCGAGTTTCCAAAGACACTAAACTATTATGATCCTTTAGTGTGTGTTTTTGTTATGTACTAAGTATTCCGCAAATATAATGTAATGTCCATGTACGTCAAGCTTCGGGTCTCTACAGTTGGTATCAGAGGAAAGGTTTAGTCAACCTTTGGAAACTAGGATGCAAAAACGTTAGTGAGATCCCTAGAGATATTTCTAAGGTATGTCTAGGGATGTCTCTAAGGTTAAGTATACGTATAGGTTATAGTCCTAGAATTGCGCTAACGATCTTAGAATTTAACCTAAGATGTAAGATATTGAGGGTACTACCCCTTTATTATTTTGTTTTCCCTAGCATGATTTTTCCCTCTCACACTATTCATTTTGGGTTTTAGAAAATGGCTGGAAACAAGATGATTCACAATAATGGAGGATATGATGGACAATGGAATGATATTCTTCATGAGAAACCAAATGAAATGGGATTTGGATGTCCAAACATCATTATTATGCCGAATCAGCAATCTCACAATATGATCAATAAAGTAAAATTTGGTAAGTTTCCTGACTCGGCAAATAAGAGAAAGATGGAGTTTCATGATGATCATAGAGGAAAGAAAGTTCAATTTCCCCTATGTAAATCATGTGGGAAGAGGCATCAAGGAGAATGTTTCAAGGGAACTGGAAGATGCTTTGGGTGTGGAAAAGAAGGACACAAAGCAAGTAATTGCAAAGGAAAAGGTTCAGTTAACACCATGGATGAGGATAATGGTATTACTACGACATCAAAAATGGTTAAGTGTTTTAAATGTGGAATGTATGGGCATTATGCAAACCAATGTCCTAAGGGAAAGACTCATGAAGAGAATCAGTATGGCCGTATGGGTAGTATTTATGTGGATGATGATGAAGAGACTACAAATGATATGTGAGATGAAAGAATTGTTGAAGCTCGGTTAATGGTTTAAGAATGTAGTGGAATGATTACATGTTTATCATGTGTAATGTTGTATAAGTAATCTCATGGTACTATGGAATAAAGAGACATGTAAGGATTGTTACATTGTTGTCTGATTAATGTTACCAGTAACCATGAAAGTTTATTCAGATACTTTTGGAAAGTAGATGATAAGTGCATAATGAAAGGATAATAAGATAATGAGATGTTTGATTGTATTCATGAGCTCATGATTGATATAAGGACTAAGTGATATCATGGTTTGAGTATATAGAATTTTGAGGATTTTGGTATGTGGAAAGTGTTAACTTTAAACTGCATTCATGTTTTCACTAAGGTATTCAAGCGAATACATGATTAAGGACTTTGAATGTTTAGAATGTGACCAACAAGACATATCTTATGGGGATCGACGATGGTGTTAAATCTCTGGTAATCGTTTTCACTATGTTATGAGAGTGGACTGCAGTATTATGGATAATCCTAAAGATTGGAATGGATTATGTTGGACATATGTTAGTATTGTTTAAGGATAGCAGTTTTCTCGATATTATTGATGGGATGTTATAGTAATATAGTTTTAGAAAAAGGACAACCTGCAGGACGGGCGACAACCCCTCGCTTCGGACAAGGCTGTAGGAATCGAACCCACAACCGAAGTGCGACTGGACTTTATCGCCTACCACTGACCTACAGGAAGTCCCTGTTTAGTAGAAACTAGTTTTATTATATTAAGCAGTATGATATATGAAGTATAAGTCCATTTTAGTAACCATATATGATGAATCTCACTATAGATCGACTTATGTATATAAGTTTTGAAAACCTTTTGTTTGAGACAGATGGAATGACCTTTCATTCTATCACATGATCTGCTAACACATCACGAATAACAAATTCAACTTCATTTCTTTAAGGGAAGAAGTGTAAATTGTTCAATTCACGAACAACAGTGAGATTATACCAAAATCAAGTAAGTATTTCTTCTAATTCAAATTTTTCAACTTTAGGGAAATGATATTGAAAACCAAAAATGTTGTCCTAGTGATCTTATATCTGATGAATCGGATGGTACCTTAGATCGTCACAAATTTATGGCTTTGTGATTGCTAGCTTTTCCATAGCCATGTTCTCTACCACTCTCCATCAGAACATGATTGTTAGATTTCTCTTCCATATCCATATTTTCACCTATGTGGAAACCCAGTGATTAGTTTATTTGGGTAACCATTACGTTTCATACTTTTGTTTTTAAAGATAAGTTTTGGTATTTTTTTTTACGATGTGGGTTTCTATCAAAGAAACTTTCGAATAGTAAACCATTTATAATCCCGACGAATTTCGAGGGAGAAATTCATTTTAAGGGGGGTAGAATGTAACACCCCGAGATTTTATGAAAAATATTCTTTTAATTTCATTAATGTCTTGTGTTTTATTCTACACCAAGATTACCTTGCGCTATACGCAACACCGTATTAGCTTGCAGTATACGCAACACTATTCTTGGATCGTGTTACACACAATTTTGATAATAGTTATTCTACGCAACATTGAGTATATATATATATATATATATATTAAATGTATAAATGAAATATGGTTGGATTCTGTTATACGAAACAATGAAGGATTCTTTCACAACACGCAACCCTGACTTGGCTTGCATTACACGCAATCGCGACCTTCCTCGATAGCGTGTGTTGTACGCAATACCGGGTTTTAATAAACAATGTTATATTATTATAATATTGTCATGAACTAGCCGTTATGAATAGTATTAACTAAATTTTGAATTTTATAAAATTATTATTCATCTTACACATTTCTAGAACATGGTATAAGAACAAAATAAATTTTTCGGGTAAAATAAGTATTTTTCAAAAAATGCAGTTTTACCGCCTTTTGATGGCGCACCCACTTTAAATATAGTTTTTGACATGTTTATATGTTAAATTTGACAAAATAATATTCTTCTTTTGAATCAGGATGTAAAAATTTACATTAGATAAATTTTTGATATTTTTCCGATAACTTTCATATTTTAATGAATAGTAAAAACACGCTATATTTTAATTAAAAACAACTTTTTTCATCGTAATATCTTATGTGGTTAAATTATAATATTGAATGGTTTTAAAGTATATTTAGAATATATTTTTACCACTTAATATAATTTTGGTCATTGGACACAATTTTACAATTAAACCGTACATAAACAAGTGTCAATCTTTTGATAGTTATTATCTCTTAAAAACACACTTTTTGTTTTGACAGCGGGAATTAATTTTAAATTAATTTCTGCCACTTCTGTGTTTTGAATTTAGAAAAATGGATTCCATATTTGGAATCAGGATGTTCAAATTGTGTAAATAGGTAACTTTTATTTTTAGACATTTTGAATAATTACTGCGGTAAATATTTTATTTACCATGGTTAAGGGTAAATCCGGTAAATAAGGGTTAAAAAAAATAATATTATAATAATATTAAATTACCCTAAAACGTGTCTTAACCATATTGGTTGATACATGGTCAACCATGGGCATCTTTGGGTCGATTTTGGGACCCCATTGATCCACTTGTAAGTGATAATTACACTTTATTTTAATTAAGTTAAAATGAATACAAAAATGACACAAGCATATATCTTTTAGAAAAACAATTGTTACATAGGGTTATATATGTTGGATTTTATATTATAAATATTCATTAGAAATATAAAACGATTTCCTACATAATGGTATTTTATTTGTAATTTTTATACTTTAAATAATTTAATTTATTTATGACACAATGATGATGCAGTAATTATCTTATTAATGAAATATTGACATAATTGATGTTATAAACACCAAAATAAATGTAATTTGAGACTTTTTATGAATTAAACTAATTTTCTAGGTTACTATGATATATTAATGTTGATTTAATTAACTTGGTTCGAACATTTAATTCTGTTATGACTGTCACAAAAATCATATATCAAATAGTGTCAAAATTGACACAAAATAGTTTTTAAATCAAATATTATATTATTAATTGTTATTTTATTCCTAAAAATCTAAGGTTCGTCCAAATGACTTAGATAAGGATATATATATTAATAATAAACAATTTGGGGTTCTTTTGGCATGTTATAGTAAGTGTATTAACCATATAGTGAAAGAAAACAAAAAGACAAGGTAAAAGTTAAATTATTTAACTTAGAGTTAAATCTAATTGATAAGGTTAAAATAATATCCTAAACTTGTCTAAATTCTATTGGTTGATAGGATTTTGACCCATCCCCACTTTAGCTTCGAAATAAGACCCTTTGGAACCATTATAAACCGATTTTGACTTTAATATAAAATAATATTTTTAGATATTCCTAAGGTGCCCCTCTCCTCCCCTATAAAAGGACACCTCCTCCCCCTCCTCCTCACACCAATTTGAGCACTCAAGCTCGGCCAACCCCTGCCAAAATCTCTTCTCCACTTCCCTAGAAAAATCCTAGAGGTTCTGGTCTTCCTCAAAGACCAATTCCAGTGCCCTAAGAGGAGGTCTCAAAGAGGCGCTTCAAAGAAGAGGTAATTACCGTTACCAATTCTTTCCTCTTTATTTCTTCTTCCACTTCTTCTTCTTAGGTTGCTTCATTATGAAGTAATAACATCAGTATCACTCATATACTGATATGTTATTATAAGTATGAAACAACCCTATTTCTCCATCTATCCATACTACGGAAAAAAAGAAATCATCGCGCGTGCGTACGTACGGAATACCGTCTCCACGCCGTGGTGTAATCTATTTTCCACCACCACCTTACATGGATGAGTATAATGGTGTAAAGAATAACTATACATAGTTATTACAACATCATATTGATTCTGATATATTGTATAATCCACTCCAATTCAATTCAATATTTATAGAAATGATATCATCGCTCGTGCGTACGTACGGACTACCGTCTCCACGACGCGATGAGATTCATTCTCCATGTTAACTATTTAAGAATGATTATAAAGTATATATAAGAAATAATAATGAAATATATGACATTATAAAGCTACTGGATTTATGTATATATATATATATGTATGTCATCTACTTACTTCCATTTCAAGACAATAAGGAAAGAAAAACAGCGTTCATGCGTACGTACGGACTACCGTCTCCATGAACGGTGTTTTTCATTTTATTTATCTATCTATTATATATATATATACTGAATATATATGATATATAAATCATATTTTATATTCTGGAAGTAAGTAAATCATGATATAAGTAATAATGATGTCAAGAACAACAAGTCAAAACACCTACGATAAATGAAACGATTTTACCCAAAACGCTTCTTTAACATGGAATTTACAAAAGAACGGGTAATATAATGTCATAAGTGAACCATATATGATATCATAACAATGAATATGATTATTTAATAAGTCAATGACATTATTTAAATCATTATACAGGAGGTTCGGACACTTACAAAGCAAGTCGGACCTAAGGTAAGGGAAATATCACAATCTCATTTTTATCCGAGATTGTTTATTCGTAAGTATTTACTGGGGTGTATTTTATCATCCACATCCATGTTCCTTCAATATGTAATATTGTTTCCATCCACTTACAATAGTTTAAATCCAATTTTACTCTTCGGTGAGTTTTTAGTAAAGAATATGAAAGGAATCTTTTGTCTCTTTTTCATACGAGGTACTTTTTGACTTTTCCGACAAAAGTACGAAGAATGTTTTTTTAACTTAAACGGCATGAATGGATTTTTATGGTTTTATAAAGCCTTATTTTCATGAAGCTTCCTCCAAAAGATTTCATGACTATTTTTAATAAAATCTCTTTCTTTTAAAATTGCATGATGTTTTGTGAAAGGAAATTGATTTTGAAGAAGAAAGGATATTTTCCTCAAGAATTCATTTCAAGTGTTTTATCAAAATTATTTTCCATCTAAGATAATAAAGGGTTCTGTTTCTATCCATATTTTTACATTGATTTGACTATGTTGTGATGGAATTATGTTTATGAATTCCTTTATCTTATATGAATGGTTTTATGATGTCATGTTGTTTTAAGAATCCCATTTTTATTACATGGGTTATGAAATGATGTATGATTTATGATTTTGTGGCACACATAAGAATGGTATCATTATGAGATGGGTGGGACCTATATCTCCCACCAATGCATTGGGTAAAGATTTTATATCTCATGAGATAGACATGGCTGAAATGGTAGGTTATACCGGTTCAGTGAAACAGGACTGAAACGAGGGTTACTCGATTCAGAAAGGGACTTTGTCCACTAAGATAGTCTTGGCAATGAGTCTTGACTAACAAGAAATGATTTTCTATGATTATGTGTGTATGCCACAAAGTTTCATGTTTTAAGTTATGATTATTGGGATTACATTTCACTTCTATGATTTATCCCATGTTATGATATTATGTACTCTTTTGCAGGTTAAAATTTCCAAAAGCTATGTTTTATGTATATGATGTGATTGATATTTCTTTTGTTTACCCTTGCTGAGCATTTGAGCTCACCCTTTTATGTTTTCTTTTCCCCAGGATATAAAGAAAGGTTTTAGGTAAAAAAAATGGAAGATCTTTATGGGAGATATTGAAGAACTTTCACCACGATTAGAAGATTACGTTCCGAGTTTCCAAAGACACTAAACTATTACGATCCTTTAGTGTGTGTTTTTGTTATGTACTAAGTATTCCGCAAATATAATGTAATGTCCATGTACGTCAAGCTTCGGGTCTCTACAACGGTACTCGACAGGAGGAGTACCTCTACAGGCTACGAGGGAGAGCGCCTCTGTGTGAGCGCGACAGACCCGTGGTGGGGAGCGCCTCTGTGTGAGCGTAGTAGACCCATGGTATGCAACAGGAGGAGTACTCAAGCAGTCCAAGGTTAGTGCGAAGCACCTTTGTGTGACGCAGTAGACCCACATTACTCGATAGAGGAGGAGTTCTCCTACAGCCGTGGTTTCGATAATAAAAATCCTAGTTTGAGCTGAGTCAATAAATTTTGTGTTTTCCTCATGATTGAGATGGGTTACTAGATAACTTAGGTATATGTATGGGCATATAACTTAGTAATCGTTATCTGATGATTTCTTACATTGTGGTTTATCCTTGTTGGATTTTGTGAGACATTGAGGGTCTCGGGGTCCCTACTGAATATCGTTATAATCACCCCTACATGGGATATAAGCACACCTCGTAGTATTGGTTGCAGACGACGGACAGTGCTGACTGAGGCAGAGAGTAGCGGGACTGGATAGTACCCAGAGGTGGACCACTCAGTGTGACGGTACACGGAGGAAACTGACAGATGAGAGTGTTGAGGAGGTCATCCGTACCTACCCTTCATGTAGGAACCCCGGAGGAAAACCCAGTAGCTGATTTAATTTTCTTTAGTTGTACTTTCTTTCAGTTTTACTTGTACATTTCTGTTGAGATTGTATTTCCGGCCCCTTTTACTTTCCAGCACTTCTTTTATATACCGTTTTACTTAGTGTTTTTCTTTTAGTTGGGTTCTTTGATGTGTTTTTTTACAGTTATAAAGGAAATTCCTTCCGAGTTTTGGGATTTACGCTATTGGTCCTAGTCATCGGCCCCTTACCTATGAAAGGTGGGCTTGGGGTAGTCACGATACGGTCCCTGGGGGACGGGTCGTAACAAATTGAGATCAGAGGAGTCAATTCTACCACATAACATAGAACTTTGATCTTTCTTTTCTGTGAAACAATATTGATATGGGTACAAAGTGTGGTTTTTAGTTCAGGGAGTCCAGTGTTGGTGCGAGCGGCCGACATATCCATACACTAGGAACCTGACGTCTGATTTCCAAATCAGTGCATGAAAAAACTAATTGCGTGCATGTATCCAAAAGGATTATTTAATTCAACTCATCCAGGTTAGCTCACCAGGTATAATCTTTTGATCATGTCGCATATGTTTCTTTCAGGATGCCTCCCCGCGGACGACCAGTTAGAGCCCCTAGAGTCATACGCACTAATATCCCACCAAGCGACGAGGCCTCGGTGCATGGCCATTTTCTAGTGGAGGCACCAGTGGTACTACTTCTCGTTGAGACATCGATGCCGCCAGCCCCAGTAGCAGACGATACATGCCTCTTGAGCACATTTCACGAGTTCCAGCGCTAGAGGCCACCCAGGTTCAGGGGAGAGACAGACCCACAGGCAACTGAGGATTGGCTGGAGGCTATGGTGAGAGTCTTTAGGCTAGTAGGGACACTAGAAAACTTCATGGAGATCCTTTCTACGAGTCTCCTTCAAGAGGAATCATTTATATGGGGGAACCTGATGCTCCTGGTGCATGATGAGGTGACGCTACTCTGGGTAGAATTTGAGAGCCTATTTCGGGCGGAGTTTATCCCAGCCACTCTCCGCGCAGTGCGAATATAAGAGCTTCTACATCTAAAACAGGGTAGCATGACGGTGGTGCAATACTCAGTGAGGTTTACTGACCTCTCATGCTACTCCACATATATGGTGCATGACCCATTCTTCAAGTCCCAAACTTTCGATCAGGGGCTCAGGAAAGAGATCAGAGCATCGATGATCTCCCTCAGCATCCTGAAGCAAGCAGGGGTGTTAGAGAGAGCCCTCCTAGTAGAGAGTTTCCTTGTTGAGCAGTCACCAGTAGTGAGACCCACTACTAGCTAACATGCAGCGGAGTCTTCTGATGCTGGAAATAGAAAGATGTAGCAGAGGTCCAAGAGGACCAGACCTACAAGTGGTTGACTGCATGACTCAGGATTGGTTTTGCGGGGCACATGGAGAAGAGACACACATGCCAGTAGTAGGCAGTGTTACTCATGTGGTGGGCAGGGTCACACGACTCGTGACTGTCCGAACGTCAGTTCTTATGATCACCTGAATGTTGAGGGACCTTCCAGGAAAAGAAAGAGATCTGATCGAGGCGGTCCTCAAGGAGCAGCAGGACATGGTTGTGGAGCTAGTTGTGCAGCTGGCAGTGGATGACGTTTCGAGGTGTTACCACCACCTCGATCAAAAGGTCGACCCCAATCATAGAAAGTGGGTGGAAATGAGAGAGCTCAACTTCAAGAAGCTAAAGCATACGACTATGGTGCTCTGGAGAAGATTCGAGGTACAATCTATGTCTACTCCACCTTAGCTCTAGTTCATATAGACACAGGTGCTAGTCACTCTTTCATTGCCACTGCCCTCATTTAGAGCTCAGAGATTCTGATGGATCCGTTGGATCGATCCTTATGGATAGAGACTCATATGAGAGAAGACTCAACGATTACAAGCTGGTGCCGGTAGTGTGAGATTACTCTTGGTGGTGAGAGCTTTGGCTGGGATCTCCTCGTAGTGGTGTCGATGCCTTATGATGCCATCTTGGGTATGGATTGGTTATCTACAGTCAATGATCAGATCAACTGTATTAGGCGCAAAGTGCGGTGTGTTCGCATGGATGGGACCAGGTTTACCATCACCAATGAGAAGGGAACCATTGAAACATAGGATGAAATTACCAAGAGGGGGGTGCAGCCGATCACTCATCAGTTGGCCTATCTCACCCTTAGAGTAGTTGACCTAGAGAGTCCATGATATCCTGTAGTGGTGGAACAGTACCCAGATGTTTTCCCAGATGATGTTCCAAAACTACCACCTCGTAGAGAGGTGGAATTTTACATTGACCTATACCCCGGGATGAAACTGATAACCACTCCATCATATCAGATGGCACCTGCTGAGCTTCGTGAGGTGCAGGTATAGCTGGACGACTTGCAGGGGAAGGGATTCATCCGACCCAGTGTTTCTCCCTAGGCAACTCCAATTCTGTTCACCAAGAAGGCAGACCGAAGCTTGAGAATTTTTGTCGACTACTGTCGCCTGAACGAGGTGACCATGAAGAAAAATTACCCACTCATGAGGATTGACGACCTCTTTGATCAACTAAAGGGAGCATGGTGGTTCTCGAAGATAAACCTCATATCAGGCTATCACATGATCAGAGTTCGAGACAAGGATGTGCATAATACGGTCTTCAGGTGACGTTATGGCCACTATGAGTTCTTGTTTATGCCTTTGGGCATAAAAAATGCTCCATTAGTGTTCATGGGACCCATGTATAGGATCTTCCAGCCATACCTCGATCTCTTAGTCGTAGTCTTCATCAACGACATTCTGATCTACTCAAATACTAAAGATGAACATGGATACCATTTGTGGGTATTACTAGAAACACTCCGAGAGCACTAGATTTATAGTAAGCTCTCATAGTTCAAATTTTGGATTCAAGAGGTTCACTTCGTGGGATAATTTATCTCGAAAGCCGGAGTTGTAGTGCATCCTGCGAAGATTGAGGCGGTACTTTCTTCGGAGCTACCCAGGAGTGTGACGGAGGTACAGATTTTCCTAGGTCTAGTTGGATACTATTGGATGTCTATTATAGACTTATATAGAGTTGAAACACCACTATCAGCCTTGAAAAAGAAGGGGAAACACTTTGGGTGGTCGGAGAGATGCCACGAGAGCTTTCAAGAGTTGAGGCAGAGGTTGACTAGTTCCACTATATTGAGGCTTCTAGAGAATGGTGTAGGGTATGGAGATTACTAAGAAACATCAGGGACCAGACCTAGGTGTGTCCTGATGTAGGAGTGAGAAGTGATCACAGATGGTTCTCGGCAGCTAAAACAACATGAGCAGAACTATGCAACCCATGACCTAGAGTTAGGAGCAGTGGTCTTTACATTGAAGATGTGGTAGCACTATCTGATGGGAGAGCGTTTTACCATGTACTATGATAACAAGGTTCATATGTATATCT
Organism: Viscum album; assembly: GCA_963277665.1. Taxonomy (NCBI): domain Eukaryota; kingdom Viridiplantae; phylum Streptophyta; class Magnoliopsida; order Santalales; family Viscaceae; genus Viscum; species Viscum album. The sequence goes on from OY728157.1 coordinate 1,854,499,246, forward strand.
TCTCTCAGAAGGACCTAAACCTGAGATAACATCTTTGGCTTGAGTTCTTCTAGGACTATGACTTTGAGATAGTATATACTCCTGGGAAGGGGAACGTTGTTGTGGATACGCTTAGTAGGAGATCTGGTATACAACTGAAAGGAGAGGAGACAGAGCAGCTAGATGCTTTACAGATATCCTTTATGGATAGAGATGGAGAATAATTACTACAATCTCTTACAGTCACTCCCCCTCATCTTTAGTGAGTCAGGGAGGCGCAACATGGGGACGCTGACTATGAGACACGATGTTCTCAGATATCCATCGGGCATGCACCTGATTGATTTTCTAAAGGTGGGGAGCATGTAATACTCTTCAGAGGACGTACCTTGGTACCAGGGTCACTTCATGAGGAAGTGTTGAGAGAGTTCCACACATCCCCTCTAGCGGTACATCTAGGAGTGAAGATGATGTACCAGGACCTTCGACGACAGCGCTGGTGGCTAGGTATAAAGTAGGAAGTAACAGAGTTTGTCTCTCGATGCCTCACTTGCCAACAAGTAATGGTAGTGAACCAGGTACCATTAGGCTTGGTTAAACCTTTATAGGTCCTAGAGTTGAAGTGGGATGAGATATCCATGGACTTATTGATGGGTCTTCCATGTACATCCCGGGGTCAAAACTCGATTTGAGTGATGGTCGACCGACTCACCAAGTCAGCCCACTTCCAACCGATTAGAGAGCAGGGTTCAGTAGAGAGCTTGGGAAGCCTCTATGTGTAGGAGATTGTGCGACTAATGGAGTACCTTATGCTATTGTCTCTGACCGTGACACACGGTTTACTTACTGGCTATGGAAGGGGTTTTAGGTGGCTTTTGGGACACAACTTTTCTTGATCACCTCCTTCCATCATCAGACAGATGGTTAGACCAATCAGACCATTTCGACCCTCGAGGACATGCTCCATGCATGTGTCCGTGACTTCGGTCACAGTTAGGAGGATCACTTACCTTTGGTAGAGTTTTCCTATAACAACAGCTATCACTCCACCATAGGGATGTCACCTTATGAGGAACTGTACGAGCGACCTTGCAGATCACCCTTATACTGGACTGACCCTAGGGAGTCACCACTAGTGGGACTAGAGATGGTATGAGATATCACGGAAAAGGTGCAGATCATCCAGTAGTAGATGAAGACTGCACAGAGTAGACAGAAGTCGTATGCTGACAAGAGACGGAGACCTCTGGAGTTCGTGGATGGTGACCACGTCTTTCTACAAGTCTCAACTCGATGAGTTCTACATAGATTTGGCTGAGGGGAAAGTTATCTTCGAGGTTCATCGGACCTTTCCAGGTCCTCAACAGAGTAGGCTAGGTGGCTTACCACTTAGCTCTTCCACCTCAGTTGCATCGGGTGCACGATGTCTTCCACATATCCCAGCTGAGGAGATACGTGCATGACCCTTCCCACATCATCGACCATGGAGAGATGGACATCGACGATGGGGTGAATTTCATGGAGGTTCTAATGGAGATTGATGATCGATAGGAGTGGGTCCTACATGGATAGTTTATAACTCTAGTGTGCATACGATGGCAGTACGGGAACCACCAAGAGAGCGCATGGGAGCAGGAGGATCAGATGCATGCTCAGTACCCCCTTTTGTTTCCATAGTTCGAGTTGTAGCTTAAGGGGACATGAAGCCCTGAGGTGGGGAGAATGTAAAGACCCAAACATTCGGTGGATTTTTTTTCTTAAATACATGGGATTTTTATGAGTTCGTGAAAATTTACGGTGCTTGACTCCGAGGCCCGGTGTGCCTGAAATCAAATTCTAAAGTTTTGTTCAGGTACATTTAATAATCCTACGAGTGAGATTTTATAACTTTTGAACCGGTGCTCAGAACTGAAATAGGAGGGCACCGTTGAAATCATAACGCCGATATTCGCTTAATATAACATTAACATCGATGGTAGCTGGTCGATAATAAAAGTTAGTTTTTGGCATTTTATAAAAAATAATAAAATAACATGTACAACACTTTATTTTATTTTTTAAGCTGCCATGTCTGTGATTTTTTGTTAAAACCTCCACTTGGGAGTTGGAGGTGGGACCACCACACCCTAACCTCCCATGAGAGGTTATAGTGGTGTGGCCCACCCGAATTTAACCTCCCGTGAGAGGTTACGACATGGGGACCACATGAGAGTAAAACCCCCAATTAATGGTAGGGTGGAAAATCTCCCTACTCCCCTCATTAATGAGGGGGTAGTCCCTTGACCTCCTCTACCATTAATTGGCGCCACCTTCCCCTTTTAATTAATTGTACCAACACCCATGGTTTTATTAAGGGGAGCCTATGTAATTTAATTCTCCATTTTAAATAACATTCTATCATTAAAATAATAGACAATATATTATTATTAGTTGGGTTTACAATCTATTTGGGTGGAATTTGGGAGAAGGGGGAAAAGCTCCAAACGAAGAATGAAGAATACATTCTTCCAATAAAGAACACTGGAAAAGATTTCTTTTTCGACTTCTTTCCTTGAATCCAACCGACGTGGGACATCTTCTGCGAGCCTACGAAGATTGATATTGGTAGTACGTGGAGGACGCGATGAATGACGAGATCATTAATCTACCTTCCGTGACTCCGTCGATAAACGACGAATGTCGAATCAAAGGTAGGGGGTTTATTTCTTGTTGATGTTGTATCTTTTTCTTACCTTATTCAAAGGATAAAATGGGATTTTTTCGGAAGTATTAATGATTATCTTTTTCTCATGATGAGCCAAATGATACCTCCCTAAATGCGCAGGGTGCATGCCAACCTAACTTGGCCCGAAATCCTCCATCATTTTCGCTTTTCTTGTGGCGTTCTACGACATGGAGATGAGGAGACAGCGACGAAGGCAGAAACAACAAAGATAGTGCTACCCGCGGTGTCCGCGAATCATGCCGCCCCAGCGGCCCACTGAAGCTCCTGACCTAACACCACCGGCACCCTGCCCGGTGCGTGGCCCGCCTACCGACGGCCTGCCTGGTGCCCTGCTGGCACCCCCGCGGCCTACCGGGTGCCCTACTGGCACCCCCGCTGCCTACCGGGTGCCCTGCAAGCACCCCGGCGGCCAGCCGGAAGCCCCACAACCTTCCCGACCCCTAATGGCACCCCCAGAGTGTGCCCGACCCTTACCGAGCCCTACCCAGGGCCCTAGTGGCCTGCCTGGCACCCTACCAGCGCCCCCGCGGCCTGCCCCGCTCCATGTCGCTGCTAGTCTGGCCGACCCTGAGCCGAACTCCATGCGACCCGCACATTTCTGGCTGAGCTAGAGTGTTGGCTCCCTCGCTCTCTCAGGGCTGAGCCACGCCGGTCCGCACCGTTGTAACACTTTGGGCCGAACTGGACCTGAGCCCGGGCCGAACCACCCCCCGCAGTCCGCTGGGCCGAGCCCAGCGGACCGTGCCCAAACATAGCGGACTGACCTGCCCAGCGGGCTGGGTCAGACCCCGTGATTCTAGACAGCTCGACCCAGACCAGGTTGGCCCAGACTAGGTTGGGCCGAGTCCGTCCGACCGGGTCAGACTGGACCTAGACCCACTAGTGACTCTTTTAAATTCGTGGGCCATATCTTTGGCACCAGACGTTCGTTTGATGAACCGTCAGCGGCTCCGGTATTCATGGAATGAGACTGTCCCTTTGAGAATACTCCACTAGAGTTAGGGGTATATTTGAGTTATGGTCAGGTTAGATCATACGTGAATCCATCCAGGCCCCTAGGACTAAAAGGATAATAACTCACAGACCAGGAATCTGATCGACGTGCCGTCTATTGCGTTGAGACCCCTATGATGTGACATAACTTTCAGATACTTCTTCATGTAACTTCATCATAGTTGGAGTATCAAATAGTAGCTCACAAAGTGGATCCTCCCAGATGCGAGCAGATAGAGTAAGGAGACCCAGTAGCTGGCTGAGACCTGATGACTGCTTGACCGATTTGACTCAGAGTGACTTGACTATCCCAGTGGGGAGTGCGTCTATGTGACATAGAAAACCCACTGTGGGGATCGCCCCTATTTGACACGTTTGGAAAATTATTAAAAATATTCCATTTAATAATTTTTAAATAAAGTAAAAATTTGTAGAAAAAACATTTAATAATTTTTTTTGTATTGGGTGAAACATTCATTTAATAATTCAAATATCACGGTTATGGAAGAGAAATATACCAACCTCAAAGAATATGTATGATTGATTTCTATTAAAAATATTCTTTCAATATTTTTGAGAAAAAAGGTGTGTAAAGAGAAATAATACATGAAACACACATATATAACTAGAGAATATTTAAATAGATTAATTTTAGAAGATATTAATTTTATAATTTCTAGTAATGGATATTAAAACATACACAATCCTAAGAAAAGGAGAGATTTTAACATAAACCTATATAGCGTTGTCAACCATTGAATTGAAACCTGAGGAAAGAGTGATAATTATATGGATTATTAAATACCAAAACATTTAATGAAATTTATCTAAAAATACATCCTTAAGATGTATATAAACCTATAAAAATAAAGTGGTGATTATAAAAGATATCTGAAGGATGGGATATTGAGATGAGGAAACCCTTCACTTAAATCTTGGATTACATGAAAAAATTAACCTCCTTTATAATAAACAAAATAATTTTAATGAAATAATTAAAAAAATCATTCATCTATTTCTTTTTATATTATTCTATTATAATCATTTTTACCCAAGTATTTGTTAGTTAGGATTGATTTTCATCACCAGATGATAGTAATTTCGATTTTTTCTCATTAGTTTTTGGTAGTGATGTCAAAACCCATCATTGAATAAAAATTACATGAGTCATATATTATTTATTATAATTTAATAGATTTTATATGATGAATATTTATGTTCTAATATCATTCCATGAGATTGTTTGAAATAATTTATAGATATCAACAGATTAAATTATAATGATCATTAAATATTGTATTATTCTTAAGGACTAAAATTCATGGAATATATTACTCTATAATATCATGTATATTAAAAAAATTCATTTAATAACTTTCATATAATATCGTGAAAATAAATTTAATACATTCCTTTATGTAGGAGGTAGTCTTCACATATACATGAAAAATGTTTTTTTCAAATGGATGGAAATTTTGTAATATAAATATAATTTTTTTTAAATTACAATTAGGTTTTAAATATATTATATATTCATTATATACATCTTCTTAACCATCCATATGAGGAAATGATGAAAAAATAAATACATCACTTCATTGAAGTGGTAGTCCACATGTACTCAAGAGCGATATTTTTATTTTACAATAGATAGAAAAAAGGTATATTATGTTTGTGACATCTACTTAATTAAATTTTAGTATACTAATGATACTTATTTAATTATATTATTATGCTTTTATAATATTTTTATTTTATGGAAGAAGATGAAAAATAAAATGCACTAGATTGATATTATTACATCTTCCTTGAATATCATCCTTTGGGCATGTCCCCATGACATCATAGCTTGGTATATTGGTAAAATAAAAACATATAATATTTTTTAAGGGGAATTTGGGAGAGATTTTATTTGGGCTTTTTTTATATATGATAATCATAGTGTGTGAACAAGTGAGCCGTGGAGGGGCCCTTTTATAAGTGGTGGGAGTAACACTCTTGTAAATACCCTTAATTTTTTAAAAATATAAAGTCATTTTAAAGGAAAATTTAAAAAAACATATCACATTAATTTATAATTTAATGGAGTTTATGCATAAAATAAAACAATCATATTGGGACATGTGCCAGTGATAATTGTTTCATTATCTCTTAGGTTAACCCCATTTTAAACGCTTTTTACCTGTAACCATGGTGACAAATTTTACCATGGTAAATTATTTCTATTCCCAAAAATATAGTTTTTCATCTTTTATAATATAAATTTTTTTGATTTTAAGAATGTAACACATTTTATAATATTCAATTCCTTCTTATTTAAAACATTAATTTTAATATAAATACGTAAAACATAATAAAAAATACTTTTTAAATGTATTCTTAAACATAAATATTATTTTACATAAAATATTACAAAACAATTATTCTCTTGAAACTACATATTAATAAAAAAAATTATATTCTTAAACCAATGAAAAATAAATTATATATTTTTAAATACTTTAATAAATCAAAGGATCAAAACTAGTTCTTTTATTAAAAGAAAATACCATTTTTTTCCAAAGTGTTAAGAATATATTTTTAAACCCAATATAATATTTTTAAATACACAATTTCACTCATTTGAATACATATTTTTGATAAGAAATGGTTTTACAAACCATATATCTTTTTTATTATAATTATTATGTTCTAAAAGTGATGATATTTTCCAAAACTGTATTTTCACTATTCACAAAAGATTTTCCCTTTTAGAAAAATCCAAAAAATTAATCCTAAGATATTAATTTCATGAAAAATCAAATAAAATTATTTTTTGAACACCAATTCATAAAATTCATAAATGTATATGTTAAAATAAAATATTAAATATTAATATAATGTGATTTTATAATAAAAGGACCTTTAAGATTAAAGTGTTTTTAATATTTTTTTCATATTATTTATTAACTAAATAGATGTTAATATATTTGTAAATATTGTTAAATCTTTTATATTATTATATCCATATTTCATAATTGATTAATATAATTTATCAAGGTAAAATATTAATCAGGTAAAAAATAATTCTTTGAAGAAATATCATTTTCAACATTAAATTCTATTTATTATTTATTCTTTAAAAGTAATAAATTTTTTGATTACTATATTTATTTACTAATGTTTTTATTATTCTTATAATTTTAGTATGAATTATCTCATTTTAGTTTGTTGTTACATTTAGAGCTTACTTATTTAAAATAGTATCTAATTAATGGAAAACTATATACTAAAATATCAGGGTTGTTAAGTAGTACTCCAAATATCCTTTTATGTTCCACCATTATTTTTAAAAAAACATTAGATATTTAGGTGAGTATATTCAATTCCTCTAATAATGGAAAATCATAAAACCACATACCTTATACTAATAAAAACCTTTAAAATCGATGTGAATAACTCACCTATTGTGGACTATTTTTAGGATATAATGTAAAACCATATAGTGGAAAGAATTAACCATAATAAACAATTACATCAATTTAAAATTATGCATACATGAACCCAAGGTTTACAAGAGCTTAACGGAGAGAGAAAACCAGGATATAATGGATAAATAATCCCAAGAGAAGGAAATAATTTCCATACATGATGAAATCATGAATAATCTAATTAATATCTCACATAAAATACTCCCATGTAGGGGAGAGGGAGTGGATCTCATGTTTGAGGGATGCTAAAATAAATAAAGGGAGAGAGTATAGGAATAGAGGGTGAATATGCCTAACAAAATGGTTGAAATTTCACTTTTTATGTTTTCAAGGAAAAAATCACCATTTGGAAGTACTATTTTCCAAACCATGTGACAACCATTTAGATCAACACCACCTCACATGGGAACCTTTGGGTTTTTTCAACATGGTTATGTAAAACATGTTATAACTATGTGAAATGGATCTGTCAAAAAATACAGTTCGGTTGAACGATTTATTCATGGTTACTTATAATCATGTGACCTCTATTATTTTCAAAAAAAAAATAAAATTTCAAATGGAAATATGAGTAAAAAAATATTATAATAAAAAATAAGTATAGGAAAATAATACATGAAAGTAAAGCCATGTTTGTGACATAAATTGATGCTTTTATTATTTTCATGAAAATAATGAGAAACTTTCATGACAAATTATATGTAAGGATACCTTATCTAGAGGAAAAATATGATTTGTACCTCGATTAACTACCTATTTTAGTAGTTCTTGGTGAATTGGTAACAAATATTATTTTCATGAATAATAATAAATAGATGTAGAAAAATACCTTCAAATATATAAAAAAATGTTCCTCATGGAGAAAAAGAATGTATCCTCATTAAAATATGAATATTTGGAGGATAATGGTGAATAATATAAGAGAATTATTTCAATTATCTCAAAGAAAATTAAAAAAGAAAGGGAAAGTAAAAATAAAAACATAGTCTAAATTTTTTTAAATGTGGTTGAATTGGAATCTATTCAATTGATTATATAAATAATAATATGAAAATAATGATAAATAATATATTTCTGGTTCGCCTCCCAGAAGCGTTGTTAATTCCATAGGTAGAGAGTCAAATTATAAAATTATTCATGTCTCAAACATTACTAACTACTATGGCGTAGTACAATAGAGTCCGAGGATGATCCCATGAGGAGGATGCTTTTATTTAGGGAGAAATAAATGTAATCTTGTATCCTTTTTGGGAGTCTTTTCTAGTTGACTAATGTTTGGGAGTTTTCAAGCTAATATTGGGTTTCATTTCAAGTGATTAAAAGAGGTGTCGAGACCGAGTCCGAGTATCTAGATAAAGGTGATCCTAGTTCTAATCTTGGTAAGGTCCTAAGTTCTTAGTCTACAAATAAAGCGGTAGGCGCTAGTCAACCTTTTTCTAGTCTTCTAGTTATACCAAGGATGGAACTATTCAACGGTTAGGAGACTAGATATAGTACAAGATGCATTATGTTAAGTATGTATTGTGGAATGTTTTCTAAGATAATTATCATAGACATAGTTTACTTCAATTAGGATAGGGTTGTTTTCTTGACTGTCCGTTGGTCATGGTATAGTCGCACAAATGGGGTTTGACCATTGGTTTATATCATTATTACTAATCCATTTAGGTTTTCTATGCTTATAACAAGAGATTTAATTATGGGTCTACATACATAGAACCTTGATCCCAACCCCGATGCGTTTAGCTATTTATGATGGTAATTAAAGAAATAAAACACGTAAAGAAAATCATAACTATGCTAATGGAATTGAATAAATATGTGATGAACATTGAAGAAAATATTAATTAAAAACTTACTTGAAATGAATGAGATGGAATTGAAGCGATGCGGGAATTAGGGGCGTTGAATAAAAGGAATCCATAACTATTTGATTGAAAATGTAAAAGAATTAAAAAGAACTAAAGTTTTTAGAGAAGGAAAAGAGAAGAAAATATCAAAAGGAGTATAAAAGGGAGAGAGATATAATCCAAGCATTTTTCAACTGTGTTATTGGGATGTTATTTATATAGGAGAAATTGGTCATGACGTGTACTTGATAGTCATCTCGTGAACCCTAAATCTGTGTTATTTTTATGAGGATCTCCAATGTGGAATGCCAATATTTCAGGGATTAATGATGTTTGACCATGGTTAAGTCATGTACAGATGATTCACGATGCGTACCCCATGTCCAAGTGGTTTTCGCATTGAATCGCCATGGAATTCGCAGTGTATGGTTTGAAATTTATCACGATGTGTAGGAGGGAGTCACAACATGAACTGAAAATTTCTTCAGTTATCGTGGTTGGTCATGTCTTGGTATCCCACCTTAATGCAATCTGTGATCATCAAGTACACGATGTGAATTTGGACAAGATGACGTGTACTAGGCCATTTTTGCATCTTTTCTCCCTTTCTTCCGTGGAATCTTGTGAAGCACTATTTCCTAAAAAATTGGTCATCTACCACGTGCACTATCAGGTATATGAATAAAACACAATAGACAAGTGATAGAAAAAATAAATAACATTTTGACTTATCAAATTCCCCCACACTTGAATCAGTACTTGTCCCCAAAAAGAATATCTCAACAAAATTTTCAAAATGATCAGAAATTTCCAATGCAAGAAATGAATTTTATGTCCATGCAATTAAATTAATGTGTAAAAAGAAAAGTATTCAAGTTCCAGTTTAAAATTTTCCTAGTAAACTAGACATAGCTCTTAGTTTAGATTTATAAAACAAATTCAATTTTTTAGTCATAATCATTTAATTGTTCTTTATGCTATTTACCCATTTGCAATTTACCTAACCATTATTTTTTTATCACCACTAAGGGTAAAATGTATGTAAGTTTTGCTCATAACCTGAGTCCATGTTCTTAACCATAGGCATGAACTGCTTCTATCATCTCCACTTTTTAAAGACATGAATACAAATAATCTTAAGGAATTTTATCAATATGGTTCTAATGACTCTCAGGCTATATGTAGGTAGGTAAAAATGTGAAAAATAGATCCAAAAGGAGGGCGCACACTAAATTACAATGCAGATGTAACATGTTGAGTGGGAAAAATTCCTCCACCTAGCGAGTCAGGTCTATACACTATCAACATAGGTTGGATCCATATGTATAACAAGTAAGTATATAAATAATTGACTATGTTCCTTTCCATTTTCTTTTTCATTTTTATTTCTCAAATTTTATGCCTAGTATTGATGTCACATCTATCACCTAACAACATATGATCCATTTAGGGATTCATCGGTATGGAAAATGGTGATTTTTGACCCTCATAGTACACAACCAATATCAATTATTTTATTTTCATTTAAATTTTACAAAGGAATAGAATACGAATGGGATACCACATAAAGGTACATGGATCACATCATAGTACTCAGCTAAGCCCAATACTCATCCTTGAATGTGAAAGCACCCCATGATGTTTGAATTCCTCCCCTACACTTGTTAATAAATAATTTTTATGAATTTTACAAAGATTAGTGATGTAAGGGACATAGGAATGAAAAAAAATTTATTATAAAAAATAATTCATGGAATCTATGGGATAAATGAAAGATAGATGTTAGGTGGGCCTCAGGTAAAATGGCTATCAAAGGATTCCTCAATCATTTTGAAATTACACTTGGTCAATCATCATTTAGATAAGATCTCAGTGAATTTTCTAGTCTATTTCCATGTTTGAGGTATCTCTAAAGAAATATGCTCAAAAAAGAAAATGATATTGAATGCTTTGAATCATCTTGGGTAATTAAAATAAAATAAAAAACTAGCAGTTACAAGGGGAATAATTCTTATGTAATGAGTCGATTAATCATAATATTCAAATTTTTGAATTTGAATAAAACTTCTAAGATTAGTAATCATTCTAAAATTATAAGAAGGAATGAAACATGGTTCTTAACATTCTTTTTTAACTTTATTTTTTAGTTACATTGGCATAATGGTTTTCAAATTTACAGTATGCTTTTCAATTTGAAAAATTCATCCCAGAATAGTGAGAGAAAACACAAATTCAAGTGTATCTCATTAAAAATAAAAGAAAGACCCCCCCTCTACACTTAAAAGAAGATAATGTCCCCACTATCTATAAAATAATGGGTGGGTTTGGTGTGGAAATGAATATCAGGAATTTAATTGACAGGGTAGGGATAAATTTTTTAAAAAATTGGAAATCGAGAGCTTCTTGGGATGATGTGGTATTCCATGGGGCTGTCTGAGCTATCTTAACAATGATGTTTTGATGCACCTACAAAATATGTTAGTAGAAAAATCATTCACTATAGAAAAAATATTAATCCATAGGGTTAAAAATATGAATAGACAAGAAATAGGTAGGTGTGAAAATAAGGAATTCTGGTAACCAATTTATTTATTGAATTAATGTTTGTAAAAATTACCGTACTGAAACACAAATAATTCCAAGACTCAAAAAAAAACTCAAAAATCACTATCGGTTGCCTCACCCAAAGTGCTAATATATCATCATCATCCAGATAGATGGAAAAAATATTCCTATAGTGGGACCAATGGATATGTTACTCTTATTGCGCTTACAGCCACTGGTCGTAGTGTCCTCCAGTTTGTGTGGTTGCTTAACTGGATTCAAAACATTAGGTGCAACTTGGACAAATATTAAATGTTGTCGAAATAGAATTATTTGGGGTGGTGGCTGATGTTTCTAAGGGATTTCCAGTAATAAATCCTGACATTGATTGGCGATCTCTACGACATGTTGGGTTACTCATTATAGAATATTTATGGAGGAATGGGTCCATCGATAACATCAAATGACTCAGAAGAGATAGAAATTTATAAGGAAAAAGAAGAAGGAAGAAAAAAGTAAATATAAATGAAAAAGGGAAAAGAAAGAGAAAAATGAATAAAAATATACCAGTTTAGTACAAAAGAATGAGAAAGAAATAACCCCAACCATATAAAGTGTCCCAAATCCCAAAAATTATTAAAATATAATTCTGTGCTCTAGGCCAAAAATCTTCTCCATGGTCAGACCAGCGTTAGAAGATGGAACAAACTAGGCAGCTCAATCACCATTAGTAGGAGCATCAGTGGTTGGTAGGGATGAGGTCAATGGTGGTGTGGTGGAGATGGGAAGATGGGATGAGGTGGGTGGTGTTGAATCCCCGATCCGTACAGTGTCCATGGGTTTGGAAGCTGGATCAAAGAAAGGGATGTTAGGAGTGGGCTCGGTGGCTGGTCCCTTTCCCTTCCAGGGTTGCTTTTCTAGGAAATCCTTACGATTATTAGGGCTTGTGATGTCAGGAGGTTGGTCATCGGTCATAGAGGGTGAGGGAGTAAGGGTGGATAATGAATGTCCAGTGGTAGTAGGTGGTGTAGGGGTGAATGAGGACGGCTTAATGAAGAGAAGGTGGAGGTGGGAAACAAACTGCCACTGATTCACTAAGACTCACTGGAGGATTACACACATGTTTGAAGGAGTGGGATGGGTAGGTGTAGGCTGGGTATATGGGGCAGTGGTATGGGATGCTGATGGCTGGTTAGAGGGGTCTTCTGTTTCTGGTCGTGGATGCTCTTGCAGATCAGCCGCCTGTGGTGCATCTGTCCAAGGTATTGGCTCATGGACTACAGGATCCCAAAAATAGATTTTGTCTTCCTTTACAAGCATCCTCATCTTGTGTAGGAGCACAATATCAATCAGGTTGACTGGTCCTACTAAGTTAAGAGGTTTTAAAGCTTCAAAAATGTGTAGGTATCTGGAAAACCTTGTGATGAATTATACGCCCATAAGTGTGCCCCGCCTCCTTTGTGCTAGTACTCTGTAATAAGAGGCAAACTGGGTAGCCAGGTTGATTGGAGGTCCACCCATGACAGCAGCAGGGATAATAATGTCAACTGGTCTGACACTACTTTGGGTCTCGCCTCAGGTGAGCCACACATGTACCATGGTTGAGTGCAGTATACACAGGGATGGAGTCCTCAGCTGGGTGGACGTCACTAGCTTGGGGTCAGGATATGATCAGGGATCATGAGAAAAAGATGCCAAAGGCTCGACACGTCCTCTCAAGAAATAATCATCTGTAGGGTAGGATATATGTCTAAGATCATGAAATCCTCTCTGTAGATACCAATTCCTACACCAAACTAGGCCATGGTGTGGCCTGTCACCAAGTCTAAAATGAAGGGCATGCACCAATATGTCAAAGGTGGCCAAGAACTCAAAAAAAAACTCATTGTACGTCTCCTCCCTAACATCAATGGTTCCATCAATGTGTAGCATCTTTAATAAGCTAAGGACGATGTCTTCAACGTTCAGCTTTGAATGCACAACCGAATCATTATTCTTTTTGGTCCTTATGGGTTTGGCCTGGAGCTGAATGAAATTAACTCGGTGATGTGGGTGTGAAAAGTAGATAAATAGGTGTAAATGAAGATTATCATCTGTAGATGGGGAGGATCTCATGTCTTGCGAGGAAGATAGAGTCCACAGGCTGTTAGTAAGAGGATTCTGGCTCACATAGGCAAATGAATAACTCGATGACGATGGAGATGATTTGGGATGTGGCCTTTTGGAGCATGCAATGGAGAGAAAGAGGAGAAGGTCACGCACTGGCAGAATGGTAGGAAGTGTTCGTTGAGGTCAACGTGAGGAAGGGAGGGAGGAGGTATCAAATAGTTTGGAGATGGGGGAAGGGTCGCATGCGAGAGGTAGGGGGTTTAGAGGAGGGTTGTGGGTTGTGAGGAGAAGAGGGGAAGGGTTGCTGGTTTTGAAACTTCAATAATTTTTTAAAATTGAACTGAGCTATGTCACAACATGTACCTGGTGGTCACATCATGAACCTTGAGAAAAATTCTTTTTTAGTGTGACAAGGGGTCACATCATTACCTGTGGGTTCACGATGTGTAATTAATTAGCTTCTTCTATTTTTGGATATTTTGTTTCCTCACCTCTTTATTCAAATGAAAAGAACACATTAATGTGACTTGTTCTATTCTAACTTATCTAACTTCTATCATGGATTTCCTCCTAGTCATCTCTTAATTTATAGTCGATAGATTGACTCAATTAAGTCTCATTTGAGGACATAGTTCTCCTAAAATGGTTCATGAATCATCTTAAATCAATGATCATTTACTTTTTATGGTGATATATCATTGTATTACTCGGAGTGAACAATAATGGGTAAGGAGGAGGATTCCCCTTGAATTGAGTACTTTGAATTACTAGGTTGAATGATGGATGTAATTAATGAAGGTACCACTTCTCTGGTGGGTGGATCAATAACGTTGACCTTTTTAATGTAATAGACTCCATTTTTTGTGACATATTCATCACATTCCTTCTTCTTAGTCATGGAATCTTCCTTATTATTGGTAATTGATATGACATTATAGTCTTTTTTGTCATCTGAGGGTTGAACAACTCAAATCAGGTTAAACACAACTTGTTCTTCTCCCACCCTAAAGATGAGACTTCCTTGGTTCACATCAATAAGTGCCTTTCCTATTTCTAAGAAAGGTCTTCTATGTATAATGGGAACATCACCATCTTCTTCAATATCCGAAACTAGGTAATCAGATGAAAAAATTAACTTTCCAACTTTTACTATCACATCTCCAAGAATGCCTTGAGGGTACTTGACCGAGTGATCATCTAATTTCAAAGACACCCTTGTTTCCTTGAGTTCCTTGAGTCTGAGTTTTTGAAAAGTACTCATCAACATAAGGTTATTTTTTTTCCAATATCCCAAAGTGCTCTTCCAAATTTTCATGTTCCTATCTCACAAGGGATTGAGAAGCTTCTGGGGTCTCTCATATTCGATTGAATTTTCTATTTTAAAACAAAAAATCATTATTCATTTAAAGAGATTACTCCTAGGTTTTCAATTTTCTTTTGTTTGATAAAAGGAATTTCATGAACAAGGCATAAATGGGTATCTGGGAAATAGATTTGAAAAAATTGATGTTGATATGTAATTTCTTGAACATATCCAGGAACTTTTAGTATTGTGTTTCATGCCTAGGTTGTCTCTCTCTCTCGATAGAGAAGCGGTGGATGGTATGGAGTTGGGGAAACATACAAGGTTCCATCTGTTAATCTGGTATATGTTCCTCTGGAACATCATCATGATGTAAGGTGGTACTAACTTCATTAGCTTCTTCATCAGGCACTGGTTTTTTTCTCGACTCTTCTTCTTGAGTCATTTCTTCTTTGGGCTGTTGGAAGTCTCGAATAATTAAACTACTCAACACCACTACCTTATCATCCTCTCCTGGGTATGTCTCAGTGTTACCAGGTAGTGTACCTAGTAATCTCTCAGATATGGTATTTTAGATTTTACCAATTTTTACTTCTAGGTTCCTAAGAGTAACTCTCTCGTTTTGTATATCTATCCAATGGGTCGTCATTCTTTGATCATACTTTTTCAAAAATGATGCCAATAGGTTTTTTTGATTGATTTTAATTGGTGGTTGAAAAGGTTCTGACTGAGGTGGCTGAAATTATTGTGTTCTTTGAGGGAATGTTTGCTACTGATCTTTTGGTCTTGGTACATGGATCATCAAAGGGTATCCTGTGGTCTATCAGCTCTGAACTGGTTCTTTCCTCCTCTCGGTTGAAAAAAACATTGATTGTTCAGAGGTTGCTGCTGAGCAGGCCTATGTGGATAGTATTGTTGTAGCTAGAAGGGAATTTTTAGTTGATTGTAATTTATGTAATTACAGTCTTGTTGTCGTTATTTATATCCATATTTATAATCTTGATATAGATGCGGGCCACTACACATATTTTATGATTGTAATTCCATTAAATGGGTAGGAGGGGGTTGAGTAGTTGGTATTTGAAATGATTCTAACATTTTAGTGAGTGCTTCAACTTGCGCTGATAGCCTTATGGTCTCTTCAATTTGGTGGATTCCACATCGTGGTGGTCCATGATCACTCTTCCATAGATTGGAATTGTGATTGAATTCATCTAAAGTGGCTCTTTCGGCATCAGGAGTCTTGAACATGAGACCTCCATTAGTGACTATATCAACAACATTACATAATGCTAGCTGGAGTCCTTGATAGAAATTTTGGAGTTGTATTTACATATCTATTCCATGATGTGGACACTTCATCAATAATTTTTTAAAGTGGTCCCACACTCCTCATGCAGATTCTCCCTCAATTTAGATTAAATTTTGAATGTACCTCTGAAGATTCTAGGTTCGGATGGGTGGGATGTACTTGTACAAAAACTTATTGGCTAGTTCATCCTAAGTCATAATCGACTCAAGATATTTAATTTTTTATCTAGTCCTTGGATCGGTCTCATAAGAAGGGTGGGAAGGTTCATTGTCTTATGGCATCAGATGAAACTACATGGTTGTGAAAGGTATCACAAACCTCTAGGAAGATGAAAATATGTTCATGCAGATCTTCTCTATGAAGACTGCTAAATTTACCCATGTTTTGGATCATATGAATGAGACTAGGTTTTATCTCAAATGTGTGGGCTTGGACAGGTGGATGAATAATAGTAGGATTCATGCCATGGATTGATGGCAAGCCATAGTCCATGACCGTTTTTTCCCAGTTCATTAATTTGTGCTCTCCCAAAATGATTTGATGATTGGGGTTTGGCAGGTTAGGGCCCATAGGGTGGAATTTATCAGTCATTTCTCATTGGTGAAGAGTAGAGAGATTCATTTCGATCTCATGATCGGAGGAAAAAATAGATTGTGCATCAAGATTCCTTGAACGTGTTAAAGGACCTTGGTACATGAATGGGGTTAACAAAAAGAAAAAATATATATTCTAAGACATCTAGAAACAAAGGAAATAGGGTGAGGGAAATTTAATCCTAAATTTAGACCAGAGTCCTAATTACAAAAAATAGCATTTCTCCCCAGAAACGGAGCAAAAATTTGGTTGGCCACCCACATGCATCATTAATTCCAAAGGGTACGAGTCAAATAAGAAGTTTATAAGTGTCCCAAACTTTACTATATACTAGGACATAATATAGAAGGAGTCTAGGGTATATCCCATGAGGATGATGTTTTTCTTTAGTGAGAATAAATTTTTACATATATCCTTTGCAGGAGTCCTTACTAGTTGACTAATGTTTTGCTATTTTTTAAATAATTTTGGTTTTTTACTTTAAGTGATTAAAAGAGGGGTCGAGATCAAGTACAAGTGTCTAGATAGAGGTGATCCTTGTTCTAATCATGGAAAGGTCCAAAGTGCTTAGTCTGCAAAGCAAGTAGTAGGCACTAGTCAACCTTGGTCCAGTCTTTTAGTTATACATTGGATGTAACTATTCCATGGAAAAGAGCCTAGATATAGTCCTAGATGCATTACATTTAACTTATACTGCAGAATGTTCCCTAATCTAATGGTTGTAATCATAGTTTACTTTATTAAGGATAATGATTTTTTCTTGACTATTCGGTGGTCGGGGTGAAA
This sequence comes from Viscum album, assembly GCA_963277665.1. Classification (NCBI taxonomy): domain Eukaryota; kingdom Viridiplantae; phylum Streptophyta; class Magnoliopsida; order Santalales; family Viscaceae; genus Viscum; species Viscum album. The sequence continues at coordinate 1,854,516,911 of OY728157.1, forward strand.
TCACACCAATGAGGATTGAACATTTTGTTTATATCCTAGTTAATAATCCATTTATGTTTTCTATGATTAGAACTAGATATTTAATTAAGCATCTAGATACATCGAACCGTGACCTCTACCCCGATGCATTAAGCTACTCATGATGGTAATTAAAGAAATAAAAGGGTAAAGGAAATCATAACTATGCTAATGGAATTTAATAAATATGTGATGAAAATGAATGAAAACTTTTAATAAAACCTTATTTGAAAAGAATGTGATTGAATTGAAGCGATGAAAAAATTGATAGTGTAGAAGAGAAGGAATCCAAAAATATTTGATTGAAAATATAAAATAATTACCAAGAACTAAAGTGTTTAGAGAGGGAAAATAGAAGAAAACATCAAAAGGAGTCTAAAAAGGAGAGAGATATAATCCAATAATTTTTAAATTTCATTGTCGAGCTATTCTTTATATAGTAAAAATCAGTAAATACTTTCTATATTATTCAAGTATTAAATTACAACATTGAAAAATACGATGGATAAAAATGAGGCACAATTCAAGGAACAAGGAGAATTAACTTCTCACCCAACTCATATTATTTCTATTTTAAATTTCAATTTGAATAATATAACTTTAATTACTAATAAAGATATACAATGGTTCTGAGATGAAGATTATCAAGAATTCGAGGTTATTAAACCATTGACTAAACAAAAGAAGAACAAATTTAAGTCCATCTTTAACATAAAGAATAAGAAAGAATCATGGTATAAATTATTGATATGATGGGTGAGGAGAAAGAGGATAATATAGTTAAAGTAGAACAAGACATAAAATCAAAATAACAAGAAATGGTTAAGGAAGTGGATATTGATCAAACATGCCTCGACCTCACAACTACTCTAGATGCTGATGAAGAATTGGACCCCCTCATATATTTTAATGATAAAGTAGAGAAAAAGGAGGATCTATCTCAAGAAGTTATTCCAGAATGTGAACATATTGGAGAAAAGGAATAATTTATGGTGGATTAAGAAAAAACTCCAGTTAGATTATGATTTCTCTCTATTACCATTAAATTTATCATCAAATATTCCCCAACCACATGCACCATCAACAAAGAACCAATATAGAAGGAAGTTAAGAACTTATATAGAGTCCAAAAATAGTTATAAGTGGCTAAATCAATGTTGATTCTCTTTATACCATGTTATAATTAGGTAATAAAGGTAAATGTTGAGCTAAAAGACCATAAAAAATATTACACTTGCATGAAACTAAAATTTCAAGATTTATTTATAGTAATTCAATTTATTTTATTTTATTCATTAAATAACTCTCACAAGGACTGATATCTTTATCTCTATGATCCAAATTCTTTAAATTATTAAAAGGGCCTATAATTTCATTGTTTACTTTTATTTTTTAGGACAATAGTAGAAAATAAGAAGGAATAAAATGATGTTCTGTAGACATGAAAAATACTCATCATTAGTATAATTAAAGTCATGAGACAAATTCATATAATAATATCAGATTTTACGTCACGGTCTTGGGTCAGATAGATGGAAAATTTAGAAGTCACATTCTTACATCAATTTGGAATTTATTTAAAATGATTACTCATATGAGTGGATTTATTGATGTTGATTCCAAGATGAATTCATTGAGTAATGTAATTAATGATTTTCCTTCCATGAATTGATTGACTTATATTTTTTTCCCATTCTCAACAAAATGAAATAACAAATATTTTCCATTTTTCTGATTATATTTATTGAGTGGAACATTGGGGATGTAAAAATTATTGAACATTCATTAATATAATTTAAAATCTATGACTACAAAAATTCACTTTTTAAATGATTGATGAATTTTATTGTTGATACCATTTATCATGACACCCACCTACAAATTTCTCCATATTATTACATATAATCCATTGATGACATCATTAGGAATGATCCACATCAGAAGCCAATATTTTTATTTCCTACCCAACTCTTTATTTTTCATGATATTAAATTGAATGGGTGTGGAGGAGTGGTTATTAAAGGTGTATATGTTATGTTGTTTCATGAAATGAGATTGTATGCTATTTCTATGAGGGTTTTTTGGAGGGTTATTATTTACATTATTTGGAATTAATTATTTATCCCTCTAATTGTAAAAAATGAAAAAACATTAAAAAATGGGCTTCAAATTAGTAGAAACAAAGAAATATCAATTACAAGACTAATGATTCTACCATATGTAGATTAGTGGTGGATGTTAGGTTCATTAAAATGATGGATTTCGGAAAAAAGAATAATTTTTTTGGTTGTTACTTTGGTAGGTCTAAAATCACCACTTCTAGACCGATGATTTCAAAATAATATATATTTAGGTGGTGGGTGTGAGACATATATCTAGTATATATTTCTAAAAATTAAAATGCTAAAAAGAAAAATAATTGAGGGTCACTTCTCATTATAATTATATTATCTATGAGGCTTTAAAATATGCTTTGCGTGGTGTGTGAGATGAAATTATATTATGGTAAGGAAAATTTCATTGTGATTCTCTTTTGATTATATTATATCATACTCTATAGTTTACAATTCTTCTTAAAATTAGTTGTTTTAAACATAAATACCTTCCAATCCTTAGCCTTAGACTCATTTAATTAAAATTTCAAATCCCTCATAAATAATTGTGAAATTTTTCCATACATGGTGGAGAAGGTAGGTTCAATGAAAGACTATGTTTAAGAGTATTTACATGAGGTATGAGAACAACACCATTAATTGTTTTTACTTTGAGTGATGAGATAAATAATCCACAGTGAAGTAAATATTAAGTAATATGAGTTTTAATGAAGGATAGAAATATATAAGTGAATATGGGGAAATATCCTCAAGTGTAAATTATAAATTAATAATGTTTTGTGAATTCCATAGTAGGTAATTATTTTTTTAATATGTAGTTATATTATGTTTTAATTATCTTAAGAATATGAAAATTCCTCTATTGATGTGTAAACCCTTTGTGTTTCAATGTTGAGATTTTACTCAAGGACGAGCAATAATTTGAATGTGGGGGTATTTCATTTCCCAATTTGGTATCTATATATTCATGTGTCACTATGTAAATTTTAATTTAATATTGACTGATTGAGTATGAGATTCAGGTATGATATTAATTTTTCATATTATTTGTATAGTAGGACTAACATGTGGAGAAATTTGCAGGAAAACATGAAAATTAACGAACTTAAAGCCAATTTTCATTGAGAAGTGATAATGAAAATTCACAATGAATCTAATATTTATGATTGAAGCCAAAATGATCATGGTTATCATTGAGTTAAGGTTTCAAATGATTTTTTATATTCACATGATGTTACAGAGGCTCAAAACAAATGAACTAGAGAAAAATGAGTGTTACAGAACTATAAATTGACTATGAACATAATGTAAATATAATTGAACATGGAAACATTACAAGGTGTGTAATAATTAAAAATAGAAAATATTCCTAGGCATGTAAATTACATGTTGTTTTAAAGTTACGCTATGTGAAAAAGTCTGGTTGACCCAGAAAGATGTTAGTTTTTACATATATTTTGACGAGAAATATATCTTTATAGTAAAGGATCCCCATTTCAGACATTATTTGACCCTTGAAAACAAAAGGAATATATTTAGGATTAAAAACTAAGGGATTGGGCTTGGAGAAATAGGGGATTCATTCCACGTTGAGTTTCGACCACTAGGAGGTTGCTGCTAGGGTTCCGACACAGATTTTATCATTGATATATTTTTCTTTTTATTTTTCTATTTTCTATATTTCTATAAATGTTGGATGATATATATTTTATTTAAATTATATTCCCTAAATTGTATTTTATATAATCTCTTCATTATGAGTTTTATTTTATTTAACGTTCACAATTACCCAACATTGAGTGGATAAATATGTAGGGGGAGTGGGATTAGTTGAAATAGGTGCATACCAAATTCTTCTATTTCATTCATCACTTGAAAAAATATTCTATTCAATTGGTATTATGGTTATACTCATTATACTCATATATCTTATTAAATTAAGGACCAAGTGTATTTAGTTGTAGAAAAACCCCAATATGATGATCGTAATTAATTCACCGCCATTGGATTTTATATTCTTTTGTTTTTCAATATCATCCTAAAGATTCTAGGTATATTAATTCATCAAGACATAAATAATTTTGGTTTAACTGTAGATTTATATGGATTAAAAATTTATTATATTGATAAAATTTATTGATCCTTCAGCCAATGAGTATTCTTATTTTTCATGTAGTGTCATGATTTCTTTGTAGAAAAACCACCCAGGGAAGCCAATTTCTATCTCATCCACCTTTCTTATATTTTGTTCTACATTTTTATTATTTAATTTAAGAAATTTTTTTAGTTTAAATTAAATAAATTGAAATTGGGTGAACTAAAAATTGATTTAGAGTTTCCATCATTACGTTCCCTTATCTCTGTTGGACCAACCTCATACATCAACTTTTCTCTGCTCTTTTAGATAGTGTGGTTCAAGAACATTATAATTTTTTAATTTTTTTATGTATATTGAATTTTTTTAGATAGATCAATTTTTTGAACCGCTACTGGGGATTAGTGGAGTTTTGAAAAGGATTGGTGACTAATTTCATAGGTTAAATACTTTTCTTATCCCATTTCTATTTATAGATTTTAGTGATCTATTTTTTTGGACATTTCTTATTATATTACCATTTTGGTATATTTTTTTGGTGTGTAGGATGAGTTTTTAGATGCACAAACTTTATGCCCTAAAAATAGTGTATAATGTATTCTAGGAGTGTACCACAACATGGGAAGCACTGAATTTATAAGGGTAGATGTGTCAAGAAACCAGATCAGATGATTCACATTCTCATGAATATGATGAATTTCAACATAAAAAATATAGAGACACTTTTTATCCACCCTATAATGTAGACAACAATTTTCAAAAATACTTTTTACAATATGGGGATGAGAACTACAATGAAAACATACTTATCAGATTTCTCATACAGTAAACTAAATTTATGGTCAAAATGATAGATTATAAAGTGGATAATATCATTGAATAGAGATGAATGGAAAATAAAATTTATCATATCATTTTGAAATTAAATTATAATGTTAAAAATATTCTCATAGTTCTAATTTAGATATTGGTTTGTTTGAATAAGAAGAAGATCAGGTGGAATAATTCACTGTTATTAACAAAAAGTAAACTCAAGAGAAATACATTGAAGAAAACCATTAATTAAAAAAATATAATGTCAAGATCAGTGAATATAGACTTACTATACTACTAATAGTGTAAATTCTAGTATTATAAATGAGGATGGATAAAAATTAGACACAACTCAAATAATTCGGAGAATTGACTACTCACATTGCTCAATTTATTTCAAATACAAATTCAATTATGAATAATATAACTTTAATTTCTAATATAGATATGGAATTTTTCACAGATGATAAATATCAAGAACTGGAGTAGGTTAATCCAATTAGGATACAAAAAAAGAATAATGGTAATAAATTTTGTGACTGCACGAAGAAGAAAGAAACATGATAGAAATGATTGATCAGATGGATGATGAGAAAGTGGATAAACATGTTGAAGCATAAGAAGCTATTGAATCAAAATAATAAGAAAATTTTAAGAAATATGACATTTAAAAAACATGACTCAACCACTTTGTTATAATAGATACTAAAGAATAGTGTGACTCTCCCCTTAATTTTATAGAATAAGTTTAGAAAATGGATGATCCAGATCAAGAATTCCTTCATGAATGTGAGCCTAATACTGAACAAGAAGAATTTTTGGAAGATTATTTGAACTAAAAAATATATTTAGATTCTTATTTCTCAATATTTTTATTAATTTTATCCATAAAATTGATTCCACTATAAACACCATTAATAATGAATCTATAGAAGAGGAAGTAAATAACTACTCTGGAGCACAACATAGTCAGATGTGGCTAAATTAATGATATTTTTTTATACTAGGATCCAATTATTTAACAATTGATAAGGTTAAGATAAATGACCATAATAATGTGCATCTATTAGGAGGAATCCTGGATCTTAAATTTGATTTTTAGGACTTAGATTTATTTTATTTTATTTATTTAATAACATTCCCCATGGTTGATCACTATATCTATTTTATCCAAGTACTTTGAATTTTTTGAAGGGCATGTAGTTTCATTGATTAAATTTATTTTTCAAGCCCATGGATACAAAGAGGTATGAATAAAATTAAATAATACATAAATGACCAATTATTATTGTGACTACAATTAATAACCTGAGATTAATTCTTTTCATAAGATCACATATCATGTCATAAGGATGGGTTATACTGAATTTGAGAAAACCATTCAATAGCATAAATGCAGGGAGGGGGTAATTTTTACTTGTTTATATTTTTTCTCACCCATTTTTTTCTAAAAAATTATTTTGAAAGAAGGGAAAATAAAATATATATTAAATTGTTTCATGAAATTAATTGAATTAGATTCAACCATAAAAAGTATTGAATTTTCTATCTGGGAATCACTCATCTAGGAGACATCAACACTTAAGGGAATTGTCATGATATTTTTTAAAATTTAAAATATAAATACCATAAATGAAAAAATACAAATGGAAATTTTATGATTAAATTTCTTACTTCAATATAGAATTTCATGAAAATTATTTCTATTAAAGTTGGGTTTCATAATGTTGACTCCAAGAAACATTAATTGTATAAAATTATTATTGATTTTCATGCTGTAACCTAATTTGATTATATTATATTTTTATTATAGAGATTATGTTTAACTAAGTATTCCCAATTTTTCAGAGAATATATTTTTGAGTGAAACATGGGAATTGTAAACCTAATATAAGTTGTACTGATATCTTGTTAAGGCTTTGAATTTAAAAATTCACTTTTGAAATTATTCAGAGATTTTATTGATGAGACCATTTATATTGAGATATAACAATACATTTATACTTCCTATCCCATCAAATACATGGATTACCATGTTAGGATTGAGCCTCATAACAGGGCATTAACTTCCTTTCAAACCATACTCTTTTAATTTTTCATTATATTAAATTATTTTAGTTTAGGGGAATGTTTATTCATTTTGGATAAGGGATGTCCTATAATTAGAGGATATTGTATTATGATTCCATGGGGTTTTGGGGAATTTATATATATATATATTTTGTAATTAAATTTTTTCCCTGTTATAGTAAAAAAATAAAAAATCAATAAAAATAAAAATGGGTTGTGACTTGGGAGAAAAACATATTCATTACTAGAAAAATGATTTTTTATTGTATGTGGATAGGTGGGGGATGCGAGGTTAATTATAATCATGGATTTTGAAAAATAATAATAATAACATAGTGTAATTTCTTAGGTTGGTCAAAAATCACTACTTCTATACTGATGATCTGAAAATATAATGTTGTTAGGTGGAGTATATGAGACTTATCTCAGGTATATATTTTGAAAAAGAAAAAAATGGATAAAATTAACAAGAAGAGAGGGTCATTATTAATTATTACTATATCATCCCTGAGACTTTACCTTTCCACTTTGGGTGTGTGAGAGATGAAATTATATTATAGTGAGGATCATCTTACTGTTCCTATCATTTGAATATCATGTATTATACTATAGATTTTTTCCTTCTTTTTGAGCATTACTTTTTTTAATCATTATTACCTACCAAACCATAACCTCAAACTAATTTTTTCCTAATTTCAAACCCCTCATGATTAATTGTGACATTTGGTTTATGTGATAGTGAATATAAATTCAATTAATGTATATGGTTAGGAGCATGAAATTGAGGTATGAGAATAACTCCATTACATTTTTACCCTGAGTGATTAGATAAATAATTCATGTTGAGGTCTATTATATATGGTATGGGTTTTATTATAAGGTTCAAATCTATAGGTGAAAATGGGTAAATGTATTGAATTTGACAATATAAATGAAGCATGATTTTTTAATTCCTTATTGGGTATGTTTTTTACTATTAAAATCATTAGTTATAACTTTTTTTATGATCATAATAATTTGAAAATTCACTTATTGATGTATGTACCATTTGTTTTTCAGTATTAAGATTTTGCTCGAGGATGAAAAAAGAATTAATTATAGGGGTATTATATATCTATATTTTGTATCTATAATTGAATATATTATTGGATATGTTTTAATTGAATACCAATTGATTGATTGTGATATTAATTCATGATATAGATGTTTTTTTGTATTCTTATGGTATGACTGAAATATATAGGACATTGAAGAAACCTATGGAAAATAATGGAACATAAAGGTTTTTCATGATAATATGATATTGAATACTTAATCCAAAATGATATAGATTTCTATTGAATGAAGGTTTAACATGATGTTGGATCATCACATGGTGTTCGAGAGGCTTAGAACTGAATAAATGGTGAAAATCAGGCTTTTGGCATATCAAATTGTCATTACACATCATGTAAATATTAAAAAATGTGATAAAATTACAAAGAATGTTACTATAACAAACTATAAATATTTTGGGGCCTGTACATTAAACATCGTGTAAAAGTTACATGTCTTAAAAAGGCTAGGTAGACAAAAAAATCGATCATTTGTGACGTATCTTTAGATAAGAAACATATCTATCAACCCAGGGACCACCATTTACGAATATATTTGACTCATATGTGCTAAAGGAATATATATGGGCTTATAAATAGAGGTTTTTAGCTAGAAGAAAAAGGGGATTCATTCTTGGTAGAGGTTCTAACACTAGGGAGGCTTTGGCCAAGGTTCCAACTAAGAGTTCTCCACAGATAGGTTTTTCTTTATTATTTTGTTCTTTTTCAATGTAAAAAATTAGATTATTTATTGTTTAATTTCATTTTTTACTCTTCATTTTTATATAATATATCTCTTATGGGTATTTTTTTATTCATTATTGCCGATAACCCAATGATAACAGGCTAAATCCTTATAGGATAAAAGAATTTGACAGAATAGGTGTGTAGAAAATTATTTTATTTCATTCATCAATTGAATGATGATTCTATTCTATTGGAATTATGCTAAAACACATTATAATTTTATATTTTATTAAATTAAAGAACAAGTGTGTTTGGTAAAAGATGAAACCCAACATGATAAAGGTAATTAATTCACGATCATTGAATTTGATTATTCATCTACTTTTGCAACCTAATCCTAAATAGTCATACTATATTAATTCATTTTGATGTGAATAATTTTGGTTCTATGGTAGATTTATATGGATTGACCATTTCCTCTTTTGGAAAAATTTATTTATTTCACAACCAATGAGTATTTTTGTTTTGCATGTGTAGTACAAATATATTTCTAATAAAACCATCTATGGAAGCAAGTTTCTCTCTCTTCTTCTTTTATTGTGTTTCTATCATCCTTTTATATACTAAATATGGGTTATTTAATTATTTTATATAAAATAAATTGAAATTTGGATGACCTGAATTTTGATCGGGAGTTGTAATCACTACGTTCCCCACTCTATGTGGGATCAATCTCATACTTGCACATTACAATGCCTTTTAAGTAAGATAGTTACGACACATTATAAAATAATAATTTTAATTTTCGGGATGATCCATTGATTTAATTTAGAAGATTTGTTTTTCATTTCCTGGGGCAGTGGAGTATAGAAAATTACTGAAGGCTGATATCATAGGTCAAAGACTTTTCTTATCCCATTTCTATGTACAAATTTTTCTTTAGGTAATTATTTTTGATTTTATTTTTTTACTATTACATTATGCTTGTAGTGATTTTTGGTGGTGTTTTTGATGAGTTTTTAGATGAACCAATATTATTCACCACTACAAGAGCAAAATTTACTCAAGGAGAGTATAGCCACATGGGATACACTAAATTAAAAATGGTGGAGACATCAATAATCCAACTCAGATGATTCACATTCTCAGTAATATGATGAATTCCAACATCAAAATTGTAGTAAAATCATCTATCAACTCTATATAAGAGAAACCAATTTTGAAAAACTACCAATAAAAATTCAGTGTTGAGTAGTACTTAGAAGACATACTTATTAGATTAATTATGAATTACATTGATGATGTGGAGAAAAGGATGGATTATAACAAGTCTGAGCTCAATGACCAAGGAGAATTGAAAACACCAATTCTCCAATCATTTTTTATATAAATTACCTTCTTAACAACATATCAATAGTTTTTATAAAAGATGCAATATTTCATGAATAAGAATGAGATCAGGGAGAGGAAGTGAATTGTGTTTACAAAAAGAAACAAAAAATAAATACATTCAAGAAGACTATTCCTTCTAAAAATATAATGACAATAGATTAGAAGGCTTACATACTAGATTACTAAAAAATACATTCTATTATTAGAAAATTTGTGAATGGATCTATATGATGGCTCCGTTCTCTCCCAAGAGCTCCCCCAAGATCCCTCTTCCTCCCCCTAGGGTTTCCTCCCCTAGCAATGGTGAATCTTCATCCAACCTTCTGCTTTATTATTCTCTATTTTTCCAAAATTCTATTTCATTTCTTATGGAACTCACTCCTTTGGAACCTTGGTTTTTAGCCCGCTTCTTCGTCAACCTTTTACTATGATATCTGCTGTTATGCCGACCAAATACTCCATTTCAGACTCCATGTTCGGTCCTGTTTGGATTTTTTCTCAGTGGTTTGGGATGTGTTGATGGATTTCAGTCATGGATCAATGTTGAGTTCCTTATCTGACTCTACCCCTTTTTCTCGAATCTTATATGGTATTTTATTTTCATTGGTTATATCCCTTGGCCTCTGAAACCCTGATCTTCCCTCATGTTATTATACACCTCCCCTTTTTGGATTTGTATCAATTGTAATAAAGAGGGGTTTTGTTATGTTGTTTAGTGGTCGACGAGTTTCAAGAGCTCCAGAGTCAGATTTCTCTTGTTATATCAGCTACTAGATTTCATCTTCATTGATTATTCATTTTCTCTATGCCCTCATCTTCTCAATACACCACTCTAGACCCATATTCCCTTATGACTCTCATAGTCGGATATGGTGTGGTGGAACTACAAGGTTTTAGGATGTGGTTTGGCGGCCATCGGTGCTCCAGGCATGAGATGTGTCAGTGTGAATGTGATTATCAGTTTTTTCAGTCTACTTGGTTTTATTTCTCTTTTCCATTGATTTAGGTTTGTTGTATTTTTATTAGGGATGTCTTATCCAATTTATGTTATCTCATGGAGGACCTCAATTTTCATTTCTGGTTGTGGTGATTTTTGTTACTGGTGTGGGGTTGAACGTCGACGTTGATAGTGGTGATGAGGGTGAAATGATGATGGTGTGACTGTTTTCTTTGAAGGATGTTGTGGTGGGATTTCATCAGTTGTATTTTCACCAGTTATAGGCTCTGGATGAAAGAGAGAACAATGATGGGACTAAGGTATGTGGAGGATGGTGAAGCGACCTGGTGGTGAAGGTGGATGGTGACACGACTTGTTTTCACGGGTGACTCATCGATCAAGGCCCCTTGGGTGGGGTGTCATTTATTGTGTTTTAATTTTAATCTATGAATGTAAAGACCCGAAAATTCAATGTAATTTTTTAAAATTATTTGGGATTATTACGAGTGTGTGAAAATTAACGGCACTTGATTATGAGGCCCAGTGTACCCGAAATGTATTTATGAAATTTTTTAAAGGCAAGTTAAGTAAACGTGTTTGCGTTATTTTCTATCTTTTTAACTGGTGCTCAAATTTAACATTAGAGGGCACTGTTGAATCCTCAACACCAATATTCTCTTAATAGAGGAATAACATCGACTGCAGTAGGTCGGGAGAAAAATTTAAATTTTTTACATTACAAAAAAAAAATAACTTGACAAAGTTATTTTATTTTTTTCTATAATAGAAGAGTAGTGGTGGAGGGCCGAAGACTTATCAATCCATTAAATTTCCTGACCCTTTTTTTCATAACCAATATGTTGATAGAGATTGGAGTTGTATTAATTAACTAATTATTGATCCTCATTAATGCTTCGTTGCGTTCAACTCTCATTGTCCTTCTATTTAAGTGAGTCTCGGGGTGGAGTTTTGACACGACTTCACCAAGAATGGAACCTCTGGAGAAGTGACGTGACATATTCCACTAAGGAACATAATCATGGATGTCATTGTGGGAATCAACGATGAACGTCGGCGAATTCCATGGACAACGATTCTTTATCCCCCACCGCGACGTCCCTAACGAAACAAGGTTGGGGTTTTTTGATTAAATTCACGTGCAATATTTCTTTCCATTGTTATTGAGAAGGATGATAAATCGTGAAAGTAATATAGTATTTTATTGTTGAATAAATTATTCACATTTGGTATAATGATAACATGGATGGAACATGACAAATAAACTAGGCTCGAACCCTCTGCCACTTTTTTTCTTGGTACGTTCTTCATGGGACGATTTTTCAACTCGACAGAAAGTGGAAAATGGAAGGCACGCAGCGACAGTGACATCTTGGGAGGGCCATAGGCACTTCCGGAAGGAATAAAGGACCACTGGAGTGCACCCAGTGGCCCTAGGAAGCTCCTCTAGTTCGAAACCATCGACCAGCGCCGGCAGTGAAGGTGGTAGACGGTTATCGCCGACCACAAAAGAGGGAAACACCGCGATGGACCCAAAGGGGCGGCCGACACCCAACCAACCACGTTTGCAAGGAGGAGCACTATCACATGCTTCCTTGAAGGGTCTATAGCATCAAATCCTCATCAAGAGGGGGACCCACGTTTCTTGGTCCTACGGGCCACATGGTGGCACCTTGTGGCGCCGCTAATTGAAGAGACAACCTGCTCTTCTTGAGCCTTTCGGGGAGCTGGTGGCCACCTGGCTAGCAAGCTGCGCCAGTGCACTAGGCCACATCACCTAGCGGGCCGGGCCAGTCTGCAGACTAGTGGGCTGAACCCACTTCGGCCCAGCCCAATCGGGTCAGCCCAGGATGGGTCAGGCTGGGGCGGTCCGACCGTGTCGGCCCAAACACGGACTCATTCGGGCCCAGTTATGCTTAAACAACTGTATCAAGTGAAATTTCCATCCTTTTGAAAAACCATATATGGCACTGGGATCCATATAATGAGATGTTTTTTTTATATAATCCATGAGAGTTTTAGAGACTGTGGGAGTATAGCTGGGTTGGATCGACCCCGAATCTAACTGGGCCCTCGGCACTAAAATGCCAATAACATACAAATGGGGTGTCCGGTTGACACACCATTTATTGTTTTGGAGCCATTATGACGTGACAGATCATTGGGTAAACTCTACATGAGACTTCATTCTAGTTGAAATTAGACCAACATGCTGATGATCATTTTTTCAAAAAAATAGTACTATGAGTTGGAATCCTTTTTATGGATAATATGTGAAGAATGAAGAGTGATTCTGTGTGAATCAGCATTGAGGGATTATGCGTCAATCATCGTCTATCTATTTTGTTTGAATCATCACCCAACGATTCTGGGTAAATTAGTAACCATCGATTATATGTGAATAAGAACCTAGCAATTCTGTGTGAATCAACACCTAGCGATTCTATGTGAATCACCACCTAGGGATTCTATGTAAATCACAACCTATCAATCTTGTGTGGGCCTTGTGGGGTTTAATACCTATCGATCTTATGTGCATAAGAATCATTGTCTCAGGATATAGTAAGATGATATATCCTTATGGCTAATCATCTTTACTACGATACTCATTTATATCTGGGTTTTGAGCTGTGTCTTTTTCTTTGTTCATTGTGATTGAGATCATGATTGTGGTTTTCCTTGTTGAATTTTGAGAGACCTTCAGGGGTCTCAGGGTCTTTACTGGGTATTGCTATTCTCACCCCTGCATCGGATTTTCCTGCACCTTGTTATGTCTTGTGCAGATTATGGGCAGCCTTGAATGTGACTCAACAGCTTAAACGTGATGGCAGATGACAGTGACCGTTGACGTGGAGAGCTGTGGAGACGACCTCCACCTACCCTTCCGGTAGGATCCTTGGTGTATGATCTTAGGAACTATTTTTTATTTTTAGTTATAGTTGTATCTTTTTAGTTGGGATTATATTCCATCCCCTTACTTTCAGTATAAACTTTTACTACAAAAGTTTTACTTTGTGGTTGCATCTTGCAGCAATCTAATCTCTATGTTTGTACAGTTTTAAAGGCAATGCCTCCCCATTTTAGGAATACGCCTTTATGGTGCTGGCCTCCAACCCCTGACCTATGGAAGGCGGGCGTGGGGTAGTCACGACATGGGCCCCGGGGGACGATTCGTGACAAATTGTTATCAAAGGATTCAGTTCTACCAAATAACTCAGACTATGACATTTTCAATGGAACAATAGTGTTAAGTGTTTTGAGTGCGGTTTTCAGTTTGGGGAGTCCAGTGTTGGTGCGGTGGGAAACGTATCCCTTTACCAAGACACTAAATTCTAATTTCTTACTCAGTGTACGAAAACACTGATTGTGTGTATTTTGGAAATGTTTTTACTTTGATCTCTTTTGAGTCAACTCACCAGGTATAAATTATTGACCATGGTGTACCTGTTTGTTTTCAGGATGCCACTGCATAGACAGCCAACCAGGATTCTTGAGAGAGTGCACGATGACAACCCACTGATCAATGAGGATTCGGTGTAGGGCCCACTTACTATGTTGGAACCTTTAGTTGGTGTACCAGCAGCACCACCACTCGAAGGGAAGTAGTTTGCAGCAGCCCCACTAGATGACGGTGCTCGATGACTGATCACATTACACAAGTTCTAACTATAGAGGGCTCTGAGGTTTTGAGGCGAGACAGATCTTCAGGTAGCAAAGGACTGGCTGGAGGTGGTGGCATGAGTTTTCCGCCTAGTTGGGACACCAGCAGGGTAGGTTGTGATCCTAACTTCTAGTCTTTTCTTGGGAACGACATGAAGATGGTTGAGACTGACACTCTAGTTACATGATGAGGTGAACCACACCATGATAAACATTGATAGCCTCTTTTGGGTAGAGTCTGTCCCAGTGACACTATGATCTGTGCGTATCCAGGAGTACTGCCCTTACAGCAGGACAACCTATAAGTGGACCATTACTCGGCAAGGTTCACCGACCTTTCACTATACTCCACTTACATGATATAGGACCCTTTATTGAGGTCACAAACCTTTTATAAGGGTCTTTGGTGAGAGATCAGAGAGTCAATGATATTTCTTAATATTTTGAAGCAGGCTGGAATGCTCGAGCGAGCATTATTAGAGGAGAGATTCTTAGATGAGCAAACACCGATATTTAGAGGCACCACCAGATGACAAGTAGCCAAGTAATCAGTAGTAGGTAGTAGGTATATGATGCAGAGGTCCAAGTGGACCAAGACTTCCGGAGGGTGACCCCAGGATGTAGGGTCATAGGTCCAGAGCTTGTGCGGAAGAGGGTGTCAGTAGGGAAGAATATTGTGCTTCACGTGCAGCAGGCATGGCCACATGGCTCGTAACTACGCAAATCGCCATACTGATGACCAGCAGATAGTCGAGAGACCACCAAGGCAACATCCATGGTTTGAGCAAGGAGGTCCGCAGATTAGCATACATGGCAGAGGAGCGGATAATACAGTATGTGGTGGATGATGGTTTGAGGATGTACCACCACCACCCACAGGTGGTCCACCCCGACAACAGGGAGCAGGTGGACACGGGAGAGCACAATTATAGGCAACAGAGGCCAATGGCCACGACACTCCAGTGATGATTTGAGGTACAATCTATGTTTATTCCACCATATATGCAGTACATATAGAGAAAGGTTCTAGTAACTATTTTATTTCCATGACACTTGTTCAGAGCTCAGAGATTCCAATTATGTCATCGGATCGATCCTTGTGATTAGAGACTCCTATGGGAGAAGATTCAATGAATAAACAATGGTGCAGGCAGTGTGAGCTCACTCTAGGAGGTGAGAACTTTGGCTGGGATCTTCTAGTAGCAGTGTCGAGGCCTTACAACACCCTCTTGGTTATGATCTGGATATCCACAGTAAATAACCAGATCCACTGTTTTAGATGAAATGTGAGGTGTGTCTATGAGGATGAGATCACGTTTTCCTTCACCTATAAGAAGGAATAGTTTACAGCATAGGATGGAATTTCTTATAAGAGGGTGCAGCCGATCACTCAACAGTATTCTAGCCTCACCCTTAGAGAAGTTGATGTGAGGAGTCTGAGTTATCCTATAGTGGTGGAACCGTATGCTGATTCCTTCCCTGATGATGTTCCAGGACTACATCCTTGCATAGAGGTAGACTTTCAGATCGACCTATTTTCTAGGATGACATCGATATCTACACCAGCATTTCCGATGGCTCATATGGAGCTTCATGAGATGAGGGAACTGATGGAAGAACTATAGAGAAAGGGGTTCGTTAGGCATAGTGTTTCTTCATGGGTATCCCTAAACTTGTTTGGCAGGAAGAAAGATGGAGGTCTAAGGTTTTTTTGTGGACTATCAACTGCTAAACCCGGTGACTGTAAAGAACAAGTACCCTCTGACAAGGATCAATGATCTCGTCGACCAGATGAAGGGAGCTCATTGGAATTCGAAGATAGACCATAGATAAGGCTATCAAAAGCTTTGGGTATAGGATTAGAACGTACCAAAGACGACCTTCAGATGTCGGTATGGCCATTATGTGTTCTTGATGATGCCTTCTGGTGTGACCACTCTCCAGCAGTGTTCACGGGTCTCATAAAAAAGATCTTCCAACCATACCTTGATTGCTTCATGGTGGTCTTCATTGAAGACATCATGATATACTCGGCATTGGAGGAGGATCATGCCACGCACCTGAAAATTGTTCTAGTTACACTTTGAGATTATATGACTTATGGAAATCTCTCAAAGTGACAGTTCTGGATATGAGATGTACTTTTCCTAGGGAACGTTATCTCGAAGGCCATAGTCAAATTTGATCCAGCAATGATAGAAGCAATGCTTGCATTGGAGCCACCCAGGAGTGTGAAGGAGGTTTAGAGTTTCTTGGGACTGGATGGGTACTACCAAGGATTTTTACCGAACTTCTCCAGGGTAGAAGAACCCTTGTCAGCATTGATGAATAAGGGGAAAACATTATTGTGTATAAAGATGTGTCAGTAGAGTATTCAGAAGCTGAGTCAGATCCTGACG
Organism: Viscum album; assembly: GCA_963277665.1. Lineage (NCBI taxonomy): Eukaryota > Viridiplantae > Streptophyta > Magnoliopsida > Santalales > Viscaceae > Viscum > Viscum album. Next base: position 1,854,534,208 of record OY728157.1, read on the forward strand.
AGTGCCCCCATCTTGAGGCTACCCAAAGAGGGAATTTGGTATGTAGTCAACTATGATGCATCAGGGACCGAACTTGTTTGTGTCCTAATGCAGGAGTGAGTGGAGATCACCTACGGCTCACGATAGTTGATACAGCATGAGAAGATTAGTGCTACCCATGACCTAGAGTTAGCAATAGTGGTCTTTGCACTGAATATGTGATGGAACTACATGATGGGTGACCATTTTATAGTCTACTATGATCACTAGAGTCTCAGGTATATCTTATCACAGAAGGACCTGACCCCAAGACAAAGACAATGTCTAGAGTTCCTTTAGGAATATGACTTTCAGATAGTCTATACTCTTGGGAAGGGGGACGTAGTAGCAAAGACACTCAGTAAGAGGTTTGGTCTATAGTAGTTGAGTGTGGTGACAGAGTAATTATCTGCATTGAATATATCTTTCATGGATTGAGATGGATCATATTACCTCCAGTTTATGAATGTCACTCCCCCATTTCTCCATCGAGTTCAGGAGGCTCGGCTTCGGGACGTATACCACAAGGCGAGACGTGCTCAAATATCCTCATGTCAAGCTCTTGATGGATTTTTAATGGTGGGGACCAAGTCATCCTCTTCCGAGGGAACACAATTGTACCGGTGATGCTACGAGAGGAGGTGTTGAGTGATTTCCATACTCCCTATTTACCATTACATTCTAGAGTGGAAGAGATGTACTAGGATCTTTGGCGTCAGTACTGGTGACTAGGGATGAAGAATGCAATGGAAGAGTTTGTATCCCAAAGCCTCACTTGTTAAAAAGTGTAGACCGAGCATCAGGTATCAGCATGCTTAACACAACCACTTGAAGTAACAAAGTGGAAGTGGGATGCTATGTCCATGGACTTCATGACTGGGATACCAAGTACGTCAAGAAACCACGATTCCATCTGGGTGATCATTTATCGACTTAGAAAGTCGGCCCATTTGTTACCCATCGGAGAATAAGGATTAATAGAGAGCCTGTGATGTCTCTACATACAAAAGATTGGGTGACTTCATGGGGTTCCATCAATGATCATCTCAAATTGTGACGTATATTTTATATCCCCCTTGTGGAAGGGATTACAGGAAAAATTCATGACTCAGCTATGCTTGAGCACCACATTTCACCCTCAGACACATGGTCTAGAGGAGTGAACCATACAAACACTAGAGGACATGCTTCATCCTTGTTTCCTCGATTTTTGCCATATTTGGGAGGGAAACCTACCCCTAGTTGAGTTTTCTTACAACAATAGTTACCACTCCACTATCGGCATAGCTTCGTTTGAGTCCTTGTATGAACGACCATGAAGATCCCCTCTTCACTGGATAGACCCATGGGAGTCAGCACTTATGGGTCCATAGTTGGTACATGCTACCATAGTGAAGATGAAGATCATCCAGGAGTAGATGAGGACTTCACATAGCCAATAAAAGTCTTATACTGACAAGAGATAGATACCAACAATGCTTTTAGAGGGAGTCCATGTCTTCCTATGGGTCTCACCCCGATGAAGATTACAGAGTTTCGACCAGGGTGGTAAGCTATCTCTGAGGTTTGTTGGACCCTTCAATATCCTCAACAGAGTAGGCGAGGTTGCGTACCATCTATCTCTTCCCCCACAGATGAATAGGGTGCATATTGTATTTCATCTGTCGTAACAGAGGAGGTACATGCAAGTTCCATCACACGTTATCGACTGCGGCGAGTTGGACATTGACGATGGGATGACATTTGCAGAGTTCCCAATGGAGATATAGGATTAATAGGAGTTGCTAATTTTTGGTCATTTGATTCCTCTGGTGAAAGTTCGATTGCAACATGGGAACCTCTAGCAGAGCATATGTGAGTGGGAGGCTCAGATGCGTGCTCAGTACACCCACTTGTTCGCCTATTATTCTTTTGTATATTTCGGGGAAGAAAAGATATTGGGTGGGGAGAATTTAAAGACATGAAAATTCCATATAATTTATTTAAATTATTTGGGAATATTACGAGTCTTCCAAAATTAACGGTGCTTGATTACGTGGCCTGATGTTCCCTGAATGAATTTATGATGTTTTTTAAAGGTACGTTCAGTAAATGCACGATTGACATTTTATAACTTTTGAAATGGTGCTCGGATTAAAAATATGAGCGCACCTTTGAATCCTTAGTGGTAGGTTTCACTTAATGGAGGCTTAACTTTGATCATAGTAGGGCGAGAGAAAAATTTGAATTTTGGACTATACAAAAAAATAATAAAATAACTTGACAAAGTTATTTTATTTCTTTTCTGTAACTGCTGAGTGGTGGTGGTGGGACCAACGAAATGTCAATCCATTTAATTGATTGATCATTTGTTTTCATAACCACTATGTTGAGAGAGATAGGAGGTGCATTAAAGAATTAATTAATGAACCTCATTAATGCTTTTTTTCATTAAGCTCTCATCCTCTGCTAATTTAAATGAGGCTCAAGGTGGAGTTTTGAAATGGCTTCACCAAGAAAGGAACCACTAGAAAAGTGAAGTGACGTCTTCCACTGGGGAATGGAAGCTTGGAAATCATTGTGGGAATTGATGAAGAATGTTGGTGGCTTCCACAGACATGGATTCTTCATCCACCACTACGATGTCCCCATCAAATTGAGGTAGGGTTTTTTTTGATTAAATTCATGTGTAATTTTTTTCCCTCATTCTTGAAAAGGATGATAAATTATTGAATTAATATAGTATTTTATTTTTGAATTATTTATTCTCGTTTTATCTGGCACTAACCTAGAGGGTGCAGGCCAAATAAACAAGGCACGGACCCTCATCCACTTCGTTTCTTGGTGCATTCTTCACGGGATGGTTTTTTATCATGATAGAAAGTAGAAAATGGAAGCCATGTAGTGATGAAGACATATCGGGAGGGCCGTAGGCACATATGTAAGAAAGAATGGACCACCAGAGCTCACCCGTTGGCCCAATGATGCTCCGCCAGGACGACACCAGTGCGACAACACCGGTGACCGGTGCTGGTGACAGCCGACCCTCGACGACCAAAGAAGAGGGCATCACCGCTTGGGGCCATGGTGGACCAGATGGGGTAGTCGACACCTGGACAACAATTTTGGTGAGGCGGCGCACCATCACACACCACGGTGAAGGGGTCACATCATTGAGGACGAGGTAGGAGGGGGAACCATGCTCCACGGTTCCCACGGACAATGTGATGGTGCCGCGTTGCATCGCTAATTGAAAAGCTGAATGGATATTTTTGAGATCTTCAGGGAGCTGGAGGCCACCGATCTAGAAAGTTGTGCCAACGCACTGGGCTACGTCGCCCGGCGGGCCGCACCCAGCCGACAGGTCGGGCTGGTCCACAACCCAGTGGACCGAACCCTCCACGGCCCAGCCCAACTCAGCCGATCCAGGCCGGTTCCGGCTGGACCCAGTTAACCCAAGGCTAGGCTAGGGCAACCCAAACAGGGTCGGGTCGGCCCAGGTTGGGTCGGGCCTGGTTGGCCCGATACCATACCCCTTCGAGCCCTGTTATACATAATGACTGTATCTTTTATACAAAATGTCAGTTTGATGAACCGTATATGGAACTTGGATCCTGGGAGCGAGATTGTCCTTTTTTAATACTCCACATGTGTTTTGGAGAAATTTTGAGCACTGCAGGGTTGAATTGACCTCGAATCCAACCAGGCCCTCGACACTAAAATGCCAATAACATACAAACTAGGCATCCGGTTGATGCCCTGTCTATTGTGTCATAACCCTTATGAAGTGATAGATCAATGGGTACCTTCTAAGAGGGAATTCGTTCTAGTTGAAATACAATTGATGGCTTGAGGAGCGGTTTCTACGAGAAATAAGCGTTATATGAGAGGGAATCCTATGTTTGGATGAGACATGAGGAATGAAGAGCGATTCTGTGTGAATAAGAACTGGGAGATTCTCTGTGAATCCGAACCCAACAATTATGTGTAAATATACATCCATAAATTCTGTCAGAATCAACACCCAGTGATTCTTTTTGAATCAGTACCGAGTGATTCTGTGTGAATCAGCACCTTTCTATTCTGTATGAAAAATCTCCCATCAATTCTAGGTGGGTCTTTCAGGGGTTAGTACCTGTCGATCTTGTGTGGTTTAATAACAGTTCCTCTTGATAGAGTAAGATGATCTATCCTTAGGGCTAATCATCTGTACTGATGTACTCAGTTATACCTAGTTGTTGAGAACTATCTTTTTCTTTGTGTTTTGTGATTGATATCATGCTTATGGTTTTACTTGTAGAATTATGAGAGACCATTGGGGGTCTCAGGGCCCCTATTGGTTATTGTTATACTCACCATTTTCGGGCTTCTCCCACACATTGGTGTGTCTTGTGCAGATGAAAGATTGACTTGACTAAGACTCGGGAGCTAGGACTTGATGGTGGATGGTGGTGACAGTTGATGTGAAGTTATGTGGAGACGAGACTCACCTACCCTTTAGGTAGGATCCCCGATGGACGATCTCAGGAGATGTTTTCTGTTTTTAGTTGTAGTTTTTTCTTTTCAGTTGGGCTTGTATTCCGACCCTTTATTTCAATACACACCATTACTAAATAAATTTTACTTTATGGTTGCATCTTGTTGCATTCTAGTCTTTGTGTTTGTATAGGTTTAAATGAAATTCCTTCCCATTTTAGAGATACATCTTTCCGATGGTAGTCTGCAAGCCCTAGCCTATGGAAGGCAGGATTTGGGTAGTCACAGAATAGGACCCGGGGGATGGGTCATGAAAATAATAATTATCCGCTGGAATGTGTGGTCAGGGTTTGGGTTTTTTAATTTTGAAGTTGTGATCACTTTCCCACTATAATGTGTTATTTGGAATTTTTGAGGTTCCCACTTTCCCCATAATGTGAGTTTTAATTAAAATAAAAAAAATATTTTGAGGATAATGAAAATGAGGCACAAATAGAAGAATATGAATAATTGACTACTCACCTTGCTCAAATTATTTAAAATTTAAACTATCATGTGAATAATATACTATTAATTTATAATAATGATATGGAATGGTTTAATGATAAACAATATTATCCAATATAGTATATTAAAATATTTAAAGAAAAATAATAAAAAAGATAAGAACTTTTTTGACTACAAGGGGAATAGATAAACAGGATTAAATTTGCTGATCAGATAGATGAGGATAATAAGGATAAGTATGTTGAAGTAGGGAAATACATAGAATCAATTTAAGAAGAAAATGTGACCGAAATGATGACAAAAAATGCATCAAAAAATGGGTATTTTGGAGATCAATTAATAATGGTAATCCATTCTTCTATTTCAATAATTATAAGAGAAAAATATAGGCTCCAACTCTAGAAGTCATTACAGAATGTGAATCTACTACAGAAATGAAAAAGTTTTTGTGGTGCAAGGTAACTTCAAACACAGGTCAGATTTTGATTTATCTGTATTTTCATTAAATTTATCCGAAAATTGCATCTTACCAAAATAACCCTGAATAAAGAAATGATAGATTATGAAGGTAAAAACTACCCCAAATTCACAACATAGTCAGTAGTGGCTCAATTATAGATATTTATATTTATACCATGTTCCAATAAATTTAAAAAGGTAAAGGGAGAGCTAAACAACCATAATATAGTGCAGATTCTAGGAGGAAACCAAGATTTCATAATTTATTTAAAGGACTAAGATTTATTTTATTTTATTCATTTAAAAACTCTCCCAATGGTTGATCTATATATCTATTTGAGTAAGAGAAGGTAAATTTTTGGCAGGGTTTGTACTTTCACTATTCACTTTTATTTTTCATGCCTAAAGATGAAAACAAGTAGTAATAAAATGATTTTCAATAAACATAAAAAATTTTCTTACTGAGTAAAATTAAAAAATTGAGTTCAATTTACATTATGAGATCATAGCTCATGCCATGGGTCTGAGATGGATATAACTTGGTGAACAAATTCAATTGAATTAAGGTAAGGAGAATAATTTTTACTTGTTTATTTTTGTATACTGCTAGTTGCTTCCACCACATGATTTTGGAAAAAGGAAGAAAGAAAAATACAATTAAATTGTTTGATGAACTAAATTGAATTAGATTCACCCACAAAAATGAATTATTTTTGTGTCTCCCACTCACTGATCTAGGAAAAACCAGAACCTACAAGAAATATGTTGATATTTTTTGAAATTTGAACTATAATTTCCATAAATTAAATATATATAAATTGAATTTTTTTGCCTCACATTTTTACTATGATATGAAAATTCATCGAAATGATTACAGATATTAATGGATTTCTTGAAGTTGATTACTAGAATCATGCAATGAGTAAATTGATTATTGAATTTCATGACATAAACATATTTAATTATACTTTTGGCCATTAACAAGTGGAATTTGAAAAAAAAATATTACATATTTTTGTGAGAATATTTATAGAGTGAAACTAGGTTCACCTAAACCTAATAGAATAAGCATTAATATTTTGTAAAATATATGACTATACAAATTCACCTTTGAAATTATTAAGGAATTTTATTGATCAAACCATTTATCCTAAGAACCAAATATTAATTTATCTTTATTAGAACATAGAATGCATGGATGACCATGTTTGGATTGAGCCACATTACAATCAATTATTTTATTTTCGAAACTTACTCATTGTATTTTTTATGATATTCAATTGAATGAGTGTGGGAGATATGTTATTCATGGTGGAGATGAGATGTTGTGTCTTGAGAGGATATAATAAGGAGTTTTAATAGGTTATTGGAGAAGATTCATATTTACATTTGTTATAATAAATTTTTTATCCCTCTAATAAAAAAATAAGAGGAAATAAAAATCAATATCGGTTGTGATTGGTTGAAAAAAATATTAATTACCATACCATATATTTTTATAATATGTGGTTAGGTGGTGGATTTGAGGTTTAATATAATCATGGATTTTTAAAAACTATTAAAAAATTTGGGTTCTATCATAGGTACATAAAAAATCATCACATTCAGACTAATGATCTCAAATGACATCTACTTATGTGGTATAATTGAGACTTATCCTAGGTAAATATTTTTAAAATTAATAAAAGTAGAATAAAACAAGAGAGGGTAGTTTTTATATGAATACATCATTCATGATCCTTTTCTTTACCCTTTAGGGGGTGTGTGATATGAAACTATATTTGGTGAAGAGAATTTAATTATGATTATCTTATCGATATCATGTATTACATGTTAGATTTTATCATCATTTTTGAGACCTATATGTTTCAAAAATCATTACCTACCAAATCTCATCCTCATACTAATTTGAACTTAAATGTATAGCCCATATGATTTATTGTGATATTTACCTTTACATAGTAGAGAAATTAGATTGAATGAAGGCCAGATGTTAAGATAATTCAGATCAGGTATGAATATAAATCTGTAAATTTTTTTACATTGAGAGATATGATAAGAAATTCAGAGTGAGTTAAATTATATATGGGATGGGTGTTAATGAAATTATGAAAAATTTAATTGAAAATGGGGAAATGTCTTGATTTCAAAATTTTAAATAAGTCATGATTTCAGAATTCTTTATTTGGTATTTTTTATTTTTTTAGTCTTCAGTTATAAATTATTTTATAAGTATAATAATGATAAAATTTATCTTTTGATGTATGGATCCTTTTGTTTTGATGATTAGATTTAAATCATGGAAGAGGAAATATGTGAGTGTGGGGGTATTTGATATCCCAAATTTGTATCTATAAATTCATGTTTTTTTATCTACATTTTTTTAATATAGATTTATTGAGTATGATATTCATGTCTAATACTTGTTTTTTTTGTATTCTTATGGAAGGACTGGCATGTAGAGTAACATGGTGGAAAAATTGAAATTAAGGAACATAAAGGAACATTTTGTTGAGCTGTAAAAATAGAAATTTATTATGTAGATTATATTTAATGTTGAATTATAAATGAACAAGATTCTTGTTTATTTATGGTTTGACACATTTTTGTATCATCAAACGATGTTTCGAAGCCTCAAAAGCGAAGAACTAGAATATAACGAAGCTTCAATCAATGGAAATTTACATTATATATCATGGAAAAATTATATAATTATAAAACATCACATGGTGTATAATAAAAAAATTCTATTAAAATTTTATATTTTGTACATTACATGTCATGTAAAAGTTACACGACATGAAAAAATCAAATAGACCAAAACAACTGTTATTTTTATGCCTCTTTGGATGAGAAAAATATCTTTCAACTGGGAGAATAAAATTTAAGATATTATTTGACCCATGGATGGTGAATAAATATATCTCTCCATGTAAATAGAGTGTTCCATCCTGATGAAAATGGGGATTCATTCTACATTGAGGTTAAACAATCAGGACCACCACTAGGGTTTCAAAATAATGTTTTTCATAGATGGTTTTTACTTTTCGCTTTGTTGTTTTTTATTTTTCTATAAACTTTGGGAAATTTATTGATTAATTCCATTATATAATCTTTATTCTGATTCATTTAAAATCTCCAATGTGGGTTTTGATTTTTTTAGTTTTGAATATTACTCAACGATGATTGGAAAAATCCATAGGGGTCAGCAACATCAGTCAAAATGGGTACATGAAAAATTATTATCTTTCATTATTAACTTTAATAATGATAATATTCAATTGGTATTGTGTTGAAACTAATTATACTCATCTATAATATTAATTTATTGAACAAGTTTTTTTGGTAGTAGAATAAACCCAATACGATAAAGGTAATTAATTTAGGACCAATGTATTTTATTATTATTCTTCCTTTTCAATATGTTCCTAAAGAATACATGTATTTTAATCCTTTTTGTGGTGAATAATAAGGGTTTTATAGTAAATTGATAGGGATTAACCATTTATTCTAATGATAAAATTTGTTTATTTTACATCCAATGAGTATTATTGTTTCATAAGTACAGCCAGGTTTTACTTTTAGAAATACCACCAACAGAATTTAATTTATCTCTCTTATGCCTTTTCTATCTTTCTTTCTGAATTTTAATAATTTAATTTATGTCTGTAAATTATTTGAAATAAAATAAATTGGAATTAGTATTAATATAACATTGATTAGAAGTTACAACTTATGTGTCCCCCGATTTTTATGGGATCGACCCCACACTTCAAATTTATTATGCATTTGTAGTTAGTGAAGTTTTAGAACATTAAATTTTTTTAATTTTACTACACTGAATGATTTAATAATTTCTTTTGGATTCATAAAAATTTGACAACATTTCCGAGGATAAAAATGTACAAAAAATTATTAGAGACTGATTTATCAGGTCAACAAATTCTCTTCTCCCATTTCTGTTTACATATTTTATATTAGATATATGTTTTTTCTTTAATTTTTTATTATATTATTCTTCTAGTAGTTTTTGGTTGTTTGCAAAATTAGTTTTTAGATGAACCAATATTATTACCTACCAATATAGTGCAATTTATTACCTACATATCATACCACCTGGTAAACATTGAATTCAGCAGGGTGGTCACATCAGGAAACAATTCTAGATGATTCTTGTTATAATGAATATGTTGAATTTCAAAATAGTAAATTTTGAAAAACATATTTTCATAATTTTATAGGGGATACCAATTTTAAAAAGTACTAAAAATATTTGCAAATGATTAGTACTCAGAAGACAGACTAATCATATTTTTCCTGTATTATGTTGATGTTACAGACTAAAAGAAACATTATAATGAGGTTTAGTTTAATGAACTGGGGGAATTGAAAAATAAAATTTCTTATATCATTTCAAATTTAAATTCTATTTGTAATAACATAACAATAGTTTTTAATGTAGATATAGGTTAGTTGGAAGAAGAATTAGATCAATAGGAGGAATTCAATGTCGTTGAAACAGAGAAACCTCAAGAGTAATATATTCAAGAAGACCATTCCTTCGTACATTATAATGAGTAGAGATTAAAAGATAAACTAACCAGATTAATCATAGTGTGAATTTCATTATATGGAAATGAGGATGGATCAAAATGAAGTACAACTCAACAAACAAGTAGAATTGAATACAAACCTTGATCAAAATATTTCAAATTTTAATTCCTTGTGAATAATCAATGATTAATATATAATGTATATTCAGAATCATTCAAAGATGAAGAATCTAAACAATTGGAGGATTTTAAACTCATATATGAAATAAATTAAGAATAAATCGTAGAAGTTTTTAACTGTGAGAGGAAAAATGAAACATGATGGAACTTATTGATTTAATGGATGAGTGGAAATTGGAGGATGAGGTTGAAGAGGAACAAGTCATAGAATCAAAAGATGAAGGAGACATGAATGAAAAAGATGTTGATAAAAAATGCATCAACCTCATAGGTATTCTAGAGACCAAATAATAATGAGAATTACTCCATAAATTTGAATAAGAAGAAGTTAAACAGATGCTCTTATATAAGAAGTCATTCTCAAATATGAACCCACTGAAGAAAAAGAAGATTTTTCTTTTGGAGAAAGAGAGATACAAGATTTGGTTAGATATCTATTTCTCAAAAATGTAATTAAATTTATAGTCAAATTTCATCCCACCACAAGAACCATCAATAACAAACCTATACATGAGGAAGAAAAGAACTACCCCAGATGCATAATATAGTTTGAATTTGCTAAATGTATGGTAGTTTTCTTTATCCCTTGTTTCAATTGGCTAAAAAAGGTAAAGGTTGATATGAATGAAAATAAAAAATAGAATATTTAAATATTAAAACCAGATTTTAAGATTTATTTCTAATAAATATATTTATTTTATTTTATTTAATCACTATCTCTTTCCATGGTCGATCTCATTATCTTTTTCAGCCAAATACATTAATATTTTAGAAATGTCATGTACATTCACTATTTACTTTTATTTTTAAGCCCAAGAAAGCAAAGAATAATGGTGAAAATGAGCTGATGTATACAATAATTATTCTCATAGTTATTGAAATTCAATTGATGATCTCAATTAAATTCATGAGATCATAGTTTCCATCGTGATCTTAGATCAGAAAGAACGTGGGAAACTAATTCAAAATATTTAGTGAAAGGGGATAAATTTTTAATTTTTTTTTATTTTGTTCACCCCAAGTTTATTATTCCACATGATTTTGAAAAGATAAGAGAAAATAATAATTGAATTGTTATATAATCAAAAATGAATTAGAATCACCCACAAAAATGTTTATTTTTTTTTCTGGACATACTGATCAAGGAGACATCAGCTCTTAGTAGAAGTATGTTAACGTGATAGAAAATTTTAAATATAATTCCCATATATGGAAAGGTTAAAAATAGGCATTTTACGGTTCACAAACCTAGTTCAATGTTTAATTTTAATAAAATGATTTATAATACGATTTTATTTCTTGATGTTTATTACTAGAATCATGCATTTAGTAAACTAATTATTAATTATAATGCCATAACCTGATTGAATTATATATTGTTCCCATTTCTAAGAGTATTATGGACCAAATATTTAATAATTTTCTATGTATATTTATTGTGTAAACCCTATTTCATGTAAATATATTAGAAATTTTATTGATATATTTTCAAATCTGTGATTGTAAAAATTTAATTTTTAGATGATTGAGGTATTTTATTGGTGAGACCATTTATTCTGATATTGATCTATAAATTTATCCTTATTTTAAAAAATAATCCATGGATAACCTTATTAGTATTTATCCACATTATATGCCATTATTTTCCATTCCCACCGTACTCATTCTATTTTTTATGATTTTTAATTGAATGAGTGTGGGGGAGGGGTTATTCATGGTTGATGTGGGATATTGTTCCATGAGATATGATTGTATGGGGTTTCCATGGGGTGTTTTGGGAAGGTTCATATTTATATTCATTGTAATTATTTTTTATCCCTCGTATTGAAAATAAAAATAAAAATATTAGTTTTGACTTGTTATAAAGAAATATCTATTATCAGATTTATGTTTTTTATAATTTTTCATCAGGTGGTGGATGTGAGTTTCATTCCAATCATGGATATTAAAAAATAATAATATTTTGGGGGGTTTTTCATGGGTTGGTAAAAAATCACCACTTCTAGATTGATGAACCCAAAATCAAATGTGGTTAGGTTGTTCGTGGTCGATTTATCCTAGGTATAGATTCCATAAAAAATGGAAAAAACCATATAGGGTCAATTTTAATTATAATTACATCATCTATGAGCCTTTACTTGACACTATTGAGGTTTTGGAGATGAAATTATATTTTGGTGAGGATAATTTTATTATTATTATCTTTTGAATATCATGTTTTATAATTTATTGTGTATCCACCTTTTTGAGCCTACATGTTTTAAATATCAATACGTACAAACCCTTGGCCTTGAAGACATTTGATCCTAATTAAAAATCCCTCATGATTAATTGGGATATTTTTTATTATGTGGTGGAGAAATTCAATTAAACAAAATTATGTGTTTTTGACCATGTACGTGAGATATTATCATAATTTCATTAAAATAGTTTCCTTGAGTGATGAGAGATAAATTACATGGTGAGGTAAATAATTAATGGAATGGGTGTAAATGAAATATTCAAATCAGTAATTTATATGAGGGAATTGGCATAAATTTTAAATTATATATGATGCATGATTTTGGAATTATATATTGGGTGAGTTTTTTTCATTAATAATATTTAGTTTTAATTTTTCTTCTATGTATAATAATTTTAAAATTCTCTTTTTGAAGTATAGACCATTTTTTTTATGTTGATACTTTTTTCATGAATGAGAAAAGATTTGGGTGTGGGGGTATTTTACTTATATGTTTTGCATATATATATTCATGTGTCATTATCTCTATTTTATTGAATATTTATTGATTGAGAATGATATTCATGCCTATCATTAATGTTTTTTTATTATTTATATAGGACTAACATGTGGATCAATTTGAAGGAAAAAATGATAATAAAAAAAATGAACTTTGGGCCAACCCATACTAAGGCTCCACGTAACAAAATGAAATTGTGGATTATGATGATATTTAATATTTAATCCAAAATGATATGATTCGTATTGAATGAATGTTTCACATGATATTGGATGATCACATGATGATCAGGAGGCTCAGAATTGAAGAACTGGATAAAAATGTGGCTCATAACATTGGAAATTGACATTAAACATCTTTTAAATAGTACATCATGTGAAAAAATTCAAAGAGTGAATGTAGAGAAAGACATGAATATTTTCAGGCCTGTACATTCCACGTCATGTAAAATATGAAAAACGTGAAAATGATGGGTAGACAAAAAGTGGTGATTTTTGATGTATCTTCAAACTTGAAACATATCTTTTAACCTAGGGAACACCATTTAAGACCATATTAGTCCCATGGAATACAAAGGAATATATCCCGAAATGTAAATAGAGGATTCCAACAAAAAAAATTGGTATTCATTCTTGGTTGAGTTCCAACCACTAGTAGGTTTCTACTAGGGTTACGACCTGAAATTCTTTATATATAGGTTTTTATTTATACTTTTGTGTTTTATATATTGGTTTAAATGTTGTAAGATTTATAATATAATTCAATTATATTCTATTTTCTCTATTATTTCAAATCACTCCACAATGGGAGTTGGTTTGTTCATTGTTGGTGATTACCCAAGGATGATTGGCTAAATATGAAACGGAGAGCATAATCAATCAAAATGGGTGTGTACATAAATTTTCAATTTCTTTTTTCACATGAAAAATGATTCTACTAAATTGGTATTTTGTTGAAACTAATTATACTCATGTATCTTATTAAATCATGGGCTAAGTGCATTTGGATGAAAATTAATCCCAAAAATATAATGATAAATAATTCACAACCACTAGATTTTATTGTTATTCTTCTTCTGTAATATGATCCTAAAGAATCATGGAAATTTAATTTATCTATCCATGATGAATTAATGGACCATGGTAGATTGATAGGGAGTAACCATTTCCTCTTTCAATAATATTGACTGGATGCACAACCAATGAGTATTATTGTTTTTCAAGTGCAGTCATGATTTCTTTTTATCAAGACAACCCATAGAAGCCAGTCTATCACTCTTCAGCCTTTTTTATCTTTATTTCTGATATTTAACTGTTTAATTTTTTATTTAATTATTTTAAATTAAATCATTAAAAATTTTAATGTTATATCCTTTGAACAATATTTTCCATTATTTCATTTCGTACACTATGTGGTATTATCCTCATAATTCCACTATACTATGAATTTGTTGTTAGCGTGGTTTTAGAACTTTATAAATTTTTAATTTGATTATTCTAGAGGATTAAATGATGTCCCGTAGAAACATCTTATTTGGGAACCATTTCTGCGGAGAAGTGGAGTGTAGAAAATGAATGGAGACCAATTTTTTAGGTCAAACGCTTTTGTTGTCCAATATATTTTTTTTACAGAAATTATTTTATGTATTTGTTTTTTAAATTAATTTTTTTATTACTCTTATTTTGGTTTTTAGTGGTGTGTTTGATGAGTTTAAATATGAACCAATATTATTCCCCGACACTAGAGTACAATTTATTCCAGAAGTATCTAACCACTTGAGAATCATAGAATTATGAGGGGCGTCTGTATCGAGAAACCATCTCAGATGATTTTCATTCAATTGAATATGATGAAGTCCAACATCATTAATGTATTAAAAAATTATTTCAATGCTAGTTAGGAGACCAAAATTTTCATAAATACTAAGAAAAATATTGGGATGAGCAGTCCATAGAAAAAAATATATAAAATTTATCATTCCGTAAGTTGAAGTTAGGAAAAAGGATGTACTATAACAAGGTTGAGTTTAGTGAACTGAGAGGAGTCATAAATCCAATTTCTCATTTTATTTCAAATTTAAGTTATCATGTTAACAATATATCAATAGTTTATAATAACGAGATAGGTTTTTTGAAGAATAATTAAACCGCCTGGAGGAATTCAATGTTTTTATCACAAAGAAACCTCAAGAAAAATACATTCAATAATTCCATTCCTTTTGACAATATGATGAGAATTTCATTGTAGATAGACTTTCCAAATTACTCATAAAGTTCATTGTATTACTGGAATTGTGTATTGATGAAAATGAGGCACAACTCAAAGAACATGGAGAGTTGACTAATTACCTTTCCCAAATTATTTCATATTTAAATTCCCTTGTAAATAATCTACCTTTAATTTATAATACATGTATGGAATTTTTTGAGGATGAATATATTAAGAAGTGGGGGATGTTAGACCCCTTGATGAAATAAAATATTAACAAATAGATTAGCTTTTGAAACTATGAGAAAAAATAAAAAAATGATAAGAATTATTGATCATATGGATGAAGAGAATGATGAGAAAGAGGATTAAGAGAGAGAAGGATTATAATTTAATGAAGAAGAAAATTTAAAGGATGGTTATGATGATCAAACAAAAATCGACCTCACATATATTCATGAGACCAAAGAATAATAGGAGTCTCTACTTCAATTTTAAGAATATTATGATATAAAGAAGGCTCTAACTCATGATGTAATTCCATAATGTGAACCATCTAATGAAAATGACGATGTCATGATGGAGTATGATACATATATACTTTCATCAGATTCTGATATCTCTATATTTTCACTAAATTTATACTCAAATTGTAGCCCACCACAAGAACCATAATACAAATATGTGACATAAGGAGAATAAATAACACCACCTTATGTACAACATGGTTAGAAGTGGATAAATACAAAATGTTTAACATTATTACATGTTACAATTAGTTAGAAAGGTAATGTTTGAGATAAACGACCATAAAAAAGTTCATCTATCGAGAGAAAACCTGGATTTCAAAATTGATTTCTACAAATTATATTTATTTTATTTTATTCACTAAATAACTCTCCATATCAATCTCATTATCTGAATGAAAAAAAATATTTTAAAATTTTCAAAGGGAATTTACTTTCATTGTATAATTTTATTTTTAAATCCAATTGAAGGAAATGAGGAAGAAAATTAAGTGGTGTATATATTAACAATTCTATTCATGAGTGTAATTAATGTCCTGAGATCTATTCACATCATAAGATCACATTTCATGTCATTATCCTAGTTTAGATCAAACGTGATAAAATCATTCAAAAGCATTAATGTATGGGGTGTACCTTTTAAATTTTTATATTTTTTCACCCCTAGATTTTCCACCATGTGATTTTTTAAAAATGAAGATAAAAGAGAAAATTAATCGAATTTTTTCATGAATTGAATTAAATTAGAATTCCGTAAAAAATTGAAGGATTTTTTACTTGTACTAAATGATCTTAGATACATCAACAAGTATGAGAAGTATGTTGACATTTTATAAAATTTTCTATTAATTTCACTTAAATAGAAATGTTATAAATGGATGTTTTAGGAGTAACTTTTCTACTTCAATTTTTAATTTCATGAAAATTATTGCTCATATGATGATATTTCTTGATTTTGATTCAAAGAGGCATGAATTGAGTAAATAATTTTTTTTCATTTTCATACCATGACCTAATTTATTATATTATCTTCCCATTCCAGTGAGGATTATTGACAAAATATTTTCTCTTTTTTTATGTAATCTCTTGATTGAATCTTGGGGAATGTAAAACTACTAGAAGTTACATTTATATATTGTCAAAGATATGACTATAAAAATTCACTTTTGAAATGATTGATGAATTTTATTGATGATCCCATATATCCGGATAACCACATGAAAATTTATACATCTTAGCTTATATAATCCATAGATGACCTTTTTCAGATGGAACAACATTAAAAGCTGTTATTTTCCTCTGCTACCATACTCTTTGTATTTTTTATGATATTCAATTGAATGATAGTGTGTGAGGGGTTAATCATGGTGAAGATTGGTTGTGGTATCTTAAGAGGATACAATATGATATTTCCATTGGGTTTTGTGGAATGATCATATTTACATTCATTATAAATCAATTTTTATCAATATTTTTTATAAAAAAAATGAAAAACAATAAAAATAAAATGATTTTGACATGGGTGTAAAAAATAGCCATTACCATGATTTTTATAACATATGTATAGGTGGTGGTTGTGAGTTTTATTCAAATAATGATTTTTTAAATAATAATAAAAACTTTGGTTTGTTTCATGGGTTAATAATAAATCAGCACTTCCAGACTGACGATCTGAAAGTAAATTGTGTTTAGGTGATATATATAAGACTTCTCCCATGTATAACTATTGAAAAATATAAAAAAAGTGAGGTTCATTTTTATTATGACTGTTTTGTCCAATATCTTTTATATCATGCTTAGTGGGGGGTGTGTTTGATGACATTATAGTTTTGTGAGTATCATTTCATTGTGAATATCTTTTGAATATCATGTATTATACTTGTGATTTTATCCTCATTTTTGCATCACATGTTATAAAAATTAATACCTACAAACACTAAACCTCATATTGATTTAGTAATAGTTTAAAAGACCTCATGATTAATTGTGATATTTATATTTACAAGGTGGAGAAAGTAGATTCAATGTCACCCTATGATTAGGATCATGTACTTTAGTTTTGAGAATAACTCCATTAAAATTGTTACCTTGGGTGATGAGAGAAAAAATTCATTGTGAGGTAAATCATAAACGGTATGGGTGGTAATGTAATGTGGAAATATGTAAGTGAAAAGGGGGAAATGTCTTGATTTGGAAATTATAAGTGAAACATGATTTATGAAATCATCATTGGGGATATTTTGTTTTGTTACAATCTTTTGTTATAATTTTTTTATGAGTATAATTATTTTAAAATTACCCTGTTCATGTGTGGACCCCCTGTGTTTTGATGTCTATATTTTTCTTGAGGACAAGAAAAGATTTGAGTTTGGGGGTATTTGATATCTATTTTTGTATCTATATATTCATGTGATGTTCTCTGCATTTTAACTGAATATTGATTTATGATTATGAGATTCACGCATGATATTAATATTTTTTAGTCTTAGGGTAGGATCAATATGTAGAGAAATTTTAAGGAAACATGGATATAATGGAATATAAGGGAACTATGTGCCAACCCAAAAAGTGTATTATAATTAAAAGAAAAACTTATTATAATGATGATATTGAATATTTAATCTAAAATTATTAAGATTCCTATTGAATAAAGGTTTCACATTATTTTGGATGGTCACATAATGTTTGGAAGGATCAAAACTAATGAACCCATGTAAGAGGGGGATTGTAGATTTTTAAATCGACATTACACATCATGTAAACATTACTCTACATGAAAAAATTACAAGGAAATTATGATGAAAAATCTATGAATATTTTGGTGTCCATACATTACATGTATTGTAAAAGTTACATGATGTGAAAAAGTCAGGTACACCCAAAAGTGATGATTTTTTTATATATTAGGATGGTAAACATATATTTCAATGTGGGTATTTCCATTTAAGACTATATATTACCCGTGTAAGATAGAGGAATATATATGGAAGTTTAAATAGAGATTTTGATCCATAAGAAAATGGGGAATCCGTCCAGGTAGAGGTTCGTCCACCAGAAGGCTACCACTATGCTTCAGACCCCAAGTTTTTCATTGATATATTTTTATTTATACTCTTCTATTTTATATTTTACTATAAATTTTTGGTGACTTATAATTTAATTTCATTCTATTCTATTAAATCTCATTCTTATAATATCTCTTCTATGGATTTCAGTTTATTCATTATTGGCGACCACTCAACGCCAATTTGCTAAATCCCTAGGGGAGAGAAGAATGAGTCAAAATGGGTGTGTACAATGTTTTTATGTTTATTCATTCCCTTTTATAATGATTATATTCAATTTTTATCGAATTCAGACTCATTATTCTCATATCTTTCATTAAATCATGGTCCAAGTGTGTTTGGTAGCAGATGAAACCCCACATGATAAGGGTAATTAATTTACGACCATAAGATTTTACTATTCTTCAACTTTGGCAATCTGATCCTAAATCATATTTGTATTTTATTTAATATAGACATGAATAATTAGGGTTATATGGTCAATTGATATGAATTTACCATTTCATCTATCAACAATATTTATTTATTGCAAAACCAATTAGTACTATAGGTTTGTAAGAGCATTAAGAATTTTTTTTTGAAAAATACCATAAAAGCCAGTTTATCTCACTTATTCATTTACTATCTTCATGTTGTCATTTTAATTATTTAATTGGAATAATTTATTTATTTTAAATAAAATCAATTGAAATTGGGTTGAATTGATATTTGATCGAGTGGTTCCATTTTTTAGTCCCATGTTTATATGGGATCGATCTCATACATCCACTTTACCATGAATTTGTAATTAGTACAGTTGAAGAACATTTTAAATTTATAATTTTATTCTATTGAAGGATTTATTTATGTCCATTGGATGAATCATCTTATTTATTGTTTTTAATAACTACTTTTTCATTTCTTTTTTATTAATGTATAATGTTATTCTAAGAATTATTCCTTGACTCCTGATTTATAATGAATGCATTTTGGGAATTATATTCTTATATATCTTGATTATACCAATATTGTTTTTAAAAGTTTGGGGCTGAAGCCTCATTTTATTATTAATGCAAAGCAATGACCTCTTTTAACTGGGTAGAGGGAGACCCATTACATAGCCCGAAGGCCCAGTGGGCTTGTAGCCCATTACATATCCCGTAGGCCCAATTTTTTTTTCCAATGCCCATTCTGTGAATATTAAACTGCCTGCTACAGTACTCACACAGTACCGCCGCTGCTACAGTGCCCTGTCACCACTACAGTACCCACCGATCTACAGTACTACCACTACTATAATACCTATAATGTACGTCTACGGTACCGACGCCCAATGTGTTTTGAACCCCCATTATATTCTTTGATTTTTATGTATTATGTTTTACATTAAAAAGAATATTATCTCAATGCTTTATTTTGTTTCAATCCCAAAGAATAGGAAGTAGAGTGTAGCTTATGATAAGCCTAGATGGAATCCTAGTTTAGTTCTATATTAGATAAATGTTAATGATTTGTGTTGAATTTATTCCCTAAGTAACTAGCCATCAAATACACTAAACCTTCTCTTGGAGTGATTATCTAAATATTTTTGATATATAATGATAAAATTATGGAAATAATGTAAAATATGCATATGTTTAGTTTGGGTCTCATTAAATATAGCGTGAAAATAAAATTAGCACATTGGATTTTCATGGTTTATTAAGAAGACATACTATTTTCCACACTTAGAATGTATAAGGCATGGATTCATTACTATAATACTATAAGTAATTCAAGTGGTATTTTGCTATAAATCATCCTAAAACGTGGCACACAATATTCCTGGGTGAATGGTCACTATATTACATAAGTGTTCAATGTAGTGTACTATTGATTATTTTTGTACGGGTGTCCCATGAGTGTCTATTTATCTATTTATTTTTAATTGAAGATGATCAGTTGTTCAGAACATGATACCTGAGGATTAAATAGATCTAATCCACATTCTCTTATAATAATTTCATTAAATTTGAACTAATCTTCAAGAACACAACTTGCATATCATCCACTTATTATACCACAATGTCATAATTATTCTCACAAAATTTTTCATTTTCTTTCTCAACTCAATGATATTTTGTGATCTTCAAACCCATAAACTCTTAATTTTATAGGAAACCATGACCTGAATTATATCAATAGAAATAAATCAAGCCTATAAATATGTTTCTTTTTCTTCCTCTAAAATTGGATTCATAAATTTATTCACTGAATTATGGTCAACTCTTTCTCAAATAATCAACTTTTGTACACGAGTGATGATTTCATTTAGCATATGTAAAATATGATCATCTTCATCCCTGATTTTTCATTAAAATATTTACACCACACTGCAAAATATTTGGAATTATAAAACATTTTACTAATATTAAATCATCATATTTTTTCATTTACACATATATCATTATGATTTTTTATTTTCTATAATAAAATATCAAATATCAATATATAATTTTGTTCCCACATGCATCATTATATTTCATAATTTTTTCATATGTGGGAATCCCCCATGATCTCATATTCTTTTTCCCTCTTCAAACCATTGAGTCCTAGGAAATTTAATGATTGCCATTTTTTATTTCTCTTATCATTCTCATTTTCTCTCATTGATGTCTCAAACATTTTTAGTATTCTATAGTTTTTCAACATCCTAGATATTCTCTAATTTATTATCTCTCATTATATCAATTAAAACTCATTAAATTATTTCTAAATTGATCTATCTAAAATGTTTCATATTAAACCTATAAAAGTTATAACATTTCATTCCAAATAAAAAACTATTTTAGATTCCTCTACAACATGCTCAAATCCTAAAAAACAACCACTAAAACTTCACATTAATCTCCCCATATATATAATAATTAAATATATTTATATGAAACATGGTTCATATTTGTGTAACTTGAGATCTCCATTAAATACAATTTCAAAAATTTTAAATTATTAACACATTTATATAGTAGGTATTCTTAACTGAAATAACTATATATCAATATTGAGTCAAAACATATTGTGAAATTTAAAAAATATCATATCAGCACAATAATCATATTATTTTCCTTCAACTTTAATTAGTATGTGATGATTTTTGAATATTTTGTTTTGAAAATAATATTCTGATAGAAGAGTAATATCCTCTCATATAATTAGAATTTAGCCAAATATTTAATCATTTAATATAATGGAATAATTAAATTCAGGTCATGTTAGAATAATTAAAATATAAAAAATTATTTTCGTCAAAATTAAAAATTTCTAGAAACTAAATTTATCACCATTCTTTGGTCTTCCTTTTTCATGGTAGAAGATATGTTTTCAGAATTTTTTTATTGAGTCACTAACCCTTTTTGGTATTTATGATATTTAAATGATTTTAGAACCATCCATGAATTAAACCATCAATTTTTTCTTCATAATAAACAAGTATATAAATACTTCATTTTTGACCCAACAAGAACACGGAATTCATCCAAGTATAAAGAAATGCACCAACAGAAAAGACTGAGTAATAGAATTTTCAAAAGAAAACTATGAATAAATACATATGTTTGATAATAAATATATACAGTTAGATATAAAAAAATATATTCCAAAAATGATTCTTATGTTGAGATTAAAATTGAATATGCTTGGATCCAAATATATTACTGTCAATTACTTTTACATTTTCAGTGTGGAATAAAATAATATATGATATAGGAATAAAAACCCATATGATTGTTGTAAAATTATTCTGATCTACATGGAATTATAGAATTTATAATTTTTTATCCTTATTTTCTTAAACTCATCTCCAACAATATCAAATCATTTAAAAACATCAACCAAAATCCTTAAACACAAATCTTAATAGCCTTGAACCTCAAGTAAATTTGGATGGATTATCTAACTCTTCAATCCATTTGAGACATTTTTTATTTATTTCAATAATATCAATTGGACTATTTTCACCTACAACCTATAACTTCACTACTTATTGGAATGATGCAGGAAACCATTTTCCCAACTTTCTTTCAAAAGAGGTCAAGATCATTCAATCATCTAATTTATTATCCTGCAACTCAATGGTGTCCAGTTTGATATCAAAAAAGAAAAACCAAATTTATTTTACAACACATGATACTCAATTTATATATCCGGTAGTAGTATATTAAATATTCATTACCCATAATGCATGGAAAACCTCTACTTCATGTATTGGGTGGACACTTCTAATTAATCAACAGAGTTTCTCCATGATTACATTGACTTTTAAATAATAAACTAAGAGTGGAAAAAAATAAAACATTAACATGACACAATCCACAAGGGAAGTTAACATAATACTATTTTAATTAAATATTTTATGAGACAAGATAAACAGTATAGGGACTGTTCATTCTTTTAGTAAAACAAGGGTTTATCTAAGAGAGGATTTATTAGAGTTTGGGATGTTGTTAGCATTATATTATTAATAAGTATACTAACATGTAGTATAATGTAATGTTATTTAATATATTTCCCCACTAATTTTTTATATATCTATTATATTTTCATAGCTACTATCTTTAACTCACAGTCATTCATTTATTACTATTGGTGCATCAAACCCCTTATATATCTAAAATCATATATAAAAATCATCCCATTCACATTGTATTCCTTCACATTACATAAGTGAGAAATGGATTAACCCATGTAATATCCCTATTATGATAACATGGATTCTTCCAAGTATTTATGACTTAATAAACATGTTTAATATCTTCAATATTTTGTAGTTTACAGTACAAAATATCAAGGGTTATGTGATTTAGTAATGGTTTATGGGAGTTTAATCCAATGTAAAATTTGTTGAGTATAATTGGGATTAGAAGAGAGAGTTTAGTAGGGTTCTTGATCATGAATCAGGTAATGTTATGGGGTTCATCCTCTCTATGTAGGTGATATGTCCATGTTATATTTTAATAGTAAAACTCAAGGTTGGTCATACTAGACTAGGTGATCTAGGTTTATTGAGTGAGATAGAAATCCAACTGATTTCACTTGTTAGGGATTGTGAGTTGTTACATGGAATGGTAAGGGTGTCCTATGTGTTAATAATAATTATTAGGTGAAGTTGGAAATTTTAGGGGATTACTAGTGCCAATTTTAGGATTCAAGATACAAGGTTAACATATTTTTGATATAATCCTAGAGAGATAGGGTCTTGGTTGTGTACAAATTGTGAAATTTTATTTTCATTACTACCCTAACCTGGGGAGTCATAATTTTATAGTATACCTCTCATTAAATTAATAAATAGAAACTCTAGAGGTATCAGTAGGTTAAAATCCACTCTCTAGATGCTCAAATACCCTAGGGGATTATTTTTATATGATCTAATTACCATATAATAATTTTTATGGGATCTACTATATTAAACATTTCCCTTTTTGTAGTATATATTACGAGTGAAATTAAGTTATGGGGGTGTTATTTTGTTGTGATCCACCACCTTGATGAAAAATGATTCTAGGTGTCACTATATTATAATCTACTACCGAGATAATCATTTTTGGAAAACTGGCCACATGATTTCCTCACCTTGATTTGGTTCATTGATGCATGGCTAGCACATTTAATCCACATCCTCCTATCTTTTGAGTGTATGAATTTTGTTATATCTAAGATAGTATAACACTAGTGCAATTAGGTATTGTGGTTTCATGGTTATTACACAATGAAACTATGTGATTACTGTCATTTTTTATATAAAAAATTAATTTATTTTATCATACACACACATATTAATTTATTAATATATATGGATAATTATTGGTGGTGACCTACAATGATTTATGTCCACACCCAACACAGGTGTCATAGTTCATTTAAACCATTTTGTTTTGTAGAGACTCGGGTTTTTTCCCTGTTAGACTTTTGATTATTTCTACAAATAATTCTAGATCTAGGCGTGAGGACGATGTGCGATTCCGAGGCCCGGTTTGCCCAGAATTTATTATATAAAAATATTAAGCATTTTTATATTATGCACATGGAAGTGGTGTGATATATCACAAAAGGTAGCACATAATGGGAAACTAAGGGCACGGTTGAGTCCAAAACGTGCCGTTTACCCTAGGTGGGGTGTAAACTTTGCGGGCACGGGCCTGCGATGGAAAGCGGCACCCGGGGCATTTTCATAAATAAGTGGAAAAGTCCATTTATGAGCGTCGGCTTGAATAACTTCGGAACTGAGTGTCGGATCTCAAATCCGAGTCCACCGTTGCATTCTGAATGGTGCGTTTACCATAGGGGTGACCTTACTGTTGTCGGCATCAAGTGCTGAGACAGAGCTGAGTTGGTGGGGAGTAAAATGTGTTGTGTTATAAAAAAAATAAAAATAAAAACATTTCACCCCTACCACTTACGCGAAGAAAGAGGACGTCTCCTCTCCTCTTCCTCCTTTGATGAACAATCCGTAAGGGTGCCACCGTTAGCCTTTTTCGACGCAGATCGTCAGCAGATCGAGCTTTAGGGCGTCGCTGATGTCGTTCTGCACCCAAACCATTGGCGTTTTTCCCACAAGGTAGGCGGTTTGCGTTTTAATCCCCCGATCGATTTTTTTTCTATGAATTTCTTCGTTTTGAGGTTTTTTCAGGGAAGATCATGTCTCGAGGGTCACACTGGTGCTTTTGGATCGCAAAATGGACCATCGGGGTGCCCCGGGTGGTCCGCGGAAGGTCCGCCAGCACCGGCAGAGCCGCGGCGGACCGCGGCGGACCGCAGCAAGCCATGGAGGACCGTGGCGGACCACAGAGGCCGGCCGCCCAGCACAGTGGCACTATGCTCCGCATGGAGGAGGGCCTTCGGCCAAGGTGGGCTGGCAACGATGGCCGGTCCGGGCCAGCCGGACCGGCCGGTTCAGGCCGCTCTGGCCAGTTTTTGTCATACGGGGGTCTTTAAACCCCCGTTCCATGCAATCCGGCAGTTGGATTCACATGCCATTTGTAGTGACACGTCCCTAGAGTTGAATCTAACCCTCTGGTGTGGGTTAGAGGGTTTAATGGTTCGGGTTTGTGGCCCGAGAGTTAAAAACGTCGTAGAAAATAAAATAAAAATTATTATTTTACGACTTCGGGCCATTGTAACTTCTACCCAGAGCATCCGAATGACATTCCGTCAGTGGAGTTGAGACCCTAATGGTATGACAGCCTTTTTTGAGATCTACGAATGCCAGATCGGGTTGTGGTATCCCCCAGCAGACCTTAGGAGTGATCTCCTATCTGTGAGATCTTTGTCTACCAGCGTGGGTTCTGATATCCCATAGCGGACCCTAGGAGTGATCCCCTATCTGAGGAGTTCAGCGGTTATGGTTTTTAGCGGGGTTTTCCTCAGTGACGGTATCTGATGAGCGTGGTCTATTGGGTGAGCATCTGAGATGTTTTCTTGGGTCCCGATGGAGTGTATCTCTCAAGCGCATGTCATCTGGGATGACAGTGATCGTGGAGTGTGTTCCCCGGGTTGTGAACCGTTGCTGGTGATGAGGTCATACCTCAGATGGCTTGTTGCATGAGCTGTGTATATTTGGATTGTTTAATGTGTATGTATTGGTATACACCTAAGCTGAGCTAACTAGTTGGTTTTAGCCGAGGATGGTCATGAGATGGAGTTTCTCTCTCATCTGTGTTCCCTCTGGATGGAATTAGCGGAATGTTTCCTTTCAGTTTCTCTCATTGGTTTTGGGTTTTTGGGGTACCTACTAAGTATGTTTATACTCACCCCTTCACGAGCTTTTCCTGCACATGTTTGTGTCTTGTGCAGACCACATGCCTTTCGATGGAGTCCCAAGTGGACCCGAAGAAGGTGGAGCTGAGTGAGCGAGACTGACCGGGGTGTTTTCCAGTGCGGTGCTGAGGGATCTTTCCAGCTCGTGGTAGTGGCAGCGTTCCCCTTCTTCTGATAAGGTTGGATGTGCTTTGTAGTTTTCTTTTGGGGGGACCTATTTTCCCTTTTGTACTTTTTCTATCGCACTTTGGTTTGGGATACATTGTATGCATGCATTTACTTTTCAGTTTTCTATATCTTTTCACTATTTCATGGAGGTGTTTGTGGGTGCATGTGTATATGTACCTTAGGCTAATGGATCCCATGTGTGTGATAGCCTACTCGGCGCTAGACGCTAGCCCTTGGCCTATTGGAGGCGGGCTTGGGGAGTTGCGGCTCAAGATCGGTTGGGTTGGGTCGTGATAGAGTGGTATCAGAGCAGGTTCCACCATTGGGATCTCAGAGCGTAGCTGGTCTAGCTGTGAGTTTGGTTTGGGTTGCATAGAGGCAGCATTAGGATGTTTCGAGTTCAGCTTTCTGGCCAGGGACTCCAGTGTTGGTGTAGCGGTTGATGTATCCATACACTAGGACTATTATAACCTGCCTATCGACTTGGGACATTCGTACACTGGTCACATGGACATAATGGTACATGAATCATATAGGACTAGGTTTTTGGGATTTTTCCTTGTCCTTCTTGAGTTAGCTCTCTAGATATTCTCTTTGACTGTGGTGCGTCTTGAATGTATTTCAGGATGCCTCCATGACGACAACCAGTGAGGGTTCCATAGAAAGATTGTGCTGAAGATCCACCTCATGCAGAGGTTGTGGTCCAGGGTGCATGTTCTAAGGTTGGACCTCCAGGTGCTCCACTAGTTGAGCCACCACCTGTCGAGCAGCTGGTTGTGCCGGCAGTGTATGACGAGGTTGCACATAGGCTGAGTGCGCTACATGAGTTCCCGAGGCAGCGACCTCTAAGGTTCCGGGGTGATCCAGACCCCCAGGCAGCTGATGACTGGCCTGAGGCAGTCACCTGAGTTTTCCGCCTAGTGAGGACACCTCCAGATCAGATGGTGGTCCTTGTGGCGAGCCTTCTGCATGGTTCAGTCGATCGATGGTGGAGACTGGTGACGCAGTCCCATGATGAGGAGAAGCTCACATGAGCAGATTATAAATGACTCTTCAGGGAGGAGTTCTATCCGGTGACGCTGAGGTCATTGCAGATCCAGGGGCTTCTGCAGCTTCGACAGGAGAACTTGACCATGTCGGATTACTCAGTGAGGTTTATAGACCTGTCACACTACTCCCTGGATATAGTTAGAGACCCTTTCTTTAGGGCTCATACATTCGAGTAGGGCTTACGCAGGGACATCCGAGCAGGTGTGGTTTTCTTGTGCCTTCCCACCTATGCGGGGGTGATGGAGCGAGCGTTGGGGTGGAGAGCTTTCTGGCTGAGCAGATTCCCCCTGTTAGTGTTAGGCACGTGAGAGCTGAGACTTTTTCAGTCAGATCAGCATCTGGTAGCCAACAATAGACTCAGGGGCCAGGTCGTGGGTGACGTTTCAGGAGGCGACCCTAGGATGGAGGATCTGAGGCTCAGGTCTCACAAGGCTCATAGGCCATTTTTGTTCAGCTGCAGGAGAGGGGGCGTTATGCTTGCGATGGTCGGGGACATCTTCCTTGTGATTGTCCGACCCGATGTGCTGCTGAGAGGGAGATGGTCGATGGACTGCCTTGGAAGAGGCAGCATCTCTAGCAAGGATGTCCGCATGGCGATAGATGTGGCGGCGGAGTGGGTGCAGGAGGATGAGGTGGTAGGCGGTATCAGTTGCCACCACCCCCACCCGCAGGTGGTCCACGCCAAGCTCAGGGAGCTGGTATCCGAGGGCGAGGACAGTTACATGCCCTGGAGGATATTGACCCGGAGGATCCCTGGATAGATAGATTTACGCCTTGTGTCCTTTCTACTTTCTGTAGTAGTTTGATAGACACTGTTTAGCGGTACTCTTTCATTTTTGTTGATTAGTTGAGTTTTGTTCAGGGCATTGGTAAGACCATGGGTGGGTGTTTTTTGGCGTGCTTCGAATGCGTAAGGAAGTGGGATCCTTCCCCCACCAAGACATGTTTTTGTGACATGATTAAAACCGTGCGGGTGAGTCTGTGCTGCCCAAAGAGGATAGTGTTGAGGTGTGGTGGATGAGTCTCTCAGACTTATGTGTTCAGGCATGGGTGTTTATTGGCGAATTCGCTAGTGTGGGAGACCCAGTTGAGAGTCCAGTCACTTCCCTTGAGCTTAGAGATTTTTGGGGACATAATGTTCTAAGGGGGGAGGATGTAGAGGCTAAGTTTTTGGCCTTATGAGACTTTGGATTATTTCTACGAATAATTATAGAGCTAGGCTCGAAGACGGTATGCGATTCCGAGGCCCGGTGTGCCCGGAATTAATTTTATAAAAATATTAAGTATTTTTATAATATGCACGTGGAAGGGGTGTGATATCTCCCAAATGGTAGCTCAGAAGGGGAATATGAGGGCATGGTTGCGTCCGGAACATGTCGTTTACCCTTGGTGAGGTGTAAACTTTGCGAGCGTAGGCCTGCGGTGGAAAGCGCCACCAGGGGCGTTTTCGTAAATAAGTGGACAAGTCCATTTATGAGCGGCGGCTCGAATAACTTCTGAAAGGAGTGTCGGATCGCAAATCCAAGTCCGTCGTTGCGTTCATAAAGGCACATTTACCCTAAGGGTTACCTTACCTTTGTCTGCATCAGGCACTGGGATAGAGGCGAGTTGGTGGGGAGTGAAATGTGTTGTGTTATAAAAAAAATAAAAATAAAAACATTTCATCCCCGCCCCCTTACCTCCTATGCGCAGTAAGAGGACGTATCCTCTTTTCTTCCTCATTCGACAAACAAGCCGTAGGGGTGCCACCGTCAGCCTTTTTTGACGCAGATCGTCAGAAGATCGAGCTTCAGGGCGTCACCGGCGTCGTTCTGCACCTGAAGCTTCGGCATTTCTCCCGTGAGGTAGGCGGTTTGCGTTTTAGTCCTCAGATCCTATTTTTGCTATGAATTGCCTCGTTTTGAGGTCGTTGCAGGGAAGATCGCATCCCGGGGGTCGCACAGGTGCATTTGGATCGCAAAATGGACCACCGGGGTGCCCCCCACGGTCCGTGGATGGTCCGCCGGCGCGGCATCGGTGCCGGTGGAGCACGACGGCACTGTGCACCGCACGGCGGAGGGCCGCCAACCATGGTGGGCCGGCGGCCACTTTTTGTCATACGAGGGTCTTTAAACCCATGTTCCTTGCAATCCAGGAGTCGGATTCGCGTGCTATTTGTGGCAACGTGACCCTAGAGACGAGGCAAACACTTCGGTGTGGGTTCAAGTGTTTAATGGTTCGGGTTTTTGGCCCGAGAGTTAAAAACGTCATAGAAAATAATAATAATTTATTATTTTACGACTTCGGGCCATTGTAACTTCTACCCGGAGTGTCCGAATGACGTTCTGTCAATGGCGTTGAGAACCTGATGGTATGAAAAAACTTTTTTGAGACGGTTTCTGGGTGTTGGGGTTGAGAACATTGTGCATGCCCCATGAGGCCGGGTTTTGGCATTTGTGGAGAAACACAGCTTTCACACTGGGATTTCTATTTTGACGGATAAATAGTCGATCCTGTGTGCCTTTCCAAGAGGATCGCAATGATGCAATCCTTTCTTTGAGTTTCGAAATTGAGGCATGGGCCCCACCCGAGCTGGCTTCGGTGAATAATACATTTTTCACAGGGTGTCTGTTTTGGATGAATGAGTAGTGGATTCTGCTTGTTTTTCTGAGGGTATCGTTGTGGTATGATCCACTCGATGGGTTTCAGAATCATTGTGTGGGCCCCACACGAGCTAGCTATGGTGAATAGTGCCTATTTCACCAGTGCTCCGTTTCAGGCGAGTAAACAACCTATCTTGCATGTTTTTCCGCGTAGATCGCGATGGTGGCCTCGGTATCAGCCTAGGAGGTGCGCAATGTGGCGTTGTTGCAGGTCGCTCAGGTTAGCAACGTTTTGGACCAGCAGTGGTAGTGGGTACTCCCTTGGTTCGTTCCCACGAGGGTTCGCGCGACATCACAACCTTCATATAGGTTTGTGATCCTCTCGATGGGATGTTTAAACTATTAGAGTTGTGGAATCCCTCCGGTGGGCCCGGAGTGGGATCCTCTAGCCTTCTTTCCCTAGATCGGGTTCTTGGTATCGTTGTGACCACTTATTCATGTGAGGAGATCCCCTATATAGCAGGTTAACCCTGTAGGGTGTGTAGAATCATCGGGAATATGATCCCATAAATAGTGGGCCATGCTCACTAGGGTTGTGGCATCGTCAGGTATACGATCCCCTGCTTAGCATCTGTTTTCTATAGGGTTACTGTATCGTCTGTTTGATCCCCTACATCGCATGTTATACCAGTTATGGATTCAGTATCATCGTGACCACCTTTTATGGGAAACGATCCTTTATATGAGTTACGTACTTTTGTCGAGCGCCAGATCGGGTTATGGTATCCCCCAGCAGATCCTGGAAGTGATCCCCTATATATGAGATCTACGAATGCCAGATCGGGTTGTGGTATCCCCCAGCGGACCCTGGGAGTGATCTCCTATCTGTGAGGTCTTCATCTACCAGAGTGGGTTCTATTATAACCTAGAGGATCCTATGAATGATCCCCATTCCAAGGAGTTTGGTGGTTATGGTGTTTTAGAGAGGTTTTCCTCAGTGATGGTATCCGATGAGCATGGTCTCTCAGGTGAGCATCTGAGATGTTTTCGCGTGACCCGATGGAGTGTATCTCTCAGGCGTGTGTCATATGGGATGATAGTGGTCATGGAGTGTTTTCTCCTGGTTGTGAATTGTTGCTGATGACGGGGTCGTACCTCAGGTGGCTTGTTTCGTGAGCTGAGTATATCTAGATTGATCAAGGTATATGTATGGGAATACACCTGAGCTAAGGTGACTAGTTGTGTTTAGCCGAGGATGGTCACAAGATGGATTTTCTATCTCGTCTAGGTTCCCTTGGGCTGGGATGAGAAGACTGTTTCCTTTCAGTTTCAATATTTGGTTTGGGGTTTTTGGGGTGCCTACTAAGTATGTTTATACTCACCCCTGCATGGGCTTTGCCCGCACATGTTTGTGTCTTGTGCGGATCACAGGCCTTTCGATGGAGTCCTAGGTGGACCCGGAGCTAGTGGAGCTGAGTGACCGAGGCTGATCAGGGTGTTTTCTGGTGCGGTGCCGAGGGAGCTTTCCGATGGGTGGTTGTGGCAGCGTTCCCCTTCTTCTGAGTAGGTTGGACGCGCTTTTTAGGTTTCTTATGGTGGGCCCTATTTTTCCCTTTTTTACATTTGCTGTCGCACACTGGTTTGGGATAGATTTTATGCATGCATTTACTTTTTAGTTCTCTATATCTCTGCACTATTACATGGATGTGGTTGTGGGTGTGTATGTACAGGTACCTTAGGCTAATGCTTCCCATGTGTGTGATAGCCTACTCACTGCTGGATGCCAGCCCCTGGCCTATTGAAGGTGGGCTTGGGGAGTCGCGGCTCGAGCCCCGTTGGGTTGGGTCGTGACATGTCTGGTGCATGATTCATAACACTAGTGTTATAAGTGATGTGGTTGGAGTGGTTTGATATTATATGGGGGACATAACCTGAGAGATGGTATAGATTTTTGGCTTGGTATCCTACCACATTTATTCTTTCTTTATTTTATTTATTAGTGATATAATGGAAAATTTATTTGATGTATGTGATGTTTTACCTGTATAGTTAATTTTGATATAGCATGTCATGTATGTAATTTATAATTATAGTAAGCTTATAGCTAAAATTTCATAAGCATAAACTGTAATTATCTTATAGAATATGTTTCAATTTTTATCTATTATTTATTTTTAGGATATTGATATTAAAATCTCTATAAATTTCTATTATAGAACTTATTCACTATCTAATAGACTTTAGAATTTTGAGACGTGCATTTGAGATTACATATCCTTACAGAACTTTTCACTATTCAAGTTTGTTGGACAGTGGTGTTACAATGATCATTTCAAAAACATAAAATTTTACAGTAACTGATGTGCACTTTTCCATCACTTGAGGCTGTAAGATAATACTAAGGGTCTATCAATGTCTCTTAGTGAGTGATTTTTCCTTAAATAGTTAATTACTAACAATATAAAGGACAAAAAGAACCATTAAAATAATAAGAATCTTTTGAAATTGATAAGTTCACGAAAAAACTCAAAAGTAATATCCCAAAATGTAAATTGATAACAAAAATCCAAAAAAGTAAAAATATAACCCATGTATATATTTTATAAGTAGTAAAACTGATTGAACCCAAGCATAGTAATAAAACACCCTTTTAAGTCTCTAAAATTGTTAATAAATAATCTCTATGATGTCTTTTGGCATAAAATCAAATATAATATAGTCCTATAAATTTCCATATATCATAACACATAATTTATATATTCACACAAGGTGTGTTTAAATTGAGAATAAAATGTAATGTTAGTATAAACCACCATGACCTCACGCCTGACCTAATTTTGATCATGTTCTTATGTTTTTGTTGTAATGACATTCTCTGATTTTTACAATGATAGTCAATACACATTAACAATTTGGTGATAACCAATAAAACCATAACCCTAAATAAATCAAGGCTATGGGATACTTTTAATGTCCAGAGATATATACAGCTTCCAATAAAAAATCATGTGTAAAGTCTCTTCCAATAAAATGGGATAAAATACATCCCTTCAAAAAAAAATAGATGATAAAATATCTCAAGGCCCAAAAAAAAGATTATTCAATCCTGTCATAATTTCATATCACATATTATCATAATCCAAACACTTCTCTAAATATTTTCAAAACTCACATATATTTCATAATATAAATAGATATAGAACAAAATAAAATAAAAAAAATCCAAAATTGACCATTAAAATCAATGATAAATTACCCATTAATATAATTAAATCAATTCAAAAACCCTATAAAAATGTTTACACGAAATATTTTGAATTGAAACATGTCATTATTAAAAAATGTTAATTCATTTTGAGCTCATTATTTTATTCATTTTCCATCCTTTTATTTGGCCACAACTACCCATTGAAATTTAAATTCCTTATTCAATTAATAAAATCCAAAAAAATCATTTTTGGCCTTCAAAAATACATATTTATCAAAATATTTATCCTTTAAATTCCCATTTAAACCACCCTATTAATTTCCCCTTTAGTAAAAAATAATAATAAAACTTTTTAATTTATTTTCCACCTGAATTCACAAATAATAAAACAAATCAACATTTATATATGAATTTAGTACTTGTAATTTCAATTATAATGTCTCTACAAATAAAATAAATTAAAAAATATAATATTTTCTATTTAGATATAAATTTTAATATTTCAACATATTTATTTTAAATTTTATACACAAATTAAAAATATTTTAAATAATTTTAATATCAAAAAAATTTTCAAAAAACATTTAAAAATCCACATTACTCTTAAAAAATCATATCTTATTTAGTCAACAACTAAAAACTAATTTATTAAAATTAATCCCAATGTTTTCATTAAAAACAATTCAGATAAAAAATACATGATACAACACATTTTATTGAGATATAATATTTAAGTCATCATTTTTTCACCTATAACAATTTATGAAAATTCAAACAATAATAAAATAATTTTAAATAATTTCAATTGACAATTAACATAATCATATAAGTGTATAAGTATAAATTTCCATAAGAAACATTTCATTATTATCATATTAAATAATGAAAAAATTCATTTAATTTATAAATAATTAAATTCTATAATATTTTTCATACCCCCACTATTGAACTAATTTTTTAGTAATAAAAACAATGAAAACATGATCTCAATAATAAATTGTCAGGTAAATATAATATCTTAATTTCTTATTGAAAAAATCCCAACAATATAAAATTAATTGATAATTGAAGAAATAATCTCCCTATAATTCTAGAGTGGATGATAAATGGTATAAATTGGTGAAATATCTTGTTAATGGTTTTTAGAAAAATAAAATATGATGAAATATCCAAATCTCATGAAAATAAAATTATTAAACTACCCTTTATTGAAAGAGTAATTATACTAATGAAATGAAACCTTAATAAACCCCCTATTAGACTCTCAATGGATTACTAGCATCCTAGTGGTTGGACATTAGCCTATTTTTGGTTACTCAAAAGCTACCATCACTCAGTTATAAATACCAGACACCTAGTGGATTCCACTACAATTTTGGTTAACTACTGTAGTGAAAACATTGTTCAATGTTCCACCCATACCTTCCAAAAATAATATAATTCCATTATTTATCCCAAAATTAATAAAAATTGAATCAAATTAATGTCAAAGAAAGAAAATTTAAAAATGAAATCATACCTATAAGACATTGAGTTGTTATAAAATCACCATCATAAGGTTTCTTTTCCCCATGAATCATCACTGAATGTATCCAATTAAAGATATATATTTATTGAGACCTCATATCATCTTCCCATTACCAATAATATCCATACACATGATCATGTATCCTTAATACATGTACACGAGCCACACAATTTTCTCAGAAGGTCTAATCACTATGAAAAAATACACACCCATTGCTTAAAAAAGGTCATATCTTTCTCTACTTCCACATCATCATAATGAAGTACATCATATGAAATTGGTTTATATTTCCTCAATTAATAAACATGTAAAGTATCCAAAATTCCACTCCACTTTATAGGTGATTCAAAATGGTATGAAACATCCTGGGTCTACTCTATAATCTAAAATAGTCTTAAAAAATTAGAATCCATGCCCCTTTCTTTACTAAATGCCAATTTCTCAACTAATTTGGGAAATAAATAAATACATAAAAGGTAAAAATAAACTCTATTAGTCATATTATTCTACCATCATATGGTTTTTCCAACTCTAATCAATTGATATATTCTATTATATTGATTAATATCATTCATAAGTGTATTACACCATGGCATGCCTAAATAATGTCACTTAACTAGCCTCTATCCAACAATAAGGTGACAAAAATAGCCCACTATATAATACAACAGATAGATCCATCTTAATATAATCTTAGAAACTATCATTACATATAAACTCCATCAAATATACATCACTCTCCCATAGTCCATTGATATTAATGAAACATGAATGGATCAATAACTCAAGATTCTCTTTAGTGTTCTTAGATTGGATTTGAATTTGAGAAATTTAGTTCATACTCAACTTAATTTATGTCCCAAAATATATTTGAAATACCAACTAATAAAATATATATGGATCACATATCACAATCATACACAGTAATATTATGTTTCCCATGAAGTATAGTAATCCACAGAGAAAAAAATCATTACTCACTCATCCAATATTTTCATTGAGTTATATAAAATTACAACCATTAATTAATTGATCATCTATTGTGAAGAATTAATTATTCCATTTTTGAGAACTAGGGAAAGTAATTTATTTTATAAATAATAGGGTGAAACCAAGTTATGTCTCTATTGGAAAAATCTATGTATAATAGTTTTCC
The DNA here is from genome assembly GCA_963277665.1 of Viscum album. Lineage (NCBI taxonomy): Eukaryota > Viridiplantae > Streptophyta > Magnoliopsida > Santalales > Viscaceae > Viscum > Viscum album. Next base: position 1,854,570,386 of record OY728157.1, read on the forward strand.
TAGTTTATTTAAAAAAATGGGAAAATAATAATTATTTTTTAATGTTTGTTGTGTCACACCAATCAGTATATTGTTAAGTAAGAAGAAAAGATTGTGTCTATACTATGGATTGACCATTGAGAAACATACCTACACTAGTTATCATCCATGTAGGGTAAATGGAACTTAATTGAATAACCCTCACATATGCACTACTCAATAAAATATAGTAATAATCCACAGATATTCCCTCAATAATAATATATAAATATACCCAAATGCTCCTTAATGATGTTATAGGTACCTGTAAGTTTTCTAATCAAGAATTACTTTAGATATTTATGTTCTCACACTCAGGGATGTTGAGTTTATTCCCATTACCTCATAATCTTTTTCTTGTTCGTTTTGGTCTTCTGGATACAAAAAATATAGGTTATAAGGCTACACTAGCCTTCCATTTTTAAGGCGACCTACCCCCTAGTTCATAGTGAAAAATTAAAAATTTGTTATCCCACTCACACAAAAAAAAAATCTTCCCAATTTCCTTATCGAGTAATTAATTGAGAACTAGGGTAAAAATAAATATATGCTAAGACTATAGTAAAAAAATGTGAGTAAATTCAACTAAAAATTAATAAAATCTTTAATAAATTATAAATATCCTAAGAAAAATAGTAAATAAAATAAGAAAATGAAAATGAGGATAAAATTTCATTATAAGGTCCTCAAGATAGGTTCTACCCTGCTAATTTATATTTAGAAACTCTCATATAGTTGAAACTCACTCTTTGAAAACTCATGTTGCTTTCACTATACTCTCCAAACTCTATCTCATCTTCTCTTCCAATAAAATGGGATAAAAAACTTATTAAATATTTTATTATCCTATAAAAATAGAAATATTTTTAGATATCAATACATAGGTTGTATGTATTTCTTCCACATGACATTGAGTATGAATACAACTCCTCTATTCGGAAGTAATGCTCTTGGGATTTTCTTTCCATGATATGTTTATAATTCAGTGTGAATATCTATTATCATCTCTTCGCTTCCTATATCTAAATTAATTACACATATGGAATTATTATTTGATCATTACATTAATTGGTTGTTTCTTTGTGTTTGATAAATCATTTTTCTCCTATGTGATTTCATATTTTCCTTGTGGATCACCTTTTTTTCAACAATTGCTGAGATATATTCCATTTATATCTGGAATCAAACCCATATTTTATTATTTTTAGAGAATAAATGGATGTATTTCAAATGATGTACATGGATAGTGGTAGATGTATACCTGGATTCCTTTAGGAAATAGATAATGAAATAACATATCGCCTCCTATGTTTTGATTTTAAATGGTGATATGAGCTATCATTATCTATATTTTAATCTCATGCAATGTTATTGGTGAAACAAATAGAGACTTATCTTGAATGAGAATGTTCATAATACCCCTAAATCAAATCATTTCAATGAATCTTCCATATGTGTTCCCATTTTGTACACGACCACAAAATAAATAATGTTATAGTGTTACACAATAGGTAATATGAACATAGTATGTGTTACCTTCCATCGCTATAAAGAGTTTTTTCTCGTACATTATTCTTTTTTTGACACTGTATTTGAATTAAATGAATCTTGAGACACTTTATAGTATCATTATTATAATTTTATGAAGAATGTTACATGAAATTATTTTTTTTATGATAAATTGGAATCTTCATAAAATAATGTGTCACAATCCATGAGTCCTTCATTCCACTTTATGTGACATGTTTCGTCTTTAATATCCAATTGTTTTCATCATTTCATCCATCCATGATTACACCAATTACAAATAAAATTAGATATATTAGTTATCATGATTAATAAAATATTAAACATAAACTTAATAAATGAAATTAATTATATACAATACAAATTATACAATTATAAATTTTAATTAATAAGGAATGTATTTACAAAAGAATATAATTTTTCTATTAAAACATACTATAGGAGGATAAAAGTCATTTCATTGTAGTGTGAAAATACATGTTCAAGAATAATGAATTAAATTTATCTAAAAAGATCCAAATTAATAATTAAATTTTATATTTCATAAATTTTTTTAAAACACTAAAATTATAAAATCAATAATATAAAATGATTTTTTTAATAAATATATTCAAAACATTCAATAAAATTATTCAAAAATGTTAGTACAAAACACCAATGTTACAAACCCCCTTATTTAATTCATAACCTTCCTCAATCACCAAAAATAATATTATTAAAAAAATTCAATCCATGAAACAAATAATAATGAAATTATATTAACACATAAAATCATGTATTTTCATTAATTATTATGATTAAGAAGATGAACTCTCTCTTTCCCTCACTCACAAAATGAGGTTAATAAGCGTTATTACATGTTACTATTTTATTAACATTCACCATAAATATTTTATTAATTTTATGAACCAAATTCATTATATGATAAATATATATCCTCGTCTTATTGTACATCCTATAATTGTGCATACATACACTATGCTATTTTCTTATTTTTCTCTTTATTTTCATTTGATAAATATCCGATCGATAAAATGAAAATTTTCAAGTATGCGTAAAGGAATCATGGAACATAACCATTTCAATTAGTATAAACATGGTTGAGGTAATTTTTAATAACCATAACATCAAAGAAATATTATGAATATAGATCTATAAGAGCTTTTATCTCTTATTTATTATATTCATTAATTTTTATAATATTTATTTTTATAAACTATTTTTAAATATATTTGGAAACCTTATATTGATTTTATTCCATTTCTCTAACTACACTATGAAATTATCATTTCAAATAAACATTTAAAATGAATGTTTTAAATTTAGTTACCATATAAACTCATCAATTCCCCAATGTTTTGATTTCATAGTCTAATATATTATCTTAATCAGTAATATAGATCTACCCCTTTCATTCAGAGATTCAAAATAAATATGATATCCGAAAAATAATTACTGGTAATCCTATGTAACATATTTTATAGGCCAGAAAATAAATAAAAGTTTGATTGGTTACTCACACTAACATTTCCCTCAAATATAGCCTGAAATATATATTTAACTAATCTAACTATGCGAGGTAGAAAAAATAAATACATTGAATGAATGTAAAAATTTAAGAAATGAAAATACTTAAATGTGTTTACCTCATCATCTAGGTAGTTAATTGAGCATACTCCTCTTCCTAATACTCTAGGTTCATATAAATAAAATTAAAGGATGTAAAATAGATGTGTAAATAAATTTTAATGAAAAATAATAAATACTATATAACCAAAATAAAATGATCTATGATAATGAAATTAAAACAATAACACCTAAAATAATCAATGGGTCTCCTCAAAATAATTTTTACTATTAAGCCTTTATCCATTATTCACCCAAAAGGTATACACATTGTCAATGGGTAGATGAGGCTTCTATAAAAATAACTGCTACATATAGGTTTGTCCACATATTTTTCATAATAAGAATGACTACATGGTTCACATGACGATAAGTAGTAGAATACTCAATCTCATATTATACAAATTTTCCTTCGATAACCCATATCAATTGTAGTGGAAAATAAAATCTACTTCATCTTTTAAGAGTAATACATTGTTTTTTACTGAGGAGGGGGTAATGAAATATTATGTTCCTCCCTTGTGACCCCCATACAGATCACACTATATAGGATGGAGTTCCAATTGACCACATATGTGCCTCTCCTCATGTAAGAGGATGCTAAATAGCAACAGGGTTTTGAATGGTACTGTTCGGAGAATATACCATCAATAACAATATCCATAACCATAATTAAAACCAATTATAAATAAACATCATATAATACGGTATCAAAAACTAAAAGTAAATAATAATGCTATAACCAATGGAATCCAAGTCATTCAATATGAACCAAAAGACACCCCAATGTGGTAGGTATAACAATTTATGAAAATAAATTAAATAATCCAATATACATTTGTAGTAGTATAGAGTATGTCCCTACATCACTTCGATCACCAAAACTCCACCCTCTCAGCTCCTTGGAAGAGGGACCTTACCCTTATCTAGATCATAGACTATGATGTTTCCACATGCATCATGAAACCGATGAATTGTGGGAGTATAATCATAGTAAGGAATCTCTATGGTATTATAAATTAAAATTTCAAATTTACATAAAGGTGTATATCACGATGGAATATTAATTAATAAATGAAAAAAATTATATTTTGAGCACCCAGGCTCTAAATAGAGTACCAAAATCCGAAACTATATTTCCTTCGTCTCTAAACTGAATAGAATGTATCCTAGATCATCAAATTTCTAATTGATCCATAATACCAAAAAATTCATATGAATAAGGCCTACAGACAATCAATCCTTGAGTCTGGAAAAAGGTATATTACACCCCCATATCAACCATAGGGAAGGCCATAAGGCCTTCATACCCCTGCCTGTACTATATTGGACCATAATAATGACATACCCTATAATCCCTCTCAGGTCAATACACAAGGATGTCATACACCACTCCTATCTAATTTCAGTACATAAGTATATCTGAAACATTACATGTTTCTAGTTCCCATCATTATCATCAACACCAAATCACACTAGCACATTCTCCCCTTTATAGTATAAGTAAGACATGGCGATCCATCTTTCATCATGATACAAGATATATATCTTCACAACCTATGATTTGACATAAAAAATTGAATAACATGGAAGGGAATAAAACCCAATGATAACACTAAAAATGAGTATCCAATTCTACTAGGTTCACCCATTACATTATTTCCTAAAACAATATAATCTTTGGGCACCCATATTTGAGATGAACTAACCGGTTGGATGATTAAGTTAATGAAAAATGTTTTATATTGAAGGAATACATCATTTTGTGTTTTTAAATGGTATTAAATATCACAAAAATATCTTGTTTATTCAATATTATGTATACTTGTTTTTAATGATTTAATTACAAATCCTTATTCCTTTTACAAGATCAATATGTTCAGACCATATTGTTTTGTAACTCTTTATACAACTTATATGTTTTGTTACAACCAAAATTAAAGTCAATATATATATATATATCCATATCTAAATACACATCATGCATAATCATTATGAATCCATTTCATTTAATGGGCCAGAACCATATGAAATCAATAATCCCTATATTATTAATATCATAGTAAAATATAGACACCCCATCTATTTTAGACAAGGAACATGATTCCATGATAATGAGTAGTCCAAGATAAATTCAGTCTACCCAAGGGTACTCTAATAAATATATTCCTAAATTTCATCACAATTCTAAGACATAATATGTATAAAGTATAATTATTATATAAATTTAATATTATAACATTTTATAGGATGGTGTAAACATATAAAGAATATAAATAGATTATCACTCCAAAAATATAATTCATTATATAAATGTATCACAACATATTGATCTAATTTAACACTTTAAACCAAATAATTCATATATTTATAATATAGAAATTATATTCAAGAATAAAATATAGAATAATATAAATAAATGAATAATTCAAGTATTTAAAAATAAAAAAAAATTATAAAAAAAACAATATTTAAATAAATTATAAAAACATTATAATTTAGTTATGCATTTTAGAAATTACAGAATTATGAAAATATAAAAATATTAAATTTATTTTTAATATAAAAATATTCATATTGTCATTTTATATGGAATTTAATATAAAATATGATTTTAGGAAGCATAAATTGTGTTACAGATTCTTTTACACTAAATATATATCATTATTCTTAGCCAAACAACATGAGTTTAGTTTGTGTTGAATGGAATCTCTATTCCTAAAGAAAAAGTAGATTGGATATCCTTGTGTCATTTGATTTCTCAAACCCTGAGGGATGTATATTCTTTAAAATTATTTCAAATTTCGGTGGAATGGAGCAGATAAATTCCTTCTAGGAGTAGGGTTCGATATTAAAAATTATTGATGAATGGAAAAGAGATGCCATAAAACGCATTCTTTTCGATCCTTAGAGCACTTTATGGCCCTGAAAAACACATTTTTAGGGTGTATACATCTTATCATATGGCATAGTTCACTTCCCAATATTTACTTTATTTGGTAATAGATTTAAAATTCATTATGAATCATTGTTTTTTTTCCATTTAATTTGGGATTCATTAATTATGTTCCACCACGAGGTCAAGTACATAGGGAAACTCAACCATTCGTTTAATTACAAAAACCAATCCACTATATAGTCCCATAACCCCAACATGAGGTTCAATAACATGGTCACAAATCATCTTCTGTGACACTATATGAGGTAATATATCATCCATATACTTTCATACATATAAGTACATGATTTCTAAACATAAATATCCAATAAGTACATCTCAAATGTCATGACGCCTTGTGTCTTCAGAAGACTAAGTTCATATTACATCAAAAGGAAAAAAAACATGGCATCCTTACTTAATAATAAAAAATTAGATCCTAAATCCATTTGATTTAAAAATATATATAATAATATACTTTAGGGAATATTTAAAAGAATGGTGTGAGATAAAAATTTCAATAAGGTAACAAACATGATAAGGAAACCTGACATGTTAGTCAAAGGTATAAAATGATATCATAAAAGTGAAGGATCATGAGTAATCACATGAAAGAATAACTTGTGGAACATTGTATAATAATATAATGGAAACATATTAAATGTGGAAGAAAAATATAATATGAAAATTACATGAGTCATGTCTAACTCCCTAGGAAATATCTCATTTTATAAAATGTCCAAAAATGGATTAGGTTTACTCCCTAATCTTATCCATGATGTATCATGAAACTAATAAATTACACAATAAATTGGAGTAATTTTTTTACCCATTATGACATGTTCATGATCCCTGTGTTCCACATAAAGGATTTAAATCATAAGGTATTACATAATAACTACACATGGATTGAAAATGGGCAGCATAATCATGACTTATATGATAATCAAAGAAACTGTTATAATGAAGGAATTTGAGAAATGATCATAAGGATTGTATTACCCTATAAAAAAAGATATAATAGGATATAAATATATATTGGAGATATCTACATGTATATTTTATAATCACTACATAAATTTATATAGATATATAATGGGTGTTTGAGATAGATTAGACATAACTCGAAGAAATTGGTTGTTTAGAGAGATCCCTTACCTCAAGCATGATTACTCATGTGGGATCGTTATCATTCTAAATAGTAAACCAATGTTAATTATATACATTATTTATAATATTTTTCATGTTTATCATTCATTTTATTTTATTCATTATCATACAATATTAAATTACAAAATAATTTTGGTTAAGGTTAGATGTTTTAACGATGTTCAACTAAAATATCCAAAATCAGCTTGGAATGTTGAATAAAATAAAAGATATTATTATTTAATTTTATATAGAATAATAATAACTAAATAGTTATAATTTTGTAATAAAATTATACTTTTAAAATTTTCAAGAGCAATGGTTATGAAAAATGATCAATATTACAGTCATTGAGATGGTAGGTTGTACTTACCCAAGTGTAATGTTTACATTTTTCAATGATCATAATGGAAAGGCGGTAAGTGTTGATTTTTATTTCCATAATTTTAATTATATAATAAATATCATTTTATTTCTTTTAATACACTTAACAATACCATCCATTTGACATGGTAATAAAAAATGAATCAAATCGCTTCTTGAGGTGGTACTCCACCATACACATGAATGACTTTATAATTCCTCATTAGATAGTAAGGAAAGATTTTATATTTAATATAAATTAATGTTTTTTAAAATTTCATTAATATCATATATGAGAATTAAATTCATCATCTTGAACATCTATGGGAGGTGATTATGGGAAACAAATTACATTAGTTCGTGAGGTGGTAGTCTTCCATACAAAAGAATGGTTATTTTTCCAAATTGACTAAAGTTGAGAGAAGGATTTATATTATTCAAAAAAAAATCTAATTATATTTTATATAATTATTTTATCATATCATCATGATTGAATATGATTTTAATGAGGTTGAATAAAAAAACCAAAAAATATCCTCGATTAAGAATGATACATTTTATTTTGACCACCCCTTTAGGAATATAATTATAGCCTTATTAGATTTGATTTAAATGTATTTTAATTTTTATTGGATGAACCATAATTATTTATATCTATAAATAAGAGATGATAATGGTTCCCTTTTATAATTGGGATAAGGGGACACTGGTAATTTTTTAAAAGAAAATGTTATATCCATGCTTTTCACAAGAAAAAAGGATCCAAAATTGATCATTAAAAAACCTTATATAATATAGGGTCTAAATATGGGTATAAAATATGAGTTATAAAAGTTTTTATGTCATTTTAACTGTTATATGTTTATTTTAACACATGATAAACAAATTTTAACCGAAAATGTGAGAATAAATTTTTACTATTTTACTACTCATTTGGAAAAACATTAAGATTAAAATATTGTATAATATTAATTATGATGATTCCCAATAAGAAATACCTTCTTAAAAATTAAATTCATAGAAATGGAATTATTTAATTTACAATTAGGCCAATAAACATGCCAAAAAATATTTTTCCAATGAATTTTCTAATAAGGATAAATAGTTTTTTATATCAAAATTAAACACCAAATTGATTCTAATTAAGAAAAACATCATAATAATAAATAAGTTAACTAACATTAGTTTTTAAACATTTTAAAACAAAATATAAATTTATAAATCATTTAAACAAAAAAAGGTTTTTAAGAAAAACCTTTATTTTTCAAAATTCATTAAAAAATTGAACTATTTAGAAAAATAAAATTAAAGTAATATTCAAATAATTTTTACATGATGATTACAAAAATGAAGTAAAAATTTCCAACTACATTTTAAAAAAGTGTAATTTCTTTTTTTTTCAAAAAATAAGTAAAAATAATTTTCTGAGAAAAATGTTTTCTCCCACACTATAATGACATTTCTAAAAATTATGTACTTCGTTATAAATATATTTTTATATCCTTTATACTTAATTTTCAGAACATTGTTATTCCTTTTAATAATTTGAAATTTAATCTATATTATATAATATTCATATATAATCATGGTTTATTTTATCTTGGTGTTTCAAGTAATATAGACTACTAAAGATTATTTAAAAAATCCCATGGTGTTACAAGTACAACCTCATAATGAATGGAAATAATTGTATTATAATCTATTTGATTATTTTGTTTCTCACTACCTTATTTATGTGTGGTACATCCATGTTTCCTTCTATTTTGAGAAATCCTAGATTCTGGGACATCTATGGGTACCCCACACCCTCCTCCATTAATAGGACCCCAATTTAGAGATAATTATATGATTCCCATAGAAATACTCAAGTAATTCTCATCTTCAAACTAGTAATATGAAATGAAATCCATTATAGAGACCCACAAAGGACCTCTCTATGCTCCAGTTCATGGATTGATACATAAGTGAGATCTAATTCGTGGATCCATCCCTCTACAATGTATATTAAATAGATATTTCCATCTATATGATTTTCCCTGTGAGGTCAATCGACCATATGTGAAATAAACTACATAGACGACCCTCTTTTATTAGGAATTAATATTGAAATCCCTTCACTATTTCTGATTTATTATCTTGTGTACATAGACCACACTCTATGATATTGAGTACATAAACACCCTATTTATGTTATCATTATTTAATCCTGATCCACCGACTTGGGAACCGTATAGTAGATGCCATGGGGGGTGTGACTATATATGGGTTTAATTCTAGGAGCACATACCCAAACAATTAAGAGGTAATAACTACTACATAAGATCCAATCAATTTATTGTTGCCTAATAATATGTTTCAAAATTGATCTTCTAACTCTAGTTTCCCACAACATGCATTAATCATGTGGGCCCTGAGGTTTAGTTGATAAATTCATTTGTATAATTGATAATAACTATATGAATATAATTATGGTCTAATTATTATGACTCCAAATGATATAGTTCACATCTTTATTACACGATGTTAAACTGTACAGACTGGTCCTAACATAGGAACGTAAACAATGTAATTAAAACTATGTGTTCTTTAAATAATTTTAACCAAGATATGTTGTATTACTCACAAAGATTCAATACAAACACCCTCATAAATAAGTATTATCTTATATAAATATCATAAGATAGACCATTACACCTGGGGTCAATATACCCCTCTAGGTTTTTTGATACACAATAAGTTTAGATACTCCTCTTAGTGTTATAATATAGCATGAGTCAATATTCTCATCGTGGTTCCCTAATATACTTCATGTTTAGATACTATTCTCAGTTTCTCTATATTCGGGCTTCCTATAAGATATAATCCCCAACATTATCTAGCTTCATATTTTGTTATTAAAATAAAAAAAACTATGTGATGATCATGGGATTACATAAATACTCATATGGTGAAAAGACTAAGGCAACTAGGATCAACCTCACCTAGGTAACGAGACTAGGACCCCCTATGTGACACACATAAGAACACCCTATACCGATGAGCATAACATGAATCATCCTTCTAGGTTGAGGATATGGGGATTCCCTTGGGGATGATCCCGAGATTCCCTAGTTGATGATATTGAAATGATCCATCATCTCTCATATAACAAGCATGAGATTGCCTCTTGGCTTGACATGCATAAGATAATATGGGACTTATCCCTAAGTGTATGCCCCAACTATACCCTCTATTATATAGTCAGTAATAGAAAGGATGAGATAAAAATATCTGATAATGTGTAAGTCCCACACCATCCATTGCTAGGAATATTTTTCTTAGGAATCCTTACAATAAAATTTTATACTATATAATATAGTCCTTATCACATAAATTTAAAAGGTAATACATGTCCTACAAATTTAAATGAACTTCATGGTTTATAAATCACTTTATAAGGAAACATAGGAATCCCTCTTCATATGCCTAATCCTAACAAAACAAAACAAACCACCTCCCTAGATGGAGATAAAAAACATAGTTCTCAGTTATATGGTTTTTAAAAATATAATCCTGATCTAATGAGATACTAATGGATAAACTCAAGTAAATAAAAATTTTCAAATCTCTACATGTATTTGATTATATCATTTTCATAAGGATAATTATTCTCATACATGGATTTGGAAAGGATTCACAAACACATAAAAAATCTATAAGAGAGTCATTTAGTAGGAAATAATACCGCCAAAATGGTGTGATGAGTCTAACGTCTCATCCTCATGACCAATGTGATTTATAAAGCATAAATACTAAGAAAAAAAATCCTTCCTGCCTTTGAGGAGTAGTATTCGAATAAAATTCATATAGAACTCTCACAAATGGGGATCCATTAAAGTTTCCATCAGAAATAATGATATGAAATGAAATATAATCACTTTATATTCAAATTTTCTATGTAGATAAGTTACATAGTATTATTATCAAATGTTTAAAATTATTTAAATCATTATCATATCAATTAACAAAACTCAATTTATTATGATTTAGATAAATTATTCTAATAAAAATATAATTTAAACAATGAATATTGAATAATTAGAAACAATTCATAATTTTAAATTCACTCATTTATACAAGTCTATCTAATATTTTATTTATAAATTACTCTTGTAATTTCTATATAAAAACATTTCATCAAACTTGAAATTCATTCAATATAATTTCAAAAAGTATTTAATATCATTAATTAATATTATGTATATTTATTTAATAAATATTTCATAAATATTTGATTAATTATTTACAAACATATTAAAATTAATTCGTTTTAAAAGATTCTATAATATAAATAAATATATAGAATTAATTTTTTGATTATTTTATAACTGATTAATGAATTATATTATTCAATTAATAAATTAAATTTTTAAAAAATTATAATTTCATAGATGTCATAGTTTATGAATTATCCAACATTATAAATTTTAATGTACAACGTGGATCATTTAATAGCACTATGTTGTTATCTAACATACATTATGATATATAATCTACGATTATGATATATGTGGTTTATTGTATTATATAAACTTAGTGATACTCATCACTCATTGTTTGTGATAAAGAATTTATGTTAGTGTCCTATGGTGCCTTGGATATCATATTTTATGATTGGAATTGATATATCTTTAGCGATATAATGGTCTTTTATACATACATGACTGAATGTTTTTCTCTATATCACCACTCACGAAAAAATATATTATCCTAACCATATCATTTCCTATGATATCATATCTCATAAAATCTAAAATAAAACATATTAATATCATTTAATATAGTATCCTATATCAAAAAATAAACCTTCTTTAAAATTATTTAAATTTTTTATTGATAGATAATGTAACTTTATTTTTAAAAACACACAAAAATGATTTTTTTTATAGAAACCACATGGAGAATAATTTTACATGACGGCTATAAAAAAATAAGAACAGAATAATAGATTATTGTGCATGAATAAAATGAATCCCCAGTGCATAGACACATGGAATCATCTTGAAAGGTTAATGAAGACTCATAAGGGAGGATACGAACTCAATATCTCTTATTAACTACCCATGTAATGAAATAGAATCAGTCAAAATATTTTCATCACTATATGAGTGAGAAATAATAGTACATGTACCTATATATATATGGTATAATCCAGAATGAGGTATGTGATTGACAAATAAAATGACTCTAGATTATTTAAAAAAATGAAAATGTTAGTCTCATATAATTCAATATAATCATGTGGGATATGGAGATACATTTTCCTTAAATGTAATCTTCTAGGTTTTTTATTTTTATAAATCATAATTCACTCCTTATTCACTTACTCAGACTTTATATTTTGGTTTTTCATATAGTGTTACATTTTTATTATATCTTTCAAAGAACTGATTGATTTGTCTATTTTTTAAATTCATGAATTTACACTAAATTAATCCATTATAAGATATATTCACTTCATAAGTTGCTATAACAAAACCTAAAAGTCTCAGTGGAGTTAATTGTGTTTTTGGATATAAATAAAGGCCATGCTTTTGGGGACATAACATTCACGGATTATTTAATTCAAAAATATTATGTAACATATCATTACATTTGAGGTCATTAGTTTAAATATTTCTGAGCTTTTTTCTTATATATTTCAATATATTAGGATACTTTGTATGTTTTTAAAGCCTTTATCTTTTTAATTGTCTCATATAGTCACTCTGATCATAATGTTTCCTAGTGGAAAATTAGTAGCTTCCAAACTATGATGTTCAAAAAATTCTAGTGTTTGAATTGAAAATGTTCATGATTTTTGAAGATGATCATTAGCATATAGTTTTCTACTTTTGATGTTATGTCAAAGAAGATTCTAGAGTTAAAATTTTACCTTATTATGGGTTTCATTTGATAAATTATTACTGTTAATCTTGAATACCTTGGTACTGGTTATCAAAAAACCTACCTCTATGGAGTAAATTTAAAGAGTTCCCTCAAATAACTTTTTCGTAGAAATATATGTTAGACCATTTGGTAGACAATTGTTCTTATAATCACAAATCATGCCAATTTACAAATCATGATATTTAACACATTATGTTATAACTAATGATAATCATGTAAATGAATATTTATAAATAAATAAAATATGTCACATGGTATAATACATTTCAATAAGTCAATAAATTATAGATATTTATATTTCAAAAAATTTACAAGGGTATATTTATATGTAATTATTAATTTCACATAATTTGATAATGTTCTATAAACGATAGACACTTTGTATGTTTTTCAAAGTCCGTGACACCGATTGGTTCAAAGGAGTCACTAATGGAAAACTCACCAATGAGGACTCACCGATCGAAGAAAACACTAATGAGGACTCACTAATCGATGATGACATTGATGCATGAATCACTGATAGAACAAATTACCCACTGATGAACATGTCACTATTGATCATTCAAACTGATAGTTCGAAGTACTTACCGATGGATGAGTACCTGTTGAACGACTCCCTGATAGTTGAAAGGAATCACTGATGGATTCACCGTTGGGCGACACACCAATATCTCAAAGGACTTACTGATGGGTGGCTCACCAATGGGAGACACACAAATAGTTCAAAATGAGTCACTAATGATGACTCACTGATGCCCATACACACTGATAGTACAAATGAATCACTGATTACCAAAGTCACTGATACTAATGGAAATGACTCATCAATACAGAGAGTCACCAATGCCGACAGACCAATGTTATTGACTCAGCAATACTTATGACTCACCGATAGTCATAAAAACTATTTTTATTTTATTAATTCAACTTTATATCTAATGGTCATATTTATATAAATTAATGATTCTGAAATTAATTAATGAAGTTTGTAGAATATTCAAAGGATAGTATAAGGTATATGCACGTGAGGAGATGATTATGTCTGTTGGACCAATAAGGCTAAAAGGATAACAACCTGGAATTTTCAAATGAAACACATGGAAGAGTATCACGAAAAGAAAAACCTAATAACTCCTACAACTCGTGAGCATACTTCCAAAACCCGAGATCTCGAAAGAAAGAACATATGAGGAGATAAAAAACAAGCTATGTCTATTGAGCTAACCTAAACAACTTTTGAATAAGAAGCTGGATATCTCATACTTCTGGTAGCTAGATACAGAGGCTTCGACACTCTGTTTTGGAGTCAACTTCTAGAAGTGGACTCAAAATTCAATCCCACTTCATCGAATGAGTCCAGAGCTGCATTGCATAACACACAAATCCTTCTGAACCTAACTCTAAATCTTTATCTCTATTTTTTCATTTATTTATATTTATGAGTAGTGTGTGTATCTACCTAAACACACACACACACACACACACTGAATCCTATGCATAATTAGAGGATACTTGTTATCCTCAATATCACACTCTATTTATCTATTTGTATCAAACGTAGAACTATTTAAGATCTCATGTGTGACTTGTTGGTTGTTTTTTTCGTGAAAAATTGTATTAGAGGTCAAGGGTGACATGGAAACCTTGTGTTCTATTGTGAACTGTAACACCCCGAGATTTTATGAAAAATATTCATTTAATTTCATTAATGTCTTGTGTTGTATTCTACACCAAGATTACCTTGCGCTATACGCAACACCGTATTAGCTTGCAGTATACGCAACACTATTCTTGGATCGTGTTACACACAATTTTGGTAATAGTTATTCTACGCAACATTGAGTATATATATATATATATATATATATATATATATATTAAATGTATAAATTAAATATGGTTGGATTCTGTTATACGAAACAATGAAGGATTCTTTCACAACACGCAACCCTGACTTGGCTTGCATTACACGCAATCGCGACCTTCCTCGATAGCGTGTGTTGTACGCAATACCGGGTTTTAATAAACAATGTTATATTATTATAATATTGTCAAGAACTAGCCTTTATGAATAGTATTAACTAAATTTTGAATTTTATAACATTATTATTCATCTTACACATTTCTAGAACATGGTATAAGAACAAAATAAATTTTTCGGGTAAAATAAGTATTTTTCAAAAAATGCAGTTTTACCGCCTTTTGATGGCGCACCCACTTTAAATATAGTTTTTGACATGTTTATATGTTAAATTTGACAAAATTATATTCTTCTTTTGAATCAGGATGTAAAAATTTACATTAGATAAATTTTTGATATTTTTCCGATAACTTTCATATTTTAATGAATAGTAAAAACACGCTATATTTTAATTAAAAACAACTTTTTTCATCGTAATATCTTATGTGGTTAAATTATAATATTGAATGGTTTTAAAGTATATTTAGAATATATTTTTACCACTTAATATAATTTTGGTCATTGGAAAAAATTTTACAATTAAACCGTACATAAACAAGTGTCAATCTTTTGATAGTTATTATCTCTTAAAAACACACTTTTTGTTTTGACAGCGGGAATTAATTTTAAATTAATTTCTGCCACTTCTGTGTTTTGAATTTAGAAAAATGGATTCCATATTTGGAATCAGGATGTTCAAATTGTGTAAATATGTAACTTTTATTTTTAGACATTTTGAATAATTACTGCGGTAAATATTTTATTTACCATGGTTAAGGGTAAATCCGGTAAATAAGGGTTAAAAAAAATAATATTATAATAATATTAAATTACCCTAAAACGTGTCTTAACCCTATTGGTTGATACATGGTCGACCATGGGCATCTATGGGTCGATTTTGGGACCCCATTGATCCACTTGTAAGTGATAATGACACTTTATTTTAATTAAGTTAAAATGAATACAAAAATGACACAAGCATATATCTTTTAGAAAAAAAATTGTTACATAGGGTTATATATGTTGGATTTTATATTATAAATATTCATTAGAAAGATAAAAAGATTTCCTACATAATGGTATTTTATTTGTAATTTTTATACTTTAAATAATTTAATTTATTTATGACACAATGATGATGCAGTAATTATCTTATTAATGAAATATTGACATAATTGATGTTATAAACACCAAAATAAATGTAATTTGAGACTTTTTATGAATTCAACTAATTTTCTAGGTTACTATGATATATTAATGTTGATTTAATTAACTTGGTTCGAACATTTAATTCTGTTATGACTGTCACAAAAATCATATATCAAATAGTGTCAAAATTGACACAAAATAGTTTTTAAATCAAATATTATATTATTAATTGTTATTTTATTCCTAAAAATCTAAGGTTCGGCCAAATGACTTATATAGGGATATATATATTAATAATAAACAATTTGGGGTTCGTTTGGCATGTTATAGTAAGTGTATTAACCATATAGGGAAAGAAAACAAAAAGACAAGGTAAAAGTTAAATTATTTAACTTAGAGTTAAATCTAATTGATAAGGTTAAAATAATATCCTAAACTTGTCTAAATTATATTGGTTGATAGGATTTCGACCCATCCCCACTTTAGCTTCGAAATAAGACCCTTTGGAACCATTATAAACCGATTTTGACTTTAATATAAAATAATATTTTGAGATATTCCTAAGGTGCCCCTCTCCTCCCCTATAAAAGGACACCTCCTCCCCCTCCTCCTCACACCAATTTGAGCACTCAAGCTCGGCCAACCCCTGCCAAAATCTCTTCTCCACTTCCCTAGAAAAATCCTAGAGGTTCTGGTCTTCCTCAAAGACCAATTCTAGTGCCCTAAGAGGAGGTCTCAAAGAGGCGCTTCAAAGAAGAGGTAATTACCGTTACCAATTCTTTCCTCTTTATTTCTTCTTCCACTTCTTCTTCTTAGGTTGTTTCATTATGAAGTAATAACATCAGTATCACTCATATACTGATATGTTATTATAAGTATGAAACAACCCTATTTCACCATCTATCCATCCTACGGAAAAAAAGAAATCACCGCGCGTGCGTACGTACGGAATACCGTCTCCACGCCGTGGTGTAATCTATTTTCCACCACCACCTTACATGGATGAGTATAATGGTGTAAAGAATAACTATACATAGTTATTACAACATCATATTGATTCTGATATATTGTATAATCCACTCCAATTCAATTCAATATTTATAGAAATGATATCATCGCTCGTGCGTACGTACGGACTACCGTCTCCACGACGCGATGAGATTCATTCTCCATGTTAACCATTTAAGAATGATTATAAAGTATATATAAGAAATAATAATGAAATATATGACATTATAAAGCTACTGGATTTATGTATATATATATATATATGTATGTCATCTACTTACTTCCATTTCAAGACAATAAGGAAAGAAAAACAGCGTTCATGCGTACGTACGGACTACCGTCTCCATGAACGGTGTTTTTCATTTTATTTATCTATCTATTATATATATATATATATACTGAATATATATGATATATAAATCATATTTTATATTCTTGAAGTAAGTAAATCATGATATAAGTAATAATGATGTCAAGAACAACAAGTCAAAACACCTACGATAAATGAAACGATTTTACCCAAAACGCTTCTTTAACATGGAATTTACAAAAGAACGGGTAATATAATGTCATAAGTGAACCATATATGATATCATAACAATGAATATGATTATTTAATAAGTCAATGACATTATTTAAATCATTATACAGGAGGTTCGGACACTTACAAAGCAAGTCGGACCTAAGGTAAGGGAAATATCACAATCTCATTTTTATCCGAGATTGTTTATTCGTAAGTATTTACTGTGGTGTATTTTATCATCCACATCCATGTTCCTTCAATATGTAATATTGTTTCCATCCACTTACAATAGTTTAAATCCAATTTTACTCTTCGGTGAGTTTTTATTAAAGAATATGAAAGGAATCTTTTGTCTCTTTTTCATACGAGGTACTTTTTGACTTTTCCGACAAAAGTACGAAGAATGTTTTTTTTTAACTTAAACGGCATGAACGGATTTTTACGGTTTTATAAAGCCTTATTTTCATGAAGCTTCCTCCAAAATATTTCATGACTATTTTTAATAAAATCTCTTTCTTTTAAAATTGCATGATGTTTTGTGAAAAGAAATTGATTTTGAAGAAGAAAGGATATTTTCCTCAAGAATTCATTTCAAGTGTTTTATCAAAATTATTTTCCATCTAAGATAATAAAGGGTTCTGTTTCTATCCATATTTTTACATTGATTTGACTATGTTGTGATGGAATTATGTTTATGAATTCCTTTATCTTATATGAATGGTTTTATGATGTCATGTTGTTTTAAGAATCCCATTTTTATTACATGGGTTATGAAATGATGTATGATTTATGATTTTGTGGCACACATAAGAATGGTATCATTATGAGATGGGTGGGACCTATATCTCCCTCCAATGCATTGGGTAAAGATTTTATATCTCATGAGATAGACATGGCTGAAATGGTAGGTTATACCGGTTCAGTGAAACAGGACTGAAACGAGGGTTACTCGATTCAGAAAGGGACTTTGTCCACTAAGATAGTCTTGGCAATGAGTCTTGACTAACAAGAAATGATTTTCTATGATTATGTGTGTACGCCACAAAGTTTCATGTTTTAAGTTATGATTATTGGGATTACATTTCACTTCTATGATTTATCCCATGTTATGATATTATGTGCTCTTTTGCAGGTTAAAATTTCCAAAAGCTATGTTTTATGTATATGATGTGATTGATATTTCTTTTGTTTACCCTTGCTGAGCATTTGAGCTCACCCTTTTATGTTTTCTTTTCCCCAGGATATAAAGAAAGGTTTTAGGTAAAAAAAAATGGAAGATCTTTATGGGAGATATTGAAGAACTTTCACCACGATTAGAAGATTACGTTCCGAGTTTCCAAAGACACTAAACTATTACGATCCTTTAGTGTGTGTTTTTGTTATGTACTAAGTATTCTGCAAATATAATGTAATGTCCATGTACGTCAAGCTTCGGGTCTCTACAGTTGGTATAAGAGGAAAGGATTAGTCAACCTTTGGAAACTAGGATGCAAAAACGTTAGTGAGATCCCTAGAGATATTTCTAAGGTATGTCTAGGGATGTCTCTAAGGTTATGTATACGTATAGGTTATAGTCCTAGAATTGCGCTAACGATCTTAGAATTTAACCTAAGATGTAAGATATTGAGGGTACTACCCCTTTATTATTTTGTTTTCCCTAGCATGATTTTTCCCTCTCACACTATTCATTTTGGGTTTTAGAAAATGGCTGGAAACAAGATGATTCACAATAATGGAGGATATGATGGACAATGGAATGATATTCTTCATGAGAAACCAAATGAAATGGGATTTGGATGTCCAAACATCATTATTATGCCGAATCAGCAATCTCACAATATGATCAATAGAGTAAAATTTGGTAAGTTTCCTGACTCGTCAAATAAGAGAAAGATGGAGTTTCATGATGATCATAGAGGAAAGAAAGTTCAATTTCCCCTATGTAAATCATGTGGGAAGAGGCATCAAGGAGAATGTTTCAAGGGAACTGGAAGATGCTTTGGGTGTGGAAAAGAAGGACACAAAGCAAGTAAGTGCAAAGGAAAAGGTTCAGTTAACACCATGGATGAGGATAATGGTATTACTACGACATCAAAAATGGTTAAGTGTTTTAAATGTGGAATGTATGGGCATTATGCAAACCAATGTCCTAAGGGAAAGACTCATGAAGAGAATCAGTATGGCCGTATGGGTAGTATTTATGTGGATGATGATGAAGAGACTACAAATGATATGTGAGATGAAATAATTGTTGAAGCTCGGTTAATGGTTTAAGAATGTAGTGGAATGATTACATGTTTATCATGTGTAATGTTGTATAAGTAATCTCATGGTACTATGGAATAAAGAGACATGTAAGGATTGTTACATTGTTGTCTGATTAATGTTACCAGTAACCATGAAAGGTTATTCAGATACTTTTGGAAAGTAGATGATAAGTGCATAATGAAAGGATAATAAGATAATGAGATGTTTGATTGTATTCATGAGCTCATGATTGATATAAGGACTAAGTGATATCATGGTTTGAGTATATAGAATTTTGAGGATTTTGGTATGTGGAAAGTGTTAACTTTAAACTGCATTCATGTTTTCACTAAGGTATTCAAGCGAATACATGATTAAGGACTTTGAATGTTTAGAATGTGACCAACAAGACATATCTTATGGGGATCGACGATGGTGTTAAATCTCTGGTAATCGTTTTCACTATGTTATGAGAGTGGACTGCAGTATTATGGATAATCCTAAAGATTGGAATGGATTATGTTGGACATATGTTAGTATTGTTTAAGGATAGCAGTTTTCTCGATATTATTGATGGGATGTTATAGTAATATAGTTTTAGAAAAAGGACAACCTGCAGGACGGGCGACAGCCCATCGCTTCGGACAAGGCTGTAGGAATCGAACCCACAACCGAAGTGCGACTGGCCTTTATCGCCTACCACTGACCTACAGGAAGTCCCTGTTTAGTAGAAACTAGTTTTATTATATTAAGCAGTATGATATATGAAGTATAAGTCCATTTTAGTAACCATATATGATGAATCTCACTATAGATCGACTTATGTATATAAGTTTTGCTAACCTTTTGTTTGAGACAGATGGAATGACCTGTCATTCTATCACATGATCTGCTAACACATCACGAATAACAAATTCAACTTCATTTCTTTAAGGGAAGAAGTGTAAATTGTTCAATTCACGAACAACAGTGAGATTATACTAAAATCAAGTAAGTATTTCTTCTAATTCAAATTTTTCAACTTTAGGGAAATGATATTGAAAACCAAAAATGTTGTCCTAGTGATCTTATATCTGATGAATCAGATGGTACCTTAGATCGTCACAAATTTATGGCTTTGTGATTGCTAGCTTTTCCATAGCCATGTTCTCTACCACTCTCCATCAGAACATGATTGTTAGATTTCTCTTCCATATCCATATTTTCACCTATGTGGAAACCCAGTGATTAGTTTATTTGGGTAACCGTTACGTTTCATACTTTTGTTTTTAAAGATAAGTTTTGGTAATTTTTTTTTACGATGTGGGTTTCTATCAAAGAAACTTTCGAATAGTAAACCATTTATAATCCCGACGAATTTCGAGGGCGAAATTCATTTTAAGGGGGGTAGAATGTAACACCCCCGAGATTTTATGAAAAATATTCTTGTAATTTCATTAATGTCTTGTGTTGTATTCTACACCAAGATTACCTTGCGCTATACGCAACACCGTATTAGCTTGCAGTATACGCAACACTATTCTTGGATCGTGTTACACACAATTTTGATAATAGTTATTCTACGCAACATTGAGTATATATATATATATATATTAAATGTATAAATGAAATATGGTTGGATTCTGTTATACGAAACAATGAAGGATTCTTTCACAACACGCAACCCTGACTTGGCTTGCATTACACGCAATCGCGACCTTCCTCGATAGCGTGTGTTGTACGCAATACCGGGTTTTAATAAACAATGTTATATTATTATAATATTGTCATGAACTAGCCGTTATGAATAGTATTAACTAAATTTTGAATTTTATAACATTATTATTCATCTTACACATTTCTAGAACATGGTATAAGAACAAAATAAATTTTTCGGGTAAAATAAGTATTTTTCAAAAAATGCAGTTTTACCGCCTTTTGATGGCGCACCCACTTTAAATATAGTTTTTGACATGTTTATATGTTAAATTTGACAAAATAATATTCTTCTTTTGAATCAGGATGTAAAAATTTACATTAGATAAATTTTTGATATTTTTCCGATAACTTTCATATTTTAATGAATAGTAAAAACACGCTATATTTTAATTAAAAACAACTTTTTTCATCGTAATATCTTATGTGGTTAAATTATAATATTGAATGGTTTTAAAGTATATTTAGAATATATTTTTACCACTTAATATAATGTTGGTCATTGGACACAATTTTACAATTAAACCGTACATAAACAAGTGTCAATCTTTTGATAGTTATTATCTCTTAAAAACACACTTTTTGTTTTGACAACAGGAATTAATTTTAAATTAATTTCTGCCACTTCTGTGTTTTGAATTTAGAAAAATGGATTCCATATTTGGAATCAGGATGTTCAAATTGTGTAAATAGGTAACTTTTATTTTTAGACATTTTGAATAATTACTGCGGTAAATATTTTATTTACCATGGTTAAGGGTAAATCCGGTAAATAAGGGTTAAAAAAATAATATTATAATAATATTAAATTACCCTAAAACGTGTCTTAACCCTATTGGTTGATACATGGTCGACCTTGGGAATCTTTGGGTCGATTTTGGGACCCCATTGATCCACTTGTAAGTGATAATGACACTTTATTTTAATTAAGTTAAAATGAATACAAAAATGACACAAGCATATATCTTTTAGAAAAACAATTGTTACATAGGGTTATATATGTTGGATTTTATATTATAAATATTCATTAGAAAGATAAAAAGATTTCCTACATAATGGTATTTTATTTGTAATTTTTATACTTTAAATAATGTAATTTATTTACGACACAATGATGATGCAGTAATTATCTTATTAATGAAATATTGACATAATTGATGTTATAAACACCAAAATAAATGTAATTTGAGACTTTTTATGAATTCAACTAATTTTCTAGGTTACTATGATATATTAATGTTGATTTAATTAACTTGGTTCGAACATTTAATTCTGTTATGACTGTCACAAAAATCATATATCAAATAGTGTCAAAATTGACACAAAATAGTTTTTAAATCAAATATTATATTATTAATTGTTATTTTATTCCTAAAAATCTAAGGTTCGGCCAAATGACTTAGATAGGGATATATATATTAATAATAAACAATTTGGGGTTCGTTTGGCATGTTATAGTAAGTGTATTAACCATATAGTGAAAGAAAACAAAAAGACAAGGTAAAAGTTAAATTATTTAACTTAGAGTTAAATCTAATTGATAAGGTTAAAATAATATCCTAAACTTGTCTAAATTCTATTGGTTGATAGGATTTCGACCCATCCCCACTTTAGCTTCGAAATAAGACCCTTTGGAACCATTATAAACCGATTTTTACTTTAATATAAAATAATATTTTGAGATATTCCTAAGGTGCCCCTCTCCTCCCCTATAAAAGGACACCTCCTCCCCCTCCTCCTCACACCAATTTGAGCACTCAAGCTCGGCCAACCCCTGCCAAAATCTCTTCTCCACTTCCCTATCAAAATCCTAGAGGTTCTGGTCTTCCTCAAAGACCAATTCTAGTGCCCTAAGAGGAGGTCTCAAAGAGGCCCTTCAAAGAAGAGGTAATTACCGTTACCAATTCTTTCCTCTTTATTTCTTCTTCCACTTCTTCTTCTTAGGTTGTTTCATTATGAAGTAATAACATCAGTATCACTCATATACTGATATGTTATTATAAGTATGAAACAACCCTATTTCACCATCTATCCATCCTACGGAAAAAAAGAAATCACCACGCGTGCGTACGTACGGAATACCGTCTCCACGCCGTGGTGTAATCTATTTTCCACCACCACCTTACATGGATGAGTATAATGGTGTAAAGAATAACTATACATAGTTATTACAACATCATATTGATTCTGATATATTGTATAATCCACTCCAATTCAATTCAATATTTATAGAAATGATATCATCGCTCGTGCGTACGTACGGACTACCGTCTCCACGACGCGATGAGATTCATTCTCCATGTTAACCATTTAAGAATGATTATAAAGTATATATAAGAAATAATAATGAAATATATGACATTATAAAGCTACTGGATTTATGTATATATATATATATGTATGTCATCTACTTACTTCCATTTCAAGACAATAAGGAAAGAAAAACAGCGTTCATGCGTACGTACGGACTACCGTCTCCATGAACGGTGTTTTTCATTTTATTTATCTATCTATTATATATATATATATACTGAATATATATGATATATAAATCATATTTTATATTCTGGAAGTAAGTAAATCATGATATAAGTAATAATGATGTCAAGAACAACAAGTCAAAACACCTATGATAAATGAAACGATTTTACCCAAAACGCTTCTTTAACATGGAATTTACAAAAGAACGGGTAATATAATGTCACAAGTGAACCATATATGATATCATAACAATGAATATGATTATTTAATAAGTCAATGACATTATTTAAATCATTATAAAGGAGGTTCGGACACTTACAAAGCAAGTCGGACCTAAGGTAAGGGAAATATCACAATCTCATTTTTATCCGAGATTGTTTATTCGTAAGTATTTACTGGGGTGTATTTTATCATCCACATCCATGTTCCTTCAATATGTAATATTGTTTCCATCCACTTACAATAGTTTAAATCCAATTTTACTCTTCGGTGTGTTTTTAGTAAAGAATATGAAAGGAATCTTTTGTCTCTTTTTCATACGAGGTACTTTTTGACTTTTCCGACAAAAGTACGAAGAATGTTTTTTTTAACTTAAACGGAATGAACGGATTTTTACGGTTTTATAAAGCCTTATTTTCATGAAGCTTCCTCAAAAAGATTTCATGACTATTTTTAATAAAATCTCTTTCTTTTAAAATTGCATGATGTTTTGTGAAAAGAAATTGATTTTGAAGAAGAAAGGATATTTTCCTCAAGAATTCATTTCAAGTGTTTTATCAAAATTATTTTCCATCTAAGATAATAAAGGGTTCTGTTTATATACATATTTTTACATTGATTTGACTATGTTGTGATGGAATTATGTTTATGAATTCCTTTATCTTATATGAATGGTTTTATGATGTCATGTTGTTTTAAGAATCCCATTTTTATTACATGGGTTATGAAATGATGTATGATTTATGATTTTGTGGCACACATAAGAATGGTATCATTATGAGATGGGTGGGACCTATATCTCCCTCCAATGCATTGGGTAAAGATTTTATATCTCATGAGATAGACATGGCTGAAATGGTAGGTTATACCGGTTCAGTGAAACAGGACTGAAACGAGGGTTACTCGATTCAGAAAGGGACTTTGTCCACTAAGATAGTCTTGGCAATGAGTCTTGACTAACAAGAAATGATTTTCTATGATTATGTGTGTATGCCACAAAGTTTCATGTTTTATGTTATGATTATTGGGATTACATTTCACTTCTATGATTTATCCCATGTTATGATATTATGTGCTCTTTTGCAGGTTAAAATTTCCAAAAGCTATGTTTTATGTATATGATGTGATTGATATTTCTTTTGTTTACCCTTGCTGAGCATTTGAGCTCACCCTTTTATGTTTTCTTTTCCCCAGGATATAAAGAAAGGTTTTAGGTAAAAAAAATGGAAGATCTTTATGGGAGATATTGAAGAACTTTCACCACGATTAGAATATTACGTTCCGAGTTTCCAAAGACACTAAACTATTACGATCCTTTAGTGTGTGTTTTTGTTATGTACTAAGTATTCCTCAAATATAATGTAATGTCCATGTACGTCAAGCTTCGGGTCTCTACATGAACCCCAATCCATGGTGTGGATCAAACCTATTTGTTAATTTAAAATGCTAGATGGCATGAGATCACCATGTAGAGTGGACTAATTATATTCTTCAGACTGAACCTCTTATTTTAAATTCTTTGGTGCTTATTTTTATTTTATTTTACTATGTTTTATATCAAATTTATTTCAAACAATTTATAACTATGATAGTTAGTTTAGAAAGTGTTTATAATAGTTTTTAACTAGTAGGTTAGTTTTAAAAGTTATATTAATCTCTAGGTTAGTATATCTATGAACTAATCAATCTATTGATAAATTAATTGAACATTCTAGACTCTTATATATTCACTAAAAACTAACATGGTAGAAATTATTAATTGGGGATATCTTCAAAGAACTAATCTCTAATTTTTTATAGGTACTCTGTTCACCCCCCTCTTGATTAATATACTCCTACCAACATTTGGTATTAGTGGGTTATGAATTTTTTAATTTTCAAAATACTTTCTCAAATATTTCCTTAACCGTGATTTTAGTTATATTTCACGATTATAAAATTTCTATTATGTCTAAATTTTTATCACTTGAAATATTTTCCAAAATTATATTATGGAAATTAGATTAGAAGGTGGTACTACCAATAGACCTCCATTCTTTAATGGAAAAAATTATGAAAAATTGAAAATTAAAATGAAAATGCACTTAGAATGTATGGGTTTTGTAATTTGTTTTTAAATTATAGATGAATATAATACTCATGTTACTTCTATAACTATGTGGGATGACCCAACTAAGACATCCTATAATAATAAATAAAAATCCATGAATGAATTATACTATTCTTTAGGAGATGATGAATTTAACAGAATATATTCTTGTAAAACAACCCACGAAATTTGGGCTACTTTGTCTATTTAACATGATGTAATTTCAAGTGTTAAGGAAATATGATTTAAATAATACACCATTAAATATGAATATTTTAATGATCAATCTTGATGAGCCTATTTCTAACATGTATCTCAGGTTTAATGAAATTGTGAACATTATGATCTATTTGTAAAGAGATGTTACTGCAAAAGATAAAATTATTGGGATTCTCAAATTCTCACCTGATGGATGGAGAGAAAATTATGTCTCAATAAGAGAATCATGTGACATTAAAAACTTCTTGTGAATGAAATTATTGGAAAATTAATTATGTATAAAGAAGAAATAATGGTGAATCAAGAAGAAGAAGAGCTAAAGAGAAAATTTGTTGCCTTCAATAATACCACTCATAAGAGAAAAGAAAAAGAGAAAGTTCAAGATAATATTGAGAGCACAAGTAGTGAAGAATTATCTTCAGACAATGATGATCAAATGGCCTAGTTG
The DNA here is from genome assembly GCA_963277665.1 of Viscum album. Taxonomy (NCBI): domain Eukaryota; kingdom Viridiplantae; phylum Streptophyta; class Magnoliopsida; order Santalales; family Viscaceae; genus Viscum; species Viscum album. Next base: position 1,854,597,973 of record OY728157.1, read on the forward strand.
TCTAAGAGATTTATTAAATTTTATTGAATGAAAAATTTCTTAATGAAACCAAGTTATAAAAAGAAAATATGACAACAAAGTCAATTGGATAAAAGATTTGAAAAATCCTGACAAATCAGAAGAAATAGTTTTCTATAAATGAAAATGAAGAGGGCATGTCCAAGATTACTATCCTAAATTAAATTATAAAATGATGTATGAGTATAAATATAGAAAGTATAATAATGAAATTAAGGCTAACTAGAGTGCATCCATGGATACCTCCAGTGAATCTTCATCTTCTCAGAATGTGAAAGAAGATATGAAAACCATGTGATTTATGAAAAATACCTTATTTGTACACTTAAACTCTTCTATACATAATGATTATTATTCTAGAGATGAATTTGAATCTAAAAATATGAAAAATGATGTTCTCTTTGGGTATTGTAATATACAAGAAGAAACTTATAATGATATTAAGGATAAGTGTAAATCATTTAATAATCAACATTCACTCTCTAAAAATATTAATTCTGAACATAATGTTGAGAAAGAGAAAAATACACAACTACTAAAGGAAAATAATGACCTAATGTTTTCTAATCATCAATTAAATAAGGAACTAGAAAAGTTTACCAATGTAAAAAACACACTTACTCTATTAATTGGTAAACTGATTACTCCTATGTATACTACTGGAATAAGTTATCAACCATGAAAAATAAATTTATCAAAAACACATTTTATAACTAAATCTATAATATATTATTCTCTATCTAAAAATCATGTTTTTACTGTAAGTTCTAGTACTGAAAAAACCTTTATAGCATCAAAGTTTTTTGGACCTAATAATGTTTATTTTTCAAAAACCTTACCTTATACATATATGAAACCTATAACACAATTTTGGGTTCCTAAATATTTTATTACTAATGTTTCTAGACCCAGAAAAATATGGGAACAAAAATTATTTCTTTGATGAATAGTTTTGTAGGTAAACTACCTAAAAGGTTCCTATAGAAACATTTGGTATTTAGAAAGTGGATTCTCAATAAACAAGATATGAGATTACTCAAGATTCAAGAATCTCATCATGATTGATGGAGGACATGTCACATTTGGTGACAATGGTAATAGAAAAAATCATCGACTTAGGCCAGATTAGTAGCCCTATCTCTATTTCAATTTCCAATGTTATTTATATTGGTGGATTAAAATATATCTTTCTTAGCATATCTCAATAGTATGGTGATGTATTTAATGTAAAATTTTAAAATGATTCATTTAATGTTTTTGATTTAAAAAAATAAATTAGTATTTTATTATCTTAGAAATTATAATGTATATTCTATAAACATAGATACACTTGCACCACCGAATGTTTCCTGCATAAGTTCCTTTCAAAAATAGTCTTGGCTCTGGAATAGAATACTATACATTTTAATATACACTCACGTAAGAAATTATCCATAAAAATTTTAGTTAAGGACCTCCCCAAATTAGAGTTTCTAGAAAATAAAGGGTTCAATACTTGTCAAAAGAGAAAGAAACATAATATCTCTTTAAAACCAACGAAAAAAATTACAACTTCACAACCTCTCAAGTTGGTTCACATAAATATTCTTGGACCATGTAGAGTTTAATGTCTCAATGGGAAGCACTATGTTTATGTTATTGTAGTTTACTTCTCTAGGTATACTTGGACCTTTTTCTTACCTCACAAAAGTTAAGCATTCTCTTATTTTACCATGTCTGCTAGGACTGTAGAAAATCACAGTAGACTTAAAATTAGATCCTTAAGATGTGTCCATGTACATGAGTTTGAAAATAAATACTTTGAATATTTTTTCTCACAAAATGGATATAGGAATAACTTTTCTTCCCCTAGGACACCTCAATATAATGGTGTAGTAGAAATAAGAAATATAACCTTATATGAAATTACCAAAACTATGCTTAATGAATATGGAATACCGATTTATTTTTGGGGGAATTTGTTAATACAACTAGTTATATAATAAACAAGGTCTTAATCAGACCTATTCTTAAGAAAACTTGCTTTGAGTTATGGAATAATAAGAAACCCAAGGTTATTTATTTTAAAGTATTTTGATGTAAAGCTTATATAATTAACACTAAATATAATCTAGATAAAATTCCTTTCAAAAGTAATGAAGGAATATTTCTGGGATTTTAAAAATCAAGTAAATCATATAGAGTCTTTAATAAAAGAACCAAAAGTGTGGAGGAACATGTACATGTAATGTTTGATGAAAAAGATACACATGAACCTAAAACCTCACAAGATAATCAGGAAGAGGACATGTCAACTCTAAAAATTAATGATTAACACTCTAACCATCTTATAAAAGAATCAGTTGAAACTTAAAGTTCTCAAAATTCTCTTGATTTTCACCATAGTGAACCAGAACCATATCATGAACATGAAATAAATAGCCCCACCTTTACTAGACCAACTAGAACCCTTAAAAACAATTCCTTAGATGCTGTAGTTGGAGATTTATATAGAGGAACAAAAACTAGAGCTTCTTTGAGAAATCAGGTTTCACATAAAGCATTATATTGACAACATTAACCTAAAAATATCAATGATTCAATCAATGATGAATATTGGGTGATGGATTTGCAAGGAGGGATTAATAAGTTTAATATAAATAATGTCTAGAAGCTTGTTGATAGACCAAAAGATACCTCAACTATAGGAACTTAACGGGTGTTTAGGAATAAAGTAGTTGAGGCTAGAAATATAGTTAGAAACAGAGCTTTTTTTTTCACAAGGATATAATCAAGAATAGGGAATTGATTATAAGGAGAAATTTTCCCTAGTAGCTAGGATTGAAGCCATCAAAACCTTACTTGACTATGTAGCACAGTTGGATATAAAACATTATCAAATCGATGTCAAAAGTTTATTCATAAATGGTTATATAATTGAGAATTTTTTTGAACAACCCCAAGGTTTTACAAATCCACATATTTGGAATCATGTTTTAAAATAAACTAAAGATTTGTAAGGTTTGAAACAAGCTCCAAGAGATTGGTATGATAGTTTAAGAAACTTTATAGTTTCTAAATGTTTTACAAAAATAATTGTAGATCCTAATTTGTTTATAAAATGAATTTTTAATGATATTTTAATAGATCAAATATATGTAGATGATATTATATTTGGTTCTTCTAAAAATTCATTATTCAATGATATTTCAAAAATGAAGAAAAGTGAGTTTGAAATGAGTATGATGGGTGAACTTATATATTTTCTTGGATTTGAAATATTTCACAAAAATGAGGTATTATTATAAATGAATGTAAATATACTAAATATATTTTTAAAATAAATGGATTTGATTCCATTAAGTGTAGTTAAACACCTATGAGTTCTATATATAAGTTGGATCTTGCTGAAAATGGAAAAACTGTTGATCAAACTGCTTACATATAAATGATTAGAAGTTTCTTTACTCAACTGCTAGTAGTAAAGAAATCATGTTTAGTGATTATATGTGTAAAATATTTCATGAAAACCCAAAAGAGTCATTTTTAAATGATATTAAAATAGTTGTTAAATACCTCTAATATAAAAATAATTTTCATCTAGTCTACCATATTGGAGAACCTTTTGATATGGTTAGTTATCATGGTGCTGACATTTGTGGGTGTAGGTTAGATAGAAAAAGAACCTATGGGACATTTTGATATTTGGGATGGTATCTAATATCATGGTGCAGTAAAAAGCATAACTCTATTGCATTATCAATTTCTAAACTAGTGTACATTGCTGCTAGTAGTTGTTGTGCACCAATTTTGTGGAGGAGACACACTTTATTAGACCATGGATTTCAATCCAGACATATCCCAATAAATTATAACAATACAAGTTATATGAACATTTAGAAAAATCTAATTCTCATAATAGAACAAATTTCATTATTGTAAGAAATTACTTTTTGAGAGACCAATTTCAAAAAGGTGATATAACTCTTGAGTTTATTATGACTGAACATCAACTTTCTTATATTTTTACCCAAACCCTAAACACTGAGAGAATGATATAACTTAGAAATGATCTGGGAATGATAAATTTATAAAGTCTCTATTCCCATATCCCCTTAAAAATAGGTTTTCATGTCACACCGATTGTCTGAAACCGATCAAGTTAAACAAATCAGATGAAAATGATCAAGTGAGACTGATTCCTTTAGAGTGAAACTAATACCAATTACGAGCTTTTAGTAAATCTATTTTTCTTAATCTTTTATGTAAAATGAAATTTGTTCATTTTTTTATTTTACCATTATTTTATTTTATGTTTTTACAAATTATAATCCCTAAATGGTGAAATTTTATTGATCCACGAACCTTAACTAACCCCACTACCTTCAGCCTTTTGACTTCCTTCCTCATACCCAAACCTTTAAAAGGAAGAGGAAAAAGTGCACAATGAAAAGACCAAGTGAATCGTCATTGACCAAGAATCAAAAGGTAGAATCAATCAGGACCAAAAGTTATGTGAATCCAGAGTTGGGAAGCTCCATAGTAACTCCGGAGAATAAAGTGTCGACCAAATAGTTTTTGGCGAGCAGGTCTATCTTTCTAAAAATTTTGGAATCACAAAGGTTGTTTAGCTAGATTTGAGATAATTAGGGACCTTTCTATCCCATACTGGTAAAATAATTCTTTCTCAATTTGGAGGTTTTCATGTAAGGAGACGAGGAGGATCAGATGAAGTCAACGGTAAAGGGAATGTAAATTTCGTTTTCTTTAAGAGAGTGGGGTGAACGCTTGAGAATTCCGCATGAGGGCATATTTGATGACTAATAGGGTAATATTCCACCAACATAAGATTTGTTTTCCAATAAAAATGAGTTTACAAAGTTGACTATAAATGTGTAATCAAGGAGAGAAATATCTTCTAAATTAGATGGAGAGGCAAGAATTATTTTCAAGTTTATCCAACAACAAATATACCCAAGGAAGGGAGATTTATATACCTTAAAGTATTAGGATGTCATCCTAATTTATTTGTTGAAGAATGGGGTGAAATTGAACCTATGTAGGTACCTTGTGGTATAAAATTGGGAAATGATCAAACAATCTCAAAGGAAATTTCTATATTATATGATGATTATTTGTTCAATGTTGAAGAGGCTAGGACGGGTGGAGGATAAGAATGAGGTGATTACTGCTTGTAGTGGATTCTACCGACATAATGATATCTACAAAAGGGTGAAAATATTTTGGAACCCATTTAGGAGAATTTTGTTAGAATATGGGGAGAAATTATATGTGGATTATATTCATATAGATCATCTGACAAGACCTATGGATCAAGTGGACATAGGGCTTAAACCTAGTGAGTAGGTTGTATATTCAGATGAAGAAGAAGCTGATCCAGAGCTACAAAGAAAAGAGGGGTCTCCTATAGATGATATGAGTAACCCATATATTTTTGAATACCATAGAAAAATGTTATATGGACCTGCAAGTCCACCATTATAATTACCTTATAATGAACATTTTTTAAATGATGAGGAAGATAAGGAAGAGATTGAAGTCTATGGTGTTGAAGGTTCTGTGAGAAATACTGACGATGATGATAATAATGATGAGGATGATGATGATGATGAGGATGATTATGGAGAGCATGTGAGTGACTCACTAAAATATAGACAATATGTAGTCAGTTCAGGTGAGTATTCTGTGCATGCAGGTGATGATGATTCTGGAAGATAGTATTATGTTTATCTTGATGGATATATTGATGGGGTTGATGATAATGATGGATATGTTTGAGATGAGGATGGACATGACCATGCTGATGATTCTCAATAAATCATTCAGTAACATTATGATATTATGGTTGGAGGTCAATAGGAGTAAGCTGAAGCTAAGATTACACCTGTGTGTCAGAATGAGGAGACGCCTGAAATGGCTGGAGGCCAGGAAGAAGAATCTCATGTTTATATTGTACATGGGCCTCAGAATGAGGGAGATCCACATGGAAGAAGTGCAAGAATTTATACTGTGGATCCTAGTGATAGGAATTATTCTGATGATTGGAATAGAAATCACAGATATATCCTGTTTGGACCAGATTATGATTCATATGGGGACATGGTATCTTCTCCTGCTCCACAACTGATGTGGAACTGACTACTCTTACTTTACATGCATTGCCCACCAGTGATGAGCCTGTTGTACATTTTTTTCCTAGTGACTATGTCACCAAGGATGATCTCAAACAATTAAATAAATATTTTTTTGAATATTTGTGATATTCTATTCCAGTGAGAAAGGAATCTTCTACATCTAGGAGTATTTCATAGGAAGATGCTGCTCAGATTACTAGAATGTTAATTCAGGAATTATAGCCCAATATTATCACTACATCCAAGACCATTGTGAGAAATAATACAGTGTTTGGAGAAGAAGTGATAAAAATTAATCATGATATTGTAGATCTATCCAAAAAATTTCAGAACAACACATGGTGGTTTAATGTAGGTTCTTAGAAACCTTTTTACACATCTACTGAATGGATATTTGAAATTTTTTGAAAAAAGATATGGGTAAAATGACTTTTGGTGCATCCAGTTCTAGATTTACCAGGTCTTCTACTAATATGGGGTTTGCTTGGATTGCGTTAAGAGAATAAATCAAGTCCATTCAGAATGAATCTGATAAAGAGACCCTTTACAAACTTCAAAGGAATAGTTACGATGCATATAACACGGTGAGGCAATATGAAAATGTGGAAACTTCTTCTCAAAAGGAGATAAGAGACAAAGTGGACAAGTATTTTCCTTAAATCTATACTATGAATTAGTTGAATAACCACTTTATGTACTTGGATGAAAACCTCAAGATACCACTAGTGATTGAGGAATTCAAGAAGCTAGTGAGCTAATTTAAATAGTTTACACCCACATTGGAGAAGATCATGGAAAAGAAGGAGTATTTAATGAACTCCATGATGTATGGGGATAAAATCATCAATTATTTTATTATGATTTTGAAGCCTTACCAATAGGTACAGTATGAAGCTATAGTGGTCCCTACAACTGCTTCCATCAGACAAGGTTCACTGGCTCCAACTCAGATGTTAGTGCCTCAATCCTTATCTCATATTAGGTTAGTGATCCCAGAGCAGCCTCAGGGTCATGTTATGTCAGAGTAGAGACCAAGTCTTGAATCTAATGTTCTTATTGGAATTACTTTACCTAGAATAACCATTATATCATCACTTCTTATATCCACAACACCACCTCATATCCCAACAATTGACCATCCAAACAAAGGGAAGGATCCTATAATTCCCAATCCTTAACTATGGATAATGTTTTGATTGGGATCAGTACATTTATATTTTATGACTATATTTTAATGTTTTTAATTTTTTGTAAATTCCTGAATATAAGTTTTCTTTAATTTTTGTTTCATGTTTATTTGTATTCTTTTTCTTAATCCTTTATGTTTATTTAGACCCTTTTTCTAATCCCAAAAGGCGGAGAAATTTATTGATGTCATAAATCTACAAACGACATCAACTCTTAACCTAAGGGGTAGAAATCAGGAATAGGAATGATGGCTTGTAATCAACATAAATTATATACATATCCGATCTATAATATAAGTCTTCTCTAATACAACATACTAAGTGGGAGCATGAAAGTTCTTTGATATAAATCTCTTAAAAGAACCTTTTATATATACTCTGATACAATTATTGAGTGGGAGTTCAAAAGGAAATACCTTAGAGTTATATTGAGAATTCACACTCACTATTTGTATTCTATGTCAAGCCATTTTTATTCCTTAACACCTTGTGCAGATCAATAATTCCATGGTTTATTATTATCAATAGGGGGATATTGTAGGACCCTTTTTGAGATTTTTGTTTCAATAATCACAAATAATGACAATTTACAAATCATGATACTTCACATATTATGTTATAAATAATTTTATTAATGTGAATGAATATTTATAAATGAATAATTATGTCACATGGTATAATGAATATCAATAAATCAATAAATTATGGATATTTATGTTTCAATATATTTTGAAACTGTATATTTACATGTAATTATGGATATAACTTAATCTGATATTTTTCTGTATAATACAAACACTTTTTATGTTTTTAAATGTCTATGACACTGATTTGTTCAAAGTATTCACTGATGGATGACTCATCGATGAGGGCTCACCGATCGAAGAAAACACCAATGATGACTCACCGATCGAAGAACACACCGATGTAGGACTCACTGATAGAACAAATGACATACCGATGAAAAATTCAATGATGATCGGTCACATTGATAGTTCAAAGGACATACCAATGGATGATTCATTGATGGGTGACACACTGATAGTTCAACGGACTCACTGATGGACAAATCACTGATGGGTGACACACTGATAGTTCAAAGGACTTACTGATGGATGAATCACAGATGAGCGATGCACCAATAGCTCAAAATGAGCCACTGATGACGACTCAACGATTCTCGGATAGACACCTAGTAAATATTAACCACTGATTCCCAGAGTTTCGGATACCGAAAGAAAGGACTCCTTGATACTGGGAGTCACTGATGTTGATATACTGATCATATTGAATCACTGATACTTATAACTCATTGATAGTCATAAAAACACTATTTTTTTAATTCCACTTTATATCTAATGGCCATGTATAAATAAATTAATTATTTTGACAATATTTAATTATATTTGTAGGATATTCATAGGAAAAAACAAGGTACACGCATGTGGGGAGATCATTATGACTACTGGACCTCGAAGGATAAAAGGATAACAACCTGGAACTTTCAAATGACACGCGAAGAACAGTAGCAAGAAAAGAAAACCTATGAACTGCTGCAACTCTCGAGCATACTTCCAAAATCCATGAACTCAGGAGGAAGAACATATGGGGAGATCAAAAAATCAAGAAAAATCTTATTGTGCTGAAATGAACATATTTAGAACAAGAATCTAGACATATCATACTCTTATAATCCAGAACACATTGGCTTCAACACACTTTTTTAGAGTCAACATCCATAAGAGGACTTGAACATTAATTCCATACATCAAATGAGTCTAGAGCTACATTAAATAGGACACAAAGCCTTATAATCCTAAATCTACATCTTTATCTCTGTTGTGATCATTTAGTTATATTTTTGAGAAGTGTGTGTATCTATCTACACACACACACAAACACACACTAACTCATATGCATAACGATGTGATAATTTTGATCACCAATATCACACTTTATTTATCCATTTATAACCCACATAGAACTATGGAAGAATTCATGTGTAACCTATTTTTTGTTTTTCCCATGAAAACATGTGGTAGATGTCATGGGTGACCTGGATAGCCTTGTGTGCTATTGTAAACCCCAATCTAGGGTGTAGATCAAACCTGTTTATTAATTTAAATTGCTTGGTGGAAGGTGATCACCAAGTGGAGAGGAAAAAGTCTCAGCTTGAGACTGAACCACTTGTTTTAAATTCCACTATGCATATTACTAATTTTTTACTATGTTCTATAACATATTTCGTTTAAAAAAAGTCAAAATCAGCTAGTTATTTTATAAAGTGTTTATAAGATTTTTGAACAAGTGGGTCAGTTTCAAAAGGTACATTAATAACTAGGTTAGTATATATATGAACTAATCAATCACTTGAGAAATTAATTGAACATTTTAGACTCTCATAAATTCAATACAAACTGACTTGGATCATATTATTAATTAGGGAAATTTTCAAAGACTCAATATTTAAATGGATTTTTTTACAGGGACTCAATTCACCTCCTTTGGAGTACTCTACTTCGACGAACAAATTCATTTTAAAATCTTTCAAATTTTTATCCAATACTCAATAAAAGTTTTTTATTTTGTGTTTATTTTATAATTATTTTATCTTTCATTTTTTTGTTAAAATTATATAGTTTTATTTCTATAGTTAAATTTGTTTTCTAACTTTAATAATCTAATTTTATAGTAGGTTTAATCTTTCAAAAATCATATGAACTCAAATTGGGGAAACACTACTGTAAGGTATTTTTCTTTAGACACACTCCACATAGATGATTACATATATTTCTTATCCAATATAAAAGGAAACCATTCACTTGACATAGATTGGAACCAACCAATAAATCATTAACATCATCTAGATGATGGGATCCATGAAAAATATTTATAGAAAACTCCAACACCCCTAAACCATTTAGGTCTCATATTGTCACTCCCCCACAATGTTATTATTGAAAATTGAACCATATGTTTTTAATTTATGCTCATGATATGGATAATTCTATTTATCATACTTGGTTATGGTCATAATTTTTATTATATACATTCTCCAATGTATATTAATTCAATGGGATTGTTTGAGACCCTCAAAATAACTCCTTTTATATCAAAAACGAAATTTTGAATAGTATCAATACTCTATTGTAAAATAAAATTGAAGGTTTATTCGTACCAAAACATTCATGAACAAGGATAAAAGATGTGTTTTAATAGATTATATCTTCAGAATGTTGTATATCAGGTTACTAATGTAATTCCAAAAACCCAACTACCCTGAACATGTACTGAAGGGATGATCCTTGGTATCCACTAACCAGAAGATTCTTTAGATTCATTTAGATGAAAAATAAATACCTCTAACATGTATAAAATCATTTTTAGGTACTTCATATCTTTTGATAAGAAAAATAAGGAAGATAATTTTAATTGTCTTGAATTTTTAAAAAATAAAAAAACCTATTTGAACCTTAGACATTGGTCTTATATTGTAGGAGTTATTAGAAACCTAAAATGTAGGCTATTAGTATTAGGAAAATAAATAAGACATTTTTGATTTGAAAAGAGAATAATATATTTATAAATGGATTTTTTATCTGCATCCTATACTATATGAATGATGTTATGGAATGAAATGGCCTCTATGATAGTAATGTTTTTGGCTGGGAATCCTAGAAATTGTAGTTGTCCCCTCTCCCACCAATCCTTACAAATGGTTATATCACAAGCACCAATAATCCAATGAGCTTGATCAGTGATGTAAATAAGGATTGAAACCATATTCATCCATATTTTAGAATTCAATCCCCATTTACTTCCTGTATTTTCATCCCATAAATCCCCCATTCTTAGCATGAGTGAATCAAATATAGAGAGAGGATTGAACTATAAACTAGAAAGAAAATTTTATATAAATAGATTTAATCGTTTCGTCTTGGACTTGGAAATTAATCACACCCTCCTATATAAGAAGATGTATTAATTTCCAAATGTCCTAGTGAAATTAGTAGTCCATATCACTACCTATGATAAAATCCAAGAATATCATAAAATATTATTAATAACCTATTTAAGACCCAAAACCATAGAGTGTAAATTGATTAACATAGAGGATATGGAACATTTTATCAATGTTTTCTTACTACCAAATACTAATTGTTTACTCTTCTATATCTATAATACCCAAAACAATTTTGAAATAATTTAATAAAAATGATGAATTTATAAATGAACATTGATCATTAGATTTTAAATATTCTCACTAATATAACATTTCCTATTAATACCCAACTACCAAACTAGGTGTTATATCCCCTTCAAAGACATTTTTCAGAGTCCAAAAGGTAATATTACAAGATTTAATTATCTAAACACCCTCTAAACTAAAATTTTTTAGATGATCCATAATTTTTTCCATATATTTATACTTTACATATTTAAATTAAATGTGGTTATCTACAATGATTATGTGTTATAGAATTGGAGACCCATGTAGACACAATAAACATCACATAGTCCCCTCCTTCATTAATACATTTATGTTCATTTAAAATAGATATTGGGAAATGATCAATATGGCCAGAGATAGAGATTATTTACATGGTGAAGATATGTCACAGACATGACAAAACCATATCCTCTTCCCATGGGGGGGGGGGAAACATCAATATAGAAGGTAAGAACTATAATAGTGATTCCAAATTGTGGCTAGATAACATCACTATTCTACGATAATGTAAAATAAATAATCATTCCATTTTATTATAAAATTTAACTATGTCAATTTTGATCATCAAATTACTCTTAGTATGTTACAAGCAAACATCTATTTTATTTCATAGGATAGAAAAACTACCCCATGAATAATATTCCCCTTGAAGAAACTATTATGTTATTTTAAAATAAAGGAAGGAGCAGAGCTAACCCTGGATTAAGGATTTTAGTGATAATATTGAAATAGTGGTTTCAATGAATAATTAGATAAAATTTATGTAATATATAAGGATGACTAACATATGGGAGAAGTATCAAAATAGTGGGTTCCATTGATTGAGGGATCTGGCCACACATTAAAATTCCTTTAAAACACTGAAAATATTCTCATTGATGACATTTGATGAAAATGAAAAGAAACCAACTGGAAAACCATTAGGTCAAGGTGAACTCTCAAAACCCAAGTGTTTAACACCTCTCTAAATTTATGTTTCATCAGTGAAGCTGGTAATGTTTTCATTTAATAGCTATTTCATTCTTGTGGGAATATGAAAAATAATTCCTCTCCCTTCACTAGTATATTCATAAAAATAAGAATATGAGATTGGAGTAATATCGATACTAGAAATGTAGTTAACAGTTATAACACATAGTGTATCAATATAAAATTAGTGGAACCATATTAAATTTAAATATTGAGTTACTTATCATTTTTATATAATAAAAGAATGAAAATAGGATGTATTATGATTTCATTTTATACCAAATATCCGATGAATTTTACCTTTACTCAAATTATTCTTTTAATAGAAGAGATTTTAGATTCTCATACGTCTAAGAAGTCACCTCATGGATCCTTGAGTTCAATATAAAAATTATGATATTATTAATTAATTTTATATCCCTTGAAATAGCTTCGGTCATATACATATCCTTGATACAATTATCTTAACATTTTCGAATTTATATCTTAGGATTCTTATGTTTTCACTATAAATACAATATGGGAGGGGAAGAGAAAGACTCACTGAATAAAGTGATGAAAAAATATTAAAATATCCCTTTATTTGTCCTAAAATAAAGTATTTGATTCTATGTTTTCAAATAGAGTGGTTTCAAAATTTAATATACTATGAAAAGTGATAAGATAAGAACTGGGTAAAATAAAAAACTTTAGGAAACAAACTATTTTAATCAAATTAAGATTCAATAGTCACTTATTAATCTATATACAAGTGTTACTATCACCCATATGATTATTACATAGCATAAAAATATCTCTATAGGATTCAATAATGTCAGTTTGATTGTCATCTATGAAATAATTATGTTCATCCATTGACTTCTTGGAGTATTCAAAACATCCATTTTCTTTTTGGGATCAAATTTACTATAGAAATTCACCACAATAATGAAGGATGTGAATTAGAGTATATAAATAAAACAAAAACCAATGTTTTATTCTTACCTCCATATCATTTCACACATATACTACTATGAAGAACAAAATCCCCATTCAAAAAAGAATAATGTAACATGATAAGTTTATGTAAAAAATTTATTATGGATAGAGAAATAGTTTCCTTCCACACTATAAAAATATAGCTATTAATAAGAAATATATGCATAAAATGATGAAATCATAATTTGGATAGAAGAATATATACATTTTCATCCTTATATTTTAGTTCTATTATCAAATAAAATTTTAGATGAATTTAAACATCTATTACTTGAAATAATCTCCATTGGAAGAAACAAAAAACCACTAAATATTACAAAATATATAATATACACTAATAAATTTTATCGAAATTTAATCACATGGTGGCATCACCACTAACATTGTATGAGGAAACAAAGAGTTCCTTTCACACAACATCATTCTTAGACTCTACGTGGGATCCATTTATATTGTAAATATAGTCATCCTTAGAGAGAAGATTCCTAAATGTGTTCTTCTTTCATCCTAAAGTAGTTGGTGTTGTTTAAGAATCATGTCCTTACATTTCTATAAAAAATGTATAATTTAAAAAACCTGCACTTAGGAGGAGAAAACTTCAACCCTATGAGTTGATGAACCTATATTAATTAACTGGTTACCCATTATAGATGAGCCATAATTTATTTTAATAAGAGAAATGTGAACCATGAATACATTTCCATGATATTAAGAGATAATAGATAGCGAGTGATCAAGAATATTATTAAATCAAATCATATCAATAAGGGAAGTCACATCTTTAGTATAAAGAATACAGATAAGGGATCCACATGAGTAAAAAAACCAAAGGTCTAATTTGTCTTGTAGGTATACAATACGAAAGAGCCATGAATGTGAAGGAAAATACTCCAGACACATGAAATGTTCTTTAAACAATATGATATGATGCAATCCTAAGTGGGAATACTTGGATGACACTAATAGAGAATAAAAAATCATTCTCATAGATACATATAATATCAATTTAAAATAAAGAAGAGTGTAAGACATTTCATGATAAGGATTGGATGATGAAGTTGATGATAAGGAGATAATATGAAAAGAAAGACCAACCCAAACATATTCCTTCAATCCCATATTCTAGTGAGGAATCAATGAATCCATCATTCAATGAAGATAATGATACATTATTCCCATGAGATCAAATCATATCTTTACACAAATCAATGTTGTGATCTTGAAGTCTATATTGATAGAGAAACATGATGCCTAATACATGTTAAATATTTTTTAAACCAAAGTACTTATCCTTGATCATCAAGTAAAGATGACCAGTGAGATCTTGATAAATATCCATCTCCACACAAATTAGAGGTACATGGGATTAAACAGATCCGATGTATGTTTTTAATCCTAAAAGAACTTACCCAAGTATTTCATGATACCTTTAGAATAGTTGGATATTGATATGCAAAAGGGAGACATGGTAGTTGAATCCAAAGTGTAAAAATGTAGGATCTCTAAAACAATAAAACTATAAGGTTTACATACAGAGAATACATAGATCTCAGTAATATAAATGAGTGTTCCAAGATATTTAAATTCAAAAATAATCATCCCAATGGAGAAGGATAAAAAATGAATGGCATAAAGGGTATTAATAGTCATTAGTATCCCCATACCCCAAGATGAGTTGACTGCCATGTGAATAATACCACTAAAGGGAAATACAAATTCAAATTTTCAAAAGGATAATGTTAATAAAATTAGACAATACCCAATAATTTTAACGATAATAATTGAAAAAAATTAGACACTATAAACGAAGTCTCATAGGATATATCTCAAATAAAGGAGTTTGTTAAACATCTATAAGAGGATCCAAGGATGAATAGTATAAATTGACTATGTTTATAGTGAACCAGACCTTTCATAAATAGTGATAATATCTTAGTAGATGAATATTCATTAAATAATATAATGATTCACTCCCAAATCATACAGTTCAAGTTCCATTGGAAGATTAAAAACATAAATAACCGATTCATAAAATATCTACATTGTCTTTAACTAATATTTTCATAAGTATAACCCTTATTTTAAATATAATACTTAGTATCTTTCCTTATAACCTTGGAAAGGGAAACATAAGA
Organism: Viscum album; assembly: GCA_963277665.1. NCBI lineage: Eukaryota > Viridiplantae > Streptophyta > Magnoliopsida > Santalales > Viscaceae > Viscum > Viscum album. Next base: position 1,854,613,625 of record OY728157.1, read on the forward strand.
AAGGGTGAGATCATATTCTTAGTAAGAGTAAAAAATAGAGAAATCAAGGATCAGTTGAGAATAACATGAAACACAATGGTATGAGATAATGAGAATAACAATTAAAAAGCACACATCACATATCATAAATTTTAATATAGATTTATGGAATAATTCTTAGCATTTTAAAATACATCAATTATATAAGGAATCAAATTATAAATGTCATGGAAGCATTTTATTGGCATAAGACATGAAATTTTGGAATACAAATAATCATATAAAATCATTTCCAAAGTTTACAAATATCACTGGAAAGACTATCACAGTGGATTGGGTTAACTCCCCATAACATCATAGTTTTCCATGTTCAGTCCTAATACTATCATAGTGGAAAAATTACCAAATTGAACTAGGGTCACTCCCAATTTTATCCCTATTTAACTCATGATATATCTATCTTTACTATATTAATTATATAGGGATATAGGTCACACCCATCATATAATAAAATTCACATGTATGTATGTTTTTTAAGATCGTAAAAAATTCAAAAAATTAGAGCACATGAAAATAAATTCCATCATAGCCTAACCCATGAAAAATAAATAAGTTTCAAAAACATTTCATATTAAATAACCAACCTAAAAGTAATGGGTTTCACAAACATCCCATAATTTCATTATATAAAAACCAATGGAAAAGGAATGGGTTCCATAAACAAAATTTAATCATAAACATAAAACATCCATATAACGAATCAGGTTAGTAGTATTTTATCCTATACTCAATAAATAAAAAAAATTCATTCAAGGGTTGTTTTATTTTATAAATGTAAATATCATTAAGACATAATAAAAATTTCTCGAGGAAAATATTATTTCCATTTGGAAATATATTATCTAAAATCTAAAACATTAAAAACTATTATAGAAAATATTTTCATTGAAGATAAACCTGGAATCTTGTAAAATTAAATTAAAAACATTGAGTGTTCATAATGAAAGGAAATTATATTCATTCAGTATAAGTTGAAAAACATTTCTTTTATACATTTTTAAAATGTAAAAAATTAACCTGTTTATAAAAGAAAAATAAGATTCCTTTTAATTGGTTTTTATAAAAATTAATATATGGGTAAAAATGGATTTCAATAATTAAAGTATAATCGTAAAACCCTTATTAAAAACATTTTTCGAAAACAAGGATATGAAAGAAATTTTTTTTGACCACAGAGAGAAATAATGTTGATTTTTCTTGATAACATACTTTCATCATTTTGAGTAATTATGGTGAGAAAAAAGATTGAAAAAAAATATTATTATCAATAAATAACTATAGGATAAGAAAAATAACGTGTTTCTTTACCGATGGATCATAGGTTTTCATCATCATAAACTAAATCATAAACGACTGTAATAAACAATGACATTGTTAAATAAACCCTTACCACTTTTGAAACTTCTGAATCACAAGTACCATGAATGAAATTAACCTGTATGGATGTTTAAATAAACACAAATTTAATAATATGAATCATAAAATACAATTATGAGCAGTATATACACCACATATAATAAACAAGTGGTGGGTATGGCATCTGTCTCATGAAAATAAAAGTGAGATGACAATCCCTTACCTTAGGTCTGACTTCCTTCTATATGTATAAGAACCCATTGTATAAGTAATATTTATTTGTTATAAATATATTATAGAACAACAAAAATATATATCATACAATATATTATTTACTTATAAACTTTTATCACACATTTATTAACACTTCATTATTAAAATTACTGTTCTGGGTCATATCTGGGTCATATCTGGTTCATTCTTTTGGTATATTTTGGTGTAGTGGTTTTAGACCTTGTATTTTGACAAAAGATCCATCATCTATATAATTTTAATATTTATATCAATGTAAATATATTCATTTACTATGAATACCACTTTTTATTTTCTAAAAAGACTTTTGAGTGGAAGTGAGGACCAACAAATAGTACATATAACACCAAAATTCCAAAAACCTAGGAAATAATCAAGATGTTGCACAAAAGATTAAAAAAATTTGAATTACCTAACATATGTAAACTCTATGCGAAAGAGGTTAACTTCATTTGATGACCATATTTGATGAGTTCCTCAATGAGGGCTTCCAATATATCACAGGTTTTTATATATTCCTCCACATTTATTTTCCATCTATTGATGCCACATGCTAATATCTGATCTTGTTTGCTGATCCAATAAATTTTATCAAAATTAATGTAAACTCATATTGAACTATTGTAAATTATATATTCATTTTACATTGAAACATTAATATTAAAATATTCTTCGGAATTATCTTCCATTAAATGTAGGAGATGTTTCAGGTTAGTATCTGTAATGGCCCGGGCCTCTCTGGCCCTTACCTTTGTCGAAAACAATGTCATGAAGTGTTCTGGAGGGTGAAATAAACTTTTCCCACACTTTTCAGAATGTTGTAACTACACGCCATGTAGTGTGAGTATACACTGTGTACCACCTTGCTGGGTTTAACCCGTGTTGAAGTCGTGTCCTTACCATGTGAAATAAATGAGTACACACTGTGTATCCCATACTACATGCCATGTAGTGTCTCCCCGCGTACGCATTACCTTCAAACCGTGTGTTGACCAGTCAACAGACATGTTCCATGTTGAAGCTGTGTCCTTGTCGTGTGAAATAAATGAGTACATGCTGAGTAGCCCATACTACATGATGTGTAGTGTCTCCCCGCATATGTGTTACCCTTAAACTGTGTGTTGACCAGTCAACGACTGTGTACCGCGTTTAAGGCCGTGTTGGTAGCCGCGTGGAGACTGTGTGAAATGGCCGAGTACACACCATGTACTATAAATTACACATCGTGTAATTTAGTTTTTCTCACATATAAAAGGAGGGGGCCTCTCCTCCTTTTCAAATCACTCCTCTCCTCCACACTCCTTTGAGCAGAGCTCTCCCAAGAGACTCCCAAGCTCTTTTCTTCCATAACTTCTTCATCCAACCTCTGATTTACAATCTGTCAGTGGACACGAGATTGTAATGATGAGGAGAAACTTCTGAGGTAGGATATGTTGCATTCCCTTCGGCCTTTCCTTCCCATCTTCCACCCAAGGTGTTTTTCAGGTTTTTCCAGTAGCGACGAACACCGATGGATGTCTTTGAAAGTTGATCCGGGGGAGCATTGTGATCAGAACCTGTTGAGGTAGGGATCTTACCTTCGTCACTATAAATTGTGCATCATGCGGGGTGGGTGTCCTCTTGTTTATGTGAAAAACATTTAAACCAGTTTAATAAAGATAATAAATTGATTATATAATGGGGATTGGATGTTTGTGAATGCAGTTACATTATTTATATCCATTGATATTATGTTGTGAATTTAATAGGCTTATGCCTACTAAAAATCACGGTCATTGGGGGCCTTTTCTTGCGCAATTAAATTCTGCCCTATCCCTCTAGACTGTTTATGGTTGGAAACTTTGTGGAATGTGGAAATTGGTTAATCACGTAATGTTTCCTGATTAAATGAAAATCTGGAACCCTTGTTATATCACACCGGTTGAACAAACTGAAATAATAAACATGTGCATGATTGTTAGGGGTTTATTTAAGTGAAGGAGGGTTTTTTGTGGGTTATTGTCGATTGGGTGAGCAGCGAGGTTGCAGTTGGCTTGGTTGTGGGTTGGTTTGAATGCTATGTTGGTGATGGGAAGTGGGGCTGCGATATGTGGTATCAAGGGATGATGATGTACGAGTTTTGGTGTGTTTCTGGTTATGGTGGTTTGAAGCGGGGCTGCAGGGATGGGTTTGAATGTGAACAAACTATGGGTTATGAATAATAAATAATATTGGAAGAATTAATGAATGGTGTGGCATGGTAATGGAATGGAAATAATAATCAATGGGGTTGGTTGGTAAGTATGAAGGTACATGTCTGTGTTGCTTGTGTTTTCCTAACTTGATTTGTGGATGTCAGGGATATGTTTTGCGAACGATCGATGTGGTTGTTTGTGGATAGTTTCCCAGTAGTTAAGGAACTAATATACTAATTCCGTTGAAACATGAAAACCTAAATGGGGTTGGGGGTTGTTTTTTGTACGCATGCTTGGTAGTAGCAGTTCCAAGGCACGTGCTCCGTTCTTTTTTTAGAAGCCATAGGTCGGGCTGTGTGTTTTATATACATATATATCAGTATCTTTGTGTTTTTTCTCACCCCGCCCATGTTGAGAACCTAGTGTCGAACACTCCCATTTCATAGGAGAGGGTGTTTTCCCCTATGTTACTAACTACTTCATTCTCCTTCTTCCAAAGGCTGTGATGGCTTGAGGTGACCTTACACCTAAGACTCTTCGGGTAGGTTTCTATTTGGGGTAGTTTTAGCCCAAAATTCTCCAGGAAGGTTTACTTTTTCCCAAGAATCATCGGGATGAGGCACATGTGTGTGCGGGTGGGATATGTGTGGTTGTGAGGCCCAGGTGTGTGCGGGCGGGATATGTAGTTCTCAAGGACCAGGTGTGTGCAGGCAGGAAGAGTGTGGTAGCGTCAGGATGTTCTCCATTAGAAAGAGAAACTACCTAGTGGGAAATGGTGCAGGGTACCCAGTACTATTGTTCTTATATATTACTACTACCTATTGTTTTGTTTTTGGTGAGCGTGGCTGGTGAGGTTGGGTGGATATAATTCTTTGCTATGTTTGGGTTTCATCTGTTGTTCTCACGGTACATTAGGATGTCTCCCCACTTTTTCACGAGAGCTTTAGGTTTCCCTACTGAGTATATTTGTATGCTCACCCTACGTTTACTTTCATGTTTCCAATAGGACTAACAAGGTAGTGCGGGACACTTTGGGTCGGGACAGTTGGAGTTGTTGCATTTCGTTGTACCCTTGTTTCTTTTGGTATTGTACTTTTAAGTTTTCTTGTACTTGTATCTTGGTTTAGAATTGTTTAAACATGCATATGGGATTGGTTTGGGATTATTTACTTGTTCTTTGTTTCTTTTTGGTGTTTGACTCATCCTATTTTCCGATCCTAAATAATAAAAAGTGTAATGCCTCTCATATTTTTAGAAACTCATACCCTTGGTGCTAGTCGCCACCCCAAGGCCTACGGGAGGCAGGACATTGGGTCATTATATCCCTTTCACCATTTCCTGCTCAGGAGGGGCATCTTTGGTGGAAGGGGGTCACGACAAAATTGTATCAGAGGTGATGGTTGAGAGATAGGATAGAGTTTGGAGTTAGAAAAAGTAAGGATTGCATGGTATGATAGGGAAATAGTGTTGGCTGATCTTGGTGCATGACATAGTCCATGGAAGACCGGCTAGGACATAGGATTTTAGGGCCCCCTGTGATCCGATACAAGGACTCTGATCCTACCGAATGACCAAGTGAGACTACATTGATTGCAGGGTAGAGACCCTAGGGAAGGTACATGAATCATCATGTTTGTGTATTACTTTATTTGGGTGTTCTGGGAAAGAAAATGAAAGAAAATGATAAAATTAAACCTTGAGAGATTTCCTTACTACTTGGGCTTAGGTGATCTTTGTTTACCATACAACTATGGCACCTAGACGTCGTCCCTGGGTGACTCAGACGGCCGAGGCCCAGCCGATTCAGGCGGTAGATCAGTTGAGGATTGAACAAGAGGAGGATGATAGCCAGTGGCAGAAGACTATTCGTTCATTCCAGCGGCAAACCCTCAAGAAGTACGAGGGTAGTACTTCAGATATGGAGACATAGGGGTGGATTGAGTAGATAGGGATCACTTTTACCTTGATCCGTGATCCGAGGGAGTACTCAGTTCCCCTAGCAGTCAGTCAGCTGAGAGGTGCAGCATGACAGTGGTGGACGCTCTACCTCGGAGAGAGGACAGAGGCAGAGGTTCCATGGGCTAGCATTGAGAAGTAATTCCGAGATGAATACCTTTCTTCCATGATCAAGGCCGAGAAGCGGCAGGAGTTACTCTCCCTCCATCAGGGGAGTATGTCAGTACGAGAGTTGGGGATTAAGTTCAAGGATCTCCTAAGATTTTCTCAGGATATGTTTCCGGATGAAGAGCCTCGGGCGAGACGTTTGGAGGAGGCACTTCGTCCTTCGCTCCAGTATGTTGTCACCCCATTATCCCTTCCGACTTAATTGGTAGTACAAAAGAAGGCAGAGGTTGTAGAGAGGATGCACTCACAGGGAGGTGCACCACGTGAGGGGATCTAGCTGGGTTCATTGAAGGGGAAGGCAGTCAGCAGCAGGTCTCCTGTGATGGGACCTTCCAGATTCATGCCAGTAGTTTGCAGGCCCCAGCAGTTCTAGTTCAGATCTTCAGGTCCTCATCCCTTTTTCACAAGACCAAGACCGAAGTGTTTCTCTTGTGGAGGTTTTAGGAACATTTAGAGTCGGTGCCTGACTTGAGCTCAGTATGGTGGAGGTGGGCAGGTTCAGCGCCCACCTCGGCAATACCAGTTGCCAGCGAGGCCCTTCCAGCAGCAGCATGACCATGCATCTCCGAGGGAATAATTTGCAGGAGGAGGCCGACCTCAGGGTGCTCTTCAGGAAACTAGACTAGGGTGTGGTCCGGGAGGTGGTGGACATCAGAGAGGCAGAAGAGCTGGGCGTGGACAGTTGCACGTAGCAGAGTTGGCAGCTCCAGCAGGACCAGAGGTGGTGCGAGGTACGATTTGTCTATTCAGCTCTCTTGTTTCTGCCTTGTTCGATTCGGGAGCTTAACACATTTTTGTTGCACCCAGTCTAGCCCATACTTTGGGTCTAGACATAGAGAGACTTTCTATACTCCTGGTGCTGAGTACACCAGTTGGAGGCCATACCAGCGTATCTTGTGTTTGCTGGGGATGTGGGCTGACATTGGGACCACATTGATCTAGTGGGGACCTTATTTTGCTACAGATGCATCCATATGATGTAATCCTAGGCATCGACTGGTTGTGTTCTGTTAGTGCCGTTATCGACTGCTTCTGAAGAAGATTCGTGTTCTCCGACATGGATGGGAAGCATGTATCTTTTGTTGGCGAGAGGAGATACCAGGTGGGAAGCTGTCTAGTGAAGCCTCTCTTTTCCTTGTTATGTGGGTTATGAATGGTTTCAGCTGATATAGAGATGATGGATGTCCCAGAGTTTTTTGGCGAGTTCCTCGATGTCTTTCCCGACGAGGTTGTGACTCTACCCCCCAACGTGATGTTGAGTTTAGGATAGACTTACAGCCTAGTTCCTGTCCGATTTCGATGTCCCATTATCAAGTGGCACCTTCGGAGTTTTGGGAGTTACAAATTCAGATTGGAGATCGGATGGAGAAGGGTTTTGTTCGACCCGACGTGTCACCATGTGGTGCTCTAGTTTTGTTCGTGAAGAAGGCAGATGGTGGTCTCAGGATATGCATAGACTACTGAAGGTTGAATATGGTAACTGTCAAGAACCTTTACCCCCTTCCAAGGATAGATGATATCTTTGACCAACTGAGGGGAGCAGGTTGGTTTTCTAAGATTGATCTACGATCTGGATAATATCATTTGAGGCTAAAGGACAGTGACATCTCGAAGATGGATTTTAGGTTCAGGTATGGGCACTTCGAGTTTGTAGTGATGCCGTTTTGAGTTACGAATTCACCAGCTATGTTCATGGGACTTATGAACTTTCTCTTCCGAGAGTTTCTAGACCGGTTCTTCATTGTGTTTATTGATGACATCCTGATCTAATCAAGATCAGAGGAGGTGCACGTTGAGCATTTCAGGGAAGTCTTGGAAGTCCTTCGACACTACCAGCTTTATGGGAAATTGTCAAAGTGTAAGTTCTTGATGCAAGAAGTAAACTTCCTCGGGCACGTGGTGTCTCAGCATAGAGTTTTAGTGAACCCGTCGAAGGTAGAGGCAGTTGTTTCTTGGGAATCACCCAAGAGCGTGGCAGAAGTTTTTAGTTTATTGGGGTTGGTAGGTTATTATCGGAGGTTCCTTTCAGTCTTCTCTCGAGTTGAGGCTCCATTAATAGCTTTGACTAGGAAGAACCATGTATTCCTATGGAGCGAGAAGTGCTAGGAATATTTCGACTATCTAAAGGATAAGTTGTTCAGTGCTCCAATACTCAAGTTTCCAGAGGAATGGTTGTTTTATGAGGTGTTTTGTGATGCTTGTGGCCTTGGTTTGGGGTGCGTGCTAATGCAGAAGAAGGGTGTGATTTGTTATGGGTCTAGGAAGTTGCACCGCCACGAGCGTAACTATGCCACCCATGACTTAGAGCTTGTAGTAGTAGTGTTTGCACTGAGGTTGTGGCGACATTACCTCTTTGGGGTGCATTTTGTGGTCTTCTCATATCACAAGAGCTTACATCATATCTTCTCCTAGTGTGACCAGAACATACGGCAGTGGAGATGGGTCGAGTTTCTCCAAGACTATGACTTCAAGATCTATTACAATGAATGTATGGGAAATGTTGTGGCTGATGCCCTGAGCAGGATTTCACATAATGAAGTAGTTCAGGAGTCTGCTGATTCTTGGAAAGAAATGGTAGAGTTGGATGCCTTTCACTTGGATGCAAGGGTAGATGGTGTTAGAGGCTTTTTGTTTCAGATGACGGTGCAGTCCTCCTTGTTGCAGCGGCTGGAAGAGTCTCAGTGGGGGGACTCCGAGGTGGAAGTAATGCAGGATTGTGTCGATCAGGGAAACACTGTAGAAGGTTGGTTAGAGGCTAGATGACATCGAATGCTTCTCCATGGAAGGTTTTTTTGTCCCGGAGGCAATTCGTGATAGAGTTCTTCATGATTTCCATAGTTCAGCCTTGGCGGTACATCCGAGAGTTTCAAAAATGTACCAAGGCCTGAGGGAACAGTTTTGGTGGCCTAGGGTGAAATGGGAAGTGGCATAATTTGTGGCTAAGTGCCTAGTGTGTCAGCATGTAAAGGATGAACACCAAGTTCCCAGTGGTTTGTTTCATCCATTAGATATCACTGAGTGGAAGTGGGATGAAATCTCGATGGAATTCATCACAGGACTACCCAGAACTCAGGGTGGTTATGATGCTATCTGGGTAGCGGTGGATTGACTGACAAAATCAGCTCACTTCTTAGCAGTTATGGATTCGGCCCTGGTGAGTAAGTTAGCACCGAGGTACGTAGATGAGGTGGTGCGTTTGCATGGAGTTCTGAATATTATCATCTCATCATGGGATACTCGGTTTACCTCACGAGTCTGGAGGTGGTTACAACATGCTTTTGGCACCCAGATACGCCTTAGCACTACTTTCCACCCCCAGACCGATGGGCAGACAGAACAAACAATCCAGACGTAGGAGTACATGCTGTGGGCATGCATTCTGGATTTCGGAGGATCATGGGTATGACACTTGACTTTAGTAGAGTTTTCATACAACAACAGCTTCCACTCTACTATTAGCATGGCACTGTTTGAGGCTTTGTATGGAAGACCATGTCGTTCACCCGTTTGCTGGGCATAGGTTGGTGAGACATGTGCTATTGTGCCAGAGGGAGTACAGAGCACCACAGAGAAAGTCCAGCTTGTACGTGAGAGGATGAATGCGGCTCAGGACCGCCAGAAGTATTATACTGATCATCGAAGGAGGCCCTTGGAGTTAGACGTGGGAGATCATGTGTTCTTGAAGGTTTCCCCTTGACGGGGGAAGAGGAGGTTTGAGAAGGGGAGTAAGCTCTCCCCTAGGTTCATGGGACGTTTCGAGGTGCTGAGGTGAGTTGGTGATATGGCATATCAGCTGGCCCTGCCACCTCAGTTAGATAAGGTTCATGACATCTTCCACATCTCCCAGCTTCATCGATACTTACACGATGACTCTCACGTTATCGACTGGGGAGAGTTAGATATGGGGGACGACGCGACCCTCTAGGAGCAACCAGTTAGAATCAAGGTTCATAAAGAGAAGGTTCTCAGTGGATGAACCATCACCTTGGTTCGTGTGTTGTGGAGGCATGGCGGCCTTGAGGAGAGCACTTGGGAGCGGGAGGCTCAGATGCACGCTCAGTACCCAGAGTTGTTTTGACTTGTGTTTTTCTTCTGAGATTTGTTTTGATGTTATACTTTATACCTTTGATGTATGGAATGTGTGGCTTGTCCGTTGTAAGACTTTTTTGTTTCCTTGTTCTATGGAAGTGTGTAACATGTCTAGATGTGTGGGGAAGGAAAAAACCTGATCCTTAATCGAGATGCATTAATGTAGATGCGATTGAACCTGTGCAGGTGAGTCAGTGCTGCCTAAAGCGAATAATATATCTACATGGGAGAAGGAATTTCCCCAAATCACGTGTTCAGGTAGTGTGTTGGTTGTACAGTTATGGGGGCAGTGTAAGTTGGAAAATCCTAATATATGGAAGTGGGAAGACGCAATCCTTAATCGAGATGCCTTAATACGGATGCGATTAAGCCCATGTAGGTGAGTCAGTGCCACCTTAAACGGATAATATCTTAATATAGGAGAAGGAATTCCTAACATCTATGATCAGGGTTATTGGTTGGGTTCCTTTTATAACGAGAGCCCTAAGAGGTATCTTGTTGGGTTCCTCTGGGTTGGATTTTGAATTCTAGGGGATGATAATGTTTTAAGAGGTATCTGATGTAATGGCCCGAACCTCTCCGGTTCTTTCCTTTTTCGAAAAGAAGGCCATGAAGTGTTCTAGAGGGTGAAATGGACTTTTCCCACACTTTTCATAATTTTGTAACTACACGCCGTGTAGTGTGAGTACACGCCGTATACCACCATGACGGTATACCCCATGTTGAAGCAGTGTCCTTTCTGTGTGAAATAAATGAGCACACCGTGTAGCCCATACTACATGCCCTGTAGTGTCTCCTCGGATACGCGTTACCTTTAAACCGTGTGATGACCAGCCAATGGCCGCGTGCCATGTTGAATCTGTGTCCTTGTCGTGTGAAATAAATGAGTACATGCCATGTAGCCCATACTATATTCTGTGTAGTGTCTCCCCGCGTATGAGTTACCCTCAAACCATGTGTTGACCAGTCAACGTCCGTGTGTCGCATTTAAGGTCGTGTTGGAAGCCGCGTGGTGACTGTGTGAAATGGCCGAGTACACACCGTGTAATATAAATTACACACTGTGTACTTCAGTTTTTCTTGCCTATAAAAGGAGGGGGCCTCTCCTCCTTTCCAAACCACTCCTCTCCTCCCCTCTCCTATGATCATATCTCTCCCAAGAGACTCCCAAGCTCTTTTCTTCCATAACTTCTCCATCCGAGCTCTGATTTATGATCTGTTAGCGGCCACATGATTGTAACAATGAGGCGAAACTTCTGAGCTTGGATCTGTTGCTTTCCCTTTGGCCTTTACTTCCCAGCATCCACCTGAGGAGGTTTTTTCGGGTTTTTCCAGAAGCAAAAAACGCCGACGGACGTCTTCTAAAGTTAATCTAGTGGAGTGTTGTGATCAGAACCTCTTGAGGTAGGGATCTTACATTCGTCTCTTTAAATTGTTCATTATACGCAGTGGGTGTCCTTTTGTTTACGTGAAAAACATTTGAACCATCTCAATAATGATAATAACTAGCTTATATAACGGGGATGGGAAGTTTGTGAATGCAGTTACATTATTTATCTCCTATGATATTATGTTGTGAATTGAATAGTTGTATGCCTACTGAAAATCACGGTCATTTGGGGCCTTTAATTGTGCAATTAAATTCTTCCCAATCCTTCTAGAGCATCTCTGGATTGAAACTTTGTGGAATGTTTAAACTAGTTAATCATGTAAAGTTGGCGATTAATTGAAAATTCGGAACCCTGGTGTGATCACCCTGGTTGAACAAAATGAAATAATAAACATGTAGTTGCTGGTTAGGGGTTTATTTATGTGAAGGGGGTTTTTTATGGGTTGTTGTGGATCAGGTGAGCAGCGGGGTTGCAGTTGGCTTGGTTGTGGTTATGTATGAATGCTATGTTGGTGATGGGTAGTGGGGCTGTGATAAGTGGTATTAAGGGATGATGATGTATGAGTTTCGGTGTGTTTGTGGTTATGGTGGTCGGAAGCGGGGCTGCAGGGATGGGTATGAATGTGAACGAACTATGGGTTTTCAATAATAAATAAAAGTGGAAGAATTAATTAATGGTTTGGCATGGTAATGGAATGGAAATAATAATCAACGGGGTTGGTTTGTAAGTAATAAGGGACTTGTTTGTGTTGCCTGTGTTTTCCTAACTTGATTTTTGGATTATAGGTATATGTATTACGAAATATAGATGTGGTTGGTTGTGGATAGTTTCCCAGTAGTTAAGGAACTAATATACTAATTCTGTTGAAACATTAAAACCTAAATGGGGTTGGGGGTTGTTTTTTGTATGCATACTTCGTAGTAGCAGTGCTGAGGAATGTGTTCAGTTCCTTGTTTAGAAGCCATAAGTTGGGCTGTGTGTTTGGTATCCATATATATATATATATATATATATATATATATATATATATATATATATGTATCTTTGGGTTTTGTCGCACCCCACCCATGATGAGCACTTAGTTCCGAACACTCCCATTTCATGGGAGAGGGTGTTTTCCCCTTAGTTACTAGCTCCTTCCTGCTCTTTTTTCCAAAGGTTGTGATGGCTGAGGCGAACTTACACCCATGTCTCTTTGATAAGGTTTCAATTTGGGGTGGTTTTAGCCCAAGATTCTTCGGGTAGGTTTAATTTTTCCAAAGAATCTTCGAGACGAGACCAAGGTGTGTGCGAGCGAGATATGTGTGGTTGTGAGGCCCATGTGTGTGTGGGTGGGATATGTGTGGTTGTGAGGCCCAGGTGTGTGCAGGTGGGATATGTTGTTCTTGAGGCCTAGGCGTGTGCAGGTGAGAAGAGTGTGGTAGCTTCAGGACGTTCACCATTAGGAAGAGAAGCTAAATATTGAGAAATGGTGCCGGGTACCCAATACTCTGGTTCTTATATATTTCTACTACCTTTTGTTTTGTTTTTGGTGAGCGTGGATAGTGAGGTTGGGTGGATAAAATTACTTGATAGGTTTTGGATTCTTATTTTTTTTGCACGGGACATTAGGATGTCTCCCCACTTGTGCACAAGATCTTTAGGTTTCCCTACAGAGTATACTTGTATGCTCACCCTACGTTTACTTTCAGGTTATCTGGAGGACTACTAGGGCCGTGCGGGACCTTACTAGTTGGGACAGTTGGAGTTGTTGCAGTTTGACGTACCCTTGTTTCTTTGTTTATTGTACTTTTGAGTTATCTTGTACTTGTACCTTGGTTTAGAATTGTTTAAACATGCATGTGGGATTGGTTTGGGTTTATTTACATGTTCTTTTTTCATTTTGGTGTTTGCCTCATCCTATTTCCCGATCCTAAATAATAAAAATTGTAATGACTCCCATATTTGTAGAAAATCATACCCTTGGTGCTAGTTTCCACCCCAGGGCCTACTGGAGGCGGGACTTGGGGGTCATTATCTCCCTTTCCCCATTTCCAGCTCTAGAGGGGCATCTTTGGTGGGAGGGGGTCATGAGTGTATCCTCTGGACTTGTCACCTTTTGGAACCCATCCAATTCTTATAGTTTTATATAATAGCAATGATACTCTAACCTATAAAAATTTACCCCATAGGACATATCACTAGTTTACCCCTCATCATTATGTTATTCTAGATGAGAATTCAATATATGAAACTTATCGATAGCTAACTCCTCGTCAGAAGGAGATACTGGATGAGCAACCACTAGATCCAACCATTAAACTTCCTAGGTATTATTTATTTTTCATAATGATCTGGTGATAATGGGGTTTGAATTATTTTAATATTACTTTAATTTCTTAGTGTTTTTATTTTAATTGATTAAAAAATATCAAAAATAATAATTTCCTTGATTCTGCTTCTTAAAGTGTCACCCAACCACCATTATTGTATATAGATCATGGTCACACTATAATGTTGAGTGAGAGTCAGAATAAATTCCCATGTGTTCAATGAAACCATGATTAAAAGATCCATAATTTTTCATCTTCCATCATGGGACGACATACTTCCCCCCATCTGGATATGTGACCTCCTTAACCTTGTCATCCAGATCCAAACCAGGAACATCCAAACTATCAAACTGATTTCTCAAATAAAGAGGAAAAGTGGTCCTACTAGGACTTGGATTATTAATTGTATTCACTACACATTCACATGAATACAAATTACCATAATTTGAATCATTATGTTATAATATTTCCACTATGAAATCATCATCAGTACACACAATCAATGTCAATGAAACACTACATGCAGAAGATCCAGAATGTAGCATTATATCTAATTTATACAACATGACTGCTTGATTGGTGGGTGTCATACGATGGAATTACCCTCCCCTAAGGCTAGGAACTATCTTCCCATTACTATCATTACCATATGTGGTGTATTTTAACACCACCAATTCAGAATAAGAAATGACCATACCAGAATAATTCAAACCAGGCCGTCTCGAACTGGTGTTGGGAAGTGGAAAAGTAATAAATATAGGTAAATTTCACCCCTCATTTATAACTTTAATTTCATGATATGATAACTATTATATTTAATATAGATTAAAATAATGATGCGAGGGGTCCAAATGGCCAGATGATGAGAAATAGTTGAACCAATCCTTGAACTGCACTGTTTGTCAATACCTTAGTTCTTCCTCCATCCCGATCCTCACATATTCAACTGGGGGATTTAATACATCAAATTATATAAAAATATGGGGCAAAAAGGAATGGAATATGGACCTTGAGAGTTTAAAAAATTCAATAAATATTCCAATGAGGTTATATAGAATTTTTAGAATCAAGGGGTTTTGGAAGGGAATAGGAAGGCTTGTGAAACTAACAAATATCATAATGGTGGATGGAACCTAGTTCAAGTGGAAATCATAGCCCCATATAAAGATGATAGTGAAATTGAGAATACATTTTTGGGGATATAGAAACCCAATGGTGAAACTCTCAATATAGGAAGGTTAATGTTGATGACATTGTTGAATCAGTCAAATGACGAACACTTTAGACCAAAACCAGCAACCATGGAGAGACCGTTGGGGGACAATGATTCAAATAATTCTAGTAGGGATCAGAGAAGGGATTGGGAAACACAAAAATGTTAAGGTACAATCAATAAATTATTTATGAGAGGAAAATATTTTAGGGAAGTAGGGATGGTAAATTAATACACGACAAGAGAATACCACCCCATCCACGAAGAAGGGAGTGTAAACGGAGCATCCAACACCGTAGCTCATAGTGGGACACTAGGGCTCTATTAACATTGAGAGTTTTAAGGGATACTCCTATTTTGAAATTAGTGACTATAAATATATTAATTATTAACATTTTAATAGACCATAATAAATGTAAGATATCGAAAAATGAATTACACAATTCATGGAGAGAGTAGGTTGTAAGTACATATGAATGTTGTTTACATTTTTTCGACGGATGGATCAAAAGAAATGTATATATTAACACAAATTTACTGGAAAATTATATAAAATTTATTATATATAATAATTTAATATAACCTTATTACCATTAAAATGAAAAATATAAGAAATATGAATCACATCACTTCATAGAGATGGTAGTCCACCCATAAGCCCAATCAACATTATAATATTTCAATGTGTTAGAACATAAGAAGTTTGAAATGATATTATCATTAAAGAAGAATAATTAATTCAAAATTATTATATATAAACATTAAAACCATCACAATAAAAATCTATGAAATATGGTGATGATAAATGTATTGTATCATTATATGGAGATAATATGTTGTACATACACACCAGTGATATATTTACATCCCATTTGATGGAAAGAGGGTGAATAAAGGTTATTTCATAATCATAATAACATTTTAGTATATATTTTTTATTTAAGTTTCCATTTTTAAAAAAAAATAACATATCTAGAAAAGTTTAATGACGAAATAAAATTAAAGTGATTGATTAGGGTGATTGCCTCTTCTTTGAAATAACACTAGATATCCTATTATGAGCTCTCCTGATGGTATTTTGTGATTCTAAAAACCTTTATATTGTGGATATGGGAATGGGTATGAGACTTTTGTAATGTGTTTTTCACCTAAAATGCTCAATGTTTTGTGGATAAGGGAAAAGATGGGATCCCTTTTATAAT
The DNA here is from genome assembly GCA_963277665.1 of Viscum album. NCBI lineage: Eukaryota > Viridiplantae > Streptophyta > Magnoliopsida > Santalales > Viscaceae > Viscum > Viscum album. Next base: position 1,854,629,777 of record OY728157.1, read on the forward strand.
TGAGTGGGGGGGGGGGGGTACACATGTAATTTCCTTAAAGATTTAAATATATTAAAGTCATTATCAAGTATAATGCTTCCAAATTTCATATAAATGGATACATGATAAAAGTTTAGACTATATATTATATCCCCTTCAATTTTTTAATATTTTTATGAATTTATATAATTTAATAAATTATTATTTTCATAAAATATCAGTATTGCTAATTTTAACACTATTCATTTAATTTCACTTAAATGACTTAAAAAATATTAAATTTGAATATAATTATTTAAAATAATAATAACATTTTATATTAATAAAAAAATTCATGGACACCATAACTCAATTTATTTTTATTTTATTATTTTCAAACTAATTCATTATATTTATTTATTAATTGAAGAACTACTGCATCAGGGTTGCATATTCATTTATAGACCGTATATAATTATTAAAAACTAGAAATAAATTTCAATCATGAATATAATTTCACTAATAAAAATATATACACTTATGTTCATTCTTAAATATATTTTTTTCCTAATGTGGACACATAAGATATATATCAAACTAAAATAGTGACATTCAGTAATTTTCATTAGTTTAAATATTATATAAATCATTTTCATTGAATGTTGAACAACCCAATTTTGATCATAAGGGGATATGGGTTGAATTAACTTCATAAAATAATAATTACGATGAAACATTGTAGTTCTATCACTTATTTTAAACCTAGATTATCATGATTTACTATTTAACGAGATGATAAATATTACCATGATTAATATTCATATTGAAAAAAATAAAAGAGAATTTTTTATCAAATTTCAACCTCCTAATTCAAAATATGTGATAAATTTTATCAAATTCAATTTATATAAGTGGTATAAATTAATTTTAATATTATATCAAGACATGATGAAATCTAGTTTTAAGAAAAATGATATTTTATGTTTAAAACATGATTTATTCTTATTCGATGATGAGAAAAATATTTAATGGAAGTTAAAAAGTCTGATTTAATATATAATATTTTAATTTAATTTAAATTACTCACCAATAGTGACTAATTTAATTTGTTAATATAAAAATACATTGTGGGAATATAAATAGTTTCTCAGGAAGAAATAATTTTTACTTTAAATTATATATATATTTATTTATAATTAATTGAAACCAGAAGAATTAATTTAAACATATTTAACCATATATTTCTCATAATATAGTAATTCATATTCATACATTCCTATCCAACAACTAGGTGATAAATAAAATTTAATAACATATCATTTTTTATTTAAACAAGATGTGGCGTTTAACATAAGCTATGAAAGAAACTAAATTTATTTAAATAAATATTCATAGAATAGAGGTTTGTTACATTCTACCTAATTTATAATGAATTTATAGCTATAAACTCATCACAATAATACAAAAAAATAAGGATATATTTGTTTCTTTACATCATCAGGTCCCCATGCAGCTTCTTCAAATTTGTGATTTTTTCAGAGAACATTCACCATGTAACAATCCTTGTTCCATAATAAATTATCTCCAGGATAAAATATTTAAATTGGTTGTTCCTCATAAGAATGAGTATGTTATAGTGGTATGAACACAAAGTTTAGTACATGTAATTGATTATGTAAGAACGTCCTTTGGAGACATAAATGGAACAAATCGTGAACTTGAGAGAGATACGGTCGAAGCACAGAGAGATAAGCTACCACCCCCATTAGATTAAAAATTTAAAAAGGGAAAATATACATAGGGATCAAAATTTCATCTTTTTGAATTTTACAAACTTCTTCCATGGATAAATTATTAGAAAAAATTTATCACTAACTTTAAATTCAAGGTCAGAATAATGGTTTATTGTATAAATTTTGTTTCGACTCGGAACTATATTTTTGTGCCACAAAATGGATCTAAATTTATCTATAATTTCCTAAGCTAGATTATGTCAGAATAGATTCCTTCCCCTAAAATCATCCCATAAACATGGAATTGTACACTTCATTCCATAGAGTTCTTTATAAGGACCCTTTTTAAATATTCAGTGAAAGATATTATTTTAATATCACTCAAATAATGAATGGTTTTGATCCCAATAAAAATTTAATTACAATGAATAAGATCTCAAAAAATACTCTAGGGTTTTAATTTTTATCCTAGAATAAATATTTATATGAGGATGAATATTTTTATAGGAACTCTACTCTATATCTAGAGCCTACTAAATACTTCTAGAAAACATCATGGTAAACCATAGATCCTGATGAGATAAAATAAAATTTGTTACTTTATAAAACCATAACACTTTGTTGATATATATTTTTTGAAAGCTGATCCAAATAGATATCTTCTATGATTCAAATGTAGCATGTGGAATATTAATGGCAGTCCACTAAAACCCATATCAATTTATTCCCTTTTTATGTTTTTGGGAATCCAATTACAAAAAATATGGTGATGTTTTCATATTCCCAATATTGTATAGGTAATGGTTCTAACAAACCCTTAGAATTATGTCTCTCGGCATTGAATTTCTCAAATACAAAGAACTAAGATACATAATTAGAAATATATATCTTCATGTTATCCAACTAGAAATATTCATTCAGATCTCTATAAATCATTGTGCATCTATAATAAATAATGAATAGTGAACTATGAGTTTTGTCTAATAGCTCTATCATCAAATCTGGTATAGATGGAGCACAAACTCAGTTCTTAAACCTTATCTCCCATCACAATCAAGGTTATACTGAAGAACATTTCTCACCTTCTTTATTAAAGTCAATATCTTCCTTATGTTCCTCTTTAATCATCACTTAGATTGATGGTTAAATACTATTTTGAGAAAGATCATATTTATCCCCTTCGTTCATGACTTCAAGATCCATCCTTTATAAATATTGAAATATTGGATAGGTTTTTTATCATCATTATATTTAGTCTCAGATAATCCTCATAGCTCTGAGCATCTACCACCTTATTCCTTTTCTAATGGTGATAATTTATTGAGAAAACATAATATTTAATCAAATAAAACCATCTTCTCATATAAATGTTCATTTTTATCTATGTGAAAATAGATAGTAATCATTTTTTTACATATATATATATATATATTACCCCTTTCATAATATAGATAATTCCTATATATATTTAAGGTACTAATTAATGAATAAAATTTCAGATCATGAGTTGGGTAATTTTTCTCATAAAAAATCAATTGAAATAGTGAATAACCTATCACCATATGATTTTACATGGGAATACATCATAATCATTTCGTTGATGTATAACCATAGATTATAAACCCTTATCCACCCCATGGTATTGGAGGAACAGGTGAACTGAAAAACATTATCAGCAGTTCCCTGAAATTTTATTGACATTCGTCTCTCCAAAGGAACACATAACACTTTTGGATTAACTTGGTGGGTGGATTATATAATCCAAGAAAATTATCTACAGATAATTGATAATATCATAAAAACCGTGAAAACTATGGATCTCATTCAAAATGCATGGTTTACTCCAATGTTCTATAACTTCTTTATTTTGAGATTCTTCTTGTATACCATAACTTGAGATTATATGGTCCATGAACAAATCTTTCTAGATCTATAATTCACATTTGGTAATTTTTTCATAAACCACCTCCTTACATAGGTTATATAGTAAAATTATAATGTGATCTCTATTCTATTAATTTATCTTTTAATATCTAAGAATATCGTCTATAATGACTACAAAAAACAGATCAAGTTAATCTATAAATAATATATTCATTAAATCCATGAAGATAATGGATAATTTTTTAAGAACAAATCGAATCCTTATAATTTCATAGTTTCCATACCTTATATGTAATGTTATCTTTCAAATATCCTCCATCTTGAACCTAAATTGATAATATATAGAATAAAGGTCAATCATAGAGAAGTATTTTTCTTGATGAGTTTTATAAAATAAGTAATTGGTAATGATTAAAGGATAATTTTTTGTTATTATGATTTTGTTATGTTTTTAATAGTCAATGAAAGGTTTCATTCATACATATTTCTTTAGGAAAAAATGAATTGGTGAACCCTATGGTCATGAACTTGGCCAAATGGATCCTCTACAAATATTATCTTAGTTTAACTCTTTCTATTCCTAAATATCTATTGGTCCCATTCTATATAAAGTATTTTAAGAAGGTATAGAAGCAAATATGATTTATATCAATAAATCTTCTTTACAATTCAATGGACGTTTTTGAAATTATTTCATAAAGACATCAATAAGTACATCACCATAGAAATATCATTGATTTTTAGTTTATCTCCAACCATCTAGTATAAAAAACCTATTTTAAATAGAATCAAGACCCATACAATGAATGTGATTTCAATTGGATGTTGATATTTATCACCACACTAATAAATAGTCAATGGTTAGATTGAAATAGAAAACATGACTTCCCTTACTAATAAATTGATATGGGATTTTTGTAAATAAATTAAATCCATGTCTAGGATAACATCAATCTCAAGAAAAGGGATAATAAAAATATTTCTAGGAAGAAAATTCCCACAAACAACAACAAGAGAAGAATCATAGACTTGAGATCTGATTAAATTACCATTAGGGTATTTTTACTATGAATACAACATCTAATCATTAAGGAGGTATAATGATACCAATTGAAAAGTATTTGGATATAAAAGATTAGGTATATTAAGAAATCAATAAGAAAAAAAATTCTTCTAGATTATATGGTTAGTATATATTTCACTACATCATTATCATAACCTTAAACATAAATAGTGAACCCATGAATTTTTTTTTTGCAGGATTAATATGTTGTTTAGAATGATCATCGTAATTAACCTTCAAATTTGGTAATTGATTGGAATAATTCACATAATTATTCCATTTAAGACACTAGAGTATAGGTGGTGAATTATAAGGATAATTCACTCCATTTTTCATCATTGGCGAACTTTTTCCCCTCACATATATATATTCAATTTATCTATCACCTTCTTTTACACACTTGAAACATTTACCAATTCCCTTTAGACAACTTCCTCCATCTCTCCTTAGACACATTGATAACAAAGGAATTATTTTCTTCTTCTCTCCATATTTATTATAATTTCTTATGAATTATATTTTTATTTTAATAAAAAAATAATGATATTGATGGGTAACTCCAATATACATCTAAAACTTAATGGAAAATCGAATGGTTTCTTCATAGCTACTAAATCATCATATGGATAACACCATTTGAAGATATGTTTTTATGCCACCAAAAAATTGACCAACCATTATTGCTGGTTGTGTGACAATTATTTAATAATGCCTCAACTGTCTTGTAAAAGTTTCCTCATAGGTACAAGCACATTCATTATCTATATGATTAATCTCAAGGAATTCCTTCCCCATTTTCATGGGAAGAATATTAAGAAATTACTTATTAAAAAATATGTTCTTAAACTCATCCCACTCCATATAGTAGGTTTCTTAAAATATAACCATGTTCAAAACAATATTCCACCGTTGAATCATTTCACATTGAAAACGATAATCATCAAAATAAAATTGTCTTCTTCGAAACACTATAAACAAAAATATATTTTTAATGGAAACAATCATTTTATCAATAAAAAGTGTATTAGGAGACCAATTAAAAGAATATGGTCAATTCCTCATGAAGGAGTCAATAGAACATTGTTCCCCCATTTACCCATTTGGAAGATATAGTCTAATTATTATTTTGATATATTTATATCTACATATAAAAAACATTTTTCATTCTATATCTCATAACATTCAGTTAATAATGATGAAAATCATTGAATTTTACTTTTTATTTAGTGTTAGCATGATTACATAGGGTTCCAACCATAGACTAAAACCAAAAAACACAGTGTTATCAATAATGATCATTGTGTATTACCGTACAACCATGATTTTTTGTAGGGTGTATAAAACATGACACCTTCTTTTATGAATCCTTATTTTTAACCTATTCCACTCACGATTTTTACCAAAACAATAGGATATTATCCTATACTTATACTTGTACCTAGTTTTCCAACTAATGTTTCGACATACTAGTTTCCAATGGTTAACTATACTTGAATATAATACCAACTATATCAACCCAAACTTTTTATACAGAGATATCACATCTTAGATGATTAATATTAATTATATAGAGTAATGTCTCAAGCTATAATCATATATGTATTGTGACTTTAGAAACATAAAAACATAAAAATATCATAAAAGATCTATATCATATCCCACTCAGTTATTTATTACCAGAAACCTTCATAGAAATATAATACTTAATATATTTCTTCATAACCTGGTGAAATGAAACATAAGGAATGGTTTTCTTAGATTCTCTGTGAGGGTATTCATGGGAGGTATCAAAGATCACTTGTGAATAACATGAACATAACGGTATGATATAATAAAAATAAAACATATAAAAATCATTGATGACAAACATTGGTATAAGACAATGAATTGTGGCATACAGATAATCATATAAAATCATTTCTGTAGTATTTAAATATTATTCCCAAGACTATAAAAATGGATTGGTTTGACTCCATAAAACATTATAGTATTCAATGTTAACAACCATGACTATCATAGTTAAAAAATTCCCTTGTTGAAGTTGGTTCACTCACCATTCCAGTTCTGTTTTCTCAGGAGATATCTATCTTTACCCAATGCGTTAGAGGGAGATATAGGCCCCAAACGTCACATACTAAGAATCATTACTATGTGTATTCCACATTATTATAAAAAATTCATTATATCAAAACCCATGAAATAAAATATCATCATAACATAACATATGGAAAAAATGTGTTTCATAAAAATTTCAGCATAGAATAAACCATGGAAATGAAATGGGTTTCATAAACATCCTATCATTTTATGATAGAAAAACCAATGAAAACTAAAATACTTTCTTAAGAACATTTTCATCATGAAAATAAATCATATAGAAAAATAATAAGGTTTTTATCTATAAATAAATGACCCAAATAACCTCTTGAAAACAGTACATGAACCGATCATTCACATACCAGAAGAGTGTTCTGATTCCCCATGGGTTGGGGAAAAGCACCCGATTATCAAAAAACTTGCATAAGGGATAATTTTTCCCAACCTAGAGAAATGAGTTTGAATATATACACATAAAAAAGTGATAAAATAGAAGAGAAATAAATAAACATGACAAAAGAGATAAGGAACGAGAGAAGTGATAAGACTGAAAAGGTAGTAGAACAAATATCCAAGAGATAAGTCCAATTGAAAAGGATGAAAAAACTAAAATTGATACTTCAATATATCTATGTGATATCATGGGAAAACACCCACTATATCACCACTAGCTACCCAAAAACCATCTGAAATAAAACCTCATCACCTCACTGTGGCACCTTACCATTCCCTGTATCGAATGATATATCTAGGCCTATACACCGCTAAAATGTGTGTGTTGGTTGTGAGCTATTCAGAACAGTAGGAACTCTCCCAAGTGTTCCATAATAAGTCTCTATACAATAATCTAAGGATTATCATCTTTAATTTAACTAATGAATGATATTAATTTTACAAATTTTAAATCAAAATAATGAAAAAAACAATTTCATTTCTACTTTATCCAGATTCCCAAAAGAAATAGGTAAATAAGTTTCAAATAATTTAATATACATATATCAAATAAGATAATTCAAATAAAACCAAAGAAGGTGTCACATACAATATCAAACCCATGGAAATACAATAAAAATAGTACAAACCAAAATCACATGTAACATCATGCCAATGATTAAAATAGGTCCATATAACAAGGAAAATAGTACATAACATAGATAATAGCACACACATCAAGACCCTAGACATATGTATGATGTCTAGAGATAATATGAAGACCATAGAAAGTTAATCACCAATAGGTTAAATAGTTCCCTAGAAAAATGGGCCTATATATAATAGGAAGGGCCCATGAGAAAACCCCTAAATAGTGGATGAGGCATATCACTACACCATCCACTTAAATACCCATGGATTCTCATGTGCTCTATTTTCCAAATAAATTCATCCACCCATGCTTTGAAAACTATTTTAAAAATCAATATGACAATTCTATGAAAACACTATTTCATTTACCGAAACTAAGGGAAAACACTTTTATAAACTCAACATTCTCACACAAAAATACAATAATCCTATCATTCCCTTTGATTTATAAAAAAATATATAAAATAAATACAATAATGTAGTTCAACAACATAGTTAAGAGAAAAATCAACCTATCTCAAAACTCAGGGCACACACACACACAATGGGATCAACCACTAAGAAGGAACCCACACTTATAATGGAAGACCATTAACCAATCTACACATCTCATAATTGATTAAATTTAGCAGAAGGGTTGGTGATGAAGAGGAAAAAAAACATACCTAATGAAAACGAATCGACTTTACCACAACCAACATGGATTCAACAACTAGAATAAGACCACCCAAAGGATCTTGAAAGAAATCAATAGAATCATCACCATGTGTTAAAAATCCAATAACACAATGAAAGGAAACAAACAAGATCAAAGGCTACAAATAAGTAGAAATAATTACTCTTCTAAAGAGATTCTTCCAAACTAAAATGGTGATAAATCACTAAATAATGAAATTCAAATAGAGATGAGGTCCCTAAAATCAAAGGAGGAGAGCTCTAGGACATGAAGGTGGAGATATGTAGAATAATGAAAGATATTTTAGCCATGAAATTCCATAAAAATCAAACATAAAAAATTTAAATGAAATATAATGAATTTACACATAATATAATCAATATTTCCTAAACAAAACGAAAAACATGTAACCTTTTTATTAGAATTCTTATTTTTAACATTACACGGCATGTACTATGTACACAATGTGCACTCCCATCACATTGTGTTCTTGGTTCATGGAATCTACCATGTAAAATTTATATGTCATGAGCTCCCTTAAGATAGTGTGTATTTATTATTTTGACTAAGAAATGACAATTTTACAATAGGAAAATCAAAACCACAAATTTCATTCACTAAACATAGGGATAAACCTTTGAATACATTACACATTAATAACATATTCCATTAATTCAAATAAGGACACATCCCTAAAATATAGAATATATTCCCCAAAAACATCACTCCATATACAAGAGTCCCAAGACACACCCCAGTAATGAATAAATAACTAAAGAGAAGATAAATACCTTCAAGGGCCCACTTGATACTCTTCCCCAGGGATCCCATGAGCCCTAGGAGAGCCGCCAACTCCATACTGTCCATGTACGATCCATAATACTAGATCGTACCAACTGCCCATCCTGCCTCTACGTTGTTCTTGACAGTCCCTCTTTTTGTCTCAGTAGAGTATTTCAGTGGCATGTTTCGGTCCTTTTTCCCATGACTTAGAAAATGTGAACCACTGGTTCAGGTACAAGATGATATCATTCATTACTGCATGGAGTTAGACATCCATCCCGTAATCGCAACGACCCAATTGCAAGAGCGGAGCTCTACCAACTAAGCTATATCCCCCCGATAAGTGGAGCATGCATGAAGGAGTCATTAGATGATGCTTCTTCTTTACCTGGAGCAGCTGGGCTATCCTGGACTTGAACCACATACCTCACCCGTGAAGTAAATCATCGAATCTATGGTCGAGAATCAATCAATTCCTTTTCCAGAGCAATTCCTCCTTCCCGAATTGAGCATACAACTCTATCCTTGTACTGCGCTCTCCACTATAAAACATTCCATCCCCGAGAAGTCCAGTGGGAGAATGAAGTAAGGTAAATAGTAATGTTTAGTACTCCCTCATCAACGATTTATGTTCCCATGTCTCAAGAGAATATGATCCAGGCCTCCACAACACTACAAATAATGAGATTGATTTCCCATGAATTTATTTCACATTAGAATCAATGATATCTACTATTTATTGAATATAAGAAACATTAGGCTCTAAATCAATATCTTCCCAGCTCAATATGTGAGTGAGATTGGGATGGTATTTCATTACCTGTGATATGAGGAAAACATAAAGAATTCCCATCAACTGAAATATCAATGCTATATGATAAGAAAACTTTAGAAGCTGATCGATGACAAAAAATGGTCTAACATAGATCATATCAAATTTTCCCTACTTATTAACTGAATGTGACCCAACCGAGGAGAAACATTCAAGAAAACCCAGTCACCTATCAGTAAATACAAATGATTACATCAATGATCTTAATTATATTTTTATTGACTACGAGATATAACCGGTCACTAATATATATCATGAAATTCTCACTGATGTATCCTAAACCAATCTTGGTCCCACTAAAGGAGCCTCTCCCACCCGTTCCTAAAGAGAGGCGATCTACATGGGTGAGCATACAAATACTCAAAACAATCCTTTAGGATCAATTAATGGTAACTATTATAATTGAAAAAATCACTTAGACCTAGATGTATATTCCAAAACCATCAGAATCCAATACATGAGCATGGATCCTATCCTCATTGATCAAGATAGCTTGGTCCAATTTACCATCTATCTGGGGATGATATGTTATACCCAATATTAACTCAGTCCCCATCACATCCTAGTGACTTATCAAGAGTCTCAATGTAAACCTAGTATCTTTTTATGAGATAATGGAAGAAGGAACCCCATTTAACCTCAAAATTTCTTATGAATAAAAATTACCCACATCTTCAACATTTTTGGTGTATTTAATAAGATTAAAATGATCTTACATTATGAAATGATCAATCAATACACAAATATAATTCCTCCCTCAGTGGGTCCATGATAATCCAACATCAAAATTCAAGGACACCTCATTCAATTTCTAAGCCAATGCTGGATGATCTAGAGAAAACTATAAGGCATTAGATTCTCTACCGTTATATATTGGCAGGTGTAATAACGAGACACATAATCGACAATGTCATGATTCATACCCAGCCACCATAATCACCATATCATATCATTATAAATATTCAATGTGCCCATATGAATAGAACATGAATGAACTATGAAAATTAAAAAATGATATCCTCATAGATGTTGTGATGACAAACCTATCCCTAAACCATAGAATACCATCTGAAGATAAATACCAAGTAAGAATAGTCTCCCAAGAATATAGGGTTTCTGTAATTCCTTTAAACTCATATTCATATTGCTAACTCTATAGAATAGACCTAATGATACATTATGATAACCGAACAATTGTCAAAAGAAAACATAAAATAATTCCCTTTGGTATCCATATGCAATTTTTCAGATGAACCCCTAAGGTTCCACTCTTCCTTTGATCCCAAATAGCTTGCAATGTCACTTTCCCTTTCAACAGGGTGTAAGAAATGTTGAAGGTAAACATATAAAGGTATTCCACACAGCGCCTTTGTCTATGATCTAATTAATTCTAATAAAAGATATATTTAAAACTCATTTGGTCATAAATGACTATGAAAATATCCCCCAAAATATAGAATCTACAAAACTTGAGCTCATACATAACGTAGTAAGATTAAAATCATGACCGGGATAATTCTTCTCATGTGGTCTAAGATAATGAGAGCTGTAAACTATAACATGATCATCCATCATGAGAACCCAACCCAAACCAACACCAATAGAATCATATAAAACAAAATACACATTATCAAACAAATGTATGATCGAAATAGGATATTACATTGGGATTCATTTAAACTCTTTGATGGAGGAATGAAACATTGCATCCCATGTGAATTTCACCCATTTCCTGGTAAGAGTAGTCAAAGGCGACACCAAATTTAAGAAATCCTTAATGATATGTTGATAGTATCCTATAAGACCAATACATCTTAAAATGTCAAAAATATTTTTTATTCTTACCAAGAGAGAATATCCTTCACCCTTAGGATCTACTATTAAGCGATGATCAAAAATCACCTGCCCAATGTTCTCCAATTCACGAATCAAAAAGTCTATTTTCAAAAATATTCCATAAAAATATCAACTATTCAGAATTTCCAAAACCAAATTAAAATGGTTCTTATGATCATGATCAGATCTCAAATAAACCAAAATATCATCCATGAACAGTACCGAAAAATTTCATGGTAATGACAGAATATCATATTCATCAAAGACATAAACACTACAAGAAGTATTGTTAGACCGAACAACCTCACATGATATTTGAAATTTCCATAAATACTCCTGAAATACATATTTGGTATATAAGACACCCAAACATTGAGATGATGATAACCTCACTAAAGAACAATCATTGAAAAGAAATTTTTCCTTTAACTGATCAAAAAATCATCCACAAGAGGAAAATGATATTTATTCTTAATCATTACATAGTTCTATATCTGGTAATCAAAACATAATCAAAGTGAACCATAAGTCTTCTTAGAAAATGGAACTATGACATTCCATGGAGAAACACTGTGGTGAACAAAACTAATTTCCACTAGATTGACTAAATAAATCTTCCGATCTTTCATCTCCACTGGTACCATATAATAAAAATCTAATGAAATCGTCTACATACAAAGAACCATGTTAACTGATAAATCCACCTCCCTCTAAAGAGAAATACTAGTGTAATAATCTGTAAAAATTTCATAAAAATCCTAAAAAAATAGTAATATCAATAAAAAAAAATTTAAAAGGGAAAAAAATATTATCGTAGACAAAAAACACTTTAGCTATGGAAGGTACAATCTTACATGACTTGACTTCAGATCCCACCCACTCTAAAACAAATATCATTTCCAATTTTCAAAATGAAATAAGACATGCTGATGATAAAGATGAATCTCATAATGATGAGAAACAATCCAATCCATCCTTATGATGATGTCAAACAGAACCAGATCAAGAATAAAAAAATACAAAACTAACTCCATGTGCGCTATCGATGGAATATAAGGTGGACACCAAAACCCATACTCTTTAATCTTTACAAGAGGGGTCTATAATACTATAACAAAGGAGTGGATATATATTGGAAGGTTAAGAATATAAAAACATCTAGATTTAAATGATTGGGGAGAAAAAATATCAACTAAATAAACTACTACTGAAGATGACTTAAAGATGTTACCTCTCACCATCACTGAAACCACATCCACCTACACCCTATTATAGAACTCACATAACACATCTTAGAGGCATACAGTTGCATATCAAAATAAATGAAATAATTATAAAATAAATAGTATTTTTTTATAATAAGAAAACCCATAATAAAAAACTATGATTAAGATTAAGACTGAAATCATGAGACATAGATCCCAATATTCCATTGTATATTAAGTCCCGCCATGAAAAGAGATAACCAGGAACTCACTACATCCCAAATATCATATTCCAACACAACTTATTTCTTGTCAATAAAATGTTCCAAGACAATGAATCTTAATGAAATAAAATAACCAACCTTTCCTTTGATACCTTCTTGTAATGAACTGACCAGAATACCCTCTTCAAATTGTTACCCGACCCGATCCTCCACATACCCCAAGGGTGTTGTTGATACCCATGGGCTAACGACTAGAACCCATGCATCAATCAGTAATCATAGTGAGTAATGCCTCCCAATATGAAGAAAAAATTATATATACACATTATATATAGAAATAGATAAATAGATATAAATATATTTTCCATTATAGATAAGTAATAACAAATATTATACAACTGAAAAGGTAGTAGAAAAAATCTATAAGAGACAATTGCAATATCAAAGGAAGACAAAACAAAAATGGCTACTCAAAAAACATAATGTGATATCATGGAAAAAATCGCACTATATCACCACCAGCTACCCAAAATCTAGCTGACAAAAAAACATCGCCTCACTACACCGATTTGTCTTTCCCTATATTAAAATGAATAACCATGTATACACACTACTAAGGGGTTGCACATGTTGTTTGTTAACATGATCAGTAGGTCATCACCCATGTTTTCCATTCCAATTCTCTTTACAATAATCCATGTATTCTAAAAATTAATGAAAACTAAGCATGATATACAATTTAGCAGTTTTATATCAAAAAAATTTCAAAAAATATATTATTTCCCATTTTGGAAGATTTATAAAAAATAGGTAAATTAGTTTCAAATAATTTCAAATACATATATCGAAGAAGATATATCAAATAAAAATAAATAATGTATCACATATCATATCAAATCATTTGATGTGAAAAAAAGTACACATGAAAATCATAGGTAACAACACACCAAGGGTCACACTAGGTTAGGATATATTGGGAAATCATACCTAACATACAAAATAACACTATAATCAAGCCAATAGACATATGAATCGAGTCTAGATAGTAGAGTAGCAACCTATAAAGTGAACCCCCAATAGGTTTAACAAGTCCCTTGAACCGCATGTGTAGAGAGATAAGAAAATCCCATTAGAAGACCCCCCCGATAGTGGATGGACCCTATTACTACACCTTCCACTTAAGGACCCAAGGATTCCCATGTTCTCTATTTTCCAAATAAATTCATAAATCATTTTCATCAAACCATGTAATGAAAACCATTTTTAAAATCAATTTCAAAATGCTTTGAAAACCATTTTTTATTTACCAAAACAAGTGAAAATTCATATTTTATAAAACCCTATTTACACACACACATATCCAATCAGTCAGTCATGCAATTTTGTTTATAAAAAAATTATATAATTACAAGAGCAATGTAGTTCTCCAACAAAATCTAGAGAAAGATACACCTACATCAAAACATAGATCACAAATTCATGAAACGGGATCCACCAACAAGAAAGAACACACAATGAAAATGGAGGCCAGAAACCTAATCCTCACATCTCATAATTTATTCAATTTAACAAAAGGGTTGATGAAGAAAATAAGAAACAACACATACCTCAAGAATGCATTCTTTTTTCACCACAACCAACAAGGAATATTCCACTATAAGAATATTAAACAAAGAATATAGAAAGAAAATAATAGAGTAATCACCACATGTTAATAGATCTGATAACACAATACAACAACACTACCCTAAAATAATGAAATAAATAAATAGAAAGGATTACTCACCTAGAGAGATGAAACAAAAATGCAATGGTGATCAATCACTGAATAAAGTGATTTGGATAGAGGAGAAGTCCCCAAAATCATAAGATGTTGTCTCTTTGTTGAAAGGGAATAGAGATATGGAATAATGAAAAACATTTCAACAGTTAAAAAACCTAAAATCCAAACTCACAACATTACATGCTGTACAATCCATTTATATGTCATTTAATCAATGTTGTTTAGAATTATAGATGACTCGTCAAATTTTTAATTAAATATCTTATTTGTAACATTAAAATTCATGTAATATATACATTTCATGTACTCCCTTCAAACTGTGTACCAGGTACATGGAATATACCCTCCAGAATTTACACATCATGTAATCCCTTTATATGGAGTGTATTTCTATTGTAGACTAAAATAAATCCAGTTTATAGTAGAAAATATAAAACCACCACATGCATTATCTAAACACAAGAAAAAACCATTAACCCCTTAAATTTTTATACCTAGACTCATTTAATTATAATAAACATACACTATGGACATTATGTAATTTTCCCATACAAATTCCCTCCATCATCAGGATTCCCATGACGCACCCAATTATGAAATAAAATAATTAAAGAAAATAGAATTACATGAAAGAGAGTAATGATGTGTCAAAGTATCCTTAAATAATATAATCACTAATGAACAACTGATATTATGGGTGTTTGCCTTTGATAAATTGAAATAAAAAAATTACCATTAAACATTCCTGAAAAAAATATCCTTTTGATTTTGAAATTACTTCTTAAAAATATATATATTTTCAAAATATGATGGAAAAAATTTTCCTTCAAAAAAAATGTAAACATGTAATGTAATTTTTAAAACATAGACCATTCATGACTGTGGAAAATTCTATTCATGTTATATAAGTTAAAAATCATTTCCTTCATACTTTTGTAAAAAAAATAAAAGTACATCATTTTGAAAAAAGAATATTCCTTTTAAAATATTTTTTAAAAAATCAAAAAAATAGGTTAAATGAAATTAAAAAATCCTATCAAAATTATTAAAAACATTATTTATAACATTTTCCATATATTAGATATGTAAGAATAGGTTTTTTTGACTGAAGAGAGAAATAATATTAATTTTAGCTAAAAATATATTTTCAGTACATTCAGTGCGTAAGGAGATGAAAATGAAATTAAAACATATATTCTCAATAAATAACCATAGGATAAGAAAAATCATTATTTTCTTAAGAGATATATCATTCTATTTTATCATCTTAAACTTATTAAAAAAATCTGGATAAATAATGAGATTGTATCATTAAACCCATACCACTTTGGTAACTTTTTAGTTGTAAGTCCCAAGAAATAAATAACATTATATGGAAAAATAAATACAAAAAAAATTAGTAATATTAATGATAAAATACATTCATGGGTATTATATACATGAATCCAAATAAAAAAGTTGTGAATATAACTTGTGTCCCACATAAATAAAAGTGAGATGAAAATCCCTTAGTTAAGGCCCAACTTCCTACATACGCATTGGAATATCCCATATAATAAATTTAGAATTATTATATTCATTTAATAGAACCACAATTAAATATATCATTCAATATATCTTTTACTTATATTAGTATCACCGATTTGTCAACACTTATTAAAATCTCTTTTTCGAATTATATGTGTTGTTTCTTTCTGTATGTTTTGGATCAATAGTTTTTGTACGTGTATTTTGATAATAGATAAATCATATATAGAATTTTAATAATCATATTAATATTACATACATTCATTTTATACATTCTTATAGTCATTCATTAGTGATATAGATTGAAAAATTAATTATATCGTTCATGGAGATGGTAAGTCGTACATACACATGAATGATATTTCTATTATTTGATTGATTGAATGAAAGGAAGGTAAAAAATAAAAAACATTAATAATATAAATATTATGTCATTTTTATTATATATATTTATTTAAATTATCCATATTAACATACAAATAAACAATAAATGAATCTCATCGCTTCGTGGAGTTGCTAGTCCACACGTATGCACAATCGACGTTATCATTTTCCAACGGTTTGCAAGGTGGGAAGTTATATATGATATTATAACTCCAAAATAATAATTATATCATTATTATCATATATAAAAATTAAATCTTTCATAATACCCATACAAAAAACATTTTTACAGAAAATTAATTGTATCGCTATGTGGAGACGATAAGTCATACAATTACATCAGTGATATTTTCACTTCCCATTTGATGAAAAGTGGTTTAATAAAGGTGGTTTAAAAATAATATTAAAATTTATGTATATTTAGGATACTAGATTTATTATAATATTATAAATATAATGAATATTTCATCGGTAAAATAACATCTAAAAATAAAGTGATCAATTATGGCGATTAACAATTCTTTGAAATAACTCATTTAAATATCCTCTTAATAGATCTAGGGTTGATATTTTAGAAATACATTCACCTAAATAATTTGGATAGTGGAGTGGATAAGAGAATATTTTAGAGTTTTATTAATATATAAGGATAATATTTGTGTGAGGAAGAGAAAGGGTGGGTGGCCTTTTATAATTGAGGTAAGGGAACCCTTGGAATTTCTTAAAAGATTATTATATATTGAAGTATTTCTCAAGAAAAAAAAGTTCCAAATCTCCAATAAATAAGAAATGTATGAAATGTATTACCATAGATAATAAATATTGTCCACTTTTAATATTTTCATTATATTTATTTTATTAAATAAATTATTATTTTTAAACAATTTTATTAGTCCAAATTTAGCTATTATTCATTTCATTTCACATAAATCACATAATCATAACGTTAGAGTTCAAAAATAATTATTTAAAATTAAAATAATATTTCATAATAAAATAAAAAATAATGGATCACCTTAAATAACTCAAATCATTAAAATTTTAATATTTTGAAAATTATTTATTATATATATTTATGTATTATTTATAAACATTCTGCATTAGGGTTTCAGAAACATTTAAGGTCATTATACAATTAATAAAAATTTAAAATATTTTAAAATAATGAATATAATTTCTTATAGATAAAAATTGTCACTTATATTTACTCATAACATTTCCCTATATGTATATCGAAGAGATTTAAATAATTTAGAGAGTGACATTTTGTAAAGAACATTGACATAAATACTATATTAGTAATTTATACATAAAAGTGCCCTTAAAAAACATAATTTCTAGGCTAAGTTAATAAATTTTGAATTAAATTCATCCCATAAAAATTAAGATACAAATTATGGCTTTATCTATTATTTTTAAAATGTATTATCCCAATTTACCCATTACCATGGTGAAAACTTTTACCACAATTACTTTTCATATTAACTAAACATAAAAGGAACATATTTAATAAATTTTCCAATAATGATTCCAAAAATGGAATCCTTTTTATAAAATTAAATTTATATAAATTTTAGAAATAATCATTGAAATAATCTTGCAATACATGATAAAAACCACTTTTTTAGATAAATACAATTTAGGCACATAAAATTGTTAATTTTTATCCCATTGATAGAAAAATATTAGGGGAATGTTAAATTATTTTATTGAAAATATAATATTTAAATTTTATTAAAATTATTCCCCAATAGGGATTTATTTAATTTATCATTATACAAATACATTGTGTGGGTGAAAACATTTATTCAGAAAAATGTATCTTTAACTTTAAAATGATGGTTATTGTTATTTGTAAATAATTAACTCCCAATTAATTAATTTATACATATATAACCATATATTTTCCATAATTTAGTTATTTATATTCAATCATTCCAATCCAATGGCTAGTTAATAAATATAATTTAGTATTATATCATAGTTCCTATAAACACGACGTTGCGTGTAAAACATGTTATAAAATATGTTAAATTTATTTGATTAAAAATGCATAAAATATAAGATTGTTACAATTGTATCCTTAAACAATGAAAAATTAAAAAAAAATAAATTATATCATCAAGTGTTTATAAAGACATTATGCACCACCATTATTATGAGTCAAATGAATGACCAAGATTCAATTGAATTTTAAATTAGATGGAGACTATACAGGGGAGCCCATATTGAGAGATTCTATAGAGTGGTAAGTGGTAGAGAGATCCATCTTCAAATTTTCTTGTAAACCACTATAATACTTTTATCCTCAAATCAATATGTATTAATAATAGAATAAATATTTCTTCATATTAAACATGCTTCTGTGTTTTAAACAATATAGAATTTAATTTACCACTATAATTTTTCTAAGGACTAAAAGAAAAATTTTCAACATAGTGATAGTCAATGGAATCCTCAAATATCAATACAACCTATGCGTTAAATCCAAAAATAGGAAAACATTAAAATAGAGAATAAGTTTTATGGTGATCCCAAGACACACAATCTCAAAACTGTTATTAAATACATATTCATTTCAATTGGATTTGATACAAAGTTAGATGAATAAATAAAAAAATAAATATATTTATAGAATATAAAAATTTAATCTAAATAATGATATCATTGTCATAAAATGAAATGGTATAAAGTATTTAGAGATTAGAAACATAATCATTTTATTGTGTACATTTTACTATAAATGTATACATATAAGTCCCACTATATAATTATATTATACTGTATTAATATTCATAACATACGAGAATGTAAACACAATAATGTTTATAGACGAAGTGATCTTTAAGGAAAACATATCAAAGATTCAAAATTTTTGTTAGATTATAATAATATGTAAATACATGAAAATGGGATAAATATCATATTAATTTAAACATAGAAAAATAATTATTTTTCATAATTCATAATGAAAGGTTCTATAATCTCATTAATATAACATACACCATTAATGAAGAGTTTGGAAACATAAGGAAATAAACATGAGTTGCGGGGAATAAAAAAGACACATAATGATGAAATTTGGTATAAAAAATGGCTTAGGAAATTGTAATATACTAGACATATCCATTAAAAACAATGTCCATGAATATTTATTATGAGAATAGCTAACCAATATTATAATCACACGTAGTCTATATGAGAAAAGATAACCATAATTATCATAGATAATCGCATTTATTTTCAGATAAAATCATTGTTAATATAACTAACCACACTTATAATCCCACACAATCCATATGAGCAGATTTAAGCACAAGTATACTCATGAAAAAATTCATTATATAATGAGATAAAAATCCTTAACAATTACATTAGAGTTTTATATAAAACCCCATTATCAAATAAAAATAATCCATAAATATGTGTGTCATTTGAACATGAAAACATTTTTTCTTCATACATCACTAAATCTACCCTTGGAGAAGTGAACGGGTTTATGAAAAACATTTCAAGAGCGTTATATAGTATCTATAGAGAAATTTGGTGGATGGTAGTGAAATAAAAAATTTCAATTGAATCTCAACTGTAATGAAATCTCCTGACATAGATGGAAAATATATTAATAAAAATAATACTTTGAATGACACCACATTTTCAAATTGTATAACCTGAAATGACCTCAATAGTTAGATACATTGTTTATGAAAATAAAATATCTCAAAAGGATTATTCCACATGGGAATTCAGGTTGTCATTAATGAAACATCACTCTAACAATGATTTATATTTTGGAGATAAATAGAAATATTGAATCAAAACAATAATTTTTTTTATAAAAAATATTATTATGTTGTAAAAGATGAAATTATTGGTAACTTCTGAAAGTAAATTTTTGAAATGTTAAGTGAAAAAATTTTAAATCATTTACATTGAAAAATAATTTTAAATAATTGATAATTAAAAAAAACATAATTTTTTTTGTGCAAATGTGTAGTTAAATATTAAATATATAATCATTAAAGGAAAAACCATTTCAGTATTTCAAAATATATTTTTTGAACCCACATTAAAAATATAATGATAAATATTTTATTTTAAATTAGGTAAAAAAAATTTGAATATCACCAGAAATAAAAAATATTTTTTTAAAATAATAATTGATAAATTATATAGAATGGGTAAATTTAGAAGAAGGAGAAAAATTTCTTATTAGGCGTGGATAAGAAATAATCTTGACAATGTTATAATTTTATGAGAAAAAAAATTCAAATGGAAGAAGAAGTGAATTAAAATTTCATCTTTTCTAGAAAAAAAATATTCATATAATAACATATTAGTGCAGAATCAACCAAACAAAGATGAAATATGTTTATTAATGAAGATTAAATGTCAATGAATTTGAGTAGAGTTAACAAAAACCCATGAAACTTTGTTAGATTTCGAATAGAAGACCCCTTAATGTTAGAACATGAGATGAATTTGAAAACACCATTAATTTTATTAATAACATGATAAAAATACATCCATGATAAGTGTATAAAAAATCAAACAAGTGTAGAATATGGCATAATTGTCAATGAATTAAAATTGTGCAATAATAACTTCCAGCTTCGGTAACCCTTTAATCAAGAACCTTTGATAGGGAAATATTTAAATAGAAGTTCAATTATAGTGAAAAAACGCGGGATTATTGATAAAATATTCAATATAGGGAATATATATAAATTAAATGAAAATATATGTGTAATATAAAACATAACTTAATGACCTAAAATTGAGAAGAAAACCCTTACCTTTATTACCAACTTCTGTAAAACCACATAAAACTAATGTATAATAACAATAAATATCTTAATGAAATAATTTTTTAACTTATTCATAAGTATTAACTTTTATATTCTTCAGTTATAATCATTTTACATACATTTATTATTTTTTTATTATTTATTTGTGTCATTGGATGTTTGTTGTTTTATTTTTTTCAAATGAGTTAGGTGATGTAATTTTGATTTTTATTCTCTTAGACACAACTTAATCATTCCCATATAAATATATTTAACTAGTATACATGTTTTATAATGATTTAAAAATTTTAATTTCATTCCATATATTTTCTATTTTCAATTTGTGAATATTTAATCAGTAATGAGCTTATTTCTATTATTTTTAACTAGTGGAATATGTTATTTTAATAATAATTATAATATTAATTTAACACTTCCAAGACCATAATAATTTTAGGAATATAATTTTAATTCATTAAATAAATTCCTGAATCAACCATGTTGGGTGCTGATGAAAAACAAATACATCGCTACATTGTTACGGTAGCCAACATATATGCATGAATGTCATTTTAATTTTCCATAAAATTGGATAAGGAGATAAAATGATTTATATTTTAATAAATTACTAATTTTTTAAATATTATATTTATTCATTAAATAATATTTGTAATACAATAACTTCTGTCGGTGGAGAAAAACAAATTAAGTCTCTTCGTGGATGTGGTAATAGGAACATATACAAAAATAATGTTCTCATTTTTTCAAGGGAATATGGGAAATGGTGGGAAATGATTATTTCTTAAACATAAAACAATTATTTATACCAATAATAAATATTTACATAAATAATAATCAAAAAATGATATATATATATATATATATATATGAAACATTGAAAATAAAAGTGATGAGGGAGTGATTAGTTTTTTCATTGATAACATCATATTTCCCTTGGATGTCTTCCTAGAAATGAAAAATACAAGGAAAACTGTTTGAACAAAATCCTTATCTACTTGGAATAATAATATAGCGTAATTATAATGGTAATTTGTTTCAAGAGGAATTAAACTTTTTATATTGGCCCTAATGGATTTGATGAAGCCTTTTTTTAGTGGGGATGATATCATTTCTATAAATATAACTTCTTAATATAAATAGAGAAAATGATTAACTTGTAAAGTGGACAAAAAAATAAAAAATAATGGTTTGTAGATAAGTTTTGGTCTATCCAAACATCATCCATTAATTTTAATACATGTTTTTCACATGTTTTATGTCTTTTACCCTTAGATTTTACACTCTTACCATATTTAGTTTTTAATGTTGAATCTAATTTTTACCTAAGTAATTAATATTTTATACATAAAAATAGAATAGAATACATTAATTAATTCAAACATACTTATTCCAAATATGAAATCTAGTCAATCAAATAAAATTTCAATGGTTGTTAAAAATTAAGTTAAATTTTAGTGAAAATGTCATATAAAACCCATTTATAGAAAAATTAATTTTCTAAGAATTGAAAATATGCTTAAGTTAAAATTATCATTTTTATTTAATTAAATTACATTAATTGATTTATTATTACCAAAATGTGAGTTATTTTGATTTAAAATTAATCCATCATATAATTCCATCTTTAGAAAACTTAATTAAATGTGAAAAAAGTATTATACAAATAAAATGTTATATAAGTTTTAAAAATTGTAAAATGAGTTTTATAAATTAAATATATTATTTATAAATTAATAATTTTTCTCTTTAAATAAGTAATTTTTCAGTGATTTTTTTAAAATTATTAAGTAACTAATACATAATGATAACGTTTAAAATGCATGTTTTTTTTATAAAACCACATTTTTCAATATTAATGTAATAAATAACCCTTTATATAAATTATAAAAAATTATTCAATGGTTAAATTTAACAATAATAAATCACAAATTATTTTTATTTTATATAACAAAAATTAAAAATTTAAAACATTATTCTTATAAATTAATGTATAAAATGTTAATATAAACCACATTTCATGATAAATAACCCTTTAAAAATTAAATTTTATTAAAATTAACGAATATAAATTTATAATTGAATGTGTGTTAATAATTTTTTTTTTAAAAATTAAAGAAAACGTATAATAATAATCATGTTTTAAAAGAGATAAATTTTAAATATTTAGATAAAATACACATCACTTTAAAAATAGTTATTTTTTTAATAAAAAATACATTTTCATTGTAAAAATCCGTAATCACATTACAATAATTATTTATATTCTAATAATTATATTTAATTATTAAAATATTATCAAAATAAATCAATATTTATTTTATAATTATAAAAAATAACATATAATGAATTAGAATATATATTATTATAATAAATCTTTTAATTATCATTTTTGACATGTGGTTTTATTCTTATTATAATTTTGTTGTTGATGTTTATCATTAGAATTATTTATTTTATAAATGTGTGTTAGTGTTAATTTTATTTTTGGATTTTGTGTGAAACAATATTTTCAATGGAATATTTAATGTGGAATTAACACTAAAATATCTAGGAATTTAATTCCCCCTTATATAAATTATATCCTAATAATTTTACTTATAACTCAATGAAAATTACTATGATTATAAAAAATACAGAAATGAATAAAGATATATTTTATAATGATATTTAAATATAGAAATATTTGGTATGATTAGGAAAATTTTCATTCCAAAATATGATTAATTAGGTGTTTCTAGAGACAAACCACTCACAGTTTCATATTCATGGTCATATTGCAAACAAAATAATAAATCCAAAATGATTGGGTTGTTACCCAATAAAATTTGAATGAATTATCTTATAAGAATTAATAATCAATACTAATATGTCTTTTAATATTAAACATTCATTTCAACATGTGATAATGTTTTTCAACTATGTCACACATGGTTTATCTTATAAGTCTCATTGTTTAACCTAGGTTATCCATGATCATATTCCTATTATCTTCTTTAACCTAAGTATATTAAAATTCATTACAATGGTTCAAAAAATGTTTGGGAATTAGGAAATAATTTTTCTAATGAGTGTTAAACCAGGTGTTTAGTTATGACTCTTTTTCTTTCACTTGGGGAATATCACGTTAATATCTAATCATACTTTTTTAGGGTTATCTTCCATAGGTAAAACTTTGTTGGAGACAATATCAACATTTTTGTCTCTAGATAGGGATGTTCTTACTAGGAGATCAAAAAATCTTTACGTTACCAAAATATTTGGATTTTATCCTATAAATAGACTTATCCCTTTAGTTTTCACTATATATATATCATTCTAATCCAATAAAATATCTAAATCAATTCCTCAAAATATCTAAACCATTCTATGATGTCAACGAAGGTTCCATATTACCGTACTCTTGGAACTTTTATTAATAACATTCTTCATAACTAAAATTCACACTAAGATACAATAGTCAAACTAAAAAAATATTTAATGAAAATAGAAATTAAATCATACAATGGTTGACATAATCCCATAAACTAATGGTTTTATTTCAATACAGATTTGTTACAAAAAAAATTTATAACGAAAATTTCATTATTATCACACCATTATAGACCCATTGTTAGATATATCCTATTTTATACTCATCATGATAACCTAGTGATTATATACATAATAATAAGTTGAGTTCAAACACATAGAAAGGGAAAAAGTATCATGGTTTTGTAATAGTAGTAAGATCATAACCATATATTAAAACATGAACATGGGAGAAATGTTTTATTAAAATGAACATTGAAAAAGAATATTTTTTCCTAAACCTTGATAGAAAGTTATGAAGTCTCAATGATTTTACATATACCATGGCCTATGTTTGTATAAACATGAGGCAATAAATAGGACCCACGGGGCATAACAAAATCACATGACATGGACTGGACGAATACAAAATATCATAGGAAATAGTAACATTGTGGACATAGAAACTTAAAATTATGTCCATTTACTATAATTGTAAGAATAAATACTAGTTCTTATACTCATTAATATTATTTGTGAGCACATCAAATAATAATTATACTTACACAAAATCATTTTGATCAAATTTGACCACATTTATAATCACACATAATCTTTTTTAGCATAACTAACTACACTTATAATTACACATAATCATTTTGATCACATATAACTACACTTATAATCCTGTAAAATCATTGTGATAAAAGATAACAACAATTACTCTCACACAAAATCCTCATGAGAATATTTAACTGTACTTATACCCAAGATCATTGTTTGTGATCATAGCATAGAAAACTTATACACATGCATTAAGTCATTATATCATGAGATACAAATACTTTACTAATGAATTATAGGGTGATATAGGACCCTAATAATAATAATAGTAATAATACATGCATATGTGTTCTATTGGAACAATGAAACATTCATTCATCCAACAACACATAATTAACATGTGGAAAAGAAATAGATTTAATAGAAAATATTCCTTTTACATTCCATAAGACCTATAATGAACAATGGTGGATAGAATTGAAGGTAAATATCACTTTTATATCCTACTTTTTTAAGATTAATG
Source organism: Viscum album (assembly GCA_963277665.1). Classification (NCBI taxonomy): domain Eukaryota; kingdom Viridiplantae; phylum Streptophyta; class Magnoliopsida; order Santalales; family Viscaceae; genus Viscum; species Viscum album. The sequence continues at coordinate 1,854,656,247 of OY728157.1, forward strand.
ATACTGATGAATAACATATTTATAGTAACAAAACTATGAACAATACAACATTTTCAAATGATATCACATGATGTGACCTCAAGAGTTATATCAATTGATAATGAAAATTTGATCACCCAAAACAAGTATTCAAAAAGTGAATTTAGAGGTTTATTCATTAATAATTACACAAAATGAGATAGATATTTTTTATACTAAGTGTAAAATTGATTCAAAATCATAAAATAGTATTGAGAAATCATTTTTAACCTTTTCACAATAGTTGAAATTATGATTAAATTTCAAAACTGAATTTTTGTAAAGGTAAAGTATTTTTTTGAAAACATCAAATTTTATAAATAATACCTAGTAATATATCCTTGAAAATGGGATTATTTTTTATAGGACATGTATAGTAGATGATGAAACATAAAATCATAAAAGGAAAACTACTTTTAGTTTTTTAAAATACAATTTTAGAAAACCACATCATAAAAAGAGTGATAAATCATTCATTTTAAAAGTATTGAAGAGAAATTAAGGTCACTAGAAACAGAAATAATTTGGATTTCAAATTATAAAATGATAATATTGTAATAAAGATTTAATATTTACATGGAAGAAAAAGATATTATATATAGTTGTTGAGAATTATTCATAAAAACATAATAATTTTTTGAGAAAAAATATTCCATAGTATAAAAACTAAATTAAAATATAAATTTTTATAAATAAAATAATAATGTGTCATTTAATAAAATATTATGGTGGGAGGAACCAATCATAGAATAAAAATATAATGAATAAAGCATATATTTCACTGAAAGAGATTTGTGTTAAAAAACACCGATACATCTTTGTTATCATTCAAATCAACGCCCCATGAAAGGTAGAGCGTTAGATTAATTTTTAAATCCATTTAATCTCTTGATGAAAATGATATTATGGAAACTACAGGCTATGTATAAAAAAGTAGACAAGTAACGAATATGAAATAATTATCAATGAATTTAAATTTAGATAAGAATACCTTATGGCTTCAGTAACAATTTAATTGTGTCACTTTTAAAGAGAAATAATTAATGATATCATTATTTATAATGAATTAAAAATTTAATCAGGATAAAATATTCCACATAGGCCATAAATACACTATTGAATGAAAAATTATATCATAATATAAACTAGGTCATAATTAACTAAAATTAAGATAGAAACCCTTACCATTATTCCCTATATCCATGAATATATGTAACTTAAATTATAATAAAAAATATTTATTAATAACATATTATATAATGTAATTAATATCAAATAAATTTTATAATATACAGTAATATTAATTTATTATTGATTTAATATATAGATATGTATTATCTTCATAATTAGATGTTAGTATATTTGTTAATATTTAATTTTTTTGGTAATGTTGTCTTTGGACAGTATTATCCAAGATATAATGTCATCACTACTGTATCATTAAATATAAAAGTAATATATGTTTTATAAAAAATTATTAATTTATAATTTCAGTAGTAGAATGTTCTACTAACGATTAATTACTATGGAATCAAGGATGATAATATTATTGTAATTATGGATGAGTGTAAGATATTATATTATAAATAAGTAAAACATTACATAAAAACTTCTAGTAGTATAAAAATGTTATGGATATATTTTTTATTCCCTAAATAAATTCTTATAATCATTCAAGTAGGTTGGTAATGGAAATAAAATGATTCATTATGGGGATGCTTCATTCCACACATATGCAAGAATAAAATTTTTTTAAGAATAAAAATTAGTAATTAAATGATATATAAATGTAGAGTGTTAATGTTTTTATAAATATTATATTTATCAATTAAATTCCCCCTTTAATTAACCATGTAATGTAATGAATAAACATAAAACATGCTTCTTCATAGTGGTAGTAGTATGTATATATGCACGAATTAGGTGTTCATTTTTATAAAGGAAATAAGGGAAAGGTGGATAATTATTATTTCAAGATCATAATATAATTAATTTGGAAAAATACTTATGTAATAATATAAGAATAGAAAATTCATATTTTTAGGTGAAAGATATAAAAAAAATATGTTAGTGAGTGATTGGTACTGATGTTTAAAACATAAGCTCTCTCTTAGAGAACTTATTGAAAATTAAGTGAACAAAAATATTTATTAGGACTAGTGGCTTATGGACTTGTAATAATACATTATGGTAATTAAAATGGTCAATTTTTCAATAGTAATTCTAAATTTTAGAGTTCTCTTGAAGGGGTTGTGGAAGGCTATTTTTATAAGTTGGGGGGATTTCATTTTTGTAAATAAATCTTATTAATATAAAGGGTGAACATATTAAAAATGGTATGTAGATGCCAAAAAAACATATAATGTATTTTTTATATGTTTTGGTCGATCCACACATCAAAAATTCATTTCGAAACATTTTTATATCATTCTTAAGTCGTTTACCCTTACATTTTACACTTAAAATTTTCATTTCTTACCGTGACAACTAATTTTAACGTAAGTAATTTGTTTTTATTCCTATAAAAAACTAAAATACGTTAATTAATTTGGGAATGATTATTTAAAATATAAAACTAATTATATCAAGTAAAATTTCTATTATTGAGAAAAATTATAAGTGCACATATTATGTAGAAACCATTTATATGAAAATTTTATTTCTACGAATAATTGTTTTGGAAGAAATTATTAATGTTGCTGAAATCCTTGATATTAATTTATTTATTGTTAAAAAATAAGAGTTATTTTGTTTTAAATTCAATCAAAAACTATGTTTATCCTTCAAAAAAATTAATTATATTAGAAATACAAAAAATATTTTTTTAATTGAATAAATAATTAGTTAATATTTAAAATGTTAAACATGGTTTATTTATATAGTGTTTTTCATTTAAAAACATAAATGTACTCCTTAAATACTGAATTATTAATTAAAAATGATATATAAATGTTTTAGGTCATTCTTATATCATGATAATGTATAAAATGTTACATTGACTTTATTTTTCATAATTCATATTAAAAATGATCTTTTCAAATCAAAAAATATATATTAGGATAAAATTTACATGATACATTCAAAAAAGATGTTTATTTTTTCCAATTAAATTTTTGAAATTTTGAAATTTTAAATTTTATTATTTCAATAAATGTTTAAAATAAAAGAAAAAAATTTATTTTTGAAAAAATGATCTTCAAAACATTAAATGTAATTTTTATTATTTTATATTATTTTATAATTAAACAAATGAAAATAAATTAATTTTTAAAAATAAATATTACATATTATTATAATAATATATTAAATGTGATAAATTAAAATTATTAGGATAAACTGAATATCACATTAATGTTGGTTATTTGAATAAAAAGCCCTTTAAAATATTAAATACTTTTAGTCACATTCCAATAATTATTTATCTTATAAAAATTAAATTGAATAAATTTAATGTATTAAAATACATTAATCTATATTAAAAACAATGAGAAAATAAATGGAGTAAAAATATTTTTTTTATAACAATGTGTTTCATTAAATTTTCATTTATATGAGGTTTTATTCATATTGAAATTTTATTATATATTTTTACATCATAATTAAATTTTATAAGGTATTACTTGATTTATGTAGTTTTTTGTTATAAGTGAAATAATCTATTCAATGGAATATTAAAATTGTAATTAATAATAAAATCTATAGTAATTAAATATTATCCCTTGATAGTTGAATTTGACTTCTATTATATTCATGAATATATTTAAAGAATGTTACTAAGAGGTGACCATCAGACTTCCTCCACAATGATGTATTGATGGGCTAAACCAAATAACCCAAAACATAGGAGGGGTCCTCCAACCAGTCACAAAAATCTTGTATATTATGGATTAAATAGTGGATAAACACAATGTAATTGAAAATCATTTGATACATATATAGGTTTGATAGATGACTACTGACAATGATGGAGGTAAGGGATGAGGCTCACCCTTGGTGGGGATCCGTTTCATCCATTAGCATAAGGGGTAGTCGAACGATGAGATTGGATAGTCGATGATGCTATAACAATGGTTGATTCCATTGTTTTAGACACATCTATGGTGATAGTAAGGTGACAGTTATGGGATCAACAATGTCAATGGCTAGCAATGAGTAATGGGTTCGGCCGCTTAGCAGGTCATTTTTACGGCGACGTCGGTGGCAGAAGTAGCTGGGGAGTGAATTCCATTAATATGATGATAAAAATTAATTATGTCCCAAAATTTCTAGTGTAGTCACATATAAGAATTCATAGAATTTTCTTCCACATGATCACAGCTATCTGATTTTGGAAGGATGAGAGGGTATGGCTCAGCCATAGATACCAGACACTATGCACCTTTTCAAAGGGTAATTCGAGTTGTGAAGCTGCAAAAATGAGGGAATCTTGAAAACTCCAATGTTTCAGAGTCTAGGGAGGGAATATTCAAGTGTTTTCAGGGTCTATGGAGCCTTTAGGTTATGTTCTAAGACTATGTGCCTTTAGGCCTTTGGGTCATGTATGGTTACATCTGATCCCATTTTAAAAAGAGTATTATCCAAAAATAAATAAAAATTTAAGGCCTTCTAGCAATAAAAGGAGTGATCTTTCATTAACTCATTCATTAACACATGTATGAGAAATTCAAGCATTGGAAAACACTTCATAACCCTATGGATAAACATGAATTCATCCTATAAATATTTTATGATTTTTTATATGTTATATATATTATTGATAACTAGAATTTAAGATAATATAAATGATAAATTCAAAGTAATGGAAACCTAAATATATCATAGGGATTCAATATGAATCATACAATATGATTTGTTTCCATATGACAAGGCCATATCATACTGTTTCAAAACCATTAGGCATTGGCTTGAAACCATTATTTTATTCCTTAAGATATTCCTAAATCATGCCAAATGATCGAGAATAATCTCATTATATGTGTTTAGGGATTTTAGGAATATCCCCATTTGAATATCATTATGTATATGATATGAGGACCAAGAAATAACTCTTAATACCTTTTAGTCCTATTGAAAAAGTATTAGGGATTTTCTTAGAAATTCCTTTAGGCTTATTTTTTGTGAAATTTCTCTTAAGATGATGATGTATGATATGCCGTGAATTTTTTTAAACATTGCTTGATGTTATATCTCAGTAATGAAGTAATCCATATTCTTTAAAAATATTCATTTTATTTTTCAAATTTTTTGGATTATTATATCTATGTATTTCAATGTTTAATGGATATATATATTAATTGAATATGGGTTTAGGTGAATGATTTCTACATCACTCAGTATGTTATGATATAGAAATAGACCATCATATCTAAAAGGATCATCGTTGGGAGTGGTATTAAATGGTATTTTGGATCACATATTGGATCTAGGAGAGGAATTCATGGTGGTAATAAGTAAAATACTAATGGTTTTCCCTATATTTGTGACATATAGGCTAGTTAGGGTTGAAAAAACATCTCCTCTTATATGAGGGAGGATTCTTCTAGTGTTTAATTCATGTGATAGATTGGGGAATAATTGATGATAATTACATTGAGATGCTCTAAATTTCCATTAATTTTGGAATAAAAGATATCTATAACAATTTGGTTAATTATTTTTTTAGAAATATAGTGGCTATTTTAATAAACCAACTCAAACTACCCTAACCCAGTACCTAAATCAGTCCCTCAAGAATCCTAAAGCACAATACTAATGATCACAGTCATGAAAATAGTTCTAGGATATCAATTATAACATTGTGACTAAATCCACTGTTAGAAAATATAATTATGTTATGAGAACAAAATAATAAAACAATATAAATATTCCACATCTAGTCATATAAGATACCACTTTCATCCCCCATGTATTAGCATAAATAATATGGGACACATGAATTACACTCAAGAACAACTAAAACTAATAAAACAAACCTTCTTAAAATTACATGTAACATAGACTATCCATATTCCACCACATTTTATTCACAAAAAATGAGATAATGGTCTAATTCCATATAAAAAAAGAGGTTCTACACACAATTATTAAATAGACTAAAAGAAGAAAAATGAGATTTATATACACCTAGAGAGTGTATATAAGATGTGATAATAAAAGGATAATAGGGTCCCACCATGTAAACTATTTGAATTAGAAAAAACAATCATTGTTACCGATTTTGAAATAGATGTTTTAAAAATAGGATTCACAGTTTAAAGAATAAAAATGTCAAGTAAAAGTTATATGTGTACTTGTTATAAAAATATGAAAACACATGCCCCTAATAAAACATTTTAATTATATAAAATAACAATGGGTGTGTAATGTTTAAAAAACTCATCATGGGAAGTCTAGAGGGAACTATTCTTGGGTAACCTAGGGTCATTATAATATTATTTAATGGGGTTCAAAAGATTCTCTATGTAGTGTCACATCTTGTCATAGAATGAGGCCCATATGGGGTCAAATAAAAGTAAATCCAAAATCTATGGTTTACCATGGGCTTGTTGGACCCATTTAAGGTAGGACTAAAGTTGCATCCACTAGATATGGTTTACAATTCCATATCATATAACTATATTAGATAAGGATTATGGCATCGACTAGGAAGGGGGTTTCCCTTAATCCTAAAATGTTTTTCCTCCTGATTCCCATATATGTCCCCAAGGATTAAAATAAATAATTTTTTATGTTTATGGTTTTAATGAATCAAGAAAAAATCAACAAACCATTTATTTAATGTTAAAAAACACTCTCTATGAAAATTGTGTCTCACATAAGAACCTCTAGATAAATTTTCATCATAAACATAATCACATATTTTATTTATCATATAAATTAACATAATCCAAAAATAAATTTACATAAGGTATCTTTATCCAAAATCACTTTCTTATGTCATTATAAAAATGTTAATAATTTAATTAAAATAGAACCACTTATTTCAAGAAAAAACACAAAAAAACTGTTTCACTAAACGACGTTAGTTAATGTAATTATCAAAAATTAATTAAATACAATTCATGTAATCACTTTCTATATAAATATTCTAGTAATTTTACAATATAAATATTAAATTAATTCTTTATAATCCTTTAATCACCATTTATTAGAACCAAAACATATTATAAAACTATAATAAAATCACAATTCATTTAATACAAAAAGGAATAGAGAGGCACCTATTACTTTGGGTAAAATTAACATATTTTCAATAGGTAATACCAATGGAATATCACTATTTTAGAATTAAGGTCTGATTAAATGTAAATTAAAAAACCAAATTTATGTGAATAAGATAATATTCTAGGAACCTGGATATATGAACACTTACCAATGAGTTGTGAGATGAAACTAGAGCCTCTAATCATATGAGGATAACAAACAAAGGTACTCTATAATACTTGATGATGAAATAAAAATGGGTTTATAGTGTTTCTCCTTATAATGAAGAAAAATTTAGTACCCATTAACCCTAGAATACTGAAAAAAATTATAGGAAGATGAAAAAAGTAATAGGTAGGAGTATAAAAATAAGGAGAAGTTATACCATTGATTATAAGGAGCTAAGTACAAACTGAAACGTCTTAGACCGAAATTCCTCTAAATGTTCCTAGTGTCTTGTTGGCCAGATGGACACAAAAGCATATCCCCAAACAACAGAGGATTCTAACTAGTAGTGATAACCTAGGTGTTTCTCTAGGGATACAATTCCCTGTTATCGGAGTGTAACACAAAAAAAATCAATAACATACAAGTAGAAGAAGCTCTATAATACAAATACAAGGGGAAAACAATTGATTACTGATATATATAATAAATACCAAAAGACACATCATGAAAAACGATGATGCATGTCACATGTCTCTAATAAAATATCCAAAACACGCATACAAAACAAAAATAAATAAATGTTTCAAAATTAAAAAAGGACAAAAGTACACTAACTAGCTTCGCAAGCCTTAGAATGATCTCAAGCTCCTATATTCCTAAGAAGTAATCAAGACCCTATAGTAGGGTAATTTCCCTTATACAAACATTCAATCATATAATCTATTTGGGTACCCAAGGTGGCCAGAACAGGGTGTGATGCTAAATCCCAGAGGCAACCCCACAAGGTCTGTGCCATCCAGGCAGTGAATATATATATAACAATGGTGTGTAGGAAGATATATAACCAATCAAATAAGTACTCAAAAGTATGCTTTTTATATTTAAATTTTCTCATTTCATAACCAATTATTGTAATCATTTAAATTTAAAAAATAAGTTAGTTATTTATTATTTATGTCTATGTCATTTTTATCTGGTTCAAACATCCATTCATCTCATTTAATTTTTAAATTTCTAGATCCAACACATAGCCTAATGCCCACAGGTAGTCATAAAAACATTTAATTCCTTGGAAGCCCATATAAAAGGTAAAAGTCAATGCAAAATCAATGATTGTGATTTTTCTTTAAACACATTTCATATAATTCATATAATATCTAACATAGAACATCAGCCTATCCAAGTAATTCCTTTGTTAGAATATAGGTATCTCTCCATGTATACAATAAAAAAACACCTTTTAAGACCGTATATGGAGAACCTCTTAGAAACCTTGGTATCTTTCTTGGTGTGGTATAATGTCCCATCCATTCGAGTCCATTTTTCATGGTCCACTAAGGGAGCCCATGTATCACCCATGGAACATATGATATGTGTCTATTTAATCCATCTATGAAATTTCTAATATGGTATCCAAGTATCACTAATCATATAATAGTCATCCCCTATGATTCCATCCATGGAAAACCTATAAGGATTACATGCGGAACTCGATTATAAGCAAGGTAAAAACCAAATGATTCTATCCATGGAATTATTCATTTGAATTCTTGTGTCACTGAAGGCATATAAGAATTCAAAAATATCAGTCATTAAACACAATTGAATTATATCTAGTTTATCACCTTTCATTTAAATTCAATATACCCTAACAATTTGACTCAAGTCACTGGCCACACATAGAAGGCTTGGCATTCATTTTACTCACACATGATTTTTAACAGTAAGAGAAAAAAATTATTAAAAATGAAACTCAAGGAAAGATCATCGGGTCTTCTTCACCCATCCCATCACTCATATAATTTCAATTAAAAATCAATTCATTAGAATTTAATTATTCTCATTTAAACATATCAAGTCCATTACCAAGAACATTGAAATTTAAACCTCACCTCAAATGTTGGATAAATATATGGTCCATGCATAAAATACACACCTATCAATTAATCACATGGGAAATTTATTATGGAATTAATATCATGATTAAATTACTATCACATGGAATATCCTCTATACAACTCACAAGAGAATATCAGCATAAAGATAAATTCATGCTTAAATAAGAAATTCCCTAGCATAGACGAGAGACATGTGATCCATTCCATCTATTTAGTCTATTTCCATTATAATTTTTAATTCATCCTAGAATTAAATTTAAATTTAAATTAATCAATTGAATTCACATATCAATTCTCTATTTCAATTTCAATATTGAACATCCCTTGGAAAGGAAAAAAGGAACACGTTAAGGTTTCCAAGAACATAAACCATAAAATAACCCATTTAAATTTATAACCCACCCAAAGTGGTGGTTTCATTAATGGTCCTAAACCTACAACAATTCATAGATGGGAATAGTTTATTACATAGTACATTATAAATGATTCAAGTATTTAATTTCATTTCAAAGAGATTTCCATAATAGGGCATGAAACACAATGGTAATATATAAACAATTGGAATTTAGAAACACAATAAGAACACTTACCTTATAGAATTGATGATCCTCTCATCTAATATCAAGACATGATTTGATCTGATTTGAATGGAATTTATGAAATAAACATTTGATTGAAAATAGAGAAAATGAGATCACAACTAAATAGCACAAATGTTACCAAACGAATCATGTAATTATACAAAAGAAATGCAGAGATTAAAAATGTGGATCCATGGAAACTAATGGTACTCGAATCAAGGGATTGATGGAGGATATATCAAAATTATTAGAATAGTCTTATAGGAGGAGAAACCCGATAGAGGAGAGTAGCTCTCATAGATTCCAGGTGAGAAAGAAAATTGGAAAAAATAATTTAATCTCATTGAGGAAAAAATGAACATTTTACCTAAAATATATGGGTCACAGAGTTCGGCCTCATGGTACGGACAAACCAGGCATGAACCCTACGACACCCAATGACATAGAAAATGGCCTCACATGGCTGTCCCACATGGTTTGTCCTAACCATGTGCCAAACATGCAAGGATGTGTGTTAGGGTACTTCTTATGTGGAACTAACTATATGGGTTAGGTGCATAGTTTGGAAAAATCATGAACAACCTATGTGCTTCATATCATCACCTCACCATAGGATACACATTTATATAATGGGAAAACAAGGTATCAGAATAACGATACGCCCTATGTAGACCCTCAAAACTAGGGGTTGATGAGCTCTAATGCTCCCAAAACACGATGAGACACCCATGGTACCTCTTAGGTATTTTAAAATTTCCAAAAACAACACATTGATGTGTTAAAACTCTTAGAATAATATTCCTATGAATTGTTTTCAAAGTGTACCATCTAGTAATAATGAAAATTCCTATTATTTTGAAACTCAATCCAGTCCAGAATCCTACGACTCCACAAAATCCCCACCATATAACATCTCATATCAAACATTCCTTAGGGAAACAACAAAAACCCACCAAGATAAGAGGGCTGTGAAGTCTCATTTATAGGGTCACATTGTGCTTTTAAATTCCCAACACACATCCAACATTATCTTTAGAATACGATATTAAATCCAAAAAAACCAAATTTAATTCTTGTTTTCCCATACCCAGATGCCACTAAAAAGTTCCCCAAGCCTCATTAATTATATACTCATTTACATTATTGTCCCTTTAAATATCCTTATAATAGTGCTCTCCACCTTAGGATTCAGTTTTAGATTAGGCCATTTTTGAGACATGACAAGTCCACCACTATCAACTCCTACCAAGAATGCCTCTAATAATTCCAGCTATACTTATGACATCATTTTTGAAAAGAATAAATGGTTTATTATCCATCAACATCAAAGGAACGTTGAGTCAACATTCCCAAGGAATCCCCAATAAAAAATACAACACTCACTTTCACCTGATTATGTAGCAAAAAACAGTCCTTCACTAACTGCAAACATATAACGAAATTGATAAAAAGTCAATCCACTTTAACAGAGTTATCTCAAATCTTTCTATCCTAAATAGCTGATGCATTACAAATAGAATCACAATTCCTTCTTCGAAGGAATATTTTTTTTGACCCAAACACATTCATTGATGTTAATACCTGAATTTGTTGATTTTTCTTGATCAAACCATCACCTATCCCATTAAACTATCATGCCTCAAAAGGAATAGGGGGTAATATAGATCTATTCTATTGGAGTCATCACCCCATTTTTCATCACCTCTAAGTCTGCTAAAAAGTCCGGGATAACATCAGATTCAAACATCTGAAGTCCAAATAACTAACCCAAGGTAGTCCATTCTCCATGTCTATAAGTGAATCATTTTTACAAGGACAAAACATCCACAAAATATCATTGAATCAGCCTAGAGTGACATTTTCCTGGAAGCCATATAAGAAGGAAATTACTACTGTCCAAGAGTTTATCCATGGAATTCATACCTAGAAACCCCAGTTTTTCATAAAATTGGACAAGCCTTAACAAAAACCATGCATCAATTTATCAACCCTTATATATGTCAAAAAACTAGCATGGTGTACTTTTTAATCATTAGTGCGACATAAGAACAACACTATCTTAGTGCATCAAAGATGAATTAAAGAGAGGGTACATGTTTCTCTCTATGTATAATACACTATGATGGGTTGGATTGTTTCAAACCATTTATTCTCAACTAATCGAAGGAAGAGAATTCGATCCAGTCATGTTTGACTCCTTAGAGGAATCTCCTCTTCACCTTCCAAAACAAAAACATTAACCAAACCACAATGCATTCACCAATGAAGACACTTTGAAATACTTCATGCTTAACCACCGAATTCCATCTAATGTAACACCCCAAGCGTCCATGGTACTTTTCCCTTTAAATACTATAATTTCTTGCATTGTACACATCATTGAGTTCTAGCACACCATGACTAATGAAACTATCCGTTATGAATAGTAATACCCACTTTTAAATTTTATATAAAATTTATTTTTCAAAATTTACTTCATTTTTGGATTCAGAATATCAAAATTTTATTATGGAGATTTTTTGGAACTTTTCTAAAAACATTCTATTTTGAATGAATAGTGAAATCACTATGTTATTATTTATAACCTACTTTTTAATTAAATAATTTATTATTTTATTTAAATTTATTTTAAGTCAAAAAACATTCATAATACCAATATTATTTCAAATTAATTCATTGATGTCATTTGATAATAAGATTATCTGTAGAAAATTTTATGGAACATTTTAACATCTTTTAGAAACATTCTAGGTACATTTGAAAATATGGATAAAACGTAATTTTACTACTTCTATAAATTGAATTTAAAAAATCTGAAAGACATCATTGACATTAGTAAGTAAAATGTGGTTGAATAGAACGAATATTTTTGGTGAATAGTTACTTTTGAATTTTATTTAACACCGTTAAAATTAAAAATGGAAATTAATTGTAAAAATATATTATAAATACCCTAACACATGTCCTAATTGTATTGTATAAGAGTATTTCAACCTTAATGAACCTTATGAATAAAATATGATATTCTTTGATGCACATGGATTAGATTAAGACATTTATTATTATTTTATTTAAAGAATATTTAAAAGTGTTAAATTAAAAATTTCATAACTAAAACTTTTTTAATATAGGGTTGTACATAAGAACTAAAAATATTCCTTATAAAGCTAAAACATTTCTTACATAATGGTATTTTATTTATTATTTTTATAAATTACACAATTAAATTTATTTATGACACAATGATGATGCAATAATTTCCTTATTAATGAAAGATAAAAATAATTGATATTATAAATATACAAATAATTGTAAATTGAGACTTTTGATGAATTAAACTAATTTTATAGGTTTATATGAAATTTTAGGATTGATTTAATCTATTTCTTTCTAAGTAATTAAGTTTTTTAGACTTTCACAAAAACCAAATACTAAATACTATCAAAATTGACATAAATGAGTATTTAAAACAAATACTATATTATTAATTGATATAATGTTACTAAATATCTAAGGTTAAAAAAAGGACTTTAATAAGGGTATATATGTCAATAGTGAACCAATTTTGGTTTTCATGTATTTTTATACACAATTTATGAACCATTTATTATAAAAATATAAGAATATATGGTAAAAGTTACACTATTTAACTAAGAGTTAAATATAAAAGATATGGTTAATATGGTGACCTAAACCTATATAAAACCTATAGTTTGAGAGGTTTGCTAACCAGCCCCACCTTATACTCAAAAGAAATCCTTTTTTAGCCATTATAAACCAAATATGATAGTATAATAAATTAATATTTCAATCTTTTCCTAAAGTGACCCTCCCCTCTCTTATAAAAGGGTACTACCCATTCTCTCAATCTCACACATCCAAAGCCATTTGGCTCGGCCTAACTCTATGAAAATATCCTCACAACTACCATCACTTCAACCTAAAGGCATTATATTGATCAGAAATCTAATTTAAGGAGCCCTTTTTATCAAATCAAAAGGAATCACCTGATGGAGATGTAATAATTTCCTCACATCTTTTAAAGTTCTTTTCTTCTTCCACTCTCTCTTTCTTTGTTGTTTCCATACCAAAATTATAAATCCATTACCCTATACATACTGTGATGTATTTATAAATATGGTAAAGGGAAATTCATTATTCTATCTATCCTATGAATGAAAAGTCACCATACGTGCGTTCGTACGACTTAAGTCTCCATATCATGGTGTAGTTTGTTATTCAACACTTCATAAATTGGATGGGTAAAATAATGAGAATAACTGATGTAAATAATAAATAAAACATTTTAATGATTCTTTATATATGATATAACATCCAATTACATACGATTTCACCATCAATAGAATGATCATGTCGCTCGTGTGTAGGTACAGATTACCATCTCCACGAACGTGATGAGATTGAGTCTCCATCATAACCATTCAAGAATAATTTTCATTTTATGATAAAAAATAATGTTTAAGAACTTAATTTAATTCTGTATATGAATCAAATACATCCTATCCATATCAAACATGTTTTATTTAAGAAATAATATAAAGTAAAATGAATCAGTTAACACCTGAAACAATGATATTTCTAATATATTTTTAACAGAAAAATATTAGATAATTATATATGATATCATATTTATGTATATGTTTGTTATATAATTTAATAATAATTATTTAAATATTATAAATTATTTTAATTTACCCTCAACTGAGTAAAAGTACTAGGTATGTGTTAATTTTATAATCTCTTTGTTATTCAAGGTTGTTTTACGAGAGTATCTACTAGGACCTCTTTATCATCCACATTTGTGTTTCTTAAAAACATATTTCAAATTTTTTTTACTATTTCCAAGAATATTCTTAAAGTAATTTATAAGCTTGTTTGAATTTTTATGAAATGGCTTGAAAGGAATCTTTTCGTCGCTTTCCAAGAAAGGTACTTTATGACATTTTTGAAAAAGCAAGGAAAGAAATTTTTTTAATATATATAGTGCCTGCCACTGTTTTATGATATTATAAAACCTTTTAATCTTCCCTTATAATCTTATAATAATATTTTAAAAATAAATTTTTTCTTTACATTTGAATTATGTCCATGTAGAATGAAATATTTCACTCAAACAGTTTTTGGATTGATTTCATCTAGGTCAACATCTTTCGCAGGATTATATATTTGTTTGAAGTTTATTGATTAAGATACAATAATCGGTATTGTATTGAAGGATTTGAGATATGTTTTAGTGTGGATATTCTATTAATATACCATTCATGGTTTATGTTTAATGTATTAAAATTTCGTATGCTAGTTTTAATATGAATGTTTATATTATGTTTCAACCCTTTTATATAAGGACTGCATTGGACTTAGTAAGTGACGGGAGGAGCACGTTATAGCTCCTCGATGCATTGGAAGGTCTCATGAGACAAAATAGAGTCTTGAAACAAGGACTTGACAAAATCATATTATAGTCTTGGAATGAGGCCTTGACTATGGGGTTATAATATCATCCATTATTCATTCCATCATTATGAAATTAGCTATTGATATTAAATGTGATTATTCAACTAGTAGAATATCCATGTGAAAAAGTAAATGGTATTATTTGATTTATATTTTTCATATTATGATGAAGTTTATGTTTAAAAGTCATGTGTTTTAGTCTTATATATTTCTTTTAATGTTTATGCTTATTTATGAAAGTTTCCACTTTATTGTTATCCTTACTGAGCATCTAAGCTCACCCCTTTCTATGTTTTATTTTTCCAGGATACAAAGAAGTATATTTCAATTAACCTAAAGGAATAGGATTAGGGATATGTGTCTATTAAAAGGGGACACAATGTTTTTGTTTTTCATTTTCCTGATGTAATGTGAACCTTATGTATAAATCTAGTACTTCCAAGTCTACTAAAATAATCTGTCTTTCAAGACATGATCTCTTGGATTATTATAATGTTATTTAATAATGCACCAACTTTTGGTAACTAGGTTTAGAGTTTTATAGTTGGTATTAGAGGAATATTAGTTCAATATTTGGAGACTATATTAAGAAAAACCTATATTAGAGAGCATTACCCTAAGATAGAAATTGAGGATTAGTTTAGAAAAAGATCCTGTAATTTTTGTAATCTATTGATTTTGTGAGTTTTCCATTAAATCATCCCTATCTGGATACGAGCTGGTAGAGGAGGCTCTGGAACAAATTAACCTAGGCATGAAAACATTGATAAGGAGTTTCAAGCATGACCCAAGGAATCCTGGTACATGAAAACGAGCCTTGCTGCACTCTTGGTCACGACACTCCCGAGAGATATTCATAGGATAATTTAAATTTTATTTACAAACCATTTTATTGTATTTATGAGTAAATACCTCCTTAAAGAAAACATTTTTATGAATATGGATTATATTCATACACTATTCAAATTATGATAGTTATTTTACTAGTTCGGAATTATATATTGCAATTCATAATCTAATCTAGTGTATGCCATGGTTTAGAATGAAACCTAGTGTAAGGAATGGAAACTGTATCAACTCATGTAATCCACATAGGGATTTACCTCTTACTGAAGATAAATATAGTAGAGCTGGTGATGCAACTAGTGCTGAAAAACACATAACTATACTAGCACAACTCATTCAGGTTATGAATAATAACTTTTCCCGTATGGATCACCAGATCTAAAATGCGGAGGATCAATGATATACCGCTTCATGAGGCAATAACCACCAACATTCAACAGGACTAATAATCCATTTGTATCTGAGCAATGGATAAGTTCCATAGAGAAAATATTTCATACTTTAGAGAGTAGGTAAATGGAAAAGGTCTTCATAGCAGTTTATCACATCACCGGAGATGCAGATCAATTGTGGTCATTAATTCAAAACACCAAGGAGGATAAAGAAGTATCAAATATGTAATGGGGGGAGTTTAATGATATTTTCGTAGAAAAATAATTTCCTCGTGACCATCATGGGGATATGGAAAGACGATTTCTGAGTCTGAGGAAAAAGGAAGATGATAATGTCACAAATTAT
The DNA here is from genome assembly GCA_963277665.1 of Viscum album. NCBI lineage: Eukaryota > Viridiplantae > Streptophyta > Magnoliopsida > Santalales > Viscaceae > Viscum > Viscum album. The sequence continues at coordinate 1,854,673,174 of OY728157.1, forward strand.
GAGGATAACATTACAAGGTTAGAAAGGCATGAATGAGTTTATATACGTATCCCAAGGAGTAATATTGTTCAATTATTTGATGGGTTAAAACCATTTCTCTTTTGAGCATTAGCCTCAAAATCCTTCCCATCATACAAAGATATTGTATCATGCGCTATAAAGATAGAAAAATAATTCCCTATATTTTATGACTTTAAAACAAATAAAGAGAAGAAGAGATCTAATGGACACTATAAAAAGGAAAATAAGGGTAGGAAGTAAAAAAGTTGAATTTTATCCTACAGTAAATGTGGGAAAAAACACCATGGTACTTTCATGAAGGGAATGTGAGTCTCTTACATGTGTGGTGAAAAAGGCCACGAAGAACATGACTGTAATGAAAATAAAGAGGCTATCAATGTAAAAAGATAAAATTGTAGAGGAATGGGGAATTATGGAAATGAATTTCCTATTATCTAAGTAAACTTACCTCAGAAATGGACAAGGGATCAAGGACAAGCATATGAGATCAATACTGTTGAGGTTGAAGCTCCGAATGACATGGTGGCAGGTAATTTATTGGATTCCTCATATTTATCCAATGCTTTATTTTATTTTAGATCATCACATTGTTTCATATAATCCCAGTTTACTAAGAAATTTAGATATTTAAAATTTGATTTAACAAGGGAGTTGTTAGTAAAAACTCATAAGTGAAGTATCATTGAAACACAGTTTTGTGAATAAGTTCCCATTAGGGCATATAAATGTACTTTATCTGCTGATCTCATTGTCATACCCATGATGGAATTTGATATAATCCTTGGTATGGATTGGATTTCATACCATGATGTGGAAGTTTATTAGAATAAGAAATATGTTACAATTACGATGATGATTTGGAGTACCTTATGTTTATAGAAGAAACATCACCATTTGATTCTTTTCTGGATCCACCCCCAACAGATCAAATGAATTCAATTATTGAGAAGGAAGAGAGTAAAATAACTTTGGGTGTGGAAAGGAATGTTCAAATAGAGGACTTACGTATTGTGTAAGAATATATTGATGTGTTTCCAGAGGATTTACATGGACATCCTTATGAATGAGAAATTGACTTTCCATTGATTTAATTCCTGGTTCAAGGACCATATCGATGACCCCTTATAGAATAGAAACTGTGGAATTAGTGGAACTAAAGGAAAAACTATTGGAATTGAGTAATAATGGATTTATTATCACTAGTGTTTCTCCATGGGGAGCCCCTGTTCTTTTTGGTAAGATGAAAGATGGATCTATGAGGTTGGGCATTGACTAATAGGAGATGAATGCTATAACAATAATGAACTAGTATCCCCTACCTCGCATTGATGATTGATTCGATCAACGTCATGGTGCTCAATATTTTTCAAATATTGACCTTTGATCTGGATATCATTAGTTGTGTGTGAAGGAGGAATACTTTCCTAAAATAGCATTTTGAACAAGGTATGGGGATTATGAGTTTATAGTAATCACTTTTGGATTAACTAATGAACCCTCTATTTTCATGGATCTAATTAATACTGTTTTCAAGGAATATCATGATGTGTTTGTCATGGTATTTATTAATGATATCTTGGTATAATCCACAAGATACTAAGTTCATGAAAATCAATTTCTCAATATTCTAAAGACTAAAAGAATAAATGAATTTGAATGGAAGTTTAGAAAGTTTGTATTCTGGCATCAAAATATTTCTTTTCGTGGCCATGTTGTCTCTACGGATGGAATATCTATTGATCATTCTTAGAAAAGATCAATACAAGAATGTCTACCACCAATGAGTATAACTGAGGTACACAATTTTATTGATTTAGCAGGTTATTATTAGTGTTTGGTCCCGAATTTTGCCTGATTGGCGAACCCATTAACCAAGATCACACATAAAGGGGATAAATTTGTTTGGAAAAAAGATTGTGAATAATGTTTTGAATAACTGAAGAGAATTTTAGTCAATTCTCCAATATTGAATTTACCATCGGGGATTGATGTGTTTGTTATTTATAGCGATGCTTCAAATAAAGGACTTGGTTGTGTCCTTACGTAGAATGATAGAGTTATTGCCTATGCATCACGAGAGCTAAAAATTCAGGAAGAAAACTATCCTACTCAGGATCTTGAGTTAGAACTTATAATATTTTCTCTAAAGATATAGAGACTGTATCTCTATAGTGAAAAATGTGTGATATATACCGACCACAAGAGTTTGAAGTATATTTTCTCAAAGAAAGAACTCAATAAGAGGAAAAGAAAATGTCTTGAACTACTCAAGGATTATGATTTCACTTTACACTACCACTTGTGGAAGGAAAATAAGGTGGCATATTCTTCGATCAGAAAGGTTCATGGATTTTGGACAAAGATAAGAGTTGAAAGGAATCCTATGTTCATGGATATAGTTAAGATGGATATGGGAATAATCATGGAAGGTGAAGCATCAATATTTTTTAAAATGGTTTCCAAACCATCTTTACTAAAAATGATAAAAAGATCATAGACTGAGGATGAAGAGTATCAAAAGAAAATTAAAGCTATGAACAATGGGAAATTGATTGACTTTGTATATGAAGATAGAATTTTGAAATTTGGGAATAGATATTGTGTTCATGACAAACCTGATCTAAAAAAGGAATTGTTGGATGATGCTCATAGCTCCAATTTCTCTAAACACTGTCATAGCACAATGATTTATAGAGATTTGATTGAAAATTTTTGGTTGGAAAACATGAAGAGGGAGATTGAAGATTATGTGTCAAGATGCATGGTTTTTCAACAGATGAAGGGTGTAAGATAACATCTTATAGGAGTCATGCAACATATTCTCATACATGACTGTAAATGTGATGATATTATGATGGACTTTGTCATGGGGCTATCAAAGAATCCTAGATGGAATGATTTAATATGGGTCATTGTTGATCATTTTACCAGGTTAGCACATTTTTTTTTATAAGAGAGGTTTTACCACTTGAACGTTTAGAAAGACTACATATCAATGAAGTTTTAAGACTTCATGGTGTACCCCTATAGATTGTTTCCAATCATCATCCCCATTTTACATCAAGATTCTTGAAAAGTATTTAGAAATCCCTAGATACAATACTTCGTTTAAGTACTTGAAACCACCCTCCAACTGATGGAAAATCAGAACATACAATTCAAACATTAGAAGACATGTTGATATCTTTCTCACTTAACATTCAAGGTATGTGGGATCAATATTTATATATGGTTTAATTTCCAAATAACAATAGCTTCTATTCAAGTATTCAAATGGAACCATATGAAGCTTTATATTGAAACATATGTCGCACCCCAACTTGTTGGGAATATGTTGGTGAAGGAAAACTTGTAGGCCTGTAACATGCTAAGGAAACAATGGAAAATGTGATGATTATCCAAACCCACATCAAAGAAGCTCAACGTAGGAAAAAGTGATATGCCGATAACCAAAGGAAGGATTTGGAATTTCTTGTAGGAGATCATATTTTCTTTAATCTATCTCCATGGAAGGGTGTCATAAAATTTGGTAAGAATGATAAATTAAGTCCCAGGTATGTCAGACCTTTCAAAATTATAGAACAAATTGGATCTATAGCTGACCGTTTGGAAATGCCTCCATGTCTCAACAATGTTCATGATGTGTTCCACATTTCACTGTTCAGAAAATGCATGCCTGACCCAATACATGTACTCACCTTTGAGGAAAAATAACTGGAACACGATCTCTCTTATTGTGAAGAGCCTATCAGTTTTCTTGATACCAGAGACCAAGTGTGGAGAAACCAGATGACTCATCTGGTGAATGTTCTATGGAGAAACCGTAAAATGGAAGAGGCAACATGGGAAACTACAGAACTTATGATGGAGAACCACCCCATTCTTTTTATGTAGTAATATTCTAGAAATTTCTAGGATGAAATTATTTTAATGAGGGAAGAATGTAAAATCCAAAGCATCCACAATATGTTTCTCTTTGAATAATACAATAGTTTTTGTGGTACGGAACATCGAGTTCTAGCACAGCACGACCAATCAATCTAGCCATTATGAATAGTAATACCCACGTTTTGAAATTCTATAAATTTTATTTTTCAAACTGGACATCATTATTGGATTCGGAATATCAAAATTATCTTGCAGTGATTTTTTGGTATTTTTCTGAAAAATTTCATTTTTTGATGAATTGTGAAAACACTGCATTAATGTTTAAAACCTTCTTTTTATTTAAATAATAATTTTTTTTATATATATTTTTTTAAGTCAAAATAGATATATAATACCTATATTAGTTCAATATAAATCATTTCAGTGATTTTATAATAAGACTAGTTATATAAAATTTTATTGAACTTTTTAACGTCTTTTACCCCCCTTCTAGACACATTTGGAAATTTGCATAAAACGTAATTTTATCGCTTCTGTGAATTGAATTTCAAAAATCTCGGAGACACAATTGAAATCAGTAAGTAAAATGTTGTTCAATAGGATGAAAATATTTTTTTGGTGAATAGTTACTTATGAATTTTATTTAACACAGTTAAAAGTAAATAGAGTAATTAAAGGTAAAAATGATATTATAATTACCCTAAAACATGTCCTAATTCTATTGGATAAGTGTATTTCAACCAAAATCAAAATTAGGAATAAAATAAAATATTCTTTGATCCACATGGATTAGATTAGGGAATTTATTATTATTTTATTTAAGGAAGAGTTATACGTGTTAAATTGAAATTTTCATAACTAAAACATTTTTAATTTAGTGTTATACAAAATATAAATTTGACTATAAATATCCATTAAAATGATAAAAATATTTCCTTTATAATATTATTTTATTTTAAATGTTTAGACTTTATAAAATTAAATTTATTTTTGACACAATGATGATGCAGTAATTACCTTATTAATGAAAGAATAAAATAATTGATATCAGAAATATTCACATAAATATAAATTGAGACTTTTGATGCATTAAAAAACTTTTCTAGGTTAATATGACTTTTTATGATTTATTTAATTTATTTTGATTGAAGTAATCAAGTTTTTTTGACTTTCACAAAAACCAAATAGTAAATACTTTCAAAATTGACATAAATGAGTTTTTAAAACAAATACAATATTATTAATTGATATAATATTACAAAAAATATAAGGATCGGAAAAAGGACTTAGATAACATTTTATATGACAATAATGAAACACTTTGGGTTCTATTGGATTTTAATAGTATGGTTATTACCCATTTATTAAAATAATTGAAGAATAAATTGTAAAAGTTAAACCATTTAACTAAGAGTTAAATCAAATTATAAGGTTAATATGGTGACCTAAACCAGTCTAAAACCTATTGGTTGAAAATTTTAGAACCCATACCCACCTTTTCCTCAAAAAAAATATTTTGTGAGCCATTATAAACCAAATATTATTGTATTATATATTAATATTTCAAACTTTTAATAAAGTGACCCTAACCTCTCTTATAAAAGGGTACCCCCCTTCTCTTAAAATCTCACCTCCAAGGCCATTTAGATCGGCCAAACCCTACTCAAATGTCCTCCCAACTACCATCCCATAATCTCATATGCCTTAATTTGAATAGAAAGAAACCCTAAAGAGACCATTAGATCAAATAAAAAAGAATCACCCAAAGAAGAGGTAATAATTTCTTCACCTATTTGAATATTATTTTCTTCTTCCACTTAGTCTTTATTTGATGTTTCCATACAAAAATAATAACTCCAATACCTTATACAAACTGTGATGTTATTATAAATATGTTACAAAGGTATTCATTATTCTATCAATCCGATTAATGATAGGAAATCATACGTGCGTACATATGGATTACCGTCTCCACATCGTGGTGTACTTTGTTATTCCACACTTCATTATTTTGATGGGTATAATAATGAGTATAAATGACATAAATAACAAATATAACATGTTATTTATTCTTTATATATGATATAATATCAAATTACATATTATTATCCATCAATATAATGATATTGTCACTCGTGCATACCTACGGATTACCATTTCCACGAACGTGATGAGGTTCATTCCCCATCATAAAAATTCAAGAATAATTATAATTTTATGATTAAAAATAATTTTTAAGAACTTAATATCATTATTTATATTAATCAAATACATCATATCCATAACAAAAATGGCTCACATAACAAATCACATAAAGGAAAATGAATTAGTTAACAATAGAATCAAAGATACTTTTGAAATATTATTGACAATGAAATATTAGAAGATCATATATGATATAATATATATGTATGTGGTTATTTTATAATTTAATAACAATGATTTAACTATTACAAAATAAGTTAACATACCCTCGACTAAGGAAAATTGCATGGTAAGGGTTAATTTTACAACCTCTTTATTATCTGAGGTTGTTTATACGTGAATATCTTATAGGACATCTTTATCATCCATATATATGTTTCTTAAATACGTATTTCAAAACATTTTTACTATTTCCAGGAATATAGGATAATGTCAATTATATGCTTTTTGACTTTATATAAACTTTTTTGAAAGGAATATTTCTGTCTCTTTCAAACAAGGTACTTTATGACCTTTTTGAAAAATTAAGGAAACAATGTTCTTTAACTTATACGGCAAGTGCGGCTATTTTATGCTATTTTAACACCTTCGAATCATCCCTTCCAATATTATAAGAATATTTTAAAAACAAATGTTTTATTTTGTTTTGAATTATTTCAATGTACAAAAAAATATTTCAGTCAAATATTTTTTTGATTGATTTCATCCATGTCAACATCCTTCGTTGGATTTTACATTTGTTTGGAGATGATTTATTATGATATAATAATCTATATTTTATTAAAGGTTTTTTGATATGTGTTATTTCTATACCATTCATGGTTTATGGTTAATGTATTGACATTTCATAATCTTGTTTTAATATGAATGTTTATATTATGTTTCAACCTTTTCTTATGAGGAATGCATTGGACATAGTATGTTACAGGTGGAGCCAATATAGCACCTCAATGCATAAGTAGTTCTCATGAGTCAAACTAGTTTCTTGGAACAAGGACTTTATTAAATATTATTGTATTCTTGGCACAAGTCATTGAATTTGTGTCTATGATGTATGAAATTATGTATTACATCATTATGAAATTAGCTATTGATACTACATGCGATTAGTCGACTAGTATAATATCGATGTGAATAAGTAAATGTAATTATTGGATTTATCATTTCCATATTATATGGAAGTCTATGTTTAAAAGGATTGTGAATTAGTTTTATATATTTCCTTCAATGTTTATTATTAATTATGAACGATTCTTCTATATTGTTATCCTTACTAAGAAACTGAGCTCGCCCCTTTATATATTTTATTTTTCCGAGATGCGAAGTTGTATATTGCGATTAAACTGTAGGAATAGGATAAGGGATATGAGTGTGTTCAAAGGGGACAAAATGTGTTTTTTTTCTATTTCATGATGTAATGTAAAACTTATGTATGTATGTAGTAATACCAAGGCAAGTAAAATAATTAGTCTTTCGAGGCTTGATCTCTTGTGATAATGCCAATGTTATGTAATAATGCAACGACTTTGGGTAACTAGGGTTGGGGCATTTCATCAAATACCAAAGTGTTTCCAAAGGTTTCATAGACTACCATTCACATCAATTTTATCTTGTAAAGAAAGAATCAACATGATTCCAAAAGTCAATCCTTAAGGTAATTTTAGTAAAACTAACAATTTCTAAATGGTTATCCTTTTTTGTGTCCCTTATTCTTGGAATGACACATAACCACTATAACCAACATGACTCCTACCACCTTAAGAGTGTCCGTGACATTGATAGAAGAGACAAAATATCCACTCATAATCTCACTAGGCTAGAATCAATTTAACTTGTGTGGGTGTGTGTTTCTCTTCCAAGTCACAATCACCACATCACCACATTAGAGAATTTGGAATGAAATCCAAAACCAAATGTCCTGTGTGTCAAAACACACCTGATTATCTTGAAACTCCATCCAGATCATTAGGATGAATATCATTATATTAGCTCATAGGGCAATCTAATTAGGAGATGACCCTAGAACATACTCAATAGCACTAGGCTCATCAACTTGACCAAACCCATCTAGTTTATTACATCATTTAGAAACTCGACATGTTACACATATATCAAATCATACTACCACCATGGTTTTAAAAACAAACAACACATCTTCAGTACTATCAATAGGATATTCACCATATGCATTAAAGTATCAAATAACTCAAACAGAAAACTCACTCCAATTCATTTTATTTTATATGTATGTAAAATAGACAGAAGACCTCTCGAATCATCCAAGGAAAAATAAATAGGGCCACAATTCAAAAAAAAACTGTTAAAAAACCCTTGTCATGTCGAACCTTCTAAAAACAAGAATTACTCGATTCTCACACCCATTAAAATAGTAATATATTCATTGATCACCCATCCAAACAAGGGTGTCACTTAAAATCTAAGAGTCATACAAGAGGAAATGTCACCCGAATAACACCATACAATAGAACTAACAAAAAATTTATCAATTCATTTAATATCTAATGGATATACCTACCACAGTATAACACCTTAATAGAGAAAAAAATTGACGCAATCACTTGTTCAAATTAAACATATAGTCACTTGGTTCAAGAGCCAATCATTTATTTCATTTATAAAAAAGGGAATATCCTGAAAAAATTCTCATATTTATATTCCATGGATAGTCAATAAGAGTTTAACTACACTTACATGAAGGAGTAAATGAAGGAAACCACCTAGGGATCCATTTTAAGACACATCATTAAATCACACTTAATCATTAAAATTTTATAATATTTATATAGAACTGAATGTAAAATTTATTAAACAAATCCCTTGATACCTTATTTAACTAGTAGCCCAAGGAAAAACATGAAATTTTTATGGAACATAATTAAAATACATTAAACATTTATTGAAATCCCATAAAAATTATGCAACTTATCACATGAAATTATTTTTAATAGATAAGGCGACGTTAATGGTTCCCATAAATGTAAACAATGTTAAACAAAAGTGATACCCAATCAAAATATCTTAGATATTAATATTTAGACACACATACTCGATTATCCTATACTGTACATTCCCCAACTGGCCTACTTGGGTCTAGCTGTGCCTTAAGAGGTTAATCATCACATCGAAGTTCCAAATTAAAAAGTTTTCACATCTATGACCATTTTAAAACATACCATGACCATATATATATATATATATATATATATATATATATAATTTTTTATCTATAAGGGTGACCATCTACTAATATATAAAGTACCCATACACTTTATGACTAGCATTTGGATCTTATTTAGTAAGAACTAATTCACTTTAACATTTTATCTTTAGAAGGTTTTTTATTTTTAACAAGGTACTATAAACACATATATTTTCAACTCAAAGGATGGTTATAGTATACATGTTACCATTTCCCATTTATAAGGAACCCATACACCTTACAATTTAAAATTGGATTCTGTTTAAATCGTAAGCAATAGGTTCATCCAATGAAACCATTTTAAAATATAAAAATATAACAAATCATGTTATCTTATGCAGTAAACATAGAGATGCATTCTATAACAAAGAATCATGTAACATAGGATAAACATGCTAATTAAGTAGTTAGTATAGAGTATACTCCCCTAAGAATGGAAACAACTAACATTCTTAATATACATGAATACTAAAGAAAATAAAATCATGGAATAGCTTTCAAGTAACCCAATAATACTCACAAGATAAAATACTAATGAAACTACATGACATGGAGTATGCATGCCATGTGAATTCCTATGTGGAAAAAATGATGCATATAATTATTCATTTTTTATATACCAAGCCATGGGTAAAATTTCAGAATCCCATAATTCAATAACCAGTAGAAAGTACACAATTCATTAAATGTGAAATCAAAATAAATTGTAATATCAAAATAATTACCATCAATCCCATCCATGGACACTTGGTAATTTCCGCATGGGTGGGGTGATCAGTCCTAGATACAACTATTTACCAAGAATATAAGCAATACTAGTCTCCTTTCTACCATCCCCAAAAATTATGATAAACAAAAATGATTTATTTGGTACCACATTTTAACTTTCTAGACCCAAATTCCACTCAACAGTACCCCCACGCTCTGTTAGCCACATGGCCTCATGCACATCTCCTTAAATTCTAAAGGATCCTGACTAGTAGTGAGGGAAATGGTTTTTGGAACCATGGTCGTTCTATTCATGAATTGGAGTATGGTTTGTGTTTGTCGACAATCCACAATGGAAGTTCAGAATGTGTGCCATTAATGTGATCGTATAGTTTATGTAGACAACAGTATTAAAGGTGTCGATGTTCTATAGTGTTTGCCAAATTTTTGGACCTGAAAATCTGAAAATGAAGACATAGGTTGTGGGAAATAAGAGGTGCATGCAAAAAAAGGATGTGGTGTGAAAAATATGGGAGGCGTTCATGAAAAACATATGCGTGCATGAAAAACAGTGGCGTGCATGAAAAACAGCGGGGTACGCGAAAAACAATTATGTGCGCGAAAAACAGTGTGGTGCGTGAAATAAGGGAGAGATATTTCTTCGCACAAGAGGTGTTTCAGAAACAAAATGTTAGAATATGGAAAAGGAATTGGCTGCATAAAAAACATGTGCATGTGTGAGAAAAATTGTTCTTGTGTGAAATATTATGTGTCGAATGAGTGGTTTTTCCCACCACATGGGGTTTTGCATGTGGGTATCTAAGATGCCTATAAATAAGAGGTGACCCCCTCATTCCGTATGGTGGATGTCCAAGAGAATATCCTTGGGATGATGCACGTAAAATGTTATTTTAAAGAGAGTTGTATGAAAAAGGTTGTGTTGCGCAAAAAGGTCGAGTTGTGCGAAAAAGTTCATGTTACGCAAAAATGGTTAAGATGCGTTGAAACATAGGCATTGCATGAAAAATTTGAGGTTGCATGAAAAACTCCGAACTACGTGAAAAAGGCCAAGATGTGTGAAAAAGGTGTTGCACATAAAGCTGTGCATAAAGGAGGTTGTTGCCTGAAATATTTTCCACACAAAAATCATGTATTTCACGCAAAAGTGAGATATTTTGCACAAAGGGTAGGAGTTGCGTCAAATCTATAATAAAACCTGTTTGCGGATTTCTAATTATCCGGTTTAGTGGTTCAGTGTGTTCATGTGCATCAATTCTGATCTTCGATGCAAGCTTAGTCTCGTGCTAAGCAGAGGCAAATACTTCAATGCCAACATATTGAAGAGACCTTCACATCTATAAACTGATAGAGACTTCACCGAAGGCAGTGAGCCTGGGGGAGTTAGTGGGAGTGACCTGAGGGATGCAGTGGGCTATCCCCGAACATTTGTAAATGTAGTGAGCCTAGGGCAGAGTGATTGTTCCTGAACAATTGTAAACCACAACTAGTGAAAAATAGTGGAATTAGGTACGACCGACAACATATCGGCATATGCTCATTGGATGTAGCCCTTAGTGGTTAAAAAAGTAAAAAGTGTTGTGTCATCTCTTTTCATGTGAATGTTTTGTTCTTGATCATATCTATCATACTAGTTTGACTAGTTCCTACTAACGTGGGAACAAGATACATCAGTTTAAAAGAAATGTTGACACCCTCATTCACCCCTCCCCTCTCAGGGTGTCCTGGGGCCCTACAAGTGGTACTAGAGCGAGGTTGTTGGTGTTAGATCCATCCTTTGTCATCATGAAGGATGAAGTCAATGCTTGGGGAATACCTCTCTTCGATGGAAGTAATTTTCAGATTTGGAAGAATAAAATGAAATCTCATTTAATATCCCTTGGAATGGAAGTCCTCTTTGTTACTGTGCAAGGAATACAAGTTACTTATCCAATAGGGCTTCCAATGACTGATATAGACAGGAAAGTTTTTGACGCAGATTCTAAAGCTAAAAATTCTATCATTGCGACACTTTAAGATCAGATCTATCTAAAGGTGATGAGTTTAACGTCAGCAAACCCTATGTGGGATAAACATGAAAACATTTATAAAGGAGACAACAAAGTGAATAAGTAGAAACCTAAAGTCTTACACAACAAGTTTGATGATCTAAAGATGCATCCTAATGAGAATGCAGATTCATTCTTCAATCGAATTACTGACATAGTGGGATAAATTTGAGGTATTGGAGAGGAAATCAAAGTCATTGATATCATAAAGAAAATATTGAGAAGACTTACTTCTATGTTCAATGAAAAGGTGACAGCCCGTGAAGAACGATATATATCAATATTATCTCTGAATTATATGATAAGTATTCTAGTGGCATATGAGATGATAGTAAAACCCGAAGGTTCCATGACTCGTATAAGCAAAAAAATTGCATTCAAATCCATGGACAAACTGAAATTTTCAGAAGATAGTGGTGGTGAAGATGATGAGTAAAAATAGATTCTTTCTCTCATTTCCACGATGCTGAAGAAGGGAAAAGATAAATATAAAGGTAAGTTACCTCTGGCATGTTTTGTGTGTGGAAGAGTTGGGCACATTTCCTCTCAGTGCCAAAGAAATTTTGATGATTATGAGAGCGAAGTAGAAGACAATGAGAATCCTCAGAAAAGGTTTTTTAAAAATAGAGACTTCAAATCTAGAAATAAAATACCTAGGAAGAGTTTTTTCTGTGAAGTGGAAGATGATGATATTGAATTTTCTGAAGAAGAAGAACCAGAATTTAAAATAGGAAACCATGCTACCATGATGGCTACCATTGAAAAGTCAAAACCCTAGATCAGTAAAGGCAGAGATAATCAGATTACTCCTAATGGTTATCCAAAGATTCAAATTAAGTATTCCTTTTCCAAGCATGAGAATAAATGTAAGAGATGCAATAATTGGAAATAAATGGTGGAAGAATCCTCATAATATGTTAATAAGCTTAAAAGAGAAATTTAATGACTAGAATAACTAGTGAGAGTTCAGTATTCAATCGTTGAAAGTACAGATGATGTTTTGAAACTAAAGCTTATAATTTAAGAACCTGAAAATGTCATAAATGACCTTTCATCTAGATTATAAGAGAAGTCCAAGAATGTTGAGGGTCTTGAGGAAGAAGTTGTTCCTCTTATGAGTAAAATTGATTGCCAATCAACCAAAAATTAGGGAAAGAAGAAAATTCATTTTGGAAGATTCTTAGATGAAAAATTACTGGAATGAACCATGTGTGTTTAAGATGGGGTTAGAAAATTCATGAGTTATCAAAGACCCACTTGCATGGGAATGAGTGGAATTAGCTGTGAAGCCAAGACATCAACTACTAGAAGTGAAGAGAGCCAAAAGAAAGAAAAGATGAAAGTTGGACATTTTGGAACATTTCTTAATGTGCTAAAAATAAAACCCTAAATCCAAACTAAATTAAGAACTAAAAATTATCCTGAAACATTTTTAAATTATAAGAAATCTAACTATTCTCCCAATAAAGAAGGAACAAGGAGAAATTCAAGTGAGAAGAAATTTCCTCTCCTGAAGTGTCAGTTCTATGGCTATCTAGGCCATGCCATGTAATACTGTGAAGAGGCAAGGAGTTACCTGAATGTGGAAGATCTGGGATGTCAAAAAAGGATACTGACTTCATATCCTTTATATTATAGAAGAAATAGTTTCTATGGACCCTGCTTTCATTGTTCTAACTTTGGCCATAATGCTATATATTGCAGGAAAAGATTCGATAGGAGAGATTCATACAACTCTCAGAGAAGGGTCAATATTCACCCTCACGATGGTGTTGATATCACTAATAGGTTTTCTATTTTGGATGAAGATTATGGGTATGATGAATCTGATTATGTGGAAGAAATTATTAGAAGTCCATCAATATATTATACTCAATTCAATATCTCTTGTAAAGAAAACAAGAAGATCAAGAGATCCAATCTTGCAGAAATAGCCTTCCATGCTACAAGGAGCAGTAGAACCTGTATTCTTGATAGTGGATGCTCTTCACATATGATAGTAAATGATGAACTTTTTAAGAACATTAAAAATAAGGATGATGGAATAGTGAGGTTTTTTTAGGGATGGTGTTTTGAAGATTAAAGGTAGTGGGAATACTGCTCCCACCAATGGAGAGCTGAAGAAGAAATAAGTTCATTATGCGAACGGTCTATGCCACAATATCCTCAATGTGAGTAAACATTGTGACTTAGGGATCATAGAAACTTTCAATCAAAAAGAATACACTATAAATGGAAAAACATGGAATTTTCTTATGAAAGGCTATAGAACAGATGGAAACTTATATCAGGTTGACAGCAAAGTAAACTCCTACTATATGTTTATCGGAGAAGAAAACAACCTCTGGCATCGATGGTTGGGGCACATTAGCCAAAATTACATGGAAAAGATATCTAATCTAATGATTTTCCGGGATATCCCCATTATGAAATGTGAATAGGAAAAGACTCGCGATGCTTGCATACGAGTGAATCTAGTCTGTAATTCATATCGACTAAAGAAGAAAAGGGAATCACACCTTCTTGATCTCATTCATACAGACGTATGTGGCCCAATAAATGTTTTCGGGACTCAAGTAGAGAGGTACATCATCTTTTTTATTTATTATTATAGTAGAATGGCTTGTGTAATGGTTATTCACAGGAAGCAACTAGTACATGATTGCATGAAAACTTATCACTGGATTGCCGAGAATGATACTGGACGGACAATAAAAGTCCTATGATATGACAATGGAGGGGAATACACATCCATAGAGTTTGAGAATTACCTAGAGAAAAATGGAATACAACATGAGGTAGCTACTGTGAGAACTCCACAACAAAATGGAGTTGTTGAGCACTGAAATCAACAGGTCAAAAATATGGCTAGGACTATGTTGATTGAGAGTTGTATCTCTCACCATTACTAGAATGAAGCTATTGAAGCTGGAGTGTACATTCAGAATTTAATAGGGATTTATATGTGAGAAATGAAGACACCATTTCAATTGTGGCATGGAAAGAAGCCTTTGCTGAAATACTTTCATGTTTTCAGAAGAAAATATTTCATCCCAAATAAATACGGAAATCAGGGGATTTTTTGGGGCAATGCTGATGAAGGAATTTTTCTTGGGTATCCAATGAACAGAAAATCCTACAAGTGTTTCAATAAATTCTTGGAGAGGCTAGTAAAAAGCAATGATGTTAAGATCATTGAAGGAAAAACCCCCAATGATTCGAATAATTCTTATGCCGATGAGAGAGAAGATGACTATGAATGTGAACATGGAGTAAATAAAAAAATAGAAATAGAGGAAGTTGTACAAAACACTCAAGATTCAAATCATGATGTTGAATCATAGGAAGAATTTTAAGTGGAAATATTGGCTGGAGAGAATGCGACTAAACCTCACAAGATAAATCGAAGAGTTGTGATTGATCTATATAACATAATTGGTGATAGGAGTGCCCAACATAGACTTGAATAATGAGGAATAACACACAATCTGCATTTCTGTCAGTTATAGAGCCATCCACATTTGAAGAAGTTGCAAAGGATGAATCTTGGGTGAAATCCATGAAAGAAAAGTTATATCAGATTGACAAGAACCAGACATGGGATCTAATCAAGAAACCCAAAGGTCACAATGTGCTTGGTATAAAATGGATCTTCAAGAACAAGTTTTATGAGAATGAATGTGTTATTATAAACAAGGAATTATTGGTATATAAGGGTTATTCATAGATTGATGGTGTTGATGTTGAAGAAACCTTTGCACTAGTGGATAGACTGGAGTCAATCAGGATTTTCTTTGCCATGGCACTCCAAAGAAGATATAAAATATATCAAATGATTTTCAAGACATCATTCTTGAATGTTGTACCCGAAGAAGAAGTCTACATTGAACAACCAGTGAGTTTTCTTATTGGAACTGATGAAACAGAGGTTTGCAAACTAAAGAAAGCACTCTATGGATTGAAACAGGCACCACATGCGTGGTATTCTCAGTTGGAATCTTATCTCAAGAAACTAGAATTCACATAAGGAGTAGATCGCAATATCTATGTGAAGAATTCCCCAAAATATCATATCATGGTTTTAGTTTACGTTGATGACATTATATTTGGTGGCAGCAAGCATAAATCAGTGGACAAATTTTCCAATCACATGAAATCAGAATTTGAAATGTCAATGATTGGGGAGCTCACATATTTTTTGAGGCTACATGTGACTCAAAAGAAATATTACACGTTCAACTCTCCAGAAATGTATGCAATAGAGTTGCTGAAGAAATTTAATATGCATGACTCTAAACTAATGTCAACACCGATTTTAGTTGGATCCAAACTTGGAAAGCATGAGGATGAGACCTTTATAGATCCCACCATGTATAAAAGGATCATTGGGAGCCTAATGTACTTGACAGCAACATGGACAGATATTGCCTTTGCAACATGTCTAGTGGCCCGCTTTCAGAGTAATCCATATGAGGAACAGATGGAGGGAGTTAAAAGAATCATGAGGTACATTCAAGGTACTCATAACATTGGGTTATAACATGTGGCAGGAAGGGGCCATGAATTATCAGCATTTTCTAATGCTGAAAGTGTTTGTGATGTACTGGACAGAAATTACACCAATGGTGGAGATTCATCATTGGAAATAAATGTGCTGGCTTGTGGAGAAAGAAACAAGATAGTAATTCTCTTAGTACTACTAAATCTGAGTATATATCATCCACAAAGGCATTCACTGAACTTCTATTGATAGAGAAACAACTTACATATATTGGTGAAGAGGTAAAGCAACCAATGGTGATTTACTGTGATAAGAAGAGTGCAATTAATCTTACTAAGAATCATGTTCTGCATTCTTGAACAAAACATATTGAATTTAGGTGTCACTTTAT
Source organism: Viscum album (assembly GCA_963277665.1). Lineage (NCBI taxonomy): Eukaryota > Viridiplantae > Streptophyta > Magnoliopsida > Santalales > Viscaceae > Viscum > Viscum album. The sequence continues at coordinate 1,854,690,174 of OY728157.1, forward strand.
CAAAGAAAAATTTGATCAAGGTGTGATTAAAATGGATCATGTGAGGACTGAAGAGAAAGTGGCTGATATCATGACCAAGCCACTGCCAACGGCTGTGATTGAGAAACATCAGTTGATAATCGGTGTTTAACCACCTCTCAGTACATAAGGAGGTTACGAAATACCCCTCTCTCAATTTATGTTAACTATTTTTAATCTTTTTGTGGATATGATGCAGGTTTAATGGGGAGATACTATCCAAGGGTGTATTGAGATGTTCAATGAGAAAATACTGGTCTTTGGGTATATTGCCAATGGGGGAGAAGGAATAAATTCATGAAATGTCTGGTATCATGATGATAATTTGGTGATAGGATATGAAGGAATACATTGGACTTGTAATGATTCTGAGAGAATATAAGATAATTTCTTGGGCGTCATTGAGAATTCCAAAACACGAGATCCCAATTCAAGCTTCCCCTCTTGTTTTAAACACCTTGCATTTCTCACGTAGACCTAGGGTGTTGGCTGAGTTGATTCTTGCATTTTTGGTTTGCATGTGGATGGTGCTCTATTGAATTTATTTACTGATTTCTAAAAAACCCAAAGGGGGAGATTTATGGGACCATGGTTGTTCTATGCATGAATTGGAGTACGGTTTGTGATTGTTTTCAATCCTTAATGGAATTTCAGAATGTGTGCCTGTAAAGTGATCATACAGTTCAAGTAGACAACAATATCAATGGTGGCATTGTTCTCCAGTCTTTGCCAAAATTTTGGACGTGAAAATCAGAAAATGAAGACAGAGATTGTTGGCAAGAGGAGTTGCGTGAAATAAAGAAGTGGTGCCCAAAATAAGGGAGGCGTACATGAAAAAAATCACTGTGCAAGAAAAACAGCAGTGTGCATGAAAAATAGCATCGTGCGTAAAAAACAATATCATGATGAAAAAAAGTGTGGTGCGCAAAATAAGGGAGATATATTTTTTCACGTAAGAGGTGTTTTGGAATCAGAATGTTAGAATATGGAAAAGGCATGGGTTGCACGAAAAACATGGAGATGTGCGTGAAAAATGGTTCATGCGCGAAATACTATGCGCCGAATGGGAGGTTTTTCCCGTCATAGTGGGTTTTGCGTGTGGGGGTTGGAGACGCCTATAAATAAAAGGTGACCCCCCTCATTCCGTACAGTGGAAGATCTAGGGAAGATCCGAGTGCTGATGTACAAAAAATCTTCATGTAAAGGGAGTTGCGTGAAAAAAGCTGGGTTGTGCTAAAAAGGCCGAGTTGCATGAAAGATTTTGAGTTGCACGAAAAAGGATAAGATGCCTGAAAATTCAGGAATTGCGCAAAAAAATTGAGGTTGCATGAAAAAATCCGAGTTGCGCGAAAAAAGCCATGCTGCATGAAAAAGGTGTTGCGTGTAAAGCTACAGATAAAGGAAGTTGTTATGCGAAATATTTTCCGCGCAAAAACCATGTTTTTCATGAAAAAGTGAGATAATTCACGCAAAGGGTAGGAGTTTCATAAAATCTTCAGTAAAACCTATTTGCGCGTTTTGGATTATCTGGTTTAGTTGTTCAGTGTGTTCAAGTGCATCAATTCTGTTCTTCGATGCAAGCATAGTCTTGCTCTAACCAGAGGAAAAGGCATCAATGTGAATCTTTTGAAGAGACCATCACGTCTATTAACTGACTGTGACTTCATCGAAGGCAGTGAGCTTGGGGGAGTCAACAGGAGTGACCCGAGGGACATAGTGGGATATCCCGGAACATTCGTAAAGGCAGTGAGCCTGGGACATATTGATTGTTCCCGAACCATTGTAATCCACAACTAGTGAAGAATAGTAGAATTAGGTACGACCGAAAACCTGTCGGTGTTTGCTTCTTAGACATAGCCCTTAGTGGTGAACCAAGTAAAAAGTGTCATGTCATATCTTTGCATGTGAATGTTTGATTTCTGATCATATCCATCACATAGGTTCGACTAGTTCCTACCAACGTGAGAACAAGAACCATCAATTTAAAAGAAAAGTTGACACCCTGATTCACCACTCCCCTCTCAGGGAGTCCCGGGGTCCAACAAAGGTGTCTCTTTGCGGAGACTATGCCCTCATTATTGTAGTGTAAGATTGCTGAATCAATAACATACAAGTAGAGTAAGTAGTATAATATCCATAAAAAGAGTAAAAAATGAAAAAATTATATATATATATATAGGAAATAGCAGAATTCACATCATATTGAAAATGATAATATATTTCATATGTCTCTAATAAATATACCAAAACATGTATTCAATACAGATATACAATACATGTATCGAAATTAAAAAATTCCATGATTATCCTAACTAGAATCTCAAGCCTCAGATTGGTCCCATGCCCTCATGTTCCTATGAAACAATAATGAACATCTAGTAGAGATATTTTCTTTTACATAAATGCAATCATATAATCTATTTAGGTACCCAAGGCAGCATGAACTGTGTGTGACACTAAATCATAGTATTCAACCACTAATGTTTTGGGCCATCTAATCATTGAATATATATAACAAAAGTGCATAGGTAGATATAAAAAACGTAAAATAAGTATTCAAAACATAACATCCTACAATTATAGGTTCTCATTTCATAACCAACTCATTTATTGATATTTGTTTAAGAAATAATTCAATGATTTAAGGATCTGGACTATCTCATTTTAATCTTGTTCAAGGAACCATACATCTCATTTAATTTATATGTCTTGAGAGCTAGTGTGTAGGAAATTGTACTCCATGTAGTCATAAGAACATCAGGTTCCTAAGAATTCCATTAAAAGGTATTTGTACTGACTGAATCCAATTTCATTCTTTACCTCTACAGAAACATTATATAATTGATTTAATAATTAACTTAGAATCTGAGACCATCCATGGAATTCCAATGTTGTAATCTGGGTATTGATCTATATATAATATCAACCAACACCATACAATCCCATCCAAGGTAAACCACTCATGAACCTAGGTATCACTCTTGGGGTGTTATAAAGACCCATCCATTTGAGTCCGTCCTTGGAGGCCATCTGAGGGAGCCCAAGTATCACCCATTTCATATATGATCAGTGAAATTTGAGTCCATCCTTGGATTTCCAAATTTGGAATCCATGTATCACATGAAATATAAGAGTTACACCGTATGATTCCATCATTGTCAAACCTATAATAAGTCCAAGTGTAACTCGAGTATAAGCAAGGTCAAATCCATTTGAGTATATCAACAGAATTATTTACTTGAATCCATGTATAACCTAAATCATATAAGCATTCAACAATATCATTCCTTCAATATAATAGAATTACATCAAGGTCAACACCTTTAATTGTAATTAAATATCACCTTATAAGGTGAATAAAGTAATTGGACTATCATATAAGGCATGGACATCATTTTACTCACACAACCATTTCAATTTTAAGAGAAATAAATTCCTAAACAAGAAACTCAAACAAATAGAATAGGGTCTTGGTCACCCATACCCTCCCTCGAAGAAGGTCAAAACAATTTATTTCATTAACATTTAATATTTATCATTTAAACATTTCATGGTCTTTACCAAGATCATTTCAATTGAAACCTCACCAAAAACATTAGCTAAAGGCGTAGTCCAATAATAAAATTATTTTCTCTCAATTACTTATAAGAGAAATTTATTATAAAAATCATCTCATTCATAAGAAACTATCACATTTCATAGAATCTATAAAACTAACAAGGGCATAAAATTATAAACATAAATTCAGGCTTACAAAATAAATCTCATTTCATATAAACCATCAAATGATATATTTAAATTTACAACACACCTAAAAGGGTGGCTTAATTAAAGGTCTTAAACCTATTATTATTCTTGGAAATTCATCTTTAATTACATAGTCCTTGCTAAATGATTCATGGATTTATATCCATTTCATGGAGAGGAATAGAAATTTCATGTACATCACAATTGACACATATAAACACTATTCGTTTATCAAAAATCACAAGACCAAAAACCTGATTCTATAGAAGATCCTCTTTCTAATATCATACCCTAATTCGATCAGGTTTTGTAGAAATTTATGAAAGAATAACTTAACCTGAAAATAAGGGAAATGATATTTCACCTAAATAGCACAGCTGATACGAAACTAAACATGGAATGACACAAAAAAAACATAGAGCATACTGATTTGGATCCATGGAGACCGATGGTGCTCGAATATGATGATGGAGCGAGGAGATATAACAATTCCTACTATATGATGGGAGGAGGAGAAACCCACAGAGGATAAGAGCTCACGTGGCTACCGGGAGAGAAAGAAAAGAGGAAAATTTATTTTAACATCATTAGTGAAAAAACTATCATTTTATACAAAATATCTTGGTGACAAATTTTGGTAGCATAGTTTGGAAAAATTGTGCGCCAACAGTGTGATACCCATGAGCTTGTAAAATAACCTTGCACTATTCTCCAACATGGGTTTTCCTAAATGTGTTCCAACCTTGTGATGAATAGTGAAACGGTACTTCCAAAGTGGCACTAACCATGCAGGGTAGGTACATGATATGTAAAAACCCTGTGCAGGAAACATGCTTTATATTTTCACATCACTATAGGCTGCATAGTTTTCTATTGGGAGCCACACAGTTTTATAATAACTATGCTCCCTATTCAGATGATTCAATTTTTGGTTTTCTAGGACCCAACACTCTTGAAATTCCATGAGACACCCAAGGGACCTATAAGGTCTTTACCAAAGTCCAAATAACTCATTGATGCCTTACAACTCTTCAATTATGTTCCAAATCTCGGTTTGTAAAATGGACCGTACATTAATCACTAAAATGAAAATTCCCTTCAAATTTAACCGATCCAAAAAAAAGAGACTCTATATAAGAACCGCTAGGTGGACAAGAGACAATGAAGGGAGAGAGTTCCCTTTCTCAGGGAGTGTCATGTGTGTGGGAGGTGGAAGAGGGGGTTCTCCCACTTTTATATACTTTCTTATAAAATATAAGTGTAATTATAATTATAATTATAAGATAAAATCCTAAATCCATAAAGTATTTCTTATCTATATTTTACACAAAATTTTAACTAACAAAATATAAATATTATATCAAATATTACACGAAAAATAAAAAATTTATCATTAAAAATTTTATAATAATTTTAATAAAGAAAATATACACAACACTCACTAATATAGATATATTTTATATTGAAACACAAAATAAAAATTTAAAACATCATTAATTATTTAATTGGATATATTAAAATATTATCTATAACCTAACAATAGTCAAAGAAAAAATTATATGAATCTTGAGAGGTCTTAACATAAAAATAAATGTTCTATGTCAACTCAATACATGAACTGTCATCTAACATGATCATTGAGACCAGGAAAACAAAAAAGTGACACCAAATGTATGTCAAAAAATTAAGAAACATATTATTTAACATCCAATTATTAATAAAAATTAGAAAATAACAAAATTTTAGCATTAGTGTGTTACAATTTCCTCCACTATGATGTTATCAACACTTGGAATTCCCCTTTTAGGATTCATTATTGAAAACTATAATGAAAATTATTTTTTAACAAATCCTAATTTAAAAATAAATTACCAAATTTAAAAAAAAATTATTTATAGAAAAATTTTAACAAAAATTCAGACCACCCAAATTATTAACAAGACTGATTTACATTTTGAAACACCAATATTTTCATGGGAACTCCCCGATATAAGAATTTTTATATTATAGATATTCTTCTACTATTATATTCCCGTAATGATACACAATTACCTAGGTAAACACTGCGAATCATAATAAAACTATATATAATCAATAACTTATCACTAGTGATCCATTATTAATTTTTAATTCCACCACATTAATGAAAAATCATAAAATTTAAAATCCCATTTAAAAACAAACATGAAATTCAATAAAAAAACATATTTTATGAATCATAACCCCTTAAAAAATAATTTTATTTATAAATAAAAATTATTTATAAAAAGTGTTGTTTTAGTTGATAATAGAAAAAATACCTTATTTTGGATCCCATATCAGTACCTCATATTTTCCACCAAACACAAATGTGTTGAAAATAAAACATAGAATTCATCTTTTTGAGGCCAAAAAATCCAATTTTTAGTAATAAAATATGGTTTATGAAGTCCATAGATATGTAAAAAAACTTATCGATCTTGTGAAGATTAAATTTCATAGCTCATGAATCTCAAACGAACACCCAAATAGAAATTTATGTGAATTTGAAGTTGAACATCAATTTTTAACTTCTCATAAGACATTTGAAATTTTCAATTACAATAACCAAATCATGGATGATCTATTAGTGTAAAAAAGGGTCTAAATCCTTTTTTTGAATGTCACACATTAAACAGGTATATTTAATGGTCTCCAGAAAGTTCATGCTACTCATAAAACAATATTCCCATTAAATGGTACAATTTTTTTGAATTTAAATAATATTGAAAGGTACCCATGAAATTCACTACCACATTAGATAATTTCCCAACTACCCATGTAAATGAATAGTTCCCATATACCCTACCAATGTTATACTTGTTAATGTGTCATAACTTCTTGATTTGATACCATTTTGAAAAGTTTCACCTTAAATGTAAATGTGAAATTCTAAAAATAAAAATAAATCTATTTGAGTAATGTATCAACTTTTAGAAAAAAGGTTGGATGGTTTTTTTATCCCATTGATTTCTTGTCTACTAATAATGAATGTTTTCATATAAATTCATTACTTCAACATTTCATTATTATAATTTATGTCAAAAATCAATAAAAATAAAATTCATTCTGATTTTTTACACATGGTTCATATATAAATTAAATTTTTTCGTCAATATTAAACTGTAACCAAAATAAAATATAAAAAATTTATAAAAATTGGTTTTAAAAACCCCTTAAAAACATTCCAAACAGACAAATATTGATCTAAAAATTTCCATTCCAATTAAAGATATGAAAAACAAATTATATTAGAATAAGTAATTTGATATAAATTAGTAGAATAAAAATTAAAAAGCCTTTTTAGAAAGCATATAACCATGTGGTAGAGGGTCCTCCTTGCAATCCCAAATACCCAGGATCAAATCTAGATGGAGTTGAATTTATGGGTTACTATAGAATTAGTATAGTAGTTAATATATAGGTATTTTTCAGTACTATAGTAGCCGGAACTTTTCATATTATTTGGGACATTGAGATCTGGTTTGGGGGTTTGAATTTAGGGCCTTTGATCCACATAAGGTATTTGGGAAATAGAGCCTAGAAGAACCCACATGACATTAGGCCTCAGGTGTTCCATCCATGAGGACATAGAAGCAGCCCTAGTAGACCACATAGGAGTATGCCCTAGAAGAGTATTTAGAGAGAATACCATCAAACAATGCAGGGATAAAAGTATTGTAAGAATGATAGGGTATATAAAACAACCTCAGTACCAAGCACCATGTAGCTCTATATGGGAAAATTCTAGCCAATCAGCAATGCATATTGGGGATCAAGGACTTCAATGATACAGAAGTTTGGTAGGGGTATTTCTAGTGTAGTTCTGTTGGGAATTGAGGTCACGTATTGGGCGATGTGACTCTATGAATTTGAGTTATGTAATGGGTCTTGTGCCAATGGGCCTAAATGTCATGTAAGGTTTCCCACTCAACCAAGAATAAAAGGGTATTATCCCAAAATAAAAAAAACTCTACCTGCCTTTTGGACATTCATTTCCCAATTAGAAATTCTAGCATCTTATGCCATATTATATTTCAAAACCATTCTTTATAAATTAATCTATTTAGAATAAATAAATTGAAAAAAAATAATAATAAACCAAATAGTCCTTTAATACTCAAAACCAAACCATTATCCCAAAAATAAAATTGGCTATAATAGTAATAGAATTTGAATATAAGATATTTCCAAACTCAAAAACCATAAAGAACTATTATTAAAGATAAAAAATCACTAAATATTTTTTTTCAAAATAACATTTTTTTCAAAATCATATCATGGATACTAAGATATCTATTTTTTAAAACATTTAAAACCATTTTTTTAAATGAATATCAACATTATAGAACACAAAGATCAGTCTTATCACATATTTTCGAAAGAAACTCTATATTGTAAACGTAAACTTATTAAATATTTTCCAAATTTTTTACAACTATTATAGTTATTTTTGGAAATCACCATAAATGAAAAAGTAAAACCAAGATATATTTCTGTGATCTGTATAAATAAATACATATTAAATCACATTGAAGTACATTAAATAAAATAACTAACATTAGAATCATCAGAACAATAATATTGTAGTAGTACATGAAGAAATTTATTTAAATAATGTTATGTTCTATTTACTCACATCATATATAAATTAATACACTCAATGAATAACATTTTTTTATTATAAAAGAAAAATACATGATCCCAAATCATTGAATAAACATTTCAAACATTTTAAAAATTGAATTTATATTTAAGAAACAGTCAATGTACCATTATTTATCAATTAATACTTTCAAAAAATTTATTTTTTATTGTTAAAAACATGAATCCCTCTAATTCAACTTTAAAAAAAACATTTATACAGAATAGTTTTATAATTTATAAGAATTATAAATTATGTATTAGTGGATTTATAGAATTTCAAAATAGAATTTTTAATTGAATATTGAGAATTTAATAACCTCTAATATATATTTTTTAACATTTTTTGGAATCTTTATGGGGATTAAGGGGAAGGGAATTTTTCAGAGTTAGTCTGAGGTGGATGGGTTAGAGGGTGACTGTAGTCTATAGCCTCTAGTTATCAACCAGCTAACCACCAGTATTATGATGCTTTAGCCTAGGGACTAGCTTGTACCCTGGGCACAATGGCTAATATATGGTTTATTACATACAATTAGGTGAATTTTAAATGGAAGGAGTTTTATTATTACCAAATAGAGATTTAAGGTATAATCCTCTCCCTTTATATACTTGTTAGTGCACACGACTTGTGGTAATTTCCCCCTATCCAAATTTTCATCCTATTCATTTTGAGGATTTTTCATGGGAATTGTATTTTCTATATTGAGGTATAAACTAAAAACATTCTTATACTCCTTGTCCTATGAATTTTACAACAATTCAGTTTTGTTTTGGTTTAGGTTGTAAATAGAGATTTCGTTGAATAATGGTGAAGTCACCTTATTTCAATAGATATTGCATATAACCTAAGAATAAGACATCTAGAGATGTTATCATCCTTCAACCATTAATTGTTTCTAAAAAGGTATGTTTAATCATGAAATGTTCTATAGTTTTTCCTTAAATTAAATTAATTTTATAATGTATTTAGTGATGTCTGAAATGGATTTTTATGGTATAATTCAAGGGGATCTTCTGAAGACCTCAAATGGGTAGTTGGTTATGAATCTAGTGTGACGTAGCCATCCAATGAGATTTTGAAGACTATTCCTATTTTGAATGAAATAAATTAATTATTTACTAATATTTTAATTAATTAATATGGTTTTGTTGGCTCAAATTTAGGGCCTCAATCATCTCATATGTTTTCAGTGGAGTGTGTACGGTCTTGTTTTATTTCTTAGAGATCCTAGGTAGAGCCACTAAGTGATAGAATTATATTTAAAAATATTATAAAAAGTTATGCGGTCCTTCATAATTTTCATTTGGATTTATTTGAGTTATTTATATTTCATGTAATGTGTCATCACACCCTGAAGGCTGTTGAAATAATTAAATAATTATTTAAAAATTGAAATTAAATTAAAATTATTAATTTAGAAAAAATTCGTTGTGATAGAGTGAATGAGGTTTCAAGATCATGTTGTCCTCATAATTTTCTTGATTTCCTCTTCCACTAATGTCAGAGGTCATCAATTTCTTTTTATTCCCTTTGATGTTCAAACCCTTTAGGGTTGTGGTTGATGTATGAGTGAACTAGGATCCTTATATTGGAGATCATGGCCACCTATATGTGGAAGTTTGGATTTATATATGTGTAGTGTCTTGTGTAGGCCATGTGAAGACCTTGAGACATACATGATCTGTTTAGATTATTGAGTTAGGATGAGCTTGTCGACCAGTGTCAAGTGAACCTCGACCTAAAGATGGTCCTTGAGCCATCTCTTATGACTGTCACTAGTGTGTTGAACCCTTAAAGAATATGATTCCTTGAGAAGTCTTAGATGATACCAACGAATATGTTTTCTGATATGAATTAAGAGTTTTCCCAATAGAGCAATTCTATTTTTGGATATTGATAATGATGTCATCTCTCTAGTGATGACCCAAGGGAACCCTATGGGTGAAGCTACGAGTGATGACACTAATTAGGTGTATGTGAATATTGGTAGGGATAATTATAGGTGTAACATAGAACCAATAATTAACGATTTATCCTAAGGGAACATGGACAATGTGATGGGAATATATGTTTATCCAATCCTTGATATATTTTATTTTATTATTTTCCTATTGTATTTGATTTCCCTTAGTGATTGGGAATAGTCCCTTTGGCCTCACTCTATTTTGATTACCCTGGAAGCTTAGGAATCATTAGTTGAGATGGATGTGACAATAGGATTCCCAAGATTTCTAGGATCTAATCTCAAATTTTTTTGGGTAAGATGCCTAGTTTGGATAGAATCTACTATGGGTGATACAACAATGTATTCCTAGTGATGGTTTATAGGATAAAAAATCAAAGTACATGTTTTTTCATGTGTACGAATGACCTTGAGGTGAAGGGTAACTTCTCTATATTGACAACCCTATAAACTCCCAGTTTCAGGTATTCTAATAGAGATAACAATAGACCATTGAAAATTTCAAGGATGCACATGATTTAAATTGTGGTATGTGGTACTTGGTGTTATGATATCCCTATGCATGGATGTCAGACATACTGAGAGTGACTATAATAACCCCTTAATGGATATCTAGGAAAAACACAAGATTGATTGGATACACAAGATATGGTAAGGTTGAAGAGTTGAGTTCATTGGATTCCTATTATATTATCCATATGATCCAGCAATGGTATTCCCATTTGAATTCCCTTGTATCCTAGGACTCATTCATTTATACAAATATTATATATAAAAGGGCCTCCCAATCTTTGGAATTATGCATCAGTCTATATTTAGGCATTCCCAATAACTTCAATGGGGTTCATACCAATGACTTGGTAATGGCTGATTATTGTTGACACACAAGGGTTCACTATGAATCATGATATATATATATGTGAGTGTGAGATTCTAAGTGAGTGAATAGAGGTTCCCTATGGTGATGCTCGTACTAAGAGACACTCTGGCACTAGGCATGATTGGTATGGTCAATCATGGTGGAGGACCTAAGGATCTATGATGGTTTTGGGGCTAGTCCTTGTTATATGTATGCACTCCTTGGGTGACTGGGATACTAGATACTATTTTCACCATGATATTCTCAGAGACATTATAGATATGGGATCACGTAGGTATCATGGTGGGTTTATTTATTTTGTTCAGTGGGTTATTTATTTATCATAGGAATGTCACAAACACCTATCACTTCATTTATGGTAAATTACTAGAATAAATTAGTGGCTCCCTATTTATATATTCACTCACACAATAATTGGGAAACCATTACACGAGGGTACCTAAGAATAATTTACATTATTGCATGTTTAGGTTTTTTCTAAGTCTAATATTTCTTAATCAAATATGATAACATAGATGACCAAGATACTGTAGTGAGGTATTTATGGAAACTCAGAGTCTTTACTTGTATCTGATCATGACCATTAATGTCTAGGTGTTGAATTTTATTTTGTTATAGAGTAATCTTATTTATTAATATTATCTTAATAATCTATTATTTTGTTGTTTATTTTTATTGTTTTCACTCAGATTCAGTGGGTATAGTCTCCCCAAGGTACCTCCTCATACCCACACTGCTAGCTTGAAGTCTCTAGAATGTATGGAGATGCACCTAAGGTAATGTGGTAGTCTGATCCAGTTATTGTTCCAAGTGGTCCATTCAATTTTGTTACAAATTCGTATAAAAGAAAATTTAATTTTTTCATACTATATGAGAGTATGATATCAATGTGATATAGGAATGGGTCGGATATGATAATGGATACCATGCTAGTGCATCATTAGCACCTTCTTTGGTTAGATGTTTAGGTTTCCAAGAAGGCGATTTATGTTATGTATTATTGATGTTACAATTGGCATGATTTTAGCCTTATGTGGTTCAGATGGTGTTTTTTATTTATGATCACCAATTATATTGAATTTTTGGCTCTTGGACCATTCTAAATAGACCAATTATGGACATTAGCTATTGGACTATAGATAAAGGAGGGGTTTCAGGCATCATGAATTGGCTAGTAGTATTCACTTGATAGGTAGGGAACTTTTAGATTCAGTTTTTCAAAAACATAGTTGTCCATATATCTAACATGTCAAAAACTTCTCATATGAAGTTTTCTCAAATAAGTATTTGGTGTAATTATACTCAGTTTAAAAATTATTTTTATTCATTTTCATCATATGGTAGGTCATTTAGATATATGAAGATATACTTGTTGAAAACGATGGTATAGTTCCTTGGTGCATAAGACCTGAGGTTCGTCTAATATGTTAGTGAGGAATAAGATGCCTTATTGGGAAACCCCTCCTAGTTCATTAATATTCCAACCCCTTTACTAAATGTATCAATAATAACCTATATGGTGTTTACATGTATTTTTTTGAATCGAACTCAACATAATCGAATCATGTGACATGGGTTTACTATATAGGGATTTTCATAAAGGAATTCTTGTTAAATATACCATATATATTTAGCATTTTAATGTTCTTATAACAACCTATATGGTGTTTCCCCATATATCATGGAATCATACTCTATCATTTCAAACCTCTAGACTATGGTTCATTTAAACATATCATCCCAATTAATGTCATGGGAGGTCATCTTGAGTTTTAGTTCATGATGAACCAGTTCCTTAAGAGGATGCTCAGTCAAAATCCGTACCTTAGTAGTCTATCAGGATGGAACATGATATTGTTGTATTGGGATATATTTTAGAGGTTGTTCATGACATGATGTGTTGATACTTTGGATGTTTGGACAAGGATGACATCCTATGTGCTGTGGATTTGTGAGATATCTAACATGTTGGCCTAGGTGATAGAAATTGAAACCTCCCATCCTGTCTTATACATTTTTTTTTATTTCATAGTGATGTTATACGGAACCCCGTGAGAGGGGTTATCCTAATATAACTAGTTCCTTAGAGGAAGGAAACATGGATTTGTGCTATATTTTAGGATAGTTCTACATAGGGTGTCATGAATGTTTTGATGAAGGGATGAATATTCCATAATATTAATTTTTTTTGTAAGAACATTAAGTACTAGTTCATGGGAAGGTGAATAACTAGGGGTGTCATGTTATTGAGACTAGTTTCAGATGGAAAATCATTAGTTTTCTTCTCCATATATATTCTGGATGTGCTTTAGAAGTGTGTACCAAGAAAAAAATAGAACTTTTGGTATTGGTAATGTGTTGGGTGATGGATATGTGTGTGGTTGGGTTGATGAAAATTACTTCATTGGGAATATTCAATTGATATGGAATGTCAACCTAGTACTAATGACATGCGACTCAAAAGAACTAGAATTAGGTTTCTCGGTGTGGATTATATTGAAGAATACAAATATTCATTTACCAATGAAATAAATAATATAAATTTTTGGTAGGGGATACATCATAAATGTATTTCGTGAGATGGAATGACTGATCATGATAAATCCTCATTAGGTGTTAACAGTATGGGGAGTATGGATCGGGAGGATTGAAACCTGAACAATGATGGAACCTATTGAGATGGTTCTAATGTAGTAGAATAAGGTAATTTATATGGTGGGGAGTGCACCATTAGAATTTATAGGATGTGAACCTTGTTATGATTAAAATTTTGGACATTTCCAGGTACGATGTTTCAATGAGCTAGGAATGGGTGATATTTAATGTTTCATGCTGTTACTCTGGTAATGTTATGAAGATTACACACAGGCATTGAATGATCATGGGATATTTATTTCTAACCCTATGATGATAGGGTCTTTTGTGTGATAACAGTGGGTGTGGGATAATAGATATAATTATGTGAGGCATTTTTTATTTACCTCTTATTTAAATGAAATATTTGAGGTTCATACGACATAATAGATGGAGTCATTAATTATCTTCAAGCTCAATATAAATTTAGGAATGTCTTAAATGTTATTAGATAACAAACACATAGGTGATAATGTTTGGATCATCATGGGAAAATGGTTTGATGTAGGTTCGGAATATGGGCTTAAACTATAACATGGGTTGAGACATCATTGGATTTAGAAAAATGATCACATGATTCCTTTGGGAATAAAGAAATTGGGATTGAGAAATGAATGGATTATCAAGGGATGAAGCAGATAAATTTTGTGTGATGTTGTTTAGAGGTGGTCTGATGAGTTATTTCTTATAAAATTGTGGGGTTATTCAAAAAAAATATGTGTTTTATTTTGGATTCAATGGGTGTTGTTCATGAATTATCCTATAAATATATAGGATAGGTTGATATTCCCATGTTGTGCATATATGGTAAATTATAATCCTTTATAACATTAAATTTGGAAATGATAATGGGTAACATTATTTTAATTTTTTTAGTTATGTTTGGTTGTGTTAATTTGTTAAAAATGGAGATTGGGATTCTAGGAAATTTAGATAATTTTTTGATAGTGAATTCTAGTGGTGGGAGTGTTATGATATTGGAATTTTTATCAGTGAGAAAATGTCCAGGGTGGGGAGCACTAAAGGTTGGATGATCAATTGGATGATGAAACAAAGGTGTCTAGGGATGGAAGAGTGATGGTGAGTTTTGTCTCATTACTTCATTAGTTATTATGAGAATTGGAATGAGTTTATATGTATTGGATTTTTTTGGTTTTAAAGGTCTTCTCTAACAAAAATTTGGGCATTCATGTATAGAAAACTAATGATTGAGTGGGTTTTTGGGACTGGGATGAGTTGGGAAGTTTAGGTGGATGACCAGTGATACATATCAGGGATGATAAGTATTATGTTGGGGAGAAATTATAACTTTGTATATTCATACATGTTTTAAAATTTTATAATAATTTTGAATATAAAATCAATGTACATGATAAATTTTGAATCGGTCTTTAGAATTGAATATGAAGAGTTTCATTGCACATAATCAGATTTTTTATTTTTGTTTATAGGCTCATGATGGATCTAGAGGGGTCAAGGAAACAATGAAGGAATCATGGGGTGACTGGGTAGTAGGTAGGTTGCTTCTTGCATCAACAAGTGGGCTACTATGTAGCTAGTGTTAAGTCTAGGTACATGTCTTGTTGTCTCGTAACACAGACTTGTTGTTGTATTGTAAATTATGTTAATTAAAAAATTCCCCCTAAACATTTAAGGGTCCATTCCCTCTATCCTTTCCCAATAAGCACACACAAATATGGAATGGTTTCCACGTTCACTATTTTTCCCCTTCAGGTTGAGGACTGTAATTGTGTTTTATCATCATCTGATTATGGTGAAAACTCTTATATTTTTTATGTTCTATTTCCTCTCTTTTTTTGACGATTTATCTTTGTTTTTTTAGATAAAAAATATATATTTCCTTACATAATGGTAAAAAATCATGACATCGATGTGAATTTTGTGCATTTTAGGAAGAGGAAATCCATAGATGATGTCTCTTGACTACTATTAATCATTTAAACAATGTTATATAATCATCATGAATTATTTAATGAGTTTTCATTTATTTAAATTAATTATCAATGAATGATTGGGATTCCAAGTGGGAGGATGTTGGTGGTCCACTATGGACCTGTTGTGTGTAGTTGGTTATGTCTCAGGTGCAACAAGGTCATCCAGTGAGATGATGGAGATTATGCCTTGTTTGAATTTAATTGTTTAATGTGTTTTAGTTATTTAATTAACCAATGTGGATTGTTTGGATAAATTTAGGACCTCAGAAGCATCACATGTAGTTGATGGAGGACTTATGGTCTTGGGAAATGATTTATGATAATGTGGAAGGGTTTTGAGAGATGAAATGAAATGAAAACATATTATGAAAAGGAAGGTGGTACTCAATAATTATCTTATGGATTAATGTAAGTTATTTATATTCCAAGAGACATGTTATTATCACATGGAGTGAGTTTAATCACATAATTAATTATTTCATCCATCAAAATAAATCTAAATAATTTATTTAATGGAAATTTCTTGTGATAAAGTCATTGAGGTGTTTATCCATATAGGCCATGTTTTTTTGTTGATTTCCTCAACCATAAATGCATGAGGCCATGAGTTGATTTGGTATGACTGATCATGTTGAAACTCTTTAAGGGTGTGACCAACATAAGCCTGGTCTAGTGGAATTCTGTAGGATCCCCTAGACACATCCATGTGCATGTGTGGTCAGATTTACATAGAGTGTTCTGAGTAGGCCATGTGAAATACATTGATACCCTTGGTAGCCATTTGAATTTTTGAGTTTGGATGGGTGATTTGATAGGTTTGGAGGGACCCTAGATATGAGTATGGCCCTCAATACATATATAGATTCTATCACTAATGTTCCATACCACTATGTCTTGTAATTCTATGTGATGATTGGATGATGTAATTGGATGGTTTGTTTCCATGAATATTCAGTTATCTTGAGTGAAAAATTTCATCTAAGGATACCTAGTGGGATACCTATAATAAAAAAATTATCTAGGGAAACCCTATGAGAAATAATCCTAAACTTGTGTACGTAGCTGTGGGTATAGATGACACCATGTTTTATCTAGAACCCATGCTGAATGACTGGTCACGTTGGGATATGCATATTTGGAAAATAATGGGAATTCAACCAGCCCTTGATGACTATACAACATTGTGTATGGATTGTATTTGATTTTAACTGATTTTAATAGGTCTTCAATGTGATCAATGAGATAATAATATCTAATTTCAGTCAATATGATAATGTAATTCCAATCTTAATGGATCTTGGTTAATGTCCTCATCTCTTGATAATTCAATACGAATGTTTGGGGGTAATTAAGTCTCAAGCTAATTCTGGGAGAATTGTTATGGATTCATTAGATAAAATTATATTTCATAGTTGATTAATTCTCCTAGTAAAATATTATGATACTTTTCAATTTTTTATTTACCAAAAATCATAAATAATTTGTAAAACATGCGATTCATTCTTCATAATAGAAATGGGAAGAAAAAGTGACGAAAATTATATTGAGAATATGGTGGGAGAAAAGGTTATTCTAATCATATTCATTTTTGATTTGAAAGAAAGATGTTTTTTATGATATGCAAGTTAAAAAAACTTTCCATTGTAAATCCTATGTTGTTAATGGTGATCGATGAAATATTAAATATCATGAAAGATTGGGTTCATGATTGAAGTAGTAAAGTTATTTTGGAATGAATTGAATTTTGTAAGAATGTGGAAGAAGATTTAATGATGTATCAATTTGGGTTTGCGGACAAGTCCCATATATCATGAATTGGAATGATTTTGTTAGCGAAGAATATTTTTATGTTGGTGTTGTTTCCTAGTATTTGCAAAATTTTTAGGGGCAAACATTTGGAGGAAGAGGATCATATCACAAAATGGGTGTTTTATGGGAATGAAACATCATTAAAATGGTAAAGTAATGGGTTTTAAAAATTATGGGATGAGCTTCATGAATATGTTGCACATCAAGAATTTTGATGAGAATCTTTGTGATTACAAGATGGGGAGTATCATGAGAACAAGATGGTTTGACGATGATATATGTGATCACGAAAAATATTAAAGGAGTATAGTGAATGGAGGAGCACCATGAAGAAATTTTTGAGTGATCTTAAAATGTGTTGGAGGTGGTATAGCATCACAAACCAGATAGCCTATAAACATCAGGTGACCCACACTTCATTTTTGAGGAAAATAATATTGAAAATATGGAATTTATCTGATTTCATAGAATTAGAGGACCCCTATGAAGCTATCTTTCTATGAAATCTTGAGCACTAAATATATATTAATAAAGTCTTGAATGATGAGCATGCTTTTAATTAATGGGTACTTCATGATTATGGGAGAGTCCATGTTGACTCAGGGAGCTTCAAAAATTTAGTTTGTTTCATGAAGGTAGTGTACTTTACAACGGGTGTGAGCTCCATGAGGGAGCTTCATGAGAAACAATTTTGAATATTTGTTTCATGTGATCCAATTTAGGGGTATAATAACCCTACAATGTTTAGATAATAGATACCTTTTTTGTACCTAGTTGATAAAAGACCGTGGGAGAATATAAATGGGACATAGTTTTTTTTGTGTAAAGAAGAGATAAACATGTAACTAAACTCATATATTCAACAAGGATGAATAAAGAATAAATTTCATCAGTAAACTCATGTGTTGGTATTGAGTATTTAAGGAAAAGAACAAGACAATTCTTCATTATTCCATATTATTGTGTGTCAAATATAAATAATAAAGTGGAAAATCTATATTTAGTTATTCAATCCATATAAATTGTGATGGTTCTATATTGACCTAATCATTATTGTTCTGATAATAAGAAAAAGTTTTTTTATTCTAACAACATTGGAATAATGTTATTCCATGAAGATGGTTTTGAAATGAATAATAAACAGTGATCAAGACATTGTAATATAATACTTTATAAATTTGTGTGTAAACAATATATGGGAGAAGAGAAAGTGGCAGGTCAAATTGATATATGTGGATTATCACTTAGTTCAAGGATAATTTAGTCCATCAGTATACCAAATTGATATTATAGTTCTAGAAATTTTAATAAGACATTGAAACCATTACTTTGGTACTAGTAATAGGTAAAAAGAGTTACTTTCATGTTTCTAAGTAAGTAATAGGTGAAGAGTGGAAGAACAAAAATAACTATTACTCCAGAAAGAAATCAATATGTGGTGGAATTTCTTGGTGTTACAAACCCTTATCAATAAGGAGATGACTGGTTAGGGAGGTAGTATAAAGATCTATCCATGTGAATTAAAACACATTCTATTGGATTGTTTTCACAGTGCTACATGAGTCTAATGTCATATCCCACTCACTATAATCAATAGAAAGGGAATTTTTTCTATTGGATTGTGTGTTTAGGATTATTTCAAACCATTCCATAGAGTAGATACTCTTACTATATAGTGAACCTTGTAAAAACATCATGTTCTTGAATTTACTACATTATTATTCTTGTATGCGATAAGGAGAATAGAATAAGAGAATTGAGATCTTAAATGGTCAACGTGGAAAATAGATAAAAAACTCAATTGGATTAAAAGACCCCCAAAAATTATTCTCCCCTCTATTTTTCTTATACATGTCCCAAATTTGTCCTTTCAATTGGTATCAGATCCATGGCTCACCTCTTTTCGATTCTCTATAGTAAAGCTACCCTCTTTTTAGCACTTGAGTATCTTTCCTGAGTCAAAAAAGAAGTGTATTTTGGGTAATGATTCTGTTACCTATATCTAGAAGTTGATATCTACAAATACAATAATGGACATGAAAAAGAAAGAGAATATACATTTGAAGAAAAATTCCATCTTATCTAAAGAAGTGGATGTATCTATTTCTCCATGCCTTATCGACAATGAAGACATATCAGACTTGGAATGTAATGACCGTATGGATCAAGTTTCTTCCAAGAAGAAGGATAACCTTCCTACCTATAGTGACAAATTGGTATGTGTTAGTATATTTATAATCATTCCTGAAGATAAAAATGATAGTACAATAGGTGATGGTGATTGATCTATAACTTTTCTAGAGTTTTCAGTTGATAGATTAAGATTTATTCTACATTTTATATATGAAGATAGATAATAGCTTGTTTTTGGAATATTTCTATATATGTAGGAAGATATAACTATTATGGAAGAAGAAATAGATGATTGGGAGAAGGGCTTGTAAGAAAAAATTATTGAATGCTTAACGATCTCCAAAAAAGTTGGATGCTTGGAATAAAAAAAGAGGTAACTTGAAATAAGTTCCACAAAATGGTGAAAAGATGTTAAAGAGAAATATTTAGGAAAAATGACTATATTAAAAAATATCCACTCACACGAATATAAATTTAAAAATAGTAATGATTTCAAGTGTTTACAAATAGAATAAATATCCAAGAATATCAAAGAACATGACTCTTTGATTCTGAACAATGTTATGTTGCATGAAGATGAAGTTGAAAGAATAAAAAAGGCATGTGAAGAAAATATGATTATGATTGAAAATCATTAAATCACCCCCAATGTGAAAATTTTAGAAATGGAATGTCAGTTGGCCAATTGTGAGAAGACATAAATTGAGTTGTCACAAATGAAAGAAATAGTTTCTACTAGTACTGAGTGTTCATTGTAGGATTTTAATACCAAAAGATCTCTTATATGTGATAAAAAGATCATGACATTATTCAATGATATATTATATGGAGTTGTGAAGGTAAGGATATCATCCATATCATATTATATTCATGTTTTTTAATATATTTCCACAGACAATTTAGATTGGAAGGAAAATTAAAAACATATATGGATTAATAAAGTTGATAAGATACCTACCACTATATCTAGGGTGGATATAAAAAATTAATTGAAAGGTAGTTCCCAAGAAAGAGAAAAAAATCTTGAATATTACTGCATAATCTAACACAGAAGAATCAAGAAATAAATATTTTTATGTCAATGTTGTTACAATAATAAATTTTGCCGTTGTGAATTAATTTTTTTGCTCAATCCTCAATATATAAAAGCACCAATGAAACTTATCTCACAAGGAAGAAAGAAATATAAGAATAAGAAAAATCCATAGGTCCAAAAGCTCAAATATATATATATATATATATAATGAAAATATATTTGGAATGGATGATTACATATGTGATTTATGAAATAATAGTGGGAACATGTCTGGTACATTCTCATCTCAAAACGTATCAAATGATGAGATGAAACGAAGATCACAAAAAATGACATGGAATTAAGAAGCAACCATGGGAAGATATAAAAAGAATTTTGTTGTTAGAAATCCACCCAGTAAGGTACTATATAAGAATGGTTAAAAAATCATGGATACTAAATCCACAAATATGAATGGTAGTGCATCCAAATAAACTAATAATTTTGATGACACTTAGAATAACCCTTGTTGAAGATCCAAAATTGCTGCCACAATTTCTAATAACCTATTAGTTATTTGAAAAAAACATGGAAGGATTGAGGAAACATGAATATGTATAGGATACCACTAGTGAAAAAGAAAAATAAAATATTCCACATGATGAATAAAAATTTAATGAGAAGTTTCATACAAAAGGAAACTCTTGTGTTAAATAAGTTATGCGTGGGAGTTGTAAGAAATCAGGCCGCATTGAAATGGGATTATTAACCTTGTTACCAGAATATGATGTAGTCCTATAGTGGAGTAATGATGTATCATTCATGAAAGTTGTTAAGAAGAAAGGTTCTCCACACAAATAAGAAGAGGATGTGAATAGATCTGCTCTACCTCAGTATAAATCAAAACATATGTTAAGACTTGAAAGATTGAAGAGTTGATTAAATGGAGAAACATAGTTGAGAAAAAAATTTCAATCATGCTATTCATATTAATTAAGAAAACATGATCCATATTATTCAATTATTATTTTTATATATGTTTATAATTAAGGTATTTAAAGGTGAATAATGTTCTCATGGTTAGAATCTGAGAAGTAGTGAGTGATATCATTTTTTGATAGCATAGTTGAAGAAGTGACATTCTATGAATGATTAATCAATGGATATTAGAATATTAATATGATGAATGATATTATTTGATGACGATTAAGAATGTGATGTTCAATTATTTAAATACACGATAAATAATATTCTATCTTCATTTGATCCTAATTCATGATATTTTAGAGAGAAAATGTTCTAGAAGATCATCCTTGGTGAGGTGGTAAAAGGTCTCAAATATGGATAATCACAAGTTGAAGACCCATTATGGTGTATTATATATACTATAATTTCTTGAAGTCCATTGTTTATGAGATTCCTCATTATGAAGGTGTTGAGAAGTGTTTCGCTTGAGGGGGAGGAAAATAAATATCCTTATAGAATTATTATTCCAATTAGTATCCAATATGATTATCTGTAAATTATATGAAGATCATGACATTAAAAATGGTATGTCTCCTAATGTCTCATTCCTGGTTATAAAAAATAACAAACCATTTACAGAAGGGGAATAATTTAATTATTTAGTGACATGTGTAGAATAGATGTGTTCCAAGGTTACTTATCTTTCTTATTTCACTTGAAGATTTTTGATTCATCTATTAAAGTAATTGGAGAAGATTCCAGTTGATTATTATTAAAAAGTTTCATCTCACATTTAGTAATTTCCTCCTAGAATAAATGTGAACAATAATTGAAGAAAAGTATATTAGTTCTCGTTTCGTAATGTATCATGATAAATTTTCAGTAGAAAACATTTTTTTCCAAATTAAATCCTTTAACATTCTACAAAGATCATTGGTCAAGTAGACATAGACTGAAATTATAGACAACACGTTTCTTTAGTATGGGATGATACCCTTTTTCCTGTGATGAATGTATTTCTTTTCAATACATGGGAGAGAAAGTGAAATGAATGTTTGATAAGTGAATGGGTGAGAGAAGATAATAGTTCCATATATTGTTACATTCATTTGGAAGGATCCTTGAAGTAATTTAAATAAAATCAATAGGGGGGATTAAAGATCCCAATTTGTGTATAAATTTTATTTTTTGTTATATGATTGTTATTAGTTATCAATACAAGCAATTATATTAGAATATATAATTTTTGTCAATATGAAGAATTAGTTTCAATGTTAATGGATCATGGATAATGACCTCAATTCATAAAAATTCAAGAAACATCATTTGATAACACTACGTTTCAAGGTGAAGTTTGGAGAATTGTTATGGATTCATTAAAAGAAATTGGGTTCCATGGTTTAGTAATTATCCTTTTCAAATATAATGAAACACATATATTTTTCAATTACCACAAATCAAAATTAGGATGTAAAACATGTGATGATTTATTGATAAAATAAAGGGGGAGAATAATTGATGATAATCATGTTGATAATCCAGTGGGGAGGAAAGTTTTATTCAATTGTATTCAAGTTTTATTAGGATGAAATATGTTGCTGGAAGTTAGGGAATCTAAAATACATTCCCTCAAAAATCTGGTGATGCTAAAGGTGATGGATCAAATTTTAAATATCAAGGTAGATGTGGATCTTGATGGAAGAAATCAATTGGTTTTGGGATAAAGATAATTTTGGTAAGAAAATGGCTGATTAATTAATTATGTATCAATTTATTTGTTATGATAAATATATATGACTAAAAATCTGTATGGTTGGTGTTACGAAATCATATTTTTATGACAGCTTCATTTCCAGGTGTTTTCTAAATTATTACAGTAAAATATATAAAGAATTAGGCTAGAATCGTGAAAGGGTGTTTTCATGGAATAAAACATCATAAAAATGTTAAAGTATTGGGTTTGTTAAATTTTAGAACGCGATTCATGACGAAGTGGATCATCACATATGGTGATGGTAATCTTTGCAATTATAAGAAGTGGATCATCATGTGTGCAATATTGTTTTGACAGTGATCTCTAGGAAAACAACATATATTAGAGGAGCATCACAAATGGAGGATCACTATGAAGATATTTATGAGTGATCTAAAAATTTCACTACAAGAAGTATGGAATCATGAATGGGAGAGACTATAAATATGAAGCAACCCCCACTTTATTTTTTATGAAAAAATAGAGAATGTTCAGAATCAATCTGATTTTGTTTAGGAAGCGGAACTCTGTGGTGATGGAATTCTATATGATCTGGAGAATTATAAAAATAAATATAATGTCATGAATGATTCTAATGACTCTAATTAACGAGTGATTCATGATGATGGGATATTCCATGGTCACTCAGTGAGCTCTGTGAAGTCAGCTTGTTCCACAAAGGAATTGTGCTTTGTGAAGGTTGTAAGATTCAAATGGGAGTTTAATGAATAATAGTTTTTAATATCTGGTTTAGGTGAACTAGTGATTGGGTATAATACACCTATCATTAAATAGGTGAGACCATATTTTAATTATTTGATACACAATATACATACAATATAAAGCACACATAGTTTGTATGTTTGAAGAAAAACAAGACTTCCAACTAAACTCATATATGAACCAATCTAGAAGAAAATATAACGTATACCGATATACTCTTGTGTTGGATTTTATTATTGAAATAATAAAATAAGTAACTTCTTCATTATTCCATATTATTGTGTGTATAAGAATAAAAAGAGTGGTCTATCTATATTTTGTTATTGAGGCCATATCATTTGTGATTATGCTATGTTGAGATGATCATTATTATTTTGATGATCCCAAAGTAGTTATGTGATTATAGTTGGATTAGAAAGAGGGGATTCAGTGAAGTTGGATTCATACTGAAGAAGAAAGATAGATCAAGACACTCTAATATTATACTACATATATTTGTGTGTCATAGATTAAAGAAAGAGGAGGAAGTTAATGGCCAAATTTATATTAGTTTATTATCACTTTGGTCAGGGATAATTCAGTCCATTAGTATACAACATTCATATTATTATGATTTATTGAAGAATAGGATTGTGAAACCTTTAATTCATAGCTTGGAGAAGACAATAAGAGTTAATTTTGTACTATTAGGCATGAAACAAGTGAATTTTAGAAGAACAATGAAGAACTGTGAAATTAGATAGGACCCAATATGCGGAGTACATTCTTGGTGTTACAAACCCTTATCCAAAAAGATTAGACTGTTATGGGAAGCAGTATAAATATCCAAAAATGTTATATAAAACACACACTATTGAATTTTTTACATAGTCCTACATGGGTGTAATGTTATATCATACTCGTTGTAATCCATGAAAAATGACTGTTTTTTATTTTATTGGATGGTTTGAATTATTTATGACCATGCCATAGAATGGATACTCTTATTGGGTAGAGAACCTTATAAAATCTTCATATTCTAGTCTTTACTTGTTTAATATTATTGCATGAAATAATAAGAATATAATAAAAAATCATGATAATAACAAGAAAAACAGGTAAAGGGATAAAAATAAAATTTTTATTAAAAATCCCCTAACACTAATTCACCACTGAATTAGTGTTAGACATATCCCAAACTAGTCCTTTCACTTGAAATGTTTTATTGTATTTTTTCCATGGTATTTAATGTCCCATGAACCCTGGGAATCAGTTTATGAGCCTAAATATATTGTGATTTCCTAGAATGCATGGGAATCAATGGCTATGATAGGTGAGACCCAGGGATTTTTTATATGTCTAATTAAAAATTTCATAGTATTTTGTGTTGGATTCATGGTTTGTATAACATCCATTATGGGTGATGCAGTAGCGAATTCCTACTGATGGATCATAGGATCTTACAACAGAGTTTATGATATCATGTATGAAGGAAGGATTGCAAGTCTAGGGGCTATTTCATTCAATGATACCTTTTTTTAACTCCATGTCACTAGGACTCAAATGAAGATACTTGTAGAATATTGTGAATGCCAATGATACTTGAGATTCAAATGGAGGTAAGAGGTTTTGGGTGATAACTTATCCTCATTTATGGTTATTAAATATCCCAAGGGTGACTATATAATCACCTAGATCAATGCATAGGATACCTACCCGGGATAAATTGGATGCATTAGATATGGAATAACTATGGGGATGAGTGCATTGGATGCCTAGGAGATTGATTGTGGGATATGAGAAGGATATTACCATGGCATTTTCTATGTTTTATAAGAATTATTTGTGCATATATAATGGATTTATTTGGTCCTCCCTCAAATATAAATAATATTTCATCCTAAAATTGATAATTACCATGTACATCCATGGGGTTCAACCTGAAGGCTTGTGGATGAGGGATTCCATGTGATGATCTAAGGTCTAGAGCTGAACATGACGAAGGCATGAGTGTTGGATCCCCAATGAGTTAATAGTGGTTCCCCTAAGATAATTATCACACTTAGAGACACTCCAAAACTGATTAAATAAGGTATTTTATACTGGGGCCATTTACCTAGGGATTCATGATGGTTATTGGTATTTTAGTGGATATATATAATTTCTATTGTGTTTGTTTGGATAATAGATAAAAAATTACTACAATGTTCTCATAAACATTATGAAAATAGTTCAAAGTTGGTATTATTGTATATTTGTTTTATTTTATTCAATATTTTATTTAGTTTTATTGATCGTGTCACATGAACTTCTCACTACACTTATAGTATAGTATTAGACCATACGTGTGTTTCCCTACCAAGTCATGTAATCACACCATTCTCAAGACAACATTGCACTACAATACCTGAGAATCCTTTATATGGTTGTAGGTTTGGGTTGGGATGACGCATGATATTTTTTTATTGAGTTGGATAGATTAGATGGTCGAGAGACTGGGATGTGGTATTTATGTATCCCTATTTTATTTAATTTCATGTGAGTATAAAAACTCGAGTTTGTGTGCTACATTTAATTTTTTTATAACATAATTTGATGTATTTCAATTTCCTGCATTATATTTTATTTAGTTATTTATTTTAAATATTATGCACTCTGATTCATGGAGTATATTCTACAAACGATACCTCTCTATAGCCTCATTTATAGTCTGTAGCCTTTGGTGTTTAGGGAGCCACACCTGATGTCAAGATGTTTTTTTCCAGGTATGTTTCGGAGTTTTTCAAGAGGGTAATTTCACTGTATTATAATAATTTACACGTTCATAAGTTTAAAACATACTATCAAGTCACCATACACATTCTAATGACCTAAAATAAATAAAATTTATCCTTCAATATTTCTAGTGAAAATCATTCTAATTAATATAGATAAAGGTTATTTAATCATAAAGTTTTCATAAAAATTAATTTTTTTAGAATTTCACAATAAAGAAAGAAATAAATACAATTAAATTACTTATGAAATTATTTATCAAATCATACAATATTACAATGAAAATTTCCATTAACATAATTAATTTAATACTTTCCATTTTTTAAAAACAGTTGATCTATCTGATATTGAAAAATAAAAAACTAAAATTATATCTTTGAGAAACAAAATATATATTTTTCAACATAAAATGATTTTTTATGGAATAAAAAATTACTATGAACCATAAGAAATGGAAAATAAGCCAATGAAAATTGTTAAAATAAATTCTTATGAACATGATCCCTCAAAATTATATCATTAATTATAATTTTATTCATATAACACTCTAAAAATTAAAATGAAATTTCACATTTCACAAATTTGTTAATTAAATAAAAACCATATAATTGAAGTCACATGATTATCCCATTACAGTTAAATTGACTTAGGAATTTTTTTGAATCTTAATATCAAATTGTAAAATTAATAAATTAAGTTGATAATACACAAATTATATGAATAAATAAATATTCATAAAATGAAAAACTATTATAAAATGGAATTAACATATCAATAGAATTAATTATATACTATTTACATGACATCATTTATGAAAATTATCGATTTTCATAAAAAGATATGTTTCAGTAATTTCATTGAAAATTATTGGTTTCAAAACCATATTGATTATGTTTAACTCACAGATTTTATGTCAATTAAATTTTAACATTTAATAACATGAAAAATTTAATTTACAAATTGATTTCCTATACTTTCACTCAATCAAAAAAATTTAATTAAAATTATTGTTCCCCTTAAACAATAAACATTATAATCATTATTTTACTTTTTCAAAAAAATTCATTTCCTTTGAAAATTTTTTAAAAAGCCACCCAAACCCCCTATTTAAAATAAATGTATCAAAATAACATTTAAAAATAAATCAATATAAGTCAACAAGAATTCACTAAATAAAAAGTGTTATAAAACTAAATAGAACATAAAAAATGAATTGAAACACAATACTAAATAAATATTTAATCAATTTAATACTATCAATCATTGATAAATAATTTATTTATAATCATGAAAATTCATTGAATTGATATAATTAATATTTAATTAAATAAATTAAGAAATGAAATTTCACAAAATGAACATGAATTTATAAGAATCCTCAACATGAATATAGAAATGGAAAAGGCAACCAAAAAAGGGGCTAGTATACTCTACTAACTCCTAGACTCCCATGATAGCTTGAATAATTTAGATAATGAGGATAACTAGGAATGTTTATGGTTTAATCCTCAAATTTTAATGATCCCACTACCACCCACCACAACCTGAACAACCCGATCACATTCTAATTATATTTGTTAATGCATTTACATGAACAAACATAAAAAAACAAAATTATTCAACAAGAAGTCCTAAATAATATTTATGATCATTTCAATCCTAAAAGAAGTGAAATTAAATCAACAATATTATTGTAAAATATTTTACCCATAAAAAATATAATTTTATAATGAGAAAAAAATATGTGGAAACATTAATATTATACATCCAACCATATTAGAGAAATAATAAGTCATCAAATTATTGGAAAAGAGAATAAATAAAAAAATTAATTGACTTAGATTAACATTAAATAGAAATAAACATCGATATAAATCTACATGAAACATGAAATCTTATGGTCCAATCCATATTAATTGAATAATTTTAGTTTTCACATGTACAAAAATGAGGGAAAATGTGATATATATATACCCTATTGATATATATAAGCTGTGAGTATAATAATTAAAGGAGGATATCTTAAAGTGATAATTGTATATCTCATACAAAACAAACCATGGTCCACTATTTTTAAATGAAACATTTAATAATTGGATTTATAATTAAAAAAATAAAAATAAAAAGTATAACATACAATTAAACAAGTTTTATAATGGAATAAAATTCATATTTTATAAAATAATTTCATGTGTGTAAAATAATAATAAGTGTCTAAAGTGAAATAAACTCATCATGGGAAAGAAAAAGAGAACTATGGTCAGACAACCTAGGGTCACCATACAAATATAACAGGGGTTTGTAAGATCCCTTAGGTAGTGTATCACCAAGACCAAGAATGAATTTTATATGTGTGTAACATTATTTATATCTTCTAGACATGGTTTTCTATGTACTATAATATTCCCTTGTAAATCTATATTAAAGAGTTATCCTCTCCCTATGGTCTTCCATCCACTTGTATGGACCCATAGGAAACAGTAATTACATACTCATTATTTATTTCATGGCTTTTAATAGAAAAATATAAATCATGAAACCATATATTTTCTATAAAATTCATTCTTCCATGAAAATCAAGTCTCATATAATTACCTCTGGTAAAGTTTCCATCATGAAGACAAACATTTATATTTTTAGGAATAAAAATTAAGTAATCCAAACACTAATTTATCCAAGGTTATTATTCCAAAAATTAAATTATAATGTGATTATAAATCATGTTTATCACTTTTTAAATCATCACTAATGAATTAATAAAAAATTATAAAATTAATTTTCCGAACAACCTTAAGTTATTTTTTTAATAAAATCT
Source organism: Viscum album (assembly GCA_963277665.1). Taxonomy (NCBI): domain Eukaryota; kingdom Viridiplantae; phylum Streptophyta; class Magnoliopsida; order Santalales; family Viscaceae; genus Viscum; species Viscum album. Next base: position 1,854,720,005 of record OY728157.1, read on the forward strand.
CATTTACATAACACTAAACTAATCCCTTTCCATATCAATTCACATATAAAATTAAATCATAAATAAGAATTTATTCATAAAAAATAAATATTTAATCACAATTTAGTATAGTTAAAACTTTTTTTTAAAATTATAAATAATCAAGGTTAATGATGTATAAGAAGGAAAAAAATGTCACATACATCTTTGGGCCTCTTTTAAGAATTCTTATTGGATAATAGCCATGAAATAACACTCATCTATACCTAAGGTTTTATAAAAATAGCAAAAAAATTTGAATAAAGAAATTTTCATTTGAAAACTTATAAGTATGAATAATTAATAGTAATTTGTGAGAAAATGGGGGCCACTAATTAATTATAGATAACACATTGAAAAATTCTCTATATCGTGAAGGAAAATCCTTATGGGTTTGGGAATTTTTCCATGACATTTAAACCCTTCACAAGTATATAAACCCTTTAATAGTGAAAATGTATAATATATGAGAGAAATAATAGAGGGGGAGGAGGAGGAGGAGGGGGGTTCATACCATGATTACATTGATTTTGGTGGAGGAAACCCTAGGTAGAGAATATGTAAAGAAGATCTAGATCACCCTACCATAGTGGGTTACATTCAGATGGGTGGAGGAAGAGGGGTTTTACCCTCTTTTACATTATATATTATTAATTATACATATTATTTTAATTATAATCATTAGATAATATCCTAAAACATTATAGGATATCTAAAACAAATTTTTACACTAAATTTTAATTAATACTATGTAATAAATAAAAATTATTCTACAATAAATATGTATTTGAATATCCATAGATAAATAATAATATTAATAATAAAAAAGTTATATCACCTAATAATATAGTTATATTTAATAGTAAAACTCAATTAATTATTTGATGCAACATTAAATATTTATATGGATATATTAAACACATAAAATAAAAATAATAACATTAAAATAAGTAATTATATGATGTATTAAGAGGTGACATGAAATTTGATGCTCTGAGTGAACTCAAGAAATACCTAGTCACCTTGCATGGAAACTAGGACCATTCAACACAACCATGAGACAACTAATATTTATTAAATTTCTTAAATACCTCACTATTTAACATATATTTTATCATCAAATTTATAATAAAACAAAAAATGGAAATTAGGATGTCACAATCATGGTGATAGGAGAGCTTGGGGTCTGGATCTTAATTGGATATTATGACATAGGGTAGTAATGAGAGTTATTATAAATAATTATGGTTTAAAAAGGTTTTGGTTCATAGTGATGGAGGATGTTGGGTAGCATCACTCAGAGTAGTCAGGGTTTGGGTGGTCTTGGTATAAGATTAGGCTTGAGATAGATTCATGAAAACAATCATAATTTTTTCAAATCATTGAGAGGGTTCATATAATGATTAAGGTATAATTTTTGTGAAATCCACCATATAATGTTTTTATATTGGTTCCTTAATCTCAATCTTATTTGATCAGGTAGTTCAGGATTTGAGGATTTTGTTATTTTATCTAATAGAGATGCTTTTTAATTTTATTCCCATATAGGAGCGATATAATTGTTTTAGTGGTATCCAATATGAATGATTATGATTAGTGGTTATGGGAATATTTTTGGTTTCTATATATTTGAGGTTTTTAGTTTTGATGTGATCCTTGGGTTTAATTAGTGGATTATTATTTAGTACATATTGACTTCTACTAAATATAGGTATCATTTAATACTTTCATGTTAGAATATTTTACCTTTATTAGAGAGTGTAATGAAATAGAAGTTCATTGGAGACATGATCACAAGTATTTGGGGACTATTATGATATAGTGTGTGAACATTTATATAATGGATAAAGAGGATACAAGACAAGTAATTTTCCAAATGTCACTAACATGTTTCAAGGATCATTTATTCAAAACTACATAGGGATGTTTCTGAATACATTGGTAATGTATATGATTTATTATATTATATATATCAATTCAATATTCATTCCATTATATCGGATGTATGCACAAAATCCTATAGTTATTTAGTTTTTTATAATAGAGAGGTGAATGGATTTAATTTCCTCTTAGTGGTCCCTTAAAGTGAACCGATTTTATTTACCCACAAAGGTGATGGAATTCTCCCTTATGTAAGGATTATTAAAGGTTGAATCCATTGATTGTTAGGAATGAAAAACCACTTCCTTGAAAAGACAACATATTCGATTAGCTGATGGGATCCAAGTAGTATTCATGAATGAACTAAGTCTAGAATATCAATAGTTATGGACTTGGAGAGAATATATTCAATAAAATACCTTTATGAGAAGGTGTGGATTATTATTTTTCCCATGATATCATTTGGTTGAAAAATAATATTACCTATTTTTATAGCCTGGTTTAATAAATTCGTAAATCTATTCTTGGATTTGATTGTGCTACTTTTTTATCATATTTTGATGTAATTGAGATATAGGAAGACAATGATCAATATCATGAGATCATTTCAAACAAACCAATGGAATATAATTCATATTCCAAAGTCCTGAAGTTTCATTTATATATTTGAATGTTAGGATCCTTTTGAAACAAGATATCATAAGTAAGGATATTTTTATACCCTATGAATGTCAAGGATATTGTTTTTTAGGAGTTACCAAATTTTTTTTGAGATATAAAGATTCCCAGTTGGAAGGATAATAATTAATATTTCAATAGGAATTCCCTAGATTAGTTATTTCAATGATGGAACTTTTTAAGAAGGGTTTAAGTTCAATACATTTTAATATTATGGGTTCAACTTTATATATCTAAATGATATAATTATGAACCAAAAAATAATGACCATAACAATAATAGTTATAAATTATATTTTTTAATGGGTTATGTGTTTGTATTATAGTAGTGTTGATATAGGATTAGTAAATTTTCTAAATGGGTATAAAATGTTGAGGATAAATCAGTAGAACTACCTTATGCATGATTTATAGAATGATGTGGTTTTTTATATATTCTGTTACTGACACCTTTATCACTTGGGTGAAAAGGTTGTATAGTAAAATGAATATAATATCCTTATATATATATATATATATATATATATATATAGAATGACTTAAACCATAAACATGGAAGTTAGGTTGTTTATCTTTCTCTATCCTCAAATTATTTATATTTTCAAAACAAAAAATAGTGTTATATGGGAACGAAGTAAAACATAAAACATCTAGTAAACAAAAAATAGTTAGAAAATCCATTAAGAACAACAATATGATAAAGCAACCCAAAATAAAATAAAATGGGTTGGTCTAACCACCATCATGATCCCAACCCAAAAGTACATTAATGAGGGTCGCTGCGACCTCATATATATGGAAATAAATTCATTAATCACCACAAGTGACATTAATTATGGGAACCCTTGAGCTTCATAGTGTCAAAAAACACCACCTCACACAATCTTTATTAAGACATCTCATCATTTACATCATGAAAAAAACTCAATAAGAACCCCAGTTCAATAATAATCACTATCATATATAAGTAACACCGTATACAACCAAAATATGGAAACCCCATGAGATGTCATCAGTCACTACTGATACCACAAGAAAAAAAACACATGCTGATGGAGAATCGCCATATCCACCAATCCTAAGACCAAATTAACCCATCTAAACTCTTTTGAAGGCCATCACTATGTAGACACTCTATGTCACCATTAAAATAATAATTTTGATATTATAAATTCAAAATCAATGAATAAAGAGAAATTATACGGGGAAACTAGGAGACAACGTAGCTTCTGTTGTAAGGTTGAGAGGCATGGGGAGGACTAAAAACCACTAGAGGACATAGGTTTCTATGAGTTATGTGTTGATTAGATATAATTAGGATCAAGTTTCTCATAAATTTAGTTGTTAGTGGTAGTATATGGTCATTTTAAAGGATATTGACCTTGATAATTACATGTTTTCGGGTAGAGTGACCCCCAAAACCTTGGGAAGTAATCCTCAATTCATGGTATTGTGAATAAAATTTAGTTTTTTGTATCAAAATGGAGTTTTATTATTGATTTATTAAATAGTGTAGAGATGACACATGATTGTTACTATGAGGATTGTATGATCCTATATATATAAGAATGTTTTGTAGTTTCTATCAAATTTCATGATGTAATGATTATGGATTCAAATTCCTTGAGATAGGTTATCCAACTAAGGCTAACCAATAGGTATCATGATGTTTTTAGAATATGTTTGGACATTGGGATGAATGACATTACAAATTTTATCTTATTTTGTATCACCTATCAATAGTTGTTGGCTACGATCAATGAAATTTTACGTATTATTCATCTGCGATCCATTATCATGAGGAAATGAAATTATAAGTTGATATATTATATGATTAGGTTTTTGAGGTTATCTCATGAATGTGACGTGTTATGGGTGAATAAGGGATAGTTGATGAAGATCGAACATTCCTGACTTATCCAAGATACCCAATCAATGATTATGTTATGTAGGATTTACATTTATAATCTAATATGTCAAAATGGTGTGTTGAACACCATGTTATCAAATAATAATCCAAAATTTATATATTTATTCTTTAGATTGCATAAGACATTAAATAATCTTGTTTTTTTAGCATTGATTAATATTAATTGATTTATTTGTTATATTCTATGGATTTTAGTTGATATCCTTAGGGAATGCATCATTTATTTGGGAGTTTCATGGGATAGTTATCTTGTATTAGTGTTTTAATACCATATTAGATAATATTTTTTTATATGTCACTAGTTTAATCCCTATATTGTAGGTTAATTTGATGAATTGTGTGATAGATATAGGTAGTTAAATATTTTATTACTAGGTTGACTATCATGCAGTAGATGCCAAAGAGTAATTGACTGAATTAGTATTGGATATTTATTTCTCAAATTAGTCATTAATATTACATTTAAAGATAATGACATACTCAAGAGATTGTGGTGGGTGACCTGGTACATCTGAGTTTTTCCACTGAATTAGGACATCAATTGGTATAGAAATAGGAAAAGCAAGTCCATAGGTTCATAGATCCATTTGTTGTTATTAATAGGATTCATGTAGTTGAATACAAATTATAAAGTAATAAAAGATTAAATTTAATTCATGATATATTCAACATATATTAGCTTTAGAGATATCATCCTAACCCTTCCCACATGCGCATCACCAAAAATGTCATATTATATGTTGATGTATCATTCAAGGAATGATTAATTTGTATATTGTATTAGAGAGAGAAGATCTTATATGGAAAAATAATTCATCTAATATGCATGTAGTGGATTAAAGAGATTATCTTGGGTGAGACATGGGAGTGAGAAATAGATATGTGGGCATAATACCTAGAGAATATTGTTGATGATGCTTTATAACGTATATTAAGGATGATTTTATAAACTACAGTTATGTTATAACCCCTAATATATTATAAAGAACGATAATATTTATCATTACCCAAACTATCTATATTTTAATGGTTTTGGGATTTTAGATTAGTTATTGAGAGATTGGTGTCAAAATATGAGAAGAGAATCTTTGTTTTTCATTTTTGATATGATGAAAAATGAAATCAAGAACCGCTTTCTCATGCTCCAAATTACCCAGTGGACAAGGTAGAGGGGGAAATTAACCATGTAGGCCACAAACTACACAAAAACCCCTATATAAGTACATAATTAGTTACTAGGAACCAATTTCATGTGGAATAGGTACCTACTGTCCAAAGGGTTTTAAGTAAAATTTTAATCAAAAAAATAAATTTTTATCAATTTTTTTAACATCCTCATTGACATTAATTCATCTCAAGCACAACAACCCCTTGTTTTTTCACACCCTTCCAAGTGGTAGCTACATAACTTGTGGTTATAAGAAATATTCCAATCTTATGGGACTATTATATTTATGATAAATGATCGTCACTCATCTATTCTTTAATTATTGTTCATTCATCTTCACACCTCCATTTTTTTAGTTTTTTTTCTTTTTTATTTATTTTTTAAATTAAACTAATAAAAATAATTTTTATGGATATGGTTTAACTAAGAATAGGTTGGTGGTATTCAAAACTTCACATCAGTTTACATGACATTTATGTATACCATGGCATGTGAGGTTAGGAAAATAAACCCAAATTACTCAATATGGAAAATATTTTAAATCATTTTGTCTAAAAGATAAAAGATGGTATTTTTTGAACCCATGGTATTAGATAACCTTAAGGATAATATAATAATTACACCAATTTACACTTTATTCGAACTAGGGTTTTCTATATTACATGTTATAATATAGTTATACATGATAGGTTCCACTAATCGTTATTTCATAAGGATTGTGAGTTTATGAAAGAGGATAAAATAGAGTTATCTAGAATATATGATCTTGGGTCTTGGTATATTAATTATGATATTCATATAATTCATTAGTAGAAAGAATTATTTCTATATACATTTAAGATTATATATTTATTTTTTACATATACAACGAATAGAGAGAGATGGTTATGTGCATGATAACCAACTTTATATTTGATTTTAATTATTGTTGGACATTATGAAACACATTATGATAAATTTTTTATAATTTCTTATTAATGTACTAAGTGATATGATTTGAGAGGTAGTGATATGGGTTGTTACGACCTATTTTCGTTTATATTGATCTGATATGGAATTACATTCCATGTAATTCAATATTTCCTCATGTATGGGATGATATCACCATTTACATAATGTGGTATATATATTAGGATAGAATGGAAATTTTTTTGGATGTTGATTATGATATGTTATTGTATGACCACTTACATCTTTATTTATCACATAATAGAATATTATATACACTTTTATTTTATCACCCAAGCAAAGGGATATTATGAAAACCTAATCAAATTTACATGTAAATGAAAAACATTCCAACATGTGATGAGATAGTGATTGGAATGGAATGATATTCCCTCATTTAATTGATGTAGTTATATTCATGGGATGTTATGTGCACTTTGGGTTGATGTGGTTAGAGTCAAGGGTAAATATTACAACATGGACTTAGTCATGAATAATGTATGATTAATGAGTTCGTTGAAAGAATTCCAAATGATGATGAAATTTAGTGGGTATTTAAATAGAATACACTAAAAAGATCTTATTCATAAATGATTTCCTATATTATTTTATACTGAAAGATGGGATACTGTCTAGGAGATTCAAAACGAAGTAGTGAATGAAATATTTAGAGGTGGATTTATTTTGAGATTTTTTCTACGTCTACCATGTTTTTATTTTCTATTTTGAAGAACATGTGTTATATAAAACATTATCGCTACATATTCCCATTGAAAATTTGATACAAAATCTGGGTAACATAAAAAATAATAGGTATTAAAATTTTATGCGTAGATTGATATTAGAGGATAACCATGACTTTATCATAGGTATGACTATATAGTGGCCCCAAGGGTTGCAGAAAAGGAAATAAAAAGCCACAATATAAATATGATTAGTTCAAGTATTATGTAAAATTTTATTTGAATAAGGGTTATGATATGATCGAGTTGAACAATATTATAAATAATATTAAATTCCATAGAACCTCCAATTTTTTTGAGACTTTATTTTTCACTAATACTCATAATTTTGATTTTTTATATCGCACAATGGTAGAAGCATCGAGTTGTTCAAATAAATATCTGGGATTCTATATGGGGACCTACATTACCTTAGGAATTTCATCAGGTAACATGGTTCTATTTGTTAAAAAATAAAATATTCCATTTTCAAGGGAGTTCTAAATTCTTATAGTGGTATGTTTGGAATCACTGGAGTGTAAAAAAATATAAATCTAGATGGATTTTTTCATTAAAGGAAAATATAGACCAATTAAGTTATTTAATATTTTTTTGAATGTGTATAATAAGTGGAATGAGAAGTGCACAATCCAAGATATGAACAGGGTTTAAATATATATAAACCTAATGTATAAATGAGATAAAAATTGAACAGGTCTTGGGTATGGAGAGTAGGAGAATACCATTGAATTAATTAGGGTACCACACTCTTTGATGGTAATTTAAATATATATTTTTAGTTCCTTTTCATTAAAATAACTGATTAGATTACAAATTAGAAGATAATATATATATCTTTTGTGGTGATGATAATTATTTCAAAAAGTATCTTATCCTCCATTCCCATGGACTTTCATTAAATTTTACACACTCATAATGTTGTGGATAAGAATATCCGGAATATTATGAACGGTATTATCTGAGATTCACATCTGGATACAAGGTAGAATTAGGATTTGTTTTCTTAGATGGAAAAACAAATTATGGAGGAAGGCATCAGCTTGTAGGATCTATAAGAGAACATGTATCTCTTAGATTCCAAAATTATTCTGGAAATTATTAAAGTAAATTATATGTGAGTGTCATAAAATAAAATTTTGGATATTAAAAAACAATAATGTTTCAAAAGTAGGGAATAATATCTTCCTTGTTGATATATATAAAGGGTTACATTGATCTAAAAAGCAACAAATATCACTTGGTTATTGTTCCTAAGGGGATAAACTTTTGGAGAAAAAACTAGGAAGGTAACTCATTGAACTCCCCCCAACTAACGTATCCATTTCATAATCCTTAGATAAGATTAATTCCATCTATAGTTCATGAATTTAGCCCCCAATACATAGAAATATATCCTCTTTAAATACATTCATAAGATAGTTTATGTCAATCATATTCAATTACTCAAAATAGATCAAGAAGTATCACTATATGATTTTCTAGAATTAATTCATGAAAAAAAAGATATGAATAGTGGGTGGGATGGCTTTGGTTTGAGGAGAAACGAGTAAAATATAGCTTTTTCCTTTACCCAATTTTTACCCATGCCATAATTATCAATATAGATGTGTATCAAAATGAGATAATGTCTTATCTAAATTATCATATTGTGAAGATTTGAATATGAATATGGTTACCAATTTTTTTTTCAAATGCGAATAGATGAGGACTATGTTTCTTAATCACAATTAGTGAAGGAGTTTTATGGCAAGGTGTTATTCTATACACACATTCATGTAAAAATAGTTTCATGGAATCTCTATTTCAAAAGTTGAGATGAAATGTCACTATAGAGTTATGATGATATGATTTTTGATCATTTTTAAATCTTATAACGATGCTTTTAAAAACAATAATCCTTAAAGTCCGCCCATCCAGATTTCAAATGAGTGGTTTATCATATTATATCTCATTTAACATATCAAATGTAGAGGGATTACACTATCCCTTAGAAAAATATTTGCTTGGATAATTAAATAGGGTCATAGAAATTAGAATTATGGCACTAGATGAGATGGTGAACTACTATGAATTGATTAATACTCAAAAAACATTGATCATACAAGAATGGTATCATGAGAGGAGGAATCGTCATCTAGGATGGCTTTGTCTTAGTAGTCCATGAATTAAGTGAATTCTATTGTCTAGAAAACTATGTGATTATTAAATAAAGAACATTACATAGTGTAATATCCATTTTTAATAATCTAAACCATCAATTTTTTTAGGTGGAAACAAACCCTACCTTAGTTAATATATTTCTTTCATGAACTATCTTTATATAATTTTTCTATAGATTATCAGATTAGTGTTTACTAGAAGACAAATAGACACAAATGTTAATATATCAAACATATTTGGATGGGAACATTAGTTATGATGAGCTTGTAGGGTGAAAAACATTTTATTAATTCATTTACTTGTTATTTAACCCCAAATTATACTTTAATCGTTTGGTTGGATTCCCTTGGGATCCACTTTTTTAGACCATCTAGTGGTTCATTCTCACATAACAAAAAATTTAAATTTTAATGAATAATATTTTAATGCATAGGATGTTGTACCCAATTTCGATTGTATTTTATAGCCAATTACATTATACTATGATTTTATATAAATTTATTTATTTTATTTATTTTTTATGTTATGGGAAAAATCCATAATATTTCCTGACTTGATTCCAAATGGACTCGACCTGGGTTAGTGGGTAAACTGAGTGTGGCCCTAAAAACTATCCTATAGTATACCAAGGATTAGAGAATATATAAAATGTTTGAAATGAAAAAAATGAGTGGCATTAGCCTATAAATAACACAAAAATGTTATAAAATTTATAAAAATTATTTCCATAAACAAAAAATAATATGCAATCTATTGATAAAAAATTAATTTATTATGAATGTATGTCATAAAATAAAACAAAAATACAAGAAAACTATTACAATGAAAAAACAATCAATAAATCCAAATATTGAAATAAAATGTGTACAATCATTATAACTCACTTTTACATGAAATAATCTCTAAAAATAATACATGGGATATTCACCTCATTCTACGACCTATCAATTTTGAAAAAACACCATCAATAGAACCCTCTAAACCTATATTTGAAAGTATATCATATAAAGACACTATTCATTGTATTCCATCCCATATGGAGGAAACATCAAGTTAATATCAGAAATATATAATAAATAATGTGGTAAAATCATAAAACATAGTAATTTATACAAAAATGAAATCTTATAAGGGTAAAATTAATGAATTTAATCTAGCGAATTACCCTATACACAAATATCATCTTTCACTAGATGAAAACAAATTCAACTCTTATATCTATAAGTTATTATCAATAATTTAAATCATCAAACTATTTCATCCACATTTTCTCCAAAAATATCACTATCAAAATAAAAAGGTATATTTGATGTTTCACATTTTTTCCAAATAAAATAAGTCCAATGAGAGACAACAAAAACAACCCATTAATGTAACCCAGCACTTCATGTCATGAATAACATTATCCTCATGACCTCCTCATCATGACTACATTGACAACATAGACACATCATAAAGGATATCAACCACATTCCCTCATCCACAAGATCATTTCAACCACATATCTTTATCATAATCACATAAATCAATATTAAGGGAATAATGACTACTATTTGGCTATTAATGTGGCCTTGTACACAAGATTACATCCCCCAGGTGGTGTTTACTGAACATTTTGTACTCTCATCACATGAAATAACAAGAAAATACAATATAAAATATCCCACAAAATCTGAATATCCATAATAAATCAATAATCATTAATTATATTCATAACCATTTTATAATAATAAGGATTAATATACTATATAATTCATAAATATCATCATTGTACAATCCTTAAAATCATAAATCATATTGTGAATATTAAAAGACCAAGGTACTCATGACTGTAATCACATCACTATGCTCCATCTATGAAACCTCTTTTAGGGAGAACTATATAAATATAATTATTATATATAATCTATATCCTAATATGTTCGAAAAATGATCGATTATGACTCTCTATTTTATTCCGCAACAATTAAACAAGTTTTATATGACACAACAAGAATTTGTTAATCGAAATATAATATATTTTCATGACTATAAAATAATCTATTTGAAAGAACACCATCTATTAATGAACCACACTTTGCATACTCTACCTTCCTATAATACAAAATGTATAAATGAACACATATCTAGAACTATTTTTTCATATCATAAAATAATACCAAGAATAATATCCTTACTAAACTAAATTATATATTATCATTCCTTACCGATATATTAAATTCAAACTCATCACTATATATATCTCATGTTATACCCCTGAAAAACATAAAAAAATAAATATAAGTGTAATAAAAGTAATATTTCATCAATATCCACCTAAAATTTAATTAATTATATAAATTCCAATACAACCTCACTTTATCATATAATGATTTCCTAAATCATAATATCTCATGAGATAATTATTATTTTCAATAAACCATCATATTATTTTCTTTTCTCCATCAATAAGATACCACATAATCAAACTCAAAAATGATGGGGTTTTCAAAGTCTTGTTGTGCATCTGGATCATTGGAGATGTCACCATACTACCTACACCCATACATATGTCCAAATAATTTTTATTAATTTCAATATACTTGGAAATTCAATTCACATAATGAATAGTGTTGTTGCAATCTACAAATGAAAATGAGTAAATAGGGTACCTCATATTTATTTGGGATGGGTAGTCTTAAATCACAACACCAACCACCTTTAAATACTTAAAGGACCCCTCAATAAATAATATACTCCCTCAACACTATTACCATATTGGTCTAAATAGAAAAAAATAATCATTTTTTACAGACACAATTATAGAATTAATATAATTTATTTCAAAAAAACATGGCGACACTTTCCAAAGACCAAAAAGAAGAATCAAATATGATTCCTTCTAAAACTGAAATACAAACTAGTAATAAATTTTTACATTGCATGGTCATGTCATGAACCTCCCATCAAGGATTACATAAAATAACATAGTCATCCTCAACTTCATATGTCTATCATGACTACCTACCCTAACAAAAATTTAAATTAAAACATCAATAGATCCTCATGATATACATCCATGAAAATATGGAAGCACCTAAAAAAGACTCTAAAAAACAATATGAATAGGATACATCCACAAGACTAAAATTGGAAGAATGACACACAATAAAACTAATAGATTCCAATTATTCTCAATAATTAAAATTCCAATTAAATTAGCTATTCACACACTTAACAAATAGTAACCAGACAATCATGTCTATAAATTACACTAAGGATATAAATGGACTCAAAAAACACATAAATCAAAAATATTTTAATAGTTATCCATTTAGCTATCAAGTAATTTACCCCATAATATTTCTATAAATACTAATGAATAATGAAATGAGTGAATTTTCAGTGATACCAACAAATAACCAAATCACTAGAGTTAACCTTAGTATATTATTCAACCTCTAAAGTAGTATATTAATTTTATATATAATGATTCCAAAACTATCTAAAAACTTATCTGAAAAAATAATGTAAAAAATTAATTTCATATAAACTAAATTATATGATGATAGAGTAGGACGTCACTATACTAGATGTTAATATATTTAGATAGAAATCAATTTTAAGAGAAATATATAGATAAGAAAATAAATAATAGAAGATCAAAATTAGAACATAAACCCCTTTAACTAACAAAAATATAAATGTCAGAAGTAAAAAATGATTTATATATAATACACATAGTGTGATTATAGATTCCAAATCTTTGGTATTAACTCATAATGTAATGATCATGATTCTAGAGAAAATATTTCCATGTATACTAAATATCACAATCCAATGCCTGTCATCTTTTAATCAAACTGAATGATAATACATAACATGAAATTGAGGGTAAACTAATCTATAATATGAAATTACTCATTGAAACACATCCTATGAAATCTTAAATGTAATAGACATGGTATCGTAATTTACTAATTACCAAGACAGTTTGTTATGTTCTATTTTAGTACTCCTCTTAGTATGAAATTTTGTATGTATCCGGCCCCAAGTTTAAAAAATTTGTAAAGTAGTTTGGACATCAACCACATCATTATTATCTTAAAACAAATAAATTCCTCTCTTATCACAAAAAATAATTAAAATATAACCCTTCATAGACATAAATCTTCTTAGAGAAAAGGAATCCTCTTTCTAATTACCATTGTGATCTCTTGAAGCGATCAATATTTTTTACCCATGTATTTTGTGAACATCATTTTGTAAAATAATCTAATAATAAAATTGATCCTATCAAGGTATATATTAACATTATTCCACCCCTATTGAATGGGTATGTGAATAATTATATGTTAATCTTACCTGATGGTTTAATCCCTCATCTTAAATGCTATCCCATGACCCTTCAATATTACTCAAATATTATTGATGATTATTTTTACCCTAAAGGAGGGATTTATGTCCCGTCATGAGACCAAGGGGAGCATGATCATGCACCTCATGAAGCATCTATTTATGGTTAGTGTTTGTGGACTATCCAAAATAAAGAATATAATGTTTAGAATAAGTGGAAAAGACTGCATTGACATGCTATGTATTTCCAAGTGTTTCATAAGAATGTATTCATGATTATTATTTTATATCATATCTAACATCATCAATGGTATCATCATGATGAATATTCCTATCATCTATATTCACATAAAGTTGAGAAATTTCCCCAATTTTATTGTGTAATTCAACTACATTGTGTAAAATATCAATTTTTGTGTTTATATCGAGCATGTGGGATGCGAATGTGAAGCTCCCTTTGTAATTAGAGCACTCTAAGGAACACCCACTATATCAGAATCCCATTTTATGTGATTATAAATTTTATAATTCTTAAAATAATTTCTCTCCTAATGAATATTCATTTAAAAATATTAGAATGAAATATTCCTTTAACAATTGGAATTATTATGTTTTATAACAATGATATGTATAAAAAAATATGGAATCCTCTTAAACACCCTAAATAGTGGAATCTCATCATTATATGTTAAAAGAAAAACAATTATCATCCAATGTGGAATTAAGGTCAACCTACACATGTACATGAGCATTGTGTCCATGAAAATGAACTTAGTTTCTCTATAAAACTTATTAGAAACCATAATCGATAGTATAAAACTATATTGAATTATTTGGGTCTAATGTATCTAATTATGAAAATAAAATCTGACACATAATTGTAATGATGTATTTTTTACATCAATAGGGTTAAATTTATCATACAGTTAAAGAATATATATGTATCGGGGTTTGAAATACACAAAAATAAATCCCCAGGATTTCATCTTTAATTACTCAAATGGGAACGACACACCAAGTAATACTCTTCCCATCGAGACACATTTCGAAATATAAAAATCCAACTAGAATAGTGTTTATCAATAAACTCTTCTATCTTCTTTGGTTTGGAACAAATTGATAGAATAAATCGATCAATAATAGTGTGTTAACATGACTCAATATATTCTAAAATTGCATCCTTATTTTATATAACATGGTTGATGTTACACATTTTATGAATTCTACTAGTCTCAATATCATTAAATTGGACATATGAAATAAATTTTCTAATTTATTCAGTTTTATCCTTTCAGGGATTTCACCATCATAGTCATGGGAATGATTCAATTTCATGGTCTAATATAATGCTTAATTAAACTGAAAAGTGATTCCACCATATAAAATCACCAAAAAAAGTTGAAGAACACTCTATAATCCCACTCTAGATGATGAAACCCAAATACCAGTAGTGCTTTCATGATCAAAATTAACATTGTTATCACATGAGCTCTCAACCCCAAATATGACTCAATTATGATGATGATGGTGATAATAATAATAATAATAATTATTATTATTTATAT
The DNA here is from genome assembly GCA_963277665.1 of Viscum album. NCBI lineage: Eukaryota > Viridiplantae > Streptophyta > Magnoliopsida > Santalales > Viscaceae > Viscum > Viscum album. The sequence goes on from OY728157.1 coordinate 1,854,735,430, forward strand.
TATTTATTGGGGATAAAATCTGACTAAACAACACACACACAACACATGAGCCATTATCTAAGAGGCCCATATTACACCCAAGGGCTATGTTCCTCATTATAAATACTTTTTATTTATTTTATTTCCACACACACACACACACAGATATATATATATATATATATATATATTTGATTTGGGTTATCTTGTTGGAATCCATACATCAAAGAGACAAAAAACCCTTTCAATTTATCATGTGCTTGTGTAGGGTCCTAAAAAATCCGCAAAGGAGAATGAGAATCCCCTTTAATATAAGGGAGATTCTACATAATTTCCCCCAAATGTATAGGAGAATAGTGTGGAGAATACTCAAAGGATGGAACAAGCCGAACCGATCCAAATACTGGTCCAATGATAATGGTACACGGTGGGTTTTGCGAAGCACCGACCTCCACCGACCGCTGTCGTTCGTGGAACAGAGTCGAGGATCCTCCGCAGGAGCGAAGTAGGACAGGCGCTAAGACGGTCCACCATCACGAACCGCCCCAGCTGCGGACCGTGTCGACCGGCCCATGCCGCATCCACTATCATTCGCGGAATGGAGGAAGAACCCTTTGTGGCCGCGAAGCACACCCCGTGCTAGTTTTGTTCTCGGGGGAGGTGCGTTCCATGCCCCTACGAGTTGTGGATTAACCAAGTAATCCGTAAACTGGGTTTTTGATCATGGGCCTCCGCAAAAGCTGTTTTATGTCCATAGATACATATCTTTCCCAACTCTATAAAAGAGGGGATGGAGGAGAAATTTGGGGGGATCAAGTAGATACGGGTAAAATGATGAAGAGAGGGAGGACGGGTGAAAACCCGTGGGGAGATGCTGAAGAAATCGCTCCCAGAAGTAATGTTCTACGACCATCCGTGGAAAACATATATTCTGTAGATGCAATATTTTTCATAGAGGAGAAACCAAATCGTGAACCACATGCTGTCATTTCCTTTGTGGATTGTCCCTCCAGGGCCACCCCCTCCTCGGACCAGTGTCGTTCGCGAATTGGAGGCGGGAACCCCTCCACTGGCGCGAAGTAGGACATGCACCGACCCCTTTGTAGAAACCCTTTGCAGCCATTTAATTCGTGGCCAATATCATCTATGGACACCCTTCACGGACGACCATCTCCTCCGCGACCATCCTTCACGGACAACCTCCTTTGCAGCCTAGTCCTTCACGGCCTGCTCCCTCGCGGCCATCTCCTCTGCGGACACCCTTCGCGGACAACCAAACTGCGAACCACATGCGAACCGCCCTAAACGGCCGACTCCTTCATGGACAGCCCCTCCATGGACATCTCCTTTGCGGCCAGCTCCACCGTAGCCAGTCCCTCGTGGCCAGCCCTGACGCAGCCCGCCCCATGAAAAATGGAGAGTCGCACCAAAAAATATTCAGGCTGAGTCAACATTATTATACAATGCACCCTTGCGCCACCCCAACATTTTTTCTATACATGTCAAGAGTCAAGATACTCTTCATGACTCTCCTATTACCCCATTACTGAGCTCCTTTTTCTAGGTTCATCCAGAAAGGGCCACCCTTGCATAAGTCCCACACCATCCATTGCTAGGCTTCTCCTACCTAGTCATCCTGACAATATGATGTTAAACTGTATGACCACTACTACAAACACGCCCTTTATCAGCCCTAAAAATGGCCTTTATCAGCGCTGATAAAGCCAGCGTATATAAAGGGGGGTCCTCTTTATCAGCGCTCCGAAAAGTGCTGATATAGGACCCCTTTATCAACGCTAAAAAAATCACTGATAAAAGTACCCCTTTATCAGTGTTTTTTTTACGCTGATAAAGGGGTCCAATATCAGCTCTTCCTTTATCAGCGCTTTCATTTTAGCGCTGATAAAGGACCCTTTTATCAGCACTTTTAAAAAAGCGCTGATAAGAGTTAAAAAAATTAAAAAAATTAAAAAAATTAATTTTTTTTTTAAAAATTAAAAAAATTTAAAAAAAAAATAAAAAATACTGCCAATCAGGGGGGGGGGTTTATAGCGCTTGAACCTCCCCTTTTACAGTGATTTTCGGCCCCTATTCAACACCCCATGCACCCCACGCACCCCCCCACCCTTTAACAGCGCTTGCTCCAATATTCCTCATGCGTGCGCACCCCTGCCTCCACCAGGATTTGAACTCGAGACCTCCCCCCAGCGCGCCTAAGCCCTTACCACTACTCTATTTTGATTTGCTTTCCAATTCATGATATCTATATATATATATATTTATATATTTAGTTATATTTATTCGTATAGTAATATATATTTATATTCATATATATATATAGTTATATTATAATATATATATATATATATAGTTATATTATAATATATATAGTAATATTAATATATATATAGTGGTATTAATATATATCTATATATATATATATTTAGTTATATTTATTCATATAGTAATATATATTTATATTAATATATATATAGTTATATTAACACATATATAGTTATATTAACATATATATAGTTATATTAACATATATATAGTTATATTAATATATATTTATATAGTTATATTAATATATATATAGTGATATTAATATATATATTTATAGTGATATTAATATATATATATTTATAGTAATACTAACATATATATATGTAGTTATATTAATATATATATAGTTATTAGATTAATATATATAAGTAGATTAATATATATATAGTTAGATTAACATATATATATATAGTTAGATTAATATACAGGTATATAAATATTCATATATTGGTATTTTAAATAAAATGGAGATTAGTTATTATTTAGATAAAGCTAATATATTTTTTATGTAAATATGTTTAATTATTTATTTAAAAAATTTAATTTTTAGGTGCGAATATATACAAAATATGTACATATAGTTATATATTTGATTATAAATAGCAGTTCATTATAAAAAAGGATGAAATTTCAAAGAAACAATATCAATATGAATGTAATACCTTGGAATAAATTCAGTCCCCACCAAGAAAAGCCAATAATACCCCCTTAAACGAGTATGAAAATCCACAAAATGTTAAAAAATCTGGGTACCCCGATAAAAAACTCAGTTTTGGAGGCCATTTGGGCCTCTTTTGGCCTCGAAAAACGCTAACTTGGGTCCCCCAGTCAAAACCATGTAGAGCTCGTCGTAGGCTTCGATTTGATATGTGGTAGAGCTGAAACGGACACCTGGATCAAAAGTTATGGCCGTTTCAAGTTTGAGTTGCGTTTTCAACATATCTTGGATCTTTTTTAATTTTTTTAATTTTTTAGTCCTCAAATTGTTATTAAATGACTATTACTCCATAATGATTATCAAAATATTAATTAAAAATATATTTTTAATTTTTTAAGAAGTCATTTTCACTAAATATGTTATATATTAAGTATAATAAGTATAAATGTACATTTATACTTATCTAAAATATATTTAAAAATTATATATTATATTTATATAACAATATAACTATATTTATATATTTATATATTAATATATTTTTTTAATTTTTTTTGAAGCCGAACCTTTATCAGCTCTAAAAAAAGCGATGATGAAGGCCCCCCTTTATCAGCGCTACTAAACAAGTGCTGATAAAGGGGGGCCCTTTATCAGCGCTTTTTCTTTAGCGCTGATAAAGGGGGGCGCTGTGAAAAACTGTTTTTGTGGTAGTGGGCCCTTCTCTAATCCATATGAAGTTAAAATATAGGGAAACAATCCTCTCTACATGACTATAAACTGCAGAATTCCCTATCATTCAATAATTGGATGCCTTTTTCTCCATGAAGGAGATGCCTTATGCTCCAAGCATAATATGCCTCATGCCATGTTTATAGTGGCATAATTTCAAGAGTGATGTAATCCATTCAATCATTCCATCACTCCACCTCAGGCTTTTCACATCCTTCATTCGGATCTTCATCCCCTTGGATGTATGAGGGGACCCCCTAATGGCCTGGTCCATGCTGACTCAACTCACCTACCGTCATGTGCCAATGCCCTCAAAAGACTTTGGTCAACACTTCGAGTCAGGTCCCGTGTTCCAAACATGGTCAACAGTCAACCCTCACTCTTCTGCCCCCATTCCAGGCTAACGCGATATGGATTTTGTGTTTCAAACATGGTAAATAGTTATCCACCATCGTCACGCCACCCTCACCACGTTCCGAATGTCAGGCATGTGATTCACACTTTTTATCTCCCTTTGTTCGGACTGATTCCAACGCCCTTGGCCTTATCCCACTTGTGCACTTGCGCATAGGCGTTGGACCTAATTATATTCCTCAACCCACCCAATGGGTTGGGACTCCCTCATATCTAGACATGAGGAAGTCACCATGGGCATCCATCTATGACTAAGACCTAACTTTTTGGTCCGCTCTATGCGTAAGCCCCACTCAACTTCCCATGGACGCACCTTTCGTGACATGATCATCTGGTCGCTGCTGCCTCTTATTTCTCACACAGAACATGACTCATGAGGTCTTATGGTAAGCATCGAATGTGAAATCTTCTCCTGGGCTACCACAGAGCATAAGCCCCACTCCCATCAGAACTACATGGACTTTGATTCCCCACCATCGGTATACGCCGAAAGCCTCCAAGAGGTTCAAGCCCAATCATCGTCGGACCCCCGGGTCCACATTCATGTCGGTTCTCCTACACACCCATTCGAACTACATGGTCTTTGATCCCTGTCTCCTAGGCAGGGTACATGGGAAGCCTCCTCGAGGTTCAAGCCCATCAAACTGGTCGATCCGACTATCTTCACGTCGGTTCACCCCACCAACCCTGGGAAGCTTGGAGTGTAAGCCCCATAATAATGTCAACTACGTGGATTCTGATTCCTCTCATGAGGATACTTAGGAAGCCCATACCACAGGTTCGATCCAAATTCCCAAGTCGTTATTTGTCCCCCCAGTATGACAATACACTCCAGAGTGCCTTGTTACAAGGCTTTAAACTAGTGTCGTCTCAGTGAGTCCAAACTCCTCGGGGTCATTAATCCAATGAGGGATGGTAAACCTCGGACAAAAAATGATTCTGAACTCTTGTGTCTATCTTACCATTGGAAACCAGGAGTAATCTGTGGATTCTATTTTTGGGTATAAACCAATGAATTGCGAACATATGAATACGTCTTAAATCTATAAGAGAGTCCCAGAAAAGGCAATAATTCCCTCCAAAAGGTTGGGATGAACCCAAATTCCCATCCTCTCGACCAATGTGAGTTCTTAAGCATCGCTGGTCAAACCACCCAGCGAACACATACCTTTGGAAAGCAGGTCGATATATTGCTGGATATGGAACTGTTGGGAGTTTCAAGGTGAAAACGGTGCACCCGATATGAGTGAATAAGCATAACCCAATCCTCTGTAATCAACAGTCAGGTAACACAGGTTTCTCCCCCACGAACTCGTCGTGCACCGTGAGGCAGCTTTTCTGCCCAACCACCACTTTATCTAGTTCGTATCCTGACACCATACACCCCCATAACTTTTCTGCACTTATATGCTTTAATAAGCCCATCACTCTATCTGAGGGTAAATTCATATCATTGGCCTATTTTTATTTCAATTACATGAAACAAATTAACCCTCCAGACAAGAAGGGGACATGGGTGTGAGGATGTTTTTCACAATTCAACCATAAGACAAGCCATATACATTACAAAAATTCTGTGGGAGGAGGCTAGTATTTGAAAAATATAAATTTACAATATAGATGATTTGTACAAAAAAATTATTCCATGAATAAGGAATGAGTGAGATTCTATATTATACCACATTTTTCTATTCAAGATGTAGATGATGCATCTTGGTGTTTCTTTATTTTTTATTTATATTTTTTATTAGTCATGATGTAGATCTAGCTTTATATGTGCATATTTCGGCTCATCAATCATGTTATAAAATCTTATTATAGTTATTATTATTAATTTACATATAATTGTTTCTATTTTGTATTCCCACCTCATTGTAAAATATCATGTTTTTAGGTTCTACAATTAAAAAATTTATAAAAATAAGATATGTTAGAAACATATTTCCAAAAAGGGGCCCACTTACATGAACCAAATTTATACAAACTGGTTTATTTTTAAAAAGAAATTATAATAGATTTTGTGAATATCATTAACTAAAATTGAATAACCATTATGTAACTTAAATCAATGTTGTTAATTGAACTATTTTTTTAAATTTTTTTGATATTTTGATGTTTAATAAAAAAACTTCAACATTAAATAATTAGTGTTAATAACAAATTAACTTTGTTGAAAAAATAAAGTAATTAATAATATTTTGAGATAATAAACAATAATGATCTCAATTATAAATTACTTAATATTTATTACCAATGTATTTTATGTTAGAATTAAGAATAACTAATTATTTAAGTGATAATAATTAATATTGGAATTAATATTAAAAAACAACAAATCAATAATAATTGGTATAATATTAACAAATATAAGAATTAATAACAATTAAACAAAATAAATATTACATATAATATTAATTACTAATATAATTTTAATTAATAAATATTTCAATTAAAATTATTTAAAAATATAATTCACAATAATTAATAAAAAAAATTTAAAAAAATAATAAATATTTGATTCAAAAATAATTATTATTTAAATTCAAAATACTATTAAAGTATTAATTATTAATTCATATTAGAATTAATAATAATGATAAATTAAATTAATGATAATTTATTTTAAATTTTTTTAATAATATAATTAATTGTATTTAATTGTGAAATATATAATGTAACTAAATATAATTAAAAATAATATATATAATAATTAAAAAAGGCATTAATACAATAAATTTATTTAATATTGAGAATCATAAAAATTACTAATCAAAATAAACTAAGGTCAATCATATTTTATTATAGAATGAAACAAATTTTTAATTAGTATGAGAAAAAATCTATTATTTACTCATAGTCCAAATTTTTTTACACTATTTAATATCAACATAATGAAAATAAATAATTTAATTGATACATAAAATTTTATAAATAGTAATTATAAATTATGAAATTAATCATAATTAATATTATAAGTAATAGTTATTCTTATTAATAATTAATATTTAAAACAACAACATTTAATAAAAAATGACTAATGATATATCACTAATACCTAACAATTTTATTTTAAATTAAAAATATATGAGTGGAATATACTGTCAAATGTTCCAGAAATTTTCCCTCATCATTGAAACAAAACAATTGAAAGTGAACTCAGTATGAAATTGTAAATAAGTTTCCACTTATTATTTTCTCTCTACGGCCCAAATGGTTATGTTTTCCTCTATCATGTGGATATAAATCTCTTGTAAATATATTATATTTATATAGAGGATCATGATCAGAATTTGAAAACATATTAGTGTTGTCCATCGTTATATATTTCAAACTATATTTCCTAGATAAATCCCAAATTTCCAACTATAGGATTGATCATATATTTTTTTTCAAGGTTTACAGATATAAATTTCTAGATAGTGAGGTAGTCTTTAAATCCAAAGATTACAAGCTTGATTTTTTCATTTTTTTACCTAACTTTTGAGTCAAACTATTATAATAAATAATCATTGAGGCCATGAGGGAACTGATCTTACTAATTCTCTTCTGATGGTTTGAGGCTGCTATTTTTATGCGTTTTCTAATCACAATTCCCATATCCGTATTTATAAAAAATATAATAAATATCACTAATTGAATAAAATAAATGATGGGGTGGAAAATTTTATATGACCCCCATCATTCAAAAAATCCAACCCTATCTGTAAAATTAGTCTAGGTAAACCACATGTCAGATCCGTTGTATCCCTTAAAAACAATATATAAGAATTAACATATTTATATACAAGTGATCCACCATTTTCAACCAAAAAATAATAACCATAACCAAACTCTATCCCGTGAGGAGGGATTCTCACTTGAATATCCAATAGAATATGTGCTGCATAAAATAATTGTATTATTCATCTATAAGATCTCTGCTGAGTTTGGTCGATACTAACCATCACTTCTTGATCCCCCAATTAAATTGTATTGCACATGTGGACCTTGTTATTCCCAAGAGTTATTAACCCATTATCTCCCCCCCAAAAAAATAGTAACTTCCTATATAAATCAAAATAATTTTCTAATAAAATCATAGGTAAAGGGGAAACCTTATCAATGTTATTTGACATAGAATTCTTGGGGAGAAACTTTTGGAAACCCACTTCATCCACCATATCCATCATTTACATTTATAGATCATGCTTAAATGAAAACAGTCCAAGACCCCTGGTAATACCAAATTTCATAGTTCCTATAATATGATCATCCTTTTCTGTACCAAGAGATTTGATTTTCCCTGGAATAAAAGTAACTTCTATTTGAATATTTCATTGAAGAGATTAAAAACTAATAAATTTCTAGAAAAAAATGAATCATGGTGATCTTGACTAGACAAAAAGGCACCTAACAGACCTACATCGTTAACCTTAATCATTTCTCATTAAAAATGGTAGCTCAAATATGATCAATATGAATAATATCCAAAAAAAATCAATGTATAAATATCTATCCTAAAAACCCCCACTCCCTTATTTCAAAACTATAACATGAACCCCATTTTTATGATTGTAATTTTCAAAACTCTTGAGAAATTAAATAATAGTCATATGATTGTCACCCTGAATAGATGTTACAACATCATTAATATACCCCAAAACTACTACAATAGTAAAGAGACCTATAAAGTAAATATTATCCAGATAAAAAAGGATGAAAATAGGTTTCTCTATGAGAACCAACAACTGAACAATTATTTTTTTCTTCTTACAATAGTCACATTCATTAAATTTATTAGTGGAGGGAAATGAATAATCAATTTCTCATCTATAATTTGATTTGTGATGAAAAATGATGATAAATTCCATACATAATTTGGGAAATTTTGTATAAATAATACACAATTAAAATTTATCATTATTAGTTGACTTGAAAATATTATCAACAAATCTACAGAACATATCAACCCCAACAATTAGATAAGCATTGGGACTAAAATTATTAATCTCATTTTAATTTTACATTTTATTCAGAACCCTTATTAACAAAGAAATGTTATAAAGAACATAAAGATACCCAATAACTAAATTCATCCCATAGAACCAAACCCATAATTGAGCTGAATTTTTTTTATCCTCTAAATGGTCAAACTTGAAATCACATTTCTATATATAAGGAAAAAATGACACAAAAAACAGAAATCTAGTCCTCAGAACCTGAAATTTTAGATCATATTAGTTAAAATGAATATGAATGAAACCAAACCCCATATAAACACATTTCTAACTATCCACACCCCAAATATCATATAAATGGTTTATAAAATCTTCCAGTCTATAGTGTTTTTAACCTATAAAGAGAATTATTCTGATAATTATTGAATTCATACAAAAAATAATTCATTCATCAATTTTATCTTGATTCACAATAACAAGTTTGGCGAAACATTACTTTAGAATTCTTCTAATATCTTTAGCTATAAATTGAATGAAAGATCAATTACGTCTACAATCTTGGTATATATCCATTTTTAGTGTGTCATCATTAATCATAGTCAATGCCACCCTTCATATTATCATCCAAACCATGATGTCTAAAAATACACCCATTAATGATAAGATCCATAATCATGGGAGGTTCAATCAGGAACACTATCAAAAACTATATTCAATGAAGTAAGATCCACTATTTCTATATAATCAAATTGGGACTATATAGGAGGACCTAATCTCCCCCACTAATAATTGCAATTTAAATTATAATAATTAATATTTTAATTAATACTAATTATTAATGTAATTAATAATAACTAATAAAGTAATTAGTAATAACCAATATAATAAACAATAATTAATTTGGACATGTTACATTATAACTAATTATTAATTTTAATATTAATTATTATAACTTACTATAATAATAATGAAAAATTTTGATTTTAATTAATATATTAGTTTTGATAAATTCTAATATTATTTATTAATAAGTTTTTGTTAAATATAATTACTTAAATTCTCAATTAATATCAATTCCAAAATTCATTATATTTAAATATATCCTGAATTTTTATGACCATCAGTAATTTTTTATTTAAAATATGAATTAATTTTAATTCAAAATTTTCTAACTATTTAAAAAGCAATTATATAATAACAGTAATAATTTTTTTTAATAATAATTATCAGTTAGATATTCGATCATTATCAATTATATACTTAAAAGACTACATGAGTGCCTATATTTTCCACTACACATAGTCTTACATCTACTAACACACTAGAGGGTCATCCGTCCTAGATTGAAGAGGCCCCATCTTACTAGTAGTCTGTTATAGATTCTCACAAGACCCATGACATTGAGTTTACATATATATTTACAGGAAAACCTATATCACACATAGATATATTAAATTTGGATCACACAGTTGACAAGAGCCACCATTCGAAGAAGGAATTGAACTGGCCTTTGATACACCTGTTATGACAACAACTGAACTCACCGGGGCCCGCATGGCCGCTGATTAGATGATCATCAAACCCCAATTTGTCCTCTAATCGAATAGGGGATAGATAAAAGTGGATAGTAAGTATATCACACCTTTTGGAGGACTTATCCTACGGTGCATGTATGCTGGAACACATCTTAAACCCACTATCACAAAAAAGAAAGATTAAATAAAACTAATACCCAATGAATGTATAAATCTATATCCCACAATAAGATTATGAATAAAATTACTATGATATATTAAGTGAAAAATATATGAACATGAAATAGTAAAATATTTCCAAACTTCTCAAAGGATGGGAATGAGGTAAAAGGCAACACCATCTATGAACCATGGTTTTTCTAGCCCAAAGGTGCTATATATTCTCCTGGTAAACCTATGATCCTGTCGAGTGAACTATTATCTAAAAAATACGTGGCATGTTCTAGAATATTCCATGTATTTTTGAGTATAAAAATACCAGATATAACACCAAAAAATCACCAACCATAAATCACAAAGAGTGTATTTATCTTATCCCCACAATGGAATGCCAATCAGAATATAAGAAACATTAAAAATTACCGAGATATATTCATGACTGACACCAAGTATCAAGGTAATGTCACAATCCCAATTAAATCATAGGATTATACTCCATAATTCAAAACAATGCTCGTCCTCACTCCAATAGGCTAATAATGTTGATGGCACTCACCCGAGAGGTTTTTCTCACCAGAACTTTCCAAGAATCTGTTTGTGGTGTAACTCAGAAGTGTTCAGTACATATATAGGGGATATCTCCAAGGGTATGTGGGGTATACTATACACTATTTATAATAACACACTAAGTAGGGGAGTGATGCCTCTGTCTATTGGTTACAACGATTCCCAGAAAATCACACATAGGGAAGAAGATGATGATTGATGGTCCTACCACGAGTCACAAAGAGGGACTTATGGAATTATATCTAAGACTAATACTACATAGGGGATCATATTATATGATTAGTATGTAATGGTTCACTCTACCCACATGGGGATGGACTAAATAAACATACCCTAGTGAATTAGTTACACATAGAATAGAACTGGGGCCTCAAGCTCCCCTAGATAAAGTACACAACAAGTACGTGGAGTTCATGATAGTCCTTCCCTTATATTTACATTCTGTATGATTCTTCCCATGTATGTGTACATCAAACCCTTATAGTGTACTCTAGTCGTTCCCGTGTACTGTGTCATGTTTTTCTAACTGGTCGTGTCTGAGTACCGGGTCCGACTCGTGTACAATGGTAATGATTATGTGACAAGTCATATCTATGCCCACGTACCCTAAGGGTACTCATCGAGTTATCAATCAAAAATCACATGGTGTGTGATATTTTATTTTCTCTAATGATCTGACATCTATATCCATGAAACTACAAAGTGCGTATTATTTGAAATATACATCATGTGCTCTGGATTTATTGAAAATATATAGGTTATCCACACATTATCATCTGACATATTTTAATCCTCCAATTTATCCTTGAATAACAACGTATAATCTAGATCTAATGTTGACCATGACTTTCTATCATCACTAGTTGGATTCCAGTCATCGAATCAACTTATAATTTTCCACAGTCACTCCACTCCATCACTACAATTCCAATCAATAAACTACTGATCCAGATCCTTTCCCGATCATCCATAATCAATTTCACACATTGATCCTTCTATTTATTCTAATCCCAGACCAATGTTATTTATTTTTCGTGCTAATTTAAAATTTCACAATGATCTATTATGATTATATAACCACTAGCCAAGAAAACTATTAGTAATGAACATGTGAGTAATAATGAATGAAATGAAGAAAACAAAAACATGAGGAATGATCCAAAACCATTGTTCAGGTTTGATAGAATTATTTTTAATTATAATTGTGAACAAATAAAAATTATCATATATAATTAATTAAACTTTATAGGAAGGTAAATTCCATACATATAAATTATCATCAACCCATGAATCTATCTATTTGTGGAATTATATAGTGAATCAAAATTTTTATACTTAGATATCACATTTTGGAAGATTAATATTACTTAATTAACATATTTTGTTTTTCTGAAAATCATATAGTTATTGTATCTTTGGAAGCATGAATACAAAAATAACTGGTTCATAAAAGATATACCTCATCTATAACTAAGTTTCTTCATCACTATAACACTTATTAGACATATCATAATTAATACATTTGTTTATAACAAGGGGAAATAAATCATAATAAAGGGTAAGCTTGTATTCTTATTAAGGGTAAACAAGGTAGATATTAATGATCACATGATCATAAAATGAACAGAAGGGCATAAGAACCTGAGAAATAGATTTGAAAAATATACCATGCATATCCAAACTCATAATCTTGATTAATTGAATAAATATAGGTATTTTAGAAGAAATGAATCATAACTAAATCAATGAACACAATCCATATAATCATTATATAATCCCATGACATGGATACATAATCATAAACTTCCTCTATAAACAATGAGATCATATCCTGAAACCCTTACCACTTTGGTAACTTTTCAATCGTAACCCCCATGAAAGAATTGAAATTACATTGATATATAAATCCAAATAAATTTCCTAAGATAAATTAGAAAATAAATTAATTAGATGTATATACACTATACAAAATAATGAAGTGGGGAACACAACATGTGTCCCACATAGATAACGGTGAGATGAAAACTCATTACCACATGTATAATTTCCTTCATACATGTCTAAACCTCATATATAATAAATATAAAATTATTATTCATCTATTTAATAATCTTACTCATATATATAATACCACATTTTATATAATTAAAACATTTTATTACTCATTTTTATCACTTCTTTATTAAAATATTTTTTCCTAGGTGATATCTGCTTGATTTTTCATATATGTTTTGGTATATTAGTTTTGGTTCATGAATCTTTTTCATGGTAGAATCATCAAATGAAAGTAATTAATGATATAAATATGATATTTATTCCTTATAAATATGTTTTTATGTATTTATAAAATAAGAAGAGAGAAAAATGAATTACACCACTAAATGAGAGAGTAAGTCATATGCACGCATGAATGCATTTCCATTTTTCAATTGATGGAATGAAATAAATCAAAACAATAAATAAAATTTATTGAAATATTATTAAATAAAATATATCATATATATTTATTAAATATATTTCTATTACCATCCATATTAAAAATAAATGTAAAACGAATCACATCACTTTGTGGAGGTGGCAATCCACACGTATGCAGGATCGAAATTTTTATTTTCCATCTGTTAGGAAGAGAAGAAGGACGATACGATTTTATAATTATAGGAAAATAATTACATAATAATTTTTATATATAAAAATTAAACCCATCATGATATTATCCATAAACATCGGTGATGATAATTTAATTGTACCACTACATGGAGATGGTAAGTTGTACGTATGTATGAGAAATAATTTCAACTACCAATTGATGGAAAGAGGATGAATGAAGAAGGTTTGACAATAATAATAACATTTAAGTATATTTATCAAGATGAACATATTATTCAATGAAAAATATACAAAATTTAATGGAGGTAAATCAGTAGTTAAAAAGAAAATGACTGTTTACGACATATTTGAAACAACTCCGATAAATATCCTCTTAAGGACGTTAGGGTTGGTATTTTGGGGAGACCATAACCTATAAGATGAGGATATTGGAGTGGATAAGATTAATTTGAACCGGTTGTTCTTGTTGTAAGCCTCAAATTTATGTAAAGAAGATAAATTATTGGTTCTCTTTTATAATTGAGGGGAGGGGCACCCTTCAAATTTATTAAAAGATTTAGATATATTATATAGTTACCGATGAAAAATTGTTCCAAATGGTATATAAATAGAAATAGATACAATTTTATGTCATATATAATCCCCATTGTCCTATTTAATTATTTTTATGTTTTTTTGTACCCTAATAAAATAATATTTTCACAAAATAGTATTATTTCAAATTTAGGAACTATTCATTTAATTTGACTTTAAAGACATAAAGTTAACGCTATAATTAGAATATAATTATTTAAAAAAATACTAATATGTTATATTTATCCACAAATTCATGGAAGACATTAAATCATAGAAATTATACTACATTATAAATTCTAAAATCAATTTTTATATTTTCTGTTAATCTAAAAAATACTCCCATTAGTGTTGCATTGTTATTTTTGTTGATTATATAATTAATAAAAAATATAAATAAATTTCTATCATGAATATAATTTTATTAATCTCAAAATAGGAACTTATATTTTTTATTGTCTTTATTTTTTCTGTATATAGACACATAATAGATAATTAAAACAAAGAGAGTGTCAATTTGTAACTTTAATTGATTTAAATATAATATCGTTTATATTAATGGGCATGTATCAACTAAAAAACTCTATTTAAAGACTATGGTGATAAGGGTAGAGTTAAATAAATCCAATAAAAACAGAAATGATAAATTATGGTCTTATACATTATTTTTAAACTTGAATAACTCGATTTACTCTTTACGATGTTGATAAATTTTACCATGATTACTATTAAAATTAAAAAAAAGGTCCTATTGAAAAATCATGGACCTCATAATTCAAAATATTCAATAAACATGATCAGATTTAATACCTATTACTAGAAATAATTAAATATAATGTATACACGAAACACATGATAAAAGTTTCCTTTTATAAAAATAAACTTTTATGGGAGCCAAAGTTTATTTTTATTTAATTCCTGGAAAAATTTTAAATGATTATCAAAAAATGATTAAATATATAATCTATATTTCATTAGAATCATCAACCAATATTAAGTTGTCTAATTTTTTCAATATATTAGTAAATTTTGTGCATAAAAATATCTTTTAATAAAATATATCTTTTTCTTTCAAAAAAAATTAATTTCATTTCTAAATAATTGATGAAAAATGAATTCATTTTAGTTATATGTATAGAATATGTTTTTTATAATTCTGATATTCCTATTCATACCAACCATTCTAATAGCTAGGTAACAACTTTTACTCTAAATAATAATTTTTTTATAGTATATAACACTACATTTAAAATCGGTGTTGCATGTAATGCATGATATTGAAGAAATTAAATTTATTTGAAAAAATATTTTTGTTACATTCTACCCTCATTAAATTTAATTTAATATAAAAAATTTCAATCTGATAAAAAATGTTGTTATTTTTTTATTACATCCTCATGTTCATATATAGCTTCTTTGATTGCGTGATTTCTATAGAGTAATTTCACTAGGTGAGTTGTCTTGTTAAGTAGCACTTTATCACTATGAAACAACATTTCTATCCATTTATCATTGTAATAAA
The DNA here is from genome assembly GCA_963277665.1 of Viscum album. Classification (NCBI taxonomy): domain Eukaryota; kingdom Viridiplantae; phylum Streptophyta; class Magnoliopsida; order Santalales; family Viscaceae; genus Viscum; species Viscum album. The sequence continues at coordinate 1,854,751,459 of OY728157.1, forward strand.
TATCATGTTACAATTTTATGACCTATAGGATTCTTATATTAAATGGATAGGGCATGTACTTCTCCAAGATAGCACATCATGAACTTGAGAGAGGGTTATTGGAAGTGCCAAGCAATAAGATATCATACCTACTCAATAAAAAAATTAAAAAGGGACAATATAAATAGGTATCATATATCCTTTCTTTATGAATATCATTACATTATTACATAGATAAATACATAGAAAAACCTTATAACCAATATCAAATTCTCGGTCATACAGGTGACTATCAGTATAACTTTCCTATTGACTCTGAGCTTTCTTGATGTGATATTGAATGACCCCCAATTTTTCCATCATTAACTAAATTATCCCATGTTGTAATATCTTTTATTATTTAATATAATACTAGGATGTAGTATTTCTTCACTTATTTCTATATAGAGCTTCATAAGGATCCATTTGAATGCTCATGTGAAGGATATTAATGTTAGACAATTTAACTAGAGGAATGAATTGATCCCTACCAACATTGAAATCCACATAATAAGATCATAAAATATCATATAGGGTTTTAACTGTTTACATAGATTGCCCATCAATATTATGATGATATACTATAGTAAAAGTCAACTTGGTGTCCATACCCTGAAAAATCCAGGACTTTAGGTAAACCATCGATCTTGATCAGTTACAATACAAAGTGGTACTCCATAAAACCTTAACACTTCCTTAATATAATATTTAGAAATATGATATAGAGGGAAATTTTTTCTACTAAAAATAAAATTTGATAACTTATTAAGATGATCAACTTTTTCCCAAATAACATTGTTACATTTTGATTTTCTAAGGTTTCTAATGAAATAAACCAATGATGATGTTTTTACATCCATTTTGGTATGGGTAATGGTTGTAACATACCGTTATATGTTTTTTATTATCTCTAAATTGTTTTTATACCAAGAACTAATATACAAACTCCGAAATTTCTATTTTTATATTGCCCCACCTGAAATACTCTTTATGGTTATTATACATCATTATACTTCTAGGATGAATAGATAATACTAAACTATCAGCTATATCCAATTGATCCATCTTCAAAATTAGTATGGATGGAACCCAAACTATTTTCATAATCATTATCCTCAAATAAACATAATGTTCAAAACCAAGAAAATTAATCACTTTATTTTTTAATTCAATATTTTTCTTTAATAAAACTATAGCCATCACCTGCACAGATGGTTAAACACTCAATTTAAAACGATAATATTTCTCACTTAAATAAATATTTCAATATCAATCCTTTTCCAAAAAAAATATTGTATTTTCTTGTGATCCTAATCCTAGATATTCTTGATTGATTGCTTTAGCTCAGATCATCTTCCAACTAATTCTATTTCCCTTGGTGGTAATGTATTGGGAAGTCATAATCTTCAATCAACATGGACCATCATTTCTGGTGCATATTCAAATATATATTGGTAAATATATACCTTAATGTTTTATAAACGTAATATAAATCACAACATTATAGAAAGAGGTAATTCATCCATATATTTATTGTAAAATGTACTATAGGTAACTTTAAATATTGAGTTGGGTAATTTTTCACATGAAACATAAATTAGTGTGAGGAATAAGATATCATCATATCATTATACATGAGAACACATCACAATCATTTATTTGATGCATTCCTATAAATTACAAAACCTTTTCCACTACCAGGTAAAGTAATAGTGGGTTCATTGACTAACCTTCTCTTCAGTTCATTTATTTTCTTCCCAATCATCTATCTAAATTATATCATATCCCTTATAAGTTTATATGGTTATTATACTAGAAATTCATGATATATTATCCACAAAGAAATGATAATATGTAGATAAACTAATAAAACTATTGATGTCAATAATAGTAGTTGGGTTGGGCCAATATTCATTAACAATTGTCTTGCAATATATACACTCAATTGAGTTTATACTCCCCTTGATTGATACTTTCTAAAGCCATAATTAAAACATGGTAAATTTTTAATAATTCTTATCCTTCCTTAGGGCCATCAGTAATAAGTCTCAAGTGATATTAATAATGAATATATATGAATACAATCTATAAATACGACAAAAAATTGATAACAGTAGTATCTAAATAATATATTCATTAAATACATAAAGATATTTGGAGAATTATAAAGAAAAAATGGAATCACATTAAATTTATAGCGTCCATGCATTGTACCAATTTTTTTTGGGATTATCCTTCTTCTTGACCCTCAGTTGATGATATCCAGAATCAAGGTTAATCTTAGAAAAGTATTTATCCTTGCATATTCAATCAAATAAGTCATCAAAACATGTTAGAGGATATTTTTTTCACATAAGTGATTTTTTATATTCTTAATGACAATTGAAAATCTTGGTTGATTCATCATTATTTTAAACAAAAAGAATTAGTACAACACATGGTGACAGACATGGAAGAATGAATCCCTTGTCAAGATTATATTAGAGTTTTGTATCCAGTTTCTAGAACTCAATTAAGATATTATATATGTATTCTTTGAATTATGGGTAGAACCTGGTCTTAGTTATATTTAGAAATAAACTTCAAAACTTGGTTTAAGACTTGGAAATACTTCTAGAAAGATATTATTTAACTCGCACACAATAGGTATATATTTTATCTTCAGTTTATCCTCAAGAATATTAGATAAAAATCACCTTTTAATGGGAATAAATACCCATACACTGGATATGATTTCCATCACAATTTTATTTATATCATCACACCAATTAAAAATAATAGGTTGGTTCATAATATCAAATTTGAATTAACTTACACATAAATTGATGTGGTATTTATGTAATGAAATCCAATTCATGAATTTGAACCAATATTATAATATCATGATAACATAAAACACAACCAATAGTATAATATCATGATTTTTAGGATTTAAATTCTCACAAAATTCAATATGGGAAGTATCATAGCATTGATATGTGATCATAATACCATTTGGGGTTTTTAATTCCAATTGAACATATATTTGTAGTGGTGGTATAGTTATACCCATATAATTTTTTCTACATAAATGATTTGGTATATCCAAAATCAAATATGACATTACCTGTTATACATGGGATAATATGTGTATGTTTCACCACATCATTATCCTACCCCACATAAAGAATCATGATAACATGATATTTACCATTTTTTGGGAATAAGTGGTTATTTAGGTCAATTATCATTGTTAGCCTTCATATATGAGAATTAGTTTCCATAATTACCATTCTCCTTTAGTTTTAAACCCTAGAGTGGGTGTCGTACATTCGATGGTTCTTTCTCCCTATTCTAATAATTAGATAACTTATTCCCATCACATCTGCATTATATTTCATGATGTACATGTTTCCCAAACATGAATCATTTTCTAGTTCCCATATGATAATTCCATCCATGTTTCCTTTCACACATTAATCATAAAAGAAATATAATCCTCTTCTATCCATATTGTCTGGAATTTATATTGAATTTAATATCACATTTCATATGAATAAAATGTGAATAAATGGTAAATCCAATATCCACATCTAACATGATGGAAAATATAACAATTTATTCATATATATTGAAGTACCTTAAATGGAATTTATTTTAGAGAGTTTCTCATAATGTATTGATTAATTGATAAAAAACATTCAAGCTTGATGATAATTCCATAAGCATACCTCACAAATATTGTAAAATTTTCTATATAGGTATGAAAAAATTCATCATAGTTTTGGTTAATCTCAAGTAATTACTTTTTTTTATATTTAGGTGAATAATTTTAGGAAATTACTTATTGAAAAAAAGATAATAAATTCAACCGAGATTATCAAATCAATTTCATCCTTTTACCTAGTTTTATTGATAAGAGTCCACTATTAATAAGCTTCACCTTACGATAAACATAAAAAATTAATTTCATATATTTAAAATTTTGGAGAACTGAAAATAAATTTTTGAATGGTTCTCATCTATTACCTAGAAACTAGTTGATCAATATAATGATTAAAATAATTTTGATGTTACCTCTGAAAGGATTCAACATAACATTTTCCCCCGTTTTCCCACTGGTATACTCAACTGGATTCATAGTTTTATAATGTTATACGAGAATAAAAATAATATTTTTCATTATTTCTCCTATTAAATTCGATTTATTATGTAGGAAATCAATGCATTATACATCACATTATGTATAATGTAATTATTTTGTGTTTCATCCATTGAATAAATCCAAGAATAAATGTTTGAGAGACAATAATAATAGTAAAATAAAATATAATCATGAATAATCATATATAGGATGTCCAAATCATGATACCTTCTTCAATGACAACGTAGGTTTAACCAAGGTCATTGATGGACATTACCAAAACTATAGGATATCATCCTATAAAATGATTGATCCCCAAAATTCTCATTAAGTTATCTCGAACTAGTTTCTAAAGGATAACTAAACATTTCTATGATACCAACTATAGTGACTAATACAATTCATTAATATATATCACAAAGTTGTACATTAATATTAATTACATAACATAATGATCCAAACTAAAATTATATAATTCATGTGACTTTATAAACATGGACACACAAACAAAAGGTTCATAAAAGGTCTACATAATCTCAGTGTCAATTCTCCAGAAATAGAACCCTTCTTAGAAATATAATACTCAGTACATTTATTCATAACCCGAGGAAATGAAAAATGATAAATCATGATCATAGATGATTACTAAGGGTAAATTTGGAAGACAACAACGACTACTTGAGAATTTCATGAACATAAGGGTATGAAAAAATGAGTAAAAAAAATTAAAATCATACCCGGTATATCATAAATCATAATTAGGAGTTATAGAATAAATCATTATAGTTTAGAAGACATGAATCACAATGTAATAAAATAACATATTACATAGAATCATAATATTGGAATAAGAAATTGAATTATGGAATCTATATAAGTACAGAAAAAATTTACTTAGTTGTCAAGGATCACTTCAAATATTATGATATTAGATTGGATTCACTGCCAAAACCATCATAGTAGTCAAGGTCAACTCAAAATTCTATCTTAGTGGATTGATTTCACTTCCCAAACCATAATTGTAGTCCTGATTTACTCACATTCCTTTCATAGAGTATTGGGATCACTCCCCAAACTATCTTATTAGTCGTGGATCATAACCATGACAATCATAGTGGAAAATTTCTTTTATAGAATTTGGTTTAATAAGAATTCCAATAAGGTTTATCTCATGGAATTTCAATCATTACCTGATGAATTTGAGGTAAATATAGGTCCCACCCATTCTTTGTTATAATGTGACCACCAACCTTGGTTATAACGTAACCATTATCCTTTGTAATAACGTAACCTCCAACACATATTGAAACCCATAAATATGAATGACACAAGAACATAAAACATTTATAACATAAGATATTATGAAAACAAATTGGTATTATTAATTCTTTATCATTGAATAACTGATGAATAATAATTCAGTTTCAAAAATTTCTATCATTTCATTATAGTATATCCAATGGAAAAGGAATAGGTTTCATAGACATATTGTCCTCATAAAATAATCAATCCAAAAAATAAAAGTATGGTCTACATGGATAATATCCCTTTTAAATAAAAATTTAAATCAAGGATTATTTTATTTGATGAATATAAATACCATTAAAACATTATTAAAAAGTTCTTAATGGACAATATCCTTTCCATTTAGAAATCAATACATAAAAATACATAAAAAATAATATTATTATGGAAAAAAATTTATATTAAAAGAACCATGGAATCATTTAAAGTAATCTTCAAATTATTTAGTCTCCACAAAGGTTGTAAATTTTATTCATGCCGTATAAGTTAGAAAACATTCCTTTCACACTCTTGAAAAACTGTTCAAAATTTACCTCATTCAAAAAATTATAAGAATATTTCAATTAAAATTATTTTTAAATATGAAGTCATAAGAAAAATTTAAATTATAAATCATAATTAAATATTAAAAAATCCATCAAATATTTTTATAAATAATGGATATGAGAGAAAATGGATTTCCGAACAAATATATAAATAAAGTAGTTTTTCATTCAAAATATTCTATCAGACTATTGAGTACTTAAGGTGAAAAAATGAAGTTAAAACACGTATTTCTATGAAATAAAAAGAGGATAATAAAATCCATGATTTTATTTATATATATATTATATGATTGTATCATTGTATACTTAATCATAAACAATCACTATAAACAATGATATTATAATAGAAAACCCTTACCACTTGGGTAACTATTGAATCATAACACCTATTAAAGAAAAACCATATATAGATATTTAAATTCCAATAATATTAATAATATAAAGTATACAATACATCCATGGTCATTATATAAACCACACAAAATAAATAAGTGCTGAATATGACATGTGTAAAATGAAAATAAAACATAGATGAAATTCCCTTATCTTCTATCCTATTTAATTTGTACACATTAGAACCGACTATTTAATAAATATATATTTATTATTAATATAATAAATAAACATAATAATATATATCATACCCTATATAATTTACCAATAACCATTTATCACCTGTTTGTTAACACTTCTTTATTAAAATAATTGTTCTGGGTGATATCTTCTTCATTTTCAGGTATGTATTGGGGTTTTTGTTACGGTCATTGTATTTTTATAATGGTATAATTGTATATGGAATTTTAATAATTATATAAATATCATATATATATTCATTATATACGTGTTCATAGTCAGTCATAAAGGATATATATAGAAAACTGAATCACATCGTTCATGGAGATTGTAGGTCGTATGTATGAATCAACACCATTTGAATTTTATGAAAGATAGAAAAAAAGAAAGTTAAATTATAGATGACCTTTCAAAATTCATTATTATATCACATATATCAAATATATTCATTAAATATATCATTAATACCATCCAAATAAAATATAAATGAATAACTAAGCACATCTCTTGGTGGTGATGGTAGTCCACATGTATGCAGGATCGTTGTTATCATTTTCCAATGGTTTTAAAGGTAGGAAGTTTTATATGATATTATAATCAAATAATTATAATTATATTTTAAATATAAAATTCAAAAACTAAACCCATCATTATACCCATCCATAAAATATGGCTAGGATAAATGAATTGTATCACTATGTGGAGATGGTAAGCTGTATGCATGCACTAATAATATTTTCAATTCACATTTGATGAGAATCGGTTGAATAAAACAGAGTTCATAATCATAATAAATTTTTCTGAATATATAATATTTAATTTAGTATTTATGTATAACATAACTATTTTATAGTGGGAAAAAAATTATTAAAAGAAAGTGATAGATTAAGATGATTACCACTTCTTTGAAATAACATGTTTAGATCTCCTCTTAAGGGATCTAGGATGACTTGTTTTGGAAGAAAAAAACCACTATTATGTTTATAGGGGAGTTTATAATATAAATTATAATATTTTTTCGTTGTATAAGTCCCAAATTGTTATGAATAATATAGAGTATGTGTTCCATTTGATAGTTATATGGAGGGTCGCCCTTGGATTTTTTTAAATTAAAAAAAAAATATTATATAAATTCACAAGATAAATGGTTAAAAATTAATTATAAAAGGAAAAATGATGAAATTATAGACCTTACATATCCCTATTTTTCTATTTTAATTTTTTCAGTATTTTTATTCAATTTAATAAAATATTTTATAAAAGACATCATTATTTTCAATTCGGACACAATTCATTTAATTTGACATAAAACACATAATACAGTGTTGGTTTTCAAATAAAATTGTTTACCATGACACTAATATATCATATTATTCTATAAAATACATGAAAAACACTAAATGACTCAAATTATATTACTTTTAATATTTTTAAATTCATTATTTATATTTTTTATAAATTATATAAGTACAACATCAGTGTTGCATAAGCATTTGAGGTCATTATATAATACCAAAAATTTAGTAATAAATTTATATCAATAATATTATTTCATTAATATATTAATAGAAACATATATTCACTCATAAATTTATTTTTCTCCATGTGGAAACATGAGATATATTTAAAACTAAGAGAGTGACATTTTGTAGCATTCAATAATTCAAAAATTATGTAGACCACCTTCATGGGAATTTTTCCATTAAACCACTAAAAGTTAATACTACAGTGATTATGGTTGAATTAAATTCATAAAATAAGAATTATTATGAAATATTATAGACTTATCACTTATTTTTAACCTCAATTAACTTAATTTACCCTTTACTAAGGTATCAAATTTTAACACGGTTAGTATCCATATTGACAAAAAATAAAGGGGAATTATTTACCAAATTTTAACCATTTAATTAAAAATATGGAATTTTTCTTAATAATTCAATAGATATAAGTTGAAAAAAAAATAGTTTCAAAATTATCATGCAACATTCAATGATTTTTTATAGAAAAATGCACATTAAAGAATGAAATTTGGTTTATTCTTGTCCCATTGGCGAAAAATAATAAATAGATCTCAAATTTATTTATTAACCATATAATATATGTATATATATTTTTTAAATCATTAAAAAACAGTTAATAATTTAATTTATTATGATAAAAGTACATTATGAGCATAAACATAGATTTTTAGAAAATATATATTTTACAATGAAATGATTTTTATTTAGATTTATTATTAATCAATGACTAATTAATTAATTTCTGTCATATGTTAAAAAAATATTTTTCATAATTTTTTTAGTCCCATTAATAATTGATAATCCAATGGCTATGTGATAACTATAACATTAAATTATAATATTTTAATTGTAAATCATGGATTGTTTGAACTATGGATTCCTTATAATATAAGATATCGTAGAAATTAAATAAATTTGAATCAAAAAAATTCTTAAATTCTTGGGGTGTTAAAAATTGATTCACATTTATAATTGTATCAATAAAATTGGATTAAACCAACATAAAAAATTCACTGTGTTCAGTTTCGATAATCACTAAAGAAGAATGGTTTCATGACCTTGTTATTTTAAACATCCACAAACTCTGTTGGAATAGATGATTCACAGAAAATAAATATAAAATACATGATCCTATTTTTATCCCCAAAACTCTAATACAATGGCTAATCACTCAATCCCTTGGGTTATGCATCTAATTCTAGGGCTTTTACATAATCATAATTCTTGATTGGATGTTAGGTTGTGGTGAATAAATAAATATTAATTTTATTTATTTATATATTAAATTACAAATACGTCTTCTATGGAACATATTCCAGACACTCAACACACACAATGATTAAGTCATACATAAGGTAAATCATACATTAGTAATTCTAAAATGACCTTATATTCTCAATCAAATACTCTATTATATAGTTATTCTATTATTTTAGAAAAACTATGCACAAGGTATATAATATATATAATATTTTTATTATATAAATACAAACCCTACTTAGGCCCTGAAATAATGAGATAACTCAGAAAATATATCTAAAAATATTCCTTAAAATATTCTAAATCCTTCCAATGAAAAATAATTGGTTCCTTCTCCCTAATATAGGTCAATTCATTCTAAAAAGAAAAATATCTTACTAAAAAAGATGAGGGTATTAGGATCTCATCTAGTTATCATGCTTCTTCATTCTATCTTGATGATTAATATGGTTCCACGAGATCGACACTAATGAACATTTTAACCCATTTAGGTTTCCACCTCTTTATCCCTAATAACTTCTATTTTAACTATCAATGTATCTCCATCCTCAATATCCAGTTTTCCCCATATGTATCAAGTGATGGGTCTTGCAAATATCTCCTTCACTAAAACACATGAGATCATCATACACCTGGTCTTAATGCAGTGGTAGGGACAAGTATTACACCACCTTTCTGGCCCTACCGATTATCTATATAGTCTTGATGAACCAAAGAGAAAAATTTTCACACTAACCAACCTCTATAATCCTAACTACAGTTGAACCTTCAAGAACATATGGTATCATTAATTGAACTCAAAACACCTCCATCATCAGTCTGTAAAAGAATTTTTATCTCTTTAGGTAATCCTCATCCACTTAGGAATGATCAAAACTTTCTCTATAATCACTCTCACCAACTCTAGTCCCATAAGTATAGATTCCCTGGATCAGTCCAACATAGTGGTGACTTGTAGGGTATCTCATATAAGACATAAAATAGTGTCATGATGATGTTGGAGTTGTAACTATTTTTGTACACAAACTCCACCAATGGTAGGTGATCCTAAAAACTATATCTAAAGTCCCACGTGAAAAACCATATCATGTCCTCCAAATCCTAAATGGTCCTATCTTTTTTGTCATCAGTCTGGGGGTGAAACGCTACACTTAAATAAAAATAATTCATAATGGAATCCTAAAATCCAATCAATAATCGTGTGTGATGTGGGATTCATGATATAAAGTTATCATCTTGGAAACTTCAGGAATCAATACTATGTCTTATATGTTAAGGAATTTGAAGCTATTGACAGAACTCTGATCATGGACGGAAAATAATTGGGCCAACTTGGTGAGTTGGTCTACGATAACCAAGATGAGATCTTTTCTTCTATAATAGATTGGGATCACATTTAATAATTCCTCATAGGTTCCATCGAACATCAACTATCTAACACAAGGTGTTAGGATAGATATTCTAGAACCTGGTGCTTAGGATTTAACTGATGACAATAAGGCATTAAAAGAGATACTCTAACATGAGATTTTTTAGTCTTGATAACCAAAATTGATGTCAAATGTCCTGGAACATCCTAACCACACCTGGATGTATCTCTAAGTGGGATTCTTGGGAATCTCTCAAAATATCACCCAAAATGTTGTTTATACCATAGTACATCCTTGGAGAATAATGATGTTCTTCCCATCTTCATAAAATCCATCAGTATCATGTTTATTGTATATTTTAATACGTAAGGCACGTAGTCAGTATCTCCAAGACAAGACACAGTAACATGTTATAGATGAAAGGGTGTAATTATCAATACCTGTATGTAATATAAACCATCCACATCCACTAAATATAACTTCAATGATGCCATAAGGCCTGAAAACTCTTTCAACAATTGTGATCATCATCTACTACTAAGAGAATCTTCCACCAAGTTCCCCTTCCTATGAGTATGTATTATCTCATAGTCAAAATAATCAAGGAAATCTAGCCACCACATTTATATCAGGTTGAGATACCTCTATGTATATATTTACTTTAGTCTATTGTGGTAAGAATAGATAAAAAAAATATTCATCTAGAACTTAATTTCCTCACACCCATAATGCGAAGACCACACCATGTAGTTCCAATTTTTGGGTAATGTAATTATTCTCATGTGGTATCAACTGTTAAGACCCATAAGTGATAATTTACTACCTCTAACTCAGAACACATCAAAGGATGGTTCTTAAGGAACCAGAAAACAACTATGTACTGAACATCATCCTCTCGATGTCTGATGATGGGGGGTCTCATCAACCTTGACCATAACATCAAAAAATCTTGTAAGGACCTCTCTGTCCACATGAATTGATGCCCCATTAATTTCAAATCATTCAAGGGTTCTAAAATACTATGTAAATTGGAATGAAAATCTTATAGTATCCGATCAACCCAAGGATGATTCTTACCTTAGTCACACTCTTGGAAGGTTCCCAAGATAACACTACCTCAAACATTACTCGATCCATGGATACACCCACATCTGAGAAGATATGTACCACGAAGTGGTCCTCTTGAATCCAAAAATGACACTTTGAGATATTTTGACAAATATAGTGATCTCAAAGTATATCCAGGTCCATCATCAAGTGTCTCACATGATCCTCCTTGGACACCGTGTACACAAGGATTTCATCATTGAATACCATAATGAATTGATCCAGAAAGGGTTGGAAGATCTAGTTTATTAGTGCCAGAAAACTTTTGGGGTGTTATTTAGGATTAAATGAATCACAATGTAATCATAGTGACCATAGTGACATCATAATGAATACGTTTGTATTTCATCATCTAGAACCTGTAGTTGGTGATAGCCTAATCTAATGCCAATCTGAAATAACCAATTTGAACCCATTATATGGTTAATGAGGTCATTTATTGTTAATAGTAGACAATAATTAGTCACAGTCTTCTAGTTTAGGAAACATTAATAAACACATGTACTCAAAGTCATGTATAACTTCTTGCATAATAAAACTAGTGCTTCTCTAAGGGAAATAGTAGGCGTGAAAAATCTCTCCCAATTTAAATCATCCAAATACACCTTCATCCCACGTAGCTCTATGGGATCCATACAATATACTAGAAATGATATTAGGGGTTTCCATATCTTTAGTTATATGTTGAAGTTTATCTTCCATTTGGTTCAAAACCCAAAAACATATTTAGCAAAGACATTCTCATACTCCACTATCACTGTAGAAAGTTGAAAGATCGTAGCATCTGATGCCATATTGGTAATACTATCCCAACAGTGAGTTATTATATATACACTCTTTCATTTGATAAAATATTAATCTTCCTCGGTTTCCTTCTCATTGATGAAGGAAAATATCATCCAATAGACATGAACACATAACATCCTTCACCTGAAATAGTAAATCTATTCATGAATAGTGAAAATACAGTCCTTAACTAGTGTGATTGAATGAGTTCACATCACTAATCCAATAAAATAAAAAATGAATCATTTTCTTCTAAGTGTTAGTTTACACTATTGGAAGAAGTGTGTGATCATTGAATCTCCTCTAGTAGGGTTCTCCAATTTTAAAAGTTGAGCTAAAGGCTTAAGTAGAATAAATGAGAATCAAAATGGGTACGAGAAAACAAAATAGTGGATCATGCCTATTTAAATTAGTACTATAGATAATGTAGAAAATACATAGACCAAAACAATAATCATCCCTAGATACGCTAGTTCATAGGACCCCACTACCTGCATCATTCCTCATCCCTTACCATTTGCTCCATAAGTTTGTCTTAGTCCACATAAGTCTGTAGTGGTAATATGTCAAATCTCATGCCACCCCATTATTCTATTTTATATCTTTTTCCATGTATACAACCCCACATACAAACCATTTTTAAACCAATTCCTCTACCTTGGTGTCCTATCGACTACCTCTTTGTCATCAGTATGGATAGACAAATAATCCATCATGAGATACCCCAACTGTCACAAGAATAACACCATCCCTCTCTCAAATAACTAGAACCATTCTAAGATCCATAAATTATAGGAAATAAATACAAATATAATCTCATAAACTATATCTCCTTCTTGAATCTATGTTTCTTCTATTAGCTACAAGTTATTGAAGTCTCAACTTGTATGTACCCTCTAAGAAAACCATATGTCAGTGTCCTCTCATCTAGAATGCTATCTACCACTAATGAATGCTCAATTAATATAGAGTAAGTAATAATAAAAAGTGGTATTATAGTAGAAAATATTTCTATCAAGGTGATGTGTTCAAGATTATTTGCTTAGCAGAACAAATCTCAAACAATATCCATAGAGTATCATGATAGGTTGGGGAATATCGATGAATAATATTCCACACACATGATACCCTAATAACGTTATAGAAGGTCATGGATATGCATTGATCACAACATAGCTACAATGAAATCCTCTCTAAAAATATTCTCAAACCACATCAATGAAATATTCACCATGTCATATGTCAGATTTGACATACTCCACCATCACCTAGTAGCGCCATAAAGAAGACTCACAGCTAGGAGAACCATATGATCTGGAGGTGTACTATAAAAGAAGAAAACTAATGTAGCTACCTCAATCAAATCCTATAACACCTAGGGTTTTGGATCACCCATAAAAATAAGTTTTTTCTGCTAAAAAAATCATGAAGTGTGCTCAGCCTGTGTGCCTCACACTCTTGTACATCAGGTGAAACCTACTACTCATTGTGTGGTGGAAGGATTAGAGAACCTCATGGAGGTACCACCTCCTAATAAATGTCCAACTATAGAAACCTCAAAACTATATGGATCGTTATAGTGATCCTTATATGGAATCTTAGATATAAATCATCATTTTTAATCTTTAAATAATAAATATATACAATGATCTAGAGTATATATGGACAGTTGACTCTAAAAAGACATGAAAACCATTACCCATTATTATATGATTCATGTACAAATATTTTCCCTAAAACCAATATCTATATGTAATGTGTAAACAAAGAGGTTATCAGAGACCTATTAAATTGATAGATCAGTCACAATATGAACAATACAATCCCTATTTCAAGTGCTAAACTTAAAAACATTTATATAGTTTCCAGAATTTACAATAAAACATTATTTATATAGAATCTATAAACTCTGATCCTATGATAAAACACCCCTATGGTAAAATATATATCTTAATCTAACACACAAAAGCCTTTATGAATAGTGACGATCTCAGTGTCATTCCCCAAACCCACCCTATTAGTCTAGGGCCTAGAGGTAAGCACCGAGAAAATACATCAGGCAAATTTTAGTCCATGTCAAAAGTTACATCTATGAACATACATATCTGATCTTCCAAAACCATTGTAAATGTTAAAATTCAACTGATTCCCTATAAATGCAAACATATTTATCCCACAATCAAAGTAAAAAAGTAATTTAAATTATATAGGGGAAAATAAAATCCCACAAAAATGGTAAAAGAATTCCGTCCTACTAAAATAAGGGGAATTTTTCAAATAAAACACCACATATGAACTATAGTATGTTTAGATCAATTTTCATTCATATTCTTCTATTCTACCTAGGACCTCATCAAACATCCTTTTCTATAAATAAAACATCACATGTATGGGAATATTATATGTAGGGGGTTAATGTAATAATACAGATTATGAGTCCCAAAAATCACCAAACAAAATGCACAAAGATACTAGTCATTGTTTCATTAGAAATTTATGTCAACAATAATATGAGACATATAAATAATAATAAAAATATAAGCTCAATATAGAAACTAAGTATGAAGGTATGATCAAAACCGCAAAGCAAATATAGGATTCTATTTGAGGTTTCAAATCAATGCTCAACTATGAGAACTCACTCTACGAGCGTGATAATGTCGATGGATATCATTTTACATGTCATGAATGCCAATAACCTCCATGAATAATTACATGTTATAACGTAGAAGAGGTTGATGGATTGACGTGGGATCTATTGTAGGGCCTGTAGGGTATACCAAAGACATTTTATTTTTATACTCTCAATAGGGGATCAATGAACATGTATGTTGGTCAAACTGATACAATGAAAACCCCACATAGGGAAGAAGATGACGATATGGGATCCAATCTCATCCCACACAGAGGGTCCTCAAGAGCTCTATCCCAGAATAATTCAATAGAGAGGATCACATCCTATGCCCAGGAAGTGATGCCTCACACTACTCTTATGGGGATGAACTAAGGGAACATTCCCAGAAGAAACTATTCTACATTGAAGAGAACAAGGTCCTGAAACACCCATAGTGATAGTAAAAAGTGTTTAATGGGAGTAAAGGATAATTATTTCCTTATATGGGAATTCCCATGTGATCCAGGCTATACCATTGTACTTCGGTTCATACCCATATACATAGATACATTTAGGTATTTAGATGGGTCTTGGTACAATGTTTTTCCCATCAGTTTCACTATGTTCAACCCTGAATACCCGGGGTACATGTTGAGTTCCTTATCATGGATCACATGGCATGTGGTGGGTTCTACATGGAATGTGATATTTTATTTCCTCTAAAACCCTAGACATAATGTCTAGGGTAATTCATGACATATGTTCTTCAAACTGAATTTTGTGTTGATGAATTTTTTAAAGGACCCAAAGGTTCATCATGCATCTTCATACCATTCCTTTGAATCCTTCAATCGAACTGCAATTCTCTCTATAGAATCTAGTTCAAACACTGAACATAAATTTATATAGTCATTGGTCATATCTCATCCACCCAATCCTCTTTGAATTTTATCTCATCACTCCACACCATCGCATCAACCCCAAACTACATACTACGAATCCAAATCCATTATCTTTTACATGACACCTAGTACATTCAATTGATTTAAATCCTAGATCCATGGAATCCATCCATTACACAAATAATGGTTTCACAATGATCAATTATTGTATCTTTTTGAACCACTTTCCAATGAAAATATAGGTTATAATGGTGAAAATAAAATGGAATGAAAATAAAAAAACATATACAAGAGGAATGAAAATCAATCGTTTTTTGTGTTTGAATCAATTCATTGTCATTTGAATGATGACTGAATAATAATTATCAGACATTAGACACTCCAATTTTATTGAATATGAATTCCATAATCATAAATGATTTTTGAAATATAAACCAATATGTTATTGGAAATGATTAATATTATTTATAGGATAAAAATAATGATTAAAACCATATAACCAAACAACTAAACTCTTGTTTGGAGTGGTCATTGATGAAGACCGGTTCTACATCATTAATGTTGCTGAGATCCATGAACTCCATTGTAATAGATGATCATGGTAAAATTGATCGTTGATCCTTGATAACTTTGATTTTCCCCAAAAAATCCTACAAAGGCCCTTCTCACAATTCATACGGTTGTGCGACTAACACTAGTGAATTTTTTTAAAAAAGGATTTTATACATAGAATTTGTTTTTGGTGAATAAATAAATTATAAATTATAAATTAATTAATTAATTAACTAATCCTTTCATTAGAATACTTAATCTAAAAACATGATACACATAATAGTTATGTCATTACTAGGGTAAAACCTAGAATTTGTATTCGACAGTTTTCTCATATTCCCCACATAAGACTACATTTTGGAGTTATTTCATTATTTCTGAAAAATACATATGAATGATGTAAGAAATATATTATTTTTAGTACAAAAATATTGAAAATCCCCTTGCAGCAGAATACCACAATGAATCTATTCCTAGATCCCAAAATTTCATCAAATTTTACAAAACATTATTAGAAAAAAATTAATTACATATAAAACTGTTTCATATCTGTACCATTGGAAATAACCCAACCAAGGTCACTCTTATGTATTTGGAAATCACATGATATAGGCATTGGAACATCAGTTTGAGTAAAAGACAAACAATTTATAACTCTATCTACTATATTACATATCTCATTTTGTAACATTATCAATCATTTTAAAATTATATGATCCTTGTTTTTGAGTATTTAGATTTACCTCATTTTGAAGGTAAAAAACACCTTGATCATTGTCAAGTCTCATGGTGGAGTCCATGTGGAATTCACATGAAACTATCTACCTTCTTCTATAGTTAACAACATGTCCCTAAATCCCATATTTTACAAATATTTTTTTAAAACATTTTTATATGTCCTGATTGATATTGTTGCATCCTTTACAAAATTTTGTGACATTCCCATTCTCAATCATCAAATCAAACCGAAAATCAATAGTTTTTAAATGGAATTTTTAGTCAAATGATAGAAGAGATTCACTTTCACTAGAACCCACAAAGGGTTTCTATACTGAGCCTTGTCTATCTAGTTATCAATCTTAATTATTACTATAATAGTATAATGAATTTCCCTATAATATTTGGTGATTTCAAAATAACTAGATTTGTCCCTTGATATTTATTTTAACTGATGTAATTGAGTTCTTCACATTCATCGGATTGAATTTAGGATA
Organism: Viscum album; assembly: GCA_963277665.1. Taxonomy (NCBI): domain Eukaryota; kingdom Viridiplantae; phylum Streptophyta; class Magnoliopsida; order Santalales; family Viscaceae; genus Viscum; species Viscum album. The sequence goes on from OY728157.1 coordinate 1,854,769,351, forward strand.
AAAATCATGAAATTTTATGGCCACATGTTTCATATTAAAAATTTTGAGGCCCCTATCATTATATTTAATATAAATATTGGTGAAACATATGAAAAATAAATCTAATGGATTCCATTATCCATCCATAAATACCCAAAAATCCCAAATATTCAATCTAATATACTAGAATGTTAATTTTGATCAATTAAATCCCATTAAATTTTGATCAATAAAAGAATGATTAAATTTAGTGAGAATATTTACTAGAATTTTTTGACTCACATCAAGAAATTTTGATCCACCATTTTTTTGATCTTTTGAGTTGAAATGAAGGAACCAATTTGAAAATATTCTTGATATCTATTAAATCAATCATGTTTTCCTATATAAAAAATCAGTAGATTTAGGATAATTGATTTCTCCAGTGACACATCTCCAAAGATTCCCTCAATATCCCATGAATAAGTGAGAATTATGATTCTTTTCAATCCATTAATCTTCGAAGTTTCAACCTCCCTTGAATTTCAAATAAAATTAAAAATCATAGTTTCCAAAATAGAACGATCTGAAGAAACATTATTTGAATTTTCGAACATAAAGATACTAATTTTTTATGAATCCATTGAAATTAAACCTAGAATATTTGGAAAAAATAGAACCTAACCTCTCTTCCTATAAAGAACACCTTGTAGTTTAAAAATATATTTCTACCACTATCAATGCTAATATCTGATCCAATATAGAGTTGGATATAAGGGGCTTATCATTGAAATTCTGTGGCTAATCTAACCAAGTTTACATTTCTACATCATCATCTAATAATGATCATTAACCTTATTAGAAATCCCAATTCATGGTCAAAAGGCTAACATCCACATGGTAGAGGTTGACACCCTTGACATATGCAGTCTCAAGGAAAATTGAAGAATTGATATTTTTTTTGTTTTCTCTACCATTTATGGGTTTTATCTCTGTATGAAACTATGTATTTCCATTTTTATCCCCATATCTTTCTATTATACATTTAATTTAACATAATAATTGGGTTAGGGCCCTTCGACTATACCCCTTGACCTATTTGGATTAGTAATTGAATTATTAATTATTACTAATTTTAATATAATTTTCTTAATTAAAGAAATTAATTATTTTTTATTACATTATTAATTATTATTAATTCGAATATTAATTTTCATTAATATTAATATTAATATTAATTTGTAATTATTAATTACAATATTGGTAATTATAATTTATTACACTGTTTAGAAATATTTATAAAAATATTAATTCATAATATATAATTTATTAATTATTATCTATTCTAATATAAATTATATTGTTCAGTAATATTATTAATATTTATAATTAAATTATTTTTAAAATTTATCTTAAAATACTATTTATTGCATTATCATTTTTAATCACCCAATTTATTTTTACTATTATTATTTAATAATTATTTTTATTGTTAAATAAAATAATAAAAAAGTAAAAACAAATAAATATGACTTGAGTGGATGGAGTTTACCGAAGTTGTATAAAGTTTTATAGTTCCTATGGATTTCAATCATGCAATATTTCATATTTGTTTTGAGAAATTAATCCAAACAATGTGAATAAGGTTCATTGATATAGGGGAATGTTTCCAAAAAAATAATTTTTGACCTGTCACATTATTATGAATTTTTTAATTTTTAATTTTAAAAAATATTATAAAATACACTATATTTATCCAAAAATATAACATGATTTTTCTTTTGTTGAGTGGCTCATTGTTATTGATTTATATATTTAGATAATTATTATTCCCAGGTCACTATTTATTCGTTTTTATTATTTATTAGTACTTATTATTTTTTATTTTTGGAATTTATATTTTTATTTTTTCATATTTTACATTAAATATTTTTTTATAGATTTTTAAATTGGAAAATATTTTGTTTGAAGGAGTATTTCTAACATATTTAGAAGGAGTAAGAAGAAAACCCTATGTTCTGAATTTTTTTCTATGCATAAATATTTCCAATAGTTGTATTTTTCCTTAGCGGTAAGAACCACATAATTCTACATCCATGGTTGGGGGTTCAAATCCCATGAAGCACATGTACTATAGATGTACTATAGTAGTTATAATGTAGCAGTACTATAGAATCAGTGGGTACTGTAGCAATACTGCAGTAGTGGGAAGGCCTGACTGTAGCAATAGAGGGTACTGTAGTAGTGGTGGTACAGTAGAATTTATTATTTTAGCTCAGATACTGGAGTAGTAATATTCATAGAATGACATTTGAGCTAAATTTACCACCATATATGTCATGTAATGGGATTCATTCCAAATTGGTCTTGGGTAATATATATATATATATATTTATTGTAATAAAGAGTCTAGTGGGGTGTGTTATCCCTTAGTGGGGCTGTGACATGGCTTTCAAGAATTTGTGTGTGCGATTTATGTCTGTTTAAATGTAGTTGTACCCCCGAGAACCAAATATAAAATAATATAATTTTTTTCACATATTGTGTAATTTAGGAAATATATTATTTTTTGAAAATTTCACTAAGGAAAGAGTATGATGTATCCAAGTAAATTTATAACTTAATTTATTTTCATATTTTTAAAAGATTACGTATTGTAGATGATTTATGAAAAATATCACCTATACGAAAACTGTTACAAATAATGACTATTCATATATTATGTATTAAAAAATCATACATATAAAAAAAATGACAACATAAATAAATCCCACCATTTACATTAATGTTATTTCAAAAGTTCAGTTCAAAATGATTTTTAAAATATGTTCAAAAGGAATCAGAACATATTTTTTGAATTTTTCAAAACATATGGAAGATGATTTAGTCCATAAGAGGATTTATTTCCATATGAAGGAATATATATTAATACTTATATTTGGAAAATTAAAAAAGTGAAAGTCTCATAATGAATTATCAATCGATGTCTATGATTCATTACCAACCGTATGATATGATAAATAATTTTGGGAAATAGTTTATATTCATTTTTTCATAAAATAATTATTCAATCATTGATGGATGATTTTCCGTGGAGTTTATTAAGAAGCATCCAAAGTGTGTTATGAAAATTTTTATATAGGATTTCAATAATGATTGGATATACTATTCATAAATTTGTTATTTAAAATATATTTTTATTGAAATTCTAAATTGTACAATGACTATTATTATAATCTTTTAATTTGGGAATTATACTGAGTATTTTTGTTTGATAGCTCTTTAAATAAAGACTCTAACAGTTAAGCTGAATTACAAATTATGGTTATTGGTAGATATCTCTATGAAAAGATATCTTCCAAATTTTATTAATAACATTTTGACGCATGTGACCAAGACCATTAATATTTTTCTATTACAATTCTAATGAAATCTTGATCATGCTATGATTCACTGTCATGTTTGAGTGAACTACTATATTTTTTAATGTTATTTGTTCTTATTTATTATTATTTTGTCTTTTTATTATATTTTCTTTATCTGTTGTAGTATTTTATAATTGAAATTTGTATTATTTTTTTTCATTATAACACATTTTGAATTGGTTATATATCTATAAAAGGAATGTTTGAATAATTAGGTAGTCTTTCCACTATAAAAACCAAACTCTTTATTTAGTATTTAATCATAATTTATTATATAAAATTAAACATTATAGTACTTATAAGATTCATATATCTCATTTATTTTGGAAATTTGGTAGATGACATGAGAACATAAATCATTAAATACAACAACATCTTTATTGAAAACTTTTTTGACATGACCAAAACATTCCTTCATACTTAACACTACATGGGATAACCTGAGGAAATAAATAAAAAATGGGTGAGATATAAAGTCCAGTAAGGGAATGAACATGCCATAACATGAGGATAGTAATTCATTTTATAAAATTCATATATATGTGTCATAATGAAAAATTAATATTAAGGCATGATTTCTCATGATAATCATAACATGGGAAATGTGGAAACAAAATAAAACACTGCATCATAAACATAGGTCAAAGCTAAACCACCAATACCTCATGGTAGAAAAAATTAACATAAAGTAATTATGTAAACCACCATCCAAAAATAACATATCATGATAGTAATAATTACCTAATTCATTAGAGCACTAGTAGGGTGTTCCCTTCATAATCATTTCAATCTCATGCTAGTTTACACATAGATCATATAAGATGGATTCATTCAACATGATAATTTATTCCATGATAATGTAATGTGGAATAAATAAATTTCGTTAGTTAGTTAACAATTCTATGTTCACAATAGCGAATACCATTGATAGAATAATGTATATGGTATTACCTACACATGCATGGTAAATTGTGGTGCAATTCAGAAGCATAATGACATCAAATTGAAATTCATAAAATGGGTTGATGAGATTTATATGGTTATCTCATCATTTAGACATGTAATTTTTAGTAATAAAGACATTTAAGGACATTCCACATCTTGATTAATGTGAAATAGAAGGAATAAAATAATTAAAAACATGATGAAAGAGGGGAAAACAAAAGAACCCTTACAATATTTCAGTATGGTAATGAGAGTACATAAGTATTTGTAAGAGGGATAAATGACTATGAAAGTGGATCCAATAATTTAAAAATTAAATTAAAAGTAAGGGGTTAGGTGATATTTTATCCAATTTTAATCAAATAGAAATCAAAAAGACATATCAAAAATGAAGTTATTGATAAAAAGTGGTGAGAGATAATCCATTACGGAATTTTGGCATAGTAACAGGTGTACATAAAATATTATACGAGGGATTAATATGATTGAAAGGAAGATATAATCAGTTTTAAATCGAATTTAAATTAATTTTATCATATAACATCATATCCCATAATAATAAAATGGAATTTATGGATTATAGTATAAAAGATGTGATTCAATGGATACGAGAAGAGATAAATCCCTAACTTGGAAGTGTGACTCCTTAGGCATGGGAGAGGCTTCTTGGTAGATTAAGGAAAACTTGGGAGGACTATAGGGAATATATGGAAAGAAATTTAAAATCATTAAGGTATCTTAATGATGATAAATGGATGCTTGGTTGGGTTTATATAGGAAAGGAGGGGGATTTATTTATTATTTTGTTTTTTGACACTACATAATAAAATAATCAAAACTACAAACCATACGATGGATTTATCACATGTTTTATTTAAATGGAGAGTGGTATAAGTTATTTTATATGTATAAGGGCTAAATGTAATAAAATATTCCATTTATTATGTGGAGGTGAGTCACACTTTCAAAGAAATGATTATAAAATCATAAAATATATTATAAGAATTAGAGGATTCCTTGAGGCATTAATAAATAAATAAAATAAAACTATAATCAAACTATTTTAATGGAAAACATATTTTTTTGGACTATAGATTTTATAGTATTAATTAGATCACTATTTGTTCATTATGTTGTCATAAGACATACCACACATTTATATTTTATCTAATCTTTACCCAAATATTTGAATATCTCAAAAAATATGAAAAAATAATTGTTGGGTAACTTCAACAACATGATTCAAAAAATAATATTAATTTTATCTAAATATTGTTCTTAATAATTTAATTTTTAGTTAAAAAAACCATCATTTATTGAAAATGACAGAGTTTTGGAAATAACACTTTTCGAACCCTAATAAAAAATACAGTTGACTTCATAAAAATTATATGATCATATTAAATTATGAAATTTAATTTAATAATAATATTTTATTAAAATATTATATATTTTAATATTCTATTAATTAATCTAAATAAATTTCTTAATTGTGTGTTGGATGTTAACCAAAAATATTATTTAGGCTTTATAATCATTTTCAAAGTAACAATAATAGGAAAAAAAATGTATTTATTTTTCTATAAAAAATTATATACATAATCTTATTACTAGGCTCATGATACATATCCTTTTCCTACACCATCCTATACACTAAGAGTATGGTGTGTGATGGTGGTGATTTCATAGGTCCTTTTGGTGAACTTAGTTTTTGTCATGATATCGATGAGCTTGAACTTATATTGAAAATAGTTTAAGTCATAATTAAGTTGTTGGAACTTAGAAGGGGATTCATCAAGTGAAAATATAGTGAATTATATCTCCCTGGGAAGATACGATAAATGAGATTAATAGGGTATGATCCTACTTGTTTGGGTGATCACTTCCTTTGTTTGTTCCAAAAGGATTTCCCTAAAACCTTATATTTATACTATGTATGTGATCACTATTCGATGAATATATTATTAATGGTAAAGATACATAATGGTCATTTATATTAAATTAGATATAATAAAATAAAATAAGTTCCTGTTTTTTTAATATCCATATTACATTAAATAAAAAATAATTTTATTCATAAAAGATCAGGTCATTACAATATTCTTACCTTTAGAAATTTCACCACCGAAATTTAAATTGTCCACATTAAAAATGATGAGGATAACGTGGTTTTGTCCCCTACTACGGTTCCCATGTTGCTTCTTCAAACATGTGATTTCTCCACAACACTCTGATGATGGAAATTGTCATATTTCATATTACATTTTCTCTATGATATAAGATATTCACTGATTAATCCTTATATGAATGGTCATTATCCAATGGTACCACCACTGGATTGAGTACATGTGGTGGGTATGTTAGGTACGTTATTAAGAGGGAAACATGGCATACATCATTTAATTGAGATAGGTTTGGTGGGAGGGGTAATCGATTGGACACTGCTTCGATATGATCAAAGATCTCAAAAGGGGTGATGTACCTTAGACTAAGCTATACCTTGTTCCCAAATCTCATCACTGTATTCCTAAGAGATATATAGATGAATACCATAACTCATACCTCAAACTATAGGTCATATCGATTACTGTAAACATAGCTGTTTTTTCTAATTTTAGAAACCTTGATATACTGCATGATGATCTTATCCTTCTCCACCATTTCTTCCAGAATTTCAACTCCTCGAAGTTTTTGTTCCCCAACATCAACCCAACATTCCGATGTTCTTATCTTATTCCCCTAAAGGGATTCATAAGGAGCCCTTTTGATGCTTGAGTGTAAACTGTTGTCTTAAGAGTACTCCACCAAAGGGATATGTTAGTCCCATCCACCTTCGAAGTCCATTTAGAAAACTCTCAACATGTCAGCATGTGTTTGGATAGTCTGTTCAGATTGGACATCAATTTGAGGGTTATAATACACACTAAATTTTATCATAGTGTTTAAATCATATTAGACACTTTAATTTATATTATTTTATCTTCTTACTCATGTTATCCCACAAATAGTTCTCTTGGAGATCTCGATACATCTTTTTGGTTCCTAGGATAATGGATAATGATGAACTATGTGCATCATCCAAATGATATTTATTTAACATAGGATTTTATGGAGCACATAGTCTTGACCCAAATATCACAATTACTTCTTCATTATCTTTAAACTCTGATGATTTCCATTTTCTGATAGTTTCCACTTTTTTCTGAATTCCCACATCATCTTTTTAAGAATCCTTTACCCTTTACAAAATTAATGGTTAATCAATTATTTTTTAAAGGATTGAAGATTTTCATTTATTTATGATTCCCATCTCCATCATATTCATGTAAAAAAGATTATATCCTTCTCAATTATCATAAATGATAAAATTTATTGGTTTTTATACATATAGAATCGTCCACATAGTTCACATTTCCAGGATGGTAGTGAATTGAGAATTCATAATCCTTGATAATCTCAAAGCATATTTTTCGGTACATATTCATCACTTTCATTGTGAATATATATTTGATTATTTCAGGATATATATATATTTCAAAATTCTCCCCAAATAGATAATTAAAATATATTTAAAATTTAAATATCACAAATTCTAACTCTATAACATTCATGGGGTAGTTTTTCTCATGAACATTGAACTACATTGACGTGTAGGAAATAAATTTTTCATTCTGTATCAACACAGATCCAAATAAATTATTTGAATCATCCCGAAAAATTATGAAATGTTCCCCGATTGTGGGTAGTGTTAGAATATGGGCAATGATAAGACAACTATTCAACTTCATGAAGGTTTCTTTTTATTCATCATTCAAATAAAATTTGACTCTTTTTAGGGTTATCTTGGTAAGAGGGTTTGACAATCGTGATAAATATCTCACAAATCTGTGATAATAAATGGATAAACCAACAAATCTACATATACCTGTCATAGATGTGGGCCTCAACCATCCCCAAAATGCTTTTATCTTGGAAATATCCACTTGTATACCATTAATTTTGATGATATTCCCCATGAATGTTACTTCCTTCAACTATAACCCACAATTGTTTTACTTTTCATATAGCTTATCCTTTGGTATGGTCTTTATCACACTTCTCAGATGTTCCTCATACACCACCATGGATATGGAGTATTTTAGAATGTCATATATAAAGGCTATCAAAATTTGTTAAGGTAATCCATAAGACACTATTCATCAAGTGCATAATGACTAATGGATCTTTTGTGAGTCTAAATTTTATCACTATGAATTCAAAATTCATGTACCTTGTATGAATAGCAGTCTTGGGGATTTCCTCCTTATTCGCCCCTTACCAGGTAATACCTCGACTGCAAATACACTATAGAGAAGCATTGTGCTCCTTGTAGCTAATAAAACAAGTCATAAATCCATGGAAAAGGTTACATGTTATTTATAGTGATATTTTTGAATTAAAGATAGTCAATTCAATGGTGCATTGAACCATCCTTCTTCATGACAAAGAGGACTGGTGCACCTGATAGTGAAGCACTTGGTTGTAAAAATACCTTATCCATATTATCTTGTAGTTGTTTCTTTATATCCTAATGTTCTAAAATAGACACTCTATATAGATTCAAGGATATTTAAAATTCCATAGGTATAAGATTGATCGAAAATTCAACCCCTCAGATAAGAGGAAGACTAGAAAATTTCTCAGGAAACACATTAGCATAATACCTCACAATAGGCATGTCTTCTAGGATTATCCTTACCTTAGACTTAATTATTTGAGCTATATATTATTTCTCATAGGGAATTAATATCCATTATTGAGATGGCGTTTTTAAATAAGATTCATCATTCTCCTTACGCTTCTATAAAATTAGGGGTTGATTCACTACTTGAAGTGTGATTTACCTCCCATGGAAATTTATGTTGGCTCTATATAGGGAAATCCAATCCATGCCTAGAATTGAATCAAATTCCACCAAGGGAAGTATTACATGGTTCACTAGGAAGTTCAATCCCCAAATTGTGATAGGGGAGGAGTTATATAAATGAGATTCAATAGTTACCCTAATTTCCAGTTTCACTGCCATCTCTACTTCCATGCTTAGTGGTGGTGTTTGAATATTTTTAAAAAACATTCATGATATAAAATAATGCATAGAATTATGGACAATATTACTACTTTTAAGTTTTTTATTATTGTTTTACACTATCCAATATATACATAGGAATGAGTATCTTAAAAAATAAATATGTAAAGGGGATTTCTGTGACATTAAAGAGATAAATTGTAAATTACATTTATCTTTATAACTTATTTGTTTTTAGAATTCAATCTATACTATCCATGAACTATTTCCTAACATATATTCTTATGTGATTTTTGTTCCCTAAATAATTTTTATTAATGAGTTTATGAATTTACCAAAACATATTACATATGAGTGTTAAACCATGTGGGTAGTAAGGCCCATTGTTGTGTACCAGGTTACCTTGAGTCAATCTCGAAACACCTTGTCAGAGTTGTCACTTATAGGTACATCTATGCCAAAACCAAATCCTCATATAGTATCCAAACATTGATGTATTTTGTTGATAAAAAAATTTCTCTAATCACCAAAATATAGGGACTGATTCTTACAATTATTATTATCCCTATGGGTATTCACTAGGGTGTTCAAATCCTAATCCCAAAAAATAACCAAACCTATCCTCTGATATCAACTATAACAACCTTGCTATTTATTTAGTATTTAATCATGGTTTATTACATAAAATTACACTTAATACAACTAAAAAGATCAGGAAGTAAAATTTATTTAGTAAGTTAGGTATATTACATAACATCATAAAACATAGAATACAACAATTTCTTTATTGAAAACATCACTAACATGACCAAAACATTGCATTGAACTTAAGAATTCATGGGATAACATTAGGAAATTCATAACAAAGGGGTGAGATATAAATCCTAGTATGGGAATAAAAATGTAATAATATAATGATAATAATACTATTTAGATAATGAATACCAATTAATAATAAAGGAACATGAATAACAAGACTTGATTTACCATGTGAATCATAACATGGTAAATGAGGAATCAACATTAAACACCACATCAAAGAAATAAGTGAAAGCTAAATCTCCAAGAAATCATGGTGTAAATAACTCCAATAAATTTATCAGGTAAACCCCCATACCGACAGTAAATATCAAGATTCTAAACATTACCCAAAGCAGTATAGCACTATCTGGGCGCATCCTTTATAATTATTTTAATCTCAAGCTTAAGTGTGCCACATAGACCATATAACCTAGATTCATTAAAAATCATAATTTATTCCATGATAAAGGAATATAGATTACAAACACGTAAGTCCTAAATCAATAATTATTTTCTAATAAATGTGAATACCCATGACAGATATATGGGTATGGTATTCACTATACATGCATGGTTAATCGTGGTGCAATATCAGCTAATATAACAATTTTATATGGAAATTACTAAAATGGGTTCATGAGAGTGAAATGGGTCAATAATAATTTAGTCATGAAATGTATAGTAATAGAGACATGGAAGTACATTACCCAACATTATTAACATGAATTTGAAGGTGTAATGTAATAAATAAACTTCAAGAAAGAGGAGAAAGAAAAAAAGAACCCTTAAAAAAAATTTCATGGTAACATGTGTACATAAGGATTCGTACGAGGGATAAATGAAAGTTAAAGGGGATAACATAATATAAACATAAAACCGATAATAATGGTAATAGGTATGATTCTATACTATTTTAATAATGTGGAATTTAGAAGGACATATCAGAAATTAAGTGCTTGATAAAAAGAGGTGAGATATAATCCCTTACGAAATTTCAGCATAGGAATAGGTCTACGTAAAGGATTATAGGGGGGATCAATGAGAGTAAAATGAATATATAATAATTTATACATCCAATGGAATGTAATGGTATCATGGAACATCATATCATAGAATATAAAAATAGAAATTATGATGCATAATATAAAAGATATTCTTGAAGGGAAATGAGAAGACAGAAATCCCTTACATGGATGTCTGACTCCAATGGCTTAGAAGAGGCTTCTTGGTAGCATGGGAGAAACTTGGGAGGACTATATGGATTATAAGGAAGATTTTTTATGATCATAAAATTGTTTTAGTGTAGGTAAATGAGATATTGTGTAGTTTTATATATAAAAGGAGGGGGGTTCTTTATTATTTTGGTTTTGGACACTACATAATGAGATATTAAAACTACAAACCATTCCTTGATTTTTAAACATAGTTTCTAGAAAATTAGAGTTTTATAAATTTCTTATAAGACCAAGGTCCAATAATAATATAATATTTCTTTTTCTTATGTAATGTTAAGTCACACATTTAAAGAAATGATTTTAAAATTGTAAAATATAATATACTTATTGATGAATTAACTATGGAATTAAAAAATAAATAAATTAAAACAAGAAAAAATTTATTTTTAAGGAAAAACATATATTTACCCGATAATACTTTTTATAGTATTCATAACATCACTATTGGGCCATTATGATGTCATAAAACACAACATATATTTATACCGTATTTAAATTTTTCACAAAAAGTTTAAAATCTCAATAAATTATGAAATATTTACCTATGGATAATTTAGAAATCTTAATTAAAAAAGTTATACAAATTTTATCTAAATAATTTAATAAATATGTGAATATTCAATTTTAAGATGAAAAATGACATTTATTAAAAATGATAGGTTTTTGAACCATTTTGAAAATTAGATTTTTATTCTAAAAAATTATATGATCATTAAAATATTAAAAAAATTAATTTAATAATTATATTTTATAAAAATATTATTTATTTAAAAAATAAATTAATTATTCAATATAGATTTCTAAATTGAGTTTTAATATTAACTAAAAATATTATTTGTACTTTAAAAATCATTTACAAAGAAACAATTATATGAGCAAAATATTTTATTTATTCAATAAAAAATAATTTACATAATATTATAGTTAGGAGATTGATATATAACCTTTTATTACACCATTATATGCTCTAATATTAATATTTGTGATAGTAGGGATTTCATGGGATCATTCGGTGATCATGGTTTGGGATGTGATATCAACGAGCATCATCTCCTCCCATAAACCGTTCCACTTGAGCTCCTTGGTCTATGGAAAAGACCAGAAATGATATATCCCTTGAAATCATTGATAAATGAGATTTATAGGGCACAATCATACTGTTTGAAGCCATCACTTCCATTTTTTATGAAGACGTATTTCTTAAAACCATGTACTTATACTAGTCACAAGATCACTATTCAATGACTATATAATCAATTATAAATATACATAAAGGAAATTTAAATCCAATAGGATATATAAAAAAGTATGTGAATGTTTTTTATATATTAGTAAGACATTAAATAAAAACAATAATTTTATTCTTAAATATTCGGATCATTACATCCATATTACGAGGCAGGTTGTGTGTCCATTGTGATTACAAATAAAATATTGTATTAACTGGGTGGTGACTCCCCTTTAAATATTAGATTCATTTACAATTTACCATACAACTTGAGGAGTAAATTATCATAACATGTAGATATAAGATTTTATGATCCTATCTAATATAAAATTATCTTGTGATCTTATTTTTTTATTCTTTTAAAATTTATATATATTGTAAATTTATCCCCAATTAATTATAGAGAATATTTACATCTATGATAACATATTTAATATCAATCATTCCAAACATGATTTTTTATTTTGAATTCTGATTAAAAAATATTAGTTAAACTGGGCCAGGTAAAAAATATATTTAAAAAACATTAATTGATTGAATTAACCTCATTCACACAATATTTTCCATAAACTAATGTGAATAAGGATCATGAAAGATAATCTATAAAAAATATCTTTCATGAACCCCATTCACATTAGTTTTTTCTACTACTATCATCAATGTTGCTAAAACCTCTGTATCCTTCCATTAATAAATTAGGAAACTCCCACCCTTCATTCACTTTATCACTGTGTGTTATTCATCAATATCTTGAATTTTAGAATATTTATTAAATACCAATTGTTGGTAGTGATTAAGACATAATTGTTCCCATTGTTTTCCATTTACATTATATTATTATTAATTTTTAAATTTTTTTTGGATTTGAAAATTTATTCAAATGATTTAAATATTACAAAAAAAATTTCCTTTACATATATGGTTGTTTTAAATGTTACAGGATTATTTAATAAATTTTTATTGGTGATTTTTCATCCGGTAAAATTATTTTTAAAATTTATTAATATAATAAGTATATTTTCATTAATTAAAATTTTAGTTAGTTTATTTTATTATTTATTTGGAAATTTTATTTGTTATATTTTTTGGTAAAATTATTTATATAGATGATTGGAATTATATGCTGATTATTTTATTTAAATATATGGATGATACAATTTATTTAAATGATTCTATATATTTATACCATTGATTTTATGTAAAGATAAATCCTTTCAGAAAAATATCATACCTTACCCAAATCATATCTTGAGGAAACTAGAATATTCAAGGGGGTTGTATCCTTATCTGGTGATTTAAATCACTAGATGTTCACCCCTAGAACCCAATATTACATCATTCTAAATCTTAGGAAATATCCCATCATCCAATGAATGTGTGGGCTATAAGATCATTCACAGTCACTATGCCGCACTAACACCTAATGCAAGACATTAAATATTTCCCTTAAACCAAGTGATAACATAATTTTATTATCAATATCTACATCAATATAACTATAAATAACAATCATAATTCATTATTACTACTAATTATATATCATGAATCCTCATTAAATCAAAATATTGGAAAACCAAAACCCACAATATAACAACAAAAAATAAATAATCAATTTATTTTAGCAAAGAAACAACTAATTAATATTCTTATAATTGATTTAATTGTTTATCATAACATATGATTAAATTTAAATATTAACTTAATAACTCATATACACTATCGAGGATGGAAAAAAATATCCTTACTATGAATGATTTTAATAATGTTCTATTGGTAATTATGTAGTGTTCTCTAACTAGCATACATTTTTTTCAAATGTTTCAGTTTTTCTCAATTATAAACAACAATAATTAATAAAATAATAATAAAATTTCAATTTGAGTTTTTACACAATACCTATTTAACTTATGAAAATAAACAATTAATTTTATTTCCTATCACTCTATATAAAAATATAATATATCATTTCAATAGGAATTAGTGTTCCGTTATACTTTCTCTAGTTAATAATGACATCACCAGAACTCATTTTAAAATATATACCACCAAGGCACAACATTGTTAACTATACTCATATCTTTGTAAGTAAAAGGTATCAAAATAAGAAAACATTAATTATCATCACCACTATTGATGAATTAAAGAAATAATTGAATTTAATATGGAGGTATTGTTACCATAACAGTACATATATGTGCCTAATTTCGTCAAGAATAGAGAACTCTAAAACCTATAAATTCACAATCAATTTTAACAAGGTCAGTGAGACCATATAACCATTTAAATATATAACTCATGTTACGATTAGTTGTGTACAAGTTATTTTTCTATTGAGTATCATTACATCCGGAATAGGGTAACATTCATAACTACATTTCAATTGAAATACAAGTTGACACCATAGATCCAAAAGGTGGAAAGTAAAATTATAAACTAATTGTGGTTTATTAAGAGTGGAAGAAATAATCAACGTGAGTATAACTATGTTGATGCAATGTAAGTATAATATGAAGCCTATCAAAGGCCATTTTTTCATTAGATGGCTACGTAAGAGTAAACAAGATGCATTTCTAGATTCTTGCACTATCCATTGGGAAAATATGTTGAGACAATGGTGCTAAGGTAGTGGATATGATCGTGTGGAGGATTAAGATTATAATAAAATTATGGCCTATCTAATTAAACAACAATATATTTGTGATGATGATATAAACATAGTTATAGTGTGATCACCTACATTTTAATCTAATTTATTTCACATAATCATTTGTCATCATGTGAATTAAATTTTTGTTCTAGTTAAAAATATTACTTCATCTAACATTTATGTTTTTGATTCTCATATATTAGGAAATTTTCTAAACTATATTAAAGAATTGTAACGGTTTTCGAGTTCTTTAATTATATTTATTTAATTTCAATTGGGATTTTTTTCTATAAGTTCTAGCAAGAGGGTTGAATGGTTCAGGGATGGGTTTTTTGGGTTCATCAATAATAGAATCCCCTATCCATAGAATTGTTAAATTTTACTATCTTGTTTCTTTGTTTAGTATTTGAGGTATGGAAATAAAATAATGCTTTAAGAGTTTGTGGTTATATATTTCTGCTTCATACATAATAAGTGTTATTAAGCCTTGGTGTAGGTTGATAAGGGGAAACTCAGACAATGACATTCATAGAATGTGAGCTATCAATCCATTAAATTTATCTTTTTAAAAATTTTAATTCAAAATATTCCATTCTTAGTGGTATTGGTGTGGTTGGAGAAGTTCCAAGGTTGGGAATTTTATTTTCTAGATTATTATAATGGATGATTTCTTATTCCATAAGGACCATGATCTTTTATTGATGGGGGTGAAGTTAGAGGAAATCGTAAGGGTGGCGCATGAAGGAATCTAGAGGAATTCACTAGGTCTAATGTGGGTGATATTCACCCAAAACATGGTCATTAATATCAACAATGAAAAGATAATTGTTTAATTAATGATGATACATATGAATATATATGAGAATCCTTTTACAATGAATAATGGGTTTATATTGTGACTTTTTGACTATAAGGATTTAGAATGTTGGTTAATGGATGATAATTTGAATGAGTTCAGTATGACATTATTCAGTTGGAGTTCATCATTTTAAAATTAACTGAAAGGTTATTGACCTTAATTATTTTAATAATGTTCTAGAATAATAAAAAATTATTGTGACCAATGTGAGAAATTATAGTGGTAATAATGAATTTATATTAGAGGTAATCCAAGATATAATCATATAAATTGAGTTGAAAAATGATTAGGTTTTTAATTATAGTAAAACCTGTTTTTTGTATGAAATATTGGTTATTTTCCAAGAAAGTAATTAATAATACGGGAGGGTAATCCATATAAGAAATAAATATAGGGAAGCCAATAGGTACTACTACTTCACATGTTGGAATTGTGGATGGAAGGAAATTATTTATAAATATTTACTTGAAAGATACATTATCTATGTAAATGAGGCATCAATTTCATTTGAAAACTACATAAATAATGGTAAAGAATTCACATTGATTATAAATTTCATGTGTTTTACAGAACCCCAAATTCTTAACTATAGAGTTTGATTTCACTAAAAAATTGAAATATGATCCATGAAAAAGTATGTGTTCGAATGCCTTGGAATGTTTCACCTTACAGATGAATGGGTTCTTTTGGTTACTGGAAAATGATATGTGATCATTTGAATGAAGAAATGATATTTATTACATTTGAAAACTGTTAGGTATATCATTGGATTATGGTATGACTTTATTTAAATCATTCATCTTGATTATGTGAGACTATATACTATCTATGAAGATAGTGTGTGAGAAATCATATAAGGGTTATGGGTGGCTCAATGTTTGAGACACAAGATACTATACATGACTAGGGATTCAAAATCTATCTTGAATGTTTTACTGAAAACACGTAAAAATTTTATTATAGCATGATCATGTTGGTCAAATTGGTGAGACAAGTTTATAGACCTTGTATTTGAAGGTATATTGAAATCTTGATCACAAGATGTATGGATCTTTAGAGGGTTGTAAAACCCCAAGATATGAAAAGGGGAACATTATGTTATGTAGCATATATGAAATAAAAAATCAATTATTGAATAGAATGTAACACTTCAATACATTAGGATATATTAATTTTAATTAAATTCAATCTATTTTATATCTTGTGATGCACTTAAAACCGGATTGGAATGAAACATGACTATATATTTAAATATTATTATTTAGAAATGATCATTATATCATAACCATTATGTTGGAACGTATGAACTGTAATATCTAAATTTTGAAAATAATAATCTTTTCACATGTATAACATATATTTAATAGATATATAATTTTATTAGAAACAAAATAATAATAATTTAAAGTAAAAAAGAAATGTTTTCTGGAAAACTATTTTTTTTTTCAAAAAAGGTGTTTTAGTTGTGCTTTGTACATATAATAGAAAAATAATTTTTACCAATATTGTGAAATTAATTTTTTTTAAAAAAATTAATTTTTAAACAGAAATTTATAAGTTATCTATTGGTTAATTTTAACAAATGGTCAAAAAAGATTAATTTTTTGATGAATGATGAAAAACACTGATTTCTATTATAAAGAACATTTTCATTTAAATTAATTACATGGTTTAATTATAATTTAAATTTAATTTAATGATAAATTAGTTGAATTTTATTACTTGATAACTAATTTAGTTAATTTTAATAAATTTCATATTGAATTCTATCATAAAAAATGTGTTAACCTTTTGAATGTTTTTCTTCAGGAAAACCACTCTTTCATCATGTTGGTGTTTTAATTTAAATTGAATACTGCCACTTATATGAATATAATTTTTAAAAATTGATTCCATAATTTCAATCATATATAATTTAGATCATATAATAATGGTGACTTAATGTTTTACCAGAATCAATAGTGAAAATTTAAAAATTAATTACCACGGTAACAATAAAAATGGGTTTACTAAGGGTTAAACTAAGAAAATAAGGGTTAAAAATGACCTAACACATATCAAAAAACAATTTTATAGACATATATAGAAATTATAACATCTAATGTTACATAAATACCCATTTGGACGCTTTTTTAGGATAAAATCATGGTTATCACATTATCTTTTCAATGATTCCATGTGTGTCATTCCCCTACATATAAAAGGAAACCCATTTCCTCACACCTTAACACTTTTAAAACCATTTGGTTAAGAAAATAAATGCCCAAATACATTTACTAATAACTTATAAACAGAATACATGAATTAATTCTATTATAAATCCCTTCTATGATATCTTTAGTTATAAAGATGAAGAGGATCTCTGAAGAAGAGGAAAAATTATCAAATATGCATATTTATTTTATTTCTTATTTCCACTTAATAAAAAAATTTATACAATGATAATATAATATAATAAATTATAATATTAACTGACATTTTATTATTTATATGGAATAAGATATATCCATCTCCACATCCATTAAATAGGAAAAGTAACCATCGACCGTTTGTACGAAAAACTACCGCCTCACGAAATGATGTAATTAGTTTTCAATCAACACCTTTGAATGATGGATATAATTATATGTTTAACTTATTATTATTATATTTTTTAAAGTATTATACTTATCTAATCATCATATCACATATACCTTCTTACTTTTTATTTCTTGGGGGATACAATACTGTTGGTCATGTGTACGACAGACTACCGCCTCGTAAAACGATGTGATTTTTTTCAAAAATGATTTACATAAAAGGTAGTGTGGTTAATTTAGTTAATATATGTTATATTTATGATATAAAAATAATTTCTTAAAATATAATTTTATATATAACTTCTTACCGTCAAATTAGTTTAAAAACTATAACGTTTCTCATGTGTACGTGAAGACTACCACCTTCACATAGTGACGTGAAATGTTTTTCAATTTTTATTTAAATTGGTAGTGATAAGGAGGCATTTAATTAATATAAATTTTATATATTACATATAATTTTTTCTCGAACTAATAATTAATATTTATTTCACTTTCATTTTATCCATCAACAAAAGTGGAAACAACGTTCATTCGTACATACGACCTACTATCTCTTTGAATGATATAATAAATTTTTGATCTATACCTTTATTATAATACACTAAATAAATATATAATGAATATATATGCATATATATATTATATTTATATCATATTTAAAAAAATTATATGATGTAACTATGATTATATTAAATGGAAAAAATTTACCAATCAAAAACATTAATGAAAATTAATGCAATTATCAACCAAAATACTGATTTAAACAAAACAATGTTTGTAAATGTGTGATAGAATATTATAATTAAATTCTATACTATATGAAATATATGATTATATTTCTATAATATATTTATAGTAAACCTATATTTAATAAAAATAAGGTTCAAACACATATGAAGGAAGTCGAACCTGAGGTAAGAGTTTCTCATCTAACTTTTACTTTTATAGAAAATATATCATATTCAACACTTTTTCTGTTGTGTTATGTACATAATTCCCCTGTTAATATTTTGTATAAATAATATATTTACCTTATTTTTATTTAACATTTCATTTAATGTAATTTCATTCTCAGATCTTATGTTTCAAATGTTACCAAAATGGTAAGGGTTTATTTCCCAATCTCATCATTATTCGAGATTTTCTTTATTATGTCTCCATTGGGGGAATTATTTGATATCTATTAAACAAATTATATTTTATTATTTTCAAGTTGTTCGTGAACTTTTTCAATTAATAGTACAATTTTCTATCTACTTGGAACATAAAATGAATGTGACTATGATTTTAATAAAACCCGACATAATTATTTCATCTTTAGTTGAAAATCCTTTCTTTTAAAAAGAATGTTCTATAAAAATGTTTTAAAAAATTGTTTTTATAGTTATCAAAATGAATTATTAAATAATTTTTTAATGTTTTTTTATAATTTTTTTGAATTTAATATTCTTGTCTTTTTCCAAACAATGGTCGTTTTTTTACTGTACATGTGAAAGGATCATTATTTTAACGTGTATTGTATGAAAAAAATTTCATCTATCATGAACAATCAATGTTATAAAAACTATTCTACAAGTTTTAAAAGGTTTTATTCAAATATATTATTTTCAAAATATTTTGTGAATTTTTTGGTAAAAAAAATTCATTGTGAAACTGATATTTTCTTAAAAAATGATTTGAATACATTTTTATGTTATTTATATTTATAAAAAAAACACATTATTGTACTTAGGATCCACTTAGAATATATTATATTAATATTATCATAATTTCTTCTTGGTATGGTTTATGATTATTTTGATTTATAAGATACAATTTTATTACCATTCACCATATTAGTCTGTATGATTTATGATTATTTTATTTGATTAGTGTAAGTATTCATAATTCACATGTTGTTTTCAATAGAAATACATATATTGATTATGTTTCACCTATTTAATATGAGGAATGAATTATAAATAGTAAGTAATGTTTTGGACCTAGTAATATATGGTCTTTTGATGCATCGATATGTAATATGAGAAAAATTGGTTTTCCAAGTTATATGTGGTTTTACTTGTAGATTTAAAAATTATTATGAATGGTCCTAATAGTATGTTTTAGATGTCTGGAATTTTGAATTCCAATATTATTATATTAGTTATTTATTTCCATGTGATTATTATAGTATTTATAATATACCTGGATAATTATCAAGATCATGTGATTAGTTATGTGGATTTATTTGTTCATAATCTATATATGCTACATTACGAAATATTTGTTAATGAAATTAAATTTTTTTAAATTATTTACATTTACATACTAATTATTTTTATTTACTCACGATATATTCCATTTTACAATTACCCTTACTATGAATACAAGCTCACATATATCTTACATTTTATTTTCCCTTGGATACCATGATATGTTTGGTGATTGATATGTCGAGTTACTATATGAGGAATAATGGTGTTATCAAATACACCAATTTGTGTTTTTTATTTTTTCAATTATAATGTTAATCTCAAATATGTATTTATTTTACAATGATTATTAAAATATATGATACTTTGGGATGTAATTCCTTGGATACTATACGAATTTAATAAAGAATATAATCGATCGTGTCTGCTAGAGTCATATTTTTTTTAGTGTTTGTTATAAATTGGATTAATAGAAACCAGATGAACGAGATTTTTGAAAATATAGATTATAAAATATAACCCTAAGACATACATTAAGAATCAGTCTAAGTGAATGAATACAATCTGTATTTTTTGTAAGGCATAATTTTTTTGGTTTTTTAGTAATACACCCCTATCTAGATACTACAAATGGGAGTGGTTTTGGAATAGATGTAACTTTTGGAAATAACTCTGAAAAATGCATATTGGGGATGACTTGAGTGTTACCTTGTATATGGAAACTAGATATATAACACACCTAGTTTGAAACTCTTGAAGGATATTATTTTCTTATTTAAAATTTTATGTACAAATCTTTGTGAAGGATTTTAAATTTTTTTATGATTTAAAATCATTCCATAGAATTCACGGTTATTCTTATGAGATTCTCTATTCATGAATATTTTTTATTTATTTTTTTTCTTTCACTAGTTTTTGGATTATACATTATCTTTCCTAATTTTATTGTCTATTCAGTTATATTCCATTGTATATAAATGGTTTCTATTAGAATGAATGGGAGTTATATCAATACACATACCCGGTGAAGGGATTTTCCTTCTTGGAATGAAAATAAAGCAAAGTTTGAGCTATATAAGGAACTGATGAAATTATATCATTGGGGAAACTATCTCATGTTATTACGCATAACATTTACAATATGGAGTGTCCTTCACATCCACCACATGATTTGACAATGATAGAGAACTTAATGCATCAGTAACCCCCAATATCATATTGTAAAACAAATCCATTTGTATCTTAGTAATGAATAAGTTACATAGAGAAGATATTTCTTTCTTTGGGTTCAAATGAATTGTATATTGTTTTAATAGATGTGTATCATTTCTCATGAGATGAAAATCGATGGAGGTAATTGTGTCAAAAAACTATGTATAAGGCCTCAGCCTTAAAAATTACTTAATCTTGAGATAAGTAAACAATTGACTTTAATTACATTCTAGGATCCTTTCAGGAGTAGGGTTCTAGATAAATATGGCATAACTCTGACATATAATCTTAAATATTACAAGAATACATTTCTACTCACTATCTATTTTTTTCATTAAAAAAACTCTTTAAAAATAAACATGGTATCGTTTCATTTTTGAATAGCATAACATTCCCATGATCCCATACTTAACTCTAATATTCTTTATGAACCATGAAAATCATTTTAGAACATGGTATGAGAATAAAAAACCTTGTAAAGAATATAAGTAAGCAATAAAACCTTTAGTTCATGATTATTTAAAACTGATGAAAACATTTTTACCAAATCATTATTTCCACCCATAAAACATAAACTGCATAATGTACATCATTTAATAATTTGATTCATAAAAAAATCATTGAAATCATAAAACATAAAGGTAACTTGTGACATCAATATCATACTTAAATGTTAGCTTTCACAACTACATATGGAGTAACCTTCATGGTTACATTTGGAATACCCATCAAAGTATATTCCCTAAACATTATAGGAGAAACCAAAAAATTTTCATCTGTCATGGTATCTAATGCATTGGAGAGATATCGTTTGCTAACCAGCCCCCATTTTATCACAAAACAACCCATATACATAATCAATTCCCAAGAACAATAACATAATCATAACACATGAACAAGCATAAAGGAAAAATAAAATTTCTACATTTCAATAATAAGACATCATTTCATGATATTTATATAATCAATCCATTATAAAAACAATTTTCAATACAAACATACAAAAAAAATGGTATTTAATTGTCTTTTTAAAAAAACTACGTCTTATAAAGGAAACGAGATATCAAATAATGCTTATGGTGGCCAAAAGGTTTTTGTCATCGCGTATGTGAAAAAGAAATATTTCTTTTGTTGTTTATTGAAATGTTTCATCGAAAAATATTTTTTCAAACCCCAATGTATTAAATTAATTGAAAAATGGTATATTTATACACCGTATAAAATTAATAGGTGTATATTATCAAAATATTCTTCAATGAAAAGATATTGAGATGAAGTCCCTTACAAAGATCATATCATTTGATTAATGATAAATCAATGAAATTATTATGTGTGAAAATAAAAATACACCTAATATAAGTTGATATTCTATGTAAAAAAATCATAGGTCATTCATAGATATTCTTTGGAAAACAAAACCAATGACATGGATATTTAAATCAATGAATGGATATTGTGTTAAGATTTACCTTATAAAGATAATTTGGTTAATCAAATAGATTGATTATTAGTATTCACTATAAATCCCCATAAAAATTTATAAATACCAAATAAGATATCAAAATTCATTTCTCACATAATCATAGAATGAAATAGTCAATAAGTAGAAGATAAACCCCAGGGATAGATATTTGGTTAAGACGTTCCCTTACTATGAGTCTAGCTCATCACATACAATCATTATGTTCCTGAATAGAAAAAATAGGTTAATTTATAATTCATTGAGAAAGATTTTCAAACTTATTAATCCTTTTATATCACTTATTACCTTGTTATAAAAATTAAATATTTATTTATGTTCATATCCATCGTTTTGTCGATATTCAATACTTGAGTCGAAAAGGAACTTGTTTTGATGTAAATTGTTCTTATGGTAAAAATTTATTCATCTCCAAAATATTATTCATGGTTTAAATATCATATATATCCAGTATATATGTATTCATATTATCCATATGATTTGGAAATAATAAAATAAATGCACCGTTCTTGTAGATGTTAGGTCATATATACACTTGAACGCTACTTTCATTTATTCGTCAAATTAAAGAACTGAAAATTAATTGATACATAGGTATATTATAAGTACATTATGATATATATTCTTTATATGTTACATAATTTCATTAACTCCATCCTTTATACATTTCATGCATGGAATGAACCAATTATATCACTTTGAGGGGGAAGTAGTCCACACTTCCTCAAATGAAATTATCATATTTACACATTATAGAAAGTGTAATGATATATTTTAAATAAAAATTAAAGAAGAATAGAGTTAATAATAATATAATATATGTCATATTTATTCTTTCCATTCATGTATATAATTATGGTTGGATGAAAATCATGTCGAATGAATTGAATTGTGTCGTGGAGACAGTAGGTCGTACATACGCATGAGCGATGACATCATTCACTTAATTGTTAAACGGTATAGAATTGGATGTTATATTAATTAAAAATAATACTTATCATGGTATATTAATTTTTTAAATCAATTATACTCATCATTATACGCGTCCAAATTAAATCATGTTGAATTACACATTACACAAGGGCGTGGAGACAATAAGTCTTACATGTGCACACATAGTGATATTGTTATTCGTAAGATGGATAAAAGGAGGTATAAGGAAGTACCATAATTCTAACAAAATTTCGTAATTTATAATATAATATTTTTATTACATTAGTTTGGAGACAACATAATAAGAGGATGTAAGATAAGGAAATAATTTTGAAAGAGGTGATAAAACAAATAATGAATTTTATGTATCTCCTTTTGACATTCACAGAAGGCCTCCTTATGATGAATTTCTAACCAATGTGTGGCCCATATGAGGAAGGGAGGGATTTTTGAAAATTATTTTAGTAGAATTTGGATGATCCAATGGGATTGAGAGGTGTTTTTATATGGGTAGAGGTGGTGGCCTTTTGTAAGAGGGAGGGGAACTTTAGGAAAGTCTCGAAATATTATTTTATTAAATATTTACATTATAATTATTATATATAACAAGTGATATAATTCTATGATAATATGAGTATGGGTCTAAATAATCTCAACCAATGGGTTTTAGGAAAGTTCAAGTCAAAAATTTATCATTAACTTTTAGCATTAACCATTATTTAAAAACAATAACTCTTATAATTTATTGTTGTAATTTCGTAATATAAGGTTACTATAGTTACTATAAAATACATATATAACCAAAAGTGGATCATTAATAGAATTTTTAACATTATATAATTCATTTTTCTAATATTATATTTTTAGTACTATTCTATAATTTTATAAATTAGTATTTATTTTAAAACTCATTTATGAAAATTTTGATAGAATTTAGTAATTGATAGTTTTAAAAGTCATAAGAACACGATTCATTAAAAAATAACAATTAACTCCAAGATAATATGTTATAAATATCAAGAAAATTATTGGATTACATAAAAATGTTCAAATTATTTTTATTTTAATATTTAAAATATCATTTATTTGAACCATTTATTAATAAGGAAATCACTACATCATCATTGTGTCATAAATAAATTTATTTATATAATGTATAAAAACTATAAATAAATTACCATGATTTATGTATTTATTTATCTTTATAATGAATATTTATAGTCATATAGATGAGTTATAAAACACTATATTAAAAATGTTTTTGTAAAAGATACATGTTTATGTTATATTTCCCATTTCATTAAATCAAATTTTATAAAACGTCATTTTCATAAACAAGTGGCTCCCAAATGCCAGAGGTTAATCATATGAATGCTCATAGTTGTAAATATCTCATCCAATAGGCTTATGAAACGTTTTATAGTAGTTTTATATTATTATAAAATTATTTTTTACCATTATTTACTTGATTAACCATTTAGTCATGGTAAATAAAAATAATTACTGATGTTTTTATTCATAATGTCCCTAAATAAAAGGTAACAATTTACACAATTTGTAACTTATATTTCCAAAACTAGAATCCATTTTTCCAAATTCAAAACAAATAATTGATGAAATTAATTTAAAATTATTTATCATTGTCAAAATGAGAGAGTGAGTTTTTTTAATGTTAAAACATTGCAAAAGATTGAAATGTATTTAAATTTGAATTCAATATATAATTAATATGAATGAAATAAATTATAAAAAATGATAAAAATATATTCAATCTATATTTTAATCCACTAAATTATATTATTTAACCATAAAAATATCTAGATTGAAAATGTTGTTTTGAATTAAATTTAGTGTACTTTTACTATTCATCAAAACATGATAGTTATCGAAAAAATAAAATAATCAAGCAAAGTAAATTTTGATGTCCCATTTATATATAAAAGTTTATTTTCTCAAATATAACATATAAGGGAGTCAAAAATAAATTTAAAAAGGGTTCACCACAAAAGGCGGTAAAAATTCTTTTTTAGAAAAATATTTCTTTTATCCAAAAAATGAACATATTATTATATCATATCTAGAAAATACATAAGACTAATTTAAAAAATTAAACTGAATGTATAACATATATTTCACAATAAAAAATCTATAAAATGTCATATGATTTTATAAACACAATTATTCCCTTTTTAAATAGGTTTTCATAAAAACATATCTTTTTTATTCGATTTGTTTTTATTTCCATTTCAAATAAATTATATAACCAATGAATCATTATTTAAACAATATTAAACAATATTTTCATAATTCAGTTGATATTATTCATTCCCACCATTCAAATGTCTAAGTTATAATGGTAACATTTAAAAAATAATATTTAGTTATGCGTTTAAGCTCGATGTAGAATATTTGTATTGCATTGAACATAATGTTTATTTATTAAAAATAGTGATGTTAGATCATTCCCCATTTTTTGAAACTATGTCCTCCAAATTTTAAAAGTTGTATTGGTAAGGTCATTTAAAATCCCACATCGAAAAACAGTCAATAAAACTATCACTTTAAATGGAATAATGTAAAGTACAAAGGTCACTTAATATAACCAATACTGATATTACATGTAATAAAACATGGACATGGAAGAAAAAAATAAACATCTTGGTCTGATGGAGAGTGATCTAAAATATGATTTGGATAAAGATATCATCATGAAAACCACAAACATGTGACATGTTAAACGATAATTGATTTCATAGTAGGAAAAGTAAACAGAAAAGATATTTTAATAACAATATAATAAATTTGAGGAATAATTTGACTACATAGAATAATAACATAAGTAAACTTACTTACTTGTCATGTAAAGCCTCATCCTTTAATAAATTTATACCAAAAAATTGCATATTCTCTAAAATATGAGTATTGATGATGACTTGGTCACACCTAAAACAATGGAGTCAACTTATTGACAATCACATCATCCAAAAAACATAAACTATATATTTCTCATATCTTTAGAGATTAAACAAAAATAAAATAGTTAGTAAAATACTAGATAATCACCAAAAAGAATAATCCTTTATAAAAAGAAATACTTCTCCTAATCTACAAAATCCAACCAAAAATACCCAATATTAAAAAAAGTCCATTCAATAAACAATTGTCCATAAAATTCATTAAAATAATCCAAACAATGAATGAACGCAAAATTTAGAAGTATTTGATCACATAGTATTCAATAATAAATCTTAACATTTATCTCCAAATAACATCAACTACACTAAAAGTCTCATACTGAAAAGTAATTATCTTAATCACTTATTCTCCAAGATAGGTTAATCATTTCTATAAATAACACAATGCACCATAAGTTCATACTAAAAACATATATTATTCAAATATAATATAAACCATTACTCATAAAATTAAATCCTATAGTAGTCTATTTTCCTTAGTCATATAGGGTTTCAAAAATTGAAAAAGTCTTCCAAAATAACATTTATCAGTTAATCACCAAATAATTTTCTTATAATAATTATATCAATCTGATAAAACATATTTTCCAAAAATCAAATTATTCTTGATCCATAAAATTAATTAACTAAAAAAAATTCATACATTGATTCTCACGGACTTATCGGAAGCGATGGGTTTTCACCCATCTTGCATGTTTTCCCTTTTATAAAACTCAAAAATAAACATAACATGTTTTAAACACAATGGTTTATTTATACCCCTCGTTTTCATCCCAACTCATAATGACCTCATCGTTTTAATATACGAAGTCTTATATATATTGATATTTTTTTTCAACACCATATGATAAAAAACCATTTCTAAAAGAATGAATAATGTACCATGATCATGGTGTCCACCTGATTTCATTTTCATCTTGTTGAAATATATTGAAGGTCCATGAATTGAAAAAATTATTTATAGATCCTACAAAATTATTTGCTTACTTTATAAAAATACACCTTGTACATCATGGTCCATATGATTGTTTATAAAAAAATAGTTTCAGAAAATAATAATGTGTGACATATAAATTCAAAACACTTGATAAAATTTAAATATTTTAGAACATTCATACCAATTTTGAGTTGAAACATTCAATAAATAGTTCTTTGAATATACCATATGTATATTCTAAGAGACTATATTTTAAAAGAAAATATAAATATGTCGTGCAAGGGTCTCCATATTTGGAACATTTTTTAAAAGCATAATATGCTTCAAAATATTGTGATAAGGTAAAATATTTAAAAATGACTTGATAATATTTACCTTTCATAAAAAATTTGAAAATATTGAAAAAATATGATTGACTAAAATACAGCCCACGATCTCAAATGGTTTCAAGGTATAGTGGAGGTGTATGATATGTCAAATAACTACCTGGTAGATATTTGTATGTTAGAAAAAGATTCACAATCATCTGTCAATGAATTTCCAATTATAATTCCATGAAATTAAACATCAAAGGATAAGAATGTTATTTGTGATACACCTACTTCCATTTGTAACAAATTTTTCATTATCAAATAAAGTTATAAAATAAGGATTTAACTGAAAAATAGATATAAAGACATAGCATGTGTTTATCCAAATCTTCTAATCCATAAAGTTTTGAAATTCCTACCTTTGATAACAACCATAAGTCCATGACCATAAAAATAACATCATATTGAGAAAAGTCAACAATTGAATTTAATTCTGTAAGTAAAATGATCTTAATTTTCGGTATGGATCCTTACTTCAGGTTTTTTTAGGAAAAGGGGATAATTAGGAAATTTTCTATGTACACACCATGTAATTAGTTACTATATGTATCCGTGTACATTCCATGTAATGGCCAAGTATATGGTCTTATTAGGTGACCTAGCATACCACAAATAGTGGGGGAAGTTTAGGCTAGTACACGACGTGTACATTAAATTAACACACAATGTACTTTTGTTTTTGACTAATTAATCTTACTAGGGTCACTTTTGATCTCAAAAAGTTTCTTCTTCTTCCCATGTTTCATACATGAGAGCAACGAGACAACCAAGAACTTCAAAGGGAATTGAATTTGAGAGCTTCCCGAGGTATTGTATCTTAATTATGATTTTTTGTCACGAATGACCAGAGGTATTGACTGTTAAAGCTACTGTGGGGTCATTGAAAAGAGGGGTTCGACTATCATAGAACCCAGAGGGTTGTTATTAAATGAACATTGGATCATAGAGCATTGACTACGAGTGCTTTGAGAGGGCCATTATAATTTATAGTACTATTATGAAAACCAAAGGGTATTGACCATGATAGATACCCAGATGGTCATTTGTAATTGATTAGTTCTAAGTGGGACTAAAGGGGTTATACTATGTGAGTTTTCCTAAAAGGTCTATATTATTCTATTAAATTGATGATATGGTAAACCATAGGGGTTAGTCTATGATAACATAACCAGAGTGTTTCTTATAAATGATTGAATGTTTTTGAAAAGTCTTCCAAGACAGAGAACAAGCATGGACTCAGTTTATATGATTTTTTATACGGTCTTTTGAGACATCGGTTTTTCTATTACACATGGGATTCAAGGATGGGTCTATAGTATAAGGAATAATTATACAATGATTGAATAATTAATATTATAGATGAATTAAATTGGAATCTTTAGGATTGTTTACTTTTGATTACATCATAGTGTATTGATTCATATTTCATATTACCTTCTATATATATTCATTGATATTTAGACATATATATTTTTGTGGTTTGCTACTATGATTCATCTTAAACCATGTTTGGGTCAGGCATTTGGACCCATGTAGATTATATTATTTCAAGTTTATATATGGGAAAACACACTTATTCACGAGGTACCTGATTGTTTTGGAGAAGGAGATCATGAGACTAGGCTGAGGCTTGTGATGCTGTTCGAGTTTACAATTTTCTATACTTTAGTATTACTATTTTATTTACAGTATTGTCACTTGTTTGGCTTATTTCCAAGAAACATGTGACATGAATCATTAAATATATATATTAATTGTTTATACTATCATTATTCTCCTATTTATTTTTGTTTTATGGTATTACTGCTTGCACTACTTTTAACTATTTCTTTCTTCTATGTTACTCTACAAATGAGGGCATAGTTTCCAAACTATCACACCTATCTCCCTCTCATCTAGTCAGTAGCATCTGTCATTCAGGGAAATGAGATTGAGGCCATGTGACTGATTAGGTACGGGGAACCCTTGGGTAGCACCTAGAACCGGGACGTTAAAAAGTGGTATGAGAGAAGGTTCTTTTCTACTTCCTCTTACAGTTTGGAGCTTATAAATAGGGATATAAAGGAATATGTAGTTGGTAATAAACTATGCATGGTATTTGCTAACCCGTGTATAGGATGAAGACAATTTACCATGAATATTTCAATTTTTGTGGTTTTGAAAATATTACTGTTGATTTGATTTTACAGTTGGGTGGAAAACATGTTTCGTGATGTTATTATTCATATCATTGTGGTTTTTTTCTATTGAAACCCTATGATATTACGGTATCCATCTAATTCATCATATAGGCACTTGCTAGAGATCACATGTCCTACATTATCATCATTCTATTTAGGGTGCATTACAGATTTCATGATGTTGTGATAGATGATGTTCTAGATAGGCATGTTGTTGTGATATAGTCCTTGATAGAATACCTACTATTTTGATAGGGTATTGGAATATGTAATGTTTCATTTCAATGGGCACCAAACAAGGTACATGAGGTGTTATGGACCCTCATGGATCGGAATTTGGTGGATCATGTTTTAACTTTAATCTAATTTCTATAATTTTATGATATGAAGAAGGATTCCAAACATTGATTCGTGGGAGTATGGACTATAATGGGTCATAATTTTTCATTCGTTGAAAAACAATTTCAATTTTTATGGGTTCTGGAGAAGATTCAGATTCTTACTGTCCAGAATCACAAACAACAAGGCGTGTCATGTAATGAACAAGGACCATGTGTTCTTCTATTCTGGAAGAACTCACTTTTCGTAATTACATTCCATGTACTAGGAGTACACACCATGTAGTTCATTACTGTTTGGATAACTATGTGAGCATATACATGGGGTTGGGAAACATTTGGTAGAACACATCGTGTCTAGATTGTATATGCCGTGTTGTAAAGGAATGTGTATTGGGACGTGTGACCATTGACATGAGTAGATGAAACATATGTTGTAAACACTGTGTCCCACTTATTCACGTCGTGTAGAGTATCCTGTGTATATGATGGGTTGAATAATGATATGTGTGGTTAGAACATAAGTAGTACACACCATGTTTATGGTGAACATGCCATGTAGTGTTACCCAGAAGACAACCATGTAGTTTTAGACATGTTGAAGTACTTGGGAAGGATGGGAGATTAAAGTACACAATGTTTATCAGAAGTAACTTGATTTGTGTGAGGGGTGTTATATGACCAAGATTGGTAGAGGATCTCGCAATGTTAAAAGATTAAGGGAACACATCGTGTAGAGTTTATACAAGTCATGTAACCATATTTTGTAAAATTTGAAGGTTTATTATCATGTTCCTTTCTTGCAATTCTATGTTTCCATCCTTGATAATCGTGAACTGAGGAGTGCACTTGACCTTGTAGATTCATGCCACTGAGACGTCCTCTGGTTCTACTCTAGATAGAGGGAAACAATTAGACACCAGAAATGTTTGATCAGGGGATACTAGCACATCCTCCTATCATGCATATCTTGGCACCAACGGTTATACCAGACGTAAGTGATGGTGCAATGTTTTGTGAAGGATTTATAAGGATGTTACAAAATTTTCAGAGATCACTGCATCCTGCCTTATCTATGTCAGAGATGACCTCAGTTTTCTAGTAGTATCTTCCTCCAACTTGTTTTAGGGTATGGGGGACCACAAGCTTTAGAGTCGTGCTTGGAGGACATGATCACTATCTTTGTGTATCTAGAGACACCTATGGAGTGAATGATGAATCTTGTGATGTACATGCTACATGATTCTTACAAGAGATGGTGCAGTGTTATTTCACATGTGGGACAACATCAGGATATGTCTTGGGAATGTTTTCATAGGACCTTCGATGATTACTTCTATACCGAGATCTTGTGGTCTTATCGAGACTGAGAGTTCATGAATTTAGAGCAGGGAACTCTTTCCGTGATGGATTACTCACCACATTTCATAGAGTTTCAGGGTATTTCACAAGTTCTGGGAGGTGACTATTTATCTTTGGATAGGAGATTTGAGGATGGACTTAGCTATGACATATGATCATAGGTGAATGAATTCAGGATAACATTAGTGATGGAAATAGTAAGCTAGGAACTGATTACTATGTTTAATATGAGATATTTATGAGCAATGATCTAGGGTGGTTCTGTATCATGGGTAGGGACCCTTTCATCAAATAGTATAAAACACGGTAGAGAGAGTGTATGTGATGTTCCTTCGGGTAGTGAGGTAGTGTTCTACCAATTCAGGAAGAGTGGGAATATGGGAAAAAATTTCCTGAGAGACCCAATTGAGTGATGATCATGCGAAAAGATGCATCATATTCAACATTTTTCCATGTTTTCTCACTATCATTGTGTGATATAGGATTTGGTATGACTCCACATTCAATAGTGTGACAACTAGTTTCTTACTAGTTAGGATACTAGGGTTCCTCTGTCCGTTCAGGCTAAGGAGGACATCATGTCCATGGAAGCCAGTTAGAAGGCCTTCAGTGACAATAGGGTGGATCATCTCAGGTTTGTTTAGTAGGGTCACAGGGCTGTGGTACATGGCAGAATTTTTCATGGGAGTAGTACCAGAATGATTATAATTCCAGACCCTCTACGGTCAAAGGGACGATTCTACTTTCCTCAGTTTTATTTTTTTTCTTTTCAATATAGGGGCTTATCATAGTTTATATCTGTAACTCTTTTTGAGATCCCTGGGCTCTGTATCTCTACCATTACGGATTTTATGAGACAATAAACTCTCTTAGGGATTTGGATGGCTATTGTACATTAGTAAATGGAGTTTCGTTTTGAGGTTGATGGGTGTCACTTCCTATGAGACCTCTATGTCTTAGAGATTAAATTTTTTATGTAATTTTCAGAATGGATTGGTTATTCTCATTTTAGGCCTTTATTGACTACTATCACCATAAGGTGACTTTTACATTACTATAGGGTAGGTCTTTTATACACAATGGTGAGTGGGATGTCTAGGCGAGTAGAGAGGGACTCAAGAATCTTTGGTTTGGAGGAATTACATCCTAGATTGCCAGTTTATATCTAGATGGTATGAGGACATCTCATATAGACTTTCCTCTAGTGGTGGATCATTTCAAATATATCTTTCCAGATACTTTTTTTGGTTTTCCACCGAAGTGTCTGATATATTTCTCTATTATTTTTGTTCTTGGAGTATCAATGATGTCCATTATACCTTATAGGATGGCTACAAATGAGTCTCATGAGCTCAAGAAAGATTCGTAAAAGTTTCAATAAAAGGGTTTCCTTTTACCAAGTTCTTCTCCCTGGGGTTTACTTTTCCATTTTTCAAAGAAGACAGATAGTACCCTCAATCATTGTGTGGATTATTGGAAGCTCAACCAGTTGACAGTCGATAATGGATATTCCTTGCAGATGATTGATGATCTCTTTTATTAGCTATGAGGAGAAAAATTGTTCATGATGATAGAATTGAGATATGTTTATCATGAGTTCTACATTAGACCATCAGATATACCTCTTACAGCTTTTTAGATAAGGTATTTTCTATACTAGTACTTGGTTATGTCATTCAGTCTCTTGAACGAACTGTGAATTTTCATGGCACTGATGATCTTTGTGTTCCATCCATTTTCATATTTTTTTGTGGTAGTTTTCAAGGAATATATCTTGGTGTATGATAACACTTGACATGACCATGCTACCCTTATTGAGATCATTTTGAGTAAACTGAGAGTGCATCAATTATATTCCATGATCTCTAAATTCCACTTTTGGATGGACCAAATTCACTTCATGGGTCATGTTATCTCAGAGATAAGAGTATCAGTAGACCTAGAGAAAGTGAAATAAATAGTTTCTTGGGATTAGCCAAAGAATTTATATGTGGTGCTATGTTTTATAGGGCTTCCGAGCTACAAAAAAACACTTTATACAAGACTTTTCACGATTAATAATGCCACTGAAAGGCCTAAACAAGAAGGGTGCACCGTAAATGTTGAAGGATTCCTATGATTCAACCTTCTAGGAGATGAATGGGAGATTGAATGCACCACTAATACTGGTTTTTACGGATCCTAGCAAGAGTTACACCAATTACTGCAATGCATTAGTCATCGGGCTCTGAGTAGTTCTTATGCAAGGGGAAGTAGTCATTGCTTATAGTTCTTGGAAATTGAGGACACATGAGAGGAACTACCAAATTCACAATCTCAAGTTAGCTACAGTTCTGCATGCTTTATGATATTTGAGACATTATCTTATGAGAGAACATTTTTTGGTATTCACTGACCACAAAAGTCTCAAGTATATCTTTGCAGAATGTGATCTGAATTTCAGAAAATGTAATTGGGTTCAGTACCTTCAGTTATTTTGACTTTGATCATGAATAAATTCAGGGGAAAGGTAACATAGTTTCTTAGGCATTGAGTTGGAGAACTCAGATACAAGCAGTTGAGGTGGCCGGCAGTGAGTGGCTGCTTATGGCTATATTCCCCGAGATTCATTTGGAGGTGCACGATAGACAGGGGAGAAAATTTCTTTCTTCTATAGCTATTGCCTCTAATCTTCTCGATCGAGTGCGAATGTGGAAGATATGAGATTATAAAGGCCTAGTCCTAAGAGGGAGAGTGTCAGGAGAGGACCCTACTCCTTGGTGGACCATATGAGAAGATTATATCTTATGTTTTCATGGATGCGTATGGGTGTCAAAAGACATATGTGATGAGGTTTTGTGATATTTTCATTCCTTATTTGGATAGTTAATCATGTTGTCACAAAGATGTATCAAGATCTACATTGTCAGTATTGGTGTCCAGGTACGAAGAGTGATGTAAATGATTTTGTTATGAAATGTTCAACCTACCATCAGGTGAAGGCGGAGCATTTGTGACCAGAATGGGGTTTACAATAGTTACCCATTAATGAGTGGAAGTGGAATTATGTCGTGATGGATTTTGTGATGGGCTTACTGAGGTCCCCTTAAGGAAATGATGCTGTTTTGGTTTTTGTTGACAGCCTCATGAAGGTTTGAAACTTCTTGTAGATCAATGAAACCATTAGTTTTAATGAGATTCAAAGGTTGTACATCTGATTGATTTTACATTTACATGGAGTTCCACACTTTATTGATTTATATAGGGATGCTCGGTTTACTTCTCATTTCTTGTAGGGAATACAGAGGGACTTGGGTACACAGGTACATCTAAGTACAACTTACAATCCCCATATAGATGGCCAGTCCAAGTTCACAATTTAGATTTTGCAGGACATGCTACGAGCATGCATTCTAGATTTCGGGAGCTCTTGGTAGATACATATACCCCATTTAAAATTTTCTATTAATAATAGTTTTTAGGCGATGATTTAGATGTCACCGTATAAGGATTTATATTGCATTCCATGTAGATCACAATAATGTTTTCTAGACACAGGAGAGGAAGCTATGATGGGACCACTTCTTATCCAAGATTCTACTGATTAGGGGGAGTTGATTTGGAAGGGGATGGCTACTGCACAGTCTCAGTAGAAATATTATTTTGATCGATGGAGACAACCTCTGGTGTTTGAGGTCACAGATAAGGTATTATTACATGTCACATCGATGTTGGGACACACGAGGATTAGGAGATAGGAGAAGCGTTCACTGAGATACATCGGGCTGTTTGAGGTTTTAGAGAGAGTTGTGTTGGTTTCCTATCAGTTGCAGTTACATCAAAGGTATCGGGCTATGCATGACATATTTCATGTTTTTCAGCTATGGAATTAATTTTGGGGCCCTTCTCACATATTTCCACTTGAGTAGGTTGAGTTGAATGTGGTTGCATCCATTAAAAAACACCCTATTTGGATTTTTGATAAAAACATGAATGTTATTAATGGATGGTCTATTCCACTGGTATAAGTTCTAGGGAAGAATGGGTGAGTACATGATGAGACTTCGAAGAGGGAGGCTTACTTATGATCACAGTGGCCCGATTTGTGTGGATTTTCTTCTTTATCACACTTGTTAGGGTAATTTGGGGACAAATTTCTTTATCTAGGGAAAGTTGTATGAAACAAAATCATCATTTTTGGAATGGATCTTTATTTCTGGTTGTTTTGTGAAAAATGGGGAACTGGTAAATTTTCTATGTACACGCTGTGTACTCTTGATTACACATCTTGTACACATTTTTTGTGTGTATATGTGTACATTCCATGTAATGGCCGAGTACATGGACATGTGAGGTGAACTAGAATACCACCTAAGGTAAGGGCTGGTGGAGGATAGTACATATAATGTAAATTAAATGAACATTCCATGTACTTTTATTTTTATTTGATTAATCAAACTGGGTTCAAGTAAAATTTCTAGAAGCATCTTCTTCTTCATATGTTTCATACATGGGTGTGACGAGATGACTGAGAACATTGACCCCCTACCTCTCCTCCATCTGAGCTCTAATTAAGACACCTATGTGTGTGTTATATTCCCACCATCGAGTTCTCTATTTCCCTAGAAACTTTCATCCAGATTCCTCATCTCTTGTGAGTTATCAAGGGTTGGTAATTTTTACCTTTTTATAGATCTATGTCTTTATAGGTCGATCCAAGAGAGGAAGTTCAAGAGTGTTCATCGTACAACATCAAGGTAGGTGTTTTGTACCTTTCTTTGATCGTCTTTGGATTACATATGCCTAATTTATAAATTAATGTGTTTATAATATTGTTC
Organism: Viscum album; assembly: GCA_963277665.1. Classification (NCBI taxonomy): domain Eukaryota; kingdom Viridiplantae; phylum Streptophyta; class Magnoliopsida; order Santalales; family Viscaceae; genus Viscum; species Viscum album. Next base: position 1,854,806,893 of record OY728157.1, read on the forward strand.
GTTTTGGAATTTAACCCTATTTAATGCCTTCTATGGTTTTTGTTTGATAAAGTGTTATTTATAGTGAATAAGGTTTATTACATTGATTATGGACCAGTTTCCCATACTTGTTTGTTATAGTTGTTGGGTCTATAAAGTATGTTAAGCTACTTTGTTTTCCGTGTCTAGTGTTGTTAGAATAGAGTTTTTGTTTATATGAGATGCATGTGTTTAACATTATGAATGTTTGACCGAGGTGAATTGACTGTGAGAGATTTATGAGGTAGGGTTTTTTATGTATGATTTTTTGTTATGAATCACCAGAGGTATTGACGGTGAGAAATATCATGGAGTCATTGACCAGTGGGGATGGACTGTGAGAGCTACCTCGAGTTTCATTATTAAATGAGCATTAGTCCATAGGAAATTGACTGTGAGAGCTACCAAATGGTAATTATAATTTGTATTATTTCTATACCGTCCAAGGGGTATTGTCTAGGAGAGATACCCTAGAATTCATAGATAATTGATTAGTTATATATGGCACAAAAGGGGTTATACCGTGTGAGCATTCTCAGATGGTCATTATTATTATATCGAATAGATGATGTGGTAAACTAGAGGGGTTCATCTATGAGAACATTCCAAAAGGATTTTCTATGAATGATTGAGTCTTTGTGACATGTCTTTTAAGACAAAGAATGAGAATTAACTCAGTATTAATTTATTTATTAGAGGGTCTTTTGAGACATGTTTTTTCTATTACATAGGAGATACATTGCTGAGGCTAGATTGTAAGGAAACATTATTCAATGATTGAATAATTAATATTGTAAATGAAGAAATTTGGAAACATTTTGATTGTTTACTTTTGAGTACTTTGTATTTTTTTGATTCATTTTTCATATTACCTACTATATATAATCACTAAAAGTTAGGAACAAATATTTTGGTGGTTGCCTAATGGGATTCGTCACACACACTGTTTTGGTCCTGATTTTGGACCCACACAGATTATTTCATTGTCGATATATATAAGGTCAATAACCCTTCTTAATTAGGTACTCATTTGTTGTGGGAGATAGAGAGCATGGTACCAAGCTAAGGCTTGCGATGCTGTTAGAGTTCACTATTTTATATATTTTGGTTTCATTATTTTATTTCCAGTATTATTAATTGATTGGATGATTTCATAGAAACATTTGACATGACTCGTTATTTTCAAATATATATATGCCATAGTTGATTAGATTACCATGTATCTATAGATTATGATTTTTTCATAGTATTACTATCACGACCCCCTCCCATCAAAGAATCCCCTCCTAAGCTAGCAATGGTGAAAGGGAGATAATGACCCCCGAGTCCTGCTTCCAATATGCCCCGGAGTGGTGACTAGAACCAACATTATGAGTTTTTCACATATATGGGAGGCATTACCCTTTTTATTATTTAAGATCAGGAGATAGGACATGTCAAGCACCAAATAGGAAAAGAACAAGTGTATAGAAATAAACCCAAACCAATCCCGCATGCATGTTTAAATAGTTCTGAAACAAGGTATAGGTACAAGAAATATAAAAAATTACAATACCAAAAGAAACATGTACAATAAACTGCAGCAACTCCAACTTTCCTGACTAGTAGGTCCTCGCACGACCCTGGTAGTCCTCCAGTAAAACTGAAAGTAACCATAGGGTGATCATACTATTACACTCAGTAAAGAAACCTGAATCTCTCGTGCACAAGTAGGGAGACATCCTAATGTACCATGAGAACAACAGAAGAAACCAAAACGTAACAAGGAATTCTATCCACCCAACCTCACCAGCCATACTCACCGAAAACACAATCAAAATAGGTAGTAGTATATAAGAACAAGAGTATTGGGTACCCCTCACCATTTTCCCCCACTAGCTAGCTTCTCTTCCTAACGGGGAATGTCCTGACGCTACCACACTCTTCCCACCCTCACAAACCTGGGCCTCAGAACCACGTATCCTTCCCGCACACACCTAAGCCTCAGAACCACGTATCCTTCCCACACACACCTGGGCCTCACAACCACGTATCCCCCCCGCACACACCTGGGCCTCACAACCATGTATCCCGCCCGCACACACCTGGGCCTCAAAACCACGTATCCCGTCTGCACACACCTAGGCCTCACAACCACGTAACCCGCCCGCACACACCTGGGCCTCATCCTGACGATTCTTGGGAACAATAATAGAAATAAAACTCTAGCCCAAAGACACATGGGCCTCATCCCTAAGATTCTTGGGAAAAAAACATTCCTAAAGAGTCCTGGGCCAATACCACCACAATTGAAACCTACTTGAAGGGTCTCAGGTGTAAGGTCGCCTCAAGCCATCACAACCTAGGGAAGAAGGTGTAGGAAGGAGCTAGTTACTAGGGGAAAACACCCTCTCCCATGAAATGGGAGTGTTTGGCACTAAGTGCTCAACATGGGTGGGGTGCGATAAAACAAAAAGATACAGATATATATATATATATATATACCAAACACTCAGCCCAACCTATGGATTCTAAATAGAGATCTGAGCACGTGCCTCGACACTGCTACTGCAAAGCATGCATACAAAAAACAACCCCAACCCCATTTAGGTTTTCATGTTTCAATAGAAGTAGTCTATTAATTCCTTAACTTCTGGGAAACTATCCACAACCAACCACATCGATCATTCATAAAACATATCCCTGTCATCCAAAAATCAAGTTAGGAAAACACAAGAAACACAACCAAGGCCTTCTTTATTAACCAACCAACTCCATTAACTATTATTCCCATTCCACTATCATGCCCCACCATTCATTAACTCTCCCACATTCTTTAATTATTCACAACCCATAGTTCGTTCACATTAAACCTATCCCTGCAGCCCTACTGACAACCACCATAACCACAACCATACCGTACATCATCATCCCTTGATATCATTCATCGTAGCCCTACTGCCCATCACTAACATAGAATTCATACCAACCCACAACCAAGCCAACCGCAGCCCGCTGCTCACCCAATCCACAATATCCCACAAAACACCCCCTTCACATAAATTAACCCCAACAACACCAACATTTTTATTATTTGTGTTTAGTTCAACCACGGTGATCACACAAGGGTTCCAGATTTTCATTTAATCAGCCAACTTTATGTGATTAACCAATTTCCATATTCCATGAAGTTTCAATCCATAAACGGGATTGAAAGATAGGGTAGCATTTAATTGTGAAAGAAAAGGCCCACAATGACCATTATTTTTAGTAGGCATAAGCCTATTCAATTCACAACATAATATCACAGGATAAAAATAAAACGGTAACTACATTCCCACCATCCCATCCGCATTATATAAGCCATTTTTTATCTTTATTAAACTAATTAAAAAGTGTTTCACGTAAACAAGAGGACACACACCCAATAAGATGCACAAATTTAGAGATACGTAGGTAAGATCCCTACCTCAATAGGTTCTGATAACAACGTTCCCCCCGGATCAACTTTAGAAGATGTCCGTCGGCGTACGTCCCTTCTGGAAAAACCCGGAAAAACCTAAATAGGTGGAATCTAGGAAGGAAAGGCCGATGGATCCAATCTCAGAAGTTCCACCTCGTCGTTACGATCCCGTGGCCACTAACGGGTCGTAAATTGGAGCTCAGAAGAAGAAGTTATGGAAGAAAAAGAGCCTTCAAGTCTATTGGTAGAGATCTGCTCAGAGGAAAGGGGAGGAGTGGGGTGACTTGAAAAGGAGGAGGGGCCCCTCCTTTTATAGGCGTGAAATACAAAAGTACACAACGTGTACTTTATGGTACACGGCATGTACTTGTCCATTCCACACGGTCACCACACGGATTCCAACACGACCTTCAACGCGGAACGCTTCTGTTGACTGGTCAACATGCGGTTTGAAGGTAACACATATGCGGGGAGGGACTACAAGGTGTGTAGTATTGGGTACACGTCGTGTACCCGTTTATTTCACACAGCAAGGACACAGCTCCAACACGGCACACAACCGTTGACTGGCCAACACATGATTTGAGGGTAAAGCGTACGCGGGGAGGGACTACATGACATTTTGTATTGGGTACATGGTGTGTACTCGTTTATTTCACACGGCAAGGACACTACCTTCAACACGGGGTATACTCGGCGAGGGGGTACATGGTGTGTACTCAAACTACATGTCTTGTACTTACAAAATTCTGAAAAGTGTGGGAAAAGTCTATTTTACCCTCCAGAAGACTTCAAGACCATATTTTTGACAAAATAATGGGCCAGAGAGGTCCAGTCCATTACATGAAGTACCTCTTAAAACATTATCGTCCCCGATAATTCAAAATCCAACCCAGAAGAACCCAACAAGATACCTCTTAGGGCCTTTGTTATAACTGGAACCCATCCAACAACCCTAATTATAGGTGTTAGGAATTCCTTCTCCTATGTCAAGATATTATCTTCTTCAGGCGGAACTGACTCGCCTGCATGGGTTCAATCGCATCCTCCTTAATGCGTCTCGATTAAGAATCGGGTCTTCCCACTTACATAGATTAGGATTTTCAACTCGCACTAACCCCAACACCACACAACCAACACACCACCTGAACATTTGGTTTGGGTAAATTCCTTCTCCTATGTCGAGATATTATCCACTTTAGGTGGAACTGAATCGCCCGCATGGGTTTAATAGAATCCTCATTAATGCGTCTCAATTAAGGATGAGGTTTTTCCCTTTTTCCCACACATTCAAACATGCTACACACTTCCAGAGAACATGGAAACAAAAGGTCTCATAACCGACAAGCCGAGAATTTCATATATCAAAGGTACAGAGTAAAACATCAAAAAAAAGATTAGAAGAACAAAGAAAACACAAGTCAAAACAACTCCAGGTACTGAATGCGCATCTGGGTCTCCTGCTCCCAAGTGATCTCCTCGAGGCCACCATGCCTCCAAAAAACACGAACCAAGGGAATGGTTTGTCCACAGAGTACCTTCTCTTTACGATCTTCGATTTTGACTGGTCATTCCTAGAAGGTCACGTTGTCTCCCTTAACTAACTCTCCCCATTCGATAATGTGAGAATCTTCATGTAAGTACCGATGAAGCTGAGAGACATGGAAGACGTCACAAAGCTTCTCCAACTGAGGTGTAAGGGGCAGCTGATATGCCACCTTGCTGACTCGCCTCACCACCTCGAATGGTCCGTTGAACCTAGGGGAGAGCTTACTCCCGTTTCCAAACCTCCTCTTCCCCCATCGAGGGGAAACCATCAAGAACACATGATCTCCAACCTCGAACTCCAATGGCCTCCTCCGATGATCAGCATAAGACTTCATTCGGTCCTGAGTCGCCTTCATCCTCTCATGTACAAGATGGACTTTCTCTGTGGTGCTCTGCACTACCCCTATCCCAAGAGCACCTATCTCACCAACCTCTGCCCAGCTAATGGGTGAACGACATGGTCATTCATACAATGCCTCAAACGGTGCCATGCCAATAGTAGATTGGAAGCAGTTTTTGTAGGGAAACTCTACTAAAGGCAAGTGGCGTACCCATGATCCTCCGAAATCCAGAACGCATGCTCGCAGGATGTCCTCCAATGTCTGGATAGTCTGCTCTGTCTGCCCGTCGGTCTGGGGGTGGAATGTAGTGTTAAGGTGTAGCTGGGTGCCAAAAGCATGCTGTAACCCCCTCCAGACTCGTGAGGTAAACCGAGTATCCCAGTCTGAGACGATAGACTTCAGAACTCTAGGAAATTCACCACCTCTTCTACATACCTCTGTGCTAAGGTACTCACCGGGCCCGACTCCTTAATTGCTAAGAAGTGAGCTGATTTCATCAGACAGTCCACTACTACCAAGATAGCATCATAACCTCCCTGAGCTGTAGGTAGTCTTGTGACGAAGTCCATCGAGATGTCATCCCACTTCCACTCGGGGACATCTAAAGGATGCAAAAAACCACTGGGAACATGGTGTTGAACATTTACTTGCTGACACACTAGGCACTTAGCCACAAACTCTGCCACTTCCTGTTTCACCCCGGGCCACCAAAACTGTTCCCTCAGGACTCGGTACATTTTTGAAACTCCCATATGTACAGCCAAGGCTGAGCTATGGAACTCAGGGAGAACCCCCTCACGCATCTCCTTTGGAACAAACAACCTTCCACGGAAAAGCATCCGATGTCGGCTATCCTCTGACCATCCTTCTGTAGTGTTTCCCTAATCGACATGATCCTGCATCACTTCTGCCTCAGAGTCCCCCCACTGAGACTCTTCCACCTGTTGCGACAAGGAGGACTACACCGTCATCTGAAACAAGAAGCCTCTGACACCCTCTACCATTGCATCCAAGTGCACGGAATCCAACTCTCCCATCACATTCCAAGCATCGGTGGATTCCCGAACCACTTCCTTATGCGACTTCGTACTCAGGGAATCAACCACAATGTTTCCCTTACCTTCAGTGTAAGAGATCTTCAAGTCATTGTCTTCGAAAAACATGACCCATCTCTGTTTCCACAAGTTCAGGTCACCTTGAGAGAAGATATAACATAATCTCTTATGATCCGAGAAGACCAAAAAGCCCTCCCCAAGGAGGAAATGTCGCCACAACTTCAGTGCAAATACTACTGCTACATGCTCCAGGTCATGGGTGGAATAGTTACACTCTTGAGGGTGCAACTGCCTAGACCCATAACGGATCACACCCTTCTTATGAAGCAGTACGCACTACAAACCAAGGACCGAAGAATCAAAAAACACCACATACTACAACCCTTCCTCTAGAAACCTGAGTACGGGACCACTGACCAACTTCTCCTTCATGTAGTCGAAAGATTTCTGGCACTGCTCGCTCCATAGGAAGACCTATTTCTTCCTAGTCAAAGCTGTCAATGGAGCGGCAACCCAAGAGAAGTCCGAAACGAACCTCCGATAGTAACCTACAAACCCCAGGAAACTAGGAACTTCTGCCACGCCCTTGGGTGCTACCCAAGAAAAAACTACCTCCACCTTCGATGGGTCCACTGAAACTCCATGCTGAGACACCACGTGCCCAAGGAAGTGTACTTCTTATGTCAAGAACGTAAATTTAGACAATTTACCATAAAAATGGTGGTGTCGAAGGACTTCCAAGAATTCCTTGAGATGCTCAACATGATCCTCCTCTGATCTTGAGTAGATAAAATGTCATCAATAAACACAATGATGAACCGTTCTAGAAACTCTCAGAAGAAAGAGTTCATAAGTCCCGTGAACACAATTGGTGCATTCGTAACTCCAAACGGCATCCCTACAAACTCGAAGTTCCCATACCTGCACCTGAAATCCATATTTGAGTTGTCACTATCCTTTACCCTCAGCTAATGATATCCCGATCGTAGACCAATATTAAAAAACCAACTTGCTCCCCTCAGCTAGACAAAGAGATCATCTATCCTTGTGAGTGGGTAAATGTTCTTGATCGTTAACTGGTTCAAACTTCAGTAGTCTAAGCATAGACTGAGACCACCATCTGCCTTCTTCACGAAAAAAACTGGAGCACCCCATGGCGACACGCTAGGTCAGACAAAACCCCTCTCCACCAGGCCATCAATCTGAATCCGCGACTCCCGCAACTCCGAAGGTTCCATCCGATAAGGGGCCATTGAAATTGGACGGGCAAGAGGCTGTAAGTCTATCCAAAACTCGAAATCATGTCGGGGGGGGGGGGGGGGTAGAATCACAACCTCCTTGGGAAAAATATCGACGAACTCCCCAAAAACCTCTGGGAAATCCATCATCTCTATATTAGCTGGAACCACTGATAACCCGCCTATCAAAGAAAGGAGAGGTTCCACACGCCGACCTCCCACCTGATAGCTCCTCTCACCAACAAAATCTACACGTTGCTCGTCCACGTCAGAAAACATGAATCTTGTCCGGATGAAGTCGATACTGGAACTAAAAGAAAACAACCAGTCAATGCCTAGGTTGACATCGTATGGCTGCATCTGTAACAGAAGAACGTCCCCACTAGATCGATGTGGCCCCAACGTCAGCCCACATCCCTGGAAAACAAAAGATACACTGGTCTGGCCCCCAACTGGTGTAATCAGCACCAGGGGTGTAGAAAGTCTCTCCATATCTTTTCCCAAATAATGGGCTAGAACAGGTGCAACAAAGAAGTACGAAGCTCTTGAATTGAACAAAGTAGAAACGAGAGTACTGAACAAACAAATCGTACCTCGCACCACATCTGGTCCTGCTGGAGCTTCCAACTCTGCTGTGTGCAACTGTCTACGCCGAGATCCTCTGCCTCTCTGATGTCGTCCACTTCCCCAACCACACCCTGCTCGAGGCCCCAGAGGAGCACCCTAAGGTCAGCCACCTCCCGCAAAGTCTGCCCTCCGGGAAGAAGGGTCCCGCTGTTGCTGGAAGGGCCTCGCCTACAACTGGTGCTGCGGAGGCGGGCGCTGAACTTGCCCACATCCACCGTACTAAGCTTGGGTCGGGCACCGAATCTGAAGGTTCCCGAATCCTCCACAAGAAAAACACTTCGGTCATGGGATCGTGAAAAAGGGATGAGGACCTGAAGATCTTAACTAGAACAGCTGAGGCCTGCTCCCCCACTGGCATGAACTTGGAAGGTCTCGTCGCAGGGGACTTGCCGCTGACTGCCTTCCCCTTCGACGAACCTGGCTGAAACACCTCACGTCGCGCACCTCCCTGTGAGTGCATCATCTCTACAATATCTGCCTTCTTCTATACTGCCAAGTACCTCAGAAGGGTGAAGGGGGTGACAACATACTGGAGCGAAAGACAAAGCACCTCCTCCAAACGTCTCGCCCGAGACTCCTCATCCGGAAAGAGATCCTGAGCAAAGTGCCAGATATCATTGAACTTGATCCCCAACTCTCGTACTGAAATACTCCCCTACTGAAGGGAGAGTAACTCCTTCCGCTTCTATACCTTGATCATGGAAGAATGGAATTCCCCTCAGAATTCCTTCTAAAAGTCAGCCCACAGAACCTCTGCCTCTATTCTCTCTCCGAGGTAGAGATCCCACCACTGTCACGCCGCACCTCTCAACTGAATGACTTCTAGGGGAACCCAGTACTCCCTCGGAGCACGAATCAAGGTAAAAGTGATCCCTAGATCCTCAGGCCACCCCTCCGTCTCTGTATGTGAAGTACTAACCTCATACTTCTTAAGGGTTTGCCATCGGAAAGAACGGAGAGTCTTATGTCACTGGCTACCTTCCTCCTCTCGGTCAATCCTCAACTGATCGACAACCTGAATCTGCTAGGCCTCGGCCGTCTGAGTCACTTGGGGATGACGTCCAGGTTCCATAGCTATACGGTAGACAAGGATCACCTAATCCCAAGTAGTAAGGAAATTTCATAAGGATTTATTTTATCACATTATTTCAATTTCTTTCCCAGAATTCCCAAATCAAGTAAAACACAATCATGATAATGCATGTACCTTCCCTAGGGTCTCTAACCTGCAATCAATGTGGTATCACTTGGTCGTTCGGTAGGATCAGAGTCCTTGCATCAGATCATGGGGAGCCCTAAAATCTCGTGTCCTAGCCGGTCATCCTTGGCCTATGTCACACACTAAGATCAACCAACATTGTTGCCCTACCATCCCATGCAATCCTCACTGCACCTAACTCCAGACTCCATCCTATCTCTCAACTATCAGCTCTGATACCATTCTGTCATGACCCCCTCCCACCAAAGATGCCCCTCTTGAGATGAAAGGGAGATAATGACCCCCGAGTCCCGCCTCCAGTAGGCCCCAGAGTGGCGACTAGCACCAAGGGTATGAGTTTTTCACAAATATGGGAGGCATTACCCTTTTTATTATTTATGATCGGGAGATAGGACAAGTCAACCACAAAAAAGGAAAATAACAAGTGTATAGAAATAAACCCAAAATAATCCCGCATCCATGGTTAAATAGTTCTGAAACAAGGTACAAGTAAAAAAAGCTCAAAAAGTAAAATACCAAAAGAAACAAGTACAGAAAACTGTAGCAACTCCAACTGTCCTGATTAGGAGGGTCCTGCACGACCCTTGTAGTCCTCCTAGAAACCTAAAAGTAAACGTAGGGTGAGCATACAAGTATACTTAGTAGGGAAACCTAAAGTTCTAGTGCACAAGTGGGGAGACATCCTTATTTCCCATGAGAACAATAGAAGAAACCAAAACGTAACAAGGAATCCTACCCACCCAACCTCACCAGCCACACTCACCAAAAACACAATCACAATAGGTAGTAGTATATAAGAACAACAATATTGGGTACCACGCACCATTTTCCCCTACTAGCTAGCTACTATTCCTAACGGCGAACATGCTGACGCTACCAAAATCTTCCCGCTCACACACACCTGGGCCTCAGAACCATGTATCCCGCCCCCACACACCTAGGCCTCAAAACCACGTATCCTGCCGGCACACAACTGGGCCTCACAACCACGTATCCCGACCTCACACACATGTGCCTCAAAACCACATAACCTGCTCGCACACACCTGTGCCTTATCATGAAGATTCTTGGGAACATTAATAGTAATAGAACTCCTGCCCGAAGACACCCGGGCCTCATACCGAAGATTCTTGGGAAAACAAACCTACCCGAATATTCTTGGGCCAAAACCACCCCAATTGAAACCTACCCGAAGGGTCTTATCTATATGGTCTCCTCAATCCATCACAGCCTAGGGATGAAGGAGCAGGAAGGAGCTAGTAACTAGGAAAAAACACCCTCTCCCATGAAATGGGAGTGTTCGACACTAAGTGCTCAACATGGGTGGGGTGTGATAAATCACAAAGATACAGATATATATATATATATACCAAACACTCATCCCAACCTATGGATTCTAAACAGAGAACTGAGCACATGCCTCAGCATTGCTACCACGAAGCATGCATACGACAAACAACCCCAACCCCATTTATGTTTTTATGTTTCAACAGAATCAGTTTATTAATTCCTTAACTACTGGGAAACTATCCACAACTGACCACATCGATCATTCGTAAAACATATCCCTATCATCCACAAATCTAGTTAGGAAAACACAAGCAACACAACCAAGGCCTTCTTTATTAACCAACCAACTCCATTAACTATTATTCTCATTCCACTATCATGCCCCACTATTCATTAACTCTCCCATATTCATTAATTATTCACAACCCATTGTTCGTTCACATCAAACCAATCCCTGCAGCCCCACTGCCAACCACCATAACAATAACCATACCATACACCATCATCCATTGATACCGTTCATCGTAGTCGCACTGCCTATCACTAACATATCATTCATACCAAACAAAAACCTATCCAACCGTAGCCCCACTACTCACCCGATCCAGAACAACCAACAAAACACTCCCTTCACATAAATTAACCCCAACAACAGTCACATGTTTAATATTTCAGTTTAGTTTAACCGCGGTGATCACACAGGGGTTCCGGATTTTCATTTAATCATCCATATTTATGTGATTAACCAATTTCAATATTCCATGATGTTTCCATCCATAAATGATCTAGAAAGATAGGGAATCATTTAATTACGCAAGAAAAGACACCCAACAACCATTATTTTCAGTAGGCATAAGCCTATTCAATTCACATCATAATATCACAGGATATAAATAAAAAGATAACTGCATTCACAACTTCCCATCCCCATTATATAAGCCATTTATTATCTTTATTAAACCGGTTCCAAAGTGTTTCACGTAAACAAGAGGAAACCCACCCTGCAAGATGCACCAATTTTGAGAGATGAAGTTAAGATCCCTACCTCAACAGGTTATGATAACAAAACTCCCCCCAGATCAACTTTAGAAGACGTCCATCGGTGTCCGTCGCTTCTGGAAAAAACTGGAAAAACCTCCTTGGGTTGAAGCTGGGAAGGAAAGGCTAACAGATCCAAGATCAGAAATTCTGGCTCATCGTTATGATCCCATGGCTACTGACGGATCGTAAATCGAAGCTCAGACGAAGAAGTTATGGAAGAAAAAGAGCATTCGAGTCTTTTGGGAGAGCTCTGCTCAGGGGAAAGGGGAGGAGAGGGGTGAGTTGAAAAGGAGAAGGGGACCGCTCCTTTTATAGTTGCGAAAAACAGAAGTACACAGCGTGTACTTGGCCATTTCACACGGTCACCACACAGCTTCCAACATGACCTTCAACGCGGAACGCGGCCTTTGACTAGTCAACACACGGTTTGAAGGTAAATCATACACGAGGAGGGACTACACAACATGTAGTATTGGGTACACGACGTGTACCTGTTTATTTCACATTGCAAGGACACGGCTCCAACCCAGAACATGACCATTGACTGTTCAACACAGGGTTTGAGGGTAATGCGTACGCGGGGAGGGACTACACGGCTTGTAGTATTGGGTACACGGCGTGTACCAATTTATTTCACACGGCAAGGACATGGCCTTCAACACGTGGTATACCCGGCGAGGGGGTACACGTCGTGTACTCACACTACACGGCGTGTAGTTACAAAATTCTGAAAAGTGTGGGAAAAATCCATTTTACCGTCCTGAACACTTCAAGACCCTCTTTTTGACAACGGAATGGGCTAAAGAGGTCTGAGCCATTACAATTACTGGCTCTGCTACTATTTAATTTTTGTTTCCGATGTGTTACTTTACCAATGAGGGCATAGCTTTCGCACTATCACTCCCAACGCCCTCACTACAAGTTGGTAGCTTATGGAGTTCGGTGAAATGTGCTTGAGTCCATTTGACCAACTGGGTACCGGGAAACCTTCGACAGCACCCGGAACTGGGAAATTATAAATTTCTTAAGAGGATCTTATCATTTTTAGATTTTTATAGAATTAAGACACAACTCATACATAGATACATAAATATTAAAAATAAACACTTCTACTCCCTATCTTTTTTCTATAAAAAATCATTAAAAAGAATCATGGAATCATTTCATGTTTTAACAACATAATTTTTCTATTATCCCATCCTGGAAACAATTCTCCTTTAATTTATATGAAAAACATTTCAAAACATGGGATGAGTATACAATTATTATAATGGAATATAAAATAGGGAATATAACTATTAGTCCATGAATATTTAAAACTCAAGAAAAAATTTTAACCAAATAAAACATATCACCCATAAAACATAAACTACATAGCATACATCAAGTAATTATAAGATTCATACAAAACATCATAGAAATCATAAAACATAAATGTAACCTGTGGCATCCATATCATAATTATGATGTAGATTTCATAGCTTCATAGGGTGTTGTCTTATCAGTTACATATGGAATACAAAACACATTGTATTCCTTTAATCTCCTAGAAAAAACCATTACATTTCCCACTGTCACATTACCCAATGCATTAGAGAGCTATCATGGGCTCACCTACCCTTGGTTTATCAAAGAACCATCTATATACTTTATAAATTACCATGAACCATAACATTATCATAACACATGAACAATCATAAAGGAAAAATAACATTTCTACATTTCAATCATAGGGCATCATTTCAAGATACAGATATAATCAATCCATTCTCAAAACCATATACAATTACAAAATACCTAAGAAAGAATACAATATTTACTTTTCTTTTTAAAAAAACATTACATATTTTAGAGGAATCCAGATATCATGTAATTCTCACAGCCTTGGAATGTTTGTTGTCACCACATATGTTAAAAAGAATCATTTCTTTTTTTCATTTAAGAAAACGATTCATAGAAAAATATTACTTTTAAACCCTATTAAATTAAATTAATAGAAAAATGGTATTATTATACACTGTATAAAAGAAGTAGGTGTATATTATCAAAATATGTATCAATGAATGGATATTTAGATGATGTCTTCTAAAATGATAATATCATTAGATTAAGGATAAATCAATGATATTATTATGTGTGAAATTAAAAAATACCCCAAATATAAGTGTATATTAGGTGTAAAACAATCTGAGTTCATTCACACATATTCATTGAAAAATAAATCAATGACTTGGATATTTAACTCATTAAATAGAGATTTATTTAATATTTACCTTAAAAATATCATTTTGTTAAGAAAATAAATTGATTATGTATATTCACTATAAATCCCAATAATGAAAGTAAAAATACAAGGTAAGATATCAAAATTCATTTCACACATAATCATAGAATGACATAGTCTATAAGTACAAGATCAACCCAAACAATGGAAATTGGGTTAAAAAGATCCCTTGCCATGAGTCTAACTCATCACATAACATTGTTATGTTCCTAAATAATAAAATTAAATTAATTTCTACTTCATAGATAACCATTTTGAAATTTATTATTCCTTTTATATAACTTATTAAAATGTTATAATAATTACATAATTATTTTATCTCATATCTGTTGTGCTGTAGATATTCAGAACATGAGTGGAAAATGAATTTGTTTTGATGTAAATTATCTATGTGGTCAAAATTAAATCATCTATAAAATATTAATAATGACTTAAATATCATATATATCCAGTATATATGTATTTATAATATCAATAAAATGTATGGATAAGAAATGAAATGTACTGTTCATGGAGATGTTAGGTCGTACGTACGTATGAACGCTACATTCATTTCTTTTTCATATTAAGGGATTGAAACCCAAATGATACATAGGAATATTATAATTCCAGTATAATATCTATATTAAATATGTTACATAAGTTCATTAAATACATATTTATATGTTTCATTTATGTCATGAACGAGTCATATCACATTGAGGGGGCAGTAGTCCACACTTCATCAAATGAAATTATCATATTTACACATTATTGAAAGCATAAATGTATATTGAAAAAAATTACAGAAGAAAATAGTAAATAAAAATATAATATATATCTTATTTATTTATAACATTCATGTATATAACTATGGTTTCATGAAGATCATGTATAATGAATCACATCACATTATTGAGACGGTCGGTTATAATTACGCACGAACGATGATATCATTCACTTAATGGTTAAACAGTATAGATTGAGATGGTATATTAATTATTCAGAATAATTATCATGTTATTTTAACTATTTAAATATATTATAATCATCATTATACAAGGAGAAATTAAGTCATGTTGAATATAATATGACACCATATTGTAGAGATGGTAAGACATACATACGCATGCATGATAATATTATTATTCGTAGGATGGATAAAATGATGTATAAGGTTGTCCCATAATTATAAAAACATACCAGAATATAAAAGATACTATATTTAATACATTATAATGGAAAAAATAACAAGAGAGAGTAGAAGAAAAAATGAGTTTCGATGTGGGGATAAAAAAATAATCTTTTTCGAGTATCCGTTTTTGATTTTTACAAAAGGTATCCATATGATGGATTTATAACTAATGTGTGGCCTCTAACAGGATGGAAGATATGATTCGAGATTTTTTATGAATAATTTTTATTAGAAATTTGGATTCAGATGTGTGAGTATGTGGGTAGAGGTGGTGGCCTTTTATAAAAGCGGGGAGGGGAACATTAGAAAAATCTTGAAATATTATTTTATTTAAAATTGATTTTAGAATTATAATAACTCCAAAGTTAAATAATTCTAGGATATGATGATTTTGGGTTTAAATAATCCCAAAAAATAGGTTTTAGATAAGTTTAGGTCATAAAATTAACATTTACTTTTAGCTTTAACCCTTTGTTAAAATCATTAACTGTAACCATGTCTTCTTGTATTTTCATAATATATGCTTTATATAGTTATGATATAATTAAAATTGAAACCAAAGTAGATCCCAAATTACATTTTCACTTTACATAAGTTATTTCACTTAATATTTAATCTTTATGACTATTATATCATTTTATAAAATAGTATTTGTTTTAAAACTCATTTATGTCAATTTTGGAAAAATTTAATAATTGGTTTTTTTAATTCAAAACAACATGATTCCTTCAAAAAAATTCATTAAATAAATTGAAATATTTCATAATCATCATTAAAATTAGTGGATAGAATGAAAATATTCAAATTACATTGATTTAAATATTTATATTATCAATTATTTGTATCATTCATTAATAAGGTAATCACTTCATAATAATTGTGTTATATATAAATTTATTTATTTAATGTATAAAAATTATAAATAAAACACCCTTATGTAGGAAATATTTTTATATTGCTAATGAATAATTATCATAATATAAATCTATTATATAACCCTATATTAAAAAAATTTATTAAAAGATACATGTTTTTGATATATTTCTCTTTTCTTTTAAACAAATATTATAAAATGTTATTTTCACAACCAAGTTGATCCAAAATTCCAAAAGTTCGTCCTATGTATTTTAAGGGTTATACATATCTCATCAAATAGGATTAAGACAGGTTTTATTATAGTTTTATATTAAAATAATATTATTTTTACACTTATTTAATTGATTTACCCTTTAACCATGGTAAATAAAAATAATTAATGAAGATTATATTTATAATATCCAAAATTAAAAGGTAACTATTTAAAAATATTATATGTTATGACCCCAAATATGGAATCCATTTTTCCAAATTATATCCACAAAATTAAAGAAATTAATTTAGAATTAATTCCAATTTTCAAAATGAGAAAGCATGATTTTTTTTAATTTAAAAATTGCAAAATATAGAAAAGTTTCTACATCTGAATTCAATATAGAATTCACAAAAAATCCCTAAATTATAAAAAATGAAACTAATATATTCCATTTATATTTTAAAACCATTAAATATAATTATTTAACCATATAAATTATCTATAAAGAAAAATCTATTATCAAATAAAATTTAGCATATTTTTAATATTAATCAAACAGGATAGTTATTAGAAAAATTTCAAAAATTCATCCAAAGTAAATTTCATTGTCCCGATTCTAAAGAAAAAAAGATTTTTTTTCAAATAGATAATATTAAGGGGTCAAAAAAATTAAAAGGGCACACCGTCAAAAGGTGGTTCAACTCCATTTTTAGAGAAATACTACTTTTATCTAAAAAATTTAATTTTTTATTATATAATATCTAGAAAACATATATGGTGAAAATAAAAAATTACATTGAATATATAACATATATTTCCAATTAAATAAAAAACCATAAAGAGTGATATGATTTAATTAAAACAATAATTCTATATTTAAATAGGTTTTCATAAAATCAAATCCTTTATATTCAATTGGTTTTTATTTCCATTTATAATAAATTTTGTAATCAAGGAATTATTATTTAAACATGTTTAAACCAAATTTTCATAATTTTTTTAATACTATTCATTCCCACCGTTCCAACAACTAGGTTATAATTGTAACATTTAAATAATAATATTTAGTTGTTCGTTTAAGATCAATGTAGAATATCATGTATGCTATTGAACATAATGTTTCATTATTAAAAATAGAGATGTTACATTGATGACGAATATGGAATATAAAATATGAAATAGAAGTATTTTAATGTTATAGTCATGGAAAACTATTTTCCTCTTGAGGAATGAGCTGATATGGAGAGTCAATTAATGAATCTATGATAAAATGTTGATTTTTTTCCAAGTATAAATCCTACAATAAAAGGATTGTAAGGAATTTTATAGAATATGTACATAATCAGATGTGAAATATTGGATATTGATTTGAATGGATTAAGACAATTTATCAAAGGGAACTAGTCCCCAAAAAGGTGTCACATATAAAAAACATAGTATCATGTATTTTAAAGAGAGGGAGAAAATTCTCCAAGTATAATGGATTGGAAGGGAAATGAGAGATGAAGAGCATGGAATGAAAAAATATGTATAAATGGTAATATGGAAAATAAATATTTTTTCCCATGTGATAATTTTGGAATGAAACACTATAGTACTTTATTTAAAGGAAGGGGAGTTTTTTTGCAAGTTTGGAGTAAAATTCCACCATGATTGTGATTTCAAAGGCAAGAAATATGTTTCTAATGTTCAATGATTCAATTATAAAGATATGGGGAACTATTGAAACAAATTCCCCAACCATTAAGTGAATATACCTTAGAGGAAGATAAGTGGTAACAGTTAATCTTATGATATTACTACCGATGATGTGGAATGATTAATGTTCTTGTGTTTAAATTCATTAATAATGTTGTAGTAGTAGTATTTTTATTGATATTTTTGTTATGAGAATTATGAAATGTATAAAGATTTCACTACTATTATTTTTCATTAAAGATTTGATAGAATATGATTAATTTTATTAAGGACTAGAAAAGTGATTCAGTTGATTGTGAATATTTTTTAAAAACACGTAACTTGGGGAAGAAAACTCGTAACATGTTTTCTATGTTGAGATAATAATGATAAAGAGATGTTTATGGTATAATATCGGTGAACAAGAAATTGGTTAGAAATTTTATGGTTTATGATAAAATTTTTTTGAGTTTATTCCATGTTTGGAATTATTAAATATATTCATTAACTGAATAAAATAATTTTGGAAGAATTATTATTTTCAATATCTTTTTCTGGTTATCAATGTATTAAAATATTTTTACTATGACATTAAGAGTTATTTTATATTGTATAGGCAATATAATGTTGTTTTAACGACTTTCTTTTTAAAATAGGTCAAATATATTTTGTATCATCCATATTGTCAACTATATATAGAATGGATTAAGTTGGCTTTGGGTTTCATTAAGTAAATTTTTCTAACCATTTTGGTTTTGGTAATGATATTATAAATATTTTTCTATCCTTTTTAGGATCATATGATTTATTAAAATGTAATTTTAGTGCTTCAGGGAAAAAATTTCATTTCAGTTTTTCATTTATTAGGGTAAGAGATGAAGTGGAAATTGATGAAAGGATAACCAAAGGATGAAGTTGTGTTTATGGAATAAATTTATATAAACTAATAAAATTTCCTTGTATTTGTAGAATAGTAAAATAATTCCTCAACTATTGGAAAAGGATATTGAAACAATAATGTTATCATATTACCTTCATTTATAATGAAACCATTGTATTATCCCCATTTATATAATTCTTGTTTGATGGTCTTCAGCATTCTATGGAACACCTAGTTTTATGTGGTCAATTATATATATCACATTCTAAATTAATTTATAATTTTTTCCATGTAAATATCATCACATGACACTTATGTTCTCTTACATGGAAATCTATTTATGTGATTATTCTAGATGACCTTCATACATCCATTTATCTATTCTTAAGAAAATTATTTATTAATTGTTCTCATATTGTGGGATTTCAATAATTTTATTTTCAAATTTCTAATACATAATTTCTTATATCAAGATTAAATTTTGAGCATTTAATTTATTTAAGGTGTAGAATATAATAACCCATGATTTTAAAAGAGGAAAATATTATTTGATATACTATATGACACGTAACCTAACGCTTAAAAGAGAGTGTAATACACAAGTAAATTATGGGGTATTTATTTTTAAATAAATTAAATATCTTCGATAGATTGCGTTGTACGTAACATCGGGTTTTTTTAAACAAGATTATCTATTAAAATATTATTATTTAAACATGACCATTATAAAATATCGATTAAGTTGTAAGGCTATATAGAAATGAATATATTATAAAAATTAGGTGGTGTGCACATGTGTAAAAAAAATCTATGGATATCGATTGATTTTAAATAAAATAAGAATAATTCGAAATAAAAAGAAAGGTTTTCTAAAAAACTATATTTTTAAAAAAGAAATTTTATTCATTCTTTGCACACATAATTTAAAATTTATTTTTACCTATTTTATAAAATTTATCAGAAAAATTAAATTAATTTAGGAAATATATATTTCAAAATTATATTTGGGTGAATTTGTTATTATTCTTTAAAAATATATATATTTTTTAGAATATTGAGATTACTGGTATTTATTGAAATCGTTTATTTCATTTAAATCGCATACAAAGATAATTTACATATTAAATTGGTTTTAAAGAAAAATTAGTTAAATAATATTATAATGTAACTAGTTTATGTCCTTGAAATCAATTTATTAATTAATTATTATATAAAAACATTTTAATCTTTTGAATGATTCCCCTAAGAAAAACTACTTTATCATCACGTATGTAGTTAAATTTAAAATTGAATTCTATAACATATATGTTTTTTATTTGAAACAATGGATTTACCATTTGTAATAGTAATTTTTTTATCTAATAATAACAAATTAATTATTATCCTTATTGAATAGTGACATGAGTAAAAACTATTTACCATGGTTAAGGTAAAAATGAGTTTACCTAGGTTTAAACTAAGAATATATGAGTTAAAATGACTTAAAACATGTCCAAAAACAGTTTTATGGACATATTAAGACCATATCACCTCTAAAGATCAATAATTACCCATTTTCAGGATTTTTTAATTATAATAACATTTGTATAACTTAATATTTTCCAAAAAACCATTTGTGTCCTCTCACCCACGTATAAAAGGTCACTCTCCCCTCCCTACAACTAACTTAAAAATCCATTTGTCATGGAAAATACATGAATGAAACCCCCAACATAATACCATACGATCATCATAAAGGCCATATTTTTAATAAGAATCCATTATAAGAAGACTTTGTTTATAACCTAAAAGATTCTCAATCAAAAAGAAGTAAAATTAGTAAATATGCATATTCTTTTTAGTTTCTTTTCCTCATCCTTGAAAACTTATTAAAATATGAAAAACAATAAAAAAATTATTTCATATAGATTTTGATGTTATTATTTTAATGGAAAACACAAATCTATCCCTACATATGTCAAATGGGTAACAAACACATCGATTGTGTGTACAAAAGATTACTACCTTTTGAACCAATGAAATTCATTTTCCATCAAAATTCTCCTATGATTGATATAATGATAGATTTAACTTATGTAAATTTTATTTATGAAATTAATTTATATATAGAATAATTATATCTAAAATATATTCTTACTACTCATTCTATTGGGTATATGATAACATCCCGCATATGTTGGGAGGACTACCGCCTCATAAAGAGATATTATTCTTTTTTTATACACATTACATGAAAGATAGAAAGGCTGAATTTATGAATGTATGGTATATTTTTGATATAAACACACTAATATAAATATAATATCACATCTAACTTCTATCCTTCTACTCCATTGTAAAATAATAATGTAGCTCATGTGTATGAATGGACTACTACATCAACATGATGGGGTTAAATGATTTTCATTATATTTTTACATGCATGGTAATGAGGATTTATTTATTTAATATAAATAATATATAATATATAATAATTTTTTTGGTATTAATATATATTTATTTTTCTTTCATTACATCCATTAAGAAAAATGCAATCAACGTTCTTGTATATCTACGACCTACCATCCACATGAATAATGTAATACATTTTCTATCTCCAACATTAATATATTACTATAAATAAAAATAGAAAGAATATAAATGAAAATTTTTATCATTTTTACCAATATAAATATTTTTTTACCAATTTAAAGTTAAATGTTTCAAAATTACCATACTAAGACATGCATAAAAAACAAAGAAATTATCACCCTAAATAGTGATTTTATCAAATAATTCTGAATAAACAGGTGATAAATCATTTTATGTAAATAATCTATGGTATGATATATAATATTATACTTCCATAATATATGTATAATAATCTTATATTTATTATACAAGAGTTTCTTTCAAAAATGATACAATTCGAACATGAGGTAATAGTTTCTCATCTCACATTTACTTTCATGAGACATATTCCATATTCAACACATATTACTTTGTGTGGTGTATATATTGTCCCTTTATATGTGTTTTATCATGAATAAATTTATATTCAGTGTACTTAAATTTAAATTTTCGTTTTTTCCTTTCATGAGACATATTATTCAAACCTTAACAAAATTGTAAAGATATATTTCAGAATCTCATCGTTATCTATGATTTTTTATGCTTATGTCTCCCATAGGAAATTATTTGATATATATTAAAGTAAATATATTTTTTATCCTATGGTAATTCATGAATTTTTCATGTAAAAATACAATTTTTCACTCTTTGGTACTAAAAATGAATGTGAATATGTTTTTATGAAAATCCAACAGTATTTATCTTTTCGGTCGAAAATCATTTTTTTACAAAACCATGTTTTCTAAAAATGACTTCAAACATGTTTTAAAAATTATCAAAATGTATTATTAAATAAAATTTTACCCATTATTAATATTTTAAAATTTTTTAAAGAAATATTCAGGTAGTTTTCCAAATATTTCATGTTTTTATTTTATCAATAATGTGGAAGGAATCATTACTTTAACGTGTAGGTCTTGAAAACAATATACTTATTCCATGAATATAAATTTTTTAAAGATTATTTTTCAATTTTTAAAATGTTATGTTGATAAATATTTAATTTGGAAATATTTTTTTCACCTTTTTAATAATAAAAGTTTCCAATTAAATAGGTCATTTTCCCCAATTTTTATTAAAGATATTGTAATTGTATTTGTATTAACAAAAAATATAAACTGTTATTTTACTTATAATACTATTGGGGTGGTTGTATTTTTATGATCATTTTTATTTATTTGTATAGTTTATGACAATTTTTGCTGATAATGTACAATTTTATTACTATTCACCATATTACTTTGGATGATTTTTGAAAACAATTATTTGATTGGGGTAAGTATTGACATTTCATATATTAGTTTTTGAAAAATAATTTTTATATTGATTATATTTCAGAACATTCATATAAGCAATGAATTAGAATTTGTATGTTTTTTTGGAACCATTTATAGAAATTCCCTTAATGTGTCCATAGGTCTCATGAGAAAAACTAGTTTTCCAAGTTAGACAAGATTCTACCGAATGATTTAAAATTTATTTGGAATTTTCATGATAGAATACTTCAAATATATATAATTATGAATTCCCTTATTATGAAAACAGGTATTGATTTCATTGTGGTTATTAAATTAGTTATAACATATATGGAAAAGTTTCAATCCCATGTGATTATTTATATGTATTTATTTGATCATCATTTATTTATGCCATATCATACTTAGTTTATCGATTAAATGGAATTTTTTATGTTATTTACCATTAATATTGATTTTTATTAATTATTCATGATAACATTGATTTTACCTAGAATACGAGGATGTGCTTTTTGATTGATATGCAGGGATACAGAATGAGGAATGATGGAATTCTCATTGAAAACACTTTGTGTATTATATGTATTCAATTTTAATATAAATTTTTTTTATTCATGTATTTTTCCAATACTAGTTGACTATTAATTTCATTGGGATGGGATTCCTTATATCCTTCGCCAATGTCATAATGTATGCACAGGATCCAGGATACGAGATTTTGGGTCATTTGAGGGTTGTATCCATAGAATAAAGATAAGGTGTAATTAAACATGGATGTAAAGGAAATAAAGTATAGAAATATCACTTTGGTTTACATGAATGTATATTTACAAAAACTATTTTGATCTCATGGTGGTATGCACTATTATGTTTCCTTCATTAATGACTCCAAAAAATAAATGTGTGTGTATTTGGTAAAACAAAAGTATGATATTTTTTGGAAAATTATCAATTAGAGATCCAAGGTCGATGAAAATAATAGAACTATGATAATATTCCTTCAATAAAATAGTATTTTTGAGTATATAAGATGGGTTTTCAACATATTATGTTGGATAAAAAGATATTAGATAAATAATACATTCAACAGATCACCTAATGAAATTTATATTTTATGACTAATGAATTAAATGATGAATAACCGAAAAAATCATGTTCTTTATATCATGATTAATATTGGCTTCCAAGATCAAATTAATTTAATATAATTCTTATCTCATTATTCATATTCATTCCGAGCCAATTGGGTAGCAAAAATTTGAATAACTCCTTTCCTGAAAAAATGTGGACTTCACTCACCTAAAATTACTAATTTACAGCATGTCTAACCACATAAAATCCAATGATATAGATAAGTTGGAAGACAGGTCTTGGAAATGTTTTATTATTGTTTATGGTGACTAAAAAAATGTTTAAGAATCTAAAATAACAATTAATAGGAGGTTATTAGATTCTGGAATGTCCTGTTAGATATAGAGATGTTATAGAAAGATCATTGTCAAGAGGAAGATAATCCTTGGAGAAAACTCCTAGTGTACCTTGATGAGGTTGTGTTTAGTAGAGGTTGTATGGTTTCAGGAAATTTATGGAGAACAGAAGATAAATACCTAAAGAAGTAATAATTTTCTATAATATAATATACATATCACTTTCTAGAAGTACCATTTTCAAATGTACCATAATTATAGAGGAAAATGGAAGCTTGTGTAAGAGTTTTATAAGGAAAAATTATTGAAGGAAAGAAACCTAAAGAAAATAGGTGGTATAAAAAGTTCAGAATACCCATGAATAAATTTATTTCTAAAATAAATTTTCTATATCCCATACATTGCAGGGAACACGAAATCCATAGAGAGGTGATAATATTGAGTTACTTATTATGGTTGGAGATAAAAAGAGGTAAGAGATTGATTCCATTCTATTTTCTAATATAAGGGAGATATCAAATTTATCTCATGGAAAGAGGGAGCATTATAAAAAGAGGGTTTATCATTTAAAGGAGAAAGTATAAGGTAAATTATGGTATAAATAAGTGTTGTTTTTCATTGGATTTAAAAAATTACTAAATTGTGGACATTTGTGAATATTTCTTACATGTTTTTAATAAAACAAAAAAATCATACTTTTCATAGCCTTGTTTCCATTTATGGAAAATTTATTCATCAACATAATGCCATGATTTTTTTTTCTTCATGGATACGTGGAGAAAGGAATCTATATGGAGATACTAGAAGGTTTTTTTATTGAAAACAAATGATGTGATGGTCTAAAATATCAAGTGATGTTCTGTATGGGATTATGTAGGAACAATGGTTCTGGAATCATAAGTTGGATAACATTATTATTGAATGTTATTTTATAAATAAAATTTTAATCATTGCAATTATCAGAAGGTGTATTGAGGTTAGAGTTTTGGTATAGTTTTTATATATATTTATGATTTATTCCTAAATGGACATGTGATTGAGAGTATAAAAGTTTTCAAGTGTGTAATTCATCTAGTTTTCTATGCATAGAATCATGGTTATACAAAATAGACATTAAGGACATGTATTAGAAGAAAAATTTGTCCCATAACATTGTTCTAATATTAGTAATTATAGATCTGTAAAGTGTTACGAAAACTCAAAATGCGTGATTCAATGTCCAAAATCACTCACATATCCATAAATCTTACATTTTCAAAGGTGAAAAAACCAAAAATTGATGAAGCATCTATGTTTTTTAAAATATTTCATTTTTATATGTTGTTGGCTGTTTAATGTGCATTGTGGTTTGTACAAATCTTTACATGGGTCATGGAGTAGTTATCGTTAGTAATTTTTTGAATTTTTTTTGTAAGGAACACTATGGTTTTATTTATTTACTATTATTTTATCTCAGTGGAATAGAACATCTATCACTCTATTTTAGAATACACAGTTCTTAACAAGGATTTCTAATGTAGAATTTTTTAGAGACACATACAGACACAAAATCATACTATATGTTTTGTCTATTAGAGGAACTATATTGATCATTATTTCCTCAAAACATATAGTTACACTATTAACCATGGAAGCTATGTATGTTGTAATTATATAACCAGTGGAGGAGTTTGAAATGGCGATAGAACTACTAGTGGAAATTATAAGGGTGAAATAAATTGTAATGATGTTCTGTGACAACCAATGTACTATTCAGTTGGAAAAGAACCTGCTGTTTTACTACCCTCGGAATAACATTAAACTAAAGTACCACTACCTCTTTAATATCATGAAATATTGATTTCTAAAACGATTGAAGGAAAAAAGAAATTATAATATGGATTATATGATGAATAAATTTACACCTCAATATTTTCCAGAGTGATGATACAATTTAGTGGGACATGGATAACTTTTAGGTTATGAGATATCAAATTATATAATAAAAATTAATAGAGGATATAATGAAGGGATATTTTGGAACATGGTGATGGTGGCCGATAGGAATTTCTAATGAATCTTGGAAAATAATTTTTAATGGAGAGATAATTTCTCTTGGTTCTGTGAGAATACATATTCACATATTGTATCATATCATCATGAAATGAGTAACTTATGCAAGTACAAACAAAAATATATTTATAATAAAAAATATGAACTATAAGTTTGCATCAGATTGTAGTAACTTATTCTAGATGATGATGTGAAGAATCAATACTCTATCTGAGTATAGACTTCTTGATGTTATATAAATTAAAAATATTTTTATGAAATTATATATAATGTTTTGTTATGAAAAAAATGTTGAGTAAAATGGATTCATTTATGGATACATTCACTATAAACTCGATGGATCAACTAAGGTAGCGGCACACAGGATGTTTCTATAACAGAGTGGATAGATATCCATGAATATTGGATTATAGTGTAATTTATTAAATAAAAATATAATTGAGATTTTCATATATAAATATATATAATGGGACCATAATCATTATATTTTATATTTTCACATTTATTATTTTTGATATTTTGAATTGGAGTTTTATTCTATTATAATCAATTATTTATAATTTTATTGATGTTGATTTTTTCCTTTGGATTAGAACATTTTTTTGAACCATATGAAATTCCAATGTCCCATAGTCTTGTTAATTACTTCATTTTATTACTTATTTCATTTTGTTTTTTTCTAAGAGTATATATAAGAATCTTGGATGGTGCATGGATGGTGTTCTTGTTATTGTCATATCTAGATACACATATGCATGCCGTCGTGTATTCAGAACATCAAGTATCATTATAAAATATTTATGCTTCATACAGACATTATAGGTTTCATAGTCTTTTATTCTGAATTTATACTTCTAAAATAAACTCTTAATCATCTATAAGAAAATATAACCAACCAATTTATTCTAACTAAGATAACCAAAATTAATAATCGGGGTTTATCCCTCATTATTGTGACAACAATAGTGTTTTGAACAAGAAGTGATCATTTCCATATACATTGATAGAAATAGGTAATATATTTTTCAAAAATAATGATCACTCATAATGATATCATGATATTTGGGACTACACCTTTCAAAAAATATGTCATGAAACCCTTATATATGGTTTATTCATGTCTAAAGAATAATGACCATTTTTCAGGTTATCATTCACATGAATATTTGATCATATATCTAAGTGATTAAGAATTTAAATATTTTGATTATTAATGTAATGAATAGGGAATGGAAAAAATATAGAGTCCTAGGATATTCATAAATTAAAATTGAAATTTTTAGATTAATATTAATTAAAATACTCAAACACATACCTGCGGACCATAATAGTTTAGTGCCTTTGAAAAATATGATCATAATATTATTAATTAATGAAATATATTCAATGTTTCCCATAACTATATACCCCATTATTACTACTACTTGTAACTATTCATCATAACATAGGAAAAAGACACATATGAAAATTTGAAAAAATATGCTCATTAAGGGTAAATATGGGATATGTGTAAGAATATCATGAAAATATGTGTATGAGAATATGTAAATAACATTTGAAAACCATACCCATTATATGAAGGATCATAATATTGATACAAGAAAAACATTGGATGTTCATAAGAAATGAATCATAAGGGAATCAAAGAGTAGAAGTTATGAGAGAATAATAGTGTTATACAAAAAAAATTTGTGTCATACCCAAAGGTACATAAAATTGCGTTTCAAGGATACCCACCAAGATATTCATAACATGTTAGGCTTGGTCTAACCACCAAGTCACCTACTTCATGCTTCAGCTAACCACCTCAGTACCATATTTTTCAAGCATGGTCACAACAACCATGTACCATAATTTTCTGATACTTGGTTTACCCCCATAGAAACACTTATAATCATTGAAAATTTATCATTTCCCAATCCATTTGAAGGATATATAGGTCCCACCATGAAAAAAAATCATAATCATAGACATGTGTGTTCAAATATCAAAAAACATTTGTCAAATTGTAACCAATGAATTGAAATGGGGTTCATAGACACTTCATCATATAATAAGCTATGGAAAATAGATAGGCATCATAATAATTGAATCCTTTCATAATATATTAATCCATTAATTTTAGAATTGTGTTTTATAAGAATTTTATCACGGTATAACAAGAGGTAGAGAAATGGGTTTCATAAACATCCATTCATTATAAAAAAACTAATTAGAAAAATAATAATAATGGTATCCTTCATTAGAAATCCCATTAAAGAATAAGTATCATTAATAGAATTCATATTAGATGTAAAATGATTTTTAATAACAGTTGGAACATTTATTTGAGGAAAAATTACTTTTTATTGAAGAATAAAATTTTAAAATATAAAACATTTTTTGAAAATATTTTATTTAAAAATAAATAAGAAAAAATATCATTGAATATTTAGTAATAATTTAAGAAATATCTCATTGAAAATATCTTTTACACATAAAAAATATTAAAACATAAAAATTTTGAATGTTTATTATAAATGATGTTTTTTGAAAAAAACGACACCGATTACAACTGAAAAGATGATTTTTAAAGGAATTAGTTTTTTAACTCTTGTATACAAAATAGAGTAAAATTAAGGTGAAATTTGAATTATCATGAAATAAACATAGGATAACTATATTCAGGTGTTTATTGAGATATTTATTAAAATATTTGATTATCAGAAACATGATTATAAAAAATCCTAATAAACAATGATATTGGAATGTAAAATCATTGCCACTTTGGTAAATTTGAAACGTATGTCCCATGAAAGGTAGATAGTAATATATATATATATATTTAAATCCAAATAATAATTATTATTATTATTTTAAAATGCATTCATGGGAATTATATACACCTCATTAACTAAATAAGTGGTCAATATGACATGTGTCTCATATAAGTAAAAAAGTGAGACAAAAACCCTTACAGCTTTTGTAATCCATTTAATCATAAACCAAAATAAAGAAGAAAAAAATATAATATAAATATTAGGAATCTAAGGAGATTCATATTATAAAATTTTAAAGGAGAAGTATATACACCTCAAAAAAGGAGGCAGTGGTGAATATTCATATGTCTCCTATAAATTAATGAGATACTATAAAATACCTTACCTTAAGTGTTGAATTAAATTGTATGCATTAAAAAATACAGTATAATAAACATAAGGTTATTATAAATATATTAATGATAATTATATATATATATAATACCATATATGTTTTTACTCTGACTTTTATTAACTGTTTATAAATAATTCCATGTTAATGTAACATTTCGGGTATTAACCGCTTTGTTTTTCATATATGTTTTGATTTTTTTATAATATTAAATTGATCATGATTTAATAATCTCAAAAAATTTAACCATGATATAAATATCAAATATATTAAATATATATTCATTTATATTAATCCAAAAAATTTAGTGATGGAATATGAAATACCCCATTCATGGAGATGGTTAGTCGTACGTATGCATGAACGTTGTTTCCATTTTATTATCAGATTAAAAGAATGAATATTAAATAATATATTAACATTATATAATATTTTAATGATATATATATATATATCTAAAATTTACATTAAAACAAATTGTTTATACCTTCTATGTAAAGTATGAAAGAGTCACATCGTTTCGGAAGGCAGTAGTCTACCGTACTCATGAGCGATGTTATCATGTCCCCGGAAAATGGAGAGTATAATGATATGTGTAAAAAATAATTAAATATTAATATTAATATCTTAAATATAATATATAGTTAATAAATATATCATTATTTACATCCATGAGAGTTGTTAATGTAAAATGAAATGACATGAGTTCGCAAGTTGGCAGTCCACAACACACAAGAATGATGAATTAATAACCTATTTAATGGAAGTGGGGATGGATTTAGGTCACATGCTTAGGGTAAAAATATCTATTTATAAGTTATATATTGGTGATATTATATCATCTTGGTATACTAATATTTTAATTAATTCGAGGAATAAATAAATTAAAAGGGCTCATTGATGGACATTACATCTTCTTGGGGTATCCTCCCAAGGATTGCACTTAAATCTATATAAGGATGGGTTTATGTCTAAAATAAATATTATAAGATGAATGGAGGTAATTTTGGATGAAATTAGGGTTGGTATTTTTCAAAAATAATTATTGAATGTGTCATGAAGTGAAGGGTTGAGGTGGCTATTTATAAGTGGGGGAGAGGAGCCCACTCAGAAACTACTTTGAAATACCCCAAAAGACTCCAAAATAATAAAGTTATTTCTAAGTAAAAAGATTAAAAATGGAACTATATTAGATAGGTTTAAGGATAATTGGATCATATGTCCCTTAAATGATCTTTTTTTAAGTTTTTAGATCATTTTAACCCATATATTCACAGTTTAACCCTATGGTAAACCTATTTTAACCTTAACAATGAAAAATAATTTTTACTATTTTCACTATTTATTTTTGGTAAAAAATTAAGATAAAAATATTATATAATATAAATTATTATGATTAAAAATGTGTCATATATTTTATATATTACATTTGAAAAATAAGAAAAATTAAATTTAAAATTAATCCCATGGACACAATAAGAAATATAAATTTTAAAGATAGAATATTCAAAAGATTACAATGTTTTTATAAACAATATCAAAATAAAATTGACTAAAATAACCTTAATTGGATTAATAAATATATAATTTTACTAATAATAATTTATAAACAATATTAAATATAATCTATCTTCTTAAATAAATTAAACTAATAGGCGATTTTCTAATAAAAATCAGTATTTTCACTATTCATAAAAAATTAATCATTTCAGAAAATTATCAAAAAATAGACCTAATATAATTTTGAAATTATTATTAAAAATTTTAATTTAATTTTTCCAAATAATGTTTTAAAAATTATAAAAAAATATATTTAAAACAAAACACAAAGATGCATGGAAATTACAGTTTTTCTAGAGGTGTATTTTTTTGAAGAGCAATATGATTTATATTAACTCTATGTTTAATAATATTCATTGTATGAATATAAATTAAAGTTTAATGATATATAATAAATTAATTGAATTAAAAACATCCCTCATTATGGTTTATTTTTATTGGTGATAATGTAAAACATTAGACACTTTAAAATAGTTTTCAGAAAACCCATGTTTTAACGCAAAAATAAACTTATGATAAAATCCAAAACAAATAAATAAAAATTAAATTAGGGGATTAAATGAAAATAAATAAAACATAGTTTATATTATAAAAATTGGGAATGTAAATTACTTAATTTATTGAACAGAAATTATTGTTTATAAAATTATATTTTTCACTATTCACTGAAAAATTAGTATTTTTAGGAAAAATACGAATACTTCACTATAAATAAATTTATATATGATGATTTCAAATTTTAATTTCATATATCATATAATAATAGTCTTTTTTTAATAAATTTTTTTATGATGAATGTGATCACCTTACTAAAAATTAATTTATAATTCACTATGAAATTTTAAAAAGTTATATGTAATATTAAATTTACATGAAGATTTCATAAAGTAGTTAATAATATTAATAACTTCATATTTAATTACTATTTTATATCTATCATATTAATATATTAATAATATTTCACTTTTCATTGAAACTTAATGATGCGTACAAGACATGCCAAAATTTGTGTTGTGTGTATTTATAGAATTACTCAGTGTTGAGTAATAAACAATTTTTAAAAAATTAAATATGTTATAAAATATATATTCCATTAAATATCAGGATGTAACATTATACCCCCCATACAAATTATTGTTCCCAACATATTCATCTTGGTCATAAATGTTTTAACACATGAAATATCTTTCATTAAAACCCACTTCAAAAAAGGGGTTAGTAAAATATCATCTTGAAAATGAGAAAGGGGTGTTTGAAATTAAACTAGAAAAGCACAGACTACATATCCAAATATGAAATAATATAGGGAATGTGAATATATGAATATTTATAATAATAATAAATAATTATATATAGTGAAAGGGATCATTGATCCTAATAAAACTGGTGATCCAAACAAGGTTGACCTCCTCTAACCATAAACCAAAGGGGCATTGATATCATAACAAATGATGATATTATAGCAAAATTTTATTTCAATATCCTTTTATTAATTTTTGGGAAAATACATTTTTGTTCTAGATTTAGAACCTATGATAATGTAATTACATGATATCTTGTTATTTCATTGGAACAATTTCATCCTTTGGTTGTGCCTTGATCAATTTCCACATTATATCTTACACTAAGAGATGAATTTTTCATTCCTGAAGTACTAAATAAAATCCATAAAATAAGGATAAATATTTTATTTTTATTCTTTAGTTAAATTTTTTAATAAGGGTTATCTAATATAGATAAATATTTATATGGTGAATTAATACATTAATCCCTAAAACCTAATCCAATTTTCATTTAAACCACTCCATAATTCGTTAACATTATGTAACTTCTAAAATATAATTTTATATATAAGTTCATTAAATTTCCCAGAAGCAACATAACATTAAACATTCTAATTTCATTAATCATATATTAATGATCACATTTCATATCTGTGAATACCTTTGTAATATATTCTTATGAATATTGGTAATAAGAAAAATTATTAAAAACCTCAATAAAAACATCCAAGTGTCATAATTACTTGAATAAAACCATATATTATTGAATATATTCGATAGATCCAATCAGGTTGTAAACTCCATAAATGATAACATATACTACTTTGTCAACAAATCCTTCATCAATTTTGAGTTCATGAAAAATATTTGATTTACATTATCCATATCAATAATTACATTAACAAAAATAAACACCATTTTTTAAACCTTATTAACATATTAATGGTTATATTACCATTATAAAGATATTATCTTACTATTATGTTACATATCTATCCCATCAAGGTCAATTATCATTTTTTTTCCAAATTCTAACAAAAAAAAATAATATGGAAAAATCCTTATATATTTCATGATTCATAATCCTTAAATTACAATACATAAATACTCCAATCACCCCACTTCATTATCAAACCATTAACTAATATTCATTATATTTTTCTTTAACACTTTATTCCTTTTCATATTTCATTTTTAGTCTCTTCTTCATCAACAAGATATCCATTACACATACTAACTTTCTGATTCTTTCCATGATCATTCTCGTTATGAAATCAATTTTCATAATACCCATACATTCCATATTTAAAATATCCATCCATTGATAATTAATTAGGGTGACTAATTTTCTCACCCATTTTGTTAACTGAACTTTTCACTTTCCCTGAGAAACATCACAATTTATTCCCTTCTCCTCCACAGATAAAACATATTATGGTTCCTTTGATACATTCCCTTGAGTTATTCTTCAATCATTATCGACATATAGGGAATTTAATTTTATTTACCCTATTCTCTCCACTACCCAAAATCTAATTTAACACCCTCCATATCTTCTATAGTAATTCTAAGATTAGGCTATGGTGCTCATTTTTAATCGTTTTCTTTGATATCTGATTATACATAATCAAAATATCTTTCACCCCCATCATCATCCAATTTAGCTACTCATCAAAAATGTTTCCAACACATTCAATATCAGTATAGTTCATTATGGTTCCCTCAATTGAATACAACCAACAAAATAATGTGAGAAACACTTATGATAATGGGAAACCACTTAATCATGAAAAAATAACATATAGGATGTCTAAATCATGAAACCCTCATTTTAATCTATGGAACTATAGCCTTCTCCTCAGTCATTCATATTCATAATTTATTTAGATCCTGCGCAATGGTTCATAAAGAGTTTTTAAATTTATATAGAATATCACCCAATGAGTTTTAAATTTGGTGTATAGAAAGTCCCATTGTCATACAGAAGGTGTCGATCGAGTATAGATAAATGCCCCATTTTTATTTTATTACCACTAGGTACCTCTCTATCAGAGCTGCATCCACTTGTAGTATTCAAGAAGAGATGTATTTATGTAGAACCCACTTTCCCAATCCATTACTGAAATTCTTGGATATTATCCTTTACATTCGCTCATACAGAAACTTATCCTTTGTGAAATCCCTAAACACATCCATATAAAAATTCGTACGGGTCTCCTATAATTATTCTTATCCTTGTTTCTAATGGTTAAAGAAACATTTCCTCTAATACCAACTATAGAAAACTAGAATTGTCATACCTAGATATTACATATTTTTAGATGAATATTTATTAAATTAAACACATACATACTCAAGAACCATAATAGTTTAGTGCTTTTGGAAACATGGAATACAATATTCTTGACTCAAGAAAGATGTTAAATGTCTCCCTTAATGATGTTCCCTATAAGTACATATACATAAAACCTATCATCACAACCTAAGGAAAGAAAAAAAAGGAAAGGGTGGTATTAGATGATTAGTAAGGTAAAAAAAAGGGAGATAAATAATCACAACATGAACATAACTATATGAGAACATGATCATAAAATTTCAAAACCATACCCTTCATATCAAAGATCAGAATATTGAGTAATTGAATAATGATTGGAATTTCATAATACATGAATCAAAAGGAAATAAAAGTACATGAACCATGATATCATAACATATAGATAAGTCATATAGTTATATAATACACATAGTCATGGAAAATATTATTTAAAGGATTCCCCCAAGATATTCATAACCTGTTAGTCTTGGGATAACCACTAGTGTACCAGATTCAGGCTTAAGATAACCCCACATGTACCCTATTTTTAGGGCTTCATCTAAACAGTTGTGTAACCTCATATTCGTGATTTTTAGGACCACCCATTTACCATTTGAGCTCATATAACTTTTACCATTACCTATTTAATTTATAAGGAAATATATGTCCCACCCATAACAAAATTAAAATCATATCATGTGTTCAACAATGTCATAAAATATTTAACATATCCTAACCCATTCAATGAAATGGGTTTCCTAAAACATTCATCATATCACAGCATATAGAAAAGATAAAATTTTCATAATCCTTACATCATTTCATTATAGAATAACCCATGATAAAAATATGTGGGTATCATTATAATATTATAACTGTAAAACCGGATATTGAGAAAAAGGTTTCATAAGAATATTTTCATCATAAATATAAATCATTAAGAAAATGAATAATAATGGTATCATTGGATCATAACCCCAATATATATTAATTAAAATAAAATGATGTCATATTATATGGAAAATTATTTTAAAAGATCATAAGGTACTTTTCATTGAGTAAAAATATCTTTTCATTGAAAATAAATTTTTAAGACGCAATTTTTCTCAAAATTAAATTATTTAAACATAAACATGAAAAATATAAATTAATATTTAAAAATAATTTAAAGAATAACATGATGAGTATATTTTACCATTGTTTAAAAAACTTTTTAATAATTAAAAAATGATTATTTTTTAGAAAACACGGTTTTGGAATAATAGTGTGTTCAATCGAAAAGACAATTTTTCTTAAAAACATTCTTTTTATGAACTCTTGAAATCAAAAAATAGTGGAAAATTATGTTCAAACCTAAATTTTCATGGAATAAAAATAGGATACTAAAATTAATCTTTTTCTTTTGATATTTATTATATCATATTACAGATGGAAACATAATCTCAATCAATCTAGATAATTGATGAGGTTTTATCATAAAAAATATATCACTATGATAAATTTTTCATTCAAGACACATTGAAGTGATTTCGTAAAAGAGATGCCTAGATACCCATAATTTTAAGGATAATAGTCATAAAATATATTCATTGGATGTATATACACTATATAAAATAAATTGGTGGTGAATATGGAAAATGTCACGTAGAAGTAAAAAGTGAGATGAAAATCCCTTACTACATTAGTAATATTTTGAATTATAAGCCCAAATAAAATATAAAATCAATTTAAACATTTAAAAGATGGAAAATAATTCTATTAATTATATAACATTTCAAAGGTGAGTTATGAACCCCAAACAAATGAAACAAGTGGTGAATTTTCATATATCTCCTAGAAATAAAAGAGACTATAAAATCTCTTACCATAAGCCTTGAATTAATTCATATAAGTTAAAACCACCTATATAATAAATATATGTTTACTATACATATATTAAAGAAAAAAATTTATATATATCGTACCATATACGATTTTTTATAACCTTTTATTACCCATTGATAAATTATTCCATGTTAATGTTAGGTTTTGGGTAATAACCGCATTTTTTTGTATATGATTTGATTTATTATTTTTTGTATTCATACATTGATAATTATTTCATAATTTCAATAAATTTAACCATTTTATAAATATAATATATCTTATATATGTATGTATTTATAGTAATCCAAAAAAATTAGTGATGGAAAATGAAATACATCGTCTATGGTGATGGTTAGATGTACATATGCATGAATGTTGTTTCCATTTTCCTTTCAGGTTGTTGAAACTAATGGTAAAAAATAAATTACAATTTAAAAATCATATTTATTTCATATATATCACATATTTTTATTAAACTATTTAATAATTCCTTCAATTTATAGCATGAATGAATCATATAGGTTTGTGAGACGGTACTCCACCATACACATGAGTAAAGTTATCAAATTCCCAAGAAATGAAGCGTATGTAATTATGTGTGACATAATAATTAAATAAGTATAATTATATTATAAATATAATTCTAAAATAATAAATCCATAATATTTACCATCTTTTATGGGTGTAAATGGAAAAATAATGACATAAATTCAGGAGGTGGTATTCTTTTGTATGCACGAATGATGATTTAAAAACCTAGTTTATATAAGTGGAGATTGTTGTAAGTAATTACCTTAACATAACATATTATAACTAAATTAAATATACTAAAGTTATTAAATAATTATTGTATAATAATAATTTATTATTTTGGAGGAATAAATAAAATAAAAAATCTCATTGATGAATGTAACATATTCTTAGGGTATCCTCCTTAGGGTTCAACCAAAATCCTTCCTATGGTGGATTTATATACAAACTATAGATTCTAGGATTTGATTACTGTTTATGGGATATGATTTTGGTAGATCATGGAAGAATAAAAATATTTTAAAGGTTTGAATAGGTGAAGGGTGTGGGGGGCTTTTATAGTTTGGGGAAAGGAACCCACTTTGAAATTACTTAGAAAATTCACAAAAGACTCTAAAATATTATATTAAGTCCCAATAAAAATATGAATAATGTCACTCTATAGTTAATTTGGAAGGATAATATTGAAATATGGCTAGAAATTAACATTTAGACTAGTTTGTAGGTCATTTTAAAACTTATAATCTTAGTTTAACCCCATGATAAATAATTTTAATGTTATCACTATTCATTACTATCAAAAAAATGTTGACCTTATAAAATAATATAAATTATGATGAATATAAATAAATAATCCTTTTTCATAAATTCCATTCACAAAAGTGGAAAATTTTAATTTAAAATTTATCTCATAGAAATGATTAGAATGCATGGTTTTAAAGAGAAAATGTTTCAATTTTTACAATGTTTTTATATCCATTTTCACTATGAAATTGATAAAAATTACCTAAATTGTATTAATTGATATTTAAATGAAATAATTTTACTATAAAAATATATAAAATATAATTTTTCTTGATCAATCATGTAACTGAAAAGTATGTTTTCAAATAAAATTCCTAATTTTCACCAATTGTCAAAATATTACCCTTTTTATAATGTTCTCCCAAATTTAATGCAATATAATTTGGAGATGAATATTTAATAAAATAATTTTATTTTTTAGAATTAATTTTGTAAAATTGAAATAAATAAAAATAAAAATTAAACCTTCAAATGTGATGATTTTTTTGTGTGATTAGATATTATCTTAACTCTCATACTCATAGAATTCCGAGAAATGAAAAATGATAGATCCTTAGTAGTCTCATATCATGGCACCACCAAACATGAGACCCTGATTTCTAAAAACATTCATGATTACTTAATCAACTATTATAATGAATTATAATTCACCCAATGTTTAATGATCATATAGGTATTCATATATTCTATTGATGATCTAAGAATCTAGTATTTGTGGTGTTTTATTAAAATTAATCCCCTTCATAGAGATCTGGTGCTAAAAACAGCAAGATGAACATAGTTTTGAGATATATTTTAAAAGGTTTCATGACAAAATGGTGATTCATGTTGATAGATTCACATTGAACGAAAAACCACACTATAGTAAAAATGATTTTCCCTTATAGAATAAGGATTCCCCTACATGAACATTAAATATTGTTCTAGAAATAGAAACAAGGAACAATACATATCATTAGAATAAGGAAGGTCCATAAGTGAATGTTGGAAAATGGTTTCCCAATCACCTCCATTAAACATGTAGAACAATTATTTCAAATCACCTTTGGCATGAAAAAAGAATCTGGAATCATATTGGATACCTTATCATTGATATTTATTTTAGGGGTGATAGACCAATTCCTAAAACACCACCCTAATAATTATATTTTTATATATAAAGATGTTTCCCATTGATTATATTCACATTTAATTGAGAGGTGTTTTGTGGGTATGATTTTATGATACTGTAGGATGATC
Organism: Viscum album; assembly: GCA_963277665.1. NCBI lineage: Eukaryota > Viridiplantae > Streptophyta > Magnoliopsida > Santalales > Viscaceae > Viscum > Viscum album. The sequence continues at coordinate 1,854,845,891 of OY728157.1, forward strand.
ATGTGTCATGAGGTAGAGGGATTACATACAAAGTAATCTGGTTCATTAAGAAGATGTATGATGCTATAAATATTTTTATACATAATTTAGAACCTCATCAATACAAAAAGTTGTTCAGTGTCCCATTTGAAATTGATTTCAAGAACATGATATACCGAAAAGAATAGGACATATCCTACCTAATAATATTTTGGTAAATTTATTTCCCCCTTTGCAATGATTCATCAATAATATCCCTAGTGTTTATTAATGGTACTTTAAATGTTGTGACTCACATGGGATCCATTACAACCCTTAGTCTAGGAGAGTGGGGAGTCACCATATCTACTCTTGATGAGTATATTATACGGATACAAGAAAAATATCACCTAATATACTAAATATTATTTTATAAATTCTATACATTAATCATTGATTTTAAGATTAATACCCCCTTCATGAATTTGTTTTCCCATTCAAGACCATGTAGCCCAATAATATTGACCTTCTAAGTGAGGATCCAAAATGATACTATTGTGATTGAAGTTAATGTTCTTTACGAATTTTTATGATTCTTACAAATTGATACCACATATATTAGAGTGGAGTAAATGACATAGTTCACTAAATTCTTTGTGGCCTCAAATGGAAGAAAATGACCTTTTTATTAAGAATCTGAAAAATGATTCTGCTGATGATTCCATCAAGTTGATCAATTGAAATAATAAAATTTTACAACATGGTTATATTATCATATTTTTAATTTCTCCTAGAATTTTTTTCAGAAATAGTTTGGATAACAATATAACTTCTGGATTTTCATTATGGTGTTGTGATATATTTACTATATTTAGATGAAAATGTAAAATCATACACACAAAAATTATTTCAATATAGTCCACATTTCAATAAACTCCAACTAAAATTAAAAAGAAATAACATTATCCAAACTGAAGAAGAAACATATTCTGGCACTAATTATTAATATATCAATGTAAATATGTTATAAAAAATTGATATCCACAAAACATAGTTCATAATGACGTAGAATTTTCATACATAGATATTTTGTTTTTTTTACGGAATTTCATTATATTTTACAAACACATGCTGGAGAATCACAAGGTATTGTGCCTTTGGAAACATGGAAAGATAAACATCTAGTTCATAAGTGTTATACATAATCTCCAACATAGTTCATCATAAATATCACCTTTATTATACATACCAAATGTAATAACTATCATTATAAACTAGGTAAAGGAAACATAAGGATGAGTGAGCTCAGATTCTCAGTAAGGGGAATCATATAAATCATGTAAACATAATGTGAGTATATGGGTATGAAACATGAGAATAGAATATGTAAACCATACCCTTTATATCAAGGATCCAAATCTCAAGTCATGGTATAAATATTGGAAGCTCATAAAACATCAATCATATAGAATTAAATAAAATGATCCATAAGAGCTTAACATTGACATACAACATTTAATCTTTCCAGAAACATATTAATATAAACCCATTCAATTAAAGTAATGGATAATTTTTGAGGATGTCATAGTGGAATGCATTCAATCCCCAAACCATCCGTCTAATCTAGGTTCACTCTCAATACTATCATAGTGGAAAAAGTCCCTTACTGAACAAGGTTCACTCCAAAATCTAGTAATATTTATAGCATGATATATCAATATTTAACCAACGAATTTGAGGTAGATATAGGTCATACAAATCACATAATTCAAATAATAAAAATTAGGTCCAAAATATCCAAAGAAATTATTATATTAGAACCCATGAAATGAAATTGGGATCATAAATATTACATCATAAAATAACCCTGCGAAAGGAAATGGGGTTCATATAAATGTCTTCATAATATAACTTATATAAAAGAAATGTTTACCATGAACATATGATAATAATATTCATAAACTATCTATATAATGAATATTTATAGTAAAAAAATATCATATCTCTAGTAAAACATAAGTAACACAAAAGGTATTTATCGTTGATGATTACAAATTCCATTAAAAAATCATTAAAAAATTCTAGAGAAAAATATCATTTATTTTTTGAAAACACTTATTTTAAATATGAAAACATCCAAAATAATAATTAATATATTATATTTGAAAATTATTATGAAAACTTGTAATTTAGGCTTTAATACATTCTGTGGTTAATATAAGGCCCTAGCCTTAAACATTACATAATCTTGAATGATGTAAATAATTCACATTGAGGATCATTTCAGTTTTATTGTTTTAGAGAATTAGGCTATAAATATTATCTTAAATAATTAATATTACATGTATACACTTCTACTCAGTGACAATTATTTCATAAAATAAAAACACTTGAAACAAATCAAGAGTTGTTTTCTTGATATAAATCTTCTTGATTTCTTCCTTTTTCTTAGCTTTCCTTTTACACTGTCAAAAACATTTCAATGACTTGGGTCGAGCATAAAAATCATATTATGGGTTATAAAATAAGGAAAGAGAACATTAGTGTATCAATACATAGAAAACATAAACACTTTATCATAACTCATGAATCATAATATTTTTAAATAACACATATAAATCATAATCATAAAGGTAACTTGTGGCATCCATAACATACAAACATTATATCTTTCACAGCTATATAGTGAGTTACATTTTTAATAACCATCATGGTATATTCCCTAAATCATTTAGGATAAACATTAATCTTTACCTTCATCACGTTACACAATGAAACCAACCATATGCGTAAACAATTCCCAAGAACCATAACATATTCATAACACATAAAACAAGAATAAAAGAAAGAAAAAATTTATAAATTGCAATAATAATTTTAAATTTCAATATATGGACATAATAAATCCATTCTAAAAACCATTTTCAATATCAAAATACATAAAAAAGTGTATATGGTAGTTATATATCTTTCAAAAAAATTACAGCTTGTTAAGGAATCCAATTATAAAATAATGCTTGTGTCGGCGGAAAGGTTGTTCTAACCACGTATGTTAAAAAGAGACATTATTTTTGTCATTTAGTAAAACTACTAGTAGGGAAAATATTCCCTTTGAATGAAATTAAAAGTAAAAGTGGTTTATACAGCGTATAAAGGAATGTCGTGTAAGAATGAAAGTATGCCTCAATGAAAAGAGATTGAGCTGAAGTCCCTTACCTCATGTCTGAGTTGACTCATTCGATCTTTAATATCTGGAATAATTAAATAAAGTTAATTAATATTTTCTTAAAACCCTATTTCTAGTTCATTATTCCTTTTATATCATTTATTACTGCACTATAAACATTACATTATCATTTATGTTAATAATGGTCGTTTTGTCGATATTTGGTACATAAGTAAGAAATGAACTTCTTATAATTACAAGTTTTCCATGTGGTCAATAGTCCATTATAAACAAAATTATACTCATGATTTAGATATTATTTATATCATATATATCCAATATATATATGTATTTATAAAATTAAATAACATTTGGATATAATAAATGAAATGAACTGTTCATGGAGACGGTAAGCCGTACGTATGCATGCACAATAATTTAATTTCTATTTAATATTTGATATAAAGAAAATATAACAATACATTGCTATATTATACTTCCATTATAATATCATATATAATTTAATTAACACCATCATCTATACGTTCCATGTATGGAATGAACGAGTCATATCACTTTGAGGAGGCGGTAGTCCGCACTTCTTCAAATGATATTATCATATTTAACCATTATGGAAACCATAATGATTTGATAGAAATTAAAAATACCAAATCATAATATAAATATAATATATATCGCCTATAAATATATTTCCATCATAATGGCCACCATGAGAGGTAGTAATAGATATTAGATCAATCATCGTTTCTTGAGGCAGTAGTTCTCCTTCCATGGAAACAATATGTTCATATACATTAGATGGTGGTGTGAAGATGTGTTGTTAGAATACTTCTCAAAACAATATCCTAGTAAATTTAAGATTCTAGTGTTCTTTAAAAATAATTTAATAAAGAGAGTTTGGGGATTTGGAGAAGATGATAAATGAAAAGAACTTCAGAGAAGACGTTACCTTTAAATCGTGTAACTCTCTTTGGTTTGATCCAAAAGACTTTATTGAGTTTCCTTCTACCAAAAGTGAGGCATCTAGATGGATTATATGGATACTGGGAGCTTATTGGAGCAGAGTTTAGAGGAGACAAGGGGCATGGGAGTTGTGAGTAATGGGTTAGAGGTTGTGGCCTTTTATAAAAGGGAGGATGGGCTCTTTAGGAAGGATTTAATGTACTATATTATTATAAAGTCATTTTCAGTTTCAAAAGGTCCAGATCAAATTAAATTCGAAGATAAGTTGAATAAAAGTCGAAATTAAATCATATAATAAGATTTGGGTGGTTTTGGGTATTTTTTTAGTCCTTGTCTTTTTTATTTAACCCTTTGTTAACTTATTTAACTTTTACCATGTCTTCTTGTGTATTCAAACTATATGGTAAATATATTTACTATGAAATTCAAGAGACCCAAAATGGATCATTAATATAATTTTTAACATAATATGTGTCATTTGGACAAATCATATAATTTTGAGACTATTTTATCATTTAATAAAATATTAATTGACTTAAAAACTCATTTATGTTAGTTTTCATACTATTCATATAATTATTTTTAAAAAAATCCAATATAATATGATTATTTTGAAAAAACATCATTAATTAGAATATTACATGTCGTAACTATCTCTAAAATTCATGGATGTAATAAAAAAATTTAAAATACATTTATTTTAATATTTAGAATCTCATTTATTTAAAACATTAATTAATGAGGTAATCATTACATCATAATTGTGCCATAAATAAATTTATTTATTTTATGTCTAAAAATTATATATAAAATGTCATGTTATAGGAAATATGTTTAGATTTATAATCACTATTTATACTCAAAAATTTCACTTATATAGCCCCATATAATTTATTTTACTAAATGATATATGTTTACATTACATTTTCCTTATCATTAAATTAATTTTTTAAAAGCATCATTTTCACTTACAAGTGGCTCCTTGGGGTCCCAAAATCGACCCATGGATTCCCATGGCCGGACTTCTATTATTCAATAGGGCTGGTACATGTGTTTGGGTAATTTATTGTTATTATAATATTATTTTCTACTATTATTAACCAGATTTACCCTTTAACCATGGTAAATAAAATATTTATTGAAGTTACAATTCATAATTTCTAAATATAAAAGTTACCTATTTAGACAATTTGGACCACATAGTTCAAAGTATTGAATCCATTTTTCAATATTCAAAACATATAAGTTTCATAAATTAATTTTAAATTAAATCCCATTGTCAAAACCTAACAGTATGTTTTTATGAAATAATAACCATCCAAATTTTGACATTTGATTATATCCAATTTCAATGTGAAATTAATTATAATGAACAATATTGTATTAAATGGTAAAAAATAATCCAATTACACATTAAAACTAATTAAAAGGAAAATCTACCTATATAAATAAATCATATGAAAAGAATGTTTTTAATTAAAATGTAGTATTTTTTACTATTCATTAAAAATGAACATTATCAGAACAATATCAATATTTCACCAAATAAAAATTTTGATGTCCCACTTGTAAATAATAAGTCTATTTTGTCAAATTGAATATATAAAAGTCACCAAAATTATATTTAAAATGGGTTTTCCATCAAATGGTTGTAAATCCACCATTTAATGGTTATTAGAGAATGTTATGCTTAAAATTGGATCCATGCTTATTTTAAGCCTCTAAAAGTTGTTGGATAGGTCTAAAGACATATAACAAACATGTATAATCATATTTTAGTTAGTTCTATTCATTCCTGCCAATAGAATTGGAAAATGATAACTACTATTTAAAATAATATTATATTATTATTTTTTTAGTTTGACTCACCCTTATGTGAAAAATGAGATTTCGGAGAAACCCATTGTTGCGTCTCGCATACTCCATCGAACATAGAATCCTATTTAAAGGAAAATTAACATTTAATTCAAAAATATTTATAAATATGAAAATTTCATAACCTTTATTTACCTAGATTATTACATCCTTCACCCTTTTGAAAATTGCATCCTTACAATTTTTATTCACTTATCAAATAAGTGGTGTTATTTATCCCATATAGCATTCTCAGATTCCCACGTAGCCTCTTCAGACATATGGGTTTAAAAAAACTATTACCTAATGAATTACATAATTCCACAACACTTTCTATCTTCAGTTATGAATCTGTACTAGTTGTTCCTTATAAGAAAGAATCTCTTCCCACTGAACTACCTCTAGACTCAAAAAAGAGATGGATCTGGAAAATAATTTCTCAACATTAAAACATAGAAAACATTGTGTACAAGGGAAAAAATGGAATGTATAGCCTCTCTGTAGGAAACTGATCCAACCTCCTCCAATATTTCAGAGGGTCTATTGAACCTCAAACTCAGCTTTCCCTTCTTACCAAAATGAATCACACTTTTCTATATAGAAAGTTTGAGAAAGGCATGATCACCTAACTCAAAATAAGGATCCTCCCTCCAGTTTCCACATAACATTTTCACCTGCTCTGAGATATTCTCAAGTTATTATGAATCAAATGATCTTTTTCTACCATCTTTTCTACCAATTTTAGTCTCATCAGTGTCCTTTCACATACTTAATCCCAAAAAGATAGAGTTTGACACTGCTTCCCATATAATTTCTCAAATGGAGTCATCTATATATTGGAATGAAAACTATTCTTATATTAAAATTCAACCAAAGAAATATGTTGGTCCCAACTTCCCTAGTAATCCATTGAGAAATCACATAGAATATCTTCCAATATATTAATTTTTCATTCTGACTACCTATCTGATTGAGGATAAAAAGTTGTACTAATATTTAGTTTAGTACCCAGTGACTTATGAAGGCCATTTTGAAAATTTGGAAGTAAACTTATGATCATGATTAGATATAATAGAGCGGGGAACCCCATGATACCAAACTATCTATTTAACATACAACCAGGAAAGTTGATCTAGAGAAAGATTATCTTGAAAAGGTAGGAAAAGATAAAATTTAGTTAATCGATTGACAATAACCTAGATAGCATTGTTACATTGAGATATCTTTGATAATCCCACAAAAAAGTCCATGGATATATTTTCTCATTTTCACTTTGGCACTAGTAAAGGCCGAAGCATCCAATCAATAGTTTTTTCTCTGCTTTAACCTATTGAAAATTCATACACATCACAGTAATGTTATAAAAATCTATTTTTATTCTATCCCACCAGTAATACTACCAATGATCTCTTTACATCATAGTACTACTGGGATGAACTGAAAACAGAGCACTATGATCTTCACATAAAAACCAATTCTTCAACTGTGAATCACAAGGCACATGAAATCTATTCCCAAATCTCAAAATATTTTCATTATCAATGTTAAATTAAAAAAACTTATCCTTCTAAAAAACTCTACCTTTTTCTACAACTCATTGTCTTCCTTCTGTGCTTTCTTAATTCTATCTGATAGAGTTGATTTCACTGACAACAGAAAAAAATAGATAAATTTTTTACACCAAAAACATCAATGTCAATGATCATCAAATCATTAATCAAATTATCTTGTTACAAACATAACATGGTTAATGTTGCATTACTTTTCTAACTCAATGTGTCATCCACTTTATTTTCCGTTCCTAGTTGGTAATAAACCGTGAAATCACAATCCTTGATAAATTCTATATATATCCTATGTCTCAAGTTTATTTTATTCTGAGTGAATATATACTTCAAACTTGTATGGTGAGTATATATTTCACATTTTAATCCATATAGATGATGCCTCCAAATTTTTAAATAATAAACAATAATAGATAATTAAAAATCAAGTGTAAGGTAATTTCACTCATGAGGTTTCAACAAACATAAAGCATAATAAATTACCTGATCATTATATATTAGGACACAATCGTGTCCTTTTCACGAAGATTATTTATAGATAAAAAACTCACCAATTTTGGAAGACAGTGAAAAAACTAAAGCATTCCCCAAAATTCATTTCAATTCCTCAAAAAAACCATCCCATTGTTTTGTCCAAATAATCTTAACACATTTTCTAGTTAATTAAGACAGTGGGCTAGATAACTATGAAAACTTTTTAACAAACATCCGAAAAAACCTAATAAACCAAGAAAACCACATATCTACGTTATATTTGGGGGTATGGTCCATTCTTCAACACCTTTTATTTTAGGGGGATCAACATTTATGCCATTATTTTAAATAATGTGACTATGGAATGATATTTTTTGTAACAAAAAATGAATCATTCTGAATTTCCCGTACAGATTATTTTATATTAAGGTTTGAAAGACAACCCTTAAATGATTTTCATGTTATTCTATAATTTTTGAATAAACCCAAATATCATCAATTAACACAACCAAAAACCTATCCAAGAACATAGAGAAAATTTTATTCATTAAATCCATGAATATTGTAGGTGGATTGGTTATTCGAAAAGGCATAACTAAAAAATCATAATTTCAATATCTATTACGAAATGTGGTCTTCAGAATTTCTTCTTCCGTTACATTCAACTGATGATTCCTCTACTTCATGTCAATATTTGACAAATAGTGAGATCCTTGGAGATAATCAAACAAATAATCGATATGAGGAAAATGATAGTTGTTCTTAATAGTTATGTTATTCAAGGTTCTATATTCAATGAAAACTGTCATTGGACCGTCATTCCTTTTAACAAGTAGATAATATAATCCCAGGGGTATGTGCTTAGTAAAATGAATCATATATATAATAAAACCTAAAATTATTTATTTATCTCCAAAAGTTCAATTTGACCCTTTCGATAAGGGGGTTTCGAAATTGTCTTAGCATCAGGAACTAAGTCAAAAGTAAATTAAACATACAGTTAGGTATACTACCAAGGAACACATCAAGAAAAACATCAAGATACTCATTTACCACTAGAACATAACTAATCTAAATAGATTGTTTGTTTTCAAAAATATGTGCAAGGTAAAATTTATTTCCATTTATTACTACAATCTCAGCCTCCTGATATTTTATCAAAACTAAGGGTACATTCTTTTACACAAACTAAAATTATTTTTGAAAAGAGTCCTCTTTATCTCTATAGGCAGTTGGGCATGATAAATAAAAAACCAATCCCTAACCAAAATAACATCAAACTCTACTAGATGAAAAACAATAAGGATTGTAGATATATTATTTCCACAAACAAGGATTGAATGGTTCTTATAATTACCTTATGTCTCATTATTTCCTCTTTGTTTTTTTACAATATGTTTAGGATTCATATCTTGAGATGGAATTTCCAATTTACTATAAAGTTTCATAGAAATAAAATATTTTGTATATCCTGAATCAAAAAATACATTGGAATAATCTGAACAAACAAATAGTATACATGATACAACTTCATTCGAGGGACTAAAATCTAATGAAGTTGTTAAAAGTATTTCACCACCCCTTTCTGTTTGTAGTTCGGATTCCGTCCTTCAGTTCAGTTCTTCGTTGGACACTCATTTCCATAATGTCCCATTCCATTGCACTAAAATCATTTCAATGACTGCAAATAATATTTTTCTTACTAATCCATGATCTTTTTCAAAGCAATAATGAGCCTCATTCCCAATTTTAACACATTGTTATCACTTACCAGAATTCAAAAGACAATTTCCAATGTACTTTTTTCCACAATTTTCACAAACTTTAAACATAATTTTCATACCATCATACTTTTTTTGAATAGTTCTTATTTTTCTTTTACCACCTTAACCTCTTATTATGTTGTTCTTCAAAGAACACCAGATCATCAACATACTCCATTTCCACCTTCTCCACACATCAAAAACGTTTTTCATAACTTTTGAACTGACGAGAAGCAAAATACCTTTAATACATTGGATATAATCCTGATTAATTTTTTTGATATTATTATCAAGATCTCATACGAAATTTAGAGAAAACCTTGTCAGTTTAGTGAATTTAACATCATAAGCATCCACTGAGTCATCCTCCTGCTTCAATTCCTATAATTTTTTTTCATTCTAACTCTATCCACCTTAGGAAAATGTTTCTTCAGAAACATACATATGAATTCATCCCAACCAGAGCATAAATCTCCGGACTATTCCTGATATGTTTCATCATAGGCCAGCACTGATCATCTTCACATTCATAACAGTTAAGATAAAGACTAACCTTTGGATGTTATGAACACCCCATGAAATCACAAATATTGTGCAATGCATTAATCCACCCTTCAGCTAGTATAAGGTCATATAGTCCTTTGAATGATGATGGATGTTTCCTTTTGAAATAATCCACTAGAAACATGTTCCTTTATGGTTTATCAGGCTGATATCATAAATGGATACCACCACCATTTATATCTTGAGTCAACTATGCCATAACTGCAACAAACTGCTCAGTTCTGATTCTGACCATCTTAGCATGCTGATTTGGAAGGTTGCTTTCCTCTTGATGTCATCCCATCATAGAAACCATATTTCTTCTATAAAAAACAATCCTTAACCAAGAAAAATCTTTGGCAAAGAAGCATGGTAATCCATAAATTCTACATCATTTCAATCATACCACAAAATTAATTTATAGATGTTAATTTAACAATATCTTAATTTCTAGAGTTCTCTAAACTGACATTTGATACCAACTATAAGGTCAAATCCTTAAAACATTAGATAATCTTGAATTATGTTAATAAATCACATTGAAAATCTTTTCAGGTTTAGATTTTTAGAGAATTAGGCCATAACTATAACGATACAACATGAATATTTCATGTAGACACTTGTACATAGTATCCACTTTTTTCATAAAAAAACTCTTAAACGAAAATAAGAGTTTTTTCTTGATATTAATTTTCTTGAATTTTTCCTTTCTCTTACCCTTCCTTATACCATGTGAAAACCATTTCAAAGACTTGAGATGAGAATAAATATCTTAGTAATGGTCATAAAATAATGAACGAAAACATTAGTCCATCAATACATAAAAAAATTAATCTTATTAACATACCTCATGAAATAATTGGATTTATGAATAACACATAGAAATCCAAAATCATAAAGGTATTTTATTGAATCCATAACATAATTATGTTGTAGCTTTCACAACTACATAGGGAGTTATAATTGGAATACTCGTCACAAAATATTCCCTAAATATATTAGGAAACACATTAATGTTTACATATATCATGTTATCCAATGCATTGGAGAGCTATCTCGGGTTCACCCGCCATAGATTTATCATGGAACCACCCATCTGCGTAAACAATCCCATGAACCGTAACATATTCATAACACATAAACCATGCATAAAATTAATATAACACTTCACATCACAATCACACAATAAAATTACAATATATTGACATAATAAATCCACTCTCAAAACAATTTTAAATATAAAAATACAATAAAATATTATATGGTATTTATTTTACTTTTATGAACATTATGACTTTTTAAGGATTCTAAATATCAAATTGTTTTCATGGTGGTGAAAAGTTCATTCTCACTACGTACATTAGAAAGAAACAGTATCTTTGTCTTTTAGTTAAATGATTAGTAGATAAAATATTCCCTTTGAATGGAATTAATATTCAAAGTGGTTTATACCCCATATAAAGGAATGTCATGTATAAATCAAAGTATGCCTCAATGAAAAGAGATTGAGACAAAGTCCCTTACCTCATGTCCGACTTGACTCATTCACTCTTTAGTCTCCTGAATGAAAAACTAAAGTTAATTTATAATTTCTTAATAATCTTTTTTAAAGTTTATTATTCCTTTTATATTACTTATTACCAAACTATAATCATTACATAATGTTTTAAATTAATAACAGTCATTTTGTCTATATTTAGTGCTTGAGTCAAAAATGGACTTGTTATAATTACAAGTTGTCCATATGGTCAAAATTATATTATCTATAGAATTATATTCAGGATTTAGATATCATATATATCATATATATCCAATATATATATGTGTATTATAATAGTACATAACATTTGGAGATAAAAAATGAAATGCACAGTTCATGGAGACGGTAAGTCGTACGTACACATGAACGCTACTTTAATTTCTATTTCATATTTAATGGAAATAAAACTTAATGATACATAGGTATATTATAATTCCAGTATAATATCAAATTTATTTTGAATAACACCATCCTATATACATTCCACGTATTGAATGAACGATTCATATCACTTTGAGGGGTGGTAATCCACACTTCCTAAAATGAAATTATCATATTTACCCATTATGGAAACCATAAAGGAAGGATATAAATGAAAAATAAAGAAGCATAATGTAAATATAATATATATCACATATAAATACATTTACTTATTAATGGGCACCATGATAGATGGTAGGAGATATTTAAACAAACTTCATTTCGTGAGGAAGTAGTTCATCGTCCACAGAAACAGTATGTTCGTATCCATTAAATGTAGGTGTGTGGATGTGTAGTTAGAATAATTATAATAAAAAAATCTATTATATTTAAGATAGTGTAGTTTTTTTAAAATAATAGAATGAATGGAGTTTAGGGGAGTTGGAGATGGAAAATTAAAGGAAGGAATTTGACAGAAGACATTACCTTTAAATTGGTTAACTCCCTTTGGTTTGAACCAAAAGGCTTTATTTAATTGTCTTCTTCCCAAGTGAGGATTATAGTTGGATTAGAGGGATTTTTGGGGTATATTGGACCATAGGAATTTGGGAAAATGGGATTGAGTGATTTATGTAACGGGTTATAGGTGGTGGCGTTTTATAATAGGGCGGAGGGGATTTTATGAAGGATTGAAAGTATTATATTATTATAAAGTGATTTTCGTATTCAAAAGGCCCAGAACTCATTAAATTCGAAGATAAGATTAATACATGTCAAACTAAAATCATCCAATAAGAGTTCTATAGAATTTGTATATATTTTAAAATTCTTGTCTTTTTTATTTGACCCTATGTAAACTAATTTAACATTTACCATGTCTTCTTGTATATTCATACTATATGGTTAATATATTAACTATAAAATTTCAAGCAACCCAAAATGGATCACTAATGTCATTTGTAACATCATATATGTCATTTAGTGGAATTATATATTTTTAGGACAATTTTATCATTTAATAAAATATTAATTGATTTAAAAACTCATTTATGCCAATTTTTATACTATTCATATCATTGATTTTAAAAAAAATAAAAAACAACATGATTATTTCAAAACAACTTCGTTAATTAAAATATAAAAATTCATAATTATCTCTAAAATTCGTGGATGTCAGAAAAGTATAAAAAATAAATTTATTTTAATATTTATAATCTCATTTATTTAAAACATTCATTAATTAGGTAATCATTACATCATCATTGTGTCATAAATAAATATATTTATTTGATGTCTGAAAATTATAAATAAAATATCTTGTTGTAGGAAATACTTTTAGATTTTTAAAATCTATTTATACTTGAAAATATAACTTATATAACCCCATATAATTTTTTACTAAAAGATATATGTTTACCTGACATTTTCCATAATTTTAAATTAATTTATATAAAGTGTCATTTTTACATACAAGTTGCTTCATGGGGTCCCAAAATCGACCCATGGTTTCCCATGGTCAATAATCTATCATTAAATTGGATTAGTACATGTGTTAGAGTAATTGAATATTTTTATAATATTATTTTATACACTTATTTACCGGATTTACTATTTAACCATGGTAAGTAAAATATTCACTGAAATTACTATTCGTATTGTCTAAAAATAAAAGTTTTGTATTTAAATAATTTGGAACTCTGATTACAAACATGGAATCCATTTTTTCATATCCAAATCAATGAAGTTGTATAAATTAATTTAAAATTAATTCCAGTTGTCAAAACCAATCTTCGTGTTTTAAAAAATAATAACTATCAAAAGATTGACATTTGATTATATCCAATTTAAAAGTTAAATTAATTCCAATGAAAAACATTGGATTAAATGGTAATAAAATAATCCAATTACTCTTTACAACCAATTAAATGGAAAATATAATTGTATGAATAAATCAGATGAAAATACATTTTTGAATTTAAATTCAGTATTTTTCACTGTTCATGAAAATTGAACTATATCAGAAAAATACCAAAATACTACTCAATCTAAATTTTCATGTCCCTATTATAAATAATAAGTTTATTTTGTCAAATTGAACATTTAAATGTGACCAATACAATATTTAAAATGTTTTCTCTATCAAAAGGTGGTAAATCGACCTTTTAAATAATATTAGAGTATTTCATGTTTATAGTTAGATCCATTATTATTTTAAGCCTCTAAAATTTATTGGATAAATGTAAAGTAATTTAACAAAAATATATAATCGTGTTTTAGTTCGTTCTTTTCATTCCCTTTAATACAATCACTAGACGTTAACTACCATTTAAAATAATATTATATTATTATTTCTTAGTTTGACTCCGCCTTGTGTGCAAAATGAGATTTCGGAAAAACCCATTGTTGCATGTTAGGTATGCCTTCAAACATAGAATCCCCATTAAAGTATAATTAATATTTATTTCAAAAATATTAATAAATATGAAAATGTAATAACCTTTATTTACCTAAGATGTTACATACTTCCTCCCTTTTGAAATTGCATCCTTGTAATTCTTATTCCCTTATCAAATAAGTGGGGGAATTTATCCCTCATAGCATTCTCAGATTCCAACATAGCCTCTTCAGCGATATGGGTCTTCCAAAAAACATTCACCTAATGAATTACCATATTATGCAACACTTTCTCTCTTCAGTCAAGAATCGAGACTGGTTGTTCCTCATAATAAAGATTCTCTTCGCCCTGAACTACCTCTAGGCTCAAAACATGAGATGGATCCAACATATACTTTCTTAACATTGAAACATGAAAAAAATTGTGTACATGGGATAAACATGGATGTATAGACACTCTATATGAATCTAATCCAACCTTCAATAGGATTTCATAGGTTCCAATGAACCTCATACTCAGATATCCCTTCTTACCCAAACACATCACATTTTTTCATAGAGAAACTTTGAGAAAGACGTGATCCCCTACCTCGGAAGAAGGATTCTCCCTTCAGTATTCCACATAACAATTCTACCTTCTCTAAGATATTATCTTGTGCTTCTGAATCAATGATCTTTTTCTACCAACTATTCTACCAATTTTTTTCCCATCAGGTTCCTTTTACCTGATTAATCCCAAAAATCAAGAGTTTGACACTGATTTTCCTATAATTCATCAAATAGAGACATCTGTATATTGGAATAAAAACTATTATTAAAATAAAATTCAAACTAATAAATAAGGTGGTAAAAATATTCCCTAGTAATCCATTGAGAAATAACTTATAATATCTTCTAATGTCTTAATTGTTTGTTCGGACTACCCATCTAATTGAGAATGAAAAGTTCTACTAAAATGTAGTTCAGTACCCAACGACTTTTGAAGGCCTTACAAAAAGTTAGAACTAAACCTAAGATCATGATCAGATACAAAGGAGAGGGTAACTCCATGAAACATGAATATCTATTTAATATGCAACCTCGAATGTTGGTCTATAGGTAATTTTTCTTGAAAAGGAAGGAAATGATCAGATTAAGTCAATCGATCAACAATAACCCAGATATGATTATTACCTCAATATGTTTTTGGTTTTCCCACAACAATGACCTTGGATATATTTTCCCATTTCCACATTGTCACTGGTAACGTCTGAATCATCCCTTTTAGTAAATACTACTCTACTTTAACCTGTTTACCATACAAAAAATTCATAGTAAAGTCATCAATATCTATTTTTATTACATCCCACTAGTAATACTCCAAAATATGGTTGTACATCTTAGTACTGCCAGGTTTAGCCGAAAAAAGAGAACTATTTGCTTCACATAATAAGACATTCTTCAATTGTGAATCAAAAGGCACACATAATATCTTCCCAAATCTCAATATACAAACATTATCAATGTTAAATTCAAGAAACCTACCCTTCTGAACCAACTCTACCTTTTTCTACAACTCACTGTCTTTCTTCTACGCTTCCATAATTCTGTCTCATAGATATTATTTCCCTAACACCGGAAACAAAATAAAGGAATTTCCTTCAC
Organism: Viscum album; assembly: GCA_963277665.1. Lineage (NCBI taxonomy): Eukaryota > Viridiplantae > Streptophyta > Magnoliopsida > Santalales > Viscaceae > Viscum > Viscum album. The sequence continues at coordinate 1,854,862,196 of OY728157.1, forward strand.
CAATAACTTCAATCCCAAAGTTCATCAAATCAGTAATCAAAGGATCTTATTCAAAACATAACAAGGTTAATGTAGCATTATTTTTTCAACTCAAAGTGTCAACCACTTTATTTTACTTTCATGTATGGTAATGAATCAGTCAATAATATTCCTTTATAAATTCATTCCATCTCTTATGTATCATGTTTAATTATTTATGACTGAATATATACTTCAAACTTGTGTGGTGAGTATATATGTCATATTTTACTACATACAGATGATGTGTGAAAATTTTTTATGAAAAAAACAATAGTTAATTCCAAATCATGGGTAGGGTAATTTAACTCATATGGTTTTAATTGACATGATGCATAAGAAATTACCTGATCATTCTGCATTAAGACACAACCTAGTCATTTTGACGAAGAATAATTGTAGATAACAAACTCACCGTTTCTGGAATGCAGTAAAAAATGGTAGAGCATTCACCACTCTTCTGTTAGAATCCTGAAAACAATAATTACATTATTTTTACCAAATAAACTAAATTCCTTTTCTAGTTTACTTAGACATTGGGAAAGATAATTGTGAGAAAATTTCCACAAACATCTAGTAATTACCTAATAAACCATGAAATATACGGATCTTGATTATATTTGTGGGTCTTATCCATCTTTAAACAATTTTTTTTTGAATTATCAATAATTATACCATTTTTTGAAACAATGTTACCAAGGAATAGAATTTTTTGTAACCAAAACTCACACGTTACAAATTTCCCATACAATTTCTTTTCTTTTATGTTTTGAAAGAAAACTGTTAAATGATATTCATGTTCCTCATTAATATTGAAATAACCCAAAATATCATCAATAAACACAACCCCAAACATATCCAAGATATCATAAAAAATATATTCAAAAGATCAATTAATACAGTAGGTGTATTAGTAATCCCAAAAGGAATAACTAAAACATTATAATGGCCATATATTTTATGAAATGTTGTCTTCGGAATGTCTACATCCTTTACATTCAACTGATGATACCTCGACCTCAAGTCAATCTTTGCAAAATACTGAGCTCATAGGAGCTGATCAAACAAATCATTGATATGAGGAAAATGATACATATTCTTAATTTTTATGTTATTAAAGGCACTATAATCAATGAAAAGTCTCATTGAACCATCTTTTTTATTAACAAACAAGATAATGGAATCCCATGGTGATTTTCTAGGTCGAATGAATCCTTTATCTAAAAGACCTTGTAATTTCTTATTTATCTTTAAAAGGTCAATTTGATCCATTCTATTAGGTGGTTTTGAAATTGGCTTAGCATTAGGAACTAAGTCAACAATAAATTCTACTTCCTGATTATGTATAATACTAGGAAAATCCTAATTAAAAACATAAAGATACACATTTAACACCGTCAAATCATTAATATGAATAGTTCCTTTGTTTTCAACAATATGATCAAGGTAACATTCATTTCTATCTTTTACTAGTTTCTCAGCCTCCTAATATTTATCAAAAGTAACAGTTCATTCTTGTACAGAAACTGAAATTATTTCTGAAAGGAAATGTTTTTATGTCTACTATAAATCTTAGTATCATAAATAGAAAGCCAATCCATACCCAAAATAGCATCAAACAATACAAGGGGAAAAACAATAAAGTTTTTAGATAGATTATTTCAACAAAAAAGGACAGGAAGGTTCTTATAATTACTTTTCGTCTCAACATTTACTCCCAGTGTAGTTAACATATTTTAAGATTCATATCTTGATATTGAATTCCCAATTTACTAGAAAATTTCTGAGAAATGAAAGAATGTGTAGATCCTGAATTAGAAAACACATTCACATAATCTGAATAAACAAATAGTGTACCTGATACTACTTCAATTGATGGACCAACATATGCTAAAGTAGTTGCAAAGTATTTCCCAACCCTTTATTCTTGTAGTCCTGATTCTTTCCATCAGTGGAGTTTTTTATTGGAAACTCAATTTCAAAATGACCCATTTTATTGAACATAATGCATTTTAATAATAGTGAATCAGATTTTTTCTTACCATTACCCAGATATTTTTCAGTGCAATTACGAGCCTTATGACCCATTTTTCCACATCAGTAGCACTTACCAGAATTCAAAAGACATTCCCCTGCGTGATTTTTACCACAATTATAAAAATTTATAAAATTAATTTTCTTATCATCAGACATTTTTGAATAGTTCTTCCATTTCTTATGCCATATCAACCTCTTATTCAGTTGTTTTTAAAATAACACTTGATCATGGACAGACTCCGTTTCCACCTTATTCGCGCATTGAAAATATTTTTCATAAGTTTTTAACTGATGAGAATCTATAACCCATTGATACTTATAATTTAATAGTAAGTTAAAATGATTGATTTTACTATCAGCTTCTCATATGAAATTTGGAGCATACCATGCTAGTTGAGGGAATTTTTATTCATAAGAATCCACTAAATCTTCCTCCTTCCTCTATTACAAGAACTGTTTTTCCATCGTAAGTCTAACAACCTTAGGAAAATATTTCTCAAGAAATATATCTTGGAATTCATCCCAATCAAGAGAATCAATATCTTGACTCTCCCTGATATTTTTCAACATAGATTACCACTGATTGGATACTCATTCAAAACGGTAAATAGCAAGAATAACCTTTTTATTTTCTAAACACCCCATGACTTAAAAAAATTTATCCAGTGCATTAAACCACCCTTCATCTAGAATAGGGTCATATGATCCTCTAAATGATGGCGGATGTTTCCTCGTTAAATGATCCACTGCAAACATGTTCCTCTGTGGTAAATCTGGCTGATATCTTGTATGGGTACCACTATTATTTATAGCTTGATTCAACTATGCCATCACTACGAAAAATGGCTTAGTTCTGATTCTAACCATCCCAGGTTGATGATTTGGAAGGTTGTTTTCCTTTAGATGTTGCCCCATCATCTCCACCTTGTTTCCTCTGTAGAAAACCATCCTGAACACAGAAATATTTTAGGTGAAGCAACATGGTAATCTGTAAATTCTATATCATTTCAATGTTACCATAAATTAATTTATGGATGTTAATTTAATAATATCCTAAATCATAAAGTTGTCTAATCCAATCATTGATGCCAACTATAAGACCCCAAAATTAAACATTACATAATCATTAATTATGTTAAAAATTCTCATTGAGGATCTATACTGGTTTAGATTTTTATAGAATTCGGCCATAACTATTGCATTACATCGTGAATATTAAATGTAGACACTTCTACTCAGTATACACTTTTTTCATAAAATAAAATCTCTAAAATGAAAACAAGTGTTATTTTCTATATATAAATCATCTTGAATTCTTCCTTTCTCTTACCATTCTTTATAACTTGTGAAAATTAATTCACAGACAAGGGATGGGCATAAAAAGCTCAAAAAGGGTTATAAAATAAAAAAAAGAATCATTAGTCTATCAATACATACCAAACATAAGCTGTCACGACCCGTCCTCGGGGCCCGTGCCGTGACTACCCCAAGCCCGCCTTCCATAGGCCAGGGGCTGGCGACTAGCACCAAGGCGTAAAATCCTAGTAAACAGGGAAGGCATTGCCTTATAAGTAACAACCACACAGAGTCAGCAAGCGGAAAGTAACTACAAGTGCAGAAAAGTAAAGGGGGCCGGAATACAAGCCCAACTGTAAAGTACAACTGAAAAAGAAAAACAGCAACTGAAGAAAAGACGGCGGCCTCGTGTCGTCCACTGGCAATCCCACCTCAAGGGTGGGTACAGATAGCCTCCAAGCTCCTCGGGTCCCACGTCCGCTCCGTGCACGTCCCGACCAGTGGTCCACCTCCAGGTACCGTCCTGCTTCACGCCCCAACCGTGATCAGCGCTGTCCGTCGTCTACAACCAACACAACAAGGTGCGGGCATAGCCCGTGCATGGGTGAGTACAACTACTCAGTAAGGACCCCGAGACCCCCGAAGGTCTCCCGAAATCCACAAAGGATATAGCACAAAAGAAAGATGCAATCACAAAGTAACATCTGACTCGACTTAGGTATATGCCCATACATATACCTAGGTCCCCAATTCTAGCTCTGCTCACGAGCTCAAGAACAACTCAATCCACAAAGGAAAGCAAGACTCAAATCCACAAGGAGAGTTAACAGTAAATCCACAAAGGATAGTTCAACACAATCCACAAAGGAGAGTAACATAAGATTCAGCTCAACCAGGTATACTTTTTCAGATGACGTCAAAGACGATCACTGATCTGTCTAAGTCGTCGGACCCACGAAGGATCGATAGGTACTAACCCCCGCAGAAGACCCACACAGGATCGGGCTCACACAGAACCTGTAGGCAGTGGCTCACACAGAACCGGTAGGCAGTGGCTCACACAGAACCGGTAGTAGGACCCACACAGGATCGGGCACTGATCCGCGTAGGATCGCTGAGTGCAGTAGTCGACGCAGTCCACTGAGGTCCCTGCACAGTCGTCGCTGCAGTCCACGAAGGATCTCTGCTCTGCCGTCGTCGCAGTCCACTGAGGATCTCTGCTCTGCCGTCGTCGCAGTCCACGGAGGATCTCTGCTCTGCCGTCGTCGCAGTCCACGGAGGATCTCTCCTCTGTCGTCGAGGTCACAGCCAGCGCTAGGGTTCCCGCACGTAGCGAGCTCGTTTAGGAGGGTCTGCTCCACGAGCCGAGGGGCTGATACATCAACTGACACGTAGTCCGAAGTTGATGTATCCAAAAGTTCCGTATCGACAACAGGATCTCAACGCGACAGACGGCGCGTCAATCGGACGCCCGGTCTGAGAGTTATTGGCATTTTCGTCCTAGGGGCCCGGTTGGTTTTTAGGGAAAAACCAACCCGACCATACTCCGCCTGTGTCCGATCCTCGGGCGGAGTATGCCAAAAGCTCCGTCTCACTTAGAGGAATCTACCACAGCTGACGGAACGCCGTTCGGACGTCCGTAGCTCATGTTATGAGCGTTTCCGCTCCGAGGGCCCGGTTGGTTTCGTGTACGAACCAACCCGGCCGTACCCAAAGTCTTCCGAAACCTTGAGTATAATATACCGAAACGACCGTCTCGATCCAAGGATCGCGTAGCCGCTGACGGTTCGTCAATCGGAGGTCCCAGGCCCACGATATGGGCGAAAGACCGAAGAGGGCCCGAAACTGGGGTTCTGGGCCCGGGGCGACCCGGCCCGAACCCCCCCCCCCCTGGGTCGGCCGAACCGGGTCGGCCCGACCCGGCGAGGCCGGGTCCGGTCCGGCCTGGGCGCGGCCCGGCCGCCCGGACCGGCCGGCTCGGCTTCGGCCGAGCGGCCGAGGGAGCCGCCGCCGCGGGTCAAACCCGCGGCTCAAACGGAACGCGGCCCCGCGGGGGGCCGCCTGTCACGCGGACGCGGCCGGGCCGCCGCGTCCGTTCCCGGTTCCGCGCGGCCGCGGAACCGGCCGCCGTTGCCGCCGCGGCTTCAGCCGCGGCGGACTTCCTCCACGGCGGCGCGCCGGGCGCCGCCGCCTCCGGTCGCCGGCGCCGCCGCGCCGGCGACCCGCGCCGCCGCCGCCTTCCGCGGGCCGCCGGAGATGCTCCGGTGGCCCGATTTGCCTCCCGTCTGCGCCGTTGCCCCTCCCGGATGCCGACCTTCACTGCGGGATCAACGGATCGCCCCTGCCGCGCAGTTTGTCGTCGTCGTCCGCCATATCCGCACAACAAAATAGATCGGCGGAGGGTTGCCGGGTCTTGTTCGTTAGACCCGCACCCTCCGCGTTAGTCATAAACGTCACCGGGAGGGAAAATCAACAACAATTTTAATTAAATTAAAATTGTCGGAGATTATGTTCTTTACTTAAAAAGAATAAACACGGGGAAAAAGATAAAACTATCCAACATCCCTTACCTTGTCGTCGTCGTCGGACGAGGGGTCGTCGCGGAATCGCTCGTCGCGGAGGAAGGAGATCGTCGCGTCGTCGCGGTATCCGGCGTCGCGTCGCCAATCTCCGGATCAAGAACAAACGGATTTAATTAATTAAATCCGTTGTAATTGAAATTTAAAAAGGGAGAAATAAAAGATTCGATTCTCACCTTTGTTGCCGATCGCACGTTCGCCGCGGAAGAAGAGGCACCGAAGAAGAAGAAGAAGAAGAAGGTCGCGGAAAAGTTGTCGACGTCGCGGATCGTGCATCGTCGAATTCCGGTTCCGGCGTTCTTCGCGTTCTTCGCGTTCTTCGCGTTCTTCGCGTTCTTCGCGGAGAGGGTGGAGGCTCAGAAGAATAGCAATCCTCCAAAATAGACAAGTTTGTCTATTTTATTATTTTGCCAACAAACGCAAAACGCGTAAGTAACGACCCACTCAATTCGTTGAATTAATTCAACGAATAAAACAGCCCAATTAAATGGTCTGTTAAGAATTAAAGAAAACGCGTCGGTTGACTTTTCAGTTACTTTGACGGGTTTTCGCGGGTGCGTTACTTAGCGAAAGAAACGGCGGGGCTCGTGCGGGCCCCACCGCACAAATATCCTACCAAGGGGTAGGATATTTCTGGATAGTATCCAATCCAGTTCAACTCAGTTCAAGCCGCCTTTAAGTGACTTTAAGTGGCTTCCAAGTAGTTTAAGTGAAATAAAATAAAGTTGTCGCACAAACTTTATTTTATTTCTGACTTAAGCCGCAAAATTTAAAAACCACGTCTGAGCAAACGCAACTCCGGAAGAGGCGTTTCTAAGCAAATACCGGCGCTGCGATTTCATCGGTGCCCTCAGAATTCGATTCCGGGCACCGGTTCAAAAGATAGAAAAACCCGCTCGTCCGTTCACTGAACGTACCCGAGCCAAACTTCGGAAATTGATTCCGGGCACACCGGGCCTCGGAATCAGGTGCCGTCTGAAGCTGCGCTCTTGTAAAATTACAAAGAAAATTAAGAAAAAAATTTCCTTGAAATTTACGGGTCTTTACATTACTCCCACCTCAGGGCTTTACGTCCCCGTAAAGATACATCAAAAACTAGGGGAACAAATGGGGGTACTGAGCACGCATCTGAGCCTCCCGCTCCCAAGTGCTCTCCTGGAGGTTCCCGTGCTGCCATCTGATGCGCACAAGAGGAATCGACCGCCCACGTAGGACCCGCTCCTGTCGATCCTCGATCTCCACTGGGACCTCCGCAAAAGTCGCCCCATCGTCCACGTCCAGCTCCCCAAAGTCGATGATGTGCGTCGGGTCGTGCACGTATCTCCTCAGCTGAGACACGTGGAAGACGTCGTGCACTCGGTGCAACTGAGGTGGTAGAGCCAGGCGATAAGCCACCTCTCCTATCCTGCTGAGGACCTGGAAAGGCCCGATGAAGCGTGGAGACAACTTGCCGCCTCGGCCAAATCTCCGTAAACCACGTCGAGGTGAGACACGCAAAAAGACGTGGTCGCCATCCTCGAACTCTAGTGGCCTCCGCCTCCTGTCAGCATATGACTTCTGCCGGCTCTGAGCTGTCCTCATCCTCTCCTGGATGATCTGGACCTTCTCTGTCGTGGCTCGGATCATCTCTGGTCCCACGAGTGCTGACTCCCCAGGGTCTGTCCAGCACAACGGTGATCTGCAGGGTCTGCCGTACAACGCCTCGTATGGTGCCATCCCGATGGTGGAGTGGTAGCTGTTGTTGTACGCGAAATCCACCAAGGGTAGGTGGTCCTCCCAGCTGCGACCAAAGTCGAGAACACATGCACGGAGCATGTCCTCGAGTGTATGTATGGTCCTCTCCGTCTGACCATCCGTCTGAGGGTGGAAGGCTGTGCTCAGATGGAGCCGCGTCCCGAACGCCTCCTGCAACCCCTTCCAAAGCCGGGAAGTGAAACGAGCATCTCGATCGGAGACGATAGATGATGGCACACCGTGAAGCCGTACGATCTCCTGGACGTAAAGACGTCCCAAGCTCTCCACTGAGCCCTGCTCTCTGATGGGTAAGAAGTGTGCCGACTTGGTGAGTCGGTCGACAATCACCCAAATGGAGTCGTGACCTCTGGAAGTGCGTGGATGTCCAGTCACGAAGTCCATAGATATGCCGTCCCACTTCCACTCCGGGACCTCCAAGGGCTGTACCAAGCCTGCTGGTACCTGGTGCTCTGCCTTCACCTGCTGGCAGGTGAGGCATCGTGAAACGAACTCTGCCACAGCTTTCTTCATGCCCGGCCACCAGTGCTGTCGTCTGAGATCCTGGTACATTTTCGCCACTCCGGGATGTACCGCCAAGGGAGAAGTGTGAAACTCTCTCAGCACCTCCTCTCATAAAGCGACTGGTACGAAGGTACGTCCTCTGAAAAGGATGTCGTGCTCTGCTCCAAGGGAGAAGCCATCAGGCGCCTGACCTGAGGATATCAGTGCAAGCCGGGTCTCACAGTCAGCGTCCCCACGCTGAGCCTCTCTGACCCGCTGTAGAAGTGGAGGAGAGACTGTGAGAGACTGAAGAAAGGCTGCTCCGTCTCTATCCACGAAGGATATCTGCAAGGAGGCTAGCTGCTCCGTCGCCTCCTCAAGTAGCTGAATGCCCGTCCTCCTGCTGAGGGCATCGGCTACCACGTTCCCCTTCCCAGGAGTGTAGACTATCTCAAAGTCATAGTCCTGGAGGAACTCAAGCCATCTCCGCTGTCTCAGGTTCAGGTCCTTCTGAGAGAAGATATACCTGAGACTCTGGTGGTCAGAAAAGACTGTGAAGCGCTCGCCCATCAGATAGTGCCGCCAAGTCTTCAGAGCGAAGACCACTGCTGCTAACTCCAGGTCATGAGTGGCGTAGTTCTGCTCATGCGGCCTCAACTGACGTGATCCGTAGGCGATCACGGCCCGCTCCTGCATCAGGACGCACCCGAGTCCAGTCCCTGATGCGTCGCAGTAAACTACGTATCCAACTCCCTCCTCAGGAAACCTCAAGATAGGTGCGCTGGTCAACCTCTGCCTCAGCTCCTGGAAGCTCTGCTGACATCTGTCTGACCACACGAAGGGTTTCCCCTTCTTCGTCAACGCTGAGAGTGGTGCCGCAACTCTGGAGAAGTCTACCACGAATCTCCGATAGTATCCGGCTAGGCCCAAGAAGCTCCGCACCTCTGTCACGCTCTTGGGTGGCTCCCAAGCTAGCACTGCCTCGATCTTCGCGGGATCCACTGCAACTCCCGCCTCAGAGATGACGTGTCCCAAGAAATGGACCTCACGTAACCAGAACTGGCATTTTGAGAGCTTGCCATAAAGCTGGTGCTCTCGGAGTGTGTCTAGCACAACTCGCAGGTGGTAGGCATGCTCCTCCTCAGTCGTCGAGTATACCAAAATGTCGTCAATGAAGACAACGACAAATCGGTCGAGGCATGGCTGGAAGATCCTGTTCATGAGGCTCATGAACACTGCTGGAGCATTGGTTACGCCGAATGGCATAACCAAGAACTCATAATGGCCATACCGACACCTGAAGGCCGTCTTCTGTACGTCCTCGTCTCGAACTCTGAGCTGATGATAGCCTGACCGGAGGTCTATCTTCGAGAACCACCGCGCTCCCTTGAGCTGATCGAAGAGGTCATCAATCCGTGGCAGCGGATACTTGTTCCTCACTGTCACCTGGTTCAGGCGACGATAGTCGACACACAGTCGCAAGCTCCCGTCCGCCTTCTTGGCGAACAAAATCGGGGAAGCCCAGGGTGAAACACTGGGTCGGATAAACCCCTTGCTCTGAAAGTCCTCCAACTGTACCCGCAGCTCTCGAAGCTCGGCGGGGGCCATCCGATATGCTGGAGTAGATATCGGGGCTGTCCCGGGGTACAAGTCGATGTAAAAGTCTACCTCTCTACGAGGAGGTAGCCCTGGAACGTCGTCGGGAAAGACGTCCACGTACTGGTCCACCACTGCAGGAAAAGCCGGACTCCGCACGTCCACTGCTCCTAGGATGAGGCTAGCCAACTGATGAGAGATGGGCTGCACTCTCCTCCGCGGAAGTCCATCCTGTGCTGCAAAGGTTCCCTTCTCGCCGGTGAAGGTAAACCTGCTCCCGTCGGTGCGAACACATCGCACCTTGCGCCTAAAACAGTCGATCTGGGCATGAACCGTGGATAGCCAATCCATGCCCAAGATGACGTCGTAAGGCCTCGACGCCGCTACAAGGAGATCCCAGCCGAAGCTCTCGCCTCCTAGAGTAAGCTCACACTGCCGGCACCAGTGCGTAATCGTCGAGTCTGCTCCCGTAGGAGTCTCTAGCCGTAAGGATCGAGCCAACGGCTCAGTCGGAATCTCCGAGCTCCGAACAAGGGCAGAGGCTATGAAAGAGTGACTCGCTCCAGTGTCTATAAGTACTGCAGCAAGGGTGGAATAGACACAGATCGTACCTCGAATCATCTCTGGCATGTCGGGGTCGTAGGCCTCCACTGCATGGAGCTGGGCCTGTCCCTGCCCGCCGGCTCCCTGTGGTCGAGGTGGCCCTCCTGGTGGTGGTGGGGGTAGAGCCTGGAAGCGTCGCCCACCACCCGCTGCTCGGCCAGCTCCTCTGCCTCGTCCGCCTCCTCCCTGCGGACCGCCACGGTCGACCCTCTTCCTCTGCCTGGGTGGCCCCTCCACCGTCTGCTGCTCCTCTGATCGGCGAGTCGGGCAGTCGCGAGCCATGTGACCCTGCCCGCCGCAAGAGTAGCACAACCTGCCTCTCGAAAGGCTGGCACTCCGCTGTCTGCCCCGCACCGCTGAGCCGGTGTCCTGAGGCCGTCTGCGTGGGGGTCTGGTCTGCCTGGACCCGAGAGTCATCCGTCGGCTACCTGCTGCCGAAGACTCAGCTACCTGCCGCCCTGCGCTAGGTCTCGCCGCTGAAGAAGGCTCTGCCAGGAAGCTCTCGATCAGGAGGGCTCGCTCCAGCACTCCCGCCTGGGTCGGAATGCTGAGGGAGATCAGCGATGCCCGAATCTCCTGTCGCAAGCCCTGCTCGAAGGTCCGGGCCCGGAAGAAGGGGTCCCGTACCATGTCGGTCGAGTAGCGAGATAGGTCCGTGAACCTCGCCGCGTACTGAGCGACCGTCATGCTGCCCTGGCGCAGCTGGAGAAGCTCCTGGATGCGCACCGCTCGGAGGGTGGCCGAGACGAACTCAGAGCGGAAGAGGCTCTCGAAGTCCCCCCAGAGCAAGGATGACTCGTCGTGAACCTGGAGCATCAGGCTCCACCATCGTCCTGCCGCCGCCTGCAGGAGGCTGGCCGCGAGAATCACCATGAGATCCGCTGGTGTCATCACTAGCCTGAAGATCCGTACCACCGCCTCTAGCCAGTCCTCGGCGGCCTGGGGGTCCGCCTCACCGCGAAACTTGGGCGGTCGCTGGCTCTGAAACTCATGCAGTGCCCTGAGGCGACGTGCATCGTCAGAGTCTGGTACTGGAAGCATCGGTGGCTCGGCGGGTAAGGCTACCGCCGGTGCCACTGCTGGCAAAGGGCCCTGCACCGAGGCCTCGTCGCTCGGTGGGCTGCCGTCGCGCCCTACACTCGGAACCCTAGCTGGCAGTCGTCGCGGGGCCATCCTGAAAAGGAGAACAAGAGCACCACAGTCAGAACAGTATACCTGGTGAGCTGGCACAAGTAATCACAAGGAAAACTTGAGACTTTCATAAAGCAGATCAGTATACCCGGTGAGCTGACACAAGTAATCACAAAGAAGACTTGAAACACACACGCAATCAATGTTTTCATGCATTAAGTCGGAAATCAGGAGTCAGGGTCCTGGTGTACGGATACGTCGGCCGCCGCACCAACACTGGGCTCCCTGAACTGATAACCACACTCAATACACTAAACACTATTGCTTCATATAGAAAGAAAAGACGATCAGAGTCTGCGGTAGAACCGACCACCTCTGATACCAATTTGTCACGACCCGTCCTCGGGGCCCGTGCCGTGACTTCCCCAAGCCCGCCTTCCATAGGCCAGGGGCTGGCGACTAGCACCAAGGCGTAAAATCCCAGTAAACAGGGAAGGCATTGCCTTATAAGTAACAACCACACAGAGTCAGCAAGCGGAAAGTAACTACAAGTGCAGAAAAGTAAAGGGGGCCGGAATACAAGCCCAACTGTAAAGTACAACTGAAAAAGAAAAACAGCAACTGAAGAAAAGACGGCGGCCTCGTGTCGTCCACTGGCAATCCCACCTGAAGGGTGGGTACAGATAGCCTCCAAGCTCCTCGGGTCCCACGTCCGCTCCGTGCACGTCCCGACCAGTGGTCCACCTCCAGGTATCGTCCTGCTTCACGCCCCAACCGTGATCAGCACTGTCCGTCGTCTACAACCAACACAACAAGGTGCGGGCATAGCCCGTGCAGGGGTGAGTACAACTACTCAGTAAGGACCCCGAGACCCCCGAAGGTCTCCCGAAATCCACAAAGGATATAGCACAAAAGAAAGATGCAATCACGAAGTAACATCTGACTCGACTTAGGTATATGCCCATACATATACCTAGGTCCCCAATTCTAGCTCTGCTCACGAGCTCAAGAACAACTCAATCCACAAAGGAAAGCAAGACTCAAATCCACAAGGAGAGTTAACAGTAAATCCACAAAGGATAGTTCAACACAATCCACAAAGGAGAGTAACATAAGATTCAGCTCAACCAGGTATACTTTTTCAGATGACGTCAAAGACGATCACTGATCCGTCTAAGTCGTCGGACCCACGAAGGATCGATAGGTACTAACCCCCGCAGAAGACCCACACAGGATCGGGCTCACACAGAACCTGTAGGCAGTGGCTCACACAGAACCGGTAGGCAGTGGCTCACACAGAACCGGTAGTAGGACCCACACAGGATCGGGCACTGATCCGCGTAGGATCGCTGAGTGCAGTAGTCGACGCAGTCCACTGAGGTCCCTGCACAGTCGTCGCTGCAGTCCGCGAAGGATCTCTGCTCTGCCGTCATCGCAGTCCACTGAGGATCTCCGCTCTGCCGTCGTCGCAGTCCACGGAGGATCTCTGCTCTGCCGTCGTCGCAGTCCACGGAGGATCTCTCCTCTGTCGTCGAGGTCACAGCCAGCGCTAGGGTTCCCGTACGTAGCGAGCTCGTTTAGGAGGGTCCGCTCCACGAGCCGAGGGGCTGATACATCAACTGACACGTAGTCCGAAGTTGATGTATCCAAAAGTTCCGTATCGACAACAGGATCTCAACGCGACAGAAGGCGCGTCAATCGGACGCCCGGTCTGAGAGTTATTCGCATTTTCGTCCCAGGGGCCCGGTTGGTTTTTAGGGAAAAACCAACCCGACCATACTCCGCCTGTGTCCGATCCTCGGGCGGAGTATGCCAAAAGCTCCGTCTCACTTAGAGGAAACTACCACAGCTGACGGAACGTCGTTCGGACGTCCGTAGCTCAAGTTATGAGCGTTTCCGCTCCGAGGGCCCGGTTGGTTTCGTGTACGAACCAACCCGGCCGTACCCAAAGTCTTCCGAAACCTTGAGTATAATATACCGAAACGACCGTCTCGATCCAAGGATCGCGTAGCCGCTGACGGTTCGTCAATCGGAGGTCCCAGGCCCAAGATATGGGCGAAAGACCGAAGAGGGCCCGAAACAGGGGTTCTGGGCCCGGGGCGACCCGGCCCGAACCCCCCCTGGGTCGGCCCAAACCGGGTCGGCCCGACCCGGCCCGACCCGGCTAGGCCGGGTCCGGTCCGGCCTGGGCGCGGCCCGGCCGACCGGACCGGCCGGCTCGGCTTCGGCCGAGCGGCCGAGGGAGCCGCCGCCGCGGGTCAAACCCGCGGCTCAAACGGAACGCGGCCCCGCGGGGGGCCGCCTGTCACGCGGACGCGGCCGGGCCGCCGCGTCCGTTCCCGGTTCCGCGCGGCCGCGGAACAGGCCGTCGTTGCCGCCGCGGCTTCAGCCGCGGCGGACTTCCTCCACGGCGGCGCGCCGGGCGCCGCCGCCTCCGGTCGCCGGCGCCGCCGCGCCGGCGACCCGCGCCGCCGCCGCCTTCCGCGGGCCGCCGGAGATGCTCCGGTGGCCCGATTTGCCTCCCGTCTGCGCCGTTGCCCCTCCCGGATGCTGACCTTCACTGCGGGATCAACGGATCGCCCCTGCCGCGCGGTTTGTCGTCGTCGTCCGCCATATCCACACAACAAAATAGATCGGCGAAGGGTTGCCGGGTCTTGTTCGTTAGACCCGCACCCTCCGCGTTAGTCATAAACGTCACCGGGAGGGAAAATCAACAACAATTTTAATTAAATTAAAATTGTCGGAGATTATGTTCTTTACTTAAAAAGAATAAACACGGGGAAAAAGATAAAACAATCTAACATCCCTTACCTTGTCGTCGTCGTCGGACGAGGGGTCGTCGCGGAATCGCTCGTCGCGGAGGAAGGAGATCGTCGCGTCGTCGCGGTATCCGGCGTCGCGTCGCCAATCTCCGGATCAAGAACAAACGGATTTAATTAATTAAATCAGTTGTTATTGAAATTTAAAAAGGGAGAAATAAAAGATTCGATTCTCACCTTTGTTGCCGATCGCACGTTCGCCGCGGAAGAAGAGGCACCGAAGAAGAAGAAGAAGAAGAAGGTCGCGGAAAAGTTGTCGACGTCGCGGATCGTGCGTCGTCGAATTCCGGTTCCGGCGTTCTTCGCGTTCTTCGCGTTCTTCGCGTTCTTCGTGTTCTTCGCGGAGAGGGTGGAGGCTCAGAGGAATAGCAATCCTCCAAAATAGACAAGTTTGTCTATTTTATTATTTTGCCAACAAACGCAAAACGCGTAAGTAACGACCCACTCAATTCGTTGAATTAATTCAACGAATAAAACAGCCCAATTAAATGGTCTGTTAAGAATTAAAGAAAACGCGTCGGTTGACTTTTCAGTTACTTTGTCGGGTTTTCGCGGGTGCGTTACTTAGCGAAAGAAACGGCGGGGCTCGTGCGGGCCCCACCGCACAAATATCCTACCAAGGGGTAGGATATTTCTGGATAGTATCCTATCCAGTTCAACTCAGTTCAAGCCGCCTTTAAGTGACTTTAAGTGGCTTCCAAGCAGTTTAAGTGAAATAAAATAAAGTTGTCGCACAAATTTTATTTTATTTCTGACTTAAGCCGCAAAATTTAAAAACCACGTCTGAGAAAACGCAACTCCGGAAGAGGGGTTTCTAAGCAAATACCGGCGCTGCGATTTCATCGGTGCCCTCAGAATTCGATTCCGGGCACCGGTTCAAAAGATAGAAAAACCCGCTCGTCCGTTCACTGAACGTACCCGAGCCAAACTTCGGAAATTGATTCCGGGCACACCGGGCCTCGGAATCAGGTGCCGTCTGAAGCTGCGCTCTTGTAAAATTCCAAAGAAAATTAAGAAAAAAATTTCCTTGAAATTTACGGGTCTTTACATAAGCTCATTAACATACCTCATGAAATCATACGATTTAAGAATAAAACATAGAAATCATAAATCATTAATGTAACATGTGATATCCATAACATAGTTATGGTGTATCATTAAATAGTTACTAAGGGAGTTACATTTGGAATACCCATCATTGTATATTCTCTACATCACTAATAAGAAACAATAACGTTTACCTCCATCATGTTACCCAATGCCTTAGAGAGATATCTCGGGTTCACCCTCCCTAGGTTTATCACAGAACCACCTATATGTGTAAACAATTCCAAAGAAACATATCATATTCATATCACATAAAACCAGAATAAAAGAAAGATAACATTTCCTCATTTCAATCACAATATAAAATTTTTATAAATTGACATAATAATTTTATTCTTTAAACTATTTTCAATAGAAAAATACAGAACAATAGTATATGGAATTAATTTTCCTTTTTAAAACATTACGGCTTGTTAAAGGAGAAAAATATAAAATAATGCTAGTGGCGGCAGAAAGGTCATTGCCACTGCATGCGTCAAAAAAGAAACATTCTTTTTCTCTTATATTTAAATGATTAGTAGAGAAAATATTCCCTTTGAATGAAATTAAATGTCAATGTGGTTTATACACCATATAAATGAATTTACTGTATAAATCAAAGTATGCCTCAACGAAAAGAGATTGAGACGAAGTCCCTTACCTCATGTCAGACATGACTCATTTGTTCTTTTGTCACATGAATAATAAACTAATATTAATTTATACATACATTAGAACATTTTTCAATTTAATTTTTCCTTTTGTTTCTATTATTACAATTTTATAAACATTATAAAATCATTTATATTAATAACAATCATTTTTTCTATATTTGGTACTTTAGTATAAAATGAACTGATTATAATTACAAGTAGTCCATGTGGTCAAAATTCAATTATCTCTAGAATGATATTCATGATTTAGATATCATATATATCATATATATTGGTTATATATATATATATATGCTTTTATAATAGTACAGAACATTTAGAGATATGAAATGAAATGCACCGTTCATGAGGACAGTAACGCGAACGTACGCATGAACGCTACTGTCATTTCTATTACGTATTTAATGTAAATAAAACATAACAATACATAGGTATATTATAATTCCACTATTATATAATATTTAATTTCATTAACTCCATCCTTTATACATTCCATGTATGTCCTGAATGAGTCATATAACATTGAGGGGGATGTAGTCCACATTTTCTAAAATGAAATTATCATATTTACTCATTATGGATACCATAAAGGTGTGATATAAATGAAAACTAATAAAGAAGAATATAAATATAATATATATCACATATAAATGCATTTCCATCATAATGGACACCATGGGTGGTGGTAGGATATATCTGAAAAATCATTGTTTCGTGAGGCAATTGTTTGTCGTCCATTGAAATAGTATGTTTGTATCTATTAGATGAAGGTGTATGGATGTGTAGTTAGGGTCCTTATCATAATAGAATCCTAGTATGTTGAATATATTTTTGTTTTTATAAAATAATGGAATAAATAGAGATTATGGGACTTAGATAATGAAAATAATAGAAAAGAACTTGAGAGAAGACGTTACCTTTAAATCGGGAAACTCTCATTGGTTTGAACCAAAATAATTTATTTAATTTTCTTCTACGCAATGTAATAAATCAAGGTGGATTAGAGGGATGATGGGAGATTATTATATCAATTTTTGGACGAGTTAATGGGCATTATAGATGTGACTAATGGGTTATAGGTGGTGTTCTTTTTTAAGAGGGAGGAGGGGCTCTTCCGGAAATATTGAAAGTATTATTTTATTATAAATTATTTTCAGATTCAAAAGTTCCAAAACTCATTCAAATTTGAGGTAAGATAAATATAAGTCGAAATAAAATCAACCAATAAGATTTGGAATTGATATTGATATTTTTTTAATCCCTACCTTTTTTATTTAACACTATGTTAACTTATTAAACTTTTACCACGTCTTTTTATATATTCATATTATATTATTAATATATTTACA
The DNA here is from genome assembly GCA_963277665.1 of Viscum album. Classification (NCBI taxonomy): domain Eukaryota; kingdom Viridiplantae; phylum Streptophyta; class Magnoliopsida; order Santalales; family Viscaceae; genus Viscum; species Viscum album. The sequence continues at coordinate 1,854,879,619 of OY728157.1, forward strand.
ATAAAATTCCAAGACACCCAAAATGAATCATTAATGCCATTTTTAATATCATATATGTAATTTTTTAAAATCATCAATTTTTTAGACTATTTTATCATTTAATAAAAAATTAATTTATTTAAAAACTCATTTATGTCAATTTTTATACTATTCATATCATGAATTTTAGAAAAATCCAAAAGAACAATATTTTTCAAAATACCTTCATTAATTCAATGATAACTGGTCATAATTGTATCTGAAATACATGTATTTCATAAAAAGGTTCAAAATAAATTTATTTTAAAATTTATAATCTCATTTATTTAAAACATTCTTTAATGAGGTCATCATCACATCATCATTGTGTCATAAATAAATTTATTTATTTGATGTCTAAAAATGATAAATAAAATATCGTGATGTATTAAATCATTTTAGATTTCTAATTACTAATTATACTTGAAAATATAAATTATATAACCCCATATAATATTTTTTAAGAAAATATATATGATTATATTACATTTTCTCTAACTTTTAATTAATTTTTATAAATTTTCATTTTCACATACAAGTAAATATTTGGGGTCCCAAAATCAAACCACGAACGCCCATGGTTAGACTTGTATCAGAAAATAGGGTTAGGTCATGTGATTGGATAATTTAATATTTCTATAATATTATTTCTTACCTTTATTTAAAAAATGTACCATTTAACTATGGTAAATAAAATATTTACTGAAGTTACTATTCATAATTTCTAAATATAAAAGCTATCTATTTACAAAATATGGACCTCATAATTTCAAATATGAAATCCATTTTCCAAATTCATAACACAGAACTTGAAAAAATTAATTTAAAATTAATTACCTTTGTCAAAACCAAACAACGTGTTTTTATGAAATAATAACCGTCAAAAGATATACATTTTTATGTCCAATTTCAAAGTAAAATTAATTACAAAGAACAAAATAGGATTAAATGGTAAAAATATAATCTTATAACACATTAAAACAAATTAAAATGAAAATATAACAATATAAATTAATTATATTAAAATACAGTTTTGAAATAAAATGCAGTATTTTTCACTATTCATTACAAAATGAACATTATCAGAAAAATATCAAAATTTTACCCAATGTAAAATTTAATTTTCCACTTATAATGAAGAAGTATATCTTGTCTAATGGAACATATTTAATTGTTAAAAACTAGATTTAAAAGGGTTTTACCATTAAAATGTGGTAAAAAGACGTTTTAAAGAATATTAGTGTAAGTTTTTCTTAAAATTGTACCCATTATTATTTGAGGCTTTTAAAATTTGTTGGGGAAATTTATATAAATTTAACGAAAATTTATAATCATATTTTAGTTAGTTCTGTTCAATCTCGCCAATACAATGGCTAGATCTTAACAACCATTTAAAATAATATTATACTATTATTTTTCATTTTGACTCATCCTTGTGTGTAACATGAGATTTCGAAGAGACCTATTGTTGCATCTGGGGATATCCATTGAAAATTGAGTCCCCTTTAAAAAAATTAATATTTAATTCACAAATATTAAAATATATATGAAAATTCTATATCGTTTATTTACCTAGGTTGTTACACTTATGATAGAAGAAAATTCCCTTTCATGTTGTATTCATTAAAACAAATATTCATTTCACATTTTTTTCTAAAATTCAAAATAGACCCTTCAAAAAAATTAAGAAGATTCATTTTATTTTTTCTAAAAAATTAAGGCACGGATTGAAATAAATTGAATCTCTCTTTGGATATTTAAAAAACATCATTAAAACATTTTTTTTTTCAAAACATGGATATAGATGAAAAATCATTTTTGATCGAAAAGAAAGAATAAAAAATTAATTAAAAAATATTTATGTTCCCAATAGTAAATATAAATAAGGAAATTAAATTAAAACATGTATTCTAAATAAATAACATCAATAGAATAAAATATAGTGATTTATTGAGAGATATATCGTAAGGTTTCATTACTGGGTACATATAATGACCCATAAGTTACATAAATAGGTATTACTTTAAAATCGAAGAATATTAATTAAAAACATAAAACAACCATGCCTGTAATGTATAATATTATTGTAATTGGAAAATTAGAAAAATAAAAAACCAGTTTATAAGATATCTACATTGTCTCCCACTTATTTTTTTATAACCAGACCACTTTTGACATATCTTACTTAATACCCTTCTTCACAACATGGGGAAAATAAACATAACAAAGGATGATCTTAGATTCTCAGTAAGGGTAAACAATTAATATATAAGTAATGTAATAATAATACAACATAAAAATATAAAATTCGAAAATCATAACCGGTATATGAAAGATCATGATATCATTTAATAGGAAAAATCATAAAACCTCATAATGAATCAATTAACATATTGCAAATAGTCATAACAAAAGACATGGATTTGGTGGAACACACACAAGAAAACAAAATATTTTCATTTTAGTCAAATCTCAGTTCCAATACCACAATAGTAGACAATGTATATTACTGAACCGAGTTCACTTCTCGTTCCAGCACAAGATTACTGAACTGGGTTTACTTCATACTATAACACTGTAATACTAAACCGTGATCATTTCCCATTCGAGTGCTATCAATATCATGATATTTAAATATTTACCCAATTAATTGGGGGTAGATATAGGTTCCAGTGATCTAAGGACGAAATAATTCATTTTTGCTTTACGAAAACAGAAATAAATCTTCAGAGCATTACCTAAGGAATAAAATGGGTTTCTTAAACAACATTATTTCATAACATAATCCATGAAAACAAGTGTATTTTATTAATAAAATTACATTATATTCATAGTAAAACCATAGGAATAATAGGGATAGTATACTTGAAACCAAACCCTATTAAAAAATTACATCTTAGATGGAAAAATAATTTCAATAAAAAACATGGAATTAATTCTAGAAGAAAATATCCTTTCATCTTCAAAAACCTTTTCTTTTTATAAAATTCCACAAAATTTTAAAAGAAAATAAATTATTTATAAAAACCATTGAAATATTGTAAATTAATATTTATGGAAATAATACATTATTATAATTTAAAAATAATTTAAATCCATATAAGTTAAATGAAATCATTCATTGCATACCTTTTCATATAAATCAAAATATACCTTGTATAGAAAATGAAAAAAAAATATTCATTTTACACCATTTATTAAAAATTCACAAAGGATAAAATTGGATTTATAAATTTTAATAATAATAGAATTAATATTTTGGAATAAATATTTAGGAAACATGGATGTTCATGATAAATATACCTTAGTAAATACAAATCTATAAAAAATCTTTGATAGTAATTAGACTACAAAATGACCCTTCAACATAAGTTCAATATCATTTAAATGTATACAAAACTATAATAAAATTATTTAAATAAATTCATTTAACAATGCAATAATAATTTTAATTTTTATGATATCATATATGATAATATTATCATATGTTTCTTAATAAAATTTCACTACTACTCTTCATTTGGGTATTAACTGTTTTATTTTTAGGTATGTTCTGTCGAATAAGTTCTGGTTCTCTATCTTTGGTAATAGTTATATCATGTAAAAAATGATATTAATATAATATATATCATATTTATTCATTATATAAATTCGTATTATTATTCACTAAAATATATCTTGTTGAATGAATTACATCACATCGTGGAGACGATAGGTTGTACGTATGCACAAGCGATGATATCATTCTCATAATTGTGAAATGGAATGGAAGTGTATGGAATATATATTTTTAAGAATCCATATATTTTTATATTATTCATATATTGAAATTATTTCCATTATTATACCTATCCATGTAAGGTGGTGGTGAAAAACTGATTTCACCCTTTTGTGGTGAGGTTAATCCATATGTTTGCATGCATGGTGATTACATTTTTCGTATGATGTAAGGTTGAATATGGTTGTTAAATTATAAAAATAACATATTAGTATATAATTTATACTATATTTATTACATTATAATAGAAAAAACTCATGATGATTAAGTATAATAGGAAATACATTTGAAATAATTGGTAGAGGATATTACCTCTTCTTCGACATGCTCCCTCTATATATCATCTTAAAGAACTAGTGGGGGTGTTTGGAGAATACCAAAAACCCAAGATTATGAAGAGGGATGTTGAAATTTGAAATGGAAATGGGATGGTAGATCATCAAGGAGCAATGAGTTTTGATGACATGATGGATGGGGTTTCATTTTATAATTGCGGTGAAGAGCACTTTTGGAATCTCAAAGAATATTAATTAATATTTAAGTCACAACCCATACAAAAATCTCAAAAAAATATCATAGATTCATAAATGAGATTAAATAATGTTTTAATATTATCATATAATAAATTTTAGACAATTTTTTCTATCAATTTAAACCTTATAAATTTAATTAACACTTATTCTATTTAATTTTTTAACTAAGGTAACAAATATTTCAATATTAAAAGCGTAAAATATTTACTCATTTGATTAAAATTAGACCAAAAATGTATAAATTATAAAAATATATACAATATCATATTTATTATATATATTTTAATAATGTTTTAATATTTTTAAATAATTTAATAATACATTATTTTGGTAAAAAATCAATATTGTCAATTTTGCCACTATTTAAATTATTGATTATTAAAAATATAAATATAATATGTTAACTTTGAAAAAAATATTTTATTATATTATTATGAGTTAAGTTTAATATATAAAATTTATTGGATATATTAATTATTTCACATTATTTTTTTTAATATTTTGGATAACATTTATTTGTTATCTCCATTAATAAAATAATTACAACATTAGTTTTATTTATTTATTTAATATACTTATTTTTTGAATAAAAATTATAAAAAGTATTTAATAATAATATAAATCCTTTATATTTCCAAATAATACATATATTTGAAAATATTCTGTTAAATCCTACAATAAAAATGTTGTATTTATTAATACATGAATGTGACAACGTTATCATCACTTCAAATAAAATATGATAACTATCATAATAATTTTCTTTTGGTTAATAATAGTCATTAAATAAAACCATGGATTATTATGGTCTAAATTTACTCAAAAATTAACATTGGTTCAAGTGTTTGTGTGTTATAACAGTTATTATTATTTTAATAAAATTATTTTATTTATTTTTCATCAATTAAATAATTTCTGCGTTATAAATGTATAAGAGGTAATTAGTTCTTTCGTAAATATTAAAAATTAATTACCATGATAAAGAAAAACAATTACCTTTGAAATTAGTATATTATAGTGATATATATTTTATGTACTACCTTATAGAAAAAATGATATATTGATTACAATTTCTTTATGTCATATTGAACTTCTCTATAAATAAAATAAATTAATGTATTATTCTAAAGCATGTGGCTTCCAAAGACATCCATTTCTACCCAAGGATGATTTAGGAAGAAAAAACATATCCAATTATATTAAGACAAGTGTTATGGCGATTTTATAATATTATTTTTACTTTTAATTACACAATTTACCATTTTATCGTATTAATATAAATTATTGAAGTTACTATTCATAATCCCCAAAAATAAAAAAAATTACATAATTTCAAAATATTGATTCCAAAAATGGACTCCAAATTTAATAATTGAAAACACCAAAGTTCCATTAATGAATATAAAATTAAATATATTACCGTAATGAGAAAATGAGTTTTATAATTTAAAACATTAAAAAATATTGAAATGTTTTTACATCTTTATTCAATGAATAATTATTTACAATGAAAGAAATTATATTAATGGATTAATATATATTTTATTTATACCTTAAAAAATTCAATAATAAATGATTACCATTAAAATTATTCTTAGGGAAAAGTTTGTTTTCAATTAAAATTTAGTTTATTTTTAATATTCATCAAAACATGAATGTTATCAGAATAACATCAAAATTTTATCCACTGTAAATTTTGATATCATTATTCTCAATAAGAGGTTTATGTTGTAATATAAAAATTACTATTGTGTCAATATTGTAATTTATAATAGGTTCACCATTAGAAGGCAGTAAAATTAACCACTTGAAAAATATAGGGTTTTCATAAATAAAATATTGTTTATTCATATCCGGTTACTAGAATATATATTGTATGAATATAAATTTTTTTTAATGATTACATAACCTATATATTTCATTAATTAAATTTAATAATTGTAATTTAATTAATATATTTGTAAACAAATACAAATATTTCTATTACAATTAATTTGTATATATTTTTCATAAATAATTATTAGAAAATGAATTCCCCATAAATTTTCATAAGTTAGTTTATTTATTATTGATAAATCAATTTCTAGGTTATAATTTTCATTTAATGCTAATTATGAATCTCAGTTTGTTTACACTCAAGATTGTGTGCAATGTAAGATATTGACGAATTTAAATTATTTAAATAAAATATTTCAAAAAAACAACCAAGTATTAAATTCTACCACCATTAAATTGAATTTCTCCCTAAATTTTTGTCACATGGATATAAAAATATGTGGGTAGCTCTACCTCCTCACATCCTCATGTTCTCATATAGCTTCCTCAAATTTGGGATTCTTCCATAAAACATTAACAAATTGTGTAGTCTTATTTCATATAACGTTTTCACTATGATCCAGAATCTCTCTCACTTGTTCTTCATAAGAATGACCTTATTCTAGTGGTATGACTTCTGAGATTAGTACATGTAAAGGATAAAGTATATAATTTCATAGGTGATATACTTTGTACAAATCGTGAACTTGAGTTATATTTGGTGTATGTTCCAATCTATGAGCTACCTTCCATACACGATCCATAATTTCAAAAGGACTGATATATCCCGGGCTTAACTTTACCTTATATCCAAATAACATTACCCTATTCTATGAAGATATTCATAGAAACACCATGTCACCCACTTCAAACTCTAGGTATATTCATCGGCTTTCAGCTTAATGATTTTTTCCGACTCTAAGATGCTCTTATGTATTATTGAATGGAGCTAACATACTCTGTAATTTAATTAAAAAGATCATGTCCTTGTAGATTTCATTTTTCAACTTCACCCCAACATGTTGTAGTTCTCCACATCATTCTATAGAGGTATTAATAAGGATACATATGAATACTATATTGAAATATATTATTGTATGATAATTATACCAAAGTTAGGTGTTGATCCCAACCATAGTTCAAATCATAGACAAAGCTTCTACAATTTCTTGTGGAGTGTGAATTTTCCACTCAAACTGATCATCTATCGGAGGATGATATGTAGTTCTTAAATGTAACTCTATTTCCAAAACCAACTAAAGACTTCTCCAGAACATCAAGGTAACCCTCAAATACCGATCAGATATAATGGAATGTTTTACTCCTAATAATCATAAAATTTCCATTATATATATACTATAAAGCTTATCATGAGATTAATCCTCTCTAATAGTAATGACGTGTACTGAATTTGTTAGGAGATCAACTATAACCAATATATAATTATGAATTTAGATGTTTTTGGTTGTTTGATAACAAAGTCCATAGATATGTTTTCCCATTTCCATTCTATTATGGGTAATGGTTGTAACATCCCCTTAGAATTAGGTCTCTGAACCTAAATTTCCTAAAAAAACAAGCACCGAGAGACATATTCAGCAACAACTCTTTTCAATCCATCCAACCAGAAATAAACTTTTAGGTCCCTATACATCTTTCTACATTTTTGAAGAAAAAATGATGAAGAAATATAAGTCTTATCCAATAGAAAGTACTAATTATACTTTGGTAGATAAGATATTAATGGCAGAGAATGGATATTTTCTCAGGATATAGTGGGTTGGCATGGAATCTAGAGGGACCAATGTAGGTGTGTTTTACAATGATTTGTTAAATTCTTTAATCCTATGTTAAGGATACGTCCAAGGATAACACGATGAAGGGGTATTCAGTAGCTATGGGTAAATATCCTTTATAGACAATTTTTCTAATTTTCCATAGGTTAAATGATGTAAAAAATATATGATATGTCTGATATTTTACGGAGGAACCTATGGAAGATTTCTTAGGCTGGATATGAAGAATCGGTAAATGAAATTCAGTTTATATGGAACCATGATGTATGGGGGAACTGAGAGATTTCATTGTGTTCATATGGTGATCAAGGGATATATAAAGGACCAACAATGTTGTTCTAATCTACAGGAAGTAAAAAATTAAATGAAAATGAATTTATCTATCCAATGATGATTCATTTAGGGCCGAGTGATAATGATGGAGATAGTTGGTCTCAGATTCATTAGATTATATAATTGGAAAACATGAATAATAGTATTCCAGGGGAGGAATACCAGTTGAGAATAATGTTATTCTCTTGAAGGCCACATGAAATAACTGAAACATCTATAAAGATTATTCTAGAAAGGGGAAATGTGGGGCCCAAAACATTGTTGTTTTATAACAAAATGAATAATATAATAATTTATAATCTAGGAGGATACCATGTCTATTATAGAAAGAAACCACTATGAAAAGGATTTTAATTATGGATATATGGGAATATGGAATGAGGATGAGTGTTTTTTTTATATTTGGTAGGAAATCATTTTTGGAAGTGTAGTCTTCCTATAGTATTACATCTCTATATTTTATATTATTTTATTATTTTATTATTTTATTATTTTATTATTTTATTTTCTTTCCCATGTAATTTTTTTATAGTTTTATTATTTTTTTAAAAAAAATATAACTCTCCAAAGGGGTGTTTGGGAATTGTTCATATCATGATACCATTGTTGAAATAATATAATGGAGTTGAATGATCAACAGAACTTGTGTTGCTCACTAGCCAAAAACTACCAGTAGATTTAATAATATATATATATATTAATGTTTGAAATATTTCCATTAATCCAAACCAATTATGGTCATTCCATCATTCCCCTCATTTGAGACTAAAAGACTATATTTCTATAGTATCACTCTAGTACAACGAGGGCCCATTTACTTTTCATTACAATAAGTATATATTCTATTATTATCCCTAACAAATAAATAAAATTTGGTTCATACCCAAGCCTTCACAATTCAATTGAAAGAAATATAATCCTTCAAATCAAACCCAAAACTGCACCTATCTCCATATCCAACATGTAGTATACACCCATCAACTCCACTTACATTAGACCCAACAATATCATTTCCCTCGTGAAAGTTTTCTAAAATCCTTGACCCATATTCTATAATATAATCATGCTAATTATCATTAGTTCTAGCAGAACTCAATTTGTTAACAACATAGTAAATTATATCCAAAAAACTACTAATATTTTTCCATGGATCCTTCAAAGCTACTTGATCCAAAATTTTATGACAGGAATTAATTCTGCTTTCCACATAAAGATTCATTCTCTTAAGGATCATCCATCGGTCAACTAGAAAGATTGCCCCATATCCTTGTGCAGCATATTTGTTTTATTCCCCAACTACAAAATCCAATCCATTAATAACCTATGTTACCTTCCCTTATTACTCTCACCGCAGTTTAGAGTATTTCCCCCTTTTACGTTTCAAATAGTTAAATTAAAATCCTTATGATAATTTTTCTTTATGTGTGTAATCATCTGGCATCTCTGGAAAAAATGAAGAAATTGATCACATTAAATATTAAAATAGAGGTTATTATCTTAATTATAATGAACCAATTTCTTTTTCAAAGATTAATAAATATCCACCTTAATAAGGATGTGTGAAAAGTAACAAAAAATCCTCTAAAATGGACTTATCCATTTTAATAGGGACACCAATTAATAATTAATTATAATTAAGGACACCTGATTTTCAAAATATATATTAAAATCTAAATACATATACCCAAACTTGAGCCTTATAATTACACAATATGATTGGATTAAACATAGGATCCCAATCTGAAATACATATCAAACCTGGCATGAGAAAAACTAAGCTATGTACCCATTCCCTCCTCTTCACATTCTCAATGCGGTATAAAAAGATAAAATATCTGCACCCAATGGAAATAAATTTCTTGTCCCTAAAGCTCGAGACATAGAAGATCTAAAAACCCAAGTCATCCATAATCTATGTTTTATTTTCTGATGGAAGAAACTATCATGTAATAATTAGTAATTAAAAAATCAAAATCCTTTTAAAAACCAACTCTTGATAGTTGAGAATGTGGGTGGTCCATCTCCATGTGATAATGTTAACTAAGACAAAATATTTGAAGGAAAACAAATCAGAAGATTCAAACTATTTATATGTTTAAATTTTTTTAGGACAAAAGGAATCCTCTTTTTCGTCCCTCAATGAACCATCCATCAGAAATGGTCCAGTGGGATCTCCCTTAACAAGTAGATCGATTTCAATGTCCCTTAGAAATTCCATGATATCACTGAATCCCTAAACAACAAAATCACCTTTATAGTTACTCACACATACGTAAGTCAGTATTATAGAAATAAAATGGTGACATGAGTGTGTGTTTTTTATTTTAATACATTAGTTAAATAATTAATAATTAATAATATGGTTAATAATTAATAATTAAAAATATGAATAATAATATGAATAATATGACTAGTAATACAGTTAATATTATGGAAAAAAATATAATTAATATTTAAATTAATAATATAAAATATTTAATAATAAATATAAGAATATAATCAATTTATAATTATTAATTATAATACTATTAATATAATTATCACTACAAATAAGAATAACTAATTATTAAACCCATTTTTAATAATAATTTAAAATATTAGTTATTAATTATATTGATAATTATTTGTTATTATTACCAAATATATTATCAATTATTGTTATTTATATTATAGATTATTGGTATCATTATTTATTATTTGTTATATGATTACTTATTAATATTCATGTGAATTTTAATTGAAACAGGTTTGGACCAAACCTCATTATTACGAAAAATATAAACAGAAAAATGAATGGAAGGGGTCAAAAAATTATAACATCCCTTAATCCAAAAATATAGAAAGAATAGTAAAACAACCAAGCATTAAAAATATATTTCTATATAAGGGGTTATCCAAACCTATTTATATTCACATTAATAAATTTTAAAAATTGATCCTGAGATTGGAGTGTCACGTGATGATTTCCCTCAACCCCTTGTCATTGATGTGTAACCCTTACCTCTGTGTATTTGGTTTTTCTATGGTTCTTGATCCTCGTCCACTAATAAATTATTATGACCCTGGATCCCCTGATCGCCCATGATAAAAAGAGTATCATCCAAAATGGAGTCCTCTCATGAGCCACATTCTTTCTCTATATTTCACTCTTCCCAAACTGCTTCCTCAGTGAGGATGGACTTCCTATGGTCGACTTGATAGAGGAGGAGCTCCAATGTGCATCCTCCTTTCATGATTTCTCGCTGGTTTCCCACTCCGGCTTTAATAATCGCATATAGGATTTGTTTCATGATTTGGTTGATTCTTGGGGCCTACAGCTTCTGGTGAAGATTTCTAATCTCTCAAGAGTGTCCTTATGTATCCATTGTTCTTCCATGGATGATTTATGTTTTCCTAGGCTAAGTAGGAGTGTCAGTGTGTCTCTTGGTGGTTTTCACTATCTCGATGGTCGTGGGATCATCACTATGGTAGGGAGTATTCATCACCAGCTATCTAGGTATGTCTTCGGAGCCTCCCTCTCATTCTCCAAAATCGTCCAATCCATAAAGCTGTTGGTTATTCTTTTGGATCGTTTTTGTTCGAATGTAAGCACCTCTTCACTCCTAAGTGCAGTGTTCCCTTGTATCTACGTGGAGATGGATCTTACGCTGATATTTCCTCCCATGGTTATTGTATGCATGGGGAGAGACCTTTAGTGGTGGAAAATGATCCTTTACGAATATCCTCAGAGATTCTACATTGCATGCGGGATTCAAGGGAATTCAGTAAACTTCTACATGAAGAGTTGATCATCTCCAAGACCTTCAGGCATGGGTCCCTAGGGCGGTCATGTGGTCGGTTCTCCTACCTCAGAGGCGTTGTAGAAGGGGGAGGTTTCTGTTGGTCATGGACCTTCTTCCCCTATTCTTTAGTCTCTTTGGAATGCGCTGTCATCTGGAGGAACATCTAATGTGAGGATGCTGGAACATGGTATTTCTAGATGAGAATCTCAGGAGGTTCGTGGTGTGGCTTCTCTGGCCATGACAGTACAGATAGGGGATAATGCTACCATTGGGCTTATATTTTCAAATTCAGTGAATGGGCCCCACGGGTATATGGTTCTATCAGGAGAAGGGCGTGGTTTGGAGATGTTGGCACTGGTATCTTACCTTTCGATTTTAGATCTGATCTCGTTGTCCCCTTATCTCCCTGGGCCCCCTACTTTTAGTGGGGTTACCTACAAGAAAAAAAATTTCCTACCAAGAAGCAAGCATCATCTTTTCTCATTTTCCCAATGTTCCAAAAATATAGTTTTATCTCCATATCCAATATAGGTTTGCCTTTCGTTGCATTTGTCTTCAATGTTACTACATCGTTCCCTTCATTCCAAACTGTCATTGATGACCCCAAAGCATCACAGTCAGATTTGGATCTTGAGGGTGTGTCAGAGGAAGTGGAGTCTTAGCAAGTTTCTCCCCAGTGGGCATTCCAAGTCTCCATTCCTCAAGGGGATGCGAAGCCATGATATGCAGGGTCCTCTTCATCTGTGAAACTGTTGCTTCTCAAAGATGAGTAAGGGGCCTCTAAGAAGTGGATCTTACTTCCATAGCCGAGCGATAGGACAGAAGGTGTTGTGGGTCCACTCACGCGGTCTAAGGTGATGGAGGTTGCTGCTCGACCCTTTTTCTCATCCCTCGGTGCCCCCTGGTTTTATGCCCAGTAAACCCATGGTGTAATTCTGTATCTGATAATATGGAATGCGAGAGGTATGAGGGCATATGATAAATGTTACCTTATGTTTTTGGAATCCAGGAAGTATCTTGCATCCATTTTGGCTATTTTTGTGCTAAAGAAAGACCACAGAAAACACATTTACCTGTCAAAGAAGCTCAGCTTCCATTCTTATGTGCAAGGGTTCCCAGTTAACTCTCATATATGGATTTGTTGATTGAAGTTTGTTAAGGTAGTGGTGTTCAAAATTTCATCGTAGTGTATCAACACAAAAATATCCAGTTCGAAAGGTGAGGTGTTGTAGTCCTTCATTTATCCTAGCACTAAGGTATGTGCGACACTTGAGCCTTGGATCTTTCTTATTTTTTTCCATCCAAGTTCCTGAAATTTTTTTGTGGGGCGCGATTTCTGTACCATCAATGATCTGTCTGAGAAGACGGGTGAATCCTCCATGCCTATTGGGGCGATCTTGGACTTCAGGTACTTCACTCACTCTGCAGGCCTCATTTATTTGGGGTTTAAGCGGAGCCCTTTTACGTTTTTCAATAATCAGATGGGCACTAGTATCATTTGGAGCATGTTGGACAAGTGCCTTGAGAATCTTCAAGCCCTTGATGCTTTTGGTCTCACCTCTATTACCCATCTTCCACGATCACTTTTGGATCTTGCTCCACTACTGGTGGAGCTTCGTGTACACAGAGTGAAACATGGGATCTGTGCCTTCTTTTATTCTAGTAGCCGACACCAGTTGTAGGACATCTTTTTTATGGTGAGGAGCCCATGGGAGGGTAGAGAGGACGGTGGTCCCTAGTACGGTCTTTTCAACCACCTCAAATGTCTCAAGTAGGAGATTCTGACATGGTTTGAAATAGACCAAATGATAGAATATTGTTGTAATCTATCTAGAGGGACATCGTTATTATGTAGCAGGATCCGATGTCAGCTTGGAATGAGAATAAATTCACATCTCTTTGTGGTAGATGTGTCTTCTAGGCAGAGAAACTGATGGAGATTGAGAGGGATCTCAGGCAGAGATCTTGGGTTAAATGGCTTAAGGTGGGAGACCGCAACAACAGGTTTTTTCAAGCCTTCTTGAATGAGAAAGGTTCCATGAAGATCAAAAATTTGTATATAAAATGGTGACTATACAGATGATGTTGAAATTGTTGGGCATATTGTGCTGGAATATTTTGAAAGGCTGTTGGTCGGAGCGGTTAGAGCAAACACTGGGATCCATGGTGGTAGCATGGAAACTGATCCATTTTGGAGTGCGTTTCAAGGCTAGTGGGGCATCTAATAATGAGATCTTGATGATAATTCTGAGGACGAATAGATTAAGAAGACATTTTTTGAAATGACAAGGTATAGTTCACCTATATCAGATGGATTTCCAGTTTGGTTTTATGTAAATACATGGAATATTGTTGGGCACGAGGTGGTGGAACCTGTCCAGGATATTTTCCAAGGGGGGGAAGCTTTCGGTAAGGGCGTGAGTGATTCAAGGGTCTTCTTATTTTAAAAGACCAAAGATCCCAAAATCATTTACCAATTCAGACCCATATACTTGTGTAATTTGTCTTAGAATATCCTAGAGAGTCTCACTACGAGTAGATTGGGTGGACTGATTCAGAATCTGGTCTCCATGGAACATCATGGGTTTTTCAAGGGTCTCAGCATCCAGGGAGCGGTGAGCATAGCGAGTGAGCTGGTTAATGATATAAATTGGTTCTTGATTGGATACAATGTTATTTTTTAGGCTGATATGGATAAGGTATAAGAAAAACTAGAGTGGTCGTTTATATATAGGGTGATGCGTAGGTTCTACTTTCAAGAATGGACCTACGATATCTGTTTTCAATGCCTCTCTTCAACATGGTTGTCTATTTCACTTAGAGGAAAGTGCTTCTGCTTTTAAATACTTCTAGGGGTGTGAGATAGGGAGACCCCATTTCTCCTCGTATTTTCATGTTGGCACAGGACGCTCTTTCTAGGAGCTTTCAGAGGAAAATGACAGATGAAATTCTAAGGCCTTATCTCGGGTGGAAGGGAAGGGAGGAAATCCCTCATATTATGTTTTTAGATAATGTTTTATTCATCACAAATGGTAGTAGAGGGTCCCTAATTTCTCTCATGAAAGTCTTTTCTAGTTATGACAGGAATAGCTGGCATGTTATCAATCCAGCCAAGAGCCAGGTGTATATCTCTAACAAGTGTACTACCTGAAGATGCAGGGTCATACAAGGTATTTTGGGCATCCAACAGAATTCATTTCCCATTATTCATCTCAAGGATACTTTATCCTTTTCTAGGATCAAGAGGGAACACATTGAGGGAGTTATTTTCCGAATGTTGGGAAGGATTTACAACTGGAAGAGCATATTTCTATCCTTTGGTGGGAGGGTAACACTGATCAACAACGTTCTATCTTCTATTCTGATGAATATATTTTCTATTATCCATCCTCCAAAGGGAGAAATGGTAAAGATTGAGAATACTATCATGGGATTTATATTGGATTACAATCAGTTAGGTCTGTTCCATTGGTCCTCTTAGGCCCGGCTGGCCAAATCGATTGAGGAGGGTGAGTGGGGATTCGTGATATCACTGCTACCAAGCAGGGCATGCAAGCAGGCTTGGCTTGTGATATTATAGCAGGGAATTCTTTGTGGGCTATGTTTTAAAAGAGAGATATGATATCTTGAGCTGAATACTAACGAATGTTGGGAATTCCCCTCTCGACTAGGACGGTGCTTGCTCAGGTTCCTTGAAGAAATATGTGGCGCAGACTAGTGGATAATTAATATAGGAGATGTTGGATTTTGGAAAGAGAAATTTGTGGGAGAGGGTTGTCTTTTTCCAAGATATCATACCCTTGATATCTCATTTAGGGAAGCCTATGTGCACACAATGTTCACCAGGTTGGTTCTGAGCCAAGAACAGAAGAAGGTGTTTGACATTATATATAAGAAGGATGTAAAGGATAGAGGATTATTCCTTGTTTGAGCTCAGGTTGGTTATTCATTCGGGACTATATAGAGTGGAAGAGTGAGGAGAACAGTCTTAGGGATGGGTAAGAGAAAATCTAGTGTAACGAGATTACAACAAAAATTAATTTTCTGGTGTGGCATGTCAAAAAAAAGCTCTACCTACTAATGAGAATGTCCAAATATAAGGTGATCTTCTTGGCATCATACTGCTTCAATTTCAAGGAAGCAAAGGAAGAATCAACAAATCATCATTTTTTCAGAGTGAATGGGTGGCAGATATATAGAGCATGTTCAGTCATCTAGTTTTCTTGGGCCTTGAGAATTTATTTTTTCAAAATCTCCACTCATCTTGGTTTCTCAGTGTGACAAATAGAGACTCAGACTACAAGGTGTCAACATCTATTCTCACTACCCTTTTCTAGGTTATTTGGGAGGCCAAGGCCAACAAATGAATGGGATCTCGGATCTTGATCACCTTGCTTCAGTTGACAGTAAGATCATTGGTTTATGAGTTGGTCTCATTGTTGAGTATTGATCAACACTCATCAACAGTGTGAAATTTTCTGGGAAGGTCTCGTGCTCTAGAATGTTTTGAATGGAGGTGGGTTAGATGGAATCCTTCTTCCAATAGGCTCATTCTAAACGTGGACAGATCCTACATGCAAGGATATATGAGAGGTGTTGGGGTTTTACGTGAATCAGGTAGTTCAGTGCATCTTGCCATTATTTCTTTCTATGGTACGGGTAATTGTCTAGGGATGGAGGCTCGGGCCCTCCATATGAGGATCACATTTAGCTAGATTCAGGGATTCTATGTATCAGAAGTGGAATCAGACTCTAATTTTTTGGTTGAATTTGTTTGGGGATGGTCATACGTGCCTTGGGAGCCGGCTAATATCATCATGAGGTGTGTCGTGGAGACCAATTAAGGACAGATCAAGCATCATTATTGGAGGGAGGGCAATTTTTTTGCAGATGCACTCTCAATGATTGGGAGTGTGGAAAAGATATCATTATTTATGAAAGCTTGGGCACCATGGAAATTGCATGTAAGTCATTTGTGATTTGGTATGCCTTAGGGTTACAACAATTTTAGCCTCCTTGAGTGTCTGGGATGTATTTTTCTTGGCCTCAACCCTTTTTCTATTTGTATAAAAAAAATCAATCAGTCATAATCATATTCTTACACCCCTATATCCTTAGTGAGATCATTCTTGAATGTAACCCTATATGGGGGAATACAAATCCTCATCAACATTATCTACCTAGCTATCCTTCCCTAGTAGAATAGTGAAATGCCCTATTGTAGACTAGGGATAACCTATACGATAAAGAGGTTGTCCAATATTACTTGTAACCCCATCATCTCTTTACACAAAGCTAACAACTTCTAGAGATGTTGTATCAGCATCCATAAATCCATGACCCCTCAGCAACGCCATTTCTATATACTCAACATTATGAATATAAGTAACAACTTCTGTATTAGATTCTAGCCATTGATCAGAAGGATACCTGGGCCTCTTCATAGAATGATCCTTCCTTAACACTCTCTTAGAGATATCTACATCCACCTATTCCCATCTGCTTTTCAATTGATTATAATTATAATCAATCACTTAAGAAGGTAAATGATTTTTAACATCATTAAAGGCATGAGTCCCACCATTCTTTAGCCTTCTATAATTATAAATTTTATGTCCCATATGAAGGAAAGACATGAATAAAAAAATAATATAAAATTATCCACAATGTAATAAATTTATTAACATTAAGAAAAAAGTGAAGGTAAGCACTCATAAAATGTTTTCAAGCTAAAATCATCATTATCAATATATTATACTACCTTATCAAAAATTGTGTAACATATATACACATCAATTAAGTACCTTTTAAAATGCTCATACATGGATTCCTTAGTATCAATTTCTATCTTAATGGGGATACCAATTATAATAGTAATATCAATAAAAATCGTTAAATTACATCGAATCGGATTAAGTCCAATAATTCTATCCCAAACCATAACCTGGGTGGTCCAAAGAATAAAGGGAATAATATGAGGATCCTATTCTTAAATTAAAATGATTTTCATATTATGTGAAATGTATCCAAGACCCTAAAAATTCTTTTTAGTTCATTCAATGTAAATAAAAAATTGTAGAATCCAAAATCAATTGGGATAAATATGAATTATGTAAACCCAATACCACTGAAATTCATTGCAAAAGTTACTCAACCTTCCACGGTTTAGTTCTTTGAGGTAGAACAATGCATGAAATAATTGAATTGTAATTTTTCATTACTTCCAAAAATCACATCCAGGTTCATCATGACATGAGAGGTAGAATCCCACTAGATAATATGATATGGAACACCTTCATTAAGAGATTGGGAATTCTGATCGCCAAGACTTGCCATTGAGTTTTCGTGTTCATAATATCTTTTGTTTCAATCCCTCATATGATTTAATTTTTATATACATCAAAGAAACTCCCTAAAGACAAAAAATCAAACTCACGATCATGAAGAAACACCATCTAATAAAAAAACATAGGGCACTAAATTTGCATGATTCCCTATAACCGAGTGCTCCTTAGACCTATCTACTCTCATAGAATAAATAATTTCTTATCTTATTACTTTGTTTATTAATATTTAAATATAATATCAATTATGTATTTTCTTATTATTTATCTTATTAATTATTAATTATTACTTCAAAATCATATTATCAGTAATTAATTCTGTTATTAATTATTAATTATATTATTTCCTATTATAAATTATATTATTAATTATTAATTATATTATTAAAATTTTTCATTTCCATTAATTATACAATTAAATTATATTGTTTCTATTATTAATTAATTTTTATATTAAAAATATATCATTTTGTTGAAATAAATTATTAATTATTTGTTATTATTTATGTATTATTATTAATGATATATTACAATGTTGATACTAGTTTTGAAAATGATGAATTTCAAATGTAATATTTTTCAGGAATGTCAATGACCCTTCCCTTATAAAATGGAGTCTATTATGTAGTTTTTAGTTATATTTTGAGATTAATTTCATTAATGTAATATTTAATAAAATAAAATAAAAATTTAAACATTATTTTATATTTATATACAGAGAGAGAAATAAAATAAAAAGAAAAACAATGAAAAAATAGTGTGATGTTGTTTTATGTTTTTATCTCAACTGGGATAATGAAATCATACAAGAATTTTATGATTTTAACGTCCCCATGATTTTAGAAAATGTGTGAAATGGTTACATACCTTTTTAATTCAATTACAAAATCAAATTAACTAGATACCCAAAAAATAATAAAAATAATAAAAACTAATTATTTTTGACTATTTTTTAAATCACCCCTAAACCTTCCCCTAAAACTAAGAATTTTTACATTAATGATTTATCCTTTTTAATGGAGGGGTTGATACATGTGTATGTGAGGGGAAGAGAATGTTGGAGAGGATGATTAGTGGATTGATGAGAGATGGGGATGTGATTTGTATTCCAAAAAAAATGTTCTAACTAAAAAGGGGGAGTGATGAAAATGAGTAAGGACTAAGGGTTCAAAAGGAGAGAAATAATACATGGTTATTTTATTGAGGTTACTAAGACAAGATATGGCGGAAGTCCAGTTATCGGATTGATAGACTATTGGGTGTTAGATCTTATTCACAATGAGACTCTATTACTTGAATGAATATATAGTCACCCCAATATTTATGTCATGGGATTCTATGTCTTCATTTGTGCCTACAAGAAATCACATCGTGACACAAATGAGATACACAGTGATTCCATTTTGTGACTTCCACATGGGAAATGGTGGGATTTTATTTAATGTATAAATATTAGATTGAAATTCCTTTCTTCAAGAGGATTTTCTAAATGATGGGTAGTGATCCCTTAGGGAAGGATAATATATTGGGAATTATGCATATGAAATCATTATCTTATGTGGATAAATTGTGGGATCAACATCTATTATCAATGTTAAAGGCTTTTTTTTGAGTCACTCATGTAACACTATGGGGTAGATTGATGTTATTTTTGGATACATTATGTACCAATATGTAGTAATGAAGTTTTGGACTTGTTTTCAACCAAATTAATGATTTTGTATTGGAGCATTCTTTAGATGGAGACCATAAGATGATCTGGAACTGAACATATGTTCAACTGTTTTGGAAGTTGTTCTGAAACAAGATCAAGTGATTCTATAGAAATGAAGTTTTTAATTTATTTATAAATTGTTCTCAAACTATTGATTACATTATTAAATATAAAAACTGTTTATTTATTTTTCAATTTTATTATTCATATATGTAAAGTGTTACATTATGAATTATGTTGTATTCTTTGCTTTAATGTTTCAAAATGCTTTTAAAAATTACCATGCATTCAAATAAGGAGTTACATGCTATGTGTGCCAATGGATTTAGTTTTATTCTACATTGACATTGAATTACACTTGGATATAAGCATTAATTAAGAAGGTTTTTATATTTTATACATATTAGGTGTAAGAATTATTATTGGATTGAAATATCACCTGATTAAAGTATCTCTTGGTAGAAGGAAAATGGATCAAACTTCCAACATTATAAGAGTCTTATGTCATTTATTGAAAAATGGGTGTCATCAATTTTTCTCTCTAGGATTACAATTGTTTATATTGTTAGTTTTATATAATTTTAATCCATGACATGATAATGGTTTCATATACCTTATTATTGAGGTGTATTTTTATATTTTTTAATATAATTTGATTTTAAATTGGGTTAGTAGTACAATATTTTATGCGTGTAAAGAGTTACACCAAAATATGGGTTGATCATAATTATTTGGTTTAAGGAATAAGAATACAAAATCAATCATTACGATCACGCAAACATGTTATGGGGACAACATGAGATAATATAGTGTGATTAAATACATTTTAATATTAAAAGTGTTGGATTCCTTCCAAAGAGGCACTATTAAAGATCTTGATCATCCAACCGGGTAGTTCATACCAAAGTTGGGTCCCTATAGATTTTCATGTGTAAGGAAATCAAGTAATGGATGACCATAATAGGATTATGTTAGGTTTCATTTATTTGGGATACCTTAATATAATTTTGTTAATGGATGAATATAGAAGAGTATATCAATATATTGGATTTGGAAAAGGGTTCTCTACAAAACTATAAATGATTCATAAATGATATGATTCAGATGATTCCCTACCTAAATAACTTTGTGCTGAGATGCGGGATGAGATAAGTCACTCTCTCTCTCTCTCATTAAACTTGTTGCAGATTAGGGTATAATGGCAGATAATCTTCACCCCAGTCACTTTGAAACCCACCAGTTCTTTATAATCAGGGCTCTCATATCTATGGAGTCACCTGATATTGTGGTTTGAGCTCCTGATAGTGTGAGCGCAATGGAATTTGGTGGAGATGTGACACCTAATTCCATGGTTGAACAGCTCAAACCTGTATTATCAAATTTCTTCACCTCACACATGGAAATTATTTTGGTTGTGGCCTTGATTTATATGGTTTTAAGGCATATGGTGACAATTTCAGAAGATTCAGGTTGTGATCATGGTGAACTAGCACCAAACAGAGGATTTTGGGCATAGTCTAGATTAGTGGGTGAGAATGGTGCGATGAAGTCACTGGTAGCAGCAATTAAGGATCAACATGATGTGTGTGCTACTACAAGATTAACCGAAATTGTTCTCAGGATGATGGAATTGTGGTCAATCTATAGAAGGCCACCTTTGTAGGAGTTTATAGGGAAAAGATTGGGAACACCAAGCTGACCTATGATATGAATAAAATACTTGAGAATTATATTCAGGCGTGGAGTGCTCTTGTAGAAGGGCCTTCATTGAATGGACCATTCACTTTCTTCAAAGGCTTACCTAAATCTTCTATCTAAAATATGGGAACATTGCACAAATCAAATCAGATCCCAACTCTATAAC
Source organism: Viscum album (assembly GCA_963277665.1). Lineage (NCBI taxonomy): Eukaryota > Viridiplantae > Streptophyta > Magnoliopsida > Santalales > Viscaceae > Viscum > Viscum album. The sequence continues at coordinate 1,854,901,596 of OY728157.1, forward strand.
TCAATGTCTTAAAATGGGTGATTTCTAAATCATTTCTCAATTATTTATTCTTAAAGGCTCTCAAACTTTAAAAATTGGTGATCTTAAGAAGCGTATTTCGTCATTTCGGGGCATTACATCCTGGAAATGTGTCTCACTATGATGAGGATACTTCCATATCATATTCCCTACATAGGACATTATTGTTTGATCTTGGGGTTTTGGTTCCATTTGTCTCAAACCAAGGATTTTTCACCTCAGGGAAGGGGACAAAAAATTCAATCCATTTGATATTGGTAACACCACCACACAGGTGTGGGTAATTGTGAATGTGTTGAATTGTATTATTTGGCACCCCAAAATTTTTGTATGATATTTATCTATCAATTTTGATTCCTATAAAAATTTAAGGGGAAATAGAAGTGGCCTGATTTGGTCACTACATCGTGTTCTTAGTTGCGGTTTAATTGGGATCAACCTCGGTTGATAAGGCTATGATTGTAACTGACGATGACATTATTGAATTGAAGATCATTTATGAAAAATTAACAATTTTCTAAAAATATTGTAGCATTATAGGTCATGAATTTTCTACATGTATTTGTTCAAACAATTTCAACTATTGTGCTTTACAAGGACCTGAGATAAGAAATAGTCCTAAAAATATTAAAAGATCGCATGTTTGGAAGCTCGATTGTATAGGTGATGATGAAACTCCCATTCATGTTGATAAGGAAAAAGCGCAAGGATCTGTTCTTGAGGATGTTCTCCATCCTACTACTGATGATAAAGGTCACATCTATTTCTCTATATCAAAGAAGAAGTCAAAATCATGGGCTTCCATATTGTCTGAGTAGGTGAATCTTCAAAATGTCGAAACTCAATATCAAGTAAAATGAGTTGATTTTTAGCAAATTCCAATTTCTTTGTCTCATCTATTGTCAGGACATGTTGATAACCCCAAAGCTAGAGAAGATACTAATGATGTCACTCAAAAATAATCTCACTATCCAACATCAAATGATGGGATGGTTGCTTCAGATATCTGTAAGGGTAATAAAATATGTTAAACTGGCCCTATCATCATTTCTAATCTTGGTCAAGCTTTTTTGAAACCACTATGGATAATGAAGTCTTTCAGGTTGTTTCGTACAAGAAGGAAAATTCTTCAGCTGTATTGAATGCATGTAACACTTCCTTTGGTCAACATATTGTTGATGATTCTGAGATGAAGGATTTCACTCTGGGCTCTCCATATGAGACTTAAGAGATCCATTCCCAAGATACTTTAGTTGAGGGGGTTTCTTCTTTTGGAAAATACAATGAGTAAGAATAATTCTTTGATTCTTGATTGCATCGATAATGATACATGTTTAGAATGGATACAAGAACTTCCTTCTAATAGAGCATGATCAAGAGGTCAGGATCGTGGTTGTGTAAGGGAAGAATGACATGCAATTCCAAAAGAAGAGATAAAATTAATTTCTATATTGATGGGAAAGATAAATATATAGTTTCATGCATTGGGATTTTCCTCGTTTCCAATTATCGTTTTAGACAGTCCATTTTTCATTATTTTTAATTTAAGAAGCATTATCTCCACCATTTTTTAGAAAAACTACGAGGTGAGATAAAAAACATTAAAAAAGATTATTATAGGAATATGGAACTTTTCTAATTAATTATAGGAAGGGTTTTAAATGTGGCCATCAATTTATTGGGACTATATTTAATAAAATTAATTATTACATGTTTGTAGAATATGATACTCATATGATAAAATCATTTTAGGTGTATAAATAACTTCATCATCATCCAAAATAACATTGATATTGATAATTGGAAGTACAATATTGTATGAAAATTCCTAAAAAAGCGAAAAACATATGAATAGTTATCACGGAAAAACAATTCTATGATTAAAAGAAACACCTTCATTAATAATAAAATTTTAAAATTGTTAAAAAAATAAATCCACATTTTTATGGGAATCATAGAATTATTTAGTAAAGTTTTTTATGAATTTATTTTTTAGAAATTACCATCATTAATGAATCATTTTTGGATATTATTGAACAATGTGAGTACATTCTGTAAATTTTTATTAACATTTCCACAATATATAGTTTACATGAACTCAATATTTGATGTATTGATTATAAAAGTAGCTAAATGTTCAATATTAAAAAAAATTAGTTGGAAAGTTCAATAGAATTTCTTCAAATAAAAAAAATTACATTGAAAACATAAGGTTATCAGGAAGGGAATGGCATTATTTTCATAAGATTAAATAAGAATTGATACCTGAAATGGGACTTTAGAAACCCTCATAAAGAGTCCATGGTAGGTATGATGTTATAAAAATAATTTAAATGTTTTTTAAAAAGGTATATGATACCAATTATATGATTTGAAATAATTTTAAATATAAAATAGTTCATGATCGATAAATATTTGATGGTGGAAGATTTATATTTTATTTATGGAAATAAAGTAATGAGTTTCGACATTGAGGATTTTGATATAGTCATCACATTAAATATAGGTTGACTTTTAATAAAGGATTAACATTTTGGATGTCACAACATGTAACATCTATGAAACCTTCCCATGTTTGTTTTGAAAATGCGAGTGGCCCCTAAATTCCACATCCAATGGGCCATATGGTGGGTATTAGAATTGAGGTTATAGGTTAAAGAAATTGGATACATTACCCTCATAAATCTATGAAATAAATATAAATTATCCACCACTAAAAATGATGAAATAAAATATCATTATCATCCCATAATAACCATAAATCTCACTAGAAACCTATAAAAAATATATATAGATATTGGTGAGGATAAAATGTATACATAATGGTATCAACCTTTAACCACTCATAAAATTTTGGATGAACCAATAAAATGTTTCTATGAATAAACATATGATCTAACATATACCTAATAGGTAATCTAACATAAATTCTTAGAAAGGACACTCAAAAAATATTGCATCCTAATATAATAAAATAATATCTGAGATCATAGTATGAGGGTGCCCCGTAACAACATTCCCATTTGGTTGTATCTCTTACACCCTATCAAATGTGTTGGTTATCATATCCCTTATATATCATTCTAAACATATACACATTTAATTTATCAGGATACATATGATATGGGTTATACTGAAGCCCTAAAAATATTGAACTCATATAATGTCCATCATCTTGTGTGGGCATTAGTTCAGAACCACAACCAGATATTCACATCCCAACAACACATCACTTTCCATAGCATTAAGTTATAATCATAATTAAGGAAATCAAACTCATTACCTCCTCCTATATTGAAGGACCCCCACTATATATATACCATTTCATGATCAAACTATCATCCCAACAATCACATGACCAACCTCTAGCCATAACGAAAAGTTAGTGTTAGGAAATGAGGGTGGGGAAGAGGGAGTAATCACTAATTGATTCACTTAATAACGTGATTATTAGTAATGACACCCAAAACCCAAAACATTTGGGTGTTGGTAAGTTATCCAACATGGTCTGGTTCATGAAGAAAGCATATCGTAATAAAATTATAATAAACACATGCACACACACATATAAGGGCAATCTAATTTTTTCAAATTAAAATTAAATGGTAATAGAAAAAAACACTAGTATACTTCAACAATATTCCACTAAGAATTGATACCAAGATTAATTTGTAAACTATTGAACTACCTCAGTCAAAAAAATAACATAAAAACTAAAAATTGTAATGAACCGGCCTGAGATGGCATGGCATATCACCATATCTAACTCGCCACTAGAGAAGAAGGGAGTTATCGATTCCCACCGACTGAAAACACATTTATGGGTACCAAAAATATATTCTACATGAATTATTATTTTTTCAATTAATCCAACTAACTATTGGGTTTGGTTGAAAGATCGTTAGATTCGATGTACAATGTTTTTGGAACGGAGGACATTAGAAAACGATGATTGGATATATATCATCAAAAAAACATCAGTAGGATGATTCATGCTATTAAATTTTATATCAGGTGGGGAAGAATATATTTGGTGAAAAATAAAACATAAAATTTAGTCATCGGATATTGATAATTAGATAGAGGATTCCAATAATTAGATTTTGGTGTTTTCAGACACTGATAATCCGATAGTGTTATCACAATTGGTGTTAACTGGAGGAGGAATCATAATGCATATGCTATAATCATCAGGACCTATGATTATAACTTTCATTGTATAGTTAAATAGTTAATAAATTTTTACTCATGTCAAAGGGAGGTTAAAGGTTAATCTCAGGGTTTAGTGAAACTAGATGACCAGACATATACATCTATAAACAATGGTTGTGGTCTAGCTATGATGTATGAAAAATAAAATAAAATAGTGTGTTAATGTTATGATTTATAGTTTATTATTCTTTATTATTTTTCAAATTATTTTTAAAATTGTATAGTGTTTGAATGAATTTATTTTATTATCTTATATATCCTAAAATAAATTTTTTTACATTTTTCTCTAGTGGATGTAAATCATTTTTCCTAACCACAAAAATATTGTTTGTATGTTTTTTTACAGTATGTGTGTGTGAGGTTAATATATAATGTTTGTGTGGTAATTAGGTATAATACTCCGATATTTTAAAATAACACTATGCGTAATAATATATAAAACATTCAACACTTAGTTTAAATGAACCGTGATATATTAATAATTATTTATTATCTAAAAAACCATAATAAGCAAGATGTTATATTTTGAAGTATAAATAATTATTACAAAATTTTCAAAAATTGTTTATAAAGGATAATGAATATATATTGATAAATAAGTACTTAATTAATGGATTGTTCTTTTTAGGATTTGAATATTATTTTTCTAAAGAATATATATTTATTTCTTTTTGTAGAAAAATAATAAATGTAACTATTTAAAATTATAGAATTTTTTTTAAAAGTATTTTATAATCAATATTTCAAAATTATATCATAATGATGTTTTGTTTTTTTTCTGAAAATATTAATTTTTTAATATATAGTGAAGAAAAAATATTTTATTTAAAATTGCCTTTAATTTAAATAATTTATTATGTTATATTTTGTTTTAAAATAGATTCAATGTAAAATTATCCCAATTTCGTTATTATTAATCCAATTTATGTCATTGGAATCAATTTACTGTTTAATATTTTATAATTATTGTATACTTATGAATACATTTTCTTTGGAAAACCATTTTTGAATTTAATCTTCATGTTTAATTTTATGTTAACTTCTTCCAATATCATGAATTGAATTTAGAAATATTTATTCCAAATTTGGAATAATTATAATTAATATTATTTAATAAGTTTACATAATTATTGGTCATAATGAAGAGTAAAAATAGTAAAAAATAATTAATGTGGTTAAGGATAAAATATGTTTACTTAGGGTTAACCTAAATAAATAATATTTAAATTAACATAAAAAATTGTTAAAATCATATTATATGGATATATTTTGACCATATATCATCAAGGGATTGATAATGTTCCATTTTGGTGAATTTTGGTAATTTTGAAATGAATTTATAACTTTTTTTACAAAAATTCCAAGTGTGTCCTCTCATCCACTAATAAAAGGAAAGCACCTATCATATTCTATTTACATTTATAAATACATTATTTTAATATAATCATTTAATACATAAATTCAATATTTCCCAACCCATTTCATAGAGTCCTTTTATGATCATAAATCTATTCTAGAGATGCTTTAGGTATAATCATAAATAGGTGTATGAAGAAGAGGTATCATTTTTAACCAAGCATATTTGTTTTATTTCGTCTTCAACCTCCAGTAAATTAAACTCAATAACAATGAAATAATAATATAGATATATCCCATATAATTATATTTTATTATCTCAATGGAATAAATTTAATCTATATCATATTCCATCCCATAGAAAACAAAACCATTGTTTGGGTTTATGGTGTACTTCTACCTCACGAAACCGATGTATTTTTTTCCTTTATCATATATCACTCATATTTATGATAATTATTTTAATATTAATATATTATATTCATGAAATATTAAAAATTCAATGAAAATCATAGAACATAATATTTTTTAACTTACGGTCCATGGAAAATGATAATGTTGTTCATGTGTATGGTAGACTACCATCTTGTGAAGTGATTTCATTTTTTTTATTAATGCATAACATGGATGGTATATGTAAGTGTATTTAAATAATTAGTGTTATATATATATTATAATATTATAATTATATAATTATAAAATAATATGTGTGTTATTTCAATCATGATAACTGATAAAATGGAAGCATTAAACATAAATACGTACGACCTACCAACTCCTTGATTGTAACATATTATATTTTTCATTAAAAAAATTCATGGTTATTTTTTAAATTTATAATTTATGTATAAATAATATTATTATTCCAATTAAATTATTCTATATATGATGTAACATTGACCCATTTTTCCATGGTCAACACACTAATACCATTTTATACATATAAACTAAGGGTCCTCAAAACACATGATGTTGAAATAACTGAATAATTATTTAAATATTTAATTAAAATAAATGGTGTAAATTTTATAATAATATAGTATTAATCATTGAATAATTTATTGTGAAAACAAATAATTTTTATGAGTTTATTAAAATGGAGATAAAACACATACATGATAAATTATTGACTTATGGTGATAGTTTCATTTAAAAAATTCTTTCTTTAAGACACATGTTTGTTTATTAAATATTTTATTAAATGGTGAATATACTAACCCTTTTCATATGATAACTTGAATCCTACATGATTTATGATATTTTATGTTATATTTCATTTTCTTCTTTCAAGTGAATTTTGATTCAAAAGTTACCAAACTGGTGAGGGTTTATCATTAAATCTCATTTTAATCGAAATTTTTTATGATTGAATTTCAATTATAGGACATTTTTTGAGTTTTTTTCTAATAAAACCATTTAATATTATTTTCCTCTGGTGATTACTGAAATTTTCAAGTAATATTACCACTTTACTATCTTTGTTACAAAAAAATTGTTGGGAAAATATTTTTAAGAAAAGGTGACTTCATGTCACAATATGTTCTAAGTTCAATTTTCTTTCATATCCATGTATTCATAAAAAATTCAAGAATATGTTTAACATTTTCAAAATTATTTATTAATGATTTTATTATTTTTTATTTTTTACAAAATGGTTTGAATTAAATCTAATTTATATTTTACAAATAAGACATTTTTTAAATTTTTTACAATTGTGTGAAATGAATATTTCATTTCATATATATCTCATGTATGGAATTACAAGTTATAAAAAATTTAAATAGTTTATGATTCCTCTATAATATTCCATGTTTTTATTTCCAAGAAGCATTTGGGTATTATATTTTTTATTTTTTTATATTTTAAAGATGTTATATAAAAGTGAAAAGTGTATTTTTCTTATGAAATATTCATGTAATATTTTAAAAAAAATTCCCTCAACTGTGATAAGCTCTGATTTTTTAGATTTATTCTAAATTATGTTTATACATATATGAGAGATATACTTAGATTATAATCCATTACATCGATAGGGTAATACATGTCATATGTTCATATCTCAGATTCATTCAATGTGGGATTTATTTTGATTATGATATGACGAAAGGTTATGTAACCCATTTATTTCGATCAGTAATTATTCTATTTAAGCATTACAATTTATTTAACTTTTATAGAACACAAAATAATGAACATGTTACGATCAGGTCAGTTAGATGGATCTTCAATTAATTAGTTTTTCTTTTTAGTCTCATGAGACATCATGTATGGGATTAGGGAGTAAACCTAACCCATTACCAGAATTTTTCCTCCATGTGATATTGGGTATGCAGTTTTCTATGACTAATGATTATGTCATGTTATATATTAATACAATGATTAATATTTTTCCATGATCCTATGATTCTATTTTTTTATGTTATTATCACATGTGATTACTCACGGTAATATTATTATATGATATCATGTTATACATTTGACTCATACACTATGTGTCCTTATTTTGTTTATTCCCTTATTGAACATTTTAGATCCCCCTTCTGCCTATGTATTCAATATATTATACCCTTCTATTTTAGGAGATATAAAGGATTTTAAGATATAATTTGGATGATTAAAATAATTATGTTTTAGTTTTCCTCACTTTGATTTATTATAAACCTAGTATTCCAAAGATAATAGGTCTCATGACATTTGGGATATAATTATTAAATTATTATGTTAAAAAATAATCAAATAATAAGTTTAGAAGTATTGGTTCTCTATATTAGAAGCGATATAATTATAATCATTTTTCAATAACAAGTTAGACGATTATTTAGGAATCATCTATTCGATACCCATGGGGATCTTTTTATAGTGCAGACTTAGGGTGATTAGAGAAAATTCCAACAAGTGTACAATGTACTTTCTATGATCATTTGGTACAATGTGTGGTGTGATATTCCTTGAGTTATTTTATTATTTACCATAACATCTTATATAATATGGTATAGTTGGTTCAACTTCAATCACAAAAATTATATTTCTCATCTATTTGGATTTTATGTTTTTTTATGTTTAGTTGTTTTTACTGTTATTAGAAAAAATGCACTTAGGTAATGGAAATGTTCATATCAATAAGTTTGATAGAATATAATTATCTTATTAGAGAAAGAAACATGAAGTTATTATGATTCAAAAAGACTTGTATTCTATTTTTTCTTGTATCTCTCCAAAAATGAAGGAAAAAATAGAATGGGTATGGTTAGATAAAAAGTCTATAGCATTATTAAAGATGTCTTTCTCTGAAATTTTGTGTATAAAATTAGTGGGAAAAAATTATTATTGTGGTTAAAAACTTATTGGATTAAATATATGAGAGTCCAAGAACTATTAATAAAGTTTTTATGATGCAATGATTCTCAAATTTAATGTTTTGAAATGAAATTCATATAGTCGATACGATAAATGACTTCAATATGATTTGAGGGTATATTGAATTAAGGAAGGTTGGATTTGGAGATAATGTGTGATCCTTTCTTATTACTTTTTCACATAAATTCAAATGTAATTACATGATGAAAATATTTAGTAAATCTAGTGGGATGGAAGATCATTTGATTGATGACATTTGAAACAATACCATGAGTGTGGAGTTGAGGTGGAAGGATTTTTTGACTACATCAAAAATGTTCTCAGTGATACAGAACTGGTGTTTTAAACTTGATTGAAAGAACATCTGAAATAAAAAAATTTAGAGGATAATTACAAAAGAATATTTCAATGGAAACCAACTCGTATAGGTACAACATGTTGGGTTTGTGGGAAGAAAGTACATATACAAAAAAAATTAATCATATATATTCATTCACTTGTATAAAGAAAAAATCACTAATAATAAAAGATGTAATATATAGTTTGATACCATTTATAATCATTTTATAGGAGTCACTGGTTACTAAATTGTGTGTATCATTTCATTCAAATGGATAGCATGTGTGAATGGTTGATTATGTACCAATAATATTGGGTATAGTGCATCTAGAAGATTATAAAGTTATGTATATGGTTAAGATATATGAATTTAACATTTTAATGAACAATTAATGATTCTTGAGACTGAAAGTTTTTAGAAAAATTCCATGTCTCTAAAAGAACAACATATTAGTGGGACAAATTGATGTCTTAGGTCTTGAAACAAAATATTCATACAGAGTCTAGAATATCAGAAGAGGGTACATAATGATTGTTTTCAAATTAAAGAATGGTTTCAAATATAATACAGGTTGAAAGGATGAAGTATTAGCGATCAGAACGAATTTATTAGACGGTCTAAAAATATGGAATTGTAGGTTTGGTCACCTCTTTGAGAAGAATATGAATGTTATAACAGCAATGGGTATATATAAACATGATGACACAGACCTTGGATGAGGTGAGTGTTTTATTCTAGTGAAACAAAATATAGATACCTACATCATGAATAGAATATGGATATGGAATCGAATGTCATAACATGTTAATTTAGGTGTTTGGGGATTATCCGCTTTTTATTTAAATTATTGATCTTTTTAATTTTTGAACTTTATTTACGATTCCACTTGGATGGTCTGGTTTTACTTTTTGGGGAATCAATATGATAGAATTTGGGAATTTATTCTATGGAATGTTTTTCCCAATAAATAGTGTGAATGAATTTTGACACTAATCTGAACCTAAAATGATGCGGGGTACCCCAAACACAAATATCATATCTTTTTTCATAAGAAAATAATCAGGAATAAAAATATTGTTCATGGAAATAAAAAAATATAATATTTGAATGGATGAATAAAATTATTCATGATAGAGTTCAGAGTATGAGACTTCACATTGGAAGGACAAGTGTAATTTGGGAAGAATTGATATATACAATAGTTTATTTAGTGGATTGGATTCAATCATCATCAGAAGGAAAAGATCATCTTGATGGAATCTTGTATTATAAAATTTTCGATGTGAAGCATCTCAAATTATTTGGAATTATTAAATATTATCATATTGTTTCTAAATAAAAAAAGATAAGTTATAGGATAAACCCAAGGTGTGTTTTATTATTGGTTTTGGTGATTAGAACTTTGGATATAATTTATTTGATTATAAAAAGTCACATGTAATATAGAGGTGAGTTTCTGATTTCAATGAATAAGAAATATGGAATGAACAAAACATGGTTGAGAAGAATTTTAAAGATAATTACCTGTTGATGTTAATGGATGTCAGAAATAGGTAACAAAAAAGGATTTCATTCTTCAAAATTCATGGCATCCATCAGATTTTATCACAATAATATTAATGTTATTGAACATATGAATATTAGATTGACCCCTAACAGATAATTATTTTTTTAGATATAGGTACACAGTAGGGAATAATCCGATAGAACTCGACTAAAAATATTTCTGTTATATATGGTGGTTTTAATGGATGAATTTTAGAATGGTATTTAGAGATCCACTCGTATCATAAAACTAGTTTAGAGAAAAAGAGATCATATTAATTTTTTTATTCTATTGAACATTGGGGAAAAAGATAGTCTATAATAAGTAGTTACTCTCAGAGATGTGAAGTAGTGGGATTCACCTATAGAATAAAAAAGGAATTCCTAGCATCTCAAAAATACATGCGAGTTATCTAAGATACCATAAGGAAAAATTGATATAGTAAATGAATGTATCTTCATTTTAAGAATATAACTGATATAAGAAATATGTACAAATAAAGGATGGTGGTGAAGAGCTCTTAGAAAAAGTAAGTCACCATATTTTCTAAAATTTTCTTTCCATTGGTGATGTAAACAACTATTCATACATTGATTATATTTTTTTCCCTTGATCAACACTTTGATAAATTGGATTTATAGAAAACTATTCTATATGATGAAATGGAGAAATAAATTTACATGGTTTAGGCCTAGAGTTATAATTTTTATTTGAAGGAGGATTTGGTTTGAAAGTTGGAATGATGTATTTATGGATTGAAGTAATATCCACGGTAATTAAAACAAAATTTTAACATTTCATCATTGATGAATTTTGTACCGATGTGATTTTGATTATTGTTGTTATAAAATGAAATGGGATGATGGAACATATCTCATATTTTTTCTATATGAGGTCCATTTGAATGAGGAACTTAAGGGTAAGTATTCAAAAAGTATTGATATGATTAACCTTTTAATAGATAAGATGAAATTGGGGATGACAATACATAGGGATAAAAAATTCAACCATTATAGATTTATCCGAGATTGAATACCTTCGTAAGGACAACAAAATATTCATAAATACCAATTGTAAACATAACACACCCCCTCACCGAATAGTTCAAAATTTAAAAATCACAAGAACCATGAACATAAGGAGAATTTCATGACATGGGAAATGTTATTTATGCTTCGGTTGCAGGTTGTTTTGTGTATTTCATTGTTTTTACAACAATAGATGTTTATTTTCTAATGGTAGTTGTCATCTATTTTATGTAAAATCTAGGAATGAAACATTGAGAATTTGTGAAATGAATTTTACAAAACATCAAGGTGTCGAAGGATGCATCATAATGTTTCAGATATTATTATCAGTTGAAAGGTTTTATAGATATAGATTTTTCCAAACACATAGAATCAAAGAAAAGTATTATAAGCTATATATTTAAATTTTCATGAGCAATGGTTAATTTTATATCATAGTTTCTTCCATTTTATACATTATCTATAATATGGAAATATCATTCTTCTACTAATTATGTTGTGAATGAGTTTATATGGTAGATTTTATAAATCAAAGAACAAAGAAATTGAATAGATCGAGGAATGATAATTTTTGAAGACATTAGTGTAATTACATATTTATGTAATTTTTATTTATAAAAGAGGAATCAATGATGAAACAAATTAAGGGGACCTAATGAAGTGGATGCTAAAAGAATATTCAATAAAAAGGTCATCACCCCTAGGAGAGGAATCTAGTGTAAGGGAATAACATAAGTGGGGATGTTTGAGAAGCCTGTGTAACCTAGAAATCATCCACATAATTACCCTCATTCCATGTATGTTGGATTTCAATGATAATTGAGGTGACGTCCCTACATATATGGATGATGTAAGTGATATGACCTGGGTAGAGTAGAGGTCATGTAGATAGATCAATACTAGATTTGATTCCACATCCATATTAGATAGGGGGATTTGGTAGGAATGACATAATTATAGGCCATGAAGTATGCCATTCACCATTGATTCGAGAGAGTCATCGTTCCCCTAAGTGATGAAGAAAAAAATAATGAACATATAAAATTCTTGATATAACATATATTCGCATGCATCCCTGGAAGAAAAAAACCACAACATTATATTTTAGTCCCTTTTTGGTGGAGTGGGGGTGTTTATCTCACCTATTTCTCCATCGATGATGGTCTGGGAGAAGGTGGGAGAAGCCTTCGAACCACAGAATGCCTGAGGGAAGCTCCTCCTCTTAGTGATAAACTAGTTGTATGAGGACCCTGATGAAGAATCTTATTCCAATCAAAAAATACAATATTTATACATGTGAGATGATATGAAAATCCTGGTTCCATGTCACCATTAAAAGCCAAAAAATTATCCTCTAGGATCATTCCTAGGATTATAATTAAGATTTTTCATTATAGGAATTACTTAACATTTGATTAAGGAAGGATTCCTCTGAGACTCCCTCCACTGAATATCATGAGAACTCCCCTAGAGAATCCAACGGTAGGTTCTCACACTCGCTACCAAAAAAAGAGGAACAATATACTCCTCCTTAGGGGCTACACAATCAGATCCATTGGAAGATAAATCATCCAATGATCCTTAAATCAACATTTCCATAGAATGTGAATGGTGTAAGATCCTCTAAAAAAAATAGTTTTCACTTGAATCTCTATACACCATAATGACTGCCCCATGTTTCACTCCTTTTAGATGAGTGCTCCACTTATCTGCAGAACTTTGTCGAGAATATTCAAATAGTGACACCCCTTAATTTTCATGTGTCAGTGGAGTCTTCTAGTTTTATTGCCTCAAAGATTTTTTTCTGTGTGGGGATAAAAATTGTGTGAATGAAGAATGGGTGTTGGATGCCTCCTTTGACAGTCATCTCTATAGATAGACATCATGGATATTCCATCACCTGAGATGCCTAGTTACATAAAAAAAATTGATGTCCTCTTGACTGATAACCTACACGGAGTGGAATTAGAAAACTAGGATTTGGAATTGATGTTCTCTACAGAGGGAATTGGGATTACCATTCCTATTCTGAAGCACATTTCTATAATTATTGAAGATGAATACAATCCATAGAGTCTTCTACTCTATAGCATCCCTTTGTAGTTTTCCTTGAAAATAATTCATTGACTATTAAAAATTCATCACATTTATACTTCTACTATTATATGTTCTAGGAAGCCTATACTAGGAAGAACAATGACACATCACCCCTCGTGATCTTACCAAATAAAGAAAAACAAAATCCCTATCTCTTTAAAAATCTTATCAGTAACTTTGAGAACTTTAAAATATGTGCATTGGGATAGTTCAAAACACACCATTGATAAGGGAGATATACCTTATGAATGAGAGAAAATAGTTTTTCCAATTAGATATATGAATTATGATCATATCCACCAACCCATCAATGTTCCAAACCTAAACCATACCGGGTGATAAGGGTGAACTATGATATTCCATGGTAATTGACTTCTTGTGCATCCAAATAATATAATGTATTTTTTCCCTCTGATTCTTTGTCAAATTTAATGATAAGAACACCCATTTTTTCCACAATTAACAAACTTGAAGATCTACTATGAATAAACCTTAAATGATTCATTAATATCATTCACAGTGTCACTGAGTACATGGATAAATAAGACCATATCATCTATAAACAAGAGCTAGGACACCCCACATGAATTTTATATACAACAATATGGAGTGATCAAGCTAGTACGCTTTCATCCATTAATATATCTACTGAGGGTGTCTTGAATCATGATAAAAATTTTGGGATGTAGTGGATTAAATTGATATAAAAACCTAATAGATTTTAGGAACCTGCCTATCCTTCTCATGAAGATAATATTAAACCAAGCAATACTATAGTAGAAAAACCTGAGATCAAAAACCCACTATGATAACCCTATGTTACTCATGACCTACAATATTAAATTTCACTTGAGTCAATAATCATCATTTTCTATCTACACATGAATAATAATATTTAACTAGAAAAATTTATATTGATTTCTACCACCATATCCTAAGTTATTACAATACCTCCTTGAATGGATCTTCCCTTAATGAATGTGTGATTCTCCAATGACACCCACCTTTAGATGAAATGAGAGAGACTTATATTTATTATCGAGGAAACAATCTTGTAAAATATGCTAAACATACTAATAGGTCTATTTTTTATGATGGAATAGGTTTATTAAACATTGTGTATCAACACCCTGGTAGTGGCACTGACCAACAGAGGTAGAGAGTCAGTATATAAAAAGACTTGGATAACCACAACCAGTTCATTTGTGATGATAGTTTGGGAGATAACATAATATTTCTAGAACTATGGAAATTATTTTATTTAAATGGTGTATGGTTTGATTTTTTTACCAGTCCTCATATGGATGATCATGGAGTTTTCAATAAAGTAGATCTTAGTATTCAAGAAGATAATAATTTTGATGGTAGTGTTGTTTCCTAGTTTTTGAAAAATATTTGTGGTCAAAAATTTTGTGGATGGATTTCAATGATTTATTTTTATTTAAGACCATATAAAAAAATGGAAAAGTAATGAGTTTTTAGAAGATGGGATATGATAGTAGTGATTCACAAAGAAATTAATGATTTCTAACAACGTGCTCCATGATTACGATGGGAATATTTAACTGATATGGTGTTCTCCATGATATTGATAATTATATATTTATGAATTATTAAGGAAATATCAATGAGTATAATGAGAACCATGAAAAGTTTTTATAGAAAAATCCATGATTATGACAATCATCATGAACATATAATTTCCATGGTGCGTCGCTAAGGGAATATCACCGCGAATACATTTTTGAATGATCCTCAAAATCTACCAAGTGGTGGTGGAACATTGTGAATATCCAAGCCTATATATATGAGTCTACAATCTTCAATTCCGATGATGTTTTTATGGAAAATATAGAAATGTTCTGATTTTTCAATGAAGCATCATGAATCCGGCTTTTTTATTCAATCTTGAGCCCCATAAAAAGACTTACAAGTCTTGACTATTGTAAATATATTTTAATAATGGGTACTTCATGATTATGGGGTATACCATGTTGACCCAATGATCTTCAAGAATTCATTTTGTTCCATGAAGTTAGGGTATCTTTGAGAATGAGTGAGCTTTGCGAAGGAGTGAGCATTGCACAAAATATTCATGAAAGGCAGTTTTGAATATCATTTTTTCATTTAATAAAGATTTTAGTGTCCATAAACTTACATATATGGTGCAACAAGAGTCTTAGTCTAGATAGATAAAAATACTTTTATTCCAACTCATTGATGTGACCTTCAAATTGATAAACTGAGATAGAATTATCTCAAAGTAGTGAGCTAGTGGAAGTCGACCAAAGTGTTCTGGGGAACGTAGTGAGATATCACTAAAATATTGTAACGATAGTGTTCCTAGAACATATTAACTATGAAAAAACATTTTTATTTCACAAGTATTGATGAATAATTGTTTTTTTATGACCAACACATTATCGATGTATGCTACTTAGACAAGCCATTGTGGTGAACAAAGTAAAATTGATCTATTTTCATGGTACTTGTGACTGTTTTAATCACTACACATTACCATTAGATAGTTTTAACAGGTTCCTACTAATGTGGGAACAAGATCCATCACGTGAGAACGAAATGTTACATAATTATTCACCCCTCTCCTACTAGGGTTTTTGGGGTCCTTCAAGTGGTATTAGAGAGTAAAGATCTATATGGTTAAATCTATCATTATTTTCTATTATTGAGAATTTATTTAATTTCATTAGAGTTACACACATAGGTGGAAGTATCAATCATATTTGGAAGAAAAGGATAATATATAATATATGTTCTCTTGGAATAGATATACTAATTTCCACTGTAGAAGGAATACATGTCACTGATCCGATAGGGTTGTATATGGCTAATATAAATAAGAAAAATATTAATGCAGATGCTAAAGAAAATAATTCCATCACTATAGCTCTTTCTGATCAAATCCATCTAAAGGTGATGATTTGTACTTCAAAATCGTCTTTGCTAGAAAAATTGGAAAATATTTATGAAGGAGAAAACAAAGTGGAGGAGAAAAAACTTAAATTCCATCATAATTTGATTTATTAATTGAAAATTCATCATGATTAAAATTTAGTTACCTTTTTAATTGAATAAATGATGTTTTGGAGTTATACAAAGACTTTCTGAGGAAATAAAAGTCATTGAAACTATGAAAAAAAATCATGATATGTATTGAACATCTCTACAATGGAAAGGTGTCAACCCTTGAGGTAATGGATCAATCTAAACATTTTTTGGATGATATAATGTGTATTCTGGTGTCATATGAAATGAGAATAAAACCTGAAGAAGAAGAAATTCGAGTAAGTAAGGAAATTGATTTCAATGCTCTGAAAAATCTTGAGGTTTTTAGAGATACAGTTTATGAAGATAATGTGTAAGATGAAATTCATTCTATTATTATTAATAAATTCAAGAGGGGAAAACCTATATTTGGAATAATGATTACCTTGTCCTATTTTCATTGTGGTGGAGTTTGGAACATTTCCACTCCGTGCAAAAGGAATCGTGAATATGAAGAAGGTAATGCATGAAATTTTTAGAAGCCTCAGAAAAGGTTTTTTCAAAAGGGAGACTTAAAATAAGGAATGAAATTATAGAGGAAAAGTATTTTTATATTAAGAACATGTTCATTACATTAAATTATTTGAGGAAGAATATACAATGATTAAATATGGAACCCACACATCAATGATGGATATAGTTGAAAAGTCACAATAATCAAAAGAAATATCTATTGATAATTAGTTGGCTGCTGATAATAATCTCATGTGGTAACTTATTAATTGTCTCTGAAATATTTAGAATAAAATTTATAGAAGAAACAACTATAGAGTAGTTGTGGAAGAATCATCAAAACATGTTGATCATGTTGAAGATGAAATTAAATGTATGCACAAGGTTGTGAATGAATAGTCAACAAAAATTGAATGTAAAGAAGAAGTAGTTCAACTGATGCTTATAATTAACTAATAGGAAAATTTCATCAATGAACATACATATAGACCAGAGGAGTAGTACATGGTTATTGAGGGTCTCAAATAAGATTTTGTTACTCTTAAGAGTAAATTTGAAAAGTGATTTAATTTAAAAATATCAAAAGAAAAAATTATAGATTAGTATATTCTTAAATAATGAACTAATTGAGAGAGACCCGCATGGTTAGCAAGGGGTAAAGAGGGATTTGGATGATACAATATCCACATACATGGGAAAAAGTTTAATTGATTGTCATGTTGAAACATAAAATGCAGGAAAAATGATGAAAAAAGTAAAGGGATGCTAAAAGATAGACATATCGTAAAGTCATATGTTGTGTAAATAAAGAATTCCCCAAATATAATTGAAATACTATCCACAAGATTCCAAAAATGATCATCAGTCAAAATCTTTCCCTAGGGATGGTGACATGGGGATAAAAGAAATTGAAAAGACATTTTCTCTTATGAAATTTAAATTATGGGGATATTTGGGCCATACTATGTCATACATTGAAGAGTCAAGGAGATATTTAAATGTAGAAGAGATAATAAGTCATCAAAGAAAAAAATTCACAAACTAGTTTTTGAAGAATAATAATATTATGGATATTTTTTAAATATTCTATATTTTTTTGTAAAATAATATTTATTATAGCTAGAGGAAAGGCATGGATAATTTAGACAAAACTAAGAGACGAGACAGTACCTATCATATAGATGGTGTTTTCCTTACAAATAGATTTTCTTATCTAGATATTGAGTATTAATTTGATGAATCTGTACACATGGAGAAGATATTCGAAATTCCGTCTTCATCCATTACTCAATCTAAATTTTCATGGATGGAAAAGTAGATGTTTCAGAATTATAATCTTGATAAAGTTTCTATCCATGCTATAATTAATAGTATCACCTAGATTCTTGATAGTTGATACTCATCCCATATGACGGGAAATGAAAATTTATTGAAGAATATAAAGAAAATGTTTAATGGAATAGTCATGTTCGGTAATGATGTTTCATTGAAGCCAAATGCAGTGGGAGTTTTGAACTGGAAAGTGATGAGCTTAAGATAACTGATATTCATTATGTGAATTGTTTGCATTATAATCAATTGAGTGTGGTCCAACTATTTAAATTAGGACTAATTGTAAAATTCAATCAAAATGGATGATCTATTAAAGTAATTACATGGAATTATTTCATGAAAGGATTAAGAAGAGATGACAACATATATCAGGTTGATAGTAAATAGAACATTTTTAACAGGACAGTTAATGAAGAGAACATATCAGGGAACCAAAATTTGGGTCACGTTAATCAAAAAGACATGAAAAAGATATCTAAATTGAATATTTTCATGGATATCCCTAATCTAGAGTGTTAATAGTATAGGATTTATGATGTTTACATATGTGGAAATATAGTCCTTAGTTCGTATCACCCAAGAAGATAATGGTATTTAACCTACCTAAACTCATCCGCAAAGATGTATGTGGACTAATAAATGTGGCTTGAACAAATAGAGAGAGGTAATTCACTATTTTTATTGATGATTATAGTGGAATGCATTGTGTGATTGATATATATAAGAAATGAAAACTGATTGATTGCATGAAAAATTATCGGTGAATAACCTAGAATGATACAAAATAGAAAGGAAATGTTCTTCAGTCTAATAATTGAGGAGAATACACATCTACTGAATTTTTAATTTTCCAAAAGAAACATGGAATACAACATAAGTTCGATGATTTGAGAACTCCACAATAAAGTGGATTTGTTGAGTGAAAAAATTGATAGGTGAACAATGTGGCTAGAACTATGTTAATTGAGATTCATATCCCTCACCATTACTGAAAAAATGGATGTTCAATATACCTTGTATACTCAAAATCTAAAATGTATTTATATGGGTAAGATGAAGACACTATATGATTTTTTTCATGCAATGATTCCATCTTTGAAGCATTTTAATGTTTTTCAAAGTAAATATTTCATCTGAAACAAATAATGAAATCAATGGATGTATGGTGATTATGCAGACGAAGTTATTTTCCTTCGATATTCAATTATGTGTAACGCCTACAAATTATTCCATAATCATTTTGTATTTTTTTGAAAGCAGTGATGTGAATATCGTTGAAGATAGGAAGAAAAATTCTTTTATATATTCTTTTGATGATGTGACATAAGATGAGTAATAATGTGGACATGGAACATAACCAAATATAGATGCAAAGGAATAGTTCAAAACATTCACATGTCACAACACGATGTTGATTGAGAAGAAGAATAAGAAGGGGAAATTGTGGATGATGATAATTCTTAAAAACCTAAAATAAAAATAAAAATGTGGAGATTCACAAGTATAACATCATAGGGGATTGGAATAAAAATAAGGAGGATGGAGGAATAATGGACAATCAACCTTCCAATTAATTGTCGAACTATCCTCATTTGAAAAAGCAACAAAGGATGAATCATGGGTTAAATCCATGAATGAAGAGTTAAATCAGATTGACATGAACCAGAGTTGGTATATTACTATGAGACCCAAAAGAAAAAATGTTATTGGTACAAAGTAGATATTTAAGAATAAATTTAATGAGTAAGGTAATTTTATCAGAAATAAGGCATGATTGTTGTGTAAAAGAAATTCACTGATTGAGGTGTTGATGTTGAAGAAACATTTTCTCTACTGGAAAGACTAGATTGGATCAAGATATCATATGCCATCAAAATTAAAATAGGACAAAATGTGTATCAAATTGATGTCAAGACAACCTTCTTGAGTGTTCTTCTTTAATATGATGTCTACATTGAAATCACCATGGGGTTTCTAAAATGTATTGATGAAATTAGGGTTTGCTGAATAAAGAAGTAACTATATAGCCTAAAATAGGCCCCACTATCATGGTAATAATAGGTAGATTCTTATATAAAGAAGAAAGAATTAAAAAGTGGAGGAGTGCATCACAATATCTATTTGAAGAATTCGAAGAATGACTAGTTCATGGTACTGGTGTGTTCATAAGATATTATATTTGGAGGAATATCGAATGGATTAGTGGATTAATTTTATAATCACATAAAAATACGAAATTTAAATGCCTATGATTTGTGAGCTGTCATACTTTTTAGGGATACATGTGGTTCATAGGAATGACAAAACATTAATTTTTTAGGAAACTTATGTAAGAGAGTTGCTAAAGAAATTCAATATGCATGATTCCAAACCTATGCCGACTATAATTTTCATTGTGACAAAACTATTAAAGCATGATGATGTTTTATCTGTATATCCTAAAATTTATAGGAGAATCATTTCATTCTGATTTTAATTTACTATGACACGATAATATATTGTCTTTGCAACATTCTTAGTAACCTTATTTCAAAAAAATTAAAAGTAATCCCATATGGAATCAATGAAAATAATCATGAGGTATGTTCAAGGAACTCAGATCTTTAGATTATACATTGATTCCAGAATAGATGAAAAACTATAATTTTTTATCTTGAATGGGATAGGTATGTTTTTGATTGAAATTCCACAAATGATGGATCATTATTTATTAGAATGAATTGTGTGGTTTTGTTGAGTAAGAAAGTGGAAAGTAATTTTCATAGTACTACTAAAGCTCAGTATATCTCTACTACAAAGAATTGGAGTCAAATATATTAAATGAAGCCACATTTAGCTAATATTATTTTTGAGGTGAAACAACCAATGGTGATTTACTCTGATAAGTAGATTTCAATTTATTTTATAAAGAATTTTATTCATCATTCTCATAAAAAATACATTGAAATCCGATATCACTTCATCAAGGAAATGGTTGAACATGGAATGAATAAAATGGATCCTATTGAAACTCATGATCAAGTAGGTGACATTATGACCAAGTCATTGTCATCACATCTGTTTGTGAAGTATTAGTTGATCCTAAGATTTCATCCACATCCTAGTACATGAGGAGGTTAAAAAGTATCCCACTTTCCCCAGTTGTGTTATCTTTTATAATCTATTTCTAGAAGGCATGTTGGTTTATGGGGAGATATGTTATATAGAGAGTGTGATTTCTACTCGAAAATTCAAAATTAGGTTCTTTGGATATATTCCCAATATGGGAGAATATATAAATTAAATAGTTCTAAGGAGGAGAATAATTTTTTTTTCCTATTTGTAGGATAGTGGAGAATGGATAAAGACCAAAATGTTTTAATGGGGGAGATTTATGTGTAACAAAAGGGGTAAATGAGAATGGAGAAAATGATAATGGAGAAAAAAAATTGGTGTTATAATGAAATAGTCATAGAAGATCTTAGAAAACATAAATCATTCCAAAAAACAAGATGAATTCCAAAACATGAGAACCCAATTCTAGCTTCCCCTATTTTTTTCTACGTTGTGAATTTCTCACATAGACATAGATTATTGGATGAGTTGTTTATTATATATCAGATATTGATTGTTGATGGCGTCCTATATAATTTATCTGTAGATTTCCAACAATACCAAAGGGGAGATTGTTGGAACCATGGATGTTCATTAATGGAAATGGAGTATCATTTGTGTTTATTGTCAATACACATATTGAAGATTGGTCATTTTTCATGGAAATAGATCTTACAGTTGAAGGAGACAATATTTTGGAAGGTGGCATTGTTTCCCTTTGTTTTGAAAATATGATGGTTCTAAAAACATGAAGATGGATTTCAATGAGAAAAGTAATTATTATTGGAGGACATATGAAAAAAATGGAAAATACATGATGTTTTCGAAGCTGATCTACGCTTGTGGTGTTTTATAGAGGATTATTGATTTTGGTTGTTGTGTTGCGTGATTAAAAAGAGAAATGTGAATAGATTTTGTGTTCTCCACGATTATGATAATTGGATATTTATTAATGAAAAATGAATGTTACATGGCTACGTCAAGGGACATAAATGGTTTTGAAGGAATGTATGATGATAATGACAATCATCACAAACATAAAATTTCTGCAGTGCTTTGTGAAGGTAGGAACCATGTAAATACATTTTGAAAATATCTGGAAAATCAACAGAGTGGTAGTGGAGCTTCATGAACATTCGATCTAATAACTATGAGGCTACCCCTCTTTAATTCTAATGATTTTTTGAAAGAAAATATCTAATTTCTCTATAGATATTCATGTATCTGGAATTTTATTCAGGATTGAGCATCACGAAAGGACTATATGTCTTTACTAAGGCCAATTAATTTTATTAAAGGGTTATTCAAAATTATTGGGAATACATAATTAACTCAATGAGCTTATCAAAGGTATTTTTTCGGTAAAGTAAGTCATGCTTCATCTTTAAGTGAGCTTCATGAAGGAGGTTTGTGGAAGGCAGTTTTGAATATCAGTTTATCATTGAACAAGGCTTTTTGTGTGCATCAACTCATGTCCACGATACATGAATACTATAATTCTTTATTGGTACCGTTACTTATATGTCAATTCATTGAGGTCACCTTCAAGTCGATAAAATTATCTAGAATACTCTTAACGCAATGATATAGGGGTTTAACACCCTAAGGATTTTTAAATAAATTTAATTTTGAAAGTATGAAACTCCAAGTCACTACAAAACACCACATTGTTATAACCTAGATAATAAAAATAATTTATCCCCCACTATGGTTTGAATTTCCTAAAACTGACATACATGGTTGGGTTCAGTAAGTTATATAGCGCCTGATAGGATCAAACTAATTTTTTGGTGAATAGTAACACGCCCTTGTGAATAGTAACATGACCCTTACGAATAGAAAATCATATTATTATTTTATTTTCTTAACGATATAATATAAATAGATATTGATTAAATTTTCATGGTAATATAAAATGAATTATAGTTTTAATATTTTTATTTTTCTAATAAATTATGATTTAATATTAAAATTTAATTAATCAAATTTATAAAATTATGTTCAAAAAATGGAGTTCAATTTTTGACCTCAAAATATCGAAATTTGGTTTCACTGAATTTATATGAATTTTATAAAATACTATAGTTTGTTGTGAATAGTTAAAATTTAGTTTTGAGATTTTGATTTTTTTAATGACATCATAATGATGTAATAATAAATATAAAATGCTGGTTTATTTATCTAAAATAAAATAATATATAAGGTGTCCCATGAGTCCAATACCATGGGGAAAAATGATGGTAAAGTCTATTCTTTTTCAGACACCGGTAATGAGTGTTCCTTTGAAATTAATAAAAATCACCCTCCATTTTACAATTAATACCCACCGTTTCCTTCACTATTGTTCATTCAAAATTCATTATACTCAAAGATCTTGTGGTGTTACCACACTAGGAGTCCTCCCATGATTTCCTCCATCCCCCAAGGTCCCAACATGTAACACCCCAAGCTTCCACTATACGTTTCTCTTTAAATAATACAATTTCTTGTGATGTACATAACATTGAATTATTGCACACCACGACCTAGAAAACTTGTTATTTAAAAACCAGGTATTAATAGTAATACCCAATTTTTGAAATTTTATAAATTTTATTTTTCAAATTGGACTTCATTTTTAAAAACCAATTTTTATTTTAGTAATTATTTTTAAATTTAACTTTATTTTAAAGTAAAAATAGATACATAATACCTAAATTAATCCAATATAATTAATTGGATTCATTTGATAATAATATAAGATATATAAAATTTTATTGAACTTTTTAACGTCTTTTACCAACCTTTTAGGCACATTTGAAAATATACATATAATATAATTTTAAAAATTCTATGAATTTAATTTCAAAAATTTGAGAGACACTATTGACATATTTATATTGTGGTTCAATAAGATGACAATAATTTTTTCGGAATACTAACTTTTGAATTTTATTTACCACGGTTAAAAGTATATAGGGTAATTAAAGGTAAAATTAATGTTTTAATTACCCAAACACATGTTTTAATTCTATTGGATAATTAAATTTCAACCAAAATCAACATTAGGACAAAAATAATATTCTTTTTATCCATTTCAGTAGGATTTAGACGTTTATTATATTTCATTTAATGAAGTTTTAAAAGTTTTGACTTAAGATATTATTAACTAAACCATTTTTTCTATAGATTTATGTATAAGATAAATTTGACTATAAATATTAATTATAAATCTAAAAACATTTCCTACAACATGGTATTTTATTTATAATTTTTTGACATTAAATAATTAAGTTAAATTATGACACAATTATGATACAATATTTAACTCATTAATGAATGATTAACATAATTGATAATATAAATATTAAAATAAATTTAAATTTAAAATTTTAATGCCATAAAATAATTTTCTAGGAAAATATTACATGATATGGATTATTCAATTTATCTTTTCAAAGTAATCATGTTTTTATTACTTTCACAAAAACCAAATTCTAAATAATGTGAAAATTGACAGAAATGAGTTATTTTTAAAAATAATATTTTTTAAATCATATAATATCCTAAAACTCTAATATAATTCCAAAGGAAATATATGAGGTTATATAATTCATTAAAGAACCACTTTAGCTTATCTTGTAATTTTATATTAATTTTATTAACCATGTAATATAAAAATACAAGAAAACATGGTAAATGTTAAAATATTTAACTAAGAGTTAAATAAAAATAATAAGGTTAATATGGTGACCTAAACATGTCAAAAACCTATTGTTTGAGAGGTATTGGAACCATCCCCACCTTATCCTTGAAATAAATTCATTTGGAGATATGTTAAACCGAAAATGAATTTATAATAAGTTAATTGTTCATGATCTTGATAAAGTGCCCCTCACATCTCTTATAAAAGGGTACTTCTCATTCTGTTAAATTCACAACTCCAAATCCATTTGTATCAGACAAAACCTTCTCAAATATCCTCCCAACTACCCTTAATTGAACTCATATTCCTTACATTGATCATAAAGAGATCCTAAGAATCTTTTTTTTGTACAAATCAAAAGGAAGAAACCAAATAAGTGGTAATTATTTCATCACCACTTTCATAGATCTTTTCCACCTCCACTTCCTATTTCATTGTTGTTTCCATATCATAATAAGTACTCCAGTACCTTATACAAATTTTTATGTATTTATAAATATTTTAAGACCATATTAATTATTTTATCCATCATATGAATGAAAAAGTCACCAAATGTGCGTACGTATGGATTACCGTCACCACGTCATAGTGTAGTTGATTATTCAAAACATCATTATTTTAATGGGTATAATAATGATATATAATTGATTTAAATAATAAATATAACATTTTAATGATTCAATATATATAATATATAATCCAATCACATACGATTTTACCATCAATATAATGATATTGCCACTCGTGCGTTTGTACGGCTTACCATCTCCACGACGCAGTGAGATTTCATTCCCCATCATAACCATTCAAGAATAATTTTTATTTGATGATTAAAAATAATATTTTAGAACTTAACATCATTTTTGACATGATTTGAATACATTATATCCATAACAAACATGTCTTACGTAACAAAAAATATACATTAAAATGAATCAGCTACCACCTGAAATAGTGATACTACTAAAATATTATTAACCAATAAATAGTTGAGGATCATATATGATATCATATTATGTATGTGGTTCTTGTATATTTTAATAATATTTATTTAACCATTATATAGGTGGATAATGTACCCTTGACTAATAAAAATTACAAGGTAAGGTTTAAATTTTACAGTCTCTATAATATATAAGGTTTTTTTACGTAAGTATCTACTGGGAGTCATTTATCATCCACATCCATGTTTCTAAAAATATATTTTCAATTTTTTTACTATTTCCTAGACTATGTAATTATGTCATTTATACACTTTTTTTACATTTTATAAAAAATTTTTAAAGGAATCTGTCTGTCAGTTTCCAAACAAGGTACTTTATGAACTTTTCGACAAATTAAAGAATGAATGTTTTTGTCTTATATGGCAGGAGTGGCTATTTTCCTCCATTATAAAACCTTTGAAGCATCCCTTAAAATATTATAAGAATATTTTCAAAATAAATGTTTTAATTTATAATTAAATGAATTTTATAAAATTTCAAAATATAATGAGATATTTCTCTCAAATAATTTTAATATAATCTAGGTCAACACCCTTTGTAGGATTTTAAATCAGTTTGAAATAGATATATTATGATATAATCTTACATATTGTATTGAAGGTTTCGTGATATGTTTCACTATGGATGTTCTATTTTAGTACCATTCATGGTTTGTGGTTAAATTATTAGTATATCATATTCTTGTTTTAATTCAAATATTTATGTTATGTTTCGACTCTTTTCATTAGAGTAATGCATTGGACTTAGTATGTGATGGGTGGGGACCACTATAGCCCCTATATGCATCACTAGGTCTCATGATACAAATTTGTGTCTTGGAAGAAGGCCTTTAAATAATATTTATTTTTATTCTTGGCACGAGGCTCGGACTATGTGGATATGATGTCCAGCATTTTTGCATTCCATCATTATGAAATTAGAGATTGATACTACATGTGATTATTCGACTAGTAGAATATCCATGTGAATAAGTAAATGGAATTATTTTATTTATCTTTTCAATATAATTCTAAACAATATGTTTAAAATGAATCTATTTTAGTCTCATACATCACCTTCAATGTTTATGTTTATTTATAAAATTTTCTGGTGTATTGTTATCCTTACAGAGCATCTATGTTCACCCCTTTCTTATGTTTTATTTTCTCAAGATGCCAATATTTGTAATATGATTGATATGCAGGGTTATGTTAAGGTAATAATGGTGTACTCAAAGGATTATTTATAATGTGTTTTATGTTAGAACATGTTGTGTTACATTCAAGTATGTTATCGATATTCCATGACCGCTAAACTGATCGGTACTTTTGGACATTGTTCCTTGTAATCATGAAAATATATTAAAATAATGCACTGGTTTTGACCCTTTGTGGTTGGGGCATTATAGTTGGCATCATAGGATGTTTAGCAACCACCTTGGAAATATATTTAGAAAACATATATTAGGGATCATGAACATAAGATAGACTTTGAGAAAAATTATAGAGGAACCCCAAAAAAATTTGGTAATGTGGGGATTAAATTGATATTCCAAGTAGTAAATACATGTCTAGATATTGCATGTGGACATTGTTCTAGAACATATGTGCTATAGGTTGAAAACTCCGACAAGGTTTTCGGGGCTTTACTCGGGGTAACCTACTACCGGACAATGAACCTTACTGCACACCTAGATTGACACTCTGAAGGGATATACTTATGAAATTTCATATTTTATTTAAAAAACATTATTAAGGATTTATGATCAAATATAACTTCAAAGGAACCATATTTATGATTATTGATTATATATGCATAAGATTTTCAATTTATGTTAATTATTTTATGTGATTGGAATTACGCATTATGATTCATAACATAATCAAGTGTATTCCATTGATTTGAAATGGTGCATAGTGGAATAAATTGAAATTTTTTCAACACACATAATCCATGTAGTGATTTACCTTTTATTCAATATAATGATAGTGGAGAAGGTCACACAACTGGTACTGATAAACTTATAACCATACTCAGACAACTGACACAAGTTATGAATAATAAACATAAACATATGGATCATCCGGATCCACAATTTAGAGGATCAATGTTAGAAAACATGGTGAGATAACAACTTCAAACATTCAATGGGACAAAAAATCATTTTGTAGCAGAGTAGTGGAAAAGTTCATTAGAGAAAATATTTCTTGCTTTGGGGAGTGAAATAACTATGGGTGGGGAAAAGAATGTTCAAAAAGATGATGTGCATATTGTCACATACATGGAATATCTTAATGGTATTTTTCATTTAATTTAAATTCTTTCTTTGTTTTGGGGGATTTCCATGCATTTTTGAAGGAAATGGTGGCTTTTCAAAATGTGAGGCAACCCGAGAGCCCATTTCCAGTTTTAAAAATAAATTTTGATTCTATAATAACTCGTTTGTTTGTCAAACTTTTTTACCCATTAAACATCAAAAATTACCATCATTAAACTATTCAAACAACCAAAGAAATTTGGACCCCTTAAAAATCATTAGCATCTTGGATTTGGTTGATCAAATTAGGTGTTGGGCCAACCTGAAAGCCCATTTCTAGTTTTAAACTGTTTTTTATTTATTTCATAAAATATTCATTTTTTATTCTTTTTCAGTGATTACACCTCTCATATGTTCCCACTTAACCCAACCACTCTCCATCTTCGTTTTCCCGTCATTGAAGCTTGTATTCATCGCAAATTAGGGCCGAACTTATCCATCTCCAAAAAAACGTCCAGGTTTTTCATGTAAGTTGGTTCCCATCCATACACCTCCATATTTATTAGGGTTTATTATTTTTTATTGAATCACCAAATGTATAGAATCTAGGGCTTCGTACCTACTGTTTTTGTTTTGAGTTTCTATGTCCAATTTTATTGTTTTAGGTTCAATATTACTCCCTTGCAGTGCAGCGAAGGTGCGGTTGAAGTGACGCCCAAGGATTTTGGGTTTTGAAACTTTTGGTAGGTGATTATATATGTAGTTATTATAGAATGAGTTTCCTTTCTGTATTTATGTTTCCATTATGTTCCTTTTTCATTATTTTGATTGAAAAAATTTATTTGGGTTGCATTTTCAAAGCGGATGATTTTTAAGTGCCAATTTTGTGTGAAAATCGGTGCTTTACATGTGCAACTCTTGTTGTGCCTCTTGGTGTTGTTTTATAATTCATGCACTGGATTTAGAAAAATGTTTTGATGCAGAAATTTCTAGTTTGGTATAATATTGGTCTCCATTGGGTTTTAAATGTGGTATTTTAGATGAATTTAATGTGCAAAATTTGATTACTTTTCTTGAAATTGTTTTATAGAAATTATAACTGGTTTATTGAGTTATATAAAAGGTGAAAAGAATGTGTAGCTATTGTTTTGAATGTGTGTGACCAGAACTGATATTTCTATATGAAAATTGATTTTGGTATCATGTGGTAACTATTTGAGAACAAGACGGGAAACCCGGGTAACTAGGTGGGCTAACGTGTACTGGTACAATAGTGAACGGAGGGGTTTTGACCATGGTTCACTTAGAAAGTATAACATGGATAACAATAAAAAAACTATAATGGAGATGATTGGAGACCACTATGTTATGGGTATTCTCCCTACTAGTGGATCATGCATGAGAATGAATTTTATTATTGTTACTTTCACTGAGGTACGAGGTACTTAGGGCTCACAACTAACTAGTTCCTAAGGGTGTTCCTAGGCTTGGTGCTCGTGGACTTTTTGGTATTTATCATTACCTTATGTTATTTTTGGATGTAAAAACCAGTAGCTTGCATTTTTTTATTAAAATTCACTCATTCTTTAAAGTTATACCCATTGAAAGTTATTTTCATTTCAAAGTTTCACTTTTAGGAATAAATGCAACCATTTTCTGTTTATAACTCTCTTAATATTTTTATTTTATAATTCCTATAACATGGAATCCTTGGGTTATATTCTATTGGGATTAGTCTCACAGCCTAATTACACCTTTGGGTGTATGTATACTTGATCATGTTTGACACAGGCAAAGGCAAGGCCTTGGCCGATGGCGGTTCGAGTTGCTAGTATCTCTCAATGTTGTGGTGTTGTAGATACGGATCATGGGTGATGACCTCTTATCATGTGGAGTCTCATGGGATGTTTTTCTACTATTTTTATACACCTTTGTACCTCTTATGCATTGTTTTAACCCATGTATTCAGTTTTAAATTTTATTAAGTCTTGTTTGGCATAATTTTTCAGATTTGGATTATTGTTTGTTTTTGGTTGTTTTATGAATCCAAACTCAGGTAAATAGTTCCCAAATGAATTTGTATGATACCCAGGAACTTGTGCCAGCCCATAGGGATAGGGAACGCCCCTTGGGCCTTTCCACAAGCCAGGTTTGGTGCCAGTTTGATAGAGAACAAACTCATTTCGTGACAAAATGGTATCAGAGCAGGTTAACATTATTGAGTTATATTATTATTTTGGGATGAGTCGGGATAGACAAGAGATAGGACTATTGGGGCTCAGAGTTTTGGTCATGTGTAGGGTTCATGGACCATACCCCTCATAACAGACCGTGAGTCACCATGGGATGTCCGAATTGTTTGTTTATCTTCACATCCAGGTGAGACGTGTGGGCTTCAGACTATACATGGACATCGAGGGTGGTGAAGTAGTTGTTTATTTTACTGTTGTATTATGTTTGGATTTTTTATGTCTAATGTTATTCCTGAAATTTTCAGAACTATTGTACTGATTTTTTACCCTTGTGACTGTTGCCTTTTGTAGCAACATTCCTCCCCAGAAATCTCCCACACACCCACAGAAGGAAGCTGCAGAGAGTTCTCATACACCACTCGATCAAAGGATGATAAAATCCATGGTCCGAGTTGTCCAGGCTCTAGGAACAGGAGGGGTTCTGGCTCCTACTCCATATATGGAAGATGAATGTTGGCCTAGGAAGGATAAGGCGTAGGAGTTCATGAAAAATAAACCTCCTTGATTTCGAGGTAGCTCAGAACCTCAAGAGGTAGAAGAATGGCTCGAGAAGATAGAGTGTATGTTCAAGTTCCCGGACACACCTGAGGATGTCTGGGGGAAATGTGACTTTTTTCAGGTAGGGGGTCCCAACCGTAGGTGGTGGGAATCAATGCTTCAATCTGGGAAGCATGAAAACATGAACTGGAGAGATTTTAAGGCCATCTTCAACGAGCAGTATTGTCTAGAGGTTCTATCCTATTCCAGATCTCGAGAATTCATGGATCTTTCCTAGGGATATCATTCAGTAATGGATTATGCTAACCATTTTTCTGATTTAGTATGGTACACACCTGAGATTGTTTCAAGTGAATACTTGAAAGCTCGGAAATTCGAGAAGGGACTCCGACCTGAAATTCACTCAGAAGTCTTCCTATTCAAGTTTTGAACTTATGATTAGGTTTTCAATCATGCTTTTATGGTAGAGATTGATCAAAAGGCTAAGTCTGGGATCTTTGGAGGGGTATCTTCTATGGGAACTAGTAGCTCTGCTGAAAAGAAGAGGAAGCAGGAAGAGCAGGGAAAGAAGGGAGGTGGTAGTTCAGGCCACTCTTCCAGGTAGTTTTCATCAGTGGCTTTAGATGTGAGGGCTGTCATGTTCAACCAGTGTGGGAAGACAGGGCACATCCATCCATCATTCCCTCATCCTTCGAAGACCTGTTTTCAGTGTCGATGTATGGGACACGTTTAATGATTTTGTGGGATAACATGTCCACATCAATGTGGGGCTAGATCGGTTCCTCCCTGGGGAGTTCCAACACAGTCCGTGCTATTTAGGATAGGGGGATCTCAGTTTGGTGGTCGTGGCTGTAGGGATGGATCATCTTTTGGGAAGAGCCAATTTAGGGCAGTGCAACAGGTGGGTGGCCATTCTCAGGCAGGGACCAGAAATTTTCATGTTGTGGATCAGGCACCAATGGGATCTGATGCAGGACCTTCGACTGTTCGACGTACCATTATGATTGTATATTCTGTAGATTCAGTTTTATTTGATACTAGGGCTTCAGTTTCATTTATATCTTCCCATCTTGTGAACTTTTTGAGCCTTCCAACCGAACTTTTATCTGTTGCAATGGAGTTAGTAACACCGCTGGGTAAGAAAAAGGAGCAGGGTCTTAGGTGCCCGTCATGCACAATCTCTGTGTCAGGTGTCGGGATGAAGTGGGATTTCTTGGTCCTTAATATGGACCTGTTTGATGTGATCCTCGGCATGGACTAGCTGGTGCGATTTCAAGAGCATATTGACTACTATCGGCGTCGAGTTAGATTTATGGCACCAGATCGGAGTCCTCAGTTATTTCATGGAGAATGGGATCATCGGTCGGGTTGTGCAGTACCTCCACTCCCTGAGTTGGAGAATCTTGCTTATTAGTGGTCGTCGCTTGCACTGGAGGATGGTGGTGGTGTCTATTAGGGTGGGTTACCTAATGTAGTGGATGAGTTCCCAGAAGTCTTCCCAAATGATTTCTCAGGCTTACCCACAGAGCAGGATGTGGAGTTCTTGATTGAGTTGGCACCAGGAACACATCCTATATCTCTTCCCTCGTATCACATGGCCCCCTCCGAATTGAGGGAATTAAAGATATATCTGGATGATCTGGAATCCAAAGAATTCATTCACCCAAGAATCTCTCCTTGGGCCACCCCAGTCTTATTCATGAAGAAGGCCGATGGAACCCTCCGGTTGTGCATCTTTTATCATAAATTGAATAAGGTGACCATTAAGAATAAATACCCTTTGCCTCAGAATGACTATTTTTTTGACCAACAGAAGGGGGAAAAGTGTTTCCCCAAAATCGACTTGCTTTCGGGATACCACCAGTGCTGGGTAAGAGAAGAAGAAATTCCGAAGACAGTTTTCCGAAGCAGGTATGGTCACTTCGAGTATCTAGTCATGCCTTTCAGATTGATGAATTCCACGACAATTTTTATGGCCCTCATGAATATGGTTTTCAACCAATATCTCGACTCGTTTTTAGTGGTATTTGTGGATGAAATCTTGGTATATTCTGGATCTGAGGAGGTGCATGAGCACCACCTGTGGGTTGTTTTGAGCACCTTGTGGGACCATCGCCTGTATGCCAAACTCTCAAAGTACACATTCTGGATCATAGAAGTGAAGTTACTGGGGAATGTCGTCTAAGAACATGGAGGTTCAGTGGATCCTGAGAAGATTAGGGTAGTTATGTCATGGGAACAACTGAGAAACGTGTTTGAGATCAAGAGTTTTCTTGGAATGGCTAGTTATTATAGGTGCATTGTTTGGGACTTCTCGCGGCTCGCCTCCCCCATGGCCACACTCACCCGGAAAGGGGTGATGTTTGAATGGATCATGTAGTGTTAGGAATCCTTTGAGGAGTTGAAGTGGCGGTTGACCACCACACCTATGTTAATTTTACCAGAGTCTGGGAAGGGTTTTGTGGTTTATTGTGATCTGTCAGGTATGGGCCTTGGGTGTGTAATCATGCAGGATGACCATGTGGTGGCTTATGGTTATCTCCAGCTCTGGCCACCTGAGAAGAATTATTCGGCTCACGACTTAGAGTTGGCAGAGGTGATGCATAATTTATAGACTTGGCGACAATACCTCTTTGGAGAGAAATTTGTGGTCTATTCTGACCATATGAGCCTAGCCTACATTTTCTCTCAGATGGATCTCAATCTGAGGCAGCACCGTTGGATAGAGTACTTGCAGGGATTTGACTTTGACATTGTCTGTAACCTAGGAAAGGGTAATGTGGTGGCAGACGCTTTGAGCAGGAAGGTACCAGTGCATGCATTGAGGAATTCCAGCGATGAGTAGACTTTGGTGGGGCTCTTTTCCCAGATGCACTTGGAGAGTAGGGAGCATAGCGGAGATACTTTCTTGGCTAGAATTAAGTTGACTCCCGCTCTACTGGAGTTGATTCCACGGGAGAATCCTTGTGATAAGCTGTCTCAGTGATCTATGCAGTTGCTTCATGTTGGGGAGACTCCATCTGATTGCTCTCTGTCTCTTGAGAGGATCTTGTGCTTCAAGGTCCATGTAGTGGTGCCTTTTTCTTGGCGGAAGGTGGTGATGTAGGATAGCCACCAATCTCAGTGGTTCGTCTATCATAGTGCAACCAAGATGTATTACAATGTTCGTCTCCAGTTCTGGTGTCCAGGTATGAGATGGGACATAGCCGACTTTGTATCGAGATGCTACACTTTTCAACAGGTGAAAGCAAAGAATCAGAGACAATCTGGACTACTTTAGCCATTAACCATTCCTACCTGGAAGTGGGACGAGGTTTCCTTGGACTTCATTATTGGATTGCCTCATACACCTCGAGGGAGGAATGATATATGGGTAGTGATTGTCCGTTTGACCAAGTCAGCTCACTTTATCCTGATAAGAGATACAATGAAGGCGGAGGAGCTCGACCATTTGTATGTTCAAGAAGTGGTTAGAATTCATGGTGTTCCGTCAGAAGATTTTTATGATTGGGACCCCCGATTTACATATCGGTTTTAGGGAGGTCTTCAGAAGGCATTGTGGACGCAGATTAATATGGGCACGGCATACCATCCAAAGACGGATGGCCAGACGGAGCGGGCGAATCAGATTTTGGAGGAAATGCTTCACGCATGTGTGTTGTATTTTGGATGTGCAAGGGATAGACATTTGGGATTGGTCAAGTTTACTAATAATAATAGTTACCAATCCTCTATTAGAATGGCACCCTTTGAGGCGCTCTACGGTCGGCCTTGTCAGTCTCCTCTGTGTTGGGCTGAGGTAGGAGAGGCATCACAGTTGGGACTGAGTGTTGTGAAAGAGACATCTGAGAAGGTCAATTTGATCAAACAACATTTATTGATAGCTCAGATTTTCCAGAAATCATATGCCGATAAGAGGCATCGGGATCTAGAGTTTTTTGTGGGTGATCGGGTATTTCTGAATGTGGCCCCTCGTTTGGGTCACCACTGCTTGGGGATGTAGGGAAAGTTAATGCCAAGGTATGTCAGACCTTTTGAGATCTCTAATAGTATTGGTAAGGTGGCATATAGGTTGGATTTTCCTTTTTAGGTGACATCCATACATGATATTTTCTATGTCTCCCAGTTGAAGAAATACAACTCGGATCCATCCCATGTGCTGAATTGGGAGGAGTTGGATATAGAGCTTGACTTATCTGTTTTTGAGCGGCCAGTCTGAATAGTGGACTCCCAAGAAAAGGTGCATAGGGGAAAGTCTATTCCACTGGTCCGAGTTCTTTGGTAACATGGGAGTGATACACACGAGACATGTGAGCGAAAATCATGGGTTGAGGAAGAGTACCCGAACCTGTTTTCCAATCAAGCATCAGGTTGACTTTCTGGGGCTGAAAGTACATCATGGTGGGGAGAATTGTCACAAACATGGCTTATATTAAAGATATTTTTCATTTAATTTACATTCTTTCTTTGTTTTGGGGGTTTTCCATTCATTGTTGAAGGAAATGGGGGGTTTTAAAAATTTGGTCCAACCCGAGTGCCCATTTCCAATTTTAAAAATAATTTTTTTTCTTTAATAAATCCTTTTTTTCAACCTTTTTCATCCATTAAACTTAAAAAATGACCTTTTTTTAACTATTCAAACCACCAAAGAAATCTGGGCCCCTTAAATAATCATTAGCATTTTTGATTTGGGTGATCAAATTAGGTGTTGGGCCATCCCGAAAGCCCATTTCCTGTTTTAAAATGTTTTTTTAATTATGTCATAAAATATTAATTTTTATAATTTTTTGGGGATTCCACCTATCACCTTTTCCCACTAAACCTAGAATCACCCCCATTTTCGTTTTCCCCTCTTTGATGCTTGGATACTTCTCGAAGTGGGGCCGATATTCTCCACCTACAAAAAAACGGCCAGATTTCACAATTAAGTTGGTTCACTTCCTTCCTCCTCCCTTTTTCATTGAGTTTATTCTTTTTTATTCAATATCCAAATGTCCAAAATCTAGGTATTCGTACCTAGGGTTTTAGTTTTCAGTTTTTTGGTCCAATCATCTGGTATTAGGTTCAATCTTACACCCTTGTTGTGCGGTGAAGGTGCGGTTAAAGTGACGCACAAGGATTTGGGGGTTTTCCCTCTTTTGGTAGGTGATTCCATATGTAGGTATTGTATAATGAGTTTTTTTTCTATATTTCTGTTTCCATTATGTTCCTTTTTCATTATTTTGATTGTGAATATTGATTTGGGTAGAATTTTCAAAGTGGTTGATTTTTAAGTGCCAATTTTTTTTGAAAATGGGTGTTTTACTTGTGCAACCCATGTTGTGCCTCTGGGTGTTGTTTTATAATTCATGGATTGGATTTATAAAAATGTTTTGTTGCTGAAATTTCTGGATTGGTATAATATTTTTCTCCATTGGGTTATAAATATGTGATTTTAGATGAAGTTAATGTGCAAAATTTGATAACTATTCTTGAATTTGTTTTATGGAAATTATAAGTTGTTTATTGAGTTATATAAACGGTGTAAAGAATGTGTAGCTAATGTTTTGAAAGAGTGTTACCATAACTTATATATATATGTGAAAATTGATTTTGGTATCATGTGGTTACTATTGGAGAACAAGATGGGAAACTCGGGTTACTAGGTGGGCTAACGTGTACTAGTACGCCAGTGAATGGAGGGGTTTTGACCATGGTTCACTTTGCAAGTCTAACATGGATAACACTAAAAAACTATAATGGAGTTGATTGGAGACCACTAGGTTATGGGTATTCTCCCTACTAGTGTCTCCTGCATGAGAACTAATTTTATTATGGTTACATTCACCGAGGTACGAGGTACTTGGGGCTCATAACTAACTCGTTCCTAGGGGTATTGCTATGATTGGTGCTCGTGGCCTTTTTGGTATTTATCATTGCCTTACGGTATTTTCAGATGTGAAAACCAGTATCTTTCATGGTTTATTAAAATTCACTCATTCATTAAAGTTATCCCCATTTAAAGTTATTTTCATTTCAAAGTTCCACTTTTAGAAATAAATGCTACCAATTTCTATTTATAACTCTCGCAGGCTTTTTATTTTATAATTCCTATAACATGGAATCCTTGGGTGATATTCTATTGGGATTAGTCTCACACCATACTTACACGTTTGGGTGTAAGTATACTTGATCATGTTTTACACAGGAAAAGGCAAGGCCTTGGGCGATGGTAGTTCGGGTTGATAGTTTCTCTCAACGGTGTGGTGTTGTGGAGACGTCTCCTGGGTGATGACCCCTTGTCATGTAGAGTCTCTTGGGATGTTTTTCTACTAATTTTATAAAACTTTGGACCACATGTTCATTGTTTAAACCCATATACTCAGTTCTTAATTTTATTATGTCTTGTTTGGTAAAATGTTTTAGATTTGGATTATTGTTTGTTTTTTGTTAGTTTATGAATCCAAACTTGGGAAAATCGTTCGAAAAAGAATTTTTATGATACCCGCACTTGTGCCAGCCTGTGGGGATAGGGAACGCCCCTCGGGACATTCCACGTGCCAGGTTTGGTTTTGGTTTGATGGAGACCAAATTTGGTTTGTGACACCTATTATGCAAGAATATGCTGATGTGTTTCTAATGGATTTACGTAGAAATACTCTAGAATAATAAATTCAGTTCTCCATTCACTTAATTTTTTGTTAATGGCCCATATCAAAGACCCCATATAGAATTGAAAATATGGAATTAGTTGAACTAAAGAAACAACTAGAGTAATTGTGAGATAAAATATTTATTCTCCCTATTATATCTCTATGGAGAGCCCCTGTTCTTTTTGTTAAAAAGAAAGATGGATCTATGAGGATGCTCATTGACTACAGGTAGATCAATGTAATAAAAATAATGTACATGTATCCTCTAACTTGCAACGATGATTTATTTGATCATCTTCATGGAGATCAATATTGATCAAAGATTGACCTTAAATATAGATACCATCGATTGTGCGTGAAAAAGGAAGATATTTCAAAGACATCATTTCAAACCCGGTGTGAGCATTACGAGTTTATAGAAATGCCTTTTAGACTGACTAATTCAACCTCTGTTTTCATAGATTTAATGAATGGTGTTTTCAAGGAATATCTCGATGACATTTTAGTGGTATTTATTTAGGATATATTTGTATAATCCAAAATATATGAAGATCATGAAAATCACTTTCATAGTATTCAGAATACTCTTAGAAGAAATTAATTATATGAAATGTTTAGCAAGTGTGAATTCATGTTCCAAGACATTTATTTTCTTGGCCATATTGTCTATAAGGATGGAATCTCTATTGGTCCTTCAAATAAAATGGGAATCCAAGAATGGACATCACCTACAAGTATAACTAAGGTATATAGTTTTATTACTTTAGTAGGTTATTATTGATGTTTCATCCATAATTTTACCCAGTTGGCCAACCCATTAACCAAGCTCACACAAGAAGTGGCTAAATTTGTCTAAAAAAAGTTTGTCAATAATGTTTTGAAAAATAGAAGAGAATATTATTCAATTCTCCAATCTTGAAACTACCCTCAGGAAAGATGAGTTTTTTATTTATAGGGATTTTTCAAATAATGGACTTGGTTGTGTCCTTATGCAGAATGATAGAGTTATTGCATATGCATCATGGCTGCTAAAAATTCTTGAACAAAACTATCATACTCATAATCTTGAGTCAGAATATGTAATAATTATTATGAAGATATATAGACAATATCTATACGGTGAGAGATACGATATATATACTGATCACAAGAGTTTGAAGTATATTTTCTCATAGAAATAACTCAATAGGAGTAAAGGGAGATAACTCGAACTGCTCAAGGATTGTGACTGCACAATACACTACAACCGAGGGAAGGAAAATAGTGTAGTATATGATTTTAGTAGTTTCAAAAGAAAATTAAATCTGTGAATGATGGGAGATTTATTGACATTGTATATCAAGATGGTATTCAGAAATTTGGGAGGAGGCTTTTTGTTCCTGATATGCCTGATCTAAAAAGGAAATTTTTGGATGATGCTCATAGATCCAATTTCTCTGTACACCCTAGTAGCACTAAGATGTATTGAGATTTGAAGGAACATTTTTGGTGGGACAACATGAAGTGGGAGATTATTGATTATGTGTCAAGATGTATCATTTTTCAATTGGTGATGTCTTGAAGTCAACATCCTATAGGAGTCATGGAGCTGCTTCCCATACATGAGTGGGAATGTGATGACATTATAATGGACTTTGTAATGGGGAAACCAAAGACTGCTAGAATTAATAATTCAATATGGGTCATTGTCGATAGTCTATCCAAGTCATCACATTTTATTTCTATAAGACAAGATTTAACACTTGAACATTTATCAAGACTATATATTAATGATTTTCTAAGACTTCATGGTATACCCCTATCGATCATTTCTGATAGTGATCCCCATTTTACACCAACATTTTAGAAAACTCTTCAGAAATACATAGATACTTATCTTCATTTGAGCACTTCCTACCACTCTCATACTGATGGAAAATCATAATGGACTATTCAAACCATAGATGACTTGTTGAGATCATGGTCACTTGAGTTTCAAGGTATGTGGGATTAGTATTTACCTTTGGTAGAATTTTACTATCACAATAGCTTCCATTAAAGTATTCAAATGGCATTATATGATGTGTTATATGGAAAGGGAAGTCATACATGAACTTTTAGGGATAATGTTGGTGAAAGAAAACTCGTAGTCCCCGAACTTGTTTTGGAAACAATTGAAAATGTGAAGATTTTCCAATGCCACATCAAAGTAGCTCGAAGTAGGCAAAAGAGCTATACCGAAAACCGAAGGAATGATATGGAATTTCAAGTAGGTAATCATGTTTTCATGAATTTATATCTATTGTAGGGTGTTATATGATTTAGTATCAAGGGAAAATTATATCCATGGTACATTGGACCTTACAAAATTATTTAAAGAATTAGATTTGTCGCTTAATGTTTAGAAATTCTGCCATGTCTCTCCAAAGTTAATGATGTGTTCTACATATAACTGATTGGAAAAAACATGCCTGACCCAACACATGTACTCATCGATGTGGAGATAGAACTGGAACACAATATATCTTATTGTGAAAGATCCTATCAGAATTCTTGATACCATAGAACATGTGTTGAGAAAACAGATGACTCATCTGGTAAAATTTCTTTGGGGAAACAATAAAATGGATGTGGCAATGTGGAAACCTAAGGAACATATGATAAAGAACCCCATGAATCATCTTATGCAGTATTATTCTAGATATTTCTTGGTTGAAATTATTTGATGGAGGGAATAACGTAACACCCAAATCGTCCATGGTACATTTCTCTTGGAATGATTCAGTAGCTTGTGATGTAGCCAACTTTGAATTCTAGCACACCATGACCAATAAAAAAAGTCATTTAAAATGAAGTTATGAATAGTAATACCCACTTTTTGAAATTTCATAATTTTGTTTTTCAAATTGGACTTCATTTATGGATTTGGAATATCAAAATTAGCCTATGCCGATTTTTTGGTTTTTTATAAAACATTCAATTTTTAATGAATAGTGAAAAACACTGCGTTATTTTTTTAAACCGACTTTTTATTTAAGTAATTATTTTCAAATTTAAATTTTCATTAAAGTTAAAATAGTTGTAAAATATGTATATTAATCAAAATTAATTAATCAGATTCATTTTATAATATGATTAGATATATAAAATTTAATTGAGCTTTTAAAAGTCTTTTACCCACATTTTAGGCACATTTACAAATTGACATAAAACACAACATTACCACTTTTATGAATTGAATTTAATATATATGAGAGACAAAATTGACATTATTAAATCATATTTTGTTCAATAGGATGAAATTTATTTTTGGAGAAAAGTCACTTTTGAATTTTATTTACCATAGATAAAAGGAAATAGTGAAATTAAAGGTAAAATTAATGTTATAATTACCCCAAAACGTGACATTATTTTGTTGGATAATTTTATTTAGACCAAAATAATCCATAGTACAAAAATTATATCCTTTTGATCCATTTTTGTAAGATTGTAACATTTATTATATTTTATTTAATGAAGTGTCAAAATTGTTAAAATCAAATTTTATTAACAAAACCATTTTTAATATAGAGTTATACATAAGATACATTCAACTATAAACATTCATTAGAAAGATAAATTTATTTCCTACAACATGGTATTTTATTTATAATTTTTAGAAATTAAATAATAAATGTTATTTATAACACAATGATGATTTAGTAATTATTTTCTTAATGAAATATTATAATAATTGATATTATAAAAATTACAATAAATGAAAATTGAAACTTTTGAGGCCTTAAAAAACTTTCTAGGTTAATATGACATGTTATGTATGATTAAATTTATTATTTTCTATGTAATCAAGTTTTTATTACTTTCAAAAAAAACCAAATACTA
This sequence comes from Viscum album, assembly GCA_963277665.1. Classification (NCBI taxonomy): domain Eukaryota; kingdom Viridiplantae; phylum Streptophyta; class Magnoliopsida; order Santalales; family Viscaceae; genus Viscum; species Viscum album. The sequence continues at coordinate 1,854,943,662 of OY728157.1, forward strand.
AATAATGTTAAAATTGATATAAATGTGTTTAAAAAAAATACTATTTTATTAAATGATATGATGTCGTAAAAATATATGATTCGAATGAAGGACTTAGATATTGTTATATATGTAATTAATTAATTACTTGAGTTTCTATTGTCATTTTATAGTAATTTTATTAATGATGTAAACAAATACAAGAAGACATGGTAAATGTTAATCAATTTAACTAAGAGTTAAATCTGATAGATAAAGTTAATTTGGTGACCTAATCTTGTCAGAACCCAATTGGTTGAGTGTTTTTATACCCATACCAACATTATACTTGAAATAAATCCAGTTAAAGATATTAGAAATCTAAAATTATTTTAAAGTAAATTAATATTTCAAGCTCTACCTAAAGTGCTCCTCAACTCTCTTATAAAAGGGTATTTCCCCTTATATTAAATTCACACCTCCAAATCCTTTTGGATCAGAACAAACCTGCTAAAATATCTTCCCAACTATAATCCCATCAACCTAGAGTTTTTACTTTAATTAGAAATATAACCTAAAGAGCCCTTTTGTTTAAATCAAAAGGAAGACACTACCACAAAAACAGTTTTTCCTGGTGCCAACCCTTATCAGTGTTAAAAAAAGTACTAATAAAGGGGGGGTACCTTTATCAGCGCTAAAAAAAGCACTGATAAAGGGTACCTGTATCAGCGTTAGAAAAAACACTGATATAGGTACCCATTTATCAGGGCTTTTTTTAGAACTGATAATGTTACTCCCTTTATTAGTGCTTTTTTTTAACCCTAATAAAGGGACCCCCTTTATCATCAATTTTTTTAGTAGCACTGACAAAGGGGGGCCTTTAACAGTGCTTTTTTTAATGCACTGATAAAGGGTCGACATAAAAATTTTTTAAAAATAATATATAAATATATAAATATATAAATATAGTTATATTGATATATATATAATATATAATTTTTAAATATATTTTATATAAGTATCAATATATATAAACACTTAATATACTTAATATATATGATATTTAGTAAAAACGACATATAAAAAAATTTAAAAAATATTTTTATTTTATAATTTGATAATTATTATAGAGGAATAATAATTTTAAAACAATTTGAAGAGGAAAAAAATTAAAATAAATAAAGAAAAGATCCAAAATATGTTGAAAATTCAATTCGAACTTCAAACAGCCATATCTTGTGATTCGGGTGTCCGTTTGAGCTCTACCAGATATCAAATAGAAGCTTTCGAAGAGCTCTACACCTGTATTACTTGGGTTAACCAGGGTCAAGGTTTCTTCGTGGACAAAAAGGCCCAAAAGGCCTCCAAAAATGAGTTTTTAGTCGGGGTACGTCGATTTTTTAACATTGTTTGGACATTCAGCCTCATTTAAGGGGGTATTATTGGATTTTTTGTGAGGGATGAATTTATTCCTAGGTATTACATTCATATTGATATTATTTCTTTGAAATTTTATAGTTTTTTATTATACACTACGATTTATAATCAAATATATAACTATATGTACAAATTTTTTATATATTCACACCTAAAAATTTAATTTTTTTAATAAATAATTAATCATATTTTCATATAAAATATATTATCTTTATCTAAATAATAACAAATATCAATTTTATTTAAAATACCAATATATGAATATTTATATGACTATATATTAATATAAATATATATATATTAATATAACTATATATATATTAATATAACTATATATTAATATACATTAATATAACTATAATTATATATATTTAAAGATACATGGTACTATTATATTCAGTGAGTAGTATAGGATTGGTTCCCCTTACATAATAGAGGGTTATCAGGTTCCACGAATCATGGTGCCTCGAGAACACCATTTTTCTTTTAATTTTCCTCCAACTCCCGGTATACCGTACCTATGTTGTGATGGATTAGATGAAATTGATGTTTCCATTATAGAAGCTTTATCTAAATCATAACTAATATCCATTTTATTTAATATAATTATATATGAATATTTATATAACTATATATTAATATAACTATGAATATATATATTAATATAACTATTAATATATATATTAATATAACTATATAGAGATTAATATAACTGTATATATATATTAATATAAATATATATTACTATGAGAAAAAATACAATGTAATATATATATATATAAATAAATATATATATCATAAATAAGAGAAAAAATCAACAAATGGGAGTGGAAAAGGCTTAAGGCATGCAGGGGGGAGGTCTCGAGGTCAAATCCGGGTGGAGGCAGGGGTGCACATGCAAGGGTGAATTTAAGGGTCTAGTGCGGATAATGGTGGGGTATAACGTTGATAAAGGGTGGAGGCGGTGTATGCATGCGCTGGAGGTGCGAGAAAGAGCTGATAAGGGGGGGGGGGCTCAAATGTTGTAAAAAATCCCCCCCAGATTGGCAAGAATTTTTTTAATTTTTTTAATTTTTTTAGTTTTATCAGCCCTAAAAAGAAAGCGATGATAAAGGGCCCTTTTATCAGCACTTTTTTAGCATTGATAAAATGGGTATTTATCAGCACTTTCTGGAGCGCTGATAAAGAGGACCCCCCCTTTATCTTCACCGACTTTAACATCACTTTTGTAGAGCTACTAAAGGCCATTTTTAGCACTGATAAAAGTGGTATTTGTAGTAGTGAGATCTCGAAGAAGAGGTAATGATTTAATCACCAATTTCAATGTTTTTTTCTTATTTCAATTCCTATTTTTTTTCATACCAAAATAATAAATAAAGAACCTTCTAAATAATGTGATTTTATTGGTGAAACCATTTTCATTATTCAATCCATCCTATGAATGACAAAGTCACCATATGTGCGTACGTACGACTTACCGTCTCCACGTCGCGGTGTAGTTTGTCATTCAACACTTCATTATTTGGATGGGTATAATAATTATGTATAATTGATGTAAATAATAAATATAACATATTAATGATTATGAATTTATAATATACAGTCCAATCATATATGATTTCACTATAAATAGAATGATATTTTCGCTCGTGCGTACGTACGGCTTATCGTCAACATGATGCGATGAGATTACATTCACCATCATTACCAATCAATAATAATTTTCATTTTATGATTAAACATTATGTATAATAAATTAATATCATTTTGTATATAAATAAAATACATCCTATCTTTAAAAAAACGACTTATGTAAAAAAACATATAATGGAAAATGAATTATTTAACATTCAAAACAATGATACTACTAAAATATTATTAACAAAGAAATAGTACGGGATCATAAATGATATCATATTTATGTATGTGGTTCTGGAATAATTTAATAACAATTCTTTAACCATAATAAAGGAGTTTAACGCACCCTTGACTAAGGAAATATACAATGTAAGGGTTAAATTTTAAAATCTTTTTATTATCTCGGGTTTTTTATACATTAGTATCTACTAGGACATCATTATCATCCACATCTATGTTTCTTAAAATGTATTTCAGAACATTTTTACTATTTACTAGACTATTGGTTAAATTCATTTATACCCTTGTTTGAATTTTTATAAATTTCATTGAAAGGAATCCTTCCTTCATTTTCTAAATAAGGTACTTTATGACCTTTTTGACAAATTAAGGAGAGAATTTTTTTAACGTATATGATGGGTGCAACTATTTTCTACCATTATAACACCTTCAAAGCATTCTTTACCGCCTTATAATAATATTTTCAAAATTAATGTTTTCTCTTATAATTACATGACTTTTAAATGATTTTAAATTATAAAGAAATATTTCTCTCAAATAGATTTGATTTCATCTATGTCAATATCATTTATTGGATTTTATGATTGTATAAAGTGGATTAATTATAATAAAACCTCCCATATTGTATTGTAGTTTTTGTGATATGTTTTATTGTGGATGTGGTATTCTTATATCATTAATGGTTTATGGTTAAAGTATTAAAAATTCGAATTCTAGTTTTAATACAATTTTTATGTTATGTTTGTAAACTTTTCATATGAGGAATGCATTAGACATAGTAAGTGACAGGTGGGGCCCTCTATAGCCCCTAGATGCATTGGTAGGTCGCATGAGACAAATTAGTGTCTTGACATAAGGCCTTGGCAAAGTTTTTATTAGTAGTTTTCGCACGAGCCCTTGACTCTGTGGTTATGATGTCTGATATTATGCATTCCATCATTATGAAATTAGTTATTGATATTACATGTGATTACTCAACTAGTAGAATATCAATGTGAATAATTAAATGGAATTATTTGATTTATCTTTTCCATATTATGCTAATGTTTATGTTTAAAGGATTGTGTTTATTCTTATACATTGCCCTCAATGATTATTCTTATTTATGAATGTTTATGTTATATTGTTATCTTTAATGATCATATGATCTCAACCATTTCTTATGTTTTCTTTTTCCAGGATTCCAATAAATTTAATATGATTGATATTCATGTTTATGCTAGTAGAATAATGGTGTTCTAAAAAAATTATTTATGCTTGGTTTTATGCTAAAAAGTGTTATGTAATGTTTATGTATGTAATCTATATTACAAGACTGCTAAACTGATCAATACTACTGGAATAGATTCCTTATAATCATGAAAATGTATTAAAATAATGAAACACCATCGGGCTTCTGGGATCAGGTTTTTAAAAAATCTTCAAGATCAAAGAGTTTCTCTACAAGGTAAGGGAATCTATAAACATTCAGTTTTCCAATAACTCTTTTATTGTAATTATTTATAATTTAAATTGGATTATGTTGGGATATTTCATTCCATACCCCCATTAATATCTATATTATATTTCAATTTTGAGATACCCCTTTCTCTCTCATAAAAATATTTTATGAATTTTTATCTTCCGTTGTTAGGCTGTCAAATTTTCGTAAGTGTTTTCTCAAATTTTTATTTAATCTGAGTTCCATTCATTTCCATTTATTTCCTCACCTCCATTAATAGAAATGTTATGAAAACTCAAGTACCTTACATGTATATGAATTTTGTTTTGATAATGGAATAATTCCACATCATCTCTCATTTTCCCTTCATTTATACAAGAAATAAAAACACCATTTGAGATGTGTTAATTTATCACATTCAAGGACAATGAGTTTTCTATTTCTATTACAATCTAAAATTATAGACAAGAAACATTTTTTTGGTTGAAAAAAATTGAAATATAAGTATTATAAATTTTTTAAAGTTTTAGAATATTATTTTCATATGATATTTATTAATATATCCAAATAGGTATGTTTTGATCAATAACCGCCAATTAACCAAAACAATTATCATTAAAATTTTATATAATGAATCATCATCATCCCAATAACCAAATGAAATATATAGATAAGAATTATTATAGATGTTAACGAATAAAATAAAATTCCCATTCTGGATATCCATTCTCATGTTACATGTTTATTCTTATATGTATATAAGTAAACATATGATGAATACCAAGGAAGAAAATTCCACCAAACTAAAAAATTATACAGCTTAAACCCATAAATAAGATTATGAATGAACTTGATAACGATATTGTACATCAATTAAATAAATAATATGTTATGGAAATATTAATTATTGAATTTAATTTGGTTATCCAGGACACTAAGGTCAAGTGATGAAGACCAACAGAATTAAGTTAAGGGTTTCTTCATCTCACTTCCATTTTTGTGAGATATTCCACATTCATTACTACTACTTGTGTATGGAGTATGTATACTAACAATTGGGGATTCATATCATGAATCTAAATATTATAATGATATTAAATGTATCATTTTATGGTTATTAATTTTTGTGTATACAGTTTATTTGAATATAATGTTTTAAGTATTTTCTACCCAAACCTCCACTTTCATTCGGCTTGCCCTTATTATCTACTAACCATAATTAAATTATTATTTATTCATATGTAATCCGAATAAATTTTGTGTGAATGTTCTATATATGTTTACCAATAAGTATCATTCTTTATTTTTTGTGGAGTTACATTTTTTAAAAAAATATTTCAAACAATTTGTTCCAAAATGCATTACCGATTCAAGGAACTTATCAAATTCTTACTTATTTTGAAGTTCACTCTATAATATGTTTTCAGCCATTTTTATATTCATAAAATGATAAATTTGACATGAAAAGTTATATTGGTTAATTTATGGTTTTAAAAAATAAAAAATTCCTTTTCTATTTAAAATCCATTAATATTTCCCTAAAACTACACTTAAATGTTTTACTTCTAAAGCTTCCTTAAGAAATATTTTTACTTGATCTCACTTATATGGGACATCATTTATAACTCAAATATATTTTTAATATTCTTAACTCTTAATTTATAGTTTATACATGTTTATAAATCTGATTTCATGACAAATACAAATGTTTTCTCAATAGAACTCGTCTTTCCAAAGGAAAAAGTATGTTTCTCATCTAAATTTATCTTTTATGAGATATATGAATTTTTCCAAAATTATTCCTTGAATGTGGTTTATTTACTGATATTTGTAATATAATATCAAGATTTTACTTTTTATAATGATAATATAATGGAACATGATTTGAATATTTTAGGGTGGTATGGGACACTTTGTAAGGATTAATGATTACTTCTTTAATAAAATTTCAATGGTAACATTTAAATGTAACATTATTTATGTCAAAATACTTACTGAAAATTGTATTTTGATGACTTTTATCTCTCATTATATCATCTGTAATATGTTTTTATTGTTTTCTGATTAGTTTTTTATGGGAGTGTTATCTTGATACCATTCACTACATTACATCGAATGGTTAGTGATTATGATTAATGATTGGGGAACATTATTTAAATTTCATATGTTAGTTTCAATATAAATGAATATACTGACCATGTTAACCCCATTTAAATGTGTAATTAATTGGACATAGTAAGTGATTGGTGGGCCCCCTAATATCCCCTCGATGCGTCAGTAGGTATCATGAGTCAAACTACGGTCTTGGTATGAGGGCTTGATAAAATGGTTATTTTTTTGTCTTAGCATGAGGCCTTAACGGTATGGTTATTGTGTCCGACATTATGAATTCCTTCATTATGAAACTAGTAAATAAAATATCATGTCGTTATTCAACTAGTATAATACCCCTGATTATGGTTTATTATGACATTATTTATCCACCTCTTATTCTGACCATAATGTGTTCATGATTATTTTTAATGGAATCTGTTTTCAGTTATTCACTAGGAATAATTATTATGTTTATGATATATTATGATTACTTCTACCCTTAACAAGCATTTGATCTCACCCCATTTTTATGGTTCATTTTCCTAGCACATGAATAGGAATATTATTAATGAAATTCCTAGATAACCAAGGAGTTATGGATGTTTCCAAAATAGTTTATATGTTTTTTCCATTCAAGTAGTAATATAGATCTTATGTGTGTATTTGGTTTTCAAAACCTACTAAACTATTCATTCGTTAGGGATATGACTTTCATGTAATCATTCTTATGTAATGAATAAAGGCACTGGATCTTGGAAACTGGGGTCGATTATTTACAGTTGGTATCAGACAATGCTTAGTAGAAGACATTGAAACTAGATTTAGAAAATGTAGATTAGGGAACCGAACTGTTAGATAGAATATGAGGATAAACATACAAGAATATCCAGGAATATTGGTAAGGAATATATTCGGGGGATATTTTGAGAAAGTAAATCCATGTTTGGATACTATAAGTGGATGTGTTTCTATCACATATTCACCTAGGAGTAACAAATACGATAAAATGTTTTGGGTTGGACCAGGGGTATTTTGGTTCATGATAATGGGACTTACTGTTCACCTATATTGTCAATCTCAAGGGATATTCTTATGATAATTCACATTTATTCATACATAACATTACACATGACTTATTCTTCTAAAGTAACCAAAGTATATGGTTCTAGGATTTACAATGCATAAATTTATGATATATGTTATACCATGTTTAGAGTTATATAAAGTTCATAATTTTATGAGATAGTATTGTATATGATTTTTATTATAAATTGTTCCTGGTAGATGAAATGAGACCTGTTTGAATGCACGTGATGCAAATAATAAAAATTATTATATCTCTCTTGGTCTTAAGCCATTTTTTTAATGGAAGACAGTCTCCCAGGTTTCCTCATCATATGAGGCAATAATATCCCATGTTAATAATGTATAAAAATAATTCTCTAAGTCCTATGGATTTCATGGGAATTAAAAGAACAAGGGGATGATAGAAAAAAAGATAGAAAAAGGGAAGAAGTGATATAAGAATTTTCTTACATGTGATATCTGTGGATAGAATCTATAAGGCCCCAGCCTTAAACCATACTTAAACTTGAGTTATTACAAGATTAAACATTGAAGATCTTTTCAGGTTTAGAGTTTTAGAGAATTAGATCATGAAACTTGCATTACATTCCACATTTAAACAAGGTGGTTACATAAAAGACAATATTCATTCTTCCCATCAATGGAAACATATTTAAAATAAAACACGGATTCTTTCTTGACACATCCTTGACACTATCGTCACATCATGTACCTTTCCCTTAACCTGTGAAAAGCATTTCAAAAACATGGGATGAGCATAAAAAGCTCAGTAAGGGTTATAAAAATATGGAAAGGAAACATGAGTTCATATATACATAAGAATGAAATCATACTTTACCCATAAAACATAGGCATATCAGATCAAGAATAAAACATAAGACATAAAGGTAACTTGAGGCATTCATAACATTCTTATGTAGGGAGTAACCCTCTTGGTTACGTTTGGAATACCCATCACAGTATATTCCCTAAATCTCTTCGAAGAAACCTTAATGTTTCACTCCTTCGCGTTACCCAATGCATTGGAGAGCTATATCGGGCTCACCCGCCCTTAGTTTATCACGGAACCACCCGTTCTTCATAACAATGCCCAAGAACCATAACATAATTGTATCACATAAACATGAATAAAGGAAACATAACATTTCCACATTTCAATCACAATATAACATTTTAGGATATTGAAATAATGAATCCATTCAAAAAGAAACCATTTCTAAAACCATTTAAAACATTTAAATAAGAGATTTTTGAATCAAAGTGTCCCATACCACCTTGAAGCTTTTAACATTTTAAACCATTAATATCCATATAAATAAATCCTTAAAACCATTTTGAAAACATGGATATTAATAAGAACAAATAATTAAAACATTTAAAACGATATTTTGGTTAAAGGGGTTTTACCAAAATTAGAGACACTTGAATACAATAATCGAGGAATAACATTTAGTCAGAACTTTATAATATCATGAGAATAAAAGGATTCATGATATAATACTCCAGAGGACAGTATATACACCATATAAGAGTGAATTGGTGCATAACAACAATGAACCCTCAATAGAAATGTCAAATGTGATTAAATCCCTTATAAAGAAAGTATCCTTAAATTAAGGACAAATAAATCTCAAAAATATGTGTGAAAAATATATATACACACAATATAAGTGGATATTAAGTGTAAAACAATAAAAGGTCATTCACACATATTCAATGGATGACATATTCAATGACTACAAGTTGAACCCAAAGAAATCGAAATTGGGTTAAAAAGTTCCATTGACAGCCTAACGGCATCACATCAAAATGAGTTGATGAGAGATAAAAAGTGTATCTCATCACTTGGACATAAAATTTACATCAATAATGATGTATGAGAACATATCCCAACATTAAAATATGTAAATTAAAAGACCCAATAAAATAAGTCTTTTAAAAAAAGGAGGGTGAAAGGTTCCCTTACCGACTTGGGTATCTTTCAAAACATACACCCCATGAATGAAAGACAATAGGTCATTGATGTAAATACTCATAAACGAAATTATATTACACAAATAGAAGAATAATGGGCAGTACATACACCACTCAATGGAATTTGTGGCGAATGTAGAATAAATCTCACGGGAATAAAAGTGAAATGAAAAATCCCTTACGGAAACTCGGAAGCCTAACGGCGCCACATAAAACTTCCGAATATGGATTGATGAGATAAAATAGAGTATCCCATCATATTACAATAGAATTTACAGAAAGTGGAATATAAAAGAAAATCCCCCAACATTGTAAGGAGGAGTTTAAAAGAAGTTACATAAAGGAGAGTACTTAAAAAGAAAGAGAGAGGTTAGATCTCTTACGAATGTTCGGCAGCCTAACGGCGCCACTCAAAACTTCCAAAATGGATTGATGAGAGAGAATAGGGTCTCTCATCTCATGAACATAAAAATTACAGTAAATGTAATATAAAATAACATCCCAATCATAAGAAAGATGAGCTTAAAATAAATGACATAAAAGAGTGTACTTAAAAAGAAAGAGAGTTGTAGGATCCCTTACCTCGGGTCCGACATGACTCGATCGTTCTTTAATCTCCTGAATAATAAAATTGAGTTAATTTATAATTCCTTAAGAACCTTTTTCAAGTTCATTATTACTTTTATACCACTTATTACCATGTCATAAACATTATGTAATCATTTAAGTTAATAATATTTGTTTTGCCGATATTTGGTTCTTAAGTCGAAAGTGGACTTCTTACAATTACATGTTTTTTGTGTGGCCAAATGTTTATTATATCCAGAATTGTATTCATTATGTAGATATCATATATGTCCTATATATCCAGTACATTCATGCATTTATAACATTACATAATCATTTAGAGTTAAGAAATGAAATGCACCGTTCATGGAGACGGTAAGCCATACGTACGCATGAACGCTACTTTCATTTCTATTTCGTTTTTTATAGAATGGAATAATAATGATATAAAGGTATATTATAATTCCAGTATAATATCATATATAATATCATATTTCCATCCTTTATACATCCCACATATGGTATTTAACGAATCAAATCACTTTGAGGGGGCGGTAGTCCGCACTTCCTTAAATGAAGATATCATGTATACTCATAATGGAAGCCATAAAGGTAAGACAAAAATGAAAAATACAGAATCATAAATAAAACATAAACATATTATATATCATATATAAAAATAGTGACATCATAATGGCCACCTTTAAAGGTGTTAAATGAGTATTGAACAATCATCGTTTCGGGAGGCAGAATTTCACCATCCACGGAAACCGTATGTTCTTTAACCATTTGATGTAGTTTTGTGAGAGTGTAGCTCGAATAAATCATATAAAAACATCCTAGTATATTGAAGATACTGGTTTTGTTACAAAAGAAGTAAATAAAAAGAGTTTAGGGGGTTGGAGAAGCGAAATAAAACAAATGAACATGAGAGAATGAATTACCTTTAAAAGTGTAACTCCTTTTGATTTGAGCCTAAAGGCTTCCTTTGAAAGGATTCTGCCCAAAGGGAATCCTCTAGGATGAGGAGATGGATGTGGAGAGAGTAAATGGGTAGGGGTTGGCCGAGCCAAAGGCTTGAGGAGTGTGTTAAATGAGGTAGAGGTGGGGGCCTTTTATAAGAGGAGAGGAGGGGTACTTTTGGAAAGTAAAGAAATATTACTTTATTTGAAAATGTGTTTTAGTTTCAAAAGGTCCCACATTGATATAATTCGTGGATAAGGTGATAAGTCATCGAAATCCACTCATCCAATAAGTTTTGGACATGTTTAGTTCATATATTTTACATTATCTTTCTATTTTATTAAAATCGTCAAATAATGATGTCATCGCTGCATCATTATTATGTCATAGAGAATTTAATTTATATAATGTCTAAAAATTATAAAAGAAATACTATGATGTAGGAAATATTTTTAGCTTTCCAATGAATATTTATAATAAAAAAGATTGCTTGTATAAACCCACATAAAAATTGTTTTAGTAAAACATATCATGTTTGTGTCAATTTTACTTTTACATTAAATAAAATGTTATTTATGTCATTTCCCAACCAAGTGGATCCATGGGGTCCCCAAGTTGACCCATGGATTGTCTTGGTCGGCCATGATACAACCAATGAGGGTAAGACATGTGTCAAACTCATCTCATTTTATTAAAGCATTATTTTTACCTTAAACTACACTAATTACCACTAATCGCGATTAAAAACTTAATAAGTTACTATTCACCAAAAAATTATTTTAATCTCATTGAACCACATCTTACTTCTTAATGACAACCATGTTTGTCGGATTTTTGAAAATCAAAACACAATGATTGCAAAATTTCATTTAAACGGTAAATCAGTTTTTATAACTACCACTTAGTGGTTTCACTATTCATCAAAAATTGAAGTTTTTCAGAAAAATCCCAAAAATTCACCCTAAGATATATTTGATATTCTGAATTAAAAATGAAGTACGTTTTACAAAATTCAAAACATATAAGTCACATTAATTAATTTAATAATTAATTCCCGCTGTCATGACAAATAGCGTGTTTTATGAAACAATAAGTATCAAAAGATTGACACTAGTTTAAGTCTGATTTCAAAGTGAAATTGATTCCAACGACCACTATTGGATTTAATGGTAAAAATATTTTATAATTTCACTTTAAAACCAATTCAAAATATAATCTAATCATATAAATAAATTAGATTAAAAAGTGGTTTTGAATTAAAATACAATATTTTACACTATTCATTAAAAAAATGAACTTTATCGGAAAGATACCAAAAATTTACACAAAGTAAATTTTGATGTCCCGATTCGTAATAAGAGTTTTATTTGGTCCAAAATAATGTTTAAGAGTGAACAAAACTATATTTAATGACGGTTCTCCATCAAAAGGTGATAAGTGAACCTTTAGTGAAAACTAGGGCATATACGCCTAAAATTGAATTCTTTCCGTATATTAAGCCTTTATCTTTTATTGTATAAATGTAAAAATATTTAAGAACATATATAATCATATTTTAGTTATTTATATCCATTCCCGCCATTACAACGGCTACATGTTAACTACCATTTAAAATAATATTATTTTATTATTAGAGTGCAACGTAAGATTCCTAAGAAACTCGTTGTTGCGTGTTGGGTATGCCATCGAGCATAGCGTCCCCTTTATAGTCATATTAATATTTTATTCACAAATATGGATAAATATGAAAATGTCATATTCCTTATTTACCTGGGGTGTTACATCCTTCCCCCCTTTTGGGAATTGCATCCTCGCAATTTTAAAATTGCGCTTGGAAACATCCTTGAACGTCCCACATCGGAACAAGAGTCGATAAAACAATCACTTTAAAATAAATAAAGATAAGCACAAAGGTCACCCGAGTTAACCCATACTAGGATTCTAAGTATGAAAATATGGACATGGAGGAGAAAACATAGGGTCATGTTCCGATGGAGAGTGATAGAAAACATGTTTAGGAGAAAGTTAACAATAAGAAAATCACAAACTTGTGATGGGATAAACGGTGTTGGGTTCCCCAATAGGAAAAGTTAATAGACAAAATTTTTGTATTAAGTTACTTTTTATTGAGGAATTTATTCATAAGGAAGCATAATCACTTATCATGTTGACTTTCACCTTTTACTAGATTCCTTAGTCAAACTAATATTTTTTCCAAAAGATGAGTATTTAGGGAGACTTGTTCGCATTAAGAGTACTATAATCAACTTCTAGAGAATCACCTAATCCCCAAAAGAGAACTATATACATCCCATGTATTTAGGATTTAACCAAAACCAAAACCAAAAAGGTTAGTAAAAGATCAGATAATCCAGAAAAGGATAACCCCTTATAAAAAGAAAATCTATTCTTAATCTCCAAAATTTTTCCAACAAAACCCAAAGTTCAACGAGGACCATCCGATAAACAATTTGTCCATAAAATTCTACAAAGTAAACCAATATAAGATTGAAACCCAAATATTTGAAGGATTTAGTCACATAGTCTTCCAAGTTAAATCGTAACATTTATCTCCAAACAACATCAGTTGCTCCTAAAGTCTCACATTGAAAAGTAATTATCCTAATCACATATCCTCCAAAATCAACTTACTCTTAATTCATAAAATCATATAACTAAAAATAATCAGTCAAACTAACCAGGGAATTCACGTAGTCTAGTGGTAGGCGATAAATACCAGTCGCACTTTGGTTGTGGGTTCGATTCCCACAGCATTGTCCGACGCGACGGGTTGTCACACGGTCTGCGTGTTGTCCTTTTTCCAAAACTATATAATTCGCAAAAATCATTACCCAAAAATGGATAAAATCATCAAAAATAACCATAACATAATTTAACCTCAATTTTATCTCATGCCTTTCACTTCAATCATAACATATGGTAACCCATAATTACCTCAAAAGTAAGGATCATATAAACCCAAATGGTTCTTTATAACTATGTCCACAAAAGAAAAGATAACTCTTACTTGAATAAAATTTGCCTATATTAATCATCAGGGTTACACATAATATAAAAAGTCTTCTAATGTAATCCCATCATCAAAAGAGACTTAATACTCTTAATAATTTCACCCTAACTCTTGAAGCCCTTATATATTGACATCTTACTCATTAAACATTCTTCATGATCCATCATCCATTCCTTTCCAACTTATTCCGAAATACCTCTTTCCTACAAACAAAATCATGAATCATATCCTAAGATTCCAAAATAAGAAAACAATAGTCATGAAATAGTACATACCTTTGATTGGTCATTGTCAGTTTCTTCATCCTCAATCGGAATGGCATTAGGTATTGGTAAACGAATATTGGTACGCTCTTGGTGACCCCATTCACGAAACATCTTCATAGGACATGTGTTTGCATAATGACCATGCACACCACATTTAAGACATTCAATTGATCCCTCAGAAAGAACTTCTTTCTCTTTCCTAGAGTCAACTGGATGCTTCCTTTTTCCATGGCAGGTTCTTGCTTTATGACCTTCATTTCCACATCTATAGCATATTTCTGTCCCTTTGAAACATTTTCCTAGGTGTTTCTTTCCACATCTTTGACACATAGGTTTTTGAACACACTTACCTTTATGATTATTACCTGTACTTCCGTAGGGATTTGTTTCTTGAATATATGATGCCTTAGAGAAATCTCCAAGGTTTAGGTGGTCAATAATGACTCCAGATAGTTGGTTGAGGATAATCAAAAGAGTTCTCATTGCAGCTCCCATATCATTCAGTTGCTTGCTCAAAAAACTTTCACAGTTTCCTTCACATCCACTGTTACTTTGGTGCCTACTAGATCCCGCCATTTACTAAAACCAAAAAGGTCAGTGTGAGTATATCAACAAAACCATCATGTACTAATGAGTAAGATAGACAATAATATATACTTACTCATTCACTTTATCTAAAACTAAGACTCTTTCTGAAATCCTAACCATTATGGTAATTGTCAATTATGCTTAAAGAATACCCTAACCTCTAAAGTTATCTAAACCGACCTCTGATACCAACTATAAGGCCCCAGCCTTAAACCATACTTAAACTTGAGTTATTACAAGATTAAACATTGAGGATCTTTTCAGGTTTAGAGTTTTAGAGAATTAGATCATGAAACTTGCATTACATTCCACATTTAAACAAGGTGGTTACATAAAAGACAATATTCATTCTTCCCATCAATGGAAACCTATTTAAAATAAAACACGGATTCTTTATTGACACATCCTTGACACTATCGTCACATCATGTACCTTTCCCTTGATCTGTGAAAAGAATTTCAAAAACATGGGATGAGCATAAAAAGCTCAGTAAGGGTTATAAAAATATGGAAAGGAAACATGAGTTCATATATACATAAGAATGAAATCATACTTTACCCATAAAACATAGGCATATCAGATCATGAATAAAACATAAGACATAAAGGTAATTTGAGACATTCATAACATTCTTACATAGGGAGTAACCCTCTTGGTTACGTTTGGAATACCCATCATAGTATATTCCCTAAATCTCTTCGGAGAAACCTTAACGTTTCACTCCTTCGCGTTACCCAATGCATTGGAGAGCTATATCGGGCTCACCCGCCCTTAGTTTATCACGGAACCACCTGTTCTTCATAACAATGCCCAAGAACCATAACATAATCGTATCACATAAACATGAATAAAGGAAACGTAACATTTCCACATTTCAATCACAATATAACATTTTAGGATATTGAAATAATGAATCCATTCAAAAAGAAACCATTTCCAAAACCATTTAAAACATTTAAATAAGAGATTTTTGAATCAAAGTTTCCCATACCACCTTGAAGCTTTTAACATTTTAAACCATTAATATCCATATAAATAAATCCTTAAAACCATTTTGAAAACATGGATATTAATAAGAACAAATAATTAAAACATTTAAAATGATATTTTGGTTAAAGGGGTTTTACCAAAATTAGAGACACTTGAATACAATAATCGAGGAATAACATTTAGTCAGAACTTTATAATATCATGAGAATAAAAGGATTCATGATATAATACTCCAAAGGACAGTATATACACCATATAAGAGTGAATTGGTGCATAACAACAATGAACCCTCAATAGAAATGTCAAATGTGATGAAATCCCTTATAAAGAAAGTATCCTTAAATTAAGGACAAATAAATCTCAAAAATATGTGTTAAAAATATATATACACCCAATATAAGTGGATATTAAGTGTAAAACAATAAAAGGTCATTCACACATATTCGATGGATGACATATTCAATGACTACAAGTTGAACCCAACGAAATCGAAATTGGGTTAAAAAGTTCCCTTGACAGCCTAACGGCATCACATCAAAATGAGTTGATGAGAGATAAAAAGTGTATCTCATTACTTGGACATAAAATTTACATCAATAATGATGTATGAGAACATATCCCAACATAAAAATATGTAAATTAAAAGACCCAATAAAAGATGTCTTTTAAAAAAAGGAGGGTGAAAGGTTCCCTTACCGACTTGGGTATCTTTCAAAACATACACCCCAAGAAAGAAAGACAACAGGTCATTGATGTAAATACTCATAAACGAAAGTATATTACAAAAAGAGTAGAATAATGGACAGTAAATACACCACTCAATGGAATTTGTGGCGAATGTAGCATAAATCTCATGGGAATAAAAGTGAGATGAAAAATCCCTTACGAAAACTTGGCAGCCTAACGGCGCCACATAAAACTTCCGAATATGGATTGATGAGATAAAATAGAGTATCCCATCATATTAAAATAGAATTTACAGCAAGTGGAATATAAAAGAAAATCCCCCGACATTGCAAGGAGGAGTTTAAAAGAAGTGACATAAAGGAGAGTACTTAAAAAGAAAGAGAGAGGTTAGATCTCTTACAAAAGTTCGGCAGCCTAACGGCGCCACTCAAAACTTCCAAAATGGATTGAAGAGAGAGAATAGGGTCTCTCATCTCATGAACATAAAAATTACAGTAAATGTAATATAAAAGAACATCCCAATCATAAGAAAGATGAGCTTAAAATAAATGACATAAAAGAGTGTACTTAAAAAGAATGAGAGTTGTAGGATCCCTTACCTCGGGTCCGACTTGACTCGATCGTTCTTTAATCTCCTGAATAATAAAATTGAGTTAATTTCTAATTCCTTAAGAACCTTTTTCAAGTTCATTATTACTTTTATAACACTTATTACCATGTCATAAACATTATGTAATCATTTAAGTTAATAATATTTGTTTTTCCGATATTTGGTTCTTAAGTCGAAAGTGGACTTCTTACAATTACATGTTGTTCGTGTGGCCAAATGTTTATTATATCCAGAATTGTATTAATTATGTAGATATCATATATGTCATATATATCCAGTACATGAATGCATTTATAACATTACATAATCATTTAGAGTTAAGAAATGAAATGCACCGTTCATGGAGACGGTAAGCCGTACGTACGCATGAACGCTACTTTCATTTCTATTTCGTATTTTATATAATGGAATAATAATGATATAAAGGTATATTATAATTCCAGTATAATATCATATATAATATCATATTTCCATCCTTTATACATCCCACATATGGTATTTAACGAATCAAATCACTTTGAGGGGGCGGTAGTCCGCACTTCCTTAAATGAAGATATCGCGTATACCCATAATGGAAGCCATAAAGGTAAGACAAAAATGAAAAATACAGAAGCATAAATAAAACATAAACATATTATATATCATATATAAAAATAGTGACATCATAATGGCCACCTTTAATGGTGTTAAATGAGTATTGAACAATCATCGTTTCGGGAGGCAGAATTTCACCATCCACGGAAACTGTATGTTCTTTAACCATTTGATGTAGTTGTGTGAGGGTGTAGCTCGAATAAATCTTATAACAACATCCTAGTATATTGAAGATACTGGTTTTTTTACAAAATAAGTAAATAAAAAGAGTTTAGGGGGTTGGAGAAGCAAAATAAAACAAATGAACATGAGAGAATGAATTACCTTTAAAAGTGTAACTCCTTTTGATTTGAGCCTAAAGGCTCACTTTGAAAGGATTCTGCCCAAAGAGAATCCTCTAGGATGAGGAGAGGGATGTGTAGAGAGTAAATGGGCAGGGGTTGGCCGAGACAAAGTCTTGAGGAGTGTGTTAAATGAGGTAGAGGTGGGGGCCTTTTATAAGAGGACAGGAGGGGTACTTTTGGAAAGTAAAGAAATATTACTTTATTTGAAAATGTGTATCGGTTTCAAAAGGTCCCACATTGATATAATTCGTGGATAAGGTGATAAGTCATCGAAATACACTCATCCAATAAGTTTTTGACATGTGTAGTTCATAGATTTTACATTATCTTTCTATTTTATTTAAATCGTGAAATAATGATGTCATCGCTGCATCATTATTATGTCATAAATAATTTAATTTATTTAATGTCTAAAAATTATAAAAGAAATACTATGATGTAGGAAATATTTTTATATTTCCAATGAATATTTATAATAAAAAATATGACTTGTATAACCCCACTTAAAAATTGTTTTAGTAAAACATATCATGTTTGTGTCAATTTTACTTTTACATTAAATAAAATGTTATTTATGTCATTTCCCAAACAAAGTGGATCCATGGGGTCCCCAAGTTGACCCATGGATTGTCTTGGTCGGCCATGATACAACCAATGAGGGTAAGACATGTTTCAAGCTCATCTCATTTTATTAAAGCATTATTTTTACCTTAAACTACACTAATTACCACTAATCGCGATTAAAAACTTAATAAGTTACTATTCACCAAAAAATTATTTTAATCTCATTGAACCAAATTTTACTTCTTAATTACAACCATGTATGTCGGATTTTTGAAAATCAAAACACAATTATTGCAAAATTTCATTTAAATGGTAAATCAGTTTTTATAAGTACCACTTAGTGGTTTCACTATTCATCAAAAATTGAAGTTTTTCAGAAAAATCCCAAAAATTCACCCTAAGATATATTTGATATTCTGAATTCAAAAATGAATTCCATTTTACAAAATTCAAAACATATAAGTCACATTAATTAATTTAATAATTAATTCCCGCTGTCATGACAAATAGCGTGTTTTATGAAACAATAAGTATCAAAAGATTGACACTAGTTTAAGTCTGATTTCAAAGTGAAATTGATTCCAACAACCACTATTGGATTTAATGGTAAAAATATTTTTTAATTTCACTTTAAAACCAATTCAAAATATAATCTAATCATATAAATAAATTAGATTAAAAAGTGGTTTTGAATTAAAATACAGTATTTTACACTATTCATTAAAAAATGAACTTTATCGGAAAGATACCAAAAATTTACACAAAGTAAATTTTGATGTCCCGATTCTTAATAAGAGTTTTATTTGGTCCAAAAGAATGTTTAAGAGTGAACAAAACTATATTTAATGACTGTTCTCCATCAAAAGGTTATAAGTGAACCTTTAGTGAAAACTAGGGCATATACTCCTAAAATTGAATTCTTTCCATATTTTAAGCCTTTATCTTTTATTGTATAAATGTAAAAATATTTAAGAACATATATAATCATATTTTAGTTATTTCTATCCATTCCCACCATTACAACGGCTACATGTTAACTACCATTTAAAATAATATTATTTTATTATTAGAGTGCAACGTAAGATTCCTAAGAAACTCGTTGTTGCGTGTTGGGTACGCCATCGAGCATAGCGTCCCCTTTAAAGTCATATTAATATTTTATTCAAAAATATGGATAAATATGAAAATGTCATATTCTTTATTTACCTGGGGTGTTACAGAATCTCCCTGGTAAATTCATGAAGGGGATGCAAGTTTATTATAAATGTGGAGAAAAAGGACAATTTTTTTTTATTTCAATGGAAAGAAAAAGGTTTCCAATATACAATGCTTCAACTGCTAAGAGATAAAACACTATGTGAATCAATGTCACAAGTGTCAAAGGAATATCCAACAAATGATGTTTCTAGAAAATGATCATGTAATGATACTACCAAAGATGAAGTGGAATGATTAATATGCCTCTTCAAGAATTATTTCATTTGAAAAAAAATTCAATAATGTACCAGTTATAAAAATTATGGAATATACGAAGATTCTACTGTAGTACTATTTCATTATGTATTTGATGTCGTATGATGAATTTTACCAAGGATAAGAGACTCACGAGAATGTTAATATCTGGGGAAAGTCTATTGTTGTGGGAAAGACAACCCTAAATATATTTCTCATGATTAAGATAATGATGAATAAATTATTGATTTGGATAATTACTGACTACCTAAAAACTGAATATTGACTTATCAACAAGTCGTCTATGATATCATTCAACGAGTTTACAACTTTTTTTATATAAGTAATATATACAATAGAACATGTAAGGATGAATTCATGTTTCCAATAAGGTTTTACGGTAATTTATTTATGAACACATTTAAATAGGACACATGAGGAGGATATTCACATTTTTGGAATGTAAAAATTTAGGATTTCTTCATGTTAATTAATGGAAAATAATGTATCATATGCATTGAACAAGATAGATCAAGGAGTTATAAACAAATGAGGATTTTTAAGGATCTATATAGCATGGATGGATATGATAATGATTCTAAAGTATTGGATCAATATTTTATATAATGTTTTACCATTTAGTAATGGTTTAATTTGATCATTGTACATCCCTGTAGAGGTTGATGTATTACTTCACAATATGGCACAACATTTGGTAAGTGATGAAGTATACACAGTTCAAGGTAAATTCAAAGGATATGTTTTTTTATACACTAATGAAGTTGAATAATTCCCAAACTCTTGGAAAAAAGTCCTAAATTAAAATGTTTTCATATTATCATATTTTTTTCCCGATATCAATGATATTTTTAATAACTATAGTTTATGGTTTTTTGGTAATGATATTTTATCTAAGCATGTTCTCTATCTCTTTCCATCAGAACATGATGGCTTGATTATTCTTCAATGATAATGTTTTCCAATTAGAATGTGTTTTTATTTAATGTCTGGTGAATTTCCATTCCCCTATTATTGGGAGGGTATTTAAACCTAATTCCTAATATGGGATTCCAATAAGGTAATTTTCAAGTATCAACCATTAACTTTTGAAATTCAAATTCAAATTTTGAGGATGCAATTTCAGTAATGAGGGGAGAGTATAAAACCAAAATTATTTATAAATAAATTTAATATTGAAATCATTAGACACCGAGTCTATAAAAAACACCACATTAATATAATCTATCTAGAAAACATAATTGTTTCTCCTCTCTCATTTGAATTTTGATAAACTGATAAAAACTACTGTGTTTAGTAAGGTAGTTCGAATCTGATAGGATCAACTTAAATTTTTTTGGAAATAGTGATATACACATATTAATAGTATTATTACCATTAAAAATAGTAAATCAAATTATTATTTTCTTTTAATAAGGTTATAAGATAATAAGATATTTATTAATTTTTCAGGGTGATACAAAATGAATTTTATTTTCAATATAGTTATTTTAAAATAAATTATGATTTTATTTAGAAATTAAAATAATTATATTTAGAAAAATATTATCAAAAAATGTTGTTAATTTTATGATTCTGAACATCGATATTAGTTTACCCAGAATTTATGAGAATTTTGTAAAATACTTTAGCTTTTTGTGAATAGTAAAAATATAGTTTTGAGTTTTCAGTATGTTTAAGAACATCATAATGATGTAATAATTAATATTAAATGCTGGTTTACTTATGTACATTAAAATATGATATGAGGAATCCCAATTATCCAACACCATAGGAAATACCATGGGGTTTCAAAGACCACTAATGATGTATCATTTGAAATTAATAAAAAAACTCCCTCTCTTCTACTATAAATACAAGCCCATTCCTTCGTTTTCATTCAATCCTACTTCATCATCCTCAATGCTCTTGTAGATTTTCCACCCAAGGTTTCCTCAATCCACCAGGGTCTCCTACAGAGTGTTTTTGGAGTTACTCTATAAGGTAATGGAATCTATCACCTTCTCTTTTTCAAGAAATATTTTTTATGTTATAGTCTTTTAATTTCAATTGGATTATGTTAGGATATATCATTCCATATACCCCTCAATATACAATTTAATTAATAATTTTGATAGAACCATTTTGATCACATCAATATATTTTATGAATTTTTATGTTAGGACATTAGGCTACCGAATTTTTGTAAGGGACGTCTCAACTTTTCTTGTATTTTGAGTTCTATACTTTCTTTTTTTATTTCCTCACCTACATTCATGAAAAATTTATGATAACTCCAATACCTTTTCTGTAATAGAATTTTGTTGTTGTTATGGAATAACTAATCATCTAAGTTCTTTTCCCCTTCATTTATTCTAAAAATTCAAACAAAATTCGATATGTGTTAATTTATCACATTTAATGAGGAAGAGTTTTAAATTTCTATTACCATATTCAATTCAGGCCATGGAACCATTTGAATATTTGAACTGGACTATAATATATTAATTATATGTTATTTAATGTTTTTTGAATCTTTTGGTACACATGATGTTAATTTATTAATCACAATGAATTTGATGTGATCATAAACCTCCCATTAACCCAAGCAATTATCATTAATGTTTTTTAAAATGATTCATATTCAATCCCAATAAACTAATGAATTATATAAACCTGAAATATGCCAAATATTAAAAAATAAAATACAACTTCCATTCTTGGTATCCATTCTCATCTTTCATGTTTATCCTTACATGTATATAAGTAAACAGGTCATGGATACCCTGAAAGAAAATGTTCCTAAATAATAAAATTGAACCTCTTAAACCACTCAAGAAGGCCATGAATGAACTTAATAAGGCTCTAATAAATAAATTAAATAAATATGAGTTTATTTAAAAATTAATTAATGAATTTAATTTGGTTATCAAGGACACTAAGATCAAGTGAAGTACACCATTGGACTTAAGGTCAGGGTTTCTTCATCTCACATCCAATTTTATGAGATATTCTGTATAAAATACAACTACCCATGTATGGTGCATGTATACATCCCATTGATATTTTATATCATTAATATATTTATTTTATTGATATTAAATGTACCATTTTATGATTATTAATTTTGGGGAATACGAATCAATTGAATACAAGTTTTTTTTATATTCTTCTAGATCATCCCTTTTCATTCGGGATGCACTTATTCTCCACTCACCTCAGATAAATTATTATTTATTCTTATTAACTCCTCATAAATTCTATGTGAATATTATATATATGTGTAAAAATATTAATACTTATTTATTTAGGGGGAGTTACATGTTTTAAAAGAATCTTTCAAAAAAATTGTTTGGAAATGCTAGCATAATTCAATGAACATCTTGAATTCTTACCTATATTGAAGGACACTATATATTATATTTAAGCCATATTTATCTTTATAAAATAAAAATATTTATCCATAAAAATATACTTTAGTTACTTTATTTTTTTATGAATGAAAAAAATTCTTTAAAATCCTTTAATATTATTCTTTAACAACACTAAAATGTTTTACTTCTAAAGCTTCATTAAAAAACATTTTACATGATTTTACTTTAGTGGGACATCATTTATGCCTCAAATATAACTTAATTTTTCTCTACTTTTCTTTTCTAGGATATACATGTTTACAAATCTAATTTCATGACAAATAGAAATTATTTTCCAAAAGAACCCTTCATTACAATGTAAAAATGATTTCTCTGACCACACAATAACATTTTGCAGATACATTCCTAGTTCACAAAATATTTATTGCATTCGGTATATGTAATTCCATTTGGTATATCATATTAGCAGTCTCCTTATTCTCATGATATTATAAGGGATTATGATTTGAGTTTTTCAATGTTGTATGTGACACTTTGGAATGTTAAAGTATTTTTTTCTGAAGATATTTTCCATGGTATCATTTAGATGTATCTTAATTTATGTCAATATCATTGGTGAATATTTTCATTCCTTGTGGTGTATCTCTTATGATATCATCTAATATATAATTTTGAAGGGGTTTTGATAAGTTTGACTATGGAACTTATGTCTTGATACCATTCACCACATTACTATGAATGGTTAGGTCTTCAGTTTCTTGATTGGGTAATGTTATTTACATTTCATATATTAGTTTCAATATGACTCTATATATTGATTATGTTCCCCCCATTAATATGAGGAATTAATTATACTTATTAAGTAACAGGTGGGGCCCGTGATAGCCCCTCGATGCATCAATAGGACTCATGAGACAAACTAGTGTCTTGGCATGTGACCTTGACAAACTGGTTATTTATGGTATCACCATGAGTACTTGACATTATAGTTATGATGTCTGGAATTTTTTATTCCCTCATTATAAAACACGTAATTGAAAGTTCATGAGGTTATTCGACTTGTGGAATACCCATGATTATGATTTATTATGGAATTATTTAACCATCTCTTATTCATTCCATAATGTGTTCAAGTTTATTTTAAAAGGCATGTTTTTTAGTTATTCACCATTCCTAATGTTTATGTTTATAAAATATTCTTCTGTATTTATTACCCTTACTGAGCATTTTAGATCACCCCTTTCTTCTGTTTCATTTTTCCAGGACATGAATAGGTATACTATGAATGACATACAGGGATACCAGAGGAGTTATGGATGTTGTCAATGGAATTTCTATATTGGTTTTCCTTCGAAGTTGTAATACTGAACATATATATGTATCTAGGTTTCTAAAAATACTAAACTATTCGTTCCTTCATGATACAATCTTCATGTAATCTTGCCAATGTAATGAATTATGGAACTGACACTGGGTAAATGGGGTCAGGTCTTTACAAGGGGAATTCAACAAAAGTGTTATGAGGTAAATAGTGAGTTGTCAATAAAAAATTTAAAAGGAAGTGTTACTGGAAAAGAGTGATTGTAGAAATTCATTTTTCTACTAAAACTAGTGAATAATATTGTATTTATGTATAACTGAAACATGTTCAGCATATTCTCATTGGACTAGTATTTAGTGGCGATCCAAGAAAAATATCTATGTTGTCTTGCTACATGTGAATGTTTAAATTACTACACATTAAAATCAGACATTTTTTAAAAGGTTCCTACCAATGTGGAAACAAGATCTATCATGTGAGAATAAAAATTTTACATCCTAATCCACTCCTCCCCTCTTAGGGTGTTCTAGGGTCCTTCCAAAATTACCCAAAAAAACATTCTGGACTAGGAGCACTATCCTAGTTAAGCATATTTATTTTCTATCACACATCTTATTCACTTGAGTTTCTCCCAATGAATTCATTATCTTGGGAGGATATTACCTCAGGGATGGAGTTAAAGAGCTCTAACTTCCCACAAGGGTACACATATTATAACCTTAGGTTATTATCATAATAAAAGTAAGTAAATTAGGAAAAAACCATACCCCCCATTACCTTTGGGTCATTAGAGAAGTAACCATCCTCAAGCCTAATGTTTTGAGTCCTTACAAGATGTGTCACCTTGAGGAAGGCATGAAATAAATAGGTTTTGTGGACACCCTCCTTGATCTGAGTAAAATCGGATCATTTGTATAACCTCTTATCATGCTCAGGTAACAACTCGTTAAACTATATTTTGAGTCATCCAAGGGAGGTGAAGGTTTCATTATCCCATACATCCCTCAATAGAGTTTCTAGTCCCTAAATCATGACTTTTGAAATGTATAGGTTATGATGATCCATGGAAAGAGAGATGGACCAGGATGCCAAAACATTTATCATCCACTGATGTGTTTTGTGTATATTGATCCCTAGTCTTCCTTGAATGGGTTTCTCCAATGACTCAATAACTATTCAATGATAGGATTGTTGTTGTGGACAATACATGGAGAAGAAGAATAATCCCCTCCAATGTTTACAGATATTTAGATTAATAAAAAAGTTTGGGTGTTTAAATATCATGTGAACTAGGTAAAGAACGTCTGCATTGGCAATTCAATAGTTATCATGGAGGTTGTCTATGCACTTATTTAACCAACACGACATTCTCTGATTTTCTCTCTTATTATTACACCATGTGAACTTTTAACCTTGGAAACCATGGTCAAGAAGGACCTATTATGTAGAAAAATATTAGAACCTAGATATTTCCTTGTGAAAGATAAAGTTTTCACCCTCTTCTCACGTGTTTCCATAATCATGTTGAAGTCACCTTAGACTAGACATTCCAAAGATCATAGGTTTATGGATTCCAAATCCCTTTAGATTTTACCTCTAACATTTAGAACACATTTAATGTAGGGAAATAAGAAGAGATAGTCCATATTATTGAAGCTTATTTTCACCAATAAGTGTGAAGAATTTCACCAATAAATGTGGATTAGATATATTGGTTAACTTGCGCATTATTTCATTGTGTATTTCATCTATCTTACAATCTAGTGTTTAATGCATTAATAAAAAACATTAACCATAAGAATCACTTTATATGATGTTTATTGGAATATAATGTTTTAATGATATATAATATTAATTTTTAGTAGAATCATATAAATTTGTTTAAAAAGTTGATTGATTAAAAATATATTAGGCTACATTAGGCATCAATGGGACAAGGATGATCAGACATAGTGGTTAACATGGAATGCAAGTGTTGACACCCAAAAAAAGAATTTGAATGTATATAATGGAATTAATACTAATAGTATGAGAATTATATTCTCCACATAATGAAGTAAGAGGGGGTTTCTATGATCGCAAGGATTGTGTAACCTTTCAAAAGACATGTGATCACATAACCATAAAGAGTTCATGTGAAAGGGACATGTGTAGTGAATGGCCTATGGGATATCACTTGGATCACCTTTGACAAGACATTCTCTTCTTTCAAAGGCATCCAATAAACTCCTTGATTGTGTAGTGACTACTCAATGAGCTTCCCTAAGTCACACAACTTTTCTGGTGGTAGGCACCAAACAATCATCCAGAAATTATTGTAAAATAATAAGAGAAATATGAAAAAGGAGAAAGACTTATCAGTTTTAAATATTCTTTTGATGCACCCTTGTAGTTCGAAAGACAACTCAGAAGCCCAAACTATATGCCTGACATGTTATGAATGATCCCAATTTCATGTCACCCTCTACAAGAGAAGGTATTTAAACATGTCTATGTGGTTTTTTACTCCCATATAGATCCAAGGAAAATTTTAAAGTATTCCATTATAGTACTCTTGCATTTGCACATAACACTTTATTGGCCATGAAACACATCACTGATGGTGAGAATGAATTTCTTTGATAACATTATTATTATTTTGTGATATCCCCATACTATATGAAATAATGGATTAATTAAAGTGTAAAATAAGGGTGATTCTTGTGGTGTGAGGATATGGTGATCATACAGGAGAGGTTATGCACCCCATGAAATATCAATTTATCCTAAGGATGAACCTTCGACACGTCATCCAAATCCCATGTAATCCCCCTTGACATAATGACTTTGTTTCGAGAATGATCCCAAACAAGTGGCCTTTGTATTACAAAGAACCCAAGATAAGGAATCTAATATGATGAGAAATATTTTTAACTAGGATCTTAATCTCCCAAAGTCCAATATATGTAATGGTTTGACCTTGAAAAATAACCTTGGTAAGTCCACATGGTTATGAAATATCCATTTATTGGCTTGGGACCATTAAAAAGCGCCAAGGTGAAACATTCTCACAATTGCTGAAAATCAAGTGATTCCCCTAAGATGACTTATGATAGGATTTTGTTTTGCATGTGAAAAAAAATCCCTCCACAAACTGTATCTCAAATATTAAATATATGTGCCATGGAATTTAGTGTATACCTGAGGTGGAGAGCCCTATAAAAACATCCCCTCATCATAAAAAATGAATCTTTGTATATACACATCGGTGTATCCATGCATCCACGACTGATATCCTATGGATATAATTTCTCAGATTTTCCAATCCCGAATCACAAAGTATTATTGCTATGTAATATATATGGAAAAAAATCAGCGATCAAGAGGAATGAATAGAAAATTATTTTGAATAATAAATATAATTGTAGGACATCTCGCATGTTTGGAAGATTATCTGAAGGAGGAACCACAAATCTACTAAAACTCACACAACATACAAATTGAAACAATATAAGGAATATATACAGTAAATTGTAGAATAAAGAATAAAAAATGAGATAATTATGAGAAAAAAATATAAGTTTATACTCATGCGCTTTTTATGAATCATCTATATCATAGGAAAATATTAAAAAACTTTTCCCAGGCTATGCGATGTACCCTTGACATGCCATTTAAATCATGTGATGTCCTATGTATACATAAAGGAAGTAATAAAAAACTCAATGGGCAAGCCACATAAGTCTCATTATGCCCTCTGAGCATGTCGTCCAGATCATGAAATATCCCCATTCATGTTTCCCAAATTATATGGCTACCCCAGTGTATTCCATATAGATTGTTCGATGTCCTTTGGGATTATCATCCAAATCTCACGACACCCTCCATGAATCTTTACTAGGTTATTGATAAAACTTGTATTTTTAAAATAGATCATATGAAATCCTCTAGATATGTTATCCAAATCATCCAAAGACCTCATTGAATAATAACCAGATCTTGTAGCACCCTCCAAGCATTTTAGTCTGGTATTGCGATGATAGCTAGACCAGTCATTCAGATCATGGAGTGTCATAAAAGATCATGTGACGAGCTCTTGAAATGTCATCCTAGATCATTTTAAAACATCTGTACAAGTCAATTGGATCATGATATTATCTTTGGATGTTTCCTCTATGCAACTAGTACATATCCATACATCCTTATGCATGTCAGGCAGACAACCACACATGTTAGGATGAAAATCGGGAAGGTTAGGTAGAAAACAAGGCGATGTTGATAATATTTCCTTGTACATGATGGCCTTATAAAATAGGAATATTGGGTTATCATTTATTTTTAGGCCCGATCAGTGGCATAATATGATATGTTCTGTGTAGTAGGGAATCCTTAGTGTGTAAGCCCTAATCAGCAGTATAATATGATATGTACCAATTAAAAGGGTAACCCCACTCTATAAGACCCATTCAATGTAATAATATGACATCTACCCAAAAAATGGAATCCTTAGTTTATAATTTCCATTAAATGACATGATATTACTTCACTAATATAAAATAAACCATAGTGTGTATGCCCATATCAACTGAACAATGAGAACTAAGATTCCCTCCACAATAAGGATACATTGGATTCCTTCCCAAGGCCCAAGATGAAAAACAAATATCTAAAGGTATATCCCATACCATAAGTCCCACATCCATAAACAATGATACAGATTACTTCATATACTTTATTTATCAGTTTGATAATAGTTCTCATTGGATCATGGAGTAGTAATGATTATATAATTCGCAACATGTGTCTCCACTATCCAGGGAAACCTCAGTGTGTAAGTACCAATCTATGGCATAATATGACATTCCCCACAAATAAAGAAACCTCAAGGTGTAATCCCTGATCAGTGGAATTATATGATATTTCTACCATAAAAGGGAAACCATAGTGTATAAGTCCTGATTAGCGACATGATATGACGACCCCAATATAAGGGTTATCTGAGTTTGTAAGCCCTAATCATTTGAAATAAGAGATATTTGATTCCTTCTATAATTAAGATATGTAGTATTCCTTTTCAATGTTCAATATCATATATATATATATATATAACCTATGTGCCTCAAAATATTTTCTTTTTATATGAAGTAAAATTTAATTGTTTTAACGAACTATGAGAACTATAATTCCTTATATAACTAGAATATGCATGAATCCTCATTGAGGTCTGAGCTCAAATATCGAACACCTAAATTCTTCCATTTATTAAATTTACATATGAAATTAAATTTCACTTTTTTAAGGAATTTTGTGGGTTTTTATTTTTGTTACAAAATAGGATATATAGTACTCTTCAAAATAGATCAATACCAGCTTCAAAATCTAAAATACCTCATCAAATGACAACAAATCCTAGAGTTCCTGGTTATATGTATTCAACAAATAATTATCTACCCACTAAAGGGAAATTTATGGAGAACCTCACATATATACATATGGATCTACTAATATGATTAGCCTTTGAAAATAAAATAATTTAACCTATGATCATTTTGATAGGGTAACTAATCATGTATCTTGATTAGGAAGAGATTCTCAAACATATCTGAAATCTATAAGAGATTATTAAAGTTGGAATAAATTCCCTCCCCCCAATCGGTCTTATGGGACATAAATCCCCTTATCTAAAAAAATTTGAGTTCCAATGTGTTGTTTATTTTAATACCATAAAGGACCACTTGCCTTTGTAAAAAGGCTAATACTTAGTTATAGATGTGATAACCATTGGATGTTTAAATTATGAAAAATAATTGTGATCATAATATGAATCATTTTATATTAAATTTATCCCCCAAAATCAACCATTGGGCCAAACCAAAATAATATCAGTTTTTTCTTCTCTGATGAAATAAAAATGATGGACCTAATGAAAACTCATTTAACTACGATATCTCATTAACAAGAAGAAAAGGGTAAGTTTACTAGTTCATGTCTAAATATTTGGTTCCGTTCATGTTGGTTTGAAATTGTATCTTTATAATGAAATAAAAATGGGGAACCTAACATGAAATCATTTAACTATGACATCTCAATCACAAGATGAAAATGATAGGCTTATCAATTCTTATTAGACCATTTTGTTAGTATCATGTGGGTGACAAGTTATATCTTTCCAATGAAACAAAAATGGAGAACCCAACATGAATATCTAAAATAAAAGAATGATCAATTTACAATTCATTAAGACATTTTTTCACATATCCTATAATTTTTTATTGAAATTTGAAATTATTCTTAAGGATGATCCTCTATAGTGAACATTCCCATGAAATAAGTCCATACTCGCGTTGACAAGTTCACACGAGCAGAATGGTAAGACTAGAAATGTCAATGAAAAATTGTGTTACCCTTGCATATCTGATTGACCATGTATCGTTCCTATGATTATGTACATATCAATTACTTTATTCCTTGTTTTCATCATTACTATGGATAATTCTCTCACAAACAACACCCAACCCAAGATAATTTCTTCATCCAACATCAATTGTGTAAAATCACTTATGGTTGCAACCCCTATGGGACATAGAATGACCTAAAATTCCTAAAACCAACAACATATGGTGTGAAATGCAATGTTATAAGAATATCATAGACATGGTACAATCTCAACCCTTGAGGATGCCCATGATTGTCTCCATACACTAAAACTGATGATTTCTCATCATTCAATGAAAGATGTACTAACGCCATTGACACTCATTAAAATATCCAAAAACTTCCGAAACATATCCCTAGAGCATGAAAATAACCACCTTCATTATCTGATGATGGAAGATAAAGGAGTCAAATATGTCTCCCTTCTAGTTTGGGGGCCGTAGAGGAGGGCTTCTATCAACCGTCATCCATAGAACTGTCCATCCAGTTACCTTCAGTCGACTACTAAGGGTGATAATTGACACAATAACCCCTATAATACCCATGAATAGGAAATAAGTAATTAACGTAAGGAATTTATATATCTATATAATAATTAGTGGATTGAAATACCCACAACCACTAATGACATCTTCTGGCATATTTTATCCATAACAAGGGATTTGGATCACATCCCTTCTCACTCAGATGAACTTTACCCAGATATTCATGTAACGATCAGGGGGATGCACATCTTCCTAACCTAATGAATGAATCATATTGACATATGTTTTTGAAAAATGATTAAAAAGAGTGATATTAACCCCACTTCAATAGAATATATTTTTCATTCCATTTTGGAGACACAAATTTATAGGCAAACATTCCTATGAAATGTTTTCCAATATTTCAATACAACTTAGTAATTGCTGAAGAACTTTATTGGCATATTATAGAACTGGTATAGACACAAGAACATGTGAATACTATTATCACTACAACTAGGGAATCAAAACACTCTTAACAATATAAACAAGTGGTTCCTTCACAGAAAACAAAAATTATTTCACCCGTCCAAGATGATTATCGACATATTTTGGTAATGGTTGAGGCATGGGATCATGATCATATTTCCATTACAATCAGGGATCACTAAGTGATACTAGATCATTCTTTAGGACGGGGGAATATTCTAATTGAAAATGACTATTTCAATATTCCAACATCCCAATATCAGACTCATATCCTTGCTCTGGACGTGGATCACCAAGTGAGAGTGGCACATGCTAGAGGAAATGTTTATATTCATTTAGAATAAGACTTATGGAATTCTCCAAAGGCTCAAGATTGGTCTCATATCCCCATTACAACTATATATAACCATGCGAGAGTAGAACATTTCTTAATATAGGGTCTTATCCTTATTGGTGAATCTTCCTAGAATATCTAATATATCAAATATTCTAGGCACATAATCCTACATTAGTTGATGAATGACTACACAAGTATCCTCTTAAGGCCATATAAGTGGTGGCTGATATACATTCTCCAATTTTGGTGGTAATTCCTTATATTTCTTTCGGGATTACATATTCAAAATAGGATCATATTCTCATTATATCCATGTATCACAAAGTAAAAGAGTTACATGTCTCGGGACAGGCTCATATTCATGTTGAGAAAGTCGAGCGACATACTCCAAAGGATCAGGATCATGCTCATATCCCTATTCTAACCTAGGATCACTAAATGAGAATGTCACATGCCTTGGGATAGTCTCATATTTCTTTCAATAATAAAGTAGCTCAATGGAATTTTCTAGTCACTTCTCAAAAGCTGGAACATACTCACTCGACACCAAGATGTTATTACAATGTCTAGTTGTCGTAATATAATAGTTCCATCACCATGTAATGTTTCAAAAGGGAGTACGGGGAATTCCATCCATGATGTAGACTGAGGTTCATATCTCTAATTTTCTCAATGCTATTTTTCTTATGGTTCTCTAATAGACTTTCGGAACACCCAAAGGGTTTTTGAAACTTTTACTGAAGAAGAAAGAAATCATTACCATGATAATCCTCTTCATAATAGTGTGAAGATGGATCACATGAACTATACTCATGAAATTTACCAATCGTTGTGATGATATCTCCCAGATATAAGGAAATTATCCCCTTTCTTAAATGCCTTTCTATAGAGAGGTGTTCAAAACCCATGATGTTTCTATGCAGAGGTGCATAAAAAATTCTCGTCAACTACATATAGTTTCCAATTATCTAAATCAACATACCACTATAGTTAGAAGGTGACCCCAATAATCACTTTTATGGTCAAACAATATGGTGGCATGTATGTATGATGAAGCAGAATATGACATTTAAATATAGAAAGAGTTGTCAGGAAACAACCTCCTCACTATGTTATGGACGCTTTCCACTACTAAT
Source organism: Viscum album (assembly GCA_963277665.1). Taxonomy (NCBI): domain Eukaryota; kingdom Viridiplantae; phylum Streptophyta; class Magnoliopsida; order Santalales; family Viscaceae; genus Viscum; species Viscum album. The sequence continues at coordinate 1,854,977,718 of OY728157.1, forward strand.
AATGAGACATTAGATGATATAGAGTAGGTATTCATGACATATCTTCACCAATATATATTATAATCCCATTAGTTATTGAATGATACACACCTCCCTTTTATAGGATTCAAGGTTCTCCTTCAGACCATCAGGACACAATGTTATCAGATACACCTAAACGATATCGCTATGGATGATGAACCAAAACCAGAAAAGCAATGTTAAAATTAATAAAACACATACCACCACTTCCTCACAACTCTTGAAAAACTCATATCTGAAGCCCCCTCATGAAGCTATATTCATGTATTGAAAAATAATGAAGAATTTAATTTTCCCACACCAATAAAAAAATAGATCCCCTCAAATATAATATCTGGTAATTTCATATCCTCTTGAAAAATCAGGGGCCCAAAAATTCATGATCCATTTGGCCTCTACAACGAAATTCCCCCACATTAATGGTGCCAATAACTCATATTTAGAGTAATTTTAATGCCAATAGTTCATTTAATTAGGCACCCCATGGTAGAACAAATTCATTTTTGAAAAGTAAGACAATGTTTTGATCAACCTAATCACATATCATGGAAACTGAATACCATCACGAGCGTCTATTTCACCCAACTTCTACATGAGAACATCTAAACAGCATCAAACTAGATGAAGTCGCATCTTCCATAATAGCTGCCCACGATAAAACCCAACCCACCAGGGTAGGGGAATATCTGCGATCATCTCTGTCCCTATGATCATAATTCCCAAATATGATCCAATACATGTTTTTAATAGTTTACAAAAATCCAAACCCACTAGTCTAGAGGATTTTATCATATCAATATTCATCACCATGATCATTTTCCCCCACATGGGTCCTGAAAAAATAAATGATGTTTCCAAGGCAGCCCAAACCCACTAGGATGGGAGAATTTATAACTCATTTCCCATCCTAGGAATCATCAAATCCAAGATTATAAGAATCCGATCCTCAAAAATAGGATCATGTAAATCCAAATATGGTCCCAAATATGATCATTCACATGGAGTTTTGGGAATTTTCAACATCATCATTATCACCACATCGGGATTCCCAATATGATAAGTTGGGAGGTAAATATTTATGGTTATAATATCTTCAATCCTCTCACTATAGGAAAACCTAGTACTGTTCGAGGCCTGTTTAGCAAACACAACCAAAACCTCAATTATGGTCACTACATAGAAGCCAAGATGAGATGAGTGTATGGTGAAGGCAATCAATCCCCAATTGGGTCGTAAGACAAATTGTTCTAATATGGAAAAGGATTTTCAAATTGACCCAAATATTGATAGTGAAGAATAATCATGTTATGCTAAAAGTAATGATACAACTAACATTTCATGATACACCTCTATGATTGTAATCACGATTAATAGAACATATATTGTGCATCAAGATGAAGATGAGTAATGACATAATATGAAAAACATACCCTAAAAGGAGGATCTAGATTCCCCATTACGGTTGTGTGTTCCCTGAACTATAAGAGGATCCAAAACCTAAAACATGTGAACATTGAGTGTCCACCTCTTTAGTGGAACACATAAAAGGATAAAGGGAAGGGTGTGTCTAAATCTGAATCGCCACCCTAGATATTTCATGTTCATTTTATGGAGGAACAGGTAGAAAAATATTAGAATTAGATATGAAATATTAGACAACTCAATGAAGAGATACACCGGGGAAACATTACCATGAAATATCATTTTAGAAAGAGGAAAATAATATTCCTACCAAACATATAAAATGATATTACATGCCTACAACTGTTGAATCTGAGCATCAGACCAGTTCCACATCCATGAATCGAGACTAAATAAATGAGGAAGTTTAAAATTATCGTGACATCCCCAATTACCATGTCAGACTCTCCCTCTATAGGGTAATCATTCACTATTCACATTAATTAATGATCATTAAGAGATGAGAATATTGCCACCTCATTAGTCCCCATAGTCTCTCTAATGATGAGAGGCATCTCATATAATAGTTCCATTGATATTTCTTAATTCTGCCAAGTTTCTATCAACTAAAATGGAATCCATGAAAGGGAGAAAATAAATTGTGCAGCCTAAAAGAAAATAAATATATCAAATGGGTGGATGAAAGGTTTCCTCCTACAAATTTTAGAAACCCTAACTTTTCTACCTTTGATAGTGTGGGTGACCCAAGACATCACTTAATACACATTTTATCCCAATGATATTCGATGTTGGGACCTAGGGATAAACATAAAGAATCATTGATGAGTTTTTTTTTTGTACAGACTCTGATATGACCATCATTTGTTTGGTAGACAATTCAATTAGATGTATTAGATAAACGATGGAAAGACCTTGGTTTCGAATTCATTTACCATTTCAACCATGTCCCCAAGAAAACAAAAATAGTTGACCTGAATAACTGTAATCAATATGAAAATTAGAGGGTGCCTATATTTATAACCATATGGAAAGGTCTAACATATTCGATCAACAACTATCCCTCAAAGGAAAAATTACTAGATCTTTATGCTGAGAATATTTTGAATAATATACAAAAAAATCTGATCATTGATGTATCGAGGTGGGTTTTATGAGTTTGCAAAAATTATCCCAATTTTTTTGAAGATTCCATTCAATGAACCTGAACTAAATTACATATCATGACTTCATAATAGGGGAAAAGGCTCAAAAAAGAATAAAATATCACTATTACACTAAAAACTAGAACCATTAACAATTTAACCACCTAAAAAATCCCCAAATTTCCCAATTACTCCTATAGAGTGGAAGAAACTAAAAAATATCCTTAAACTAGAAGCATGAAGACACCATGGTCATATGAGATTTGAGAAAAAATTGAATAAATCGTTATCCTTCTAAAATGAATTAGTTCACAACTATTTCCTTGTAACCATGAACAATAACCTACTCAAGACGGTATAGCCGTGGAATCCTAAAGAGGTAAATCTCACTGAACATCCTGACTACATCCCTTCCATATAGGATGGTTCATAACATCCAAGATTCCATTATCTGAAAAAATGTTTTCCAAAGCTGGGTTGATTCTGAATAGGCGATGCATTATAAATCTCAATTGTATGGGACCTACACAATTTCTTCCCAGTCAGAAAAGGAGGGTGAATAGCATAATGATTCAACAAGGGTTGGATAGAAATTTAACAAATAGATGAATTGAGAAGAAGTTTATTGATATTTAACCTTCCTAAGAGAACAACTTCTCAAACCTTTATCAGTTCCTATACTCTTGGATGTAACATCTGATATGCCACCCAAAGGTCAATGAAACCATCAGACATGGGAATTGTCTATATAAGAAGAGTCATATTCTACTATAACACATGCTCTGACACATTCAAATTTCATCCATATAACATCTGACGGTCAACCAACACCACACAAAACAAAATAATCATTTGATGAAGATCTCATATTATGATATGTTAAAATGATAAACATGGAATATACCTTATTCACTGATTAATATAAATCAATTTGTGAGTTCCCCTCACATAATTTGGGAATAATAAGTTATAAGCACATGAACTGAGGATACAGAGGAAAAAATATATGTGGTCAAATACAATATTTTGGTCTTTTCTCCATAGGAGACATATTTTCAACTATGACCCATGGTAAAGCTCTCCAATAATCCCAACAAATACATGGATGTGTTCTATAACCTTGATGTGGTTGTACGTGCCTAATCATCTTTCATGATCTCCGAGAAGGGTAAAGATTATATGTTCATTCCATAAAATGGGGGAGGCTGGTGTGACCTGTTCCACTGATAGTGGATAGTCCCCCAACCTCCACATAAGCACCAGACCTGTCTTAACTCAAATTCCTTATCTCCTAATCCACAAGATTAGGACAAACCCCACAAAATGAAGCCCCTTCCTCAGGCAAACAATTATGATATAGATGGGCGTTTTCCCCAACAAAATCTCAATTATGGTTGTGATAAAATGTTCAAAAGAACTTATAGGGGCACTTGTTAAATCCATCAAGACCGCACAAAAGTTCAAAAAAGTGGTTATTGTAGTTGATGTTTATTAGTTGGAGACCATACCATCATAATTACACATCACCATCTTGTTGAAAAAAATATTTTCAATAGGAGGTCATCCTTGGAAAAATAAGATACATATATGTTTTAGGCATACTAAATAATTTTTATTCCCAAAGGGATCTAATAAAAAATGGTTCTAGTATCAAACTCATCTTGATTCGAGCCCTCTTAGCTTAGGGATTCAGTGATGTGGATTATCCCCTACAAAGATAAACATTGAACGGTATAATAAGAATGCTCAAAGACCTCATGGGAAGATCATGATCAATGATCAGTTTAGGTATCTCACATAAAACACTGAATTTTTGGTTATCGAGTAAGAAAACAGATAAAATTCCATGCTTGGAAGGCCCAAGCTCCACAACCACATGGTGGTACCCTAAACACTCTTCCATTCTCTAAAATACACTATCAAATATGAATGTTTAGAGTACTACATAGGGATAATTCCCCCATTAATACATGTTAATACACATATAAGGAGGGATTTTTTTACAAAAGGGTAGTAAATTTTTTTTTATGATAATATGAAGGTTTCATCACCCAACAGTTGGAGACCACCCCTGTGAACCTCTGGTGTATGGTCAATAAAGACTATGTGATATCAATAAATCATGTTATGGATGTAGAATTGATCCCATGTGTTGAAGCCCCTTCTCCACCCTATGATAGTGTACATAAAAATAATCTCCATAATATCTCTAAAAAAATCAAGAAGTAGGGGCTGATAATGTATTTTCTCATGGACTCTCTCACCCTGATAGTGATTGATGGGCCCTAAAATTTCCATTTTCTAAAAATGACTCCACATAATTAAAGATGGAAGAAATGAAGATAACCCCAAGAACTCCCCTTAGTCATTCAAGGAAGGAATCTCCACCACGATTTTTGAGATTAGGTAGGTAAATTTGGGAACAGAAGAATACCTCCACCATAAAATGATCAGTGTCTCCATGCCTTTTGAGGATCAAGAGAGTTACATTTCATTTCTAAGGTGAAAATGATATGTGTTTTCTGGGAACAATATAGAAATGCCCAGAATGAATCTAGATGTGGCTATATATGATCCCAGCTTACCCAAAAAAAATCAAGGGTTCATGAAAAAAATAAGGGGACGCACCCCACTCATGTTACCAATTTAGAGGTTGAATATGCAAAATTTATCAAATACAACATTGTATGAGAAGTGAAATACCCCATATGTCTCTCCAAATTTGTCAATTTAATGAAAAATAAAGGGCATATGAGGGTCAACATAAATTTTAGAGACCTTAATTGACACTACCCAAACATTGAATTCCCATTTATAATCACATAAATATTGATTCATGTAGCTGCTAGCTTCCCGTCCCTATCCATCATCGATGAGTATACAAGGTATAATCAGATAATGATGAACATTAAAATGAATAATCCAATGACTTTAGAGGACCCTAGGGATTTTTTTATATCAGTTCATGACCTTTCAATTAATGAATTTTATATCTATATACCAACATTCCATACATCATATCTTAAATCCATTTTTGGGATTTATTTTCAAATGTTATGTTGTTGAACCAGTGGTCAAATCATGATAGTCATGTAATGACTTAGAGGATCTTTTAATAGTATTTGAAAAAATATGAGTACACAATCTAATGATTAATACATAAAAAATAACTTATGATGTAACATCATCAATGTTTCATGGATTTTGGAATTCCACCATGGTATTGAGACAATCCTATAAAATGAAAGTGTTATTTTAGAAGTATACCCCTCTATGAAATCAAATAAACGAGTGTAATCCAAGTCAAGTCACCCATATTAGCCATCCTTGTTTCCAAATCTCTCCCCTTCACTAAGATAATGAGGAATGGATTCCTCTACTGATGGGATGCTGATTTCCCAAAAGGCTTCTTGAGTGTGAAGTAGTATCTACTACATCCACCAGTCCTAATGCCATAAGTGTAAGTAAAGACACTCATCATATATCTAGCCACTATGGAGCGATCACTTGGTTCCCCCCTCACACAAAAAAAATGATTTCGAGAATGAGAACATTCTATACTATCATAAAAAAATTATACAAGGTGTTGAGACCCAATCCTCATATGTCGTGAGGAACTTCCATGTACTCATAATTGTAATGATAAATTTAAGGAATTACATGAATTACTCAAAAATTAACATGGACTCTCGTATTTATCCTCTTATATACATTCTTGGTCATCCCATGCAGACTAGGTGTTTTTACTGATGGGTTGTCATTGTATAATAGCATGACATCCAGGTCATGTTACACATGGTGGGGAAAGGGAATGACCTAGATGATTTAATCATAGATCATCCGACCCCAAAAAGTAAACAAGTGGAGATTTAAATTATATATGAGGAAGTTTTATATACCCATGACACTCCCAAGACTACAAATATGTATTTCTATTGTGCCACCAAAATTACTATTTGTAAAATGATGGAAAATAAAAAGCATAATCGGGTTGGAATATGGATTGTATTCATCTATATAGACATAGAATGTTTTAATTTATCATTTAAAATTTTTGAAATATTCATAAACAATGAGTCCAAATACCAAGCCCTCATCACTAGATTGGAACTGGCCCTATAGTTTCAGATAGAAAACATAAACATCAAAGGGGATTAATATCTACTAATAAAGTAGATCAATGTATAATATTACATCAAAAAGGAATATTTGTCCCCTATCTCTTAATATGATTGGGGTATGTTGGTAGAGTTATATTTGTATCCCACATTGCATCATGTTCCAAGATAATTCAGTGCTCTTGCCGAAGCGTGGACTAATGCAGCCACAATCCTAGATCACCCCAATCAGGAGGAAACAATCTACCATATCACAAACCATATAATTGTATCATCAATCATAATCAACAACATGGTAGAAATAAATTAGTTCATAACTTCCCCATATCATGATAAACTAATATCCACACCTATCTAGATGGATCCCATAATCAGTTATCTCAAAAGTGGAATCATACTAATAGATAGACACATATGGGAATAGATCTGGACCCCTGAAATGAATATTACTCTTTGTGATGGTCCGAATGAGCTAAAATAACTCTACAAGAGATTCAATGATCGAATACTCCTTATATTCATATTATAAGGATATATTTTTTCCTTCATGGATGATGTCCACACAAGATACTATAGATCCCATTAGTCTAGAACCAGTCTCTCACACCCAATTAGGTGTCTAGGCTACAACTGAAGAACAATGATACAATATTTTGTATAATTATCCATGAAAATTCATGCATGGATAATTCATGCAACCATAATCCATAAACACCCAAATATTCATAATATAGTTAAAAAAGCATGCCAATTCTCTGTATGGGGAATGGATGTTGGGGGGCCATACCTGAAAATCACAGATAAGAAATTAAAATACATCCTTATTTCTACCAACTTATTCTCCAAATGGGTTGAGGCAATATCACTCAATCATGTTGGGATGAAGAATATCATAAAAATATTAAATTCCCATATCACTATATAGTTTAGAGTCCCTCAATCAATATCAAAAGAGAATGACATTTTCATTTGCTCTATGGAGTTAATGAAATTGTACAAGGAGTACAACATCGAGTCCAATCACTCATCCCAATATCATGAAGTAGAAAATAAAAAAATAGAGGCCTTCAATAAGACACTATTAAATATACTAAAGAATATTGTGAATAAAGACAAGATGTCCTGGTTAGAAAAGGTCATCCGCGGTTTATGGGAAAACCATACCACCAAACGTATTATTTCATAAGAAACACCATACTCATTGTTGTATGAAAATTAGGTTGTTTTTTCTAAAGAGGACCAGTTAACCTCTCATTGAAGAGATATTTTGAGAAAACATTCGAATGAGGAGAAATCACAAAAGTGGTTGGATGATCTTAAGTGGCTCGATGGGAATTGGTTACATACATTGAAAAACATTGACATTTATCAGAATTAGATTATAGAGGCCTTCAATAAAAAGAAGTTCCTCCATTAGTTTATTCAGTGAGAATTAGTATTTTTTCATAGTACACTAATGATACATGGAATGAATCCTCCGAAGATGGAACCCAAATTGGAAGGGGCTAATATCGTATACAAGGTATATCATAATGAATACTAATCATTGAACACAATATATTTCGAACATTTCACACCCTCAAAATGATATATTTCCCAATAAATAATTTTCATTACTACAATCAAGAAACATCCATCTTGATAATATGACATTAAACTACATGGATGATGTCCTCATCACATGTCATTAAGATACAAGGATCCAAAATATTTTTTCCCACGTCAGGTGGCATTTTTCATTATTATATAATGTCAAACTATATGCCTAATGTATTTTCCATAAGTCACTAAACATCATAGATTTCTACAACATCTTATGGATTGGTTCTGATTCCAAATGATATATATAGGGACTCATAGATCTTATATTGTTGCCCATCCACTACATGATAAAAAATTCCTCTATTTATTATCTTAATTTCCTTTATTTATCAGGAGGAACTTTTTGCACTCCTTCTTTCTCACACTATACATATATAAAATGGGATTTGGGTATTTTTAAGTTCTTCCCCATGTGATGAAGGCATATAGTCTCACGATACATTTATCATGGTCCTGAATGAAAGACATTAAAAGAAACATAATGAGTCTTTGCCGCATCACGCTAAACTACATAGTTGATGTCTCTTAGATGACATAAAATTGAATATTCCTCTAGAAATCATCTGAGAGGAAAAAAAACATTGGTGTTGGTCTCCTAACACACCTACAATAACATAATACAAGTGTATTGATTCATGTTATCACAATATACACAATGAATCTTGGATCTCAAATCCTGGGATGAACTACAACATTAAATAGAAGTGATTCCGCTATCTAAATGTTGGTAAGACTAGTATATAGAGTTACTCATCCAAGCACTATGTGTGACATAGCTCTTATCATAATAGTATAATTAGTGACTCCTATATCACCCACCCCTATCTAGTCACAACAAATATACCTAAAATATTCCCCTCCCTATGTATGGGTTAGACCTATGTAGGGAGATCCTATTTAAGAACCCTGTGTGGATTGACTCATATTACCATGGGATATGTAGTGATGCCCAAACATCCATTATTTAGCCTAACTGCAACATTACCTTTTCACATCAGGGAACCCATATCATTTATATATTATTATAAACAAATTATTTTCTCATGAAATATGTGTCGGCTGATTTTTATCATCACATGATATGCAGTGACACCTGTATCTTCAATCCTAGGACCATATACAGTAATCAACAAGAAAAATTCCCCCTATGTGTGTGGTTATGTGTGTCTTGATTCCATTCCCAAAAAGATATGTAATGATGTGCATATCTTTGATTATCAGTTCCAATCATGATAAGGAACATATATGCCACATCCCATTGTATGGGATAAGAAGTCACATGGAACACCCATTTGAACATCTTTTCCTCATGAAGTAAAACTACATAGAAAATGTTTTAGTCACATAACATTAAAACTGTAAAAAAAATACTTCCACAGTACATGATATTAAAATGTGAAGGCCATTAACCATATCCACTACTTATAAAGGGGGAAAAATCCCTACCCCAATCAATCTGATAATGGGGGGCTTCTATCATCTTTTAAACCCCTCATCCAATCAATCATACATCATGATTTGAGAACGTCATGTATTCTCAACCCTTACATGAACCTTGGAAAGGGAAATGGAAATCTATATTTCAATTTTCTATCAATGGATATGGGATGAGACTTTCCCACTATAGACATCATAGACCTATATAAAAAGATTTATTATTGTTGTGATCTTGATTCCACTATGGAAAACCCAAAACACGGTGGATTTCTATTTTATTCCTAGTGTTATTTTTCCATACCATTATGCATGGAATGATAATCATGATCCAAGATTTATAAACTTTTCATACCCCACTTAGAAGGATTTCAAATCACCCTTGACCCTCGTTATCCTAAATAGGATATTGCGTGACATTCCCCTCAATTTAGGTCTATTTGAATCATGAACATAAAGTATTTTCACTTCGGTCAAAGCTGCATGACATTAAACAATAGCTTTTGATATTCTAAATTGCAATACTTTAAACAGCTAATGAAATAGAAAAAAAACATTTCATAAAGAAAACCCACAAATGGTGATCAGACAAATGGTCAAGTGTTTCCTCTATAAACACTTCATATATAGAGGTTATAAAATTCATAGTGTGAAAATAAATATGGAATAAGGCTCATAGGTAACACTTTTTTCTCCCATGTAAAATCCATGATATTCTTTCTAGAGCTACTTGTCTAGGATAAATGTAGGGTAATTTTTTTCACATATCCTTGTAGTGATCACATGTTCACTTGGTAATGAAAAAACTTTTAGGTTGCTTAAACCCTTCATGGATATTACACTTCCAATAAATCACACTTCATGATTTGAGCACCTTGATTCACCAAAAACCTTCCTTGGCCATTGGAAAAGGACACCCTTCTTCTAGAAACACTTTGGTTGACTATGAATATTTTCCTATGGCTCCGGAATATATGCCTATGGTCATCAACAAAATTTTTATCTTTTAAAAAAATGGAATTATGATCCTTGTGATCCTAACATCATCTTGGAAGAACTCAACACCTTATAGTGTTCTGGTACATTCACTACATGATTTCCCCATATCATCATCATGCCCCGATCACTTTTTACCATGACTTACAATCATCATAACCAGAATATTAAAATGGATTCAACATCATCGATGAAAAATCACTTTTTTTTGAATCGTTTCCCAAATAAAAAATATTACACACTAGTAATAATGTTTTTGAAGGTCTAAAAATTATGAATCAAAACTATAGGACATAGGTTCTAACCATCACAATCTAAGTGTTAAATTCCTTGAGGGTTCCATAATCCTTCTTGGATATCATTTTCTCCATCCCAAACATCATCATACATATGATAAAGTATATGATGATCTTTCATTACCCTTGAAAAATTGTTAGGACACATCTTTTGAACACTAAATCTATGAATAAGGGCATTATTCAACCAACCTGAGGAATTCCATCCTTGTATGAATGTTACTCCAATCATCATATTCCCTAGTAACACCTTGGTGGAACACATAACCTTTGGTGTTTTGGTTCATCCCCAGCACATCTACCCCATCCCAAATTCCAAGACTCAAACTTTTGGTTTATAACTTAATCAACCCATGCTTCATCTATCTAGGTGGACTTAGATCCCCCGGTATTTTTCCATTAAACCAATAATACCCTCATAAATATTCCATGAACCTTTTAAACAATTGGGGAAACCTTTGATTTCACACAATATCAATGGATATTGCATTCTACCTACCAGTCAGATCCATATCCTCCTATCCATAATAGAAATCTAATCAACAGGGGCACTAGAAACACCATAATGGAATATATAATCGTATGGTGTCATGGGTCATCCCTTTAATTCCTTCCAAACATTCTATAATCTTTATAAAGATCTATGAAAAAATCCCATAATCTACAACAATAGATTGTCCGAAGCTAAAAGGACACAATCTACAACAATAGAATGTCCATGATAGAAAACCATAAACTAAATTAATATAATGTTAAATCATTAAAAAAATTGCAGTGTCAAAATATTCCATCATAAAGACCATAAACTAAAAATAATAATAATTTATCTTTTAATAATGGAGAAGGTAGAAATCCTGTTAGGCCAAAACCCCGTAATATGGTATTCTGATCAAAAGCTTTATCCATTCCCACTATGTCTTCCCCTATATGAGTCATAGGATCCAATTTAAGAAATATAATAAAATTATACAAATCATGTGAGTCCAACCATATTTCCATATAAAAAATTAATGAAATGCTCTCTATGTCCATTGATATTGGAAAAAATATAGAACTCTCCCTCAAGGAAATATATTATCAATAAAATGCCCTTTTTTGACTCAGGAAATCCAAAAATAATTGAAACTGATATTTCAATAAGGAATCTCATATTGTTAGGAATTCATTATCATTTTTCAAGAATAATCTACTAAAATTTATACACTAAAATCTAGGCATTCAGGTTTACATGATATTATTAAATGAGTGGGTATCTATGAAAATTTATGCAACATCAGATTAATCAAATGTCAGACATATAATGAATGAATGATAATTGGATTGAAGCATAGAATTTTCATATGATCTATTCATTGATAACATAAATGAAGAAGGGATATCTACAATTCTTATCATCTTGGATTAATTAATAAAAATAACCTAGACATCAATGATGAAAGTGCAAAAAAATTGTTTGGTTGATCTGGCCAAATCAGTAAGAGTATTACGAGAAGACTCGATGGAGCTCTGAAGTGTAGCCTATCCTATTTCGTCAACATTATCCCAATTATGAATGGTATTAATGAGAGTAAATAGCTATATATCTCTATTATGTTTGGTTTCCAATGAGTATGATGACACTGAAGGTTCAGATATTTAGGGAGGTATAATCTCCTCATTTCAACATATCAATGTGGTCAAAACACCCATATGGGAGTGAAGCTCATAGATTAGCTGAAGAATATATTCCAAGGCCTCTAAATAGTCTTTAATTTGTTTGTATAGGGTATTCCCATATTAAAAATCATGTAATCCCCTGTCACTGATAGAAAAATCTTTCTGCATCCATATGATTTGTTGCATGATTTCATATTATGGATGACAGTCAATGTCATCTTCCGCATGAAATTAAAAATATGGTGAATATGTTTTCCCTGACCACAGATGGTTTATAAAGGATTTTTTGGTGAAGAAGCTATGAATATGTACCCAAATCAACCTATGAAGTGTATGATCCTCTTCCATGGACATTGGTGTGGCTACATTAGAAGTGTAAAACCCCATTTGAATTAATTGAGAAGAAGGGGAGGAATCAAAAAAAAATTATTTCAATAAATGCATCACCTGTTGCTGGTATGAAAGGGTATTCTCCATTATTAGATTATTCTTCAGGGGGAAGATGGTCTTCACATGGACAATAATTCTTCCTCAAATACTCACTGAAGTCTAAAATCAACTCAATAGTTGTTAAAAATAGTGGGGTCAGGGAGGAAAATTTTTTATCCCCATTGAAGACAAGACTATTCAGCACACCACTCAGGTAGGCTTCTAATAAATCCTATTAATAATCAAAATCATGGATGGAAGGGGTGCCAATAGGATTAAGGATAATTATATCATTTTTATCCTTGTGTGTCAATGTCATCCAAAACAAGGGGATAATCCCTAGATACTCTTATCCTCACACGCCTGCTGATGGGATAAGGGAAACTGTTTAGTTTCATTAAACTAAAGATCAAACCGATAAGGGTTATATGGCTCACAAATGATTATCTTGTTCATCAAGGATGTAATAATCCCATTTCGAAAGGAGATCTTGCATGAGACTTCATAAAATGTTTCATTGCTATTGTCAATAACAATACCGATTGGAGAAGGATAAGGGCTAAGATCAAAATGATCATATTGGATCAGCATATAAGTAACCTCATTAGGTAGTAATTATTGATCCTCAACCCAAGATATTTCCATCAACCTGGGATGAAGAAAGGCGCAATGGGTACTACTGGTATTGTGGTATCTGTAGCTATGGAAATGCTCCCTTGTCCATCAAAATAGAAACTAATCAAGGACCACATATCATATAATTTTTTCCCAATTGGATGTGTCCCAAGGGCTAGTAAAGGTGTTCATGAGTCATTGTTAGAATACTGAGGGGAATTCCATCTTCTAATCATGCTTCCATCACTAGTGTAATGACTCAAAGTCTAGAGTGTGTTCCCCCAGCCCGGAATCCACCCATTCAATAACATTTCCATGAGGCCTTCCATCCTTAGGCACGATGTTATATCCAATCTCAATTAGTATCCCCATGATTTATTTTCTCAAGCTTCCTTGACTTCCCATTATGATATTGAAATTTCATAGACCTTCTGAGAGGGGAAGCAGTGATGGCATATATCGATAAGCCGAGCTCTGATGTGATAGAGGAAACAATTTATCTAATATTTAAAATATATGAGTGAGTGAATATTCAATTCATTTCTTATATTTTCATTCTCACCATTGGGAATGTATCTCACCAAGACTGGTTTTTGTGCAGAGTCATCTCAGACACCCATAGAATGGAGGATGTCATCGATCATTTTCCCATGGGTAGATATCACAACTACTTGATAGATATCCTAATGAATGATTCCCATTTGTCCATGAGAAAAATTGAATGATTTCATACCAGAGTACCAATGAATATCTAGTTATTTAAGATGATCATCATGATAAAAAAAATAATGAACTGGGAAACCCATACCACATCACAAATATTCATAATGTGAAAATGTTTAGAAAATTATATAGATATTTACCGAATGAAAGATGGATATCCCCATTAATTAGAATACATTCCAATATGGAACAATTACCATTTAGTATCCATCCACTGCTCTTATTGTTCAATGATGAGATAAATATTCTTGAGTAACATTGATCGATGTGATGGTGGGAAAAATCGTAGCAATATAGACTATGAGGGGAGTTCTCAAATACATAAGAAAACCCAAAACACTAGGTTAGAACAAGTTAGACAAACTCAGAAACCATATTTTGTATGCAATAATGGGATGTTTACACCCAAGAAATGGTATATTTTAGTTCAGATAAGGGATTGAAGTGTCATCTAGTAGGCCAAATCCACATCATGGTAGACAGTGTGAGAAATGAATGTTCTGGAGAGAAAAAGGGAAAATAATTTTCCTAACCTCATTTTTATAGCACAAAAGATATCGAGGGTCATAATTATGGTTCCTTTTAATCATGTAACACTCACTAAAAATGGCCAAAGAACTGTTATATGACTCTGAATACATCATCATAAAATTAATAATTATAAGTCAGATGAGTGAAATCCCATCAAAATAAATGAGTAATTATGGAATCCTCACATGAATCACATGAATCATCAATACAATTCATGATTACATATATGAGTAATGAATTTATAGGATCATAATGATCATGTCGACCACATGAGCTTACAAAAAATCACGCGACTACACAATCAATCTTGAGACCCGCAATCGTGTGATCTTGAAATGCTATGTGATTGACATAATAGTTAAAGTGATCATGTGATTGAACAAGTAGATATTGTGAAACCGTAAAAATAATGAGGTAATATGTATAAGGTTAAAAGAATTAATAAAGATGGATTTGTGGTTATTTCAAATAATTACTAGGATATGAAAGAATCATTTTGTGGTTCTTGAAAAATATTCTTCTGGATAGATCTCTTGATCATTTCTTAAGGGAGTTGTTTTGAAAGGGATATGCGATAGAGGAATATCATAAGAGCTCCAAGAGTTGTGTGGCCAGTGAATGAGATGAAATATTTTTTCTCTATATATAGTTTTTCATTTTAATACCCAAACCCCCTAGAATATGATTCCTTACCCAAAACACTAGTTGGAGTGAGATGAAAAATCCTCAGGCATGCATTTACATTATTCAAAACCAATCCCTTATCCCCGTAGATGTTTCTCCTCACCAGTGGAATTTTTTGACACACTAAAAATGAGAATTCAAAAATCTACAAGGTATGAAATACTAAATGTATGTGTATTTGTTTCGTTGAAAAAAAGGAAGAGAAGGTGGAAAAGATAACGCAGATACTGTAACCTTACAATAGACACTTGACCACATCAACATTAGGAGGTTATCAGAAATGGAAATAAACAACACAAGACCAATGAGAGATCACACAAATCCCCTCTGAAAATATCTTCTAATCTTGTAACGACATCCTAGACACTCGCTGATCATGTGAATGTTTCTATACATTCCCCTAAAATCATGAAATATTAATGGAGGAAAGTGCCTAATAACCATCCATGAATATATATAAAATAAGGAGAAAAATATGCAAAAGGTCGAAGCCTTTCATAGTTTGAAATATTTATACGATACACCCATGAGGTTAGGAAGACACTATGGAAGCCCAGATGACATATCTCACTTGTTTCGTAAGAGTCCCTTAGCATGTCAACATGATCACATGAAGGTATTATAACATGTACAGGTTGTCTTTCACTAACTTATGGCTCCAAATACAAGTAGAAATATTTTCCATGATAATGACTGTGCATTACAATACGACCCTTTATTAGTAACATGAAACATCTCTGATGGGAAAAGTGATTGCCTATGACAAAACTCATATAAATTCGTGTGATCCCCAGTATATGTGAAATAATGAATCAATTTAATGGGGAAAATATGGGGACATCTTGTGAATTGAGGATATGTTGATCATGTGAATGGGGTTATGGACACAAAAAATCATTAATGATCCCACTAATTCTCTCTCAACAAGTTAGAAAAACCCCATTGAATTTCCAATGGTAGAGTAACTTTTTTTCATTAATGATCCCAGACAACTCACTATTGTATCATAAAGAACCCCTAAAAACTTATCTTAGAAGTTGAAAAATCCATCCAAGGGTTTCATGTTCTTACAACGTCTAGTAGATATGCTGAATAGAATTTGAAAAATCCCATTGGAATCTCCATGTGGCAAGGATAGATACCATTGATCAACCTTTGACAAATAAAAATGACCAAGGAGGGACCCTCCTGCGGCTGCTGACAATCATGAGATGCCCCATGGATGACCTACAAGAAGATTTCATGAAGCACATGGCCCAAAATCCCACCACCGACTCCAGACCCAATATGTGAAATAATAATTTTTCAAGGAGACAAATTATTGGGGTAGTGAGGCCTATAAATATCTCCCCATCAACAAAAAAATGTATCTTTAGATCTACACACTATCACATCATGGACTCCATTACAGGTCACATATGGAGTGGATTTATTGGAGCATTCAATATCACAGTAGCCATGGTTTTCCACCATGTAAAATCCAGGTAACAACCTAGGGGATCACATGGAATGGATAGGAACATTCCATGACCACTTAATATCATGTGAAGAACTTACATGATGTCCTCTATATATCTCCACTAAATGGTGTGAAGACCTCTATAGTTGTCAACTTTATTTGATGGATCCCTCCAGTCTTGTTATCCATGTTTTACAATGAAAAAAGATCATATAATCTAGATCCTGTGAAATAATACATGCATTTCATCCATGATTATGTGATACCCTTAAAAAAGTAATGTAGATCATGTGATGTGTCTGTTATGAAACTAGAACATATCCAAGCCTCCTAGGACATGTCATGTAGACAACGAGGAATGTTAGGAAGACAATCAACATGGTAAGATAGAAAACCATGCCATGTCATACACATATCGGGGTACATGATGTCCTTATCTGTTGGGAATATTAGGGAATCCTTAGTGTGTAATCCATGATCAATGGAATAATATGATAGGTTTTGGAGTTGGGGGCATAGAACCAACTACTTTGTACTTTATTCATTAATAAATACCTTATCGCATCTTGATTGTTCTTCTGCGTGATAATGCATGTGATAATGTCTTAATGAGAGCTAGATCATTAATGGGTCATAGCAGATCCCTTCTATGATGAGATTCCAAAAGTGCCATAACACTGTTCTTGAATATATGTTCTATGGTCGGATGATGTTTTTTGAGGGACATAAATAATTCATTCCATTAGGGGTGAGGAATCATAAAACATTGAGGAACCTTCTCATGGTGTGCTCCCTTGGTAATATCCCGGAGGATATTATGAGAACGAGACCTTCCAGTAGGAAATATACATTTTATAGTGTCATTGGATGTTTCTATCTACGGACGTGTGTATTGGTCCTTAGACCTTAAGATTATTATTAATGGGTATTACAACTCGATCACTTAAATGTATTGATGAAAACTGTGACGACACAATGTTCATAGCAAGGTAGGATACGTTGGGTGAGTCACCAGTAATACTACATTAATAGATAATGAGAGAAAGGATTTGTCCCTTCTTTTCTATAATGGAAGTTGATATCTCAAGCCCTTTAATGGAATTGATATAGCCTATGTAAATCCATGGCCATAATAAGGAATGGGAAAGTTCAATTTCAGAAAGTCAAAGAAATAATAATCAATCACATGGGTTGATGGCACTAGCATGCAAACCGCTTGATTAGAGATATCTAGACAAATGGATTATATTACATTTTAAGCGTTCGTATGAGGTGACACGTCATTGTGGTGTTAACTTCTTTAACTATGGGTACCTTGGCTTGTTGCTAGACGCTAACCTTGGACTTTATGTAGGATCCACCTAATTCCATTGAAAAAATTCTTAGAGGGAAACACACTAAATGTGTCCATGTATCTCAGTTAAAAAATAAATAAAAAGTTAAAGAAATATTCTTCCTGACTGTGGATTAATAATTATTTAAGGATGTCTGATCACATTTATTTCGAAACTAGTTATTCGAGAGAATATATTGTGGACGAAATAATATATATTTATTAGAGAGTAATCTAGTTACATTTATTTAAGAAATAAATAACCATTAATCAATGAATAATAAATGTGGTGGAGGAAATAAAGAAAAATGGAAAATAAAAGAACACGCCGTGTATATTAAATATACACATCGTGTAGTTTTATGGAAAACGAGTACACACCGTGTATTAATGATTACACAACATGTAGTTTTTCCAGTCGGGATTTTGAAGATATAATATTGTTTTATAAATGATATTTATTATAATCTACGTGGGCACATGTCTAGGAATTAATAATTCAACATGGGGATTTTCAAAATGAGTTAATGAAATAAATAAAATGTGTAACACATTTATTTATTGTCAAAACTCTATAACCTCAAACCCGATTACAAATATCCTCACAATCCCCTAACTTTTCTATAGAGAATCATTGTGCACAAAAATTATGGAGAGTTCTATGAAGGCCGAAAGAACTCATTCCCCCAAGAACTCTCTCAAGACTGAGAGAGATCCACTACCACCGATTCAAGGCCATCGAAGGAAAACATTTTAAGTAAAGGTTATTTCGCGCTAGCACCTGGAGATCCCTTCGATGATGTCCAAAGATACGTGGAGCACATGTGGATCACCTCTAGAGGAATCCTACACTTGGATTCTATGATGCAACGACAGATCACACGATTTTGGGACCTGAGACATCAATGAAGAAAGGATTCCTCCAAGGTAATTCTTGTGAATTAATTAAATTAATTATAACCAACATATGATGATCCTATCTCTATGGTTCTGGGACTCCCACTTTTTTTCATTCATCGTTCTATTCAAAATATCCAGCATTTTATATCTTGACGGATCTTAGTTTGAACATTGTTTAATGCTAAAATCATAGTTGTGGAAACCCACAAATGTGATTCTGCTATGCCCGGAACCTTAAATTGGTATTAGAGTAGTCATATCATTGATTATAATTATTTATTTTTTCATTGGTGATTTATGCATTTAATAATTTAGTTGTTTTAATTCAATTTAATCATTCTTTAAATCTGAATCTTGAGAACATCTCCTCCTCTATAGTTTCTCGTTCACTATACAGAAATGACCATTTTATTTAATTTTTAATATAATAAAATAGAGGATCTCATCCGGAGGAGCCAAACATTTATGGATGTACAACACAAGAATACACAATGTGACTTCTGAAGTACACGTCGTTTAGTCTAGGTTCATGCATCGTACTGGTCTGCCAAATCAGGATGTGTATTGATCCTATCTATGTCATTTATGACACTGTGTGCTGACCCAGAACAGGTGGCACATGGTTTCTATATTATAGTCCATGTGTTCCAATTAACACGGCATGTAGTCCCTTCCGGCTTGGGATGGACCATGTACCCCATAAACGGTTTGCCCAGCTAGAAACCGCGTAACATAGAAACTTCATGGCGTGTGTCCCACTGAACACATCGTGTACTCCGAAAATTTTCGAATTACATTAACACGCCATGTCCCAAGGTGTGTACTTTGGATGGACTGTAAAGAAAAGTAAACACCATTTAATCGGAACTACATGCCTTGTACTCACCCAAATTATGCAAATTTATTAAAATTTTTTATTATATTATACAAACCCTTGAGATGTGTACCATAGTACATGCATAAATCTGAGGCACAACACATAATAGGTGTTATATATATATATGTTTCATTCAACATCTATGAAATTAACGGGAATTCACCAGGTTGCCTCCAAGGTACAAGTTACATACAAGGATAATTTTAAAGGAATTTATTAGTTTAAAATTATAATGGATGAGAATCTCAAGGAAAATCATAAAAGGGTTTAAGATAAAAGGATTGATTAATTAAATATAATTAATTAATTTGAGGGTGATTTATCTTAATCAAGAACGATTAATGAATTGAATTATAGTTTTATTTATGCAAAAATATCGTTGATTGTATGGAGGATCATGAGCTAGACCAAGACCCTTATATGTGAATGGTTTCTTTAATTTATTTATTTAAATTAAATTTGTAGGCATGTGAGCCTTCTCCTCATTAATATGTAGGGCTTACACACCCAAAGATTATTTTATGTAGAATCCCCTTTTACCCCTCACCTACATGTGAGATAAATGCATATGTAATGGACGGATCTCCCAATCTAGTGGAAACGGCTCAAGTCAAGAGCCAAGGTGAAAAAAATCCAAGGAGATACAAAGGTGGACAGGTGGAAAGCTGTAAACACAAACCCAAAAGGTTCATGGTGCTTCTCCCCTAGTTCTTGGGTAAGTTTATCTACTTATAGGTAAACTAACAAATAGAAAAATCTCATGATGATACCATTTATTTTATTTCTTTCATTTGAATTGTTTATTTATTGTGGGTGTGTTTTCATGATCACACAATTAATGAATTAAACGAGCATTCAAGATAGAACTAAAATAAAATCCTCTTATACATAAACATTATCTTAGACATGGTTAATCACTTAAGTATATCCCACATAATACTAACAAGCATGTAATAAAAAATAATAAAATGGTAATTTACATAAAATCCCTCAATGAAATATTAAGTCGGTATAGGCTTCCAAAATCATGGTTAGAATCGAACCATATTTCAATGTGCTTGACCAACCTTAGTTGGGGTTCTTTCAATTATTAGGGAATTCTAATTCAAGGTTTTTGGTTGACATGACTTGGTTCGCATCAAGGGTTTATTCCCATAGTATGACATGGTGTGACCAAGATGAAAAGGTTGAGAAATCCAAAATAAAAGGATTTCATGATTGGGGAGTCCACTCAGCAGATCAAGGAGCTGCGAGTTAATACCGTTGGCATTTGGAATGACTACCGAAAACCATTCAAGTTGTGTGACCAACCCTAGTTAGGGTAATGTGAAAGGAAATATAGATCCTTGCCACTAGAATATTCAGGCAACCGAATATTCCAAAGTCAGTGGTGAGGGCTATTGGATTTTGATAAAATATTAGGAGACTAATAAGTATTAATTTATTTGTTTGTCTCAGTTTTTTAATAATGTACTAACCCTTTACTCATCTTAATTTGATGAAACGATAAGAAAATGACATCAAATATATCATTTCGAACTATACCCGAGAAGTAGAACCTTCTCACCAGCACTAATTTCAAAGAGTGGAAGATACATTTACACATCATCCTTCACCACAAAATGAAATTGCATGTGTTGGAAGAGCCTATTCCAGTTGCTCCTGGAAAAAAGGCTAGTGACAAGGAAATATCTCTATATGAAAAACACATGGATGATGGCACAGATGTCTAGTGTTTCATGTTCTCGGCCATGTCCAATGTGATCTTGAATAAACAAGAAAACATGGACGCGTATAGAATGATGTCTCACCTTAAGGATATTTACCAAGAGAAGGCGAGATAAGAAAGATATGAGATCTCCAATGCTTTTTTTACAACTATTCTTGGAGAGTCTGCGCCCGCTAGGTCGCATGTAGTCAAGCTTATTGGATACATTGAATGCCTGGAAATCTTAGGGTTTATGTTCCCGGATGAGTTGCGTAAAGATCTCATCCTATCATCACTGCCCATGACCTTCTCTAACTTCATTGTCAATTATAAAATGATAAATAATGATAAGAGTCTACCAGAACTTCTGACATTAATTCACCAGGTATATTAGGACATGGGGCATGACAATCCCGCAGTCCTTATGGGGAATAATAAAAGGAAGGACAAGGAAAATTTTACAAATACTTATAAATGGTCTAAAGCCCCCGATCACCATCCTTCCAAAAAGGGGGAGATCCAGTGGCACGACAAGGAACATGAGGCAATATGTATTTCATGTGGAAAGAAAGGACACTAGAAGAGGAACAACACCCAGAAGCATGGGGACGCTAATGGTGCATTCGTTATTGAGTGTAATATTAATATTTCTACACATTGGGTATTAGATACAGCTTGCGGGGCTCACATCTGTACTCACATGCAGGAACCAAGTATATTTAGAAAGATTGTCATAGGAGAGATGGATCCCCTGGGCTGCCAATGTTGCAAGGCTGGCTGCATCGGCTATTGAAGATTACCACCTCTCATTGATAAGTGAGATGATTTTGGTTTTTCATAACTGTTATTATGTGCCTAGTGTTACCAAGAACATAATTTATGTATCTTGTTGGAAATGGAGGGATTTATTTTCATGTTTGGAAATACGGGTTGTATCTTTTATAAGATAAACATATGTTATGGTATGGCACATTTAAATAATGGTTTGTATGTATTAAATTACGAAAACCAAGTACTGGAAATCGATTACGAAACAAACTCAAATTAATCATACCTCACACAGCTGTGGCATCACCGTATCGGTCATGTAAATAAGAACTGCTTGACAATGCTCTTCCAAGATGGTTATTTAGACTCTACTGAGCTAAAACAACTTGATAGACGTCATGCTTTTTTACAAGGTAAAATGACCAAATTTTCTTTTGGTGGACATGGTGAAAGGGCCATGGAGCTTCTAGGATTGGTGCACACTGATGTATGTGGACCATTTATAGAAGAAGCTAAAGGTGGAAATTATTACTTCATTACTTATAATGATGATTTGAGTAGATATAGATATGTTTAATTAATGAGGTATAAGTCAGAAGCCTTGGAGAAATTTAAGGAATTCAAGAATGAAGTGGATAATCAGTTTGGTAAAAAGATAAAGAAACTTTGATTAGATTGAGGTGGAGAATATTTGAACCAAGAGTTCATCGATCTTCTACGGGAGTCTTGGATTCTCTCTTAGCTCACTCCACCTTATACACCACAGTGGAATGGTTTTAGTGAAAGGAAGAACTGCACCTTGTTGTACATGGTGAGGATGATGATGAGTCATTCCGAACTTCAATTATCCTTTTGGGGATATGCATTAAAAACTGCAGTGTACACATTAAATTGAGTTCCAACTAAGGTGGAAAATGGAATTCCATCCAAGTTATGGAATGGAAGGTAACCCACATTGTCACACACACGTATATGGGGTTGCAAGGCATTTGTTAAGGCATTATGAGGAAACAAACTAGCACCCCCAGACACGAGGTGTATCTTTATAAGTTATCCCAAGGAAACGAAAGGATATTACCAACATAACCCTTCAGACAAGGATGTGACTGTCGCCAGAAAAGATGTATTTCTTGCGAGGGGGAAATCCTTAAGAACGATTGTGGGAGAGAGATTGACTTTGACAATGTTGATGCTCAAGATAGACATGATTTGGTACATGAACAAGTTCCACAGGTCCCAATGGAAGAGGTTCCAGAAACACAAGTACAGCGTAGGAGCTCAAGAGAGGTAAGGGAACTAGAGAGATTTGGTTTCCTAGTCACCAAGGATGGTGAATCATTTTTTTTGGACAATGATGAACCTCTCTCCTTCAAGGATGCAGTAGAAATCTCAGAAGCTACAAGATGGCTAGAAGCTATGAATTTTGAGATGGATTCCATGTATCGAAACCAAGTATGGGTTCTAGTTGATGAGTCATTTGATGTAATGCCTGTTTGATGAAAATGGGTATTCAAGAGAAAATTGGACATGGAAGGTCAAGTTACACCTATAAATAAAGTCTAGTGGCTGAACGATTCAGACAAAATCAAGGAATTGACTATGGTGAGACATTCTCACCGGTTTCCTTGTTTAAATCTATAATAATCATACATTACCAAACTGCTTACCATGACTACAAGATTTGTTAGATGGATTTCAAAATGGCATTCCTTAATGGGAATCTTCAGCAAGATGTCTATATGATACAACCATAAGGGTTTGTGACACCATGTGAAGCCAAACGGGTTTGCAAATTGTAGAAATCAATTTATGGATTAAAGTAAGAATCCATGTCCTAGAATATTCGATTTGATGAATCTATAAAGGAATTTGGTTTCATTAAGAACGAATGTGAGCCATGTGATTATAATCAGTTTAATTGGAATGAGATCATTATCATAGTAGTATATGTTGACGAAATATTGCTTATTGGAAACAATGTACCAGTCTTACTGTCAGTTAAGGACTGGTTGAACAAGTGCTTCTCCATGAAGGACTTGGGTGAAGCTGCCTACATTCTAGTCATCAAGATCCATCGTGATAGATCCAAGAGGCTTCTTGGACTATGTTAGTGTACATAAATTGACCAGATACTAATGATATTTTGTATGGAACAATCCAAGAGAAGATTGGTTCCATTTTCACATGGCTTACATCTTTCTAAGAAAATGTGTCCCCAGACACATCATGACAAAGATAGAATGAGTAAGATCTCATAAACTTCTTCTATAGGATCCATCATGTATTCCATGTTATGTACCAGGCATGATGTTACCTATGGACTGAGCATGTTAGGCAGATATCAAGCAGATCCAGGAGAATAGCATTGGACTACTGTAAAGACTATCCTTATGTATCTTAGTAGAACTAAGGATATGTTCTTCGTGTATAGAGGAGGCGAGGATCTTTTCATAAGAGGGTATGTTGATGCTAGTTTTTAGATAGTTCAGAATGATCTGAAGTCGAAATCTAGAAATTGTTTCTATCCCAATGGAGGATCTGTGAGCTGGAAGAGTTCAAAGCAGCTTGTTGTCACCGATTCTACAGTGGATTCTGAATATATAGGGGCTTCTGATGCATCCATGCAAGCCATCTAGATTAAGAACATTGTCCAGGAGCATGATGTGGAGCCTAGCAATAAAGGCCTTGTCACATTGTATTGTGATAATACTACAACGGTGGCTCTTGCAAAAAATCAAGGTCACTTCAACGGAAAAAGCACATACTCAAGAAGTATCACCTCCTGAGGGATTTCTATCAGAGTGGTGAAAATGCAGTGAGTAGAGTGTCCATAGAAGATAATTTGGTAGAACCATTGTCTAAAGGCCTATCTCACTAGAAGCATGAATAACTTGTGAGAACTAGCGGGTTAAAGGTTGTTAGCAGTTAGCTCTAGTCCATGTGGGAGTCTGTTGGAGTTGGTGGAGTAGAACCAACTACATTGCACTTTATTCATTAATAATTACCTTATCACATATTGATTTTTATTCTGTGTTATAATGCATATGATAATGTCATTATGACAGATGTTGAAATAATAGGTCACAGAGGATCCCTACTATGATGAGAACCCGGAAGTGCCATAACACTGTTCTTGAATATATTTCATATGGCCGGATGATGTTATTTGAGGGACAATAATAATACAGGCCATTAGGGGTGAGGACTCATAAAAATTTTAGGTACCTTCTCATGGTGTGTGCCCTTGGTATTATCCAGGAGGATATTATGAGAACAAGACCCGCCAGTAGGAAATCAACATTTCATAGTGTCATTTGATGTTCCTATCTGCGGATGTGTGTATTGGTTCTAGAATTTAAGATTATTATTAATGGGTATTACAACTTGCACACATAGATATATTGATGAAAAATGTGATGAAACACTGTTCGCATCAAGGTAGGATATGTTGGGTGAGTCAAGAGTAATACTGCATTAATAGATAATGCAAGAAAGGATTTGGCCCTTCTGTTCCATAACGGATGTAGATATCTCAAGCCCTATGATGGAATTGATATAGCCTAAGTAAATACATGGCCACGGTAAGGAATGGAAAAGTTCAATTACAGAAATTCAAAGAAAGAATAATTGAGCACATGGGTTGATGAAACTAGCATGAAACCCACTTGGATAGGGATATCGAGACAAATGGATTATATTACACGGTAAGCGTTCATATGAGATGACACATAATTTCTGCATTAACTTCTTTCTCAATGGGTGCCTTGATGTGTTTCTAGATCCTAACCTTGGAATTTAGGTAGGATCCACCTTATTCCACTGAGAAAGAGGCCTAGAGGGTCACAAACTAAGTGTGTCCTTGTGTCTTAGTAAAATATTAATTTAACATGTTAAATAAAGATTATTTCTGACTTTGGTTTATAAATTATTGAAGGATGCCTGATCGTATTTATTTTAAAACTAGTTATTCGAGATAATATATTGCGGAAGAAATAATATATATTTATTAGCTAGTAATGCAATTACATTTATTTAAGGAATAAATACCCATTACTCAAGGACTAATAAAATTGGTGGGGGAAAAATGAAAAATGGAAAATAAATGTACATTCCATGTATATTAAATATACACGCCATGTATATTACATAAACACACCATGTAGTTTTATGGAAAACGAGTACACACCATGTATCAATGATTACATGGCATGTAATTTTTTCATTTGGGATTTTGAGGATATAATATTGTTTTATTAAATGATATTTATTATAATCAGGATGTGCGCATGTCAAGGAATTAATAATTCAACATGGGGATTTTCAATAAGAGTTAATGAAATAAATAAAATGCATAACATGTTTATCTATTATCATAACTCTATAACCTCAAAACCGATTATAAATATCCTCAAAATCCCATCACTTTTCTATAGAGAATCATTGTGCACATAAATTCTGGAGAGTTCTCTCAAGGCCGAAAGAACTCCGTCCTCCAAGAACACTCTCAAGACCGAGGGAGATCCACCACCACAAGATCAAGGCGATCGAAGGAAGACATCGCAAGGGAAGGTTATTCCGCTCTAGAACCCGGAGATCCCTTCGGCGACATCCAGAGATACGTGGATCACGTGTGGATCACAGCTAGAGGAATCCTACAGTTGGATTCTACGACACAATGGCGGATCACACTGGTTCATAACTAGAGACATCAATGAAGAAAGAATTCCACAAAGGTAATTCTTGTGAAAAATTAAATTAATTATAAACAACATACGATGATATTATCTCTATGGATTTAGGATTACCTCTTTTGTTTTTCATTCTTCATTCTATTCTGAAGATCATGAATTTTATATTGTAACGGATCTCAGTTTGAAGATTGTTTAATGCTAAAATAATAGTTGGGAAAACCCACCAATGTGCTTCCACTACGCTTGGAAATCCTAATTGTGTAAGCCCGGATTAGAAACATAATATGACATTTCCTCCATAAAAGGGAACCCTCAGTGTGTAAGACCTTTTAAGAATCATAATTTGATATGTCCCCAATAAAAGATAAACCTCAGTGTGTAAGCCCCAATCAAAAAAACTGTGACAACACAAATTTCTACCATAACCAGGATATGTAAGATACTTTACCAAGTCTAATTATCTAATGAAAACGTCCAATGGGTTGTCTCGGCACCTATGTCCAACATTCATAAGTAGTGAATCTTATTAATTGGTATCCCACGTTTTTCACATCGATATTATATAAAATGTGCATAGGGAGTTGAAATGATCATATCCCTCACATCATGCAACTCTACCAGCCATGGTGACCAAAACATGTAGGGGCCAATATTTTTAATATTATGATTTGTCACCCACCTAGGGATATTTTAGTGTGTAAGAACTGATTATGGGAAAAAATTTATATGTTCCCCATAAAAGGGAATCCTTGGTATGTAAGCCTGAATAAGAGGCATGATATGACTTCCCTAATATAATGGAAATCGTTGTGTGTAAACCCCTATCAATTGAACTATGAGAAATATAATTCCTTATATGATTAGGACATGTAATATGTCTCCTAGAGGTTCGGGATCAAATATTTATCACCATAGTAGATCAATATAAGTTCCTCCTTATGAACTTAAAATCCATGGGTTTAGTGAACTACGGGAAATCTGATTACAGGTATAAATAAGATAAGTAGGAAAAATATTTGTGGTCCAAACTCAAATATCTAGCACCTAAGTTCCTATATATATTACATTTCTTTATGATCTAAAACTACATATGTTTAATGAACTAGATGGGTTTCAATTCTTTTCATAAAAAAAGATACATAGGATTCCTTATAATAGATCAATACCATACTATAAATATTAAATTCCACCCATGATAAAAACAAACAGTAAGGTTCCTGGTTATATGGATTCGTCATATAGGTAGCTACCCACTAAAGGGAAATAGATAGGGAACCTCACACACACATATATATATATATCTACTAATAAGATTCAACTTTTCTTATAAAAGGAGTTATCCTTTGATCATTTTTTTAGAATATCTATCCCCATATCAGTATTAAGAATAGATTGTTGAACATATCTTATATCTATAATAGAGTCCCATTGTAGGGAATAATTCACCTCAAAATAGTTTGATAAACCCAAAACCCCATCCTCTTGACCAATGTGAGTTCCTAAGTGTCATTGGGTCTGAAACCTCAAAGGAACAACTAACATTGGAAATAGATCTATACAAAGTTAGGGATGTGGGAGCCATTTTGAGTTTCTGTTAAGAACAACAATGGAGAAACCAATCTAAATGATTGTAAAAGACGTTGAAACCCCCACTGTCAATTGTCAGGACAAACCATATGAAGTTCATTTTATATATTTTTTGATGAATCAAAAAATGGTGAACCTAAGATGAAATCATTTAACAATGGAATATCCTTCACCTGATAAAATGAATATACTTCCAAGTTCTCATCAGAACATTTTGTTATTGTCATGTGGGTTCCATGTTGTATCCTTCTGTTGAAACAAAAATGGGGAACCTAACATGAACTAATTTAACTACAACATCTCATTCACAAGATGGAAATTATAGGATTTTGAGTTCGCATCTAACCATTTTTTTTCATATAATGTGGGTTCATTGTTTTATCAATATAATTAAATAGAATCAGATAGAACATTATCTCTGGTGGATAGTCGATGAAATTTGAAATCATTAAGCAGTTCCCTAGGGGTGATTGCTTGATTCAATGGAATATTATTCAGATTCACTGAACAAAGATATCAAGATAAAGGTCATCAATAGATATTGTAATACATATATCACTAGATATAGGTATTCAAGTATATTTTTACTATAGTAATATTTTAGTGTAATCGTAGAAGAAGGGTTTCACCAAACATAGTCATCAGAATGATATGATCAGATACATGATTCCTATGGTGATGTTTTGGTGTCATTAGATAGATACGATTAGATAATGTTTCTGTATATGGTTTTCACCAAGGGTTGGAACTCAATGTAATATGATGTTTTCCTAAAGACCAGCTCATGGAGATTACACCAGTTAGTTCAATAGTGAATCAGTGGATACCTAGGTCAATGGGAGGATGAAAATAAATCTCAGAGGTTGGTGCAACAAGTTTAAAAAATAGATTCCTCTATAAATAGATATGGTAGCCCAAATCTGATTCATGTATAATACTATAAAAACAATGTATGATTTGAATGATGAACAATGTTATTTTCTGAAACATTTTCTTCAAATTTTTAAAAGTACGTATGTTGTGAGTATTTTTTTTATATTCTATTATTTCCCCAAAAAACAAAATTATTTTATCATTATTTCATTGTTTCCCTCTAGAATTGGGGATGACCTCGTTGATTGAAGGTCCAAACATTCCAATTGGTTTATAACGGTTTTTTTCATAGAATCAGAAACATCCAATGATTCCATATCCATTTGGACTTACTTTCCAAAGGTAGGTTCTCATTAGTTCTGGACCGATGAGGCTTTACGAATTTTCATTGGTCGAGAGGATGGGAGGTTGGACTCATCACACCTTTTTAGGGGAATTATTGTCCACTACGGGACTCTCTTTATTGATTTAAGTTATGTTTGTGAATCCTTATTACATTACCAAGTATAAAATGAGCTTTCCTCTAGAATGACAATCAATGATTGGTACGTAGGAAATTCAGATAATCTTTTATATGAATTTGAGGTTCTTAATCGATGAAGAATCATCTATATTTTTTATAGATTCTTAGTTGATGGTATCCTTAAAAATCCATAAAAGTATCTTGGTCATTATGATAACTATAATGGTTTCAAAGCCACTCAGTGGGGCACTTGAAGTTTATTGTCATTCAGGAGGACATGGATTATTTCAGAGTTGGGATCGTACCCGTTGATGGGCTACCTATGTATCCTTTGTTTTGAAAAAGGAATCAGAACCCACGTAGTTAGAGTAAGGGAGTATGATGCTTACGCATGATTGATGGCTCATGAAAGATGTCAAGATAACTTTTACACTCTAAGCTCATGCGAGTCATGCTCGGTGTGAGAAACAAGAGGTATCGGTGAAACCAAATAATTTGTGCCACGAATGATGCAATGATGTGGGGCTTATGTGTGTATGACTGTCCAAAATAAATGAGGATTAAGATTTAATTCAGGGAGGAAATCTAGGAATAGTGTCTATAAAGGTATATGTGCTTCATGGAGATTTGGATACTCTAATCTTGGGGCTTACTCCTAAAGAAGATTCCCAAGTTAGTAGGGGACTTATGATTGGGTTTTACTCCTGAGACGGAAGCCCAGATCAAAAGGAAATTACGACTAGGGCTTACTCGTGAAAAAGAGGCCCATATTTGAGATTGGGGCTTACTCTTGAAAAGGAAGCCCAGGTTAAAAGAATTATGGTTGGGGAACACTCCTAAGGAGGATGGCCATATTTTGAACTTTAAGACTAGGGCTTACTCCCAATGAGGATGCCCAGATTAGAGGACTTTGGGCTTACTCCTAAAGAGGATGCCCATAGTAATGAGAATTTTGACTGGGGCTTACTCTTGAAATGGAGGACCAATTAAGGATTCCCTCATCTTAAAGGATGAGGTTGAATTAATGAAATCTCAATCATTAGTGACATAAAGTTGTGTAAATCACTAGATTTTGAGAGATGTCCCACGGGGTTCCTTTTAGATAAAGAATCCAAATCGAGAAATCATGCCATAAATGGATTTGAAGAGTGTCTCGAAGACTGAATTTTGAATAAGAGAGGTTGAATGGCATAAGAGGGGTGAAAATGGGCACGAAGGGCACCCAACAAGGTAGGGGCACACAAGTCTTGGTAGGTGCGCAGGTACTGCGTGGGTGCGCAAGTCCTAGTCTCGCAGGTATACCTGCATGACACATGGGTACTTGCGTGATTTTCATCCCTTAGAGTAATATTTGGGAGATCCTTGATTAAAGCCTCTAGAATCATCCCTAGAGGCTTTCTAGAAGATGACACTAATGTTATGGTGAAGAAGTTGGGCAGCGCGCAAGTGTGTTCATTTCCCTTAAGAGTAAAACATTTAGGCGCGCAAGTGTTAGTGAATTCTATTACTTAGACCTTACTCCTCCTGTTTAGACCTTCCATTATAGGTAAAGAATTACCAAAGAAGTGTTCGGAAGACCTGAAGAAGAGACCTGGGAATTCAGAGTTCTATATCTGAATTCTGGAAAAATTCCTCCCAAAATGGGGGGCCCACCGGGGGTATTTATATGCTGGAGAAGACTCGAGGCGGTTATCACCTAGGGTGCGCATGTGACTTGTGTGACAAAATTCGGCACACATGTGTACGTGCGCGACCATTGCGGTGTGCAAGTGTACTTGTGCAACTGTTGTAGAACTTGTGCGACCCTTGTGCAATGTTCTTCTTATTCATTCATTTGTAAATTTTTTATATTTTCCCAAAGGTTGAATCACTTTGAGCTCAGATATTCCCCTTTTCTTTCCTTTAGGCTCTGTGACGGAATGGAGCGTCAACAGAAGTCCCCCCTCATAGTTGGATCCGAAGAGAAAAGAGGATTTGACTCTGAGGAAAAAGGAGAAACCAAGTGTTTTTATGTTTATTGGCAGTTTAATGTCATGCACGTTGGACATAAAGAGGCTAATGTTTAAGGTCTAAATAGCTTTGACCAAATGAATTAGAATTGACTAAATTTCATGACAATTTATTTGAAATAATATTACCATCTTCATGTATGAGGGAAAATATGTAAACTACGACCTAAGAAAATTTGAACATGAGAATGATATGAAAAAGAGATAAAAAGGCATTAGGAGAAGTAGTTCCCGAGAATTATGTTACCATTATTTAACAAACCCGTTAGGGGGTTGAATTATGCAGGGCCACCTAAGGGAATTGGCTGCATAGTCAAATAAATAACATCTTTTGGCTGACCGGACCGTTATTTAGACCACTTATACAAGGCAACCTAAGGGCATGTGCTGCATAGTCATGCAAAAGAACTCTCAGAAATTTACTTTCCTAGTGCTAAAAAGCAAGTGAAAGATTATGGTGATTAGAATTTTCCAAAGTATAGTGTTTTCTGTATGTAAATAGGTACTTTAATATGGAGAACATATTTCCAAACAAGAGTATCGAAGAACTGGATGAATATCACTCCTACAAAGGTCTGACCCAAACGTAGGGAAGGAGAATATAAACCATAGACTTGAATACTTTTAGATCATGAAAAATGATATGGGACAAATATGTTAAGGATGGTTATTTTTGCAGATCCTTACATATTGTCAAGACAAATAAAGACAAAAGAGATTTTCCACCCATGAATGAAGTTACTACTATTTAACAAACCCGTTAGGGGGTTTAATTATATTGGG
The DNA here is from genome assembly GCA_963277665.1 of Viscum album. NCBI lineage: Eukaryota > Viridiplantae > Streptophyta > Magnoliopsida > Santalales > Viscaceae > Viscum > Viscum album. Next base: position 1,855,010,838 of record OY728157.1, read on the forward strand.
CCACCTAAGGGAATTCGCTGCATAGTCAAATAACAACATCTTTTGGCTGACAGGTCCATTATGTAGATTGTTTATGTAAGGCCGCCTAAGGGCACGTGCTGCATGGTCAGGCAAAAGAACTCTTAGAATTTCAAACCTTTTTGTGAATAGAAGTTAAGAAAATGGTTATGATGATATGAAAATATTTATGTTTAGGATTATAACACAGAAATATGGGTATTGTCCAATGTATGCATAGATACACAGATCAATGCTAACCATAATCATGTTGTGGTTGGGTCCTGAATGGAAATTTTGGACTTCACTATGTATCCCATAAGGATGGTAATCAAGCCATACATAGTTCTTAAACTACAGTTTAACATTGTGTGGGTCAAAAGGATTGGAGATCTTAGTTTAGGTTCATAGTGCTTGGACCATTATAAGAAATACAATGTGTGTGTTTTCACAGGGACTTTTCTGCAAAGGGACTAAAAGTGGAATTTGGGGTTAGGTTCAAAGACTTGGTGCTGGATTCGAGGGACATTCGAACATTCCTACGTATCCAATAAGGATGGAAATCAAGCCCACGTAGTTCTAGAACTACCCTAGGTACAAATTTGGTTCGTACATGTGAAGGGTGAAAAGGGACGTTAGTGCAATGATTATTTAACCAACGACCAAAGGTTTGGTCATTGCCATGTATGCACGTTGTCATTGGAATGAAACATGATTTAAAATAAATGTTAATAATGATTCCCTCTCAGGTGAGGGTATCAAAAAATGTTACAGTTTATTGTCATACTGGAAAAAAAGTGTTGTATAGTTTAACTTCGTATAGCAAGGATGAAAGTGAACCAATGTAAAGATATTGATTCAAGGGGCGGTTCCATGAATCAACATTGTATGAGATGGAGGTGAACCGATGTGAAGAGATTGATTTTGGGATTAAACCTTGGGAGGTTGCCTACGTACCCAGCCTGAAAGGCAAGGATCAATGTCCACGTAGTTCAATTAAAGAATGAATTAATGATCAAGTTATTCTTGGGGACAATGACCTAAAAAAGATTTTGTTGGGACATAAACATGGTTAGTAGCACAAAGAGAGTGTTATGATTGAAGTTTTCTCTAAGCTCACATGAGACATACTAGGTTTGAGAAACAAGTGGTAACAACAACCTTAATGATACACAGTTTAATGTCATGTATGACATATAATGGACTTTCTGTACAGTTTAGCATCATATAGTTAGGACGATGGGAACAATATAGTTTAACGTCTTGTTAGAAGAAAGGGGGACTGTGCAGTTTAATGTCATGTAGTGAGGACAAAAGACTACACCATTTAATGTTATGTTGGACGTATTGGGGAACTTTTCACAGTTTAATGTTATGTTAGACAAAAAAGGGATGATGCAGTTTAGCATCATGTTGGACGTAAGTTCCAATAGTTTAAGGTCCTATGCATTGACCATGGATGGTGCAGTTTAACGTCATGCTGGATGTAAGGGACGTCTGTACAGTTTAGCGTCATGTAGTTAGGAGGTCACAGTTTAACATCATGTGAGACGAAAGGAATACAAATTGTTTAAGGTCATATGTGTGGACCGTTGCTATATAGTTTAACGTCATATATCATGGACGATGAAGGGGACATAGTTTAACGTCTTGTTGTATGTATGTTAAAATAGTTTAGGGTCATATGCATGGACCGTTGGTTATGTAGTTTAACGTCTTGCTGGATGTAAGGGATGTCTGTACAGTTTAGCGTCATGTAGTTAGGACATCATAGTTTAATGTCATGTGAGACGAAAGGAATACAAATAGTTTAAGGTCATTGGTATAGACCGTTGCTATATAGTTTAACGTCATATAGAAAGGACGATGAAGGGGACAAAGTTTAACGTCATGTTGGACGTATGTGAAAATAGTTTAGGGTCATGTGCATGGACCATTGGTTATGCAGTTTAACGTCTTGCGGGACGGTGGTGTAGTTTAAGGTCATACCAGACCATTGATGATATATTTTGTTTTTATACAAAATACTTCTTAAAAAGTCTGGCATTGGTTGGAGTAGTGATGACTTCTCCATCAATCGAAATTAATGAATAAGATCAATTGGAGTAGACCCTATGTATTGAGTAAGGTCCTTCCCTTTTTGGCTCAAGCTTGGGAGGTTTCTTTCCTGGTATCATTGGTGTTCTGAGAACTAATACAAATTCTCCCTGAGTGAATGAAGGAAGATGATCTTTTTTGTTAAAATATCGTGCTATTCAATTCTAATAGACTTCCCAGTGGTGCAAAGTGCACAATCTTTTCTCATCTAACCGTTCCAATTCATTCAATCACTTTTGAGATTGCTCATCTGTAGATGACTGATCACAAATGGCTACTATGAGCGAGGGTAATTGAAATTCAATTGGCAAGACGACTTCCGTTCCATATACCAGTTAATATAGAGTTGACCGCGTTGCAGTGCAGGTGGTAGTCCGATAAGACCATAATGCATGGAAGAGTTTATGAGGCCATGATTTCTTATCTTTATCCACCATCTTTTGCAGTATATTTGACAGAGTCTTATTGAAGGCTTCTCTCTGGCCATTGGCCGCTGCATGATACCGAGATGAATGGTTGGATTTTATGTTGTATTCTTGATACAATTTCTTCACCTAAGATAAATAGAAGATGGTTCCACTGTCCGTCAATATGGTATGAGGGATACCAAATCTGGTAATGATGCTAGATTTGATGAAGCTAACAATGAAGTTAGAACTTACTTCCATGAGAGGTATTTCCTCTGCCAATTTGGAAAAGAAATCAGTAGTAGTAAGAATATACTTAAACATCTTGGCCATAGCTGAAGGGTAAGGTCCCACCACATCCATTCCCAGTGTGGAAAATGGCCACGAGTATTTAGCTGTATGAAGCAAATCTGGAGGTTGATGAATGAAGTTGGGATGTACATGGAATGAATGACACTACTTTGTGAAATCAACACAATCATGTATAATTGAAGGCCAAAAGTAACCAAGCCTTCGAATCTGATCAGATAGTCTATGTCCAGACTGGTGGGCACCACAGACTCCTACATGCATTTCTTTCATGACTGCCATTGTCTCTTTACCATCAATGCATCTGAAGAGAACTCCATCAAAACCACTTTTGTAGATAATTTTACATAGGTGATATGGGCTATCATAAAGTGTAAAATTGACCACACATCACTGGATTTGTTCTTTCTCGGCTCTATCAGGTGGAAGTGTTCCATTTTTAAGGTATTCCCTGATAGGTGAAATCCATTTTATAGTATGAATATACAGTTCAGGAATGGGACTAATTTCATTAATTTAATCTATTCTTATTCGAACATAAGGTGAAAATTCACAACGGTGGGCAATACTGATGGTTGTCTCGTCCCGATTTCGATAGGCCAAAGTTGTGGCTATATTAGCTAGTGCATCAGATTGAGCTTTTTGTGACCGCGGGACATAAGAAAATGTCGATTATGAAGGGAATTCTGTAACGCCCCGACCCCAGTTACCCAGAGTCGGTGCATTATTACATAACATTGGCATGATCACAAGAAAGATCAAATCTCGAAAGACCGATTGGTTTAGTAGCCTTGGAAACACTAGATATATTCCTAAGTTTTACATTACATCATAAAATGAAAAACTACTATAACAACATAATGTCTCCATAATCCACACTACTATCCCCTCATAATATCCCTGCAGGTCATTCATAATTTACTTCTTCACATCCTGGGGAAAAAAATAAAACATAGAAAAGGGGTGAGCTCAAATGCCCAGTAAGGATAACAATAAAGCGGAAACTTTCATAAATAATAATAAACATTTAAGGCAATGCATTACTAAAACAAAAGCCTTTTAAAATTGAACTTCAACATGGTATGGCAAAAGTAAAATGAAATAATGCCATTTACTTATTCACATGGATATTCTACTAATCGAATAATCACATGCAAAAATCAATAACCACTTTCATAATGTTGGAATGCATAATGCCAGACTATCATAACCACATAGCCAAGACCTCGTGCCAAGACTACAAATAAGATTTTGTCAAGGCCTTGTGCCAAGACACTAGTTTGTCTCATGAGACCTACCGATGCATCGAGGAGCTATAGCGGGCTCCACCCGTCACTTATTAAGTCCAATGCATTCCCATATGAAAAGGTTTAAACATAACATAAACATTCGTATTAAAACTAGCATACGAAATGTCAATAATTTCACCATAAACTATGAATGGTATAAAAATAGCACATCCACAGTCAAACATATCACAAAACCTTCAATACAATATAGAAGTTTTGTATCATAATAAATCAACTTCAAATAATCTTAAAATCCATCAAAGGATGTTGACATAGATGAAATCAAAATTCTTTTTAAAGAAGTATCTCCTTTTATTTTGAAATCATTTAAGATCCATATAAAATAAAACATTTTCTTTGAAAATATTCTTATAAGCTTGTATGTAAAGCTTCGACAATTTTATAACGGCGGAAAATAACCGCACCCGCCGTATAAGTTAAAAAAAACATTCTTACCTCAATTCCGTCGAAAAGGTTAAAAAGGACCTTGTTTTGAAAATGACGGAAAGATTCCTTTATAAAACTCTCATAAAAAGTCAAACAAGGGTATAAATGACTTTAACCCATATTCTTGTAAATAGTAAAAATGTTTTGAAATACATTTCGAAGAAACATGGATGTTGATGATAAAGAGATCCCAGTAGATTATTACGTATAATACAACCTCGGATAATGAAGAGATTGTGAAATAACCCTTACCTTGTACTTTTTCCTTGGTTGGGGTAGGTTAACCTCCTGTATAATGGTGAAATAATTGTTATTAAATTATACAAGAATCATATACATTAATATGATATCATATATGATCTTTTAATATTGATTTGATAATAATATCTTAGTATTATCGTTGTTTCGGGTGTTAACTTACTTGTTTTCTTTCATATGTAAGACATGTTTGTAAAGGATAGGTTGTATATTATTCATATCCAGAATGATATCAAGTCCTTAAACATCATTTTTAAATCATAAAATGATAATTACGCTTTAATGGTTACGATGGAGAATGAATCTCATCTCGTTCGTGGAGACGGTAGTCCGTACGTACGCACGAGCGACAATATCATTCTTTTGATATTAAAATAATATATAAATGGATGGTATATCATATATACAGAATCATTAACATGTTATATTTATTATTTACATGAGTTACACATCATTATTATACCCATCCAAATAATATTATATTGAATAACAATTACACCACGACGTGGAGACGGTAAGCCGTACGTACGCACGTATGGTGACATGTTATTCAAAGGGTGGATAGAATACTGAATATGATTGTACCATATTTATAATAACATCACAGTATATGTGAGATACTGGAGTTATTATTTCAGAATGGTAAGAACAAAGGAAGAAGAAGTGGAAGAAGAAATGAACTTAGAAAAGGGTGGTGAAATCATTACCTCTTCTTCGGGTTCTTCCTTTTGATTTGATCAAAAGGGCTCCTTAGGTTGGCTTTCTGATCAAACTAAGGCCTCTAGGTTGTAGTGAGGGATGTTGGGAGATTATTTGGGCAGAGTTTGGCCGAACCAAAAGGCTTTGAAGGTGTGAAGAAATGAGAAGGAGGAGTGCCCTTTTATAAGAGGGGTGAGGGGCACCTTTGGAAAAGCTAGAAATATTAATTTATAATAAATTCATATTCGGTTTACAAAGGCTCCAAAGTTGACTATTCAAAGGATGAGGTGTGGATAGGTCGAAAACAACTCATCCAATAGAATTTAGACAGGTTTGGGTACTTATATTAACCTTATCTTTAAGTATTAACTCTAAGTTAATTAGTTTCACTTTTACAATGTCTCTTTGTATTTTTATATAATATGATTAATAAACTTACTATATACATCCAATCGACCCCCAAGTGGTCCATTAATGAGGAACCTATCATAATATAAGTCTCTTGGCCGAACCTTAGATTTTTAGGAATTTAATATCAATTAATAATATAATATTTGTTTTAAGAACTCTTTTATGTCAATTTTGACATTATTCAATAGTTTATTTTTGTGAAACTCCTAACAGATTTATTACTTCGAACAAAGTCAATTAAATAAATCCTAATATATCATATTATCATAGAAAATTATTTTAATTCATTAAAAGTTTCATATTATAATTATTTGGGTATTTATAAGATCAATTATTTTTATTTTTCACTATTTTAGTAATTACTGCATCATCATTGTGTCATAAATAAAATAAATTATATAATGTCTAAAAATTATAAATAAAATATCATTATGTAGGAAATCGTTTTAGCTTTCTAAGGAATATTTATAATCGAAAATCCAACATGTATAACCCTATGTAAAAATTGTTCTTCTAAAAGATGTAAGCTTATGCCATTTTTATTTTTATTTTAACTTTATTAATATAAAGTGTCCCTACCACATACAAGTGGCTCCAAGGGGTCCCCAAATTGACCAAAGGATGCCCATGGTCGGGTATGTGTCCACCAATAAGGTTAGGACACGTTTTAGGGTAATTTTTTATTATTATAATATTATATTTTTTAACCCTTATTTACCGGATTTACCCTTTAACCATGGTAAATAAAATATTTACCACAGTAACTATTCAAAATGTCTAAAAATAAAAGTTACCTATTTACACAATTTGAACATCCTGATTCCAAATATGGAATCCATTTTCCTAAATTCAAAACACAGAAGTGGCAGAAATTAATTTAAAATTAATTCCCGCTGTCAAAACAAAAAGCGTGTTTTTAAGAGATAATAACTATCAAAAGATTGACACTTGTTTATGTTCGGTTTAATTGTAAAATTATGTCCAATGATAAACATTAAATTGAATGGTAAAAATATATTCTAAATATACTTTAAAACCACTCAAATTCATAATTTATCACTATTAATTATTTTGATTAAAAAAAGTTGTTTTTAATTAAAATTTAGAAATTTTCACTATTCATCAAAATATGAAAGTTATCCGAAATGTACCAAAATTTCACCCTAGGCTAATTTTGATATTCCGAATCCAAAAATGAAGTCCATTTTGAAATATAGAATATATATGATTTCAAAAAGTAGGTATTACTATTCACAACGGCTAGTTTAATTAGTTGTGGTGTGTGTTAGAACTCGAGGTTGCGTACAACACACGCTATCGCATTATTCGAAGGGAAACGTACCGTAGAAGCTTGGGGTGTTACATTCTCCCCTCCTTCAAATAATGGCGTCCTCGCAATTTCTAGGGTATTACTGCATAAAAAGACTCGGGTGGTTCTTCATCATAAGTTCCTCAGGTTCCCACGTTGCCTCTTCCATCTTATGATTTCTCCACAAAACTTTTACCAGACGCGTCGTCCGGTTTCTCAGTACTTGTTCTCTTGTATCAAGAATCCTGACGGGCTCTTCGCAATAAGACAGATCGGGTTCCAGTTCTAATTCCTCATAGGTGAGTACATGCGTTGGGTCAGGCATGTATTTCCTCAATAGAGATACGTGGAACACATCGTGAACTTTGGAGAGACTTGGCGGCATTGCCAATCGGTAAGCTACAACCCCAATTCGTTCTAGAATTTCGAATGGTCCGATGTACCTGGGACTCAATTTACCTTTCTTACCAAAACGTATGACTCCCTTCCACGGAGATACCTTCAGAAAAACATGATCACCGACTTGAAATTCCAAATCCTTCCTTCGATTATCGGCATAGCTCTTCTGCCTACTTTGAGCTGCTTTGATGTGATTTTGGATTACTTTCACCTTTTCCACCGTTTCCTCCACCAGCTCTGGGCCTACAAGTTTTCTTTCACCAACGTCATCCCAACAGGTTGGTGTACGACATCTCTTTCCGTATAACGCTTCATATGGTGCCATCTGTATACTCGAATGGAAGCTATTGTTATAGGAAAATTCTACCAGTGGTAAATATTGATCCCACATACCCTGAAAGTCAAGTGAGCAAGATCTCAACATGTCTTCTAAGGTTTGAATAGTCCGTTCTGATTGTCCGTCTGTCTGAGGGTGGTAAGCAGTGCTCAAATGAAGTTCAGTATCCAGGGATTTCTGAAGACTTTTCCAAAATCTTGAAGTAAAACGGGGATCACGATCAGAAACAATCGATAGGGGAACTCCATGAAGTCTCACAATTTCATTAATGTATAGTCTTGCTAGACGTTCCAGGGGTAGATCTTCTCTTATAGCAAGAAAATGTGCTGACTTGGTAAGACGATCAACAATAACCCATATTGCATCGTTCCTTCTAGGAGTCTTTGGTAGCCCCATGACAAAGTCCATCGTAATATTGTCCCATTTCCACTCTGGTATGGGAAGAGGTTGCATGACTCCTCCAGGCTGTTGCCTTCCAGCTTTCACTTGTTGACAAACCATACATCTTGACACAAAATCAGCAATCTCCCTCTTCATGTTGTCCCACCAAAAATGTTCCTTCAAATCTCTATACATTTTGGTGCTCCCAGGGTGTATAGAGAAATTGGAACTATGAGCATCATCCAGCAATTCCCTTTTTAGATCAGGTATATTGGGAACACAAAGTCTCTTCCCGAATTTCAAAATTCCATCTTCATACACAAAGTCTCTCAATCTCCCATCATTCACAGCTTTAATCTTCTTTTGGAATTCGTCATCATCGGTCTGAGAACTCTTAATCCTTTCTAGTAAAGATGGTTTGGCAACCATTTGAAAAAGCATTGATGTTTCACCTTCCCTGGTTATTCCCATGTCCATTTTCACTAGATCCATGAAAATTGGATCCCTTTCAATTCTCATATTGTTCAAAACTCCATGGTCTTTTCTACTCAAAGCATCTGCCACCTTGTTTGCCTTCCCCGGGTGGTAGTGTATCGTACAATCATAATCCTTGAGTAATTCAAGACATCTCCTTTGCCTCATGTTGAGTTCTTTTTGTGAGAAAATATACTTCAAACTCTTGTGATCAGTATAAATCTCAAATTTTTCACCATAGAGGTAGTGCCTCCATATCTTCAAAGCAAAGATCACAGCTGCTAACTCAAGATCATGAGTAGGATAGTTTTGTTCATGAATTTTCAACTGTCGTGATTCATAGGCAATAACTCTATCATTCTGCATAAGGACACAGCCAAGTCCTTTCTTTGATGCATCACTATAAATAACGAACCCATCATTCCCCGATGGTAGAGTCAATATAGGAGCATTGACTAATCTTCTCTTCAGTTCTTCGAAACATTCTTCACACTCTTTTGTCCAAACAAATTTAACCCCTTTACGTGTGAGCTTCGTTAATGGGTTAGCCAATCGGGCAAAATTCTGGACGAAACGTCGATAATAACCTGCCAAGCCAATAAAACTACGTACCTCAGTTATACTCGTAGGTGCTGGCCATTCTTGGATTGCCTTGGTCTTAGAAGGATCAACAGAGATTCCATCTTTAGAGACAATATGGCCAAGAAAAGAAATCTCCTGAAGCCAGAATTCACACTTGCTAAACTTTCCATATAATTCATGCCTCCTCAGAGTCTTCAAGATAATGCGCAAGTGATTTTCATGATCTTCGTAGGTTTTGGAGTATACCAAGATATCATCAATAAATACCACCACAAATTCATCGTGATACTCCTTGAAAACTCTATTCATCAGATCCATGAATACAGAGGGTGCATTAGTCAATCCAAACGGCATTACAGTAAACTCGTAATGCCCGTACCTGGTTCGAAATGCTGTCTTCGGAATGTCTTCCTTCTTTACACACAACTGATGGTATCCAGATCGAAGGTCAATCTTTGAAAAGTATTGAGCTCCATGCAGTTGGTCAAATAAATCATCAATACGAGGTAGGGGATACTTGTTCTTTATCGTTATAGCATTGATCTCCCTGTAGTCGATACATAACCTCATAGATCCATCTTTCTTTTTAACAAAAAGAACAGGGGCTCCCCATGGAGAAACACTAGGGCGAATAAATCCCTTATTACTCAATTCCTCTAGTTGTTTCTTTAGTTCGACTAACTCTACAGTGGCCATTCTATAAGGGGTCTTTGATATAGGCCTTGATCCAGGAATCAAATCAATAGAAAACTCAACTTCTCGTTCTGGAGGATGTCCAGGTAAATCTTCTGGAAATACATCTACAAATTCTTTCACAACAGGTACATCCTCTATTTGAACATTCCTTTCCTCACCGATAGTTACTTCATTCTCTTCCTCCCCAATAATTGAATTATGTTGAGCTACTGGGGGTGGGTCTAAATAAGAATTAGGTGGTGACGATTCTGCTCTAAAAATAAGGTGTTCCTTATCATTATCATCAAGAATCGTAACCTCTTTCTTCTTACAATAAATCTTCGCATAATAGTCCGAAAGCCAGTCCATACCGAGGATTATATCAAACTCAATCATAGGTATGACGATGAAATCAGCAGATAAAGAAAATTTATGTGCTCTAATGGGGACTGATTCACAAAACTTTGTTGCAACGATACTTCCCTTAGGAGTTTTAACTGACAACTCCCTTATTAAATCAAATTGGAAATATCTAATTTTCTTAGCAAACTGGGAAGATATGAAACAATGCGATGATCCAGAATCAAATAATGCATTTGCTAAACTTGAGGAAACCATTAAATTACCTGCCACCACGTCTTTCAGAGTTTCTACCTCAGCAGTAGTGATAGCATAAGCCTGGCCTTGATCCCTTGGCCTTTTCTGAGGTAAGTTCTCCTGACGCTTAGGACATGCATTTGCATAATGCCCCATCTCCCTGCAATTGTAGCACTGAACGTTGGTAGCTTCCTTCATCCCCTTGCAATCATGAGCTTGGTGGCCTTTTTCACCACACTTGTAACAGACTCCCATTCCCTTCAAGCAAGTACCAGGATGTTTCTTCCCGCATTTACCACAAGATGGATATTCAACCTTTCCCTTCTTCCCCTTATTTCCATTCCCAGATTGATCAGCAGGTCTCTTCTTCTCTTGCTTCGCTTTAAAGTCATAAGACTTAGAGAATTCTTTTTCGGTCTTGATAGCACATGAGACAATGTCTTCGTACGACGAAAAGGATTGTGAGACTAATGCTCGACGGAGAAATGGTTTTAACCCATCAAAGAAACGATCAATCTTACTTCTTGGGTTGCGAATATAATCACCAGCGTACCTCGCTAACCTTGTAAAGTTAGCCTCATACTTTGTGACATTATCATCCTCCTTTTGTCTCAGACTCAGAAATTGCCTTTCCATATCTGCTCGATGGTCGCGAGGAAAGTATTTTTCTAAAAACAGATCTTTGAACTCCCTCCATTCCATGTTTGATACATCATCATCTTCCTTCATGTTTTGAATCAATGACCACCATTGATCAGCATCTCCAGTGAGGCGGTAAACTGCCATGGTAACTTTTTCCCTTTCACTACTCCCCAAAGCCTGAAATATTTTCTCTAGGGAAAATATCCATTGCTCAGCTACTAAGGGATTTGTACTCCCATTGAACGTTGGTGGTTGTTGTCTCATGAATCGATCTAACATTGATCCTCCACGCTGCGGATCAGGGTGCTCCATACGGGTAAGGTTATTATTCATAACCTGAGTAAGTTGTCCCAGTACGATGATTAGCTGATCAGCACCAGTTGCATCACCAGCCCCACTATAATTATATTGAGCAGGAGGGCAATCCCTACATGGAGTGCGTGCATTGATACGGTTTCCATTTCTTCCACTAGGCGCCATTTCTAAACAATGGCATAAACTAGATCAGTTTATGAATCAAAATACATAATCCCATACTTATAAAACACTTAACATAAATTGAACTATCTATGGATATAATCCATAATCATAAATATGTTTTCTTTGAGGAAGTATATACTCATAAACCCTTCATAATGATTTGTAAAGAAAGTGAGAGTTATCCTAAGCATATCCCCCGGGAGTGTCGTAACCAAGAGTGCAGCAAGGCCCGTTGTCGTGCACCAGTTCCCGTTCGAGTCTAGCTCAAAGCGGTGTTTTCGGGTTTTACCCCTAGGTACATCTGTGCCAGAGCCGCCTCTACCTACTCGTATCTAGACAGGGATGTATTGCTCGCAAAACTCACAAAGTCTCTACAATACCAAAATTCTAGGAAGTTCTTCTATACTAATCCTCAAAGTTCATCTTAGGTCTACGTGCTCTAATCAGAGTTTATCTAAATCTAGCTTCCAAGGTTTGTACTAAACTTCCTCTGATACCAACTGTAACGCCCCGACCCCAGTTACCCAGAGTCGGTGCATTATTACATAACATTGGCATGATCACAAGAAAGATAAAATCTCGAAAGACCGATTGGTTTAGTAGCCTTGGAAACACTAGATATATTCATAAGTTTTACATTACATCATAAAATGAAAAACTACTACAACAACATAATGTCTCCATAATCCACACTACTATCCCCTCATAATATCCCTGCAGGTCATTCATAATTTACTTCTTCACATCCTGGGGAAAAAATAAAACATAGAAAAGGGGTGAGCTCAAATGCCCAGTAAGGATAACAATAAAGCGGAAACTTTCATAAATAAGAATAAACATTTAAGGCAATGCATTACTAAAACAAAAGCCTTTTAAAATTGAACTTCAACATGGTATGGCAAAAGTAAAATGAAATAATGCCATTTACTTATTCACATGGATATTCTACTAATCGAATAATCACATGCAAAAATCAATAACCACTTTCATAATGTTGGAATGCATAATGCCAGACTATCATAACCACATAGCCAAGGCCTCGTGCCAAGACTACAAATAAGATTTTGTCAAGGCCTTGTGCCAAGACACTAGTTTGTCTCATGAGACCTACCGATGCATCGAGGAGCTATAGCGGGCTCCACCCGTCACTTATTAAGTCCAATGCATTCCCATATAAAAAGGTTTAAACATAACATAAACATTCGTATTAAAACTAGCATACGAAATGTCAATAATTTCACCATAAACTATGAATGGTATAAAAATAGCACATCCACAGTCAAACATATCACAAAACCTTCAATACAATATAGAAGTTTTGTATCATAATAAATCAACTTCAAATAATCTTAAAATCCATCAAAGGATGTTGACAAGATGAAATCAAAATTCTTTTTAAAGAAGTATCTCCTTTTATTTTGAAATCATTTAAGGTCCAAATAAAATAAAACATTTTCTTTGAAAATATTCTTATAAGCTTGTATGTAAAGCTTCGACAATTTTATAACGGCGGAAAATAACCGCACCTGCCGTATAAGTTAAAAAAAACATTCTTACCTCAATTCCGTCGAAAAGGTTAAAAAGGACCTTGTTTTGAAAACGACGGAAAGATTCCTTTATAAAAATCTTATAAAAAGTCAAACAAGGGTATAAATGACTTTAACCCATATTCTTGTAAATAGTAAAAATGTTTTGAAATACATTTCGAAGAAACATGGATGTTGATGATAAAGAGATCCCAGTAGATTATTACGTATAATACAACCTCGGATAATGAAGAGATTGTGAAATAACCCTTACCTTGTACTTTTTCCTTGGTTGGGGTAGGTTAACCTCCTGTATAATGGTGAAATAATTGTTATTAAATTATACAAGAATCATATACATTAATATGATATCATATATGATCTTTTAATATTGATTTGATAATAATATCTTAGTATTATCGTTGTTTCGGGTGTTAACTTACTTGTTTTCTTTCATATGTAAGACATGTTTGTAAAGGATAGGTTGTATATTATTCATATCCAGAATGATATCAAGTCCTTAAACATCATTTTTAAATCATAAAATGATAATTACGCTTTAATGGTTACGATGGAGAATGAATCTCATCGCGTTCGTGGAGACGGTAGTCCGTACGTACGCACGAGCGACAATATCATTCTTTTGATATTAAAATAATATATAAATGGATGGTATATCATATATACAGAATCATTAACATGTTATATTTATTATTTACATGAGTTACACATCATTATTATACCCATCCAAATAATATTATATTGAATAACAATTACACCACGACGTGGAGACGGTAAGCCGTACGTACGCACGTATGGTGACATGTTATTCAAAGGGTGGATAGAATACTGAATATGATTGTACCATATTTATAATAACATCACAGTATATGTGAGATACTGGAGTTATTATTTCAGAATGGTAAGAACAAAGGAAGAAGAAGTGGAAGAAGAAATGAACTTAGAAAAGGGTGGTGAAATCATTACCTCTTCTTCGGGTTCTTCCTTTTGATTTGATCAAAAGGGCTCCTTAGGTTGGCTTTCTGATCAAACTAAGGCCTCTAGGTTGTAGTGAGGGATGTTGGGAGATTATTTGGGCAGAGTTTGGCCGAACCAAAAGGCTTTGAAGGTGTGAAGAAATGAGAAGGAGGAGTGCCCTTTTATAAGAGGGGTGAGGGGCACCTTTGGAAAAGCTAGAAATATTAATTTATAATAAATTCATATTCGGTTTACAAAGGCTCCAAAGTTGACTATTCAAAGGATGAGGTGTGGATAGGTCGAAAACAACTCATCCAATAGAATTTAGACAGGTTTGGGTACTTATATTAACCTTATCTTTAAGTATTAACTCTAAGTTAATTAGTTTCACTTTTACAATGTCTCTTTGTATTTTTATATAATATGATTAATAAACTTACTATATACATCCAAGCGACCCCCAAGTGGTCCATTAATGAGGAACCTATCATAATATAAGTCTCTTGGCCGAACCTTAGATTTTTAGGAATTTAATATCAATTAATAATATAATATATTTTTTAAGAACTCTTTTATGTCAATTTTGACACTATTCAATAGTTGATTTTTGTGAAACTCCTAACAGATTGATTACTTCGAACAAAGTCAATTATATCAATCCTAATATATCATATTATCATAGAAAATTAGTTTAATTCATTAAAAGTTTCATATTATAATTATTTGGGTATTTATAAGATCAATTATTTTTATTTTTCACTATTTTAGTAATTACTGCATCATCATTGTGTCATAAATAAAATAAATTATATAATGTCTAAAAATTATAAATAAAATATCATTATGTAGTAAATCTTTTTAGCTTTCTAATGAATATTTATAATCGAAAATCCAACATGTATAACCCTATTTAAAAATTGTTCTTCTAAAAGATGTAAGTTTATGCCATTTTTATTTTTATTTTAACTTTATTAATATAAAGTGTCCCTACCACATACAAGTGGCTCCAAGGGGTCCCCAAATTGACCAAAGGATTCCCATGGTCGGGTATGTGTCCACCAATAAGGTTAAGACACTTTTTAGGGTAATTTTTTATTATTATAATATTATTTTTTTAACCCTTATTTACCGGATTTACCCTTTAACCATGGTAAATAAAATATTTACCACAGTAACTATTCAAAATGTCTAAAAATAAAAGTTACCTATTTACACAATTTGAACATCCTGATTCCAAATATGGAATCCATTTTCCTAAATTCAAAACACAGAAGTGGCAGAAATTAATTTAAAATTAATTCCCGCTGTCAAAACAAAAAGCGTGTTTTTAAGAGATAATAACTATCAAAAGATTGACACTTGTTTATGTTCGGTTTAATTGTTAAATTATGTCCAATGATAAACATTAAATTGAATGGTAAAAATATATTCTAAATATACTTTAAAACCACTCAAATTCATAATTTATCACTATTAATTATTTTGATTAAAAAAAGTTGTTTTTAATTAAAATTTAGAAATTTTCACTATTCATCAAAATATGAAAGTTATCCGAAATGTACCAAAATTTCACCCTAGGCTAATTTTGATATCCCGAATCCAAAAATGAAGTCCATTTTGAAATATAGAATATATATGATTTCAAAAAGTAGGTATTACTATTCACAACGGCTAGTTTAATTAGTTGTGGTGTGTGTTAGAACTCGAGGTTGCGTACAACACACGCTATCGCATTATTCGAAGGGAAACGTACCGTAGAAGCTTGGGGTGTTACAAATTCCACCATTAACTCTCTAACGTAATCATAATAAGGGATTAATTATTCTTTTTTTATCGCATTATCCCCATTGACATGTTTGATTACCAGGTCTGAATCACCTTTCACCTTTAAGTGATTAACTTGTGCTTGAAGCGCCAATTCCAGACCTATGATGAGAGATTGGTATTCTGCATCATTATTGGTACCACTTTACCATAATAAGAAGAAATAATGTAACACTACCTTTTCATGAGAAATGAGCACAATTCCTAAGCCAACATTGTTGAATTTAGGATTTTCCATTTTCCTCCCTGTTCGACTTTTGGAAGCACCATCAAAATACATTTCCCATGCCTGAGGACATTCTTGAATAGAGAAGTCTTCCTCATCGGGGAATTCAATATTTGAAGATGTGTCTTCCACTGAAGGGTGTTCAGCTAGGAAATCAGCCAGAACTTGGTCCTTTATTTCCTTTTGAGACACATACTGAATATCAAATAGTTGAAAAAAAACTTCCCACCTTGACAGACATCCTGTAAGCATTGTATGACTAAGGATAAACTTGAGCGGGTTATTTCGAGATACCAATTGGACGTCGTGATTTTTCAGGTAGTTTCTCAACTTCTGAACTGCAAAGACTAATGTCAGGCATCACTTCTCAATACTTGAATACTAGGTTTCTTCTTCAAGCATAGTCTGACTGAGTTAGTAGAGGCTGTTTTCATTCCCAGCATCATTCTTCTGAGCAAGAAAGGCACCGAATGATCACTCTAAATCTATCACGTAGAGGATAAGTTGTCTACCTTCAATAGGTGGCATGGTTACCGGCAGACTCAAGAGGTATTTCTTGAGAATATCGAATGTTTTTTGACATTATTTATTCCACTGGTAAGTGACTCCCTTTTTCATCAATTTGGTGAAGGGTAAACTTTTTCCTGCCAAATTGGCAATGAAACAGCGAATATAGGCTATGTGTCCTTGAAGTCCTCTTAATTCATTCAAATTTTGAGGAGGTGACATACCAAGGATTGAATTTGCCTTCTTAGGATCGACTTTAATACCATGATGGCATACAACAAAGCCAAGAAATTTTCATGAGGTTACCCCAAAAGAAAATTTTAAGGGGTTCATCTTCAAATTATGTAGTTGAAGCTTGTGGAATATGACTTCCAAATCAGCCAAGTGATTAAAACGTTGTTTTGATTTGACCACCAAATATTCCACATAAAATTCTACAAACTTCCCTAAAAAGGGATTGAAGATACGATGCATGGCACGCTAATATGTTGCACCTGCATTCTTTATGCCAAAGGGCATTACCTGGTAGCAAAACACACCCTGAGGATCTCTGAAGGCTGTGGATTCCTCATAATCTAGGGCCATTTGGATTTGTTTATATCTGGAATATCTATCCATGAAAAAAAGTGCTTCATCTCCAACTATTGCATCAATTAAATTTTTTGTAATCAGAACTGGGAAATCATCCTTAGAACAATGTCGATTAAGATATCTGAAATCGATGCAAACTCTAATTTTTTCATTCTTCTTCTTTACAGGGAAAATATTAGCCAACCACTTGGGATATTGAACTTCTCTGATGAATTTAGCTTTGATAAATTATCCACTTCAGCTTCAATTTTGGAAGCATAAGTTGGGTGTGTCCTTCTCACGACTTGCTTAAAACCTATATTTTCTTCTTGTAAAACCAAATGATGAGTAACAACATCATGATCAAGCCTGGGAATCTCTGTATAGTTTCTATAGAATATGTATCTATTTTTATTTAAAAATGATATATACATATCTTTTTCTTCAAGAGTCATGGATGCACTGAGTAATGTGGGGCATAGATCTTCTTTTGTACCCAAATTTACGTCTCTGAGTTCATCCACGGTGGTAGAGATACCCTCTTCAAATGCTGGAGGAGCATCTCTGAGATCTTCCTCTTCTTCTTCAACAAGTGTTATTTCTTCCGTTTCAACTTACATAGTATATGATAAAGAATAATTTCCATGATCATAAGATATGATAAATTTGAACATCTTGAAGAAGAAGCTTCCATTTCTGACCCAATTGATGATGAAGGGTCTTCCTTGGGAAATAAAGAAGAGATGATGGATTTAGAATCAACATCATTGTTCACCTCCGATGTTGCTATAACTTCTTCTGGCCTGATTGGCGAAGTATAGACTTGTTGGATTTCAGCAGATGAAATGAAGATGTCACCATTTGGGATTTCATCACTGATTGAAGGATCAAAAATTTCTCCCATGTTGTCTGGCATGATTGTCATAATTGACATTATGGATCATTCTATAAGAGTATTTTGATTTGGGTCTATCCTGTCAATTTGACTGATAGGAAACAAATAATATTTACTTACATGCGCAATTGGATTTACTGGAATCTTCTCCAAACCATATGGAGCATTAACTTTGGAAATCTTCTTTTTGTGGATTTATCCTTTCCATTCATGTGATAGAATTCTGCCTCAATGTATTGATACTCACATGTCTTGAATGAGGCCTTATCACCATATAATGTCCCAACTTGACCATCGAAACAATATTTGAGACATTGATGGTATGATGAAGGGATAGCCGCATGTTGATGTAGCTAGGGTCTTCCATGAAAGATGTTGAAAGATGAGTCTTGATCAACAACCATGAAATCTGAATTGGATACAAGATCCCCAAACTGAGTTCTGAGTGTAACATTGCCCAGTGGTTCTTGTTCATTTTTCTCATATCCTTTTAACATCATGGTAGAAGGAGATAAATCAGATTCTGTGAGGCCCAATCGACGAAGTGTACGAATGGACATGAGGTTGACTCCTGAATCATTGTGAATGAAAGCTCTTTGGACGTCTACGCCATTGACCTTGCCAGATAAGAAAAAAGGTCTAATATGACCATTATTCATCATTATAAGATATTATTGCATGGAATTCTGCAGGATTATTCTCTATGTGATAGACTTCAACTGCAACAATTTCATTTTCAAACTCTTGAGGACTTCACAAAGCCTCGATGAGTGCTTCCCAAAAATCTTTTGACAGATTCAAAGCATCCAGAATTGATAACTTGGCTGGTACTTGGGCCATGTGTTTCAATACATCATACTTTTGATCCAGATGTCAGCATTTCCGAATAAGAACATGTGGTTTAGCATGTGCCTTGGAATCAGATGCTTTGGAAGTTGATGAATCTTGTATTGGGATAGGAGTTGGAAATATTCCCATTTTTGGAAGATTAGACCGATTAGATATATCTACTTGTTGAGAGGATGAATGTGGAACCCCCAACCGATCCTCTAAAATAATTTTTCCAGGACTGAATTTGTAATTGGTAGAAGAACTTGCTTGTTCTTGATGAGCTTGCTGAAGGGCTCTACCACGAGTTTCTACTGCGTACACAGTTCTAGAAAGGGTAGAATTAGAATAGTGGATTCTGAAAGATCCACGTCTTCCCCTGTATCCTGAGCCTCTGGAACTTCCTCTGATTCCTCTGTTTGATACAGGGAATTTAGGCTCATCGAAATCGAAACTATGACTGGCATATGGATCTGTTAATTAAATCATATTAACAAAACCGAAAATCAACTCTTCATCCGATGAAGACTCTGCCTGATTAGCCTGTTTAGGCTATTCTGTTTGGTGGGACGATGAATGTTGATTTGAAGTCGATGGCATGAAGTCTTCCAAGGACAAAGACAACTTAGGCTTTGACACGTACTCATCTTTTCTGATTCTTTTTCTTTATTTGAATCATGCCATTTTTTTGGGGATTTTACCTCTGATGAAGAGGGTTTTTCTGCGGCATTCATGGCAGAAGGTACAATCGGTATCTTCAATTGCATTCATAAAATATCACGAGTTCGGTTGATCATCTTTCTGACCATCCGTTCATCATATTTCTGTGCATTTTTTTCTTAACTTCTTGCCACTCGCCTTCCTCCTCTGGAACTGTAGCAGTAACACATGCTACCTGAGCTGAAGAACCTTTTAATTTGACTTGTCCTGAGTCGACCATATTTTTCAGGAGGTATTTGAAGACAAAACACTCCTGGATGGGATACCCCCAATATTTGATTAAAGGGGAAATAATTGGGATGGTTTACATCTCTTTCCTTGTTTGACCTTTCGGGGCTTGTCAACTGAACCAAATTATTTTCTAGAGATGAAATGAAGTAACCAGGGAGATGTCAATTTCAAGAGGAGTATGTTTTCTATTCAGATCCTCAAATTGTTTTCGTCTTTGATCTCTTTGATCGTCTTGATTAAACATCCTTTTTTGTTGGTGCTCAGGAAGTGGAGCCCTTCAAAAAGATAAAGGTTTTGAGGTAGAATTAGGTACATGTGCTTATTTAAGCATAACATGGAATTTTCTTCTTTACCTATTGTCCTTCCTAGAGCTGATGGAATTACACGAGATTTAGACTTAGTCTGTATAAGAGAATCTTCAATATATTGAGAGATTGAGGTAATGTCACGAAACCCTCCTATGTATTTCATAGGGATCAGTGGTGTGTGTAATTCGTCATGCAGATTTGCCACACAGATTGGCAACAGTTCCTCTTGAGGGAGTGCTAAGCTCAGAGAATATGTTAATCCTTTCCAGGAAGCAATGAAATCAAGGACTCTTTCATTCTCCCTTTGCTTAATGTTTTTAGGATCGAAAACTGTTGTCTTTGGCAAAGTTGAGCTTAATTGAAGAATAAATCGTTGACGAAGATCTTCCCATCTGGTAATTGACCGGGATTTGAAGCTTGTATACCAGACAAAAGCTGGTCCTCACGAAGCATCTGAGTTTCACTGCTTCTTTCTACTCCGGAGTCTCCATCATATGATCGCAACAGGACATGTAATGCATCAAATTCTGTTCAGGGTCTCCTGATCCATTAAAAATAAGGAATACCGGGTTCCCAATATTTTATGGGAGAGAGATTGAATCTACCCATTCAAGGTAAGATTTATTTTCTGGTTGAACCTGCGCATGCTTCCCTCCCATAGCTTCCAACCGAGCTGTTAATGACTCAATAGTAGTTATTAACTTTTGA
Source organism: Viscum album (assembly GCA_963277665.1). Taxonomy (NCBI): domain Eukaryota; kingdom Viridiplantae; phylum Streptophyta; class Magnoliopsida; order Santalales; family Viscaceae; genus Viscum; species Viscum album. The sequence goes on from OY728157.1 coordinate 1,855,031,949, forward strand.
GAAACATCCGGTTGAGATTGAATTGGAACAGGTGCACTGACTAGAGCTTGGACAGATGTGGTGGTTGGTACTACAAACGATGGCAGCACTGCCAATTGTTGTTGCACTTGACTCGTAGGATTAGACCTGTGAGGGTGTACTGATGAAGGAGGATATTCTTGATCTATCTCAGTAGTTGCAAAAAACTCCCTTGGATGACTGACTCCAGCATGCTTAGGAGGAAGACTACCTTGAGGTAGTTCTGCGTTCAACCTCCTTAATTATTTCATTTCTTCTTCTTTTTGCACAAATATTTTCTCTAGTGAGAGAGATTATCCTTATTCAGAGGGGGGATATGTAACCTGATTATTTCCTTTCCACTTATTGACTCCATTTTGGAGAGGGGAAGTGGATTAACTGAAGGATTACATAGGTTCTGAGCAATCCTTTGATTTCATGTATGCACACGTTATTCATTTGTGTCTGTGCGTACAACTTGTTGAGAAGGAATCTCTTCATCTGAGTCCCCTAAGTGAGCCTCATCTGGTGGATCAGAAGCAACGACATTGCTGACATTAATTGATGCATAACGCATCACATCCCTTCAATTAGCATTTCTGTGATATTGTCTTCTTCCATGTCTTTGATGAGACATTTCCTTTTGTTGATTAAATCCCTCAAGAACTTCTTGTCGAACCGTAATTTGGAGGGAATATCCTGATAATTTGGCTCTTAGTTCCTATTGAGGAAAATTCCCCAATTGAGAAAAGACCGACTTTCTCTGAGGAGGGGATTGATGATTTGAAAAAGTCCCCAGTCCGGTGGACTGGGGCTATTCCTGTGGTTCCTGCTCAACTCCTCGAATTCTATTTGTTGATTCCGAAGGATGGTTTAAACGATTCCTCAGTCTGGAAAGCTGGGGTGGCTCTTGACATGCTATGTTTGAGACTTTCATAAAAGCTCTCCCGATCTTGCAGATCTTGGTCCGAAAATTAGCTGGATGCATCAACCTGTATCCACTTTTATCACCCATCTCAAAAGACCGTTGGATGATTTCCGACACTTTTGTCACTTGATCATGAGCTTTCTCCATAAGAGATGCCTATTCAATATTCTCGTTTTCTTGATGTAGGAGTAATTCAAAAACATGTTCTTTGTATTCAGGATTTTGAGAAGAACTATTTGAGGTATGTTCTTGGGGAAGCTTTTGATTAAAAACAAAACCCATTGACTATGGTCGGTCACAGGAAATAACATTGCATGAGAGAATTTTCGGCTGGCTTTGCTGACTGGAGAGCACAGGGAAATGTAGTTTTCCATGAACAACCCATCCTCTGACATGAATACCCGATGGGGCATTGGTAATTAACTGGATAAATCTTCTTAGTGACCCAGGGCATGAACGCTAAAGGGCTCTCTACTGCTTTTCAGCCATCGGATATCGAGAGACTGATAGATATGAGAAGTCAATTTGACATTGTAACCCTTCTATTATCTTAACATGATTTTCATATTCATCATAAGATAATACTTTCTTTTTCAACTGAAAAATAGTTTTCCATATGCTGAGACAGATATCATGAATCCCATCTTCCGTCAACATCTCTGGAATGTCATACCGAGAGTCAGCCAGAGGCCAAAACATGACTGGCACTTCACCATTCGCCAGTTGTTTTCTCATATTCAGCATTTCCTCTTTATCATTCAGTGAAGATTATTCTACCAGATTTGCCCAAAGCTAGTGATTCCTTGTTGCTTCATCGAATTCAACAATATTGGTAGAGAAACCACTGATCAAACTAAAAGATTCATGACTTAGGGGTGGTTCGGAGAATGACCTACACCCTGGGCTATCTTCTGATTGAGAAAGTATTTCACCTGCCAGCAATGAAGCATCAGACATGACTGGTTTCGCATTTTCAAGTGGCTCAAGATAAGAGGGCTTTCTCAGCACTACATTGTCCACTGGATCATTTTCAAAGCAATTTGCATCACTACTGCGGAGAGGACTTTCACAGTGAAATTTATCATCATGGGGAGGACCACCATGGTGGGTTACAACAAAAGATGACATCTCTTTCTCCTTGGACTTTTGGCCACACATAGGTTTATTGTAGCTCTCATCTGAAGATGAAACATCGAGATCAACCGGAATTTCATCAAGAAAGCCTTAATGAAGAATTTTATGTTGAACAACTTCAGAATTAATGTTCCCACTTTTGGGAAATGAGGGAGTAGAATCTTGAATTCCAACAGATAACTGTCTGAGGGCTTCAAGAATTCTAGAATCGAGCAAGGGATTGTTAGAGATTGGCTCTTGATCTCTTGACTGTGTTGGGCGGGTATTCTTTTTAGATTCCTTCTTACTCTCCTTGGAAACCACTTGTTGCTGAAAGTGGCTTCTCTGAGCAGGTGTATGTGCCTGATCAGGAGATATGGCCAGGTTAGGCTGATGATCTCCACTCAAATCAGGTGTATGTGCCTGACTTGGTTGTCCATATGATATGGGGAAATATGCCCCATAACCCTCTTGGACTGGAACAGATGTGTGTGTCTGTTCCGGAGTGAACTGTTGATGTGTCACTCCACCGGTAGGGATAGATTTGCATTTCGTTCCCTATGATGCTGCTGAAGCTGTTATAATATCTTGGCAGGCATCCAGAATATGAGCAGGGATTTTCTTCTGCTATTTCATCTTTTATAGAATATGCCTGGTGACTTCAGCTACCGGAATGGGGATATACGCCCATTCTGTGATTGGAGTAGGTGTATGTGCCTGATCCTTTCCTCCTTTTCCAGTCAGTGAATCCTGATAGTACTCATGTGTGGGGGCAGAAAGTTGAGTCTACCCCCTTTTTGTTGTCGGAGCTATCCAATTGACTTCTACGAATGATACCAAGCGAGACTGTTGGTAGGCATGATCATTACTAGATGGTGTATGTGTCGGCTGATTGCACTTCACCGAACGTGGTTGATGAGCTCCATCATATGTAGTCAGACGATCCAGCTGACTAGCTGATGATGTATAAACAGGTATATGTTCTTGCCTATAGTACTCCACTAGAATTGCCTAGCGGGATTAGCGTGATGTTGCCAGACGATTCTGCTGGACAGCAGAATTAAAATGGGTAGGTGTGTGTGCCCGCTCATTGATTTCCACCAAGATAGGTCGGTGGACTTCTCCGGAGATGTCAAGGATGAGAACCTACTAACTGTTAACCGGATTTCGCCTCTGGCGATTCGTCTTGTCTGCTCGGGTTCGAGGAACCTGAGCAGAACGCGTGGAGTCAGTACCCTCATCATGTTGAGGGCGCACTGCCACACAAGCCTGGCAGCGATTGTGGATGAGAACCCTCATGAAGGACTCATGTCTCATTGAATTAAGGCCCTGAGGGACTTTCTCATTCACCTCCCTAGAATAAGGGAGCGAATGGTGATTGCGTTTCGGGGATAACAACCCGAAATGGTTGGAGACAGTGGTTATCACCACCTGCTTCTTGATCACTGATTGTCGCTGTAAGGACAACCAGGGTGAATTGTTCACATGGAGGGCTTTTCGGGAAGCCTCTAGAGTTGGAATAATACTGTTTTGATGGAACTCATTAACCAGCGCATTTGATACCTAGCGTTGAAGATGCTGAGTAGGTGATGTTGTCCTCAGTGCGGACGATGATCCAGCAGGAGTAGTAGTAGTGGAATTCACAGCAAAGGTTTTCACATCATCTGTATTCATGGGTGTGAACTTGAGAGCAACCATTTCATAGAATGCAGAAAATCGTGGAAAAGAGTGCATGTTTGATATAACAGACGTAATCAAGATAAATTCAGCCACTAAATCTTTTGGATGAGCACATATATCAATGATTGTTTTTGTTGGTCCTCTAATTGATTTTTAAATAGGGGCCTAACAAATAAGTAAAAAATCATTTTAAATTGGTTAATGATTCACATCTGGTTCACCATTTTTTGTTTCCCTCTAGAATTGGGGATGACCTCGTTGATTAAAGGTTCAAACATTCCAATCAGTTTCTAACGGGTTTGTTCGTAGAACCGAAAACATCCAATGATTCCATATCCATTTGGACCTAATTTCTAAAGGTAGGCACTCAATAGTTGTCGACTGATGAGGCTTTAGGAATTTTCATTTATCGAGAGGGTGAGAGGTCAGACTCATCACACCTCTTTGAGTGGAATTATTGTCTACTCTGGGACTCTCTTTATAGATTTAAGTTATGTTCATGAATCCTTATTACATTACCAAGAATAAAATGAGATTTCCTTTAGTCTGACAATCATTTATTTTTACGTAGGAAATTCAGAGAATATTTTATATGTATTGGAGGTTCTTCGTCGATGAAGAATCATCTGTATTTGTTAGAGATTCTTAGTTGATGGTATATTTAAAAATACATAAAAGTATCTTGGTCATTATGATGACCATACTGGTTTTAAATCCACTCAGTGGGGCACGTAATGTTTATTGTCATTCAGGAGGACATGGATTATTTCAGAGTTGGGATCTTACCCGCTGATGGGCTACCTACGTAACCTTTTTTTTGGATAAGGAATCAGAACCCACATAGTTTGAGTAATGGAGCATGATGTTTATGCATGATTTATGCCTCATGAATGATGTCTTGATTACTTTTACACTCTAATCTCACGTCAGTCATGCTCGGTGTGAGAAACAAGAGTTATCAGTGAAACCAGACAATTTGTGCCACGAAAGATGCAATGATGCGGGGCTTCTGTGTGTATGACTGCCCAAAATAAATGAGAATTATGATTTACTTTAGGGAGGAAATCCAGGAACATGGTCTATAAAGGTATATATACTTCATAGAGATTTGGATACTCTAATATTGAGGCATACTCCTAAGGAAGATGCCCTAGTTAGGAGGGGACTTATGATTGGGTTTTACTCCTGAGAAGGAAGCCCATATAAAAAGGAAATTATGATTGGGGCATACTCTTGAAAAGGAAGCCCATATTTGAGATTGGGGCATACTCCTGAAAACGAAGCCCAGGTTAAGATAATTATGGTTGGGGCTTACTCTTAAGGAGGATTCCCATATTTGGGAACTTTAAGAGTGGGGCTTACTCCTAAGGAGGATGCCAAGATTAGAGGACCTTGGTCTTACTCATATAGAGGATTCCCACAGTAATAAAAATTTGGACTGGGGCTTACTCCTTAAAAGGAGGCCCATATTAAGGATTCCCTCATCATAAAGGATGAGGTAGAATGAATGAAATATCAATCTTTAGTGACATAAATATGTGTAAATCACTAGATTTTGAGAGATGTTCCATGGAGTTCCTTTCAGATAAGGAAGAAAAATAAAAAAATCATGCAATAAATGGCTTTGATGAGTGTCTTGAATACTAAATTTTGAATAGGAGAGGTGGAATGGCATAAGAGGGGTGAAAATGGGCAGGAAAGGCACCCAAAAAGGTAGGGGCACACAATTACTGGCAGGCACGCAGGTTCTGCGTGGGCGTGCAAGTCTTGGGCGCACATGTATACCTACACGACACATGGGTACTTGTGAAATTTTCATCCCTTAGAGTAATATTTGGGCGATCCATGATCAAATCCTTTAGAATCATCCCTAGAGGCCTTCCAGAAGATTACATGCAAGTTATGTTGAATAAGTAGGGCAGCTCGTAAGTTTGTTCATTTCCCTTAAGTGTAAAACACTTAGGCGCACAAGTGTTAGTGAATTTTTACACTTAGACCTTACTCCTCCTCTTTAGACCTTCCATTCTAGGTAAAGAATTTACTTAGAAGTGTTCATAAGAACTGAAGAAGAGACTTTGGCGTTCAGAGCTCTATATATAAATTCTGGAAAAATTCCTCCCAAAATGGGGGGCCCACCGGGGGTATTTATAGGCTAGAGAAGACCCCGGGTGGTTATCACCTAGGGCGCGTAAGTGACTTGTGTGACCAACTTCGGCACGCAGGTGTACTTGCGCGACCATTGCGGCATGCTTGTGTACTTGCGTGACCATTGTAGAACTTGCACAACCCTTGTGAAATGTTCTTCTTATTCATTCCTTTGTCATTTTTTGATATTTTTCCAAAGGTTGAATCACTTTGAGCTCAAATATTTCCCTTTTCCTTCCTTTAGGATCGGTGACAGAAAAGAGCGTCGACACTCATAGATGCTAAATATTCTTTTGAACAACAATTTTTTCCCTAGTTGTATTTCTGTATAGATTCAATATATTGACCTTTTCTTTTAGAAAAATATCATTACATAACATTTTTTAGATACTTATAACATCATACAAATAGACACCAAAAGTCCTTAATTGGTGTAGTTCATTTGGAAACATGGAAACATGAACACTAGTACATAATTAGGCTATATTATCTCTCACTAGGTTCTTCTTTACTAGAACTATTATTTTACACATCAAACATAATACATATCTTCAAATGCTTGGGGAAGGAATTATAAAAATTGGTGATATAAAATTCTCAGTATGGGTAAAAAAAGGGAGGTATGTAAGCATAATCATGGGAATAAGTGTAAGAGAACATGATCATGAAAATATAATATCATATCCTATATATGAAAGATCATACACATGAATCATGGAATAAATCATTATAGTTTATAATCCACGAATCATAATTAAATAAGTAACATAATCCATTAATGCAAAATATTGGAATAAATAATGGAATTGTGGTAGACACATAAGCATATAATATATGATTTCCATAGTAGCCAAGGAATTACTCCCATGACTATCTTGGTAGTATAGGTTCACTCACCATACCATCGTGGTAGTCTTGGTTAACTCTCATGTACATATTAGTAGCATTATTTCACACATTATATCATCTTGGTAGTCATGGTTCACTCCCATGGTCATCTTACTAGTCAAGGATAATTCCACAGAACATCTTATTCAATCTCATGAGATATAAATCTTAACTGGATACACTAGATGGAGATATAGGTACCACCCATCTCATAGTAAAATCATATATACATGTGCCAAGAAATCATAAACAATAATATAATATCCCATGAAATTAAATGGTTATCATAAACATGTAATTATATCATAACATGGGAAAAAATATAGAGGATTCATAATAATTTCATCCTAATCATAACTCATTAATAGATGTGGTTTTAAAAATCATATATCCCATGCAAGAGAAATGTGTTTCATAATAATCATTCTATAAAAACAGTAACCGTTAATGAAATAATATTAATTTAACACTGGGATTATTTCATCTATGTTCAGGAGTAACATCAACAAATTCCATCTTATAAGGAAAATTACATGGAAGGATATTTTTAAAAAAACATTTATTGAGGAAAATATCGTTTCATCATTAATAAATGTTATTTAAAACACAACAACTTTTGACAACCTTTTATTTTTAAAATACTATAAAAACATATAAATGAAATGTAAAACCATTTTAAAATTTATTCTTCTTTAAAATTTATAAAATACGTAGTAAAACATTTTGAAAATATTTTTCCATTAAAACTTATAAAATAATCTTGAAAAAATTTCAAAAATAAATTTCCATGAAACATATAAAATGAAAATGGAAATGATTTTAAAACAATTTAATTGAAAATAATTTTCCAATATATAACTGGGTATTTAAATAATTTTGAATGTAATTTTCTTGATTTATTATAATAGAATCTTGAAAATATTTTGAACAAAAATTACTTGATAAAATATAAAATAAGATTGAAAAACATTTGAAAAAAATGTCATTGAAAATATATTAATTTTTTTAAAAAAAATTAACCACTAAACAATAGAATAATGCTTAAATTAGTTGATAGTGGATAAATCTGTACAGGTCATATGAGGTAAAATGTAGTTTACTTTTGAACGAAAAGGGTTTGAAAGATACCTCATTTAAAAATTGACAAGAATATTTCTTTGAAAACAATGGAAAAAGAAAAAATTTTGTTGAAATTTCTTTTAATGATTTTAATAGAATATTAGAATATTATTGGTAACCCTTTTTTGGAAAATGTTGATTTTAAAAGATTATAGTTTTATGACAGAAAAGATAGTTGGGTTTTGATTTCATAAAAACACATTATTAGTAATATTATGTACTAAAGAGTGGATGAAATGGTACCAATATTTAAATAAATCATTAAAAACATATTATAAAAATATTTATTAATTTTTTGTACATATGGATCATAAGATATCATAAATGGAATCATAAACAGAAATAGTCATGAAAAGTGATGAGACAATCTCAATAAACTCATATAACTTGGTAACACGGGATCATACTCTACCTGTAAGAAAAATAAATTAACTTAAGCACATATTATCAACAAAATAATTAAATTAAATATATAACATGTATAATTTATTTATAAAAACATCGAAAATGAATTTAGGTGCATAAAAAACATTTGTCTCAAAGAAGGAAAATTCCGACAAAAATATTCCACCAATTTGGTAACTATTGAAACATAAACTCTATTAAATAATGATAATAAAATAGATATGTGAATAACCAAAAAATTAAGTATATGATTCATATAATATATTCATGGACAATACCTACACCACAGAAATGGAAAAGGTGGAAAATCTAGCATTCATCTCACCGAAATAATAAGTAAGATGGAATCCTTTTACCTTGTGTCTTGACTCTCATCATACACAATAAAAACATATGTATAATAAATATTAATTTATTATAAAACTTTTATGGAACCAAATTACTATATAGAATAACATATATGGTTTTACTATGACTTTATATTACCCTCTTGTTAAAAAACATATTTTAAGGTTTCACTTCAGATAATATTCTCTTGGTTATTGGAATTTGCTTTAATTTTTTATATCCCTGGTCTTTATAAATATATCCTGATTAAAAATGTAAAAAATTGTATAAATATAATTTATATTATATATATTTTTATTATAGTAATCTATATAATATATATGAATGATATAGAATACACCATTCATGGATACAGTAAGTCGTATGTACGCATGAACATTGTTTCCATTTTTATCCTCGTATTGAAAAAAATGAAAGTGATATATATGTATATAATTTAAATAATATCATTATACTATATTTATAATTTTCTATATATCATGTATTTCCACTAAACCTATCATTATTACATTTCATGTACTGGGTGAATGAATCACATCGCATTGAGGGGGAAGTTGTCCACACTTCATCAAAGGAAATTATAGTATTTACACCAAATGGAATGTAAAGAGATATGTGTTGTAAATGGAACAAATAAGAATATGTAAATAATAAATATAATATATAATACAAATAAATATTTTTTGAATCATAATGACCACTATGGGATGCATTGTAGAAAAGGGGCCTTTATCAGAATAAAAAAAATTTAAGGCTTTCATGTCGTTGAATGGACACGTAAAAAATATGTTCATTTCCTATTAGATGGAGGAGCTTGATATTATAGTTGGAACCATTATTATAAAAAATTCATAGTATATTTAGGATAATGGTTTTTATTAAATCCTGTAATAATTATACTGGAGTGGGTGGAGAAATAAAATAAAATAAAAGAGCTTGAGAGAAAACGTTACCTCTAAATTTGATAACTCCTTTTGGTTTGTACCAAAATGATTCATTCAATTTCCTTATATCCAAAGAAAGTATTATAGTTATATGGTAATGATATTGGGAATTTCATTGGGATGATATTTTTAAAACATAAGTTTTTTGATATGTATGAAGAAGAGGGAGTTGTGGATTTATTTTATAAAGGAGGGAAAGGACACACATGGCATTTTTGAAAACAAGTTAGGTGTACCCACATTTTTAAAAAAAAAACCTCCCAAGACAAAATAAATAAATAATGGAATCAAAATGGTTGTTTTACGTGTTTATAGTCAGTTTTGGGTCTTAAATTTAAGGTTTGGCCCTTAGTTAGGCTTAATTTTTCCTTATGCGATGTAATTACGTTTAATTACTTTCAGAAATAAAATTCATCAAAAACTAATTTAAATTTATTAGATATTTTAAATTATGATAATTCCAAATATGTTATAAATTATTCAAAATTAAAGTCACAGAATGGGAATAATTTAATTTAAATTTAATACCTCTGATTGGATGACACTATAGGTTTTCAATATAAAGTCTTCCAAATGTTTGCTATGTTTTTATACACAATTTCAATGTGAATTTGATCTCTATGTTCTAAATTTTATTAATTGATAAAAATATTTTATAATTAAACTTCTAAAAAAATTTAAAATATAATTTAAGCTTACAAATATATTTGATGAAAAAATAGTATTGAAAAAAATTCCAGTATTTCAACAATTCATTAAATAATGAATCCAAATAGAAAAATACCGAAAAAGTGTCCTAACATAATAAATATTTTTATATTTCAAATATAAGGTTTATTTTGACTTATTAAGTCTATAAAATTTCCAAATATTGGATTTAAAATGCATTCTCTATTAAATGGCCATAAAACTGCCTTTAAAAAAAATATATGGTTTTGTGAATAGAATTGGGTGCATTATTATGTGATGTATATAGAATATAATGGATGTAAATAATTTTTTTTAATATATAATATATATACTAAATTATTATAACTCACTAAAGATAAATAATTGAATTTATTATGATAAAACATCATCATGACTATAAAAATATTTATATTTTCTTTTATATTCAATCAGTTTTCATATTCATTTCTAATAAATTTAAAACATATGAATTTATATTATATTTTTTATACAATATATTTTCATAAATTAGATAAACATAACATCTAATTATCTATAAGGTTATATCTTTTTATATTAAGAAATAATATTACAAAAATATATTATTGTTCGGTAAACCTCATTGTTCCATGTAGAGCAAGATAAAGACTATATTGCATGTGGTGAATGATTAACATGGTGATGAATATAAAGGATTCCAAAAATACTGATTTAATATAAATTTAATTATCATCAGTTTTTTGTTGAATAAATTATATCATAAATGTAAAATTAATTTTTTTTAAAATTAATTCAAAAAATATCGGGGTGTTACATTCTACCCCACTTAAAATAAATTTCTACCTCAAAATTAATCAAGTTTATCAAAGATTTAATACAATAATTTTTCATTTATATAAATCAAAATCATACAAATTAATTATAAAACATACCTTTAAAGGGAAATTTGGAACCACAATGGTTACCCAATGTAACATATAATTGGGTTTACAAATAGGATAACATAGGTTGGGAATAAATATTAGACACCAAAGAAAAGAGTAAATTTTTATCGGTGGTGATTGAGGTTATCAATAAAAAACTTGTGAATGATAACATAATGGTTGATTGTGTAAAATTACTAAATTTGTGATGATTTAAAAAGGTCATCAGTTCCATAAAAATAACATATTATGACAACACATTTTCATTTTATCATGATCCTAACATTGAGTAATTTCTTTATTGACCAAGAAAACAAGGAAATATACATAATCGGTATATTTATATATTTATTTTTAAATAATTATACTTTAATCAATTTATAATTCTTCCATTACATTGTTTAATGGACATCCAGAAATTAACATCGATTAATGAAGTGCTGGAATACACTTTTCTCAAATCATAATCCCCATAAAATAATGAAAAGAGTAATAATTTATCTATAAATATTATTAAAAATAAATACAATAAATACATGAAAATATACAGTTTCAACATAAATAGTTATTTATCAAAAATAAATATACCTTAACCAGGACTTCGTGTAGGCTAGTGGTAAGCATGAAACCCTAATCGTCTTTCAGTCATGGATTGACGAACAATAGATTTTACATAATTGATTAGTTTTCACACAAAATACATTATGTACTTTTCTAAAACCACACTAGTATAAGATCCAAAATAAATAATATGTACATCATGGACATAAGTTTAATCAGTAAATAGAACTTTAACTGAGGTTTTCAACACAATAATCAGTGCATAAATACTTCTTGCAAGGTTTAACATAAAATATTCATGAATGGTTAATGTTATAAACCTTGTCAAAGATGAAAATACATAAGTTTTTTAAGATATTCATGAAATAATCTTACCATTTATTCCCCCATATATCAAAAAGTATCACTTGGGTTTCACATTCCAATCAAGTGAATAACCTCATAATTTATTTTCTTGAAACATAGTAATAACCTGAATTATAATAAATAATTTTTGAAATCATGAAAGCTTCCTCATTCTATATATTTGTGGATATATCCCATAAACCATGATGTTAAAAACATAATCAATGATAGTATAAAATACTTTTCAACAACACCTAAATTTGTTCCTAGGTTATATGTACCTTCAATATTACTTATTCATATCCCACATATATTTATCCAAAAACCCCTATCAGAACACATGGAAAATACTAAGGTTTATATTTCCCTTAATAATGTTTTTTCTATAGACATTACCTTGATATTATATCACTTTTATATTCTATCTAAACCACTGAACATAATCTTGTAAAGACGTACTAGAAAACATAAATGGAACAATCCATATATATTTCACTATTTATATAATATACTTCTTGACTATGAATGCATAAGATAAATTATTATTCCACATAATTCTTATGACATTATAATTCTAACTCATACTACTACACAATAACTATTTATTTCGCATTTCCTCTTTAGGCTCTTCATCATCTGCATTGTAAAAATTACTCATACAACCTCGATGATCTTCTTTATGATATTTTCTACTGGGAAATTTAGTTCCAAGTTGATAGTTTATTCCACACTAAAAATACTTAACCATTTATGATGCCTTAAGGAGGCAAGTATTCTATTTCATTTTATTTTCTGAACTTATCGTATTCCCCTAAAATCATTTTCTTTGTGTTTTTCTTTTCCATAGTCAAAAAATATTCATGTACATCTAATACATTCACTTCAATTATTATTTCTACATTATTGAAACAAAGGATGTCGAACCTTGTTTCCTTTATGATATCCATTACTCAAAATCTCAGTGATCTCATTATTTCTCTTCCTTGGTGAGTCTGATATTTGGATAAGGTACACATTGGTAATCATTTTCCATAAAAACTAATTAGTAACAATCCCAACATCCCTCACACTGGTGATCATCTAACCTGACTGCTCATTAGAAAATCACCCATCACATTCAACATTGATCTATTTCATTCTGGTTCCTACCATTTCCGAAAAATATAATCAAAGTGTTATAATTACTTACCATAGAGTAAAACCACGTAGTCATGAACATAATCACTTATATGATGTCGAAATCATGAGACATCAATTAATAAATGAAACCCTAGGTTCAAGCTATGTTATTCATATCCAAATTATATTTTAATCCTTTATGATGGTTCAGGGTGAGATTGTGAATTATCAAAGCCTAACCCATAAGAGTATCAAACAATGTATACAGCAAGTCCCGTTTTTATTTACCGTATTACCCAGAGTCGTGCCCTTAACATATTTTCAGAGTTGTTACAACTAAGAACATCTATTCCATAGCCACATCCACATGTAGTATCTAGACATGTATCTATTACAAGGAAACCACTCACTCCTCCCTTTAAAAAATCCATTACATTTTCCAAAACATTAAATCATCCTCATTATTATCCTTAGAAACATCTATAGGCATAACCAAAGAAATATACCTCAGTGTATCAATAATTATTTTCATCCTAGTTTCCAATGGTCAACTAAACCTTTCATATGATAAAAACTATAGACGCCATATCTTTTCAAACATTAATATTACATAACATTTTTTGAATACATAAAATATCATAAAAAAAGAAACACATAGACCGTAATTGGTCTAGTTCCGTTAAAAGAAAGGGAACTTGAACACATGTATGTAACACTACTAAATAATCTCTCACTAGGTTCTTCTTGAAGAGAGCCCTTCTTATACTCATAAAAAATAATACAAAACTTCATGACTTTAGGGAAGGGAACTTAAAAATGGGTGAGCTCAAATATTTAGTACGGGTAAATAAGGGAGATATGTAAGAATAATCATGAGCATAATGCTATGAGAACATGATCTTAAAAATAGACGATTATACCATGCATATCAAATATCACATACATGAATCATGGAATAAACCATTGTAGTTTATAAGACATGAATCATAAGGACATAAATAATATAATCTATGAATGCATAACATAACAATAAATAATTGAATTTTGTATGAATCATAATCATATAAAAAGTGATATCTATAGCAGCCAAGGAATTACATCCAATACCATCTTATTAATGTAGGTTCACTCCCCATACCATCTTGGTAGTCAGGGTTCACCCCACTGACTATATTATTACCAGGAGTTCACATCTCATACTATCTTGGAGTCATGGTTCACCCCCATGGCCATATTAGTTTTCAAGGATCATTCAGAAGATCATATTTTTATATCTCATGAGATATAAATCATTACTGAATGCATTAGAGGGTGATATATGTCCCACCCATATCATAACGGAATTGTATATACATGTGAAATAATAATAATTAATCATATCATAAACGATGAAATTAAATAAGTATCTTTAAATTTTAATCATATGATGAATTGTTAAAAAATATACTAGTTTCATAATCATTTCAACATAAATAAAACCTGTAATGTGAGAAGAATTTCAAAACCATATCACCCATGAAATAAAAATTTATTTTCTAATAATAATTCATCAAAAAGAGAGACCATTCGAAAAACAAATATGACTGGAGCCTTTATATTATTTCTTAAATTTGAATGAGTATAATTAAAAATGTCATTTTATAAAAAAAATAAAATGGAAGGATATTTTGAAATCCTTTTATGAGGATAATTTCCATTCATATTTGAAAGAAATTCTGAAGAAAAGATTTTAAAATTTATTAATTTTTATAATACCTTAAAAACAAAGAAATAGGGATTGAAATCATTTTGAAAAACACTATCCCTGATTACATATAAAATAATATTCAACACATTTTGAAATTTTTTTCCATGAAAACAAATTAAATAACCTTGAAAGGTTTTTAAATTTAATTTTACATGAAAAGTTGTAAAAGAATATTGAAAACCTAATGAAAATAATTTCAATGAAAAATCTTTTCAAACATATACATGAGTATTGAAATCATTTTAAAATCCATTTTCCTTGAAATATTAGAAAAGAATATTTAAAACATTTTTGAATAATTTTACATAAAAACTTATAAAAGAATATTGAAAACCATTCATAATCCATTTCTTTTAAAATAATATTTAATATTTTTTCATTAAATTAATAAATAAACTAGGAAGGAAATATTTAATGAATTGATAGCAGATAAATCTTTATATGTCATACGTAGTTGAATGAATTTTTCTTTTTCATGGTAAAAAGCTTAGAAAAATATTCATTCAGAAAAAAGATATTCAGATTCTATAAAAAAACTGGAAAAAGAAAAAAAGCGTAAAAATATATTTTAATTATAATAGGATAGTAGTGGGATATTATCCGAAACCTTTTTTAGAATAAATGATATTAAGGGAACACTTATTTCTAACCGAAAAGAGGGTAAAGATGGGCTTTCTTAAAAACACTTTGATAACTTTTTTATGTATGAATGAGTGGAAGAAATGGTGACAATAAATGAATAAATAATTAAAAACAATATGAAATTAATATTAATGAATATTCTTGATATTTGGATTCTAATTTCTCAATAAAGGAATAATATACATAAACAAGGTTGAGAAGTGATGAGATTGTCTTAATAAACTCTTATAACTTAGTAATATGGGATAATACTATCCATGTGAAAAAGTTAATTAAATTAATATTAAAATATAATTAAAATAAAGCCATTCATTATATAATATGTAATATGTAATTATATACACTATGAAAGATATTTTAGTTTCATAATAAAACATGGGTCTTAAAGAAGGAAAATTGAAACAAAAATATTCCACTGATTTGGGATCTACTGAAAAAACCCCATTAAAGAATGATAATAAAATAGATATGGGAATAACCAAAAAAATTAATAATAATATTCATATAATAATATAATGGTCTGTATATAAACCACAAAAAATGAAAGAGTGGAAAACATAGCATGTATCTCATGAAAAGAAAAAAGTGAGATGAAATACCCTAACATTTTTTCTTGACTCTCAAAACACTCGTTCAAACAACCTGTATAATAAATATAAATTTATAATACGTTTTTTAAAATTACCACTTCATTATATCTAATT
The DNA here is from genome assembly GCA_963277665.1 of Viscum album. Lineage (NCBI taxonomy): Eukaryota > Viridiplantae > Streptophyta > Magnoliopsida > Santalales > Viscaceae > Viscum > Viscum album. Next base: position 1,855,048,226 of record OY728157.1, read on the forward strand.
CCATATATGGTTTTATTACTACCTTATATTACATTATTGTTCAACAGAATATATTAAGGTTTCACTTCAGAGAATATTTGATTTCTTCATTGCAGGTATTTTATTTGGTAATATCAATTGTCCTTATACTCATATCATGATTTATTAATGTTAAATAAGATATAAATATAATTTATATCAAATATAGTTGTATTTTAATAAAATATATATTATATAATTATGAAATGGAGGACACCGTTCATGGAGACGGTAATTCATACATATGCATGAACATTGTTTCTGTTTTATTATCGTGTTGAAGAAATGAAATAAAATGGAATATATATATATATTAATATAATATAATTATAGTATAATAATAATGTTATATATATCATATTATTTCACTGAACACATCCTTAATACATTACAATTAGTGTGTGAAAAAATCACATCACATTGAGGGGGAGGTAGTCTACACTTCGTCAAATGAAATTATAATATTTACACTTAATGGAAAGCAAAAAAATGTGTTGAAAAATAAATATAAAATCATAAAGAAAAAATAAATATAATATCTAATATATATAAATATATTTTCTATCGTAATTTGCACCATGAGGGGTAGTAAATAAAATTCCACAATCATCATTTTTTGAGGGGGAAGTTTGTCATACACATAAACAGTATGTTCGTTACCCATTAGATTGAGGTATGTTTATGTTTCTGTTGAGAAATTAGCGTAAAAAATCCTAGTATTTTTTTATATATTTTTTACAATCATGGAATAAATTTAGTTGAGGGGGTGGGAAAATAAAATAAAATAAAGGAACTTGAGAGAATACATTACCTCTAAATATCTACTTTTGGTTTTTTATAAGGCTTACATGGATTGCCTTATTCTCAAGGAAACTCTTATAGGAGAAAGTTATGTATGTTTTTAAATTTACTATACATAACATGTCTGATACTAAGTGGATTTTGATGTTTGAATAAGAGGAAGTGGTGGTGGCCTTTTATAGGGAAGGGTGTAACACCCCTATATTTTATGAGAATTATACATTTTAATTTCATTGATGTGTTTTTTTGTACACTTCAATAATTATATCTTGTTCTATATGCAACATTATATTAGATTGTTGTATACACAACACTATTCTTGGCTTGTGATGCACAGAATTTCATGTTTGTTCGAATAAAATTCATTTTACACAACACTATGTACAGATTTTAATCAATGTATAATTGAACTACATTTTTAGTATATTATACGCAACACCAAAGGAAGCTTTACCTACACGCAACCCTAAGTTGGCTTGTATTACACGCAAGAGGGACCATCCTCAATAGCGTGTGTAGTATGCAATACCGAGTTTCACTAAACAATGATATTTTGTTATAATATTATTATGAACTAGAAGTTATGAATATTTTTAGCCTCGTTTTAAATTTTATGACATTATAGTTCATCTTATACATTTTCTGGAATGTGGTATGAGAGAAAAATGGATTTTTCAAATAAAAGAAGTATTTTTTTAAAAAATGCAGTTTTGCGGCATTTTGATGGCGCACCCATTTTAAATCTAATTATTGAAATGTTTATAAGTTAAATTTTATAAAATAAACTTCTTCTTTTGAATCAAGATATAAAAATTTACATTGGATAACGTTTTGATATTTTCCTGACAACGTTCATATTTTGATGAATAGTAAAAACACACTAAATTTTACATAAAAAATTTTCATCAAGATAATTTATATGGTTAAATTATAATAGTAAATTTTTTTAAATTATAAATAGAATATATTATTACCATTTAATATAATTTATTTCATTATAATTTATTTTACATTGAATTCATATGTAAAATCATTTGAATCTTTTGCAATGTTTTAACTTTAAAAACTCATTTTCTTAACAATGGAATTAATATTAAATTAATTTCTGAAACTTATGTGATTTGAATTTGAAAAAATGGATTCCATATTTAGAATCAGTATGTCCAAATTATGTTAATAGACTACTGTTTAATTTTTGGGCACTATGAATAGTAACTAAGGTAAATTTTATTTAACATAGGTAAAGGTAAATCAGGTAATTAAGGGTAAATATAATATTATAAAATTACCCTATCACTTTTCTTAATATAATTGGATTATTATATTTCAACTTTAGGCATATTTGGAACGAAATGAAATCCATTGGAACCCACTTGAATGTGATTAAGACCTATAAATTATTTTATTTTAAAGAAAGTGAGATATGTCTCACTCAAACATTAATAAATAAAGTATTTTTAATATAAGGTTATACAGAATATAAATTTGATTATAAATACTCATTTTAATTCTAAAATGTATTTATTTGTTTTGTTAATTTATTTTGAATTTTTAAGAGATATTGAATTACCTTAATAGCTTATACATTAATGATGCCGAAATTATTTATTTAGTGAAAAATCAATAATACAGTTTTTATTAAAATAATAATACCCATAAAAGGACCATAAACTTGACAAAACATTATTGTTTGAGTACAAATATAACCTAAGTATCCAAGGGTAAAATTATGGATCATATATAGCCTTATAAAATTGATTAGGACATTTAAATTATTTAATTTTAAATGATGCCAAAGTTGTCACCTTCATACTTTAATAAAGATAAATTTTTTAACTATGGTTGTTTTAGAAGATAAATTCGACTAAAATTATTCTTATGAAATATATTATATTTATCTTCATCATAGTATTATATTTTTTAAATTTTTACAATAAATAAGTATATTAAATAATTATACAAAAATGTTATATTAATTATTTTGCTAATAGAAATATCAAATAAATGATTCTAAAAGTATTAAAATAAATATTATATGAACTAAATAATGTTATAAAAGAATTTTATAGACTATTATTACTTGTTAGTAATATATTAATTTTTTTAGAAAATATTTTCATTGTGGATTTTTTAAAATTCAAATAAATGAATTGTGTCAAAATTGACACTATTGATATTTTATATCCTTAAATTGTTTAAAAAACACAAAAAATTTTAAAAATTACAAATTAAAATTTATATGACCGAAGATGTCATAAATTATCATATTATGTATAATTGACAACACATTATTAAGTAGTTATAACCATATAAAATTTATAACATTATTACCACAAATAAAATTAAATATAGTAAACAAGGATTAATCAAAATGATAAGGTTTAAAATAAAATTAAATCATGTCTAAATTTAATTTGATGATGATATTTCAACTATTTATTATATTATATCATAATTTGAGTCACTTTTCATGTTTTTATGTGGGGTTTAGGTTTATTATAAATTAATATTTTAGAGGTTTTCAAAAGTCCCCTCTCGTCTCTTATAAAAGGGAACCTCCTCCATCTCCTTCTCACACAATTTTGAGCCTTTAAGATCATCCTAACCCTACCAATTTATCTTCTCCACGTACCTAGAAACATACTAGAGGTCATGTTATTCTTCAAAAACCAACTTTAGTGCCCTATGAGGAGGTTCAGAAGAGGCATGTCGAATAAGAGGTAATATCCTTTTCCAATTCATTCATATTCATTTATTCTTATACTTCCTATTATTTTGTTGTTCCATAATTAATTAATAAAATAAGTATCACTAATATACTTATATATTATAATAAATATGAAATAACCCTATTTCACCTTCAATCCATCCTATGGAAAATGAAATCACCACGCGTGCGTACGTACGGAATACCGTCTCCACATCGTGGTGTAATATGATTTTCCACCACCACCTTACTTGGACGGGTATAATGGTGGAAATTTTAACTATATATTATTATTATAACATGATTATAATTATTAGATATTATATCATCCACTCCAATTCAATTAAATAATTATGGGAATGATATAATCGCTCGTGCGTACGTACTGATTACAGTCTCCATGATGCGATGAGATTCATTCTCCATGTTAACCATTAAAGAATGATTATAAATTATAAATAATAATTAATAATGAATAATATGACATAATAAATCTACTTGATTTATTTATATATATATATTTCATTTACTTCCATTTAATTTAATAAGGAAATGAAAACAACGTTTGTGCGTATGTATGGCCTACCGTCTCCATGAACGGTGTATTTCCTTCCATTTATTGATCTTTTATACATATTTATATGATGAATATATATAATATATTAACCATTTTTTACATTCTAGAAATCTATAATCATTATCTGAGTAATCATATGAAGAATTTCAAGTCAAAACATGTACGATAAATGAAACAATTTTACCCAAAACGCTTCTTTAATATGGAATTAAAAAATGAACGGGTAATATAAAGTCGTATGTGAATCATGTATGATATCATAAAGATAATTATGGTTATTTTACAAGTTAATAATATGTTAAACCTACTATACATTAGTGTTGGACACATACCGATGAAATTGGATATGAGGTAAGGGATAATTATTCCAATCTCATTCTTATCTTGGATTCTTTATTCATTAGTATTTACTGTGGTTATGTTTATCATACTTGTCCATATATTATAAAAATGTTTTCCAAAAATGTTTTCTATTCTTCCATGTATGTTTAAAGTCATTTTTACACATTTTTTACTTTTACCATATTGTATGGAAGGAATCTTTTTTTGTTTACCATACAAGGTACTTTTTGTCTTTTCTAGAAAAAGTACAAGGAGAATGCTTTTTTAACTTATACAACATGACCAGATTTTTACAGTCTCATAATGCCTAATTTACATGAAGCATACTCTACAAGATTCCATGACTATTTTAAAAGAAATTTTTTTCTTTTAAAATTTCACAATATTTTGAGAATAGAAAATGATTTTGTAGAAGAAAATATATTTTCATCAAGAATTTATTTCAAGTGTTTCATCCAAACTATTTTCCATCTAATATGACATTATTAAATATGGACATGCCTCATGTATAATGTCTCTATTATTTACATGGGTTTATTATGTTTATTATGAAATTTTATCCAATGTTTTATATGGATTATGTTATGATGTGATGACGTATATGAAACCCATTTTATTTATTGGGTTATGATGAATCATTTAAGTTTATTTTGTGGCACCCGAAATAATGATTTCAATATGAGATGGGTGGGACCTATATCTCCCTCCAATTAATTGGGTAATGATTTATATCTCATGATATATACATTGCTGGAACAAAAAGTGAATCTGGTTCAGTAATATAGGGATGGAAAGACAAGTAAATCCGATTTAGTAATGGAATTTGTCCACTATGATGGTCTTGGTAGCAATTCCTTGGCTACTATGGAAATAATAACATGTTCTTAATGGTTTCCACAATTACATGTTTTATTAAAATGCTAGTTTATCTTTATTAATGTTCCTTTATGATCTATGCCTTATGTACTGCCAAGATTTATGTCACTACTAATGATTCTGATGTTTTATGTTCATGTTTATACGTTCAAATGTTTATGGGTTGTTTTATGTTCTATATGTTTTCCCTTAATAATCATATAAGATCACCCTTTATATGTTTTCCTTCCCCAGGATTTAATGAATGGTTTTAGGTATGAAAACAAAATGAGAAGATCATTATGGGAGATGTTGATGATCATTCAACATTATTAGAAGATTATGATCCATGTTTCCAATGACACTAAACTAATACGGTCTTTGGGCATCTTTTTTTGTGGTGTTTTAGTTATTTCTGGAAAAGGAATGTAATTTCCATGTATGTCAATATTTGGGTCTCTACTGTTGGTCTTGGAGCGACGTTTTAGGTAACCTTTGGAAACTAGGATGCGAAAACTTTAGTTTGATCCATAGAGATATTTCTATGGTATGTCTAAGGATTTCAATAAGGTCAAGTATAATATTGAGTTATAGTCCTTGAATTATTATTACGATCATGAATAGGCTAGGATTAAACCAAAGATGTTAGAGATTTAAATTACTCACCCTAATTATGTTGTTTTCCATATGTGATTTTTTCCTCTCACACTATTCTATTTGGGTTTTAGAAAATGCATGGAAACAGAAAGATTCATGTTAATGGAGAATATGATGTAAAATGGAATGATATTATTCACGATCAAGCAAATGAAACAGGATTTGGATGGAAAAACATCATTATTATGCCTAATCATCAATCTCATAATATGATCAATAATCACAACTTTGGTATGTTTCCTGACTCAGCTAATAAGAGAATGATGGAGTTTCATGACGATCATAGGGGAAAGAAAGTTCAATTTTCCTCATGTAAATCATGTGGGAAGAGACATCAAAGAAAATGTTTCAAAGGAACTAGAAGATTCGTTGGGTGTGGAAAAGAAGGACACAACTCCAATAATTGTAAAGGAAAGGGTTAAGTTAACACTATGGATAATGATAATGGTATTCCTAAGACATCAACAACAATTAAATGTTTTAAATGTGGAATGTATTGGCATTATTCAAACCAACGCCCTCAAGGAAAATCACATGAAGAGAATCAGCATGGTCGTATGGGTAGTATTTATGTCGATGATGATGAGGAGACTAAAAATGATATATGAGATGAAAGAAGTGTTGATGACTAAAATGATGAAGCTCGATCAATGGTTTAAGAATGTAGTGGAATGATTTTATGTTTATCTAGAGTTATATTAATGGTACTATGGAATAAAGAAACATCTAAGGATTGTTACACTATAGTTTTTTCTATAGTATTTGAAAGTTTATATTGAATGGTAACGGTATTCATGAATGGTTATTCAGATATTTTTGGAAAGAATATGATATGCATATAATGAATGAATACAGAAAGAATAATATATTTGATAGTATTCATGAGCTATTGACTGATATAAGGACAAATTGATATCATGGTTTGAGTATATATAAATTTTGGGATTTTGTTATGTTGAAAGAGTTACCTTTTGACAGAATTCATGTTTTCACTAAGTTTCTAGGGTAATTTATGTTTCAAGAGAATACACGATTAAGGAATTCACATGTTTTTAATGTGACCAACATGATATATCGTATAATAATTTATTGTATTCACATGCTCGGTAGATGATATTTCTAGTAATATTTTACTTTATACTATGAAATTGGATAGAAGTATTTTGGATATGCCTAATTATTGGAATGGATTAAGTTGAAAATTAGATAGTATTGTTTTAGGCTAGAACCTTTTTTTCAATATTATTTCTAGAATGTTATAATGTTGAAGTTTTAGAAAAAGGGAAACCTGCTGGATGGATAAAAACCCGTCACATCAGACAAGGTTGTGGGAATAGAACACACAAACAAAGTGTGACAAGACTTTATCACCTACCTATAGCCTACAGGAAGTCCTGAGTTAGTAAAAATTAGTTTTATTTTATTAAGAGGTATGACAGATGAATTATAAGTCCATTTTTGGAACCATATACGATTAATCTCACCATCAGATGGACTTATGTATATAACGTTTTGTAACATTATGTTTGAGATAGATGGAAGGACCTATAATTCTATCACATGATCTACTAAAACTTCATGGAACACAAATTCAACTTCATTTCTTTAAGAGATGATGTGGTAATTATTCATGGCACAAAAAATACTGATATTGTACCAAAATAAAGTATGTATTTATTTTAAATCAAAAATAATTCAACATTTGGGGAATTATCTTGAAAACCAAAAATGTTGTCCTAGTGCCCTAATATCTAATTAATCATATGGTACCTTAGATCATCACAAATTTTTGGCTTTGTGATTGTTGGATTTTTCATAGCCATGTTCTCTACCACTCTCCATCAGAACTTGATGGTTTGATTTCTCTTCCATATCCATATTTTCACCTATGTTCTCCTTTGAGGAAATCCAATGATGAGTTAATTTGGGTAACTATTATGTTTCATACATCACTTTTTAAAATTATGTTTTGGTATTACTTTTTACGATGTGAAATTCTATGAAAGAAACTTTCAAGTAGTAAACCATTTATAACCCCGAAAAATTTCGAAGGAGAAATTCATTTTAAGGGGGGTATAATGTAACACCCTGAGATTTTATGAGAATTATTCTTTTTAATTTCTTTGATGTCTTATGTTTTACATTTCACAAAGATTAGATTTCACGATATGCAACACTATATTAGCTTGTAGTATATGCAACACTATTCTTGGATTGTGATGCACACAATTTCAAATTCTTTCAAATAAAATTAATTTTACACAACACTAAGTATAGATTTTGATCAATGTATAATTGAAAAATATTTTCATTATGTTATACGCAACACCAATGTAAGCTTACCCTACACACAACCCTGACTTGGCTGGCATTACATGCAAGAGCGACCTTCCTCAACAGCATGTGTAGTACACAATACCGAGTTTCACTAAACAACAATATTTTGTTATAATATTATTATGAAATAGCTATTGTTAATAGTATTAACTGAATTTTTTATTTTATAACATTATATTTCATCCTACACATTTTCTGGAATGAGGTATGAGAACAAAATCAATTTTTTGAATGAATGAATTTTTTTAAAAAAAATGCAGTTTTACAGCATTTTGATGGGGCACCCATTTTAAATCTAATTTTTGACATGTTTATAAGTTTAATTTTATAAAATAAACTTCTTATTTTGAATAAAGACATAAAAATTTACATAGGATAATGTTTTTATATTTTCCTGACAAAATTATTATTTTGATGAATAGTAAAAACATGATAAATTTTACTTAAAAACAACTTTTTTCATTGACATAATTTATATGGTAAAATTATAATAGTAAATTGTTTTAAATTATAAATAGAATATATTTTTACCATTTAATATATTTTATGTAATTATCATTGATTTTACATTGAATTCATAAGTAAAATCATTTGAATCTTTGGCAATGTTTTAACTTTTAAAACTCGTTTTCTTAACAAAAGAATTAATATTAAATTAATTTCTGAAAATTATATGATTTTAATTTGGAAAAATGGATTCCATATTTGGAATCAGTTGGTCCATATTATGTTAATACGATACTTTTTATTTTTGGGCACTATGAATAGTTACTACGGTAAATTTTATTTACCATAGATGAAGGTAAATTGGGTAATTAAGGGTACATATAATATTATAAAATTACACTAACACTTGTATTAATATAATTATATGACTATATTTCATCCTAAGGAATATTTGGCTCGAAATTCAATCCATTGGATCCCACTTGAATTTGATTAAGACCTTTAATTTATTTTATTTTTAAAAAAGTGAAATATGTCTCACTCAATCATTAATAATTAATGTATTTATAATATAACGTTATAAAAAATATAAATTTGATTATAAATACTCATTTTAAATATAAAATTTTTTTATTTGTTATGGTAATTTATTTGTAATTTTTAAGAGATATTTAATTACCTTAATAGCTTATATATTAATGATGAAGAAATTATTTATTTAGTGAAAAATTAATAATATAGTTTTTATTAAAATAATAATACCCATCAAAAGAACAAGAGACTTGAAAAAAACATTTTGGTCGAGTATATATATACCCTAATCACCCAAGGGTAGAATTATGGATCATTTGGCGCCTCTTAAAATAGATTTGGACATTTATATTATTTTATTTTAAATGATGTCAAAGGTGTCACTTTCATACTTTAATAATGATAAAATTTTAAAAGTTGGCTGTTTAAAAGATAAATACTAATAAAAGTATTCTTATGAAATATATTATATTTATCTTCATCATATTATTATATTTTTAATTTTTATACATCAAATATTTATATCAAATAATTATACAAAAATGTTGTATTAATTATCTTATTAATAGAAATGTCAAATAAATGATTTTAAAAGTATTAAAATAAATATTATATGAACTAATTAATGTTCTAAAATAATTTTATAGATGAATATTACTTGTTTTTAATCTATTGAACTGTTTGTTTCGAAATGATATTCTTTGTGGATTTTATTTAAATTCAAATAAATGAATTGTTTCAAAATTGACACTATTGATATTTTATATTATTAAATTGTTTAAAAAACAAAAAAATCTTTAAAAATTAAAAATTAAAATTTATATGATCTAATATGTAATTAAGTATCAAAATATGTATAATTAACAACACATAAGTAAGTATTTATAACCATATAAAATTTTTAACATTACTACCACAAATAAAATTAAATAGATTAAATAAAGATAAATCAAAATGATATGGTTTAAAATAAAATCAAAACATTTTTAAATTTAATTTTTTTAAGATATTTAGACCCTATATTATATAATATACAAATTTGAGTCAGTTTGGAAGTTTGTATGTGGGGTTTGGGTTTAGTATAAATTAATTTTTTAAAGGTTTCCAAAAGTGCTCCTCTCCACTCTTATAAAAGGGCACCTCCTCCCTATTCTCCCCACACCATTTTGAGCCTCCAAGCATGGCCAAACACTGTCAATTTATCTTCTCCAGTTTTCTAGAAACATACTAGAGGTCCTGATCTTCTTAAAATAAAATATTTAGTTCCCTAAGATGAGGTTTAGAAGAGGCGCGTCGAAGAAGAGGTAATATCCTTTACCGATTCTTTCTAATTCATTTCTTCTTATACATCCTATTATTTTGTTGTTTAATAATAAAGTAATAAAATCAGTTTCAATAATATATTGATATATGATAATTAATATTTAGAAAAACCCTATTTCACCTTCAATCCATTATACCGAAAACGAAATCACCACGCATGCGTGCGTACGGAATACCGTCTCCACGTCGTGGTTTAATATGATTTTCCACCACCACCTTACTTGGGTGGGTATAATGGTGGAAATAATAACTATATATGATTATTATAACAATATTATAATTATGAGATATTATATCATCCAATCAAAATCCATTCATTAATTATGGGAACGATATCATCGCTCGTACGTACATACAGGTTACTGTCTCCACGATGCGATGAGATTCATTCACCATGTTAACCATTCAAGAATGATTATTAATTATATATAATAAGTAATCATGAAACATATTATATAATAATTATACTGGATTTATGTATATATATATTTCATTTACTTCCATTCAATTTAATAAGGAAATTACAACGACAATCATGCGTACGTACGGCCTACCGTCTCCATGAACAGGGTATTTCATTCCATTTATCGATCTATTATGTATATTTGTATGATGAATATATATTATATATAAATCATGTTTTACATTATATAAATATGTAATCATGATCTAAGCAATCATATGAATAATTAAACGTCAAAACGTGTATGATAAATGAAACAATATTACCCAAAACACTGCCTTAACATTGAATTAAAAAAGAACGGGTAATATAAAGTCGTAAGTGAATCATGTATGATATCATAAATATTATTATGGTTTTTTTAAAAGATAATAATAAGTTTAAACCAACTATACAATAGTCTCGGACACATACAGAATCAAGTGGACATAAGGTAAGGGATAATTATTCTTATCTCATTCTTATCTGGGGTTGTTTATTCATAAGTATTTACTGGGGTTATGGTTATCATCCATGTACATATTGTAACAACCCGAGATTTTTGGAGAATTATTCTTTTTAATTTCATTGATTTCTTGTGTTTTACGCAACACCAAAATTAGCTTGTTCTATATGAAACACTGTATACACAACACTATTCTTGGCTCGTATTACAAAAAAATTCATGTTCGTTTAATCGAATTTATTCTATGCAACATTGATATATATATATATATATATATATATTCAATGTATAAATGATATACGGTTGAATTATATTATACCAAAAAACAAAGGAATCTTGCACTATACGCAACCCTGACTTGACTTTCTTTACACGCAATAGCGACCTTCCACGATAGCGTGTGTTGTACGCAATATCGAGTTTCACTAAACAATGATATGTTATTAATATATTATATAAACTATCCATTATGAATAGTAATACCCACTTTTTGAAATTTTATTATTCAAAATGGACTTCATTTTTGGATTTGGAATATCGAAATTAGCCATGGGTGAAGTTTTGGTATCTTTTTGAAAACATTCAATTTTTGATGAATAGAGAAAACACTAGGTTACTATTTAAAACCCGACTTTTTATTTAAATTGTTATTTATTTTATTTGAATTTAATTTAGGTAAAAATTTATAAATAATCCCTATATATGTTAAATATAATTCATTGCAGTCATTTTATATTAATTTTACATATATAAAAATTGTATTGAAATTTTCACCGTCTTTTTCCTACCACCTATAAGCTTTTTTAAACTTACATAAAACATAATTTTACCACTTTTGTGAGTGGAATTTCAAAAATATAAGAGACAAGATTAATATCAAGGAGTAAAATTTGGTTCAATAAGATTAAAATAATTTTTGGTGAATAGTAACTTTTTTACTTTTATTTACCACTGCTAAAAGTAAATAGGGTATTTAAGGGTAAAAATGATATTTCTATTACGCTAAAACATTTCCTAATTATATTGGATAAGTGTAATTCAACCAAAAACAACCTTAGAATAAAATATTACCCTTTAGGTCCACTTGGATTAGATTAGGGCATTTATTATTATTTTATTTAAAAAGGAGTTAAAATAGTTAAAATCAAAGTTTAACATATAAAACATTTTTAATATAGGGTGTTACATAAGATAAATTCGACTATAAATATTAATTATAAAGATAAAATTATTTGAAACATAATTGTTTTTTATTTATAATTTTTAGACTTTAAATAATTTAATTTATTTATGACACCATGATGATGCAGTAATTACCTTATTAATAAAATATTAACATAATTGATGTTATAAATACCCAAATAAATGTAATTTTAGAATTTTTATGAATTAAACTAATTTTATAGGTTAATATGATATGTTTGTATTGATTTAATTAACTTTTTTTTCACTAATCATGCTGTTAGGATTTTCACAAAAACTAATTACCAAATAGTGTCAAAATTGACATAAAATATTATTTAAAACAAATATTATATTATATTATTAATTTTTATTTTGTTCCAAAAAATATAAGGTTATTAAAAATGACTTATATAAGGTTATATATATTAATAATGAACAACTTGGGGTTCGTTTGTCTTGTTATAGTATGTTTATTAACCATAGAGTGTAAGAAAATAAGAAGACACGGTAAAAGTAAAATTCTTTAACTTAAAGTCAAATATAAATGATAAGGTTAAAATAGTATCCTAAAATTGTATAAATACTATTGGTTAAGAGTATTTCGACCCATCCACAATTTATCTTCTAAATAAATCAATTTATAGATATTATAAACCTAATATTACTTTATTATAAAATAATATTTTATGTTTTTCTTAAAGGGCCGCTCTCCTCCCTTATAAAAAGGGCACCCCTTCCCTCTTCTCTTCACACCCTTTTGAGCATTGAATCTCGTACAAACCCTGACAATTTCAATTCTTATCTTCCCTAGAAACATTATTGTGGTTCTGGTCTCCTAAAAAGACCAATCCTAGTGCCTTATGAGGAGGTTAAGAAGAGGCGTGTCAAAGAAGAGGTAATATCTTGTATCGATTCTTTCCAATTTATTTCTTCTTCTACTTATTATTCTCTATTTGTTTCATCTTAAATTAATAACATAAATATCACTCATATAATTATATGCCATTATAAATATGAAACAACCCAATTTCATCTTCTATCCATCCAACAAAAAGAGAAATCACCGCGCGTGTGTACGTATGGAATACCATCTCCACGCCGTGGTGTATCAGTTTTTCCACCACCACCTTACTTGAATGGGTATAATGGTGTAAAGAATAACTATATATGATTATTATAACATAATAATTATTCTATGATATTATATCATCCACTCCAATTAAATTTAATAAATACAGGAACGATATCGTCGCTCGTGCGTACGTACAGATTACTGTCTCCACGACGCGATGAGATTCATTCTCCATGTTAACCATTCAAGAATGATTATAAAGTATATATAATGAATGATAATGAAGTATATGACATGATAAATATATTGGGTATATGTATATATATATATATCTGTGTGTTTCATCTACTTACTTCCATTCAAGTCAATAAGGAAAAGAAAACAACGTTCTTGTGTACGTACGGCCTACCGTCTCCATGAACGATGTATTTCATTTAATTTATATATCTATTATATATATATATATATAATGAATATATATATGATATATATATCATGATTTACATTCTGGAAGAAATTAAATAAAGATATAATTAATAATAATATCACGAACAACAAGTCCAAACACATACGATAAATAAAACGATTTTACCCAAAATGCTGATTTAACATGGAACTTACAAAAGAAAAGTTAATATATAGTCATAAGTGAACCATAGATGATATCATAACAATGAATATGATTCTGTAATAGGTCAATTACATTATTTAAATCATTATAAAAGAGGTTTGGATACTTATGAAGCATATCAGACCTAAGGTATGGGATAATTATTCCAATCTCGTTCTTATCCGAGATTGTTTATTTGTAAGTATTTAATGGGGTTATTGTTACCATCCTTTTCCATGTTTTGTAAAAGTGTTTTTATGTATTTTTAAAGTCCTTTTTACCCAATTTTGACTTTTACCACATGTTATTAAAGAAATATTTCTTTTTTTTTCCATACGAGGAACTTTTTGACTTTTCCGACAAAAGTACGAGGAGAATGTTTTTTTAACTTATACAAAATGAACAGATTTTTATAGTTTCATAGCACCTTATTTTCTTGATGATTACTCTACAAGATTTAATGACTATTTTCAAAAAAATATTTTTCTATAAAATTTCATATCATTTTGTGAAAAGAAAATGATTTTGTAGAAGAATGGATATTTTCCTCATGAATTCATTTCAAGTGTTTTATCAAAACCATTTTCCATATAAGATGGAATTATTTCATATGTGTATGTTTCAAGTATAATTTCTCTATGATTTACATGGTTTCACTTTTCTTATGATGAAATTGTATCCATTTTTTTTGGATTATTGTATTATGGGATTATGATTGTGAAACCCTTTTTTTACATTGGGTAATGATGAATGATTAATGTTCATGTTGCGGCACAAGTAAGAATGATTTAATTATTAGATGGGTGGGACATACATCTCCATACAATGCATTGGGTAATGATTTATATCTTATGAGATAAAAATGTATGGAATGGTAAGTTAATCGGGTTCAGTTTTACAGGAATGAAACGATGAGTGAACTCAATTCAAAAAGGGATTTTTTTTCCACTAAGATGGTCTTAGCTGTAAAGCATTGGCTAATATGGAAATCATATCATGTTCTTAATGGTATGCCACAATTAATTTTTTTATTCCCATGCTATTTTATCATGATTAATGTTTCGTTATAACCTATTCCTTACATACTGCCAAGATTTATTTCACAACTAAAGATTTTGATGTGTAAACATTATGTTCATGTTTTGAAGTTCAAATGTAAATGGTTTGTTTTATTTCCTCTATTCTTACCCTTACTGAGCATTTGAGCTCACCATTTTTATGTTTTCTTTTCCCCAGGATATAAAGACAGGTTTTAGGTAATAAAACCAAAAGGGAAAGATATTTATGGGAGATTTGGAAGATCTTTCACCATGATTAGAAGATTATGTTCCGAGTTTCCAAAGACACTAAACTATTATAGTCCTTATGTGTTTGTTTTTATTATGTATTAAGTATTCCACAAAATTAATGTAATGTCTATGTACGTCAAGCTTTGGGTCTCTACACATATCTTCTAAAAATGTTTTCAAAAAATGTTTACTATTCTTCCATGTACGTTTAATGACATTTTTACCCTTTTTTGACTTTTACAACATTGTATGGAAGGAATATTTCTTTTTTTTACCACACAAAGGTACTTTTTGGCTTTTTCAAAAAAAAGTATGAGGAGATTGTGTTTTTAACTTATACGACATGAACAGATTTTTAGTGTTTCATAATTCTTTATATATATGAACTTCCTTGACAAGATTTCAGGACTGTTTAAACGAAATTCTTTTCCTTTAAAATTTCACGACATTTTGAGAATAAAAAATTATTTTGAAGAAGAAAGGATATTTTCCTCAAGAATTCATTTCATGTCTTTTACCCAAACTATTTTCCATATAAGATGAATTTATTTAATATGGATATACTTCATGTATAATGTACCTATTATTTAAATGGTTTTATTTTGTTTATTAGGAAATTTTATCCATTGTTTTATATAGATTATGTTATGATGGGATGATGTATATGAATCCCATTTTATTCATTGGGTTATGATGAATGATTTATGTTTATTTTGTGGCACTCGAAATAATTATTTCATTATGAGATGGGTGGGACCTATATCTCTTTATAATTCATTAGTTAAGGATTTATATATCATGAGATAGACATGGCTGTAATGGAAAGTGAATCTGGATCAGTAATACAGGGCTGGAATGACAAGTAAATCTAGTTCAGTAATGGACTTTTTCCACTATGATGGTCTTGGCAGAAATGCCTTTCCTTCTATGGAAATAATAACATGTTCTTAATGTTTTCCACAATTACATGTTTTATTCCCATGCTATTTTATCATGGTTAATGTTCCTTTATGATCTATTCCTTGTGTACTGCCATGATTTATGTCATTACTCATGATTTTGATGTTTTATGTTCATGGTTTTATGATCAAATGTCTATGGGTTGTTTTATGTTCTCCATGTTTTCCCTTACTGATCATTCAAGCTCACCTTTTATATGTTTTCATTCCCCAGGATTTAATGAAAAGAAATTAGGTAGGAAAAAAAGTGGAAGATCGTTATGGGAGATGTTGAACATCTTTCAACATGATTAGAAGATTATGTTCCGAGTTTCCAAAGACACTAAACTAATATAGTCTTTGGGCTTATGTTTTTTTAATGTTTTATGTATTTCCACAAAAGTAATGTAATGTGTATGTATGTGAAGCTTTGGGTCACTAAAAAGGGAAATAACATACTTGGCATTTTGAAAACAAGATAGGTTTACCCACGTTTTTACAGAAAAAATACATAAACCGGACCCAAATAAAAAATTTATGGTTAATGGATGAATTTTGTCCATCCAATGGGTGTTTTTTAATTTTCTCGGTTGTTTTGGGTCTCCAATTTAGGTTTTAATCAATAGTTGTGCTTAATTTTAACATAAGTAGTGAAATTAATTTTATTTACTTTCACTAATATTTTTGTTAAAAAAAATATGTTGAACATATTTAAAATTAAAAATTATAATGAATAAAAATATTTAATCCCATTTTACAAATTCTAATCACATAAGGGGCATAAATTAGTTTAAATTTAATCCCACTAAAGTGATGACACTATTATTTTTGTATGTATAAACAATCAAATGTTTGCAATGTTTTTATATCAGAATTCTATAGGAGATTGATCTAAATGACTTAAATATTATTAATTGATGAAAATATTACCTTATTAAAATTTAAAAAAAATTAAATAATAATTTATCCATCTAAATAGGTTATAATAAAATGTAGTTTTTAACTGAAATTCTGTATTTTAAATATTAATTAAAAAATGAAACCTTAGAGAAAAATACCACAAAATAATACTAACATTATTTTTGAATTTATCTTCAAATGATAAATTTTATTAATAAATTATATATATATATATACTTAAAAAATATTGGTTTTAAAATTTGATCTCTATTAAAAGTTGGTAAAACTATCTTTATAAAAAATATACATTTTTATACAAAAAATCAATGATTTTTCTTATCCTATATCTATAAAATCTGGTGGATACATAACAATACTATTTGATTGCAAATAAAAATTATATATTACATTAATATCTCAAACTAATTGTAATTAATTTAATTAATTTTGGTAAAATAGCTTTGATACCACACTAATATTTATATTTTCCTTCATATTCAGCCAGTTTTTGAATTCACTTATAATTAATTTGAAACCTATGAATTTCTTTTTTTTATTTTTTTCAACCATATAATTTTATAAATTATTTAATCATAACCTCTTATTTAACGAATATCTTATATCTTATTATATTAAATAATAATACTATGAGAATATTTTATTCATTAGTAAACCTCAGTGTTCCTTGTATAGCAAGCTAAAATTTATGTTGCGTATAGTGCATGAATAACATGTTGTTGAATATAAGACTATATAAACATAGTTCATGTATTTAAAATAAAATATCTTCAGTTTCTTATGAAATAAAAAATACCAAAATGTGAAATTAATTCCAAAAAATAATTAAAAAAATATTAGGGTATTAATGTTAATATATTTATGGGGTGATTAGGTGGGATTTCAACATAGTTCCATTACAAATAATTATATGTGATAGTCATCTGAAAAACAATTTACTGATAACTTTAGGAAGGTTTATTCTACCCAGAATGAGGATGATCTAGTTAATGTATTGGTAACTAATAAGGTATTAATTGAATAATACTTTTTTATTTTTATTATTTATTATGAATAAGATATTAATTTTATGTTAAAGGGGATGCATTTTATGATAGCATATTAGACACACAACAATGGGCTTCCGCAAAATCATACATTGCACAGAACCCTGAGTTATACTGAAAAATAATAAAATAATAATAATATTATTGTTGTTAATGCGTAGTTGATTGAATGGTGTGAATGGATAGTAACAAATGAAATTTTAAATTTGTTTTAGCCAAGTTTAAATGATGATTCATTGATTACCAAATTTCATAGAAATGGAAATGAAAACAAATTGAATATAATGGATGTGTTATTATGAAAACCTTTTTAATGAGATTAATTGTGTTTTTAAATCACTATTTATGAATTTTTATTTAACTAAAAATATATTATATATAGTAAATGTAATGTTTTAAATTCATATTATATTTTTTATAGATATGACACAAAAATAAATTATTTTTTTTTCAGATTAAAGAAGTGTTTTTCTAAAAATTCATTTTTACCACTTTTTGATGGAAAACCCTTTTTAAATATAATTATTAACATGATTTTATATAATTTTTTTTACCAAATTAATTTTTTTTTATTAGTGAACCATTAAAATTTACTTTTTTTGTTTTTTTAGTATTTTTCTGCAAAAGTTCATTTTTTATGAATAGTGATAAATACTGCATTTTGATTGAAAAATGCCTTTTAATCTAGTTTATTATTATAGTTAGAGTGTATGTTAAATTGGTTTAAAATGTTAATTGGGTTATATTTTTATTGTTAAATCCAATGTTTATCATTGGAAGTAATTTTAATTTGAAAATGGACATAAACTCATATCAATCTTTTTGTAGTTTTTACTTCTTAAAAACACGCTATTTGGTTTTGGAAATAAGAATTAATTATGAATTAACTTATGAAATAAGTATTTTTGGAATGTGAAAACATGGATTCCATATTTGGAATCATGAGGTCAAAATTTTTAAATAGGTAACTTTTATCTTTAGTCATTATGAATAGTAACATCAATAAATATTTTATTTACCATGGTTAAAAGGTAAATCCAATATATAAAGGAAAAATAATAATATTATTATAATATTAACTTACCCTAACACATTTCCTAACCCAATTAAATGAGATATTTCTAACCATGGTCATCCTTGGGTCAATTTTTGGACCCCATAGATCCACTTTTGTGTGTAAATGGCATTTATTTACATTTAATTTAATGTTAATGAGAATATAACCTAAACATGTATGTTTGAGCAAAAAAAATTAATATGGGGTTATATAAGTTATATATTCAAATATTGTTTTTATAATGTTAAAAATATTTCATACATCATGGTAATTTATTTATAAGTTATAGATATCAAATAAATTAATATATTTATGACAAAATGATGATGTAGTGATTACCTTATAAATGAATGATTTAAATAAATGAGATTATAAATTTTAAAATAATGTTTATTTGAATATTTATATGTCTTACACGAATTTTAGGGATGATAATTACTTGTTTTATTTTAATTTATGATTTTTTCTTAAATAAGCATGTTATGGTTTTTTTAAAAAGTGACGATATGAATAGTATAAAAATTGACAGAAATGAGTTTGAAAAAAATACTATTTTATTAAATGACATAATAGTCCAAAAATCTATTATTCTGTCAAATGACATAGATATTTTTTAAAATGTCCTTAATTTACCACTTTAGGTTCTATTAAAATATTATGGTAACTATATTAACCATATAGTATGAATATTCATGAAGACATGGTAATAGTTAAATTAGTTAACTAAGGGTTAAATCTAAATGATAAGGTTAAATTTTATAAAAAAACTTGTCTAAAACCTATTAGTTGAGAAGATTTATAAAAATACTCACCTTATATTTAATTAAAATGAGTTTAGGACCTTTTTAAAATTAGAATACTGTTTCTAATAAAATAATATTTCAAGTCAATCCTAATGTACCGCTCCTCTCTCTTATAAAAGGCCATCTCCCCTAACCTCTTACTCACACCTCTCAAGCTCCTTCGATTTTCCAACCTCTACTCTTGTAAGCTCTCTAAATACCTCTCTTCCTCCTAGAATAATTACCTTTGGAAGAAGGAAATTCAAGAAATCCATTTGGCCGAAATCAAAGCGAGTTACATGTATTAAGAGGCAACGTCTTCTATAAAGTTCCTTTCTAATATTCTACTTATTCACTCCCTATTATATTCATACTCATTAATTATATATAAAATCATCTCCAATATACTAGGATGTTTTTATGAGAATTATTTTAACTAAACTTACACACAGCTCCATCTAATGGATTTAGAACATATTATTTCCGTGGATGGCGAACTGTTGTCTCACGAAACAATGATTGTTCAATTATCTCCTACCACCTCTCATTGTGGACATTAAAATGGAACTGTAATTATATATGATATTTATGATATATATTTTATATCTATTCTTCAGTAATTTTTATTTAAAATACACCATTATTATTTTCATGTTGTATAAATATGATAATTTCATGTGAAGAAGTGGAAACCACTACTAGAATTATAACTATTTGTGACAGGCTATTTGCAACGGGATCCCATCACAAATATGTTTTTGTGATGGGGTCTGGTCGCAAAGAGCCCATCGTAGAGAACGACATCGCAAGAAATTTTATTTGCGACAAGCCCGTCACAAAGAACATTTTTTGCGAGGGGCTACTTCGCCGTCACAAATAAGTCTTCGAATATATAGTTTCTATATATAAACTTTTTTTCTAATGGACCTTCGCAAAAAGTATTTGCGATGGGCACGTAATCCCATCGTAAATACCTTTTAAAAAAATTTATTTAGACTATTTGTGAGGGCCCCGTCACAAATATTTTTTTTGTGATGGGTCCGTAATCCTGTTGCAAATAATTAAAAAAAATTATTTAGACCAGTCGTGATGGGAACCCGTCGCAACAGATCCCATCAAAAATAATAAATAATTTTTTATAAAATAAATTTAATACAAGAATGATTATTGAAAAATTAATTTTAATATTATTATAATAATTAAAATAAAAATATATTAAAATTCTCAATATTCACAAAATAATATTAAAAAAATCATAAAATAATAATTATATTATTTTTATTATTAGTAAAATAGAAAAACATTAAAAAATAAAATACTGAAAAAATATATTTAAAAAAATTATGATTAATGAAATAATATTATTACTATTATTAAAATAAAAAGAAATAAAAAATATTAAAATTCTCAATATTCCCAGAAAAATCAGAAAATATTACAAATTAAATTATATAATATTCGCACCAATATAAATGATAGAAACTGTAAATAGTTCATATAAAAACAAATGTTAAATTCAAATGTTTTTAACATAAAAAATCACTGGGGGATATTCATCGTCTGAAAGCCATCACTCCTGAACTCCACCGAAGCCATGATTTGGCTGACTAAAAACTAATAATTGATTGTCCATTTCATCATTAAAATTTCCTTTGTTCCATACCATGTGGTTTTGTTTTGTGGGATATTCAGATTTAAATTATTGAGAGTAGAAAAAAGCAATTTTCTCTTGCAAATATGCTTCAGCAATTGAGTCTTCAACTGATGTATTGTAACATACTTTTTTCTTCAATTTATGCATGCATCTCTCTAATGGGTACATATATCGAAACTGTATTGGACCTCCACATTTAGCTTCATGTGGTAAATTTAATATATGATGTTCCTTTGAGTCAAAGAAAGTAGGCTGAAAGATTTTTTCCAGTTTACATATAATTACAACAAACATCTTATTCCAGTTTTCTTAGCGGATCATAGTCTGTTGTCACTACACAAATGTCTCGAAAAAAATATGATACGTCTGTTATCAAATCCCAAATCATAGAATTCAACAATCATCTGAATCCAATCGACATAAGTCTTTCCATTATAACATGACAATCATGACTTTTTAATCAGGTAATATGACCATTTTTAACCAATCTACCCAAATTGAAAGCATAGCCACCATGAAGTCTCAAATCTTCAATCCACTGACAAAATAATAATAGGAACTCTTTGGACAATGTATAAGCTGCTTTTGGATTCATTAACCTCTGTGATCGGACATTTTCAAATAGTTCAATTTCAGGTCACCTACAAATTTGGGCAAGATATAATTGTGCTTTTATAGTGTCTTTGGTCTTACCAGGTGTTTCCAAAACTGTATGAAATAAATTACTAAAATAGTTCTTATCAATATGCATGACATCCAATATGTGGTGGACCAACAAATCGGGCCAATATGTGAGATAATAAAAAATGATTCGTTTATCCAATTATGTTCTTTCCCAAAACCATTAATTTTCTGTTGGTTTATTGTTTGCCCAAATGTGATGGGAGGTAATGAAAATACAACAAACTTTTACTCTGAACCTAAGATCATTTTTGGAGTTTCATCCCTTTCAATTGCGTCTTTTTTGAAATTTGATTTTTTTCTTCGAAAAGGATGATCGGTTGGAATAAATATGCAATGAAAGCCAAAATACCAAGGTTTTTTCCATTATGGAGTATTAGATCATTGTTTTATTTCATACAGTAAGTACATGATTTCAGACCATGTGTAATCCATCCATATAACATGCCATATGCTGGAAATACACTAATCATCCACATCAATACAGCTTTTAATGTGAAATTTTGTTTTGTAGAAACATCATTTGTACTAACAGCGTTACTCCACGATGAATTAAACTCATCAATACATGGTTTAAAATAAACATAAAAATTCTTTTTTAGATGTCCAGGGATTAATAAGTTCAAAAAGATCTAGGGCTTCTTCATCAATATCCTTGGTGGTAGATTTTACAGAGTTATAAAGATAGGAAAACATGAATATTGACTACCATAAGAACCAAATGGATAGAAACTGTCAGTAGAAAGACCTAGTCCCACGTTTCGGGCATCTAAAGCAAAAGACGAGTGTAGACGATCAAAATGTTTCCATGAATCACCATCAGATCGATGATTCATGCTTTGACCGGTTAAAATACTGGTTTTGTGCCATGAAACCATTAACACAGTGTTATGAGACATAAATAAACATAGGAGCCTAGTTGTAAGTGGGAAATATTTCAACTATTTTATAGGAATCGATCCAGACTTACCTGGTTGAGCCTCTTTATACCTTGATTGTCCACATGTGGGAAAACTATCCAACAACTCATTTTCACCAGAATATAAGATGAAATCATTTTCACATGCAACAATCTTCCAATAACACTGGCCCAGATTACAAACTAGCCTCTTGCTCTAATAGTAATTTGCAGGAAACACATTTCATTCAGGTAATTGTTTTTTAGCCAAAGAAAATACCTGATCAAAACAATTGTTTGACACTGAATTTTCAGATTTAATAGCCATAAATTTTTCTAACGCTTCTAATTTTTTTATCTTGAAACCATGATATAATGAATCCTCACATACCTCAACATCTCATAAAATT
This sequence comes from Viscum album, assembly GCA_963277665.1. Lineage (NCBI taxonomy): Eukaryota > Viridiplantae > Streptophyta > Magnoliopsida > Santalales > Viscaceae > Viscum > Viscum album. Next base: position 1,855,072,269 of record OY728157.1, read on the forward strand.
TGGATGGTGCCAACTCAAGAGTTAAATCGATATAATCATAAGTTTCAGTTTGTTGAAGAGATGGACATACAACATCATGTACTAAATGTTGGAACCTTGATGGATCCAGAATCAAGTTATCAGTATCTTCTCTGGAACTGCATTCACCGTGTTGATACCAAAAAAACATAATCTAGTTGAAAACTAAACCGCAAGAGATGTCCCCCAACCTTGTCAAATGTGTCAAACGTTCTCAGAGATATTTTTTACAAGGACACTTAATTGTCCCCTAAAAAACATATTCTAGTTTTGATGATTAAAATTCTAAGAAAACTTCAATACCCTCAACATATACATGATTTAGACCAGAACCATTTATATTTCTGTGATGATTTATCCAAGCGCGATCATCTAATAATGACTGATGTCAACTTTCTTGTTCCATATTTTTGTACAAAATATAAAATCATCAATGTTTTTGAATATTTTGAAATTATAAAAACACTCTCTGAAAAAAAAACTAGTTACTACTACTTCTTAATAATTACCCTTAATTCATGGAGACTTAATTTCCAGTGGTTGACAACTATTCTTTTGTCCGACTGCTCATTTACTTGCATCTTTCTCACACTAAAATCACAATGAAGAATCTGTTTGGAGTTACACAAATTAATTCTCGTGCATATGAGAATGAATATGTGTACCTCCTACCAAATTCTTCATTGTGATTTCAGTTGGAGAAATATGTATGTAAATGAGCCGTCGGATAAAAGATCTCCCTTTTCTTCGATGAATCGTCTTCTTCTAACTCTCACCGCCTGAAAACATTATAACAAATGTGGTACTATAAATGCAAATCCAATCTTGTGCATACGAGATTTCATATTTTTATATAGTAGCAAATTTTTCATAATGTTTTGAGTTGGTGAGAGTTAAAAGGAGAAAATCCATCAAGCAAGAGGAGTGTCGTCAATCCACTGGAAATTGTGCCAATTTCTTATAAATTATTAAAATTTATTAAAATTTCTTCCTAAGTTTTCTTAACTGTTCCTAACTAATTATTCCTATTTATTACTAATTATTATTATTTATTAATAATTGTTACTATTTATTACTAACTATTACTATTTAATACTAACTATTACTATTTATTACCAACTATTACTATTTATTGCTAACTATTACTAATTATTAATAACTAATACTAATTATCACTAATTATTACTAATTATTACTAATTGTTACTAATTATTCATATTTATTACTAATTCTTCCTATTCATTACTAATTATTCATATTTATCACTAATTATTCAAATTTAATGCTATTTATTCCTAATTATTGCAAATTATTAATATTTAATCCTAATTATTACTAATTATTCCTAATTATTCTTAATTATTCTGAATTATTCTTAATTATTTCTATTTATTCCTAATTAATACAATGTATTACTAATTATTAGAATTTATTACTAATTATTACTAATTATTACAAATTATTACAAATTATTACTAATTATTAATAATAATTACTAATTATTAAAAATTATTATTAATTATTACAAATTATTACTAATTATTACTAATTTTTACAATTTATTACTAATCAATACAATTCACTATTAATTATTACAATTTATTACTACTTATTTAGATTTATTAATAATTATTACAATTTACTACTAATTATTACAATTTATTACTAATTATCATAATTTTTTACTAATTAATACAATTTTTTACTAATTATTACAATTTATAGCTAATTATTACAATTTATTACTAATTATTACAATTTATTACTAGTTATTACAATTTATTACTAATTATTACAATTTATTACTAGTTATTACAATTTATTACTAATTATTACAATTTAATACTAATTAATACCATTTATTACTAATGATTACAATTTATTACTAATTATTACAATTTATTATTAATTATTAAAATTTATTACTAATTATTACAATTGATTTCTAATTATTACAATTTATTACAAATTATTACTAACTATTACAATTTATTACTAATTATTACAAATTTTTTACTAATTATTACAATTTATTACTAATTATTACAATTTACTACTAATTATTACAATTTATTACTAATTATTACTAATTATTACAATTTATTACTAATTATTACAATATATTACTAATTATTACAATTTATTTTATTTTATTACAATATATTACAATTTATTACTAATTATTACAATTTATTACTAATTGTTACAATTTATTACTAATTATTGAAATTTATTATAATTTATTACTACTTATTACTAATTATTATTAATTATTACTAATTATTTCAATTTATTACTAATTATTACAATTTATTACTAATTCTAACCAAGTATTACAATTTATTAATAAGTATTACAATTTTTATTATGCATTACAATTTATTACAATTTATTACTATTTATTACTAATTATTACAATTTATTATAATTTGATACTAATTATTACAATTTATTACTAATTATTACAATTTATTACAAATTTTTTCAATTTATTACAATTTATTACAATTTATTACAATTTATTACAATTTATTACTAATTATTACAATTTATTACTAATTATTACAACTTATTACTAATTATTAAAATTTATAACAAATTATTACAATTTATTACTAATTAATACAATTTAATACTAAATAATACAATTTATTAATAATTAATACAATTTATTACCAATTAATACATTTTGTTACTAATTAATAAAATTAATCACAAGTTATTACAATTTATTACTAATTATTACAATTTATTACTAATTATTACATTTTTTTACTATTTATTACTTTTTATTACTAATTATTACAATTTATAATGAATTATTACAATTTATTTCGAATTATTACAATTTATTACTAATTATTACAATTTATTACTAATTATTACAAATTATTACTAATTATTACAATTTATTACTAATTATTACAATTTATTGCTAATTATTATAATTTATTGCTATTGATTACTCATTATTACTATTTATTACTATTTATTAATATTTATTACTATTTATTACTATTTATTAATAATTAATAATATTTATTACTTATTATTAGTATTTATTATTATTTATTACCAATTATTATTAATTACTACAAATTAATTATATACATTACTAATTATCGTTAATAATTACCAATTAATACTGATTATTAAAAATTAATACTAAAAATTTCAATTTATTAGTACAAATAAATTGTCATGACAAAACTATTTAAATTCAATTTAATTACAACTAATCAACAATAATAAAAATTAACATAAAAAATTGAAATAAAAAATAAATTAAATAAAAAATAAATACCTTTAATCATGATTTTCTATTGATATAGACGGCTTCACAAATTATTCGTGTCCAAAAAATTAACATAGAAAAATTTTCCCTCCGAAATCAGAGTTCAGAGAGAAAGAAGATCTAGGAATTGCGTGGAATGAGAAAAAAACGGATGGGGGTATATTTAGGTTAGATTATTTTTGACGGGAGTATTTGCGACGAGTTACCCGTCGCAAATAGTGTCTTTTGCGATGAGACCCGTCGCAAATACCTATGCCCGCATTAATTACTGTCGGCGGTTAAAAAGTTATTTGCGACAGGACCCGTCAGAAATAGTCCCTGCTGACACACCTTTTACAACGGGAGGACATCCCGTCGTAAAAAGCTATTAACCACTGCTGAGTATTTGTGACAGGCCCCGTCGCAAATACCCTTCGCGCGGTTTGGCGCGCTACCCGCACCAAACCTTTTGTGACGGGACACGAAATCCTGTCGCAAATAATTCGTTATTGGCGACGGGATTTATTCCCGTCGCGAAAAGCCGATCGCAAAAAGTCTGTTTTCCCTTAGTGAACTACCGCTCCCTGAAAGTGATATGAATCATTAATGCCATACATTGAAAAAATAAAGGGTTGAGTTAATGAACATATATATATGCTATTATACTATAATTATTGGATACCTATTTTTTAGTTTAGTTTCCATTCACTTAGAAATGAAAATGAAATGAACATTTCGTTAATGCGTATGTACGACTTAACATCCCCATGAAATGTGAATTTCATTTCTTATATCCCAATCCTATGGAATATTATAAATACATATATACAGGATATATATGATATATATGATATCTAAATAATTAATATCTTTCTAGATATAATTTACTATTGACCACAGAGACAACTTTTAATTATAAAAGGTTCATTTTTAACTCAGGTTTTGAACATCGACATAATGTCTGATAAGAACTCAAATAAATATCTAATTGTTAGAACAAGGTAATAAGTGATATAAAAGTAATAATAAAATTTAAAAAGGTTCGGAAGAAAGTAGAAATTAATTTATGTTTATATTTACGAAGAACAAGGAACATACAAGGCATGTCAGACATGAGATAAGGGACTTCGTCTCAATCTCCTTTCATTGAGGCATGTTTGGATAGTATACACCTCCTTATTTTACACGATTTATAATAAACCCCTATTACTTTTACATTTTTTCAAAATGAATCATTTTTCTACGAAGCGTTTTACTAAACGAAAAATGAATGTTTTTAACGTTTGCATTGATAATGACCTCTCTATCACCGTAATCGTTATTTGGAATCACATATAAGCCTCAATGTTTTTAAAATAGAAAAAGAATCCCCTTATTCGGTTTTTGGGTGTTTTTATTTTGAATATTGTTTTTTAAATGGATTGATTATTTCAATATCATGAAATTATTCATCTTGGTTAAAAATTAAATGTTATTAGTGAAATATTTATATTTTCTATATTTTATGATTTATGATTATATAATGGTGCTTGGTCATTTGACGGGTGGTTATGTGATAACCCAATGATGGGTCGTTACGTGATATATTAAATGATGGGTGGTTTCATGATAAACCAATGAGGGGTGGTTACGTTTTAACTTCCAATGCATTGGGTATTGATGTCGATTGTAATGCTATTCCATTTAGTGATATGTGTGGAATTCGACCGTATAGTTATTTCATTTATGTATCTTTATTTCTCAGGATACCTTTATTTGTTATGTTTTTCATTATATGTGATTGTGGTAATCTTTTGATTACAAAAAGGGTAATAAATGAGCTTATATTTAGTGATGTGTTTTTAATACTATTTAAAAGTTAAATCTATAACATTATAATAGGGTATTGATGGTTTTCAGGTTATTTAAAGATTATCATTTTTCTTTCATTATGTATCCCTTACTTTTTTCCCATCCCAAGTTATGAAATGTTTTTTACATGACATAAAAAATAATATAGTCATAGATGGGATCAAGGAAATTTTATGCTGTTAAAACATGAAATGATTTAAAGTTTTTTTTAATGATTTTTTGTTTTATGAAAAAAATGGATAGTGAGTTGATGTTTCTACTTGTAATATTCAAGATGTTATGTATATGTCATGACCTAATTCTTTAAATCTATAAACCTAAAAAGATCAACAATGTGAATTATTAACATAATACATTATTATGGAATGTTTAAGGCTGGGGCCTTATAGCTTGTATTAGAGGTCGGTTTAGACAACATTAAAGGTTAGGGTGTTATTTAAGAATAAGTTAAATAACCATACTAGTTAGCATATTCGAAATAGCCATAGTTATTTTAGATAAATTTAATTGGTTTAAGATGAAATTAATAGGTATATCATGGTGTTTACTCACAAGATAAGACATTATATGATGATTTTACTGTCATACTCACACTTACCTTTTTGGATTTAGTATATTGATTGATCTAGAAGCCACCAAAGTAATAATGGATGTGAAGGAAACTGTGGTGGATTCCTAAATGAGAAACCAAATGTAATGAGATCTACAATGATAACTCTTGTGGTTATTCTTAACCAACTATCTGGAGTCATGATTGACAACATTAACATTAGTGATTTTTATAAGGCATCATATATGCAACAAATGGATCCAAATAGATGTTCAAGTAATAATCTCAAAGGTAATTATATTCAAAAACATATGTGTCCAGGGTGTGGAAAGAAAGGCCTAGGAAAATGCTTCATAGGGACGGGAAGATGTTTTAGATATGGTAATGAATGTCATAAAGAAATAACCTACCATGGAAAAAGGAATCATCCAGTTGACTCCAAGAAAGGGAAAGAAGTTCTTTCTAGAGGATCAATTGAATGTTTTAAATGTGGTTTAAAATGACATTATACAAATAGATTTCTAATGAAGAATGTTCATGAGTAGGATCCAAAATATCCGACAAATGTATGTTTACAAATTCCTATAGACTTTCTAATTGAAGATGAGGAAAAAAATGACATATGAAATATATGGATTATTTCTTTTCCCAGGTTTTGAAATTAATGAAATCTTAGAACAGTATGCATGATTTTGTTTTTAGTAAATAAGTATGGAAGAATGGATAAAGGATCATGAAAAATGATCGATGATTAAGATTTCTACATTTTTGGAATTGAAGAGTTATATTAGATATAGGTATGATTATATGTTTAAATGTATTAATGATTGTATTACATTGGAAGAATTTTCATAGTATGTATAATCTTGAATATTGATATCTGAAAATGTTATTCATGGAAGAATTATATTTTTTTTTAAGATATAGTAATAAAAACCATTTGGGATTATATGATCCTTGAATTTAGGGGAATTGAATGTTATTACTTATTGGGATTAAAATGCGAGGTATGAGATAACATTTGTTGTTAAAATATGTTATGGTTATATTTTAGGAATTTCACTCATATTTGGAATGTTATAAAATTATATTGATTTTGAAAAAGGACAACATGGAGACCGTGTGACAACCCATCACATCGAAAAAAGCTACGAGAATTGAACCCATAACTAATGTGGGACTAGAATTTATTGAATACTACCAGACAATGTGAATTCTCAGGTCAGTATGAATTATTATTCATTAGTTAAATAATTTTAAGGATCAAGAATAAGTTGATTTTGGGAACTTATGTTTTTGAAAATGGATATCCATAGAATAGGAAAATGATTTGGTGATTAAGTGATAAAGGTTATTTTGGAGGATATTTTCTCTTTTCGGATCACTATATGCTTATGGAAAATACAATACATGGGATCTCATTAGTGAAGTAATGGATGAAATTTTATTTTGGAAGAATCTATGTTTTTATTTTGTATATATGGTGATTTGGTTTATTTAAGGAAATGATTACCCATTCAAAGAGAATATGTGATTAGGTTTATTACACTTTATTATGGGACTTTAAGAGTAGTTTCTGTTATCTACAGATAAATTCTAAGATCTAATGCAGAAGACTGTGTGATTAAATCTTTATCAGTTTTTGGTTTCAATATTAGTTCGTATTACTTTTAAAAATTTTAAGGAAATATTTTATTGAATGGTCTTTGTTGAACTTTGGGAATTATTTGTCAAATTTTTGAGATTAAGAGTAGTATTTTGGTTTATAAAGTATTATCCTTTTTGTGGATTATATTCTCTCGTACTAACCATTTAGGTTTTGGTTAATGTATAAACATATGATAAATATATATTTCATTTTTTTTGATTATGTGATTCTCTAAAAGCTGATTCTAGTGCTTCAGATGTGACCAAGTGAACTTGAATACTCATCATTTAGAGAAAAATGGGTTTCTAGTATAAATTTGACAAAAGGATGAAACACATATTTTCAAGTATGTATATTTCCTTATGATATTAGTACATGTAGTAATAATATTTTTCAACTATATGAAAATGATCTTAACGAAAAATGTTATATGCTTGTTTTTATTATCAAACATTTACCCAACCACAAATTTGTGGTATTCTGGTGGTTATCTTTTTGTGATCATGTTCTCCAGCACTCTATATTAGTCTATGAGAGTTAGTTTCACTACCATATCCATGTTTTAATACATGGAATACAAGTATGTGTTATATAGGGTGACCTTTTTACTTATCTTTATTTATTTTAAAATGATATTTTATTGACATTTTTTCCGATGTAGGTCTTTCAATGAAATTTCTATGCACAATTTTAAAATTGCGAGAATGCAATTTCCAAAAGGGAAAAGGTTATAATGAACTATGTATTTGTAGAAAAATACTTATTGATTTCTATTAATACATAGGAATAAAATATTTTTTTATATTAAAAGGGATACATTTTTGGATAGTCTACTTAACACACAACAACAAGCTTCTCCAAAATCTTACATTGTACACAACATTGAGTTATACAAAAAAATAATACAATAATATTATTATTATTGTTTTTAACACCTAGACATTGGAATGTAGGGAATGAATAATATCAACTGAATTTTGAAATATGGTTTACACATGTTTAAATTATGATTCATTGATTTGCTGATTTATTAGAAATGTAAATAAAAACCAATTGAATATAATAGATATGTTTTTATGATAACCTATTTAAAAGAGAATAATTACATTTTAAAGTATCTCTTTATATATTTTTATTTAATAAATATATATTTTACATATTAAATTTAATTTTTTAAAATTATCTTATAATTTTTCTATATATTATATAAGAATAAATTCATTTTTTCGGATAAAATAAGTATTTAATAAAAATATAGTTTGGACGCATTTTTATGGTGAACCTTTTTTAAATATAGTTTTTACACTTTTATATGTTTTATTTTACCAAATAAACATATTATTTATAATTATAACATAAAAATTCACTTTGGATTAAATTTTGGTATTTTTCTGCTAATATTCTTTTTTTAATTAATGGTGAAAAATAATGCATTTTAATTCCAAACTACCTTTTAATTTAATTTTTTAATATAATTAAATTTCAGTTTAAACTTTTTTCAATGTTAAATTGGATTTTTATTTTCTCATTTAATCCAATGTTGGTTATTGGAAATAATTTCACATTTAAATGGGACACAAACACATGTCAATGTTTTGGTAGTTGTTATTTCTTAAATAAACACTATTTTGTTTTGACAAGGGGAATTAATTTTAAATTAATTTCTGAAACATCTATGTTGTTACTTTGAAATAATGGATTTGATATTTTTAATCATGTGGTAAAAAATTTCTATTTAGATAAATTTTATTTTTATACATTGGTAATAGTAACTTCAATAAATATTTTATTTACCATGGTTAATGGAAAAATTTGGTAAATAAGGGTAAAAAATATTATAATAATATTAAATTACCCTAAAACATGTCCTAACCCTATTTTATGAGATATTTCCGACCATGGGAATCCATGGGTGTATTTTAGGACCCCATTGAGCCACTTGTGTCTACAAATAATATTTAATTACTTTTAATTTGAGGTTAAGGAAAATATAACCTAAACATGTATCTTTTAGTAAAACAATTTTTTTATGGGGTTTTATAAGTTATATTTTCAATAATAAACATTCATTATAAAGATATAAATATTTCATAAATCATGGTATTTTAATTATAATTTTTAGACATCATATAAATAAATATATTTGTGACACAATGAAGATGTAGTGATTACCTTGTTAATGAAAGATTTAAATAAATGAGATTATAAATATTAAAATAAATTTATATTGATACTTTTTATTCCATACAAAAACATTAGGGATGTGTATTACTTGTTATATTTTAATTTATGTAGTTTTTTTTTTGAAATAATCAAGTTGTTATGGATTTTTTAACAAGTCATGATATGAATAGTATAAAAATTGTCAAAAATGAGTTTTTAAATAAAAAACTATTATTTTAAATTATATAATTGTCTTAGAAATGTAATATTTAAGAAAAGTAATTATATAATGTTTTAAACGTCATTAATGAACCAATTTAGGTTCTATTATAATTTTATGGTAACAATATAAACCATATAGTATGAATATAAAAGAATTCATGGTAATAGTTAAATTAGTTATGTAAGGTTTAAAGCTAAATGATATGGTAAATTTTGAAAAAAAAATGTTTATAATCTATTTGTTGGGAGGATTTCGAACACTAAATATCTTATCTTCTAATTAAATGAGTTTTGGGCCTTTTGAAAATAGAAATTCCATTTATAATAAAATAACCTTTCAAGACTTTCCTAAAGTACCCATCCTCCCTCTTATAAAAGGCCACCACTTCTAACCTCTTACTCACACCGCTCAAGCCCCTTGGCTTGACCAAACTCTTCCCCAATGATCTACCGACGTATTTATATTCTTCTTGGAAGCCTCAAATTAGGTATAAGGGAGTTCAAGAAATCCTTTTGGCTCAAGTCAATGGGAGTTACCTATTTTAAGAGGTAGCGTCTTCACTAATGTTTATTTCCAACATTATACTTCTTCACTCCCAATTCTATTATTATTATTTGATTACATAACAAAACTAGTATAATAAATATACTGGAATTTTTATATTATAAATATTATAACTACACTTACACACACCTCCATCTAATGGATTTAGAACATATTGTTTCTGTGCACGACGATCTACTGCCTCACGAAATGATGATTGTTCAATTATCTTCTTCCGCCTCTCATGATAGCCATTATGGTGTAACTATAAGTGTATATTATATATATTTTATTTATTTTATCTCTATTGTTATGTAATTATAATTTATAACATACCTCTATGCATTTCATGTTGTATAAATACGATAATTTCGTTTGAGGAAGTACGGAGGACCGCCCCCTCAAAGTGATATAAATCGTTTATTCTGTACACGGAATGTATAAAGGATGGAGTTCATGAACATATATATATGATAATATATTGTAATGATAAAATACTAGTTTATCATTTATTTTTCATTCCTTTAAAAATGAAAAATAAATTAATGTAGCATTCATGCGTACGTACGACTTACAGTCTCCCTAAATGGTGCATTTGATTTCTTATATCCAAATGCTATGGACTATTCTAAATAAATATATACTGGATATATATATGATTTATATGATATCTATATCATTAATATCATTATGGAGATAATGTAATTTTGACTACAAGGACAATTTTATTTATAACAAGTACATTTTTAATCAAGTTCCAAAAATTGGAAAAATGTCCGATCTGAACTCATATAATTAACAAATTTTTATAGCAAGGTAATAAGTGATATAAAAGGATAAATAAACTTGAAAATGTTTTTTATGCAAGTATAAATTAACTAATTTTTATTATTTAGGAATAAAAAAGAAGATACGATAAAATTTAGACTCGGGGTAATGGACTTCATCTCAATCTCCTTTCATTGAGGCATGTTTTTATAATATAAACATCATTATTTTACATGGTGTATAATAAACCCCATGGACATTTAATTTTATTCAAAAAGAATAATTTTTTTTATGAAATGTTTTACTAAATGAAAAAATTAATTTTTTTAATGTTTGTGGTGATAATTTCCTCTCTACCACCGTAATTTTTTTGGCTTCTCCTATAAGACATAATGTTTTTACAAGAAAAAAAGAAACCCCTTATTCCATGTTTGGGTGTTTTGTTTTTGAAAATGGTTTTTTAAATATATTATTTATTTCAATATCATGAAATTAATTTTTGTGATAGAAATTGAAATGTTATTTGTGAAATATTTATATTTTCAATATTATATCTTGTAGGATTATATAATGGTACTTGAACATTTAACGGGTTGTTACATGATAAACCAATTATGGGGGGTTATGTGATAAACCAAATGGAGAGTGGTTTGGTGATAAACCAAGGATATTTGGTTACAATATTACCTTCAATTCATTGGGTATGGATATCAAACGTAAAGTTATTCCATTAAGTGATATGTATGGACGTCAACCATATGGTTATTCAATTTATGTATGTTTGGGTCCCAAGTTCCCTTTATATGTAATATGTATCATTCTATGAGATTATGGTAATCTTTGGGTAACAAAATGTGTGAGCAATAAGTTTATATTTAGTGAAGTGTTTTTAGAACTTCTAAAAGTTGAAAAGCATTACTTTATAATAAAGTGTTCATGGTGTCCATGTTATTTAAGTATTAACAAAAAATTTTCTTTATGTATCCCTTAATGAGATTTTTGTGCTCATCCCATGTTTTGAATTTTTTTTCTTAAGATATAAAGAAGAATAGAGTCACATATGGTATCGAGAATATTTTATGTTGTTAAAACATGAAATAATATCATGTTTTTTTAAAGAGTTTTTGTTTTATAAAAAATGGATAGTTAGTTGAAGTGACTACTTGTAATATTCAAGATGTTATTTATATGTTCTGACTTAATTCTCTAAATCTTTATACCTGAAAATATATTCAATGTGAATTATTAACTTAATTCAAGATTATGTAATGTTTAAGGCTGGGGCCTTATAATATATTTGGTGTACATGGTTCTTATCATGTTTATAAGGTGTAATGGGTGATGTATTGCACCTTATGTATTCAATAATTATCATAGAAATAACCACATTAAGGATCCCAATTAAAAATTTGGAATATCATATTCATGTCACATATTACCATTCATAAAATAAAATGTTTATATAAAATTTTTATGATAAATTAGACTTTTACAAAACTATATATTATAATTATAATCCCACTGTATTATAAATTAATTAAAAGATTTTTAAGATTGACATAAAATATTAAAAATAGAATGACACATCAATGATCCAATGTGTGACACATATTAATCCGAAAATAAATTAAATTAAATCCCAACCACTATAATTCGTCCCTATTTTACCACTAGTCACTCACCACATCAAAATTCCATCCACCACTGAATAACCAAAACACAAAACCCCGATGAGATCACAGTCTAAGAACCCAAAAGAATAAATATGAATTTCATACTCTAAATGGTGTATATAGGGTGCGGTATAAACACAACTATGATGAATTTAAGAAATAATTTATTCCATTTTCTTTCCAAATTAATTTCACATTTCAAGTCTGGAATAAATAAAAAATGTATGTTTTTCACATCTGGGTATAATGGAGAAATATAACATGAATGAAACGGTTTTATAAAACAATAACTCTTAATTGATTAACTATGTGAGGAACCAAATAATTTTTCATAAATTTCATTAAGATCTAAAATAGTTTAATGTTATAAATATTAATAGAAGCAAAGAAAATAGAACCCCTATTCCCAAAAATATTTATCAAATTGTTTTTAAAAAATTTATTATCTATCACCTTATGAAATCACCATTTTCAAACAATTTCTAAAATTTTATATGAATGAGAAACAAAAACACAACTAGAATAGAAAAAATTAAACTCATGGTGGCTATAAGTTAAAAAGGGAATATAATAAAATACAACTCAAATAATAGTTCCACTAAAATAATCAAAGAAAAGAGGATAAAAAAAATAAGGAATACTAAATTTAAGTAATTATTGGAAACAAATATCACATGAAAAAAAAATTTATAACATGAATGTTGTTGGAAGATGCTTTCATAGTTCACTCCCTCTGTGGGGTCCAAAGAAAAACCTCAACATCCCTATCAATAACTCTTTATGTTAACATGTGTAATTAAAAAACCCTAAGAGGGAAAAAATATCCTAGGAAACTAGAAAGAGTGTGCACACCTCATGAGTGTAATATAAGTGCAGTCCTTATATTACCAATATAGGATCTCATCGAAATTAAAAGTGGACCTGGGAAACCATGACATCTTAGAGATCATCAAATAAAATTTGATAAAAAAAATAATCCTATATCTCACCTTCAACACCCTATTATGAAACAAACATATTTTCACATGAAGAAGTATAAAAAATACGATAATAATATGAAAAATATCATTTTGGGATATAAATTCATATAAAATAATAAAAACAAGGGGGATAAATTGCGGTTTGCTGATGTTTTAAAAATAATTATTTAAATGTGACAATCATTTCAATGGAAATCATGCATGGGATGTTAATCTAGTTTACACAACTGAAAATATCATTTCAAAAAACCACTTAAGAATAGTCTGAATCATTCATGGAATTTATTTTATGTATAACAACATGAAAACCCATCTAAAACCAAAGATTCATTTCAATCAAAACCATTTAAGAAATATTAACATTTACTTATTTTCAATAAAATTTATATAAATAATACCAGTCCTTTATTGATGAACCAAATCAAAAAAATAACTATATTCTAAATGATTTATTTGAAATGATCCAAAAAATTATTTTAGAAATTCTTGGAACACAAAAATCAAATTATTAATTATAAAAAAATGTAAACACATTTTGGGAGTATTTAGAAAACCGTTGAAACCATTGTGTAGTCCATTATGAGAATCACATATAATTTAAATATAATAAAACAAGTAATTTTATAAACCATTCACTCATTAAAATTCTATTTAAATGAAACTATAAAAAACAAAAACCTTCAATTAACCAAAATCAATAAACAATATTCAATAACATGTAGTATATAATAGAGAAGGATCTCATAAGAAAGGGAAACACTTTATAACCCCAAGACAACCAATAATCGAATTAGATAACATATCAAACCATATTTTCTAAAAATGAATCCAATTGTGTTGGGGGAGATAATAACACTAAGAGGCAGTTGTTGTGTGGGTAGAAAAAATTGGGAATCAATATTAAATTAGGGCTTACCTAGAAGAAACCACACATAATTGGTATAGAGGTTGCTCGAAATGATTGGATGAAATGAGAGGGTGATCCCTTTATACACTATAGTTTCATTTGGAAACATAAAATGGGATAGGAGTGGATAAATCCATAAATACATAGAGGAAAAAGGGTAACTTAATCTTTTATGTGAATATAAATATCATGCATGGTTGGGTTTCCTGATTTAGGAAATCATTCACCAAAAGTGTACCAAACACTAGAAAAGAAAAAAACACAGTCAAATGTTTTGGTTTTACGGATTGAAAAACTATACCCCAACCATGAAACATTCCTCTACAATCAACATCAACCACTCTACACGTTCATCCTCATGTTTTCACCTAACTATTTCCCAACTGTGCACGAATGCATTTATAAAGCATAGACTGTCAAGGCCTTAACTAGACTTCACACTGTCTAGATCCAACCATGCACAACCTATATAGAACAAACTGTGAAATAAAATAATGAATAGAAAATACCTATATAAATAGGGTTCTATACATTCTATACTAAACTATCTTCACTGACTATGCTGAAAAAAAATTTCAAGTGAAATTTATGTTTCATGGAAAAAAACCAAAAATTTAAAATACACTAAAATATTATAAAATATATCACAATAATGAAATGTGGGAGTTGAAATTCCCCCCACCATGATAGTTTATACCCCTATAACATCATTTAAAAGAGTAAAAGAATTTTTAAAAACTAAACATCTAAAAAGGAGGTTGCAGGTCTAAGAAACATAAAAAGGTATATAGATATTGAAACGCTGAATAAACAAAAAACAACCCTAAATAAAAAACTCTATCATTGAAAATCATCTGACATATCCTAGATCAAACAAACCAAAAATCCACTAGATCACAATTATTACTTGAATAAAAATTATTTATAACATTTTTGTTTTAACATATTTTATTTGATAATGTATATGAAAATATTTTTCTATGTCTGTTATTTAATAACAAATAGAAAATTTTATATATGGTTATTTTTATCATAAGTTATTAATATAAATAACATTAAAAATATTTTTGAGAATATTTTTAACTTTATTTTCTTAAAAAAACTAGTGTTATAATCGGTATTTTTAATGTTTGTTGTTTTAATAATCGATGTAAAAAAATTCACAGCATAAAATTTCAATTTTTTCACTCTTTAACCATGAAATTTAATATTCTTGATTACAAATTCATCCATCCAAAAATTTATTTTTCACATTGTTTTATTATGTTTTTCATTCACACCTAAAAATATATCACATTATAATACCATTCTTCAATTTCTATCATAAATTTTAATTTCATAGTCCCAAATTAAATCTATTGAACCTACATGATTTTGGCCAGGAACATTTTTCCCTCCATTGATCATTCATAGATTCCAAATCATCATTGAGCATATGTTTAGTAGATGAAAAAGGTGGTATTGGTAATGATACCTTTTTAAACATTAATATATATCAATTAAACATGTATATAGGTAAAATCTAAGGAACGATTTTTGTTTTTAATTTATTTATTTTTTTGAAAAATTGTTATTAAATATTATCTAATATTTAATATTATATATTGGAGAAATTATTAATTTTTTATGTTTTAAAATTATAAAAAATTATGCTATCACACAAAACAATGATTTATCTTGATTTTAAAAAAAATATTCTTTAAATTTATGAATATTTTTTTTAAAATTATAATGTTTGGCATCAATTTTTTAAAAACAGATCTGATAAATGATCCTTAAGAAACGTTTTTAAATAACAAATGTATAAAATAAATAAAAAAATTAAATCTTATAATGACAAAAATTCTTAAAATTTTTATACTCAATTTAAATATATGATCTCAAAAATATATTTATGATGTCACTTTGAATAATTTTTACTCAAAAACCAACATTAAAAAAATATGTAAACCCCATATTTTTATACTAGTGGATCTAAGAAATAGGAGGACTATTATATGGGTACCCAAGAATTGGAATTATTTTATAATACCAATATAAGAGATAAAAATTCAGAATATAGAAGTTCCTATAAGGAAGACAAGCTACAACTAATAACTGAAAGGAACACTACCAAGAAAATGCATACATACATGGACCTATAACCATGGTCAACCTGCACCATGGCTACGAGATAAAAATATCCATGGTTACAAAATTGGTGAATATATAGGGTTATTATATCCCTAAGAAAATATACATGTGGATATAGATTATCTTGAACAAACCATAATGAAACTATACTCACTCATAGTGTGGAAGATGACCCTATTTCTATGGGTTATCTTGGACCATGGCTATAGGTCACCAGTTACCACGAATATGCTAGCCCATTGCTATAATATATCTATCCTTAGAAACAAAATATTAATATAATTATGTAAATAAAAACAATATATATATATATATATTAGTATATATATATATATGTAAAAATATATTTGTAATAATTAAGTTAGTGAATTGGTATAGGTACTTACTCAACAGGTGTGAGATCTAGGGTTTGAAGCACAATATGTTGAATTATTTCCCAACACTAAAGCCATAATAAGTTTCACATAGTTATAACCCTGAGCTATATTTCTATATAAATAGCCTCCCCATCTATCGTAACTATGGATATATCCTATAACCACAGTTAAAATGGTTGTGTCATGAGGCTATAATTTTTTTAGTAGTGGAAAAAAACAATCCAAGGATTGAATTCATGCTCCCAAAGGAATAAAAACCCAAATAACATTCTCTAATAATGAAACAATGTCATCAAATCCAAAACATCCTATATCAACAAAAAAGAAATATTCTTTGGTAATAATCATGCCTTAAGTAGAACCAACACGGTCTCTATCATTTGGTAAAAAAATAGATTAGAAGGGGTGATTTAGGACTCATTCCCATAACATCATCTCATTGTAATCCCAATAATATAAAAACCAACACAATATAGTGCATAATTTTAACTACTTTCACATCCATCATTAACTCCCAAAAAATTTATTCCCTTTTACAGTCCATGAACACTCAATCGTAAAATGATCATACTCTTGGGAATAAACAAACCACTATATCCAAAACCTCATAAACAAGGAATCAAAAAATCAGTAAGACACCCATATAGCAAAATATAATTCATATAACATTATTTTTCCAAAAATCAACATGTAAAAATACCAAAAAAAACTAATATGTTATTCTTTTTAATACTTATCTATAGAGTTTCAACGAACAGTAAAAAACTCTAAAACAATACAAGGACCCAAATTAGAATATAAGAATGTGTTGTGACTCAAATTTAGTGAAGAAAATAAGGTTCTAGCTCTATTTTTCTATTAAAACTCTAGGAATATTAAACAACCATAATTGATACACCCAAAAAAATTGGATTCATCTCATAACACACCCTAAAAGGTATAAATTCTTTATTCCCTGAAGAACATTCTTGGAGGACAAAATTTATAACATGAAACACAAATATAACCCATTCACATTTCATATCGCTATACAAATAGTCCAAATGTACACTACATATAGAATCCAAATAAATAAATACCTCTAGGAAGGTAATACAAAAAAATGTTAAAAAAAATATCAATTTCCTTAAACTAAACTCTTTTCATTAAGAGTTTCAAATTGATTTTTCAAAGGTATAAACACTAAAAAATACAACGAATTCCTTTTATAATTGTTAAAAATTAATTTGGATACTCATGAAAATAATTTTCTAAAAAATTAACTTATTTAAAAAGTAATCCAAAAATTCATTTCACAAGAGCACACACATTACTCCAAAATATTCATCATACTTAAGAACAAAATCTAACATGAATTTCTAATAATTTTTATTATAAATCATTTTAATTTCATTGAAATTTTACCAATTCGACATAAATTTCAAAAATATCTCCATGAATTTCATTATGGGAACAATAAAAATTTATAAAAATACCATGAATTTTAAAAATCTTTAAAAATATATCATTACAACTGGTTTTAATACAAAACCCTCCTTTTTTATTTAAACAATTTTATTAAAAATGACTAATCGATAAGGAATAATAATTTAATAAAAATATCACCCTATCACATTATGTTTCCCTAAAAATCCATCAAAAAATATCAATCCAAGGCTAGAAACTATTAAGTTTAACTCATAAATTAAGAGATAAAAAAAAATATACAAAAAATATGGAAATGTGAAGGATTTTGAAACATATGTTGGAGAACAATGCACAAAACATGATAGAGACCTGATAATGGTTGAAAGACCCATTAATAGAGATGATATTTTCATTATTTATTATATTTATTTAAATTAATTAATCACCAAATAATTTATCAATTTGAGTTAATTGCATTATTTCTTGTTTTTGGTGATTTTTTTCATAAATATGAAAATGACTTAATTCTAGAAATCTAGAAGTTATTTCTCTCTTTTGTCTTTGAGATATCGAATTTTCAATATTTATCCAAATTTAGAAATAATTATTTGTTATTTTTTCCCTTTTTTATGTCGTATTAAACTTCTTCCATTTGACACAATGCTCTCTAAAAAATCATGGGGCTAAAAAATTCAATTAATTCCGAATATATTTTTTGTCAAACGATTTGAAAATTTTTAAAAAATTATTCATATATAGGGATAAATTGAAAAAAATATGGTGATTCTAGTTTTATATGAAATATATCTAGAAGGATTATATTTATGTTAAATTTTTTAGATAAATTCACTCATTAATCTATTCTATGCATGCATTAAATTGGAGGAAGATGAGAAGTATATTCATCCATAAAATGTGATCTTCAATAATTCATATATAAATTATCAATAACTTCTCCAAAATAATTTTAATGTCTATGGGTAAAATACAATTAAATTTATAAAATTTATTAGGAAGAAATCATGTAGATAGTAAGTTTTATGGTGGGATGAAATATTGAAAAAATATATATAGATTGATGATAATTTATAAAATTTCAAACCTTCATTTTATATTTTTATATTTTTAATGCATTTTTATTCATCATTCTTCTATATCACCCTTCACATTGGGGTCTAATATTCATATTCACTAGGGGTTTGTTTTTGTAATTATTTCATTCTCTAACATCATGTTTTAAAACTGTTT
The DNA here is from genome assembly GCA_963277665.1 of Viscum album. Classification (NCBI taxonomy): domain Eukaryota; kingdom Viridiplantae; phylum Streptophyta; class Magnoliopsida; order Santalales; family Viscaceae; genus Viscum; species Viscum album. Next base: position 1,855,092,032 of record OY728157.1, read on the forward strand.
CATTCTTCTATTATGTTGGATACAATATTATAATATTTTTTTATTAAATTTTTTGAACATATTTGGTTTTATAATATATTATTGTTATTTTCTTTCGAAAAGAGTTCCAAAAAAATGTTTCAATATATATATAAGAATAGTTTTATCCATTTTAATCAACCAATTATTGATTTCACAATGTTCCTTTTATTAAAATACACCCAAATATTAATTATTAAAATTGGTTTCACATTCCAAGTCCTAGTTCAAAACCAATTCCCAAAGAAAAATACAAACCAGATGTCTAAAATAGGGAAATGATGAATCTTAATAAAACCAATAAAGTAAACATAAACTAGAAGGTCTAATATTCACATGCCGTATAAGTAAAAAAACATGGATATAGTCAATCATGGGAATTTCCTAAACATATCTAGAAGAAATCCTTAGATATACTCACTTCATACTCACCTACTAGAATATGGTGAAACACTATAGTTTGTAACCAATTGGCCTCTCCAAACGAGAAAATCTAGTGGCATGTCACACCTAGCCTCATAAAATCCATAGGGTATTATCCCATATAATTAGGATTGACAAGAAACATACACTTGACCCTATAAATGACATTATAAAACCCACTGACAACAATAATAATTCAATGGGAATCTCATCACATGAATGGAACAACAAATAACCACAAGAACCATGCTTTATTACCCCAAAATATGAATCCAATAGTGCATTTTCCCTCTCTATGGAGAATTTTCTATACATTATTCCATCTATTAATAATCTATTCAACAGTGCCAAATCAGGATATCACATCATTCATGTTTAAAAAAATACATTCCCAAAAATCCAAAAATACCAACTAGGATTTCACACCACATAATCATTCAATTTTTTTTCCAAAACGTGACTATCATCAAATAGGTATTCTATATCACATTAGATTCCAAGAAAAACCAATAAACAGCTAAAAAATCCATCTACACCTTAAATTTCCAAATTCAATTCCATACCCATCACCAACTCAAAACCATGTTGAAAACACACAACATTCCATAAGATTATATATGGGAATTGATATCATATAGGAACGAACCATCTCCAAAAATGATAAATGGACCATAATTTCAAATACCAATTTTAAAACACATTTGAAACATTTGACACCAACATACTTTTTGTAAAAACAAAAATGATTTGAATGAAATGAATAATTTTTTTTGAAATATGGGTTTTAATTTAAGCAAGTTCATCTATGAATATAATCATTTGAATTCCCAATAATATGTGCACCCCATAGACATATGGATATGCCCACATCAAATGAAAAACTCATTGAAATCCGAGATAAAATTGAAAACCCATTTTTATGAAACATCACTTTCTTTTTCACCAAACACTACAAGACACACATAAGGGCTATTAAATAAGACCACCAAAATACACAGAAAAAAATTAATTAATAAAAGTCACCACAATGCATGCACCTGTCTCATATCATAATCAAAATAAGCCTCAAAGTCATAACCAAATCCAAACAAACTCTACAAAAACCTTAATTAATTAAAAAATGTAATTTGGAATTTTAACAAACACCTTGCATGAATTAACATATATATATAATTAAAGATACATTTTAAAAATATTTTTGAACCAATTTTACATCATCAAAACATCCAAAAATATATAAACAAGAAAATAACAAGAAAGGGAACCACCATTAAAACCTACATAGGAAAATCTCCAACATCATATAGAATGTGTCGAAAATGAAAAATGGATGGAAACTCCTACCTCATTGTTTTGAGAATGCAACTAAACTTTGGGAGAAGGAAGAAAATAACCCTAGGGATAATAAAAATTCCCTAGAATCGATGAAAAATAACCCATAAATTATTCAGAATCATTATAGTTCTACCAAGGTAAATACCACCAATGATAAACTAAGGAACAAATATAGGAGGAATAATAGAGGAAGAAATTTACTAAAAACTCAATCAAACATACCTATGTAACTTCAAGAAGATTCAATAGATGCAGGGAATAAAGGGAAGAGGATTTTATGAATCCTCCAAGTGTAGATATATCTATAAAGAGATGAAATCATGAATTTGTGTCAAAATAGCTTCAGGGAAAAGACGTAACATCAATCATTTAATGACATAGAAATATTTCACAGTTTGGAAAATTGTGCACTAATTTTGTGATAACTATACACAATTTTTTTGGGGAAGAGGGGAAACCAAAATATTTTAGACACATGTTTTGGGAAACCATTCACCAACAATGCACCATTACTCTATTAAAAAAATTAATAACCCATTTCATGGTTTCCACATGGGTTCTTCTAACCATGTAAAATATTTGTGCCATGACCATAACACCAACCCCTAAGCCACATAGTTTCTCCTGGCCCTCACACCGTTCAGGCTACGCTATGTTCAAATCATGGAATCCACACAATGCAAGAAGGAAACAAGATTAAAACAACACCAGACTCAACAACTCGCATGTTTAACCCCTAAACCAGGAATAAAAACAATTCATAAGTCCAAAACTCACTTGGAAATACCAAAATTCAAAAAAATAATTTGGATCTCAATCTGAACCTCAACCAAAGGACCCAAAGACACGAAAAGAAAAAAATAAAATAAAATCCATGGTCAGGGTGTGGCACATATGATAAAAAAGTATGAGGGTTTTAGGGTTATGTGATTACGAGTTAACCTTACATGAGGTCTAAAATATTCTTATAAAAATTTAGAAGTCATAATTTACCTATACACAAGTAATATAGATCTCAAGTTACCTTCAAATATCTATTAGTTTCTATAGCCTACCATTTTCATAATAATAGTTATAATAGTATACCACTACAATAGTGTGTAAATACCTATACTTAGAAATTTTATTCATGGAATTACCCATATGCATCTCCAAAAAAATCCTTCTACCTTTACGTTACACTTGTAAATCTAGTACTACCTTTATGAAAAAATTAAAATTAAATACGTTCCCTTATGTATTTTATGAAACATAGTAATAACTTTATTATGAACTATTAAAACATGTATAAATGATATTTTAATGTTTAAATGACATGTTTATCATTTGAAGTCAATAGAAAACTTATAGAAGTTTTTATAAAAAATAAAAAAATTAAATATCATGGTAATTTAAGAAAAGAATAATAATATATAACCAAAAACAAGGATGCATTAATCATTAAGATATTATTATAAATAAACTATAATAAATTAGAATATAGTAATTTCATATTATCAAAATATAATTTTTGAATATGATCCATGTGTCCACATAAACACACACAACATTGAAAACAATCATTAACATAAACCACAACCTACCCTCTTTTCAACCATCAAATGGTAGCCACATAACCACTACACCTGAGATTCTAGAAACCAGTCATACTCATAACAATTGAACTAGCCCCATAATAGTAACAGTAGTCATGAATTGATGAAATGGAATGCAAGGAAAATAAATTCATGTTTCTAGAATCTAAAAACATCCATACTTACCTTTCAATCATAAGTAACATCACTAAAACATTTGATTCCCAAAAAATTGTTTATTTAGAGTCATCAATGTAGAAATGTTTTATGAATAGTGATTCTAATACTGTATTCACAATAATAAAAGAAAATTTTAGTGGGAAGAATAATTTATAATTACAACAGAAATCATTATTTGATCAAGTGATAAATATCATAGAAATATATACTCATATGTGAAACACCATATTTCCTTAATTTTATATTTACTATAGTTTATTATCCTTGTTACTAACATCCATACAATCCACCTAAATAGTGAAATTGAAAGCGACATCCATAGTTCCTATATAAATAATGATTTTTTTGAATTCCTTACCTTGATAATAAACCTCAATGGAGAAATTCACAAAAATAAACAAACATATAATCAAACACCACCCAATATGATAGGGAACACCCCAAAACCTAACCAAAAAACCATAATATAATACTCTTTAATAATAAATAAAATCTCAAGATAACCCACTTCTATGACCTATTTTAAGGAAGAAAATAAGAAGGATGAATAAAATGAGTCATGTGGGATAACATGGGTAGAAATAGAAATAAATCCCCACTAACTATATAGTAAAAATCATGTATGGGATGACCAAAAAAGAATAATATTGGTCTAAGGGTAAGTTATGATTTAGGTAAAAGAAGAAAATGTAGAAACTTAAGGAACTCAGAACACAATTTATATAGAATATTTGATGGGTCTTCACCATGAGATAACGACCATTTCCATGATTGTGGAGTCTCAAGACTATGAAATATATAAAACCCCTATCCTTCAAATTAAATATTTAAACCTGTTATTATTGGTGTTTTCAAACATTTAGAATAGGAATGACAACCAACAAATCAACTTCAATGATATAAGGAAATATCACTAAAATATTTCGAAACCAATAAAGCGTAGAACATGGTGTGAAACAAATGAATCTTTTTTCCATCCATCCTTCATATCATTCCCTATCCTAAATGCACCACCCCACAACGACCAAAATATTTGTTTCATCAAACCTATTTAATATAGGTACCCCATTGGGATCCTCACAGGCACTACACCATCTGAAACTAGATCCACCATGGAATGGTGAATGACCGCAACACACAACACTCCTAAAAATGAGTGTTTATAAGTCTAGTCTCACCAACTCTCATAGATGCACAACTCACAAGTAATGTGACTCTAAAACAGGAAATATTGTGGCTCCAATAATAGGGATAGGTCCATTCCCTAGTATATATATGGGAATCCTTCACACACAATGCCCTTAAAAACAAGTTTTTACACATCTTGGGCTCACCAAGAACCTAAATGGTCATCTCCCATAGGCATAGTCTCAAAATACACCAATTATGAAAAAACTATAACAACCCAATATTTTGTTAGATATTATTTTTTTTCAAATAAATTTATTTTATTCGATATCTAATGTTATATAAATCATTGAGTTTAATCAAACAATGATATTTCTAAATTCTAATATTTGTATTTGAGGGTATGAATTAGACCTAATATATTAGGAAACATGTATGGTTTACATATGAAAAAAAATATTTCCTTTTTTATTGATTAATTAGAAACAAAAACAAAAGACATTTGAGAGTAAAAGAGATATTTATTTTGAAAAACTTTTTTATTTTCTCAAGGTATTTTTTTCATAATAAAATATACTAGTTACTATTTGTGAATATTTATAATTAAATGTAAATTTTATATATTATATAAAATGTTTTAAGAGTCACTTAATATTTTTTCTAAGCACATGAAAAGAATAAATATTGTTTTTCGCTAAAAATGTATTTTTTTTAAAAGTAGTTTTTGTCACAATTTTCACACATACTTTAAAATAATTGAAAACCATTTATATGTATCACATTTGATTATATAAATTATAGATTTATAATTATAATGGTAAACTTTTTAAAATCTTACCCGTTTATTTTTGGTCAATATGAATAGTAATTGAGATATAATTTATCACATTAGTAATGTGTAAATCAGGATAATATATGCTAAAACTAAGTGATAAGGCCATAATCCTTTTAATAAAAATTATTATTGGATGAATTTAATTCAATCGTTGTCACTATGGGTTTAAAATTTAGTAGTTTAATGTACACTATTACATGAATATGAATTCTAAATCAGAGAATGATAAAAAATCCCACTCACTTAGTTTTAAATATCCTTAATGTCTGTTCAAATAGATTATAACGAGTTATGAATGAATATCTGTAGTAATATATTAAAAAATTATATTATTTTAATGATTTGAAAATATTTATAATTTTTAATCTACATATAATTCCCTTAAATTCTTATACGACACCAAAAGAATATTTTTTTAATTAATGGAAAAATAAAAAAAATATTTTGACAATATTAGAACTGATATATTTTGAGTAAGTTATAGTGTTAAATGAATTTTAACAATAATTTTTATTTCAAAACATTATATTATAATTCAAACATTTTATTTATGTATTTTAATTTAAATAAAATGAATAATGTCCAAATTGACAATAATGATATTTTTTCAAATTAATATATTATTGAATTTTTTAAAAATTCTATGAATATTTAAATAATACATGGTCGATATGATATGATAAAAAATTTCATAATTTATCATCTTATGGAAAAAAATTCATGATATGGTTAAAAATTACAACACATTAACAATGACAAATTTGTTATCGCAGTTAAAATTAAAATTACATAACTGAAGATTAATAATATTGATAAGGTTTAAAATGACACCAAGACATGTCTAAATATTACTATTTTTTGTTTTAAAACCATATCCTATCTCATATAATAATAGTTATCAATTTAGATGCATTATTGTTGATAATTAATTTGTTATAATTTATTTTTTTGTTAAATTCCTAAATTTTCCCACCTAAATTAAAAAGGGAACCACCACATTCTTTTATTTACACCACATTAGATCTTATATACAAAAATAAACACTATAATTTCTATTGTAAACATCCCTATACATATTCTGTAGGTTTTTATTTTACAAAAACTGTCACGACCAGTCCCCGGGGCCCGTGCCGTGACTACCCCAAACCCGCCTTCCATAGGCCAGGGGATGGCGACTAGCACCAAAGGATTAAATACCATTAACTGGGAAGGAATTTCCTTTATAAAACATAAAAACATCCAACCAGAGTACAAGAGGAAGCACTACACTAAGTATATAAGAATGTGCTAAAAAGTAAATGGGCCAGAATACAAACCCAACTAAAAAGTGCAGCTACAACTGAACAAAAGTACAATAGTAAAGACTAACAGCTGGATGAAAAGAATTAGCTCCTAGTTAGTCCTCTCTGGATCCTACCTAAAGGGTAGGTATAGATAGCGCAGCTCCTGGATCGTCCACCATGAATCCTACCTGAAGCGTAGGTACAAATAGTGCAGCTCCTGGATCATCCACCACAGATCCTACCTAAAGGGTAGGTACAGATATCCTCCACAATGCTCTTGCCCGTAAACCTCCTCCGAGTCTCATCTCGTCGTGAAGTCCACCTCTAGATACCGACTCATCATGAGGTCCACCTCCAGGTACCGTCCAATCCTCGAACACTCAGCCTCTGTCAGTGCCGCCCGTCGTCTGCAACCAACACAATAAGGTGCGGGTATAGCCCGTGCCGGGGTGAGTATATGATACTCAGTAGGGACCCTGAGACCCTCAGGGTCTCACTAAATCCAACAAGGATAACCAAATAGAAGAATACAAACATATAACCCTCACATAGGTATAATCCCATACATATACCTATGTTATCAAGTAACCCATCTCAATCATGAGGAAACACAAGGTTATGAAATCAACAGATAACCACCACCCAGGTATATGCCCATACATATACCTAAGTTATCAAGTGACCCATATCAATCATGAGGTAAGCACAAAGGTCCTAGACTCATCTCAAACCATTATTTTCATTATTGGAATCGTAACTGCTGAAGAGCCCCGTCTCTGGCGAGTACAGTGATCTTGTCACGTCTCTGAGGTACCGGTCACTAACCTAAGACTGCTGAGGTACTCCTCTTGTTGAGTACCATAGCCCAGCCACCCAAACAAAGTAGTGCTTCCTGCCACGGTCTGCCACCCAAACATAGTAGTGCACCCCCCCCCTAATAGCCTGCAGAGGTACTCCTTTGGTCGTGTACCGCGGGTATGCCACCCAAACACAGTAGTGCTCCCCACCTTGGGTCCACCACCCAAATACAGTAGTGCTCCCCACTGGGCTATACAAGTCACTCCGACTCGAGTCGGAAAACCATTCTTCAAGTCTCAACCAGCTACACGGTCTCCATACTCTATACGCTGGTCTCCTGGAGAGTCTTCTCCATGAGCTACAGTTAAATACTCTAAGTATCACAAAATCCCACGAAGATGTATCTCAAAGGACCGCCTCGTCATAGGGGTCTCAATGCAATAGACGGCGCATCAATCGAATGCTCGGTCTGGGAGTTATTATCCTTGTTGTCCCAGGGGCCTGGTTGGTTTCATGTGTGAACCAACCCGGCAGTATCTCAAATGTACCCTGAACTCTCATATGGTTTACTCATAAGGACCGTTTCTAAATGTGATCACCACCACCGCTGACGGTTCATTAAACGGACGTCCGGTCTGAAAGTTATCAGTTTTTCTGTTCTAGGGGCCCGGTTGGATTTCAGGTACAATCCAACCCAGCCACTACCAAATGCATCCAAACCTCATGCGATGTATTCCCAATGTTCTGTCTCATCAAAAGGAATCCAACCAAGTCGACGGCACGTCAATCGGACGTTCGGAGCTCATGTTATAAGTGTTTCCGCTCTGAGGGCCCGGTTGGTTTCGTGCTCGAACCAACACGGCCATACCCAAAGTTCTCTGAAATCTTGAGTTTAATATAATGAAACATCCGCCTTGATCCAAGGATCGCATCTAAACATACTGTGCATCGATTGGGGGTCTGTAGCCCACGTTATGGGAGTTTGAACAAAAACTGCTCGAGAATAGGGGGTTCGGGCCCGGACCGACCCGACCCGAGACCCCCCAGGTTGGCCCGAACTGGGTCGACCCAAACCGGGTTCGGGTCCTGCCCACTAGGGCGCGGCCAGACCTGATGGGCGCGGCCCGGCCTGGGCGTGGCCATACCCGGCCAGGGCCGCCCGGCCAGGCGCACTCGCCCGGCCGCGTGGCCAGCTCAGCGAGCCGAGCTGAGCGGATATGGGGGAGCACGCTGCCCGCCCGATTTGATGAGTCATTGCCCCCACATGGAGGGGGGCCTCTCCTTCATCTAGCCAGGGGTTATGACCCCTGGTTCCTGGAAGCCGGCCGACCGGTGCTACTGCCATTGGACTGCCGGGGTCCCGCCCTTCCGAGGTGCCGGCGCACGGAGGTTCCAACCGCCAAGTCTTCCACCGCTGCAGCTTTGAGCCGCGGCCTTATCCAAAGGGTGAGACACAATGGTGCCGCATCCCTCTACCGCGGTGTCTTCATGGTTCTTCGACGCGGCGCGAGGGCGCCGCACCCCTTCCCTGCGGCCCAACTCCAGCCGCGGGTTCGTTTGGCCTCAACGGCGCGACGTAACGGCACTGCGCATCCTTTCCGTATTTCTCCATGATTCCGCGCTGTGCCTTTGCACCGCGCCGCCTTCTTCGAACTGCAACATCAAAACATCAAATGGGGGAGGAGAGTCGGTCGTGTTCGTGCGGTCTGACCTCCTTCCGTTATGTTGATATCAAGTAGCCCAAATATATAGACGAAGAACAGAAAAGGATAACTCATGAACAAAAGAAAATAACCCCTACCTCGAAATTGATGTCGCATGTCATCGAGTCTCGGAAGTCGAACATCGTGATAGAACGGCATTGCGAAGAACGAATAGAGAGTGGTGACGGTCGTTGGTGTTCGTCGCTTCCATCATTGTAGAAGTGCACCCGAAGAAGAATTGATGACTCCTCTCTTGTCACAAGAAGAAGAGGATATAGGGTGCATCGTCGTACTTCGTGGAAGTGTGTGTCATTCCTCGCCGGAGGCTTCTGTGTTCTTCAACGAAGGAGATGAAGTGATCTTTACAACTCAAAAGCTTTTCCCCCCAAAATTTCTACACAACCGAACCGAAAATAAAATAAGGTTTCTCTCTTATTTTATTTCAACCATGCCATGCATAAAAAGTTCAAATTTCAAACACCCAATTTTTTAATATTTTCAACAACTTAATTATAGTGTGAGTTGGCAAGAGTTATGAGGGATAGATAGAGAGAAGGAGTTACCCAAATAATGTATGGGGGGGTAGGGAGTTATACAATTAAACACACAGGGTGTTAAATAGGTAAAGCTCATGGGAGTTAAAGGGAAGGTGAAGGGTTGGAGTTTTCTGCGGACCCCACCACCCTTGGTCATACCCTCTCTTGGGAAGTTAGGTGGGGTGTGGACCCACCTCCAACTTCTCTATGGAGATATTAACTTCCACTAAAAATAAATTGTAACACTACACTTTATTTTAGACTTATCAAATCCCCAAAAATTAACCACCTCCTGCGACAAAACGCATCTACGCTTATGGTCCCCTTAAGCAATTACCGGTGCTGCGAGTTCATCGGTGCCCTAGAATTCCGATTCCAAGAAATGGATCAAAAGTTAGAAAAACCCGCTCGTTTGTTCACTGAACATACCCGAGCTAAACTTTGGAAATGGATTCCGGGCACACCGGGCCACGGAATCAGGTGCCGTCAGAAACTGCATTCTTGTAAAATCCCAAATAAATTAAGAAAAAACATTTGCTTGAAATTTCCAGGTCTTTACATTACTCCCACCTTAGGGATTTACGTCCCCGTAAATCTTTAACACAAACATGGGATACAAAAGTGGTATTGAGCACGCATCTGAGCCTTCTGCTCCCCTGTGCCCTCCTAGAGGTTCCTGTACTGCCAGTGAAAGCGCACTTGAGGAATCGACCATTCATGTAGGACCTTCTCCTGTCGATCATCAAACTCTACTAGAACCTCCATGCATGTCACCCTACCATCGAAGTCTAACTCCATGAGGTCGATGATGTGCGGTGGGTCTAGAACATATCACCTCAGTTGAGATACGTGGAAGTCGTCGTGCTCCTGGTGCAACTAAGGTTGATGGGTCAAGCGGTAAACCACCTCCCCTACCCTGCTGAGGACCTGGAAAGGTCCGTTGATGCGTGGAGATAACTTGCTGCCTCGACCACAACTCCATAAACCTCATCGAGGTGAGACCCGTATAAGGATTTGATCATCATCCTCGAACTATAGAGGTCTCCTTTTCCTAATTAGAACTGAAACTCAAAACTCATGCTACCACGTGGGTGAATTTGGCCGACCCAAGAGTGATCGGCTACACCTTCCTATGCATGATTCCATCCGGTGCTGCCTGGGTTTTCCTTTTTTCCAACCAATGAAAAACCAATCCCAACATTGTAGATAAACTATAACCTTTTTTCCTAATACAGTTAATCTGAGCATGAACTGTGAATCCAATCCATACCGAGAACAACTTCGTAAGGCCTCGACGCTACCACCAAGAGATTCCAACTGAAAATATCGCCTTGTGGGTCATACCACACTATCGGCATAAGTGTGATTATTGAGTCTTCTCCCAAGGTATCTCCAGACGTGAGGGTTAAGTCTATGGCTTACCGAAAACTCCAGGCCAGGGACATGATTCGTGGAAGGAAAGAATGATTAGTATCAATGTTTATTACTATGGCAGCTAGTAGTGGACATAGACTGTCCCTTGAATCCTTTTTAGATCCATTGGGTCACACTCCTTGACCGCATGCAGCTGTTCTCTTCCCCTGCTCTCCAGCTCCCTGAGCCTGGCGGGGAAAACAATGGTTGCTGGTTGTAACATGTTGAAATGTACACCACCTCATGCTGCTCTCCTAGATCTGCCTCCACATCTACTACATCAAAGACTCTTTTGTCCTTTTTTACATCCTCTACTTGAAACATTTTACCCTCCCACGTTTCCGAGACTGGCGCCAGTTTCTAGCTTTCCCACTGCTAACCTCCTCTAACTGCATCCATTCAGCAAAATAATTCTAAACCACAAAGGTTCTTTCTAGGACCCTAGCATAAGTAGGAATGCATAGACAAAAGGTGCCGGCTCGGATGTCCTTAAACACACCACGCTCAGAGGTCCGTGCTCTATATCACTAATCGAATCGCATTAATCGAGTACCTAGAATGTTCGGTACGCCTTGATGAATTCTCATCTACCGACACATCATCCTGCCGAAGCTGTATAATCTCTAGAAAACTCACAACCACCTCCTCAAGCCAATCCTCAGCCACATGTGAGTCAGGTTAGCCTCATAACTTGTGGGTATCTGATGTTGGAACACATGTAAGACAGTAAGCCTACATGTGTCTCCTACCTGTACCGCCGGCTGTAACTGCTGACCAACAGGTAGTGATGTATAGCTGACACACTACCCGAAGGCACTATGTCAGGCATCGTTCCACGTACCTAAGCCTCATCACTATATGGACCATACTCATGGTCCTTCACTGGAAAGCACTAGTATCCAAGTCCACCATCCACTCTACTGATGTCTCAGCTAGGCGGAAAACTCTAGTAATCGCCTCCAGCCAGTGCTCTGCTGTCTGGGAATCTTCCTCGCCTCGTAACCTCGGAGGTCTCTACTGCTGGAACTCGTACAAGGCCCACTGCCAGCGTGCACAGTTCGCTAGTATGGCTGGTGGCATCTGCTTCCCAATAGGTGGTGGTTCTATTGGTACACCACCCGAGGGTGCCAATATAGTAAAAAGGGCCCCACACCAGAGCCTTGTTGCTCGGTGGGCCGTCATCATGTACTATCTCAGAAATCAAACTAATTGTCTATATGGATACATCCTAAACAGATGTGAAACTGTCAAACGATTTATTCCTGGTGAGATGACCTGGTTTGAGCTGACTTTTAAACTTTATGGAAACACACATGCAATCAGTGTTTTCATGCACAAAGTCGGAAATCAGTAGTCAGGTTTTTGGTGTATGGATACGTCAGCCACCGCACCAACACTGGACTCCCTGAACTAAATACCACACTTGGTATCCTTAACAATATTTCTTCACAGAAATGAAATATCAGAGTTCTATGTTCTATGGTAGAACCTAGTCCTCTGATTCCAATTTGTCACGACCCGTCCTTGGGGCCCATGTCGTGAATACCCCAAACCCGCCTTCCATAGGCCAGGGGCTGGCGACTAGAACAAAAGGCTTAAATCCCATTAACTGGGAAGATATTGCCTTTATAAAACATAAACACATCCAACCAGAGTACAAGCGGAAGCAATACACTAAGTAAAAAAGAAAGTGCTGAAAAGTAAATGGCCAGAATACAAACCCAGCTGAAAAGTATAGCTACAACTAAACAAAAGTACAATAGTAAAGACTAACAGTAGGAAGAAAAGAAGAATCTCCTGGGTCATCCACCTCGGATCCTAACTGAAGGGTAGGTACAGAGAGCGCAGCTCCTGGATCATCCACCACGGATCCTACCTGAAGGGTAGGTACAGATAGTGCAGCTCCTGGATCGTCCACTACAGATCCTACCTGATGGTTAGGTATAGATAGCCTCCACAAAGCTTTCTCCCATCAACCTCTTCCAAGTCTCGTCTCGTCGTGATGTCCACCTCCGGATACAGACTCGTCGTGAGGTCCACCTCCAGGTATTGTCCATTCCTCGAACACTTTACCTCTGTCAGTGCTGCCCGTCATCTACAACCCACACAATGAGCTGCAGGCATTTCCCGTTCAGATTTGAGTATATGATACTTATTAGGGACCCCGAGACCCTCAAGGTCTCAGTAAATCCAACAAGGATAACCACAAAGAGGAATCTCAATAGATAACCCTTACTTAGCTATAAGCCCATACTTATACCTAAGTTATCAAGTAACCCATCTCAATCATGGGGAAACACAAGGTTATGAAATCAACAGATAACCACCACCCAGGTATATGCCCATACATATACCTAGGTTATCAAGTGACTCATCTCAATCATGAGGTAAACACAAAGGTCATAGACTCAGCTCAAACCTGGATTTTCATTATTGGAACTGTAACTGCTGATGAGCCCCATCTCTGGAGAGTACATTGATCCTGTCACGACTCCGAGGTATTGCTCACTAACCTAATACTGCTGATGTACTCCTCTTATTGAGTACCGTGGGCCAGCCAGCCATACACAGTAGTGCTTCCCGCTGGGGTCTGCCACTCAGACACAGTCGTGCACCCCCCTAATATCGTGCAGAAGTACTCCTTCTGTCGAGTACCGCGGGTCAGCCACCCAAACACAGTAGTTCTCCCCATCATGGGTCCACCACCCAAACACAGAAGTTCTCCCCACTGGGCTATACAAGTCACTCCGACTCGAGTCGGACAAGCATTCTTTAGGTCTCAGCCAGCTACACGGTCTCTGTACTCCGTATGCCCGTCTTCAGGAGGGTCTGCTCCATGAGCTACAGGTCAATACTCCAAGTATCACAAAGTCCCACAAAGAAGTATCTCAATGGACCACCTCGTCATAGGGGTCTCAATGCAACAGACATCGCGTCATTTGGACGCCCGGTCTGTGAGTTATTATCCTTTTCGTCTGAGGGGCCCGATTGGTTTCGTGTGCGAACCAACCCTTCAATATCTAAACTATACCCCTAAATCTCATAGGGTATACTCATAGGGAATGTTTCTCAACATGATCACCAACACCACTGACGGTTCGTCAAACGGATGTCCGGTCTGAAAGTTATCAGCTTTTCCGTTCCACAGGCCCGATTGGATTTCGAGTACAATCCAACTCGGCCACTACCAACTGCATCCAAACCTCATGCGATGTATTCCCAATGTTCCGTCTCATCAAGAGGATTCCAACAAAGTCGACGGCACGTCAATCGGACGTCCGGAGCTCATGTTATAAGCGTTTCTGCTCCGAGGGCCCGGTTGGTTTAATGCTTGAACCAACCTGGCCGTACCCAAAGTTCTCTGAAACATTGAGTGTAATATACCGAAACAGCTGTCTTGATCCAAGGTTCTCATTGCAACTAACGGTGCATCGATCAGGGGTCCGTAGCCCATGTTATGGGCATTTGAACAAAAACTGCCAGAGAATAGGGTGTTCGGGCCCGGACCGACCCGACCCAAGACCCCCTAGGTCGGCCCGAACCGGGTGGACCCGAATCGGGTCCGGGTCCGGCCCAATAGGCTGCATCCCGGCCCAGTGGGTGCGTCCCGGCCCAACCTGGGCACGGCCCATCCCGGTTTGGGCGCCGCCTGGCCCAGCCTCGTGCGCTCGCCCGACCGCATGGTCAGCTCGGCGAGCCGAGCTGAGCGGATAGTGGGGAGCACGCTGCCCCCCCCATTTGATGAGACGCGACCTCCACGTGGAGGGGGCCATTCCTTCGGCCAGCCGGGGGTTATGACCCCCGATTCTTGGAAGCCAGTCGGCCCGGTCCGGCCGGCCGATGCTGCTGCCATGGGATCGCCGGGGTCCCACCCTTCCGAGGTGTCGGCGACAGGCAGTTCTAGCTGCCCGGTCTTGCACCACAGCGGCTTCGAGTTGCGGCCTTGTCTGAATGGCGTGGCGTGACGATGCCGCCCCCTACTCAGTGGCCCTTCTCCAGCCGCGGTATCTTCGAGGTTCTTCAGTGCGGCGCGACGACGCCACGCCCCTTCACTGCGGCCCGACTCCGGCCGTGGGTTCATTTGGCCTCAACGGCGTGATGTGACGGCTCCGCGCATGCTTTCCGTATTTCTCCATGATTCCGCGTTGTGCCTTTACACCGCACTACCTTATTTGAAACACAACAACCCAAAAACAATTGGGGGAGGAGAGTCGGTCGTGTTCGTGCGGTCCGACCTCCTTCCGTTAAGTTGATATCAAGCGACCAAAATTTATAGACGACGAATGGAAAAGGATAACTCATGAACACAATCTAATAACCACTACCTCGAAATTGACGTCGCACGTTGTCGAGTCACAGAAGTCTAACGTCACGGTAGAACGGCGTTGCAAAGAAAGAATAGAGAGTGACGATGGTCGTTGGTGTTCGTCGCTTTCGTCGTTGTAGAAGTTCACCTGAAGAAGAATTGACGACTCCTCTCTTGTCGCAAGAAGAAGAGGATAGACGGTGCATCTTTGTCCTTCATGGAAGGGTGTGTCGTTCCTCGCTGGAGGTTTCGGTGTTCTTCAACGAACAAGATGAAGTGCTCTTCACAACTCATGATATTTTCCCCCCAAAGTCTCCTCACAACCCAACCAAAAATAAAATATGGTTTCTCTCTTATTTTATTTTAACCATGCCATGCATAAAAAGTTCAAATTTCAAACACTCTATTGATTTATATTTTCAACAACATAATTAAAGTGTGAGTTGGCATGAGTTATGAGGGAGAGGGAGAGAGAATGAGTTACCCAAATAATGGGGGGGGGGGGGGTTAGGGAGGTATACAATTAAACACAAGGGGTGTTAAATGGGGAAAGATCGTGGGAGTTAATGGGAAGGTGAAGGGTTGGGGTTTCATGCGGACCCCACCAGCCTTCGTCATACACTCTCTTGGAAAGATAGGTGGTGTGTGGACCCACCTATAACTTCTCTATGGAGATATTAACATCCACTAAAAATTAATTGCAACACTACAATTTATTTTAGACTTATCGAATCCCCAAAAATTAACCACCTCATGCGAAAAAACGCATCTGCACTTATGGTCCCCATAAGAAATTATCGGTGCTGTGAGTTCATCGGTGCCTTTGGATTACGATTCCGAGCACCGGTTCAAAATTTAGAAAAACCCGCTCGTTCGTTCACTGAACGTACCCGAGATAAACTATAGAAATTGATTTCGGGCACACCGGGCCTCAGAATCAGGTGCCATTAGAAACTGCGTTCTTGTAAACTACCAATGAAATTACATAAAAAATTTCTTTGAAATTTCCATGTCTTTACAAAAATACAGACCCAACATCCCTTTACATGATATTTAAGTATATATTTCAAAGAATATGTAATCCCATAAACCTATCACTTAGATTTATAATCATCATTAACTCTTATAAATATATGTTATTTAACATTTAATAATTAATTCAGAATCATAAATATGACTAAATGTTATTAGTATTGTGAAAACCCCATTATACACCCTATTTTCCATCAAACAAAAAGGGAATGGATCACTTGTGCATACATACAACTTACAATACCTACATAGAGATATTGTCTAGTTTTCATCCCCATATTTTAGCGATTGGAATTATGTTGTTTTTAATGTTTTTATATGATATTCATGATGTAATTATAAATATGGTATTACAATATCACACATACCAACTTATATTTCAATCCTTTGGGAATTGAGAACATTATTCTAGTGTACATGTAGACAACGTCCTCTCTGAAGTGATGTGACTTGTTTTTCATTTATATTTTAACTGGATGGTAATGTGGAATTTTATTGATAAATATTATTCATAAGATTGTTTTTCTATAATATATTTATAGTAAATCAGTATTTATTATATAGGTGGTTCAAATTCTTATGTAGGAAGTCAAACTAGAGGTAAGGAATTTTAATCCCACTTTTATTTCAGTGGGAAAGCTTCCTTATACAACACTAGTTTATTATGTAAGGATTATATAATTTCCATTAATGTATATTATGATTATTCTTATGAGAATTATTCAGAATTAAATATCTAGGATATTACTTTTATTAGACTTATGATTCAAAGATTACCAAAGTAGTAATAGTTTTATGTTATAACTTCATTACTTATCAATATTTTTTGTGATAATTTTTATGATGATAAACCATTTTGACATACCTATCTAAAAAATTATAACATGTATTTGCCACTTATTATTTCTTGGAAATTTAAATTTTAATTCATTTTACAAAAATTATATTCTCAAGAGACAAAAAATATGTTTTAAGGGAAAACTAACATTATTTCTCTCTTCGGGAAAAAAAATTTTCCTTCCATATCCACATTCTCCAAAACAATTACAGATTTTTTTTCATATTCCCCTATGATTCTTAAAATATATTTGTACAAACATTTTTTAAAAAATGGTTGAAATAAAATTTATTTTGTTTCTCAAAAGTTGTACTTGGTGACTTTTCCCAAAAAAATATTGAAGGAATTTTTCTAACATATAAAGCACGAATGTATTCTCCCACCTTCATAAAAATGTTTTTTTGAAGATTATCAATATTATAAATTGGAAATAACAATGTGGTTCAATGTGTTTGATTTTCAATATTTGGTGTTTTTGGATGTATTCTATGTTCATATGGATGCTTGGGGGGAGTATTTTAGGAGGATCATGCAACATGGATGCTTAAAACTGCAGTAGTCATGCATTCACTCTGTGAATACCATGTATTCATTCACATTGTGAATACCATTCAATACATGAATGGGTTTTATGAGGCATGACCTGGTGGATACATGAGATAATTTTCTAGGGGGTTATACTAAGTAATTTACGATTTGTGTCTGGTTCACATGATGAATATAGTGTATGTCTAGAATGTTTTTCATTTCATGAACCATGTTCAAGTTATGAAACATGGAAGGATGGATTTTTAAATAGTGTTGAATATGTAATTTAACCATTTGGTTTCATTTGGAAAATAGGAGGGCACATGGGAGGATCTCATTCGATGCCCCTCTACCTCTGTTCTTCATTGACCATGATGGTTTTGGGTGAAATTCAACTATGCCAGTATGTAATATATTCCTCTTTCATCCTTCTATACTATTTCCTTCTAGTGTCATGTTATTTTTGGAGTTTTGATATAGGTTTCATCATCCGTTCCACTAGAGCATGGTGGAATAGACCATTTTGGATGAAGTATTTACACCAAATAGGAAGATGATGTTCCATGAGTTCATTTTCACCTCTCAA
This sequence comes from Viscum album, assembly GCA_963277665.1. Classification (NCBI taxonomy): domain Eukaryota; kingdom Viridiplantae; phylum Streptophyta; class Magnoliopsida; order Santalales; family Viscaceae; genus Viscum; species Viscum album. The sequence continues at coordinate 1,855,110,548 of OY728157.1, forward strand.
CATGTCGATTGACTGATGTATATTTCCCAAATGTTTTTATAAATCCTTAAATATTTAATTAAAAAAATTAGTGATTTTTTTTCACTTCTGGTTAGATATTTTTCTGGGAATGGCCTTAGGGGTACCGAGTAGACCTTCCTCTCGTGTTTTCTTATTTTCATTTAGAGATATGAATCATGTGAGATATCACCTATCTTGCCTTTTTGGCCTTTAATTTATATTAATTTTTTAAAAAATGAATCAATTTTTTGGACTATACTTGTGATATCTACTGTTAGTTATGAGCGTGGAAGATAGTGTGCCTTTTATCATACATTGATGTGCTTTGATGAACCTATAAACATTGTTTTACATTTGGATTAATGATTAAAAAAGGTATGTGGTATTTCATCGCCACCATTTAGTATTTATTCATTTTCATGGTAATATATGGATTCTCTTGTTCATACATGATGGAAATGCTTCTATTTGAATAAATTCAAATTAATTTATTAATTAAATGAAAAGTGTTTATGGTACTGGATTAAGGTATGGGTTCACTAACAACCCCAATGTGCTAGCTAAATCCCATGACTTGAGTTTTTGACTATGAACAATAATACCAAATGGGGAGCCTCTACTTATTCCCTTTTTAGGATCCCAATAAGGATTCCTTTCTTATATATTGACAAAGAGAACCCCAAGGGAGATTAATCTGTATACCCATGGACATTGAGGGTCCAGAGTAGTATAGCTCTCAAGAATTTTAATTTAGGGGACCCAGTTTCATCCTAGTGATTGACCAACCCAAATTCAGTACATCAGCTTTGGGTACATACAGTTATGCAAGTCACCATGAAACCATAAAAATATTATAATTTATTAGCATATGGATGTAGTGGTGGGTTTATGTGTTTATCTACAATCCCTATTATATTTTTACATTCACCAGATTACTAATGATTCAGTGGCGATTAAAAAAAGTTTCATCATCGTTTTTGGCTGATGATCTTGATGTGATGAACCATTATTTTTGGGATCCCTGAATTTATTTATAGAATCTGTATTCTAATCCGTTTTGTTTCTTGTTATATAATTTTGATTCGAAATGTGTTTTTTGGGATCCAGCTTCTGATCATTGTTATGGTTTTATATTTTATTGGGATTCCCACTGTATTTCCAAGGATCTGTCTTCTGATGATTCTTATAGTTTATTATTTTATTGGGATACCAAATGTGTTTTTGGTTTTCCATATTTTCATTCTATTATTATGATTTTCATGATCATACATACATCATAGGATTTAGATTTTTCCGCTATATTAATGATATTTGGCCATGGAATCCCTATTGATTATTATACCCATGGATGATTATGATCTCCAAACATATGGTGATGATTAATCTCTCTCAATGGACAATTACATTAACACATTATTATAATTGGTTCTCCCTATTAGTGATATACACAAGGGATAGTATTCTCTCTTAAGTGATGAGGATGATTACACTATCCTTGATCAATTACATGAATGTGGTGTTGAACATGGAGATCCAAATAGTTGATATACATGAGAATGCATATGCTCTCATGAGAAACAAATAGGATTATACCTAGGACAAGGTGGATTCACTATTGCATTACTAAACTCATCAGACACGATTGGGAGTAGGTCATGATCCATTTATATGAAGGTATTTCATCTATGAGCCTAGTTTTAGATAGAATTCCATTTATATATCAGCTATGTGAAAATTCCTTAAGGTTCATCCAATCTCCAATGTTGTGACAACCTACGGACTGGGTTCCAGGGCATAAAAATTTTGGATGGATTCCCATTGAATGAGTGGTTTGAAATCTATATTATTAATATATTTATTGGTTGTCCATATATTACATAGAATCTATTGTTATAGTGATTTAAAGAGATTACAGGTGATCTTAGGTCAAGAAAATGTATACCACTATATCGATGTGGCTTTACCGAAGGTATTTTTTGTGCTGGATGATGATGTTATTGTCAATTAGTATTACAGACTGATGTATCAATTAATTATACACATCATGATTGGTACAATACCCAAAATAATGACCTTTTCAATGGAATTCCAATATATCAGGACTATGGATCCAAGGATCGACTACTGTTGAGTTATGTTATTTATCACATAACTCGTGTATATGCATATTTATGTATATATATATATTTAGGAATATATATATATATAAATAAATTTATATATAAGGAAAAATTTATTACTTGACTATGATCATGCACCCAGTGATTGAATATGGTTTCAATTTGTTTATATTATTTAGCATTCTATAGTATGTCTTAGATAGGTTGAGAACATCCCTTGAGAAAACAACATATGTCATTTATTTTAGTTTATTATTATTATTTATTATTATTATTATCCTGATGAGTATATAAGTTTTACATACACTTCATATTACTAGCTATGTAGATGACCATGTTGGTGTTGTCCTATAACATTGCCTTGGGGTACCCAAGATGTTTTTCACGTGGTTATAATAACAATAATGGAAGAGGCCCAGGGAAAATTGATCAGAATGGCTTGGATAAATATATGTTGTGATTGTGTATGTGATTCAACTCATAGTTAGTAGGTTATCCTTACACCGTTTTTATATTTATTTCATCCCAATATATGTGATCATCCTAGTGGGAGAGTGGTTTTATATGTATTACATGGTCATTAGAAATTGTATAGAATTTAATTTATTATTACAGCTACTTCAACACTCATTTTATTTTTTTTCCTGGATGATACTTGGTCATTTCCAGTTTTTTATACTCTGATATAAGGGAATAGTGTCCCCACTATCGTACCCTTGGACCTCACTGCCAGTTAAAATCCTCTAGTATATAGGGAGGCATTATTGATTCCTTGTAGCAGACTAGATCAGGTCTCTATATTAGTATAATCATGGTCAGGACATTTCAAGTTATAATATAGAGTATGATCTCTCATGCCGTAATGATCCCTATGAATATAAAGATAATTATGGTTTTGATAGCCATGAACATTATTAATAATTCATTTTTTCATAATGATCTCAAAACAAACTTGATAACTTCTTCCCTAATAATTGATGATAGAAACTCTGTGTTGAAATACCTATGGAAGTCATGCCTTGATACATCTGTATCCTTCTGATCCTAGAGATACAAGACCCACCACCACCACACTATTCTCTATATATGACTAATATCCAAGGAAACCTGATACCATACACTAGAATATATTAAAATAATGAATATTTTGAGATCCTTTAGTGAAAACCATATCTATATATATTATATTATACCCTTATAGTTTGATAAACCCTAGTACTGGAACTGACACTTTGTATTCCTACAAGACTCATAATATTTCTTTAGATCTACTATTTAGTGGTAAACTAGATATTTATTAGCGCTTTTATTTTAGCGCTGATAAAACATACCTTTATCAATGCTTTTAACGAGCACTGATAAAGGTTCTGTCAGTTTTTATTTAATAACCCTAACAGGCCATCTTTGCTTGCACGTGGTCAAGCTCTCGTGGAAGCTGAACCAGGCCCCTCGAAGCGCGACCTCGTCCTCCTCATCCTCCTCCTTCTCTGTCGCCGCCGCCGCCTCCGCCCCTGCTCCCGCTACCACGACCGCCTCTACCTCTACCGCCTCCACCCTCGCTGCCGCGTCCGTCGCCACCTCTACCGCCACCACCTCTGCCGCCGCCGCCGCCTCTACCTCTACCGCCGCCGCTGCCTCCACCCTCGCTGCCACGACCACCGCCGCCTTGTCCTCCTTTTCATCGGGCTGTCAAGGTGGGAGGTGTGTTCCATGGATGGTATTTACTTGGTATATTATTTATATATTGTGTGTGTCAGGACCAAATAGTGAATATAGATGTGAGATAGGAATGATACAATATCTTGAGCCTAATTCCAGTAAGGATTTCCATAATAAATAGTGTGGTCTTAATGTGATTATGATTATGTCTAGGGATGTGATTCATAATTAGTGATGAGTGTCGAAATAAGAGATTTTATTGATATTTATAAACACAAGTGGGATGTTTGTGAATGATGTGGAATTGGATACCCTATAGGTTCCATAGGGATATCTTGACTCTAAGATGAAGTATATGGTAATTGGTTAGTTATGATGGTTCACATGTGTGAGAGGTCTACCAAGGATATGTGTCATGACTTTTGTGGATAACCAACCCTTGTTTTCATTTTTTTTTATTTTGAGTTACCATGGGTGGTAAGTTCTACCCCTTTGAGTTGAATATTTATGTATGAGATATAAAGGAAATAGGTTTTAATCTTATGGTTATTTGGATTCCCAAAGATTATCCCAATGGAAATGATGATGGATCCATATTAATTTTCATCACATAACATAATCTCATAGTTATATGATTAGACAAAGAGAACCCATAATACAAAACATATCACCTAGTATGTCTGTCACATATAAGAATAAATAAATTAGAAAAAAACATGCTACAAAGAATAAAGGTACCATTAAATACTTACATTGGTCAACTTGTTTTAGAAATTTATTATATTCATCCGTGCCTTGTACTTGAACCCATGAATTTGAAGGTGAGTATGCATACATGATAGTTGACCTTCTTAGAGAAGAGTTTCTGGAAGAGTATAAGAGACATGAAGCAATGAAGATCATTAGAGTGTTGGAGAAAATGTGGTTGCTACAAACAATGTGGCAATCGGCTTGTGAAATGCGGCCTAAGTTATAACATGCAGGTATTGTAACATAGGCCATGTTGCACAAGTCGATTGCCACAATGAATAGAAAGATCTTCATTTCTTCCTGTATCTTATAATCTTCCCTAAACTCTTCTCTAAGAAGGTCAACTATCGTGTATGCATACTCACCTTCAAATTCATGGGTGCATGTACAAGGCACGGATGAAGATAAACAATTTCTAAAACAAGTTGACCAATGTAAGTATTTAATGGTACCTTTATGCTTTGTAGCATGTTTTTTTAATTTATTTATCTGTATATGTGACGGACATACTAGGTGATATGTTTTTTATTATGGGTTTATCAGGAGTCTGTATGATTTATTGTATCCACATTTAATTTTAAATAGAATGTTATAATTATATATTTATTGTAACCTAATGGCTCAAATAGTCAGGCATATTGTAGATGTTTCTAGAATGCGGTAGGATTCTTTTTCCCCAATGGTATTACATTTTTAGGATATTTTCACCGATGAGGTATAAAATTTACTTCTTAATAAAGAGGTAAAATTTATAATCTTGTTAGTTTTGGGAGAAAATTCAATTTCTATCACAATTTCTAAAATAACACCAAAAGGGCATCAGTTGTTTGAATAATAATTTGATGATATAGAATATAATGGTTTCATATGGCATAATACTTTTCCATGGGGTTTTATAGTTCTCTAAAATAGATGGTTGATTGGTATTTATTATTTTGTTGGACTATTGGAGATTGAACCTGATGAGAGTCATGAATATGTATCCTCATCCACACATTGATAGTAACATTGATCATCTATGAGGTTCTATGATATTCTCCAAGATAGATTTGACATTAAGATACCATTAGATGAGTTGGACATCGATGGACCTACCATGGACTGCTTTTAGGTGTAGTTATGGCCTGTATTCTCCTGTTACTCATTGGTTTCCTCTTGTTCGCATGTCATGTATTTTCTAAGGCATCATTTAGTATTTGTAAGACTAACTTGGAATAAATTTGATATATGTCAGATTAAATCAGGTATCTTATACATACACGATGTTCACCCTACTAGACACACCATGTATATGGATTTCACATGTGTTTAAAGGCATTTTTACGATGATTTGTTTTTTTAAAACCCAAACAATGATACCTGATTAGTTAAAACATAATATTAGGAAAGTTCTCGAGATCGAACCCATAAAGACGATGAATATGAATAAAGAATGGATGAATGAAAATCGGTTGACAAAAGAGTATGAAGATGGCGTGAAATATTTTATCAAGTTTGCAGATGATCATGCATGTGACCCTTCTCAAATCCTCTGTCCGTGTTTACGCTGTTGTTATTCTAGAAAAATTAGTCCAGAGGAGTTGGAAGAACACCTGATCTATCACGGAATAGATCGAAGTTATACATGTTGGAATAAACACAGGGAAAAAACCAATTTAGGTAGTGACTCAGAGAACACAACATTCTATAGATCATCTGATATGATTAGAAGCATGAACAGTGAAGAAGATCGTATGGAGGGTGTGATTACAGATGTGAACGATGATGAAGATCGTATTGAGGAAATGACAAGGACAGTTGAAGATGAACTTCATGATTGACCAAAATTGTTTGAGAAGTTAAAGAGTTGTGCAAAAACATCATTGTATACTGGTTGCACTAAATATACAGCTTTGCTAGCCGTATTGAAGCTGTATAATTTGAAAGCAGGCAATGGGTGGAGTGACGCCAGTTTTACGGAACTACTTGCTCTCCTGAATGACATGCTCCCAGAAGACAATGAGCTACCAAAACGAACATATGATGCCAAAAGAATGCTACGATCGATGGGTATGATCTCTGAAAGAATAAATTCATGCCCAAATGACTGTATATAGTTTCTCAAGGACCACAAATCACTTAAAGAATGCCCAAAGTGTGGTGATTCCCGATATAAGAAAGATGATACTAGTCCTACGAATGTTGTATGGTACTTTCCAATCATTCCTAGGTTTATACGCCTATATGTAAGTGAGAAGACTGCAAGAAAATTGACATGGCATGCAGAAACAAGAATTAAAGATGGGAAACTACCTCACCCTGCAGACTCTCTTCAGTGGAAGAGAATTGATCATGAGTATCCTGAATTTGGGAACGAGCCGAGAAACATTCATCTGGCATTATCTACAGATGGGGTGAATCCTTTTGGTTTTCAAAGTAGCAGTCACAGTACATGTCCGGTTATGTTGGTCAATTATAATTTACCACCGTGGTTATGCATGAAATGAAAATACATCATGTTATCTATGCTTATATCAGGACCAAAACAACTGGGTAATGATATTGATGTTTATTTGGCCCCATTGATCGAGGATTTGAAAATATTGTGGGATTCTGGTGTTACGATGTATGATCCATACAAAAATGAACAGTTCACTTTGAAAGCCATGTTGTATGGGACGATAAATGAATTTCCAGCTTATGGAAATTTATTAGGATATAGCATTAAAGGAACTCAAGGGTGTCCCTTTTGCGAACAAGGTACACATTTAATTAGGTTGAAACATTCATCGAAAACTGTGTTTCAAGGACATCACATATTTCCACCCCGACGACATAAGTACCGATCTTGGAAGAGATCATTCGACGGAAGTTCAGAGGAATGTACAACACCGTCTCCACTAACAGGTGATCAATTGTTTGAGAAAGTGAAAGATTTGGACACTACATTTGGTAAAACATTTTTGGAAAACCATATGAAAACTGGTTGGAAAAAGAGATCAGTTTTTTTTGAATTTCCATACTGGAATTGTCTGTATGTCAGACATTTTCTTGATGTTATGCATGTTGAAACAAATGTATGTGATAGTGCCATCGGCACGTTGCTAAATGCACCCGGCAATAAAAGGATGGAATTAAAGCTAGATTGGACATGGTTGATATGGGAATACGAGAAGAGTTGGCACGAGTGAAGGGTGAAAAACGAACATTTCTTCCTCCTGCTGATTACACTCTATCCAGACAGGAGAGATATCAGTTTTGCAACTTCATGAATGACGTAATGGTTCCAGAGGGGTATTCATCAAATATCAAGAACATCGTGTCAATGGGAGATTTAAAATTAAAGGGTCTGAAATCACATGACTTCCATGTTTTGATGCAAGATCTAATTCCTATAGCTTTAAGTTTCATTTTTCCCAAGAATGTCCGCCATACATTAACGAAGCTCTGTTTCTTCTTCAAAGCAATATGCAGCAAAGTCATAGACCCGACAAAATTTCCAACAATGGATAGAGAAATTGACATAATATTACGTGAATTGGAAATGTTCTTCCCACCGACATTTTTCGATATGATGGTTCATTTGATGGTTCATTTGGTGAGAGAGATTCGACTATGTGATTACGTACATTATAGATGGATGTACCCCATTGAATGGTATATGATGATTTTGAAAGGGTATGACAAAAACCAAATTCGGCCAGAGGGTTGTATTGCGGAGTAATATATTGTTGAGGAAGCTGCTGAATTTTGTACTGAATACCTGCCTGGTGTAGAAATCATTGGCCTACCGAAATCTCGTCACACTGAGTGTCTTGAGGGTGAATGAATTTCTGGAAGAGAGGTTTTCATAATCAACATTACAGATCGGGAGCAGGCCCACCTTTACGTTTTGTATAATAGTTTCGATGTTGAACCATATGTTCACACCCACAATGAAATTCTTATGCATTTGAATCCTTCTAGGGCTGAAAAATGGATATCAGATACACATAATCGACAGTTTATAGGATGGTTTCAAGAACATATTTTTAAGCTGTTAGATGAAAATCCAGACTCATTTTCGGAATGACTTCGATGGCTAGCCGGAGGAGCAAGTGTGTACGTATTATCTTACAATGCTTATGCAGTTAATGGTTATACATTCTATACTAATGAACATGATGAAGACAATACCATGCAGAATAGAGGGGTTACACTTGTGGCTAAGTCGATGCATGTTTTCGGTGCTAAAGACAAAAATCCAATTTATGCAAATATGTCATACTTTGGCATCATCAAACGAATATGGGAGTTGGATTATACGAAATTCAAAGTGCCGATTTTTCAATGAAAGTGGGTTGATAATAGGACTGCTGTTAAAATAGATGAATTTCTATTCGTGAAAGTTGATTTCAGTGAGGAATGGGAGAAGGAAGAACAATTTATAATGGAATCACAGGTCGTACAATTATTTTATGTTCTAGACCCTGAAAACCGAAATTGGTCAATTCTTCTTTTATCGACCAAAACAACTGAAGGGTTAGAGGAAAGGTCAACAGAGATTGACCCTTTTATAGGGACTTCACAATCATTTTGCAGCGGTCCAAATGTAGATGGCATTTTGTTTGTCAGAGGAGACCACAATGAAGGAATTTACATAGTTGATAGAGGAGTCAAATCACTTTATCCTTTAATGAAAAAAAGAGAGTACAATAATCAGTTTATTTGTTTATTGTAAAAAACATTGTATTACGTTATGTTATTATATGTTCGCTCCCATTTTTATTTAATCTAAATTAAATTTTAAACCACTTCTGCAGATAATGACTTCTGCACCTGCTGATGCGCCCAATTCCGGGGCACAAAAGATCTCTCAACCAGCAGCTGGTGGTCCCACTGCACAGAAACAACAGGTTTCTTAACCAAATGCTGGTGGTCCCAGTGCAGAGCAACAATAGGATTCTCAACCTATTGTCGTTGATCCCAGTGCTGAGGTACAACAGGTTTCTCAACCTGTTGCTGCTGGTCCCATTTCCGATGACAGCGCTCCGGGGGAAGATAGTGATGCTACTTCTTAGGAAATGGTAGGAAATAAAACGCTGAAAGAATAAAAAAAACAATAGAATCATAGTTTGACAGTGTTGGCCAAAATCCTTAAGGTAAAAGAAAAAAGGCATCAAATTTGAGGGGGGATAGAATAAGAGAGGCCAACATGTTAACCCCAACAGAGCCATCTTTAGTAGCTGCATTGGAATCGTCACTCTACAATGCGTGCCGATTGATGTACAGTCGTGGCACCATGTTATCAACGGGCTGAAGACACTAATGCGCGAAGAGATTACGGTAACATTATGATAACATTTTTTTAATTTATTAAAATAAAATAAAATACCAAAACATTGACTTACTCTTGATCATCCATTGTAGAGTGCATTTATAGTAGATCTCTCGCACAAGGAATATGTTTTAAGAGTTGCAGGATGGATTCATAGATGTTTTCGCACAATTTTAACGAAATATCATCTTAGAAATGTCGAAGGGAAAATCAAGCCGCACCCACCTCCTCTTTACGCACACTTGATATCCCAAGGAGAATGGGATGCGTTTAGAAACCGTCGTGGGGAGAATACTTTTTAGGTACATTGTGTGGGGTAATACGTTGTTTGACGTTTTCTTGTATTCATCACTCTGATTGATAGTTTTTTATTTATGAAACAGCTAATGAGTGCTGAAAATAAAAAACACACAACAGAACCAGCGTACCCTCACCGTAAAGCAAGGATGGGGTAAGCTGAACTTGAGAAAAAATTGGTACGTCTTTTAAATCTACCCTACTACTAGTATGTGACATAAAACAACACCATAACCATGTTTCTCTATTTATATACAGATTGATGAATCTAAATCGAAATCCATATCCATCCCACGCCATGTGGTGTGGAAGGAGGCTCGTGTAAATAAAGAGGGGACATTGATAGATGAAAACACAAAAAAATTGAGGGAAACATGTGTAAGTATGACATAATAAAAATTTGAGTTTCTTTAAATCGCTACTACATTACAATAACTACTTATTTTTCTATATTTTCTTTCTGAAATAGTAACAAGAATCAACAAAACCCGCACCAGATGTATACATACATTCAACAGCCTTGAAGTAGCCAAAAAAGTATAGATGCGTCAGAGGTGCGGGTTTTGGGGTGGCACCCCGAACATATTTTCAAAAACAAAAACAAGCAGAGGATCAAAATGAAAAAATGGAAAAGCTGCAAGAACAATTATATATTTCTAAAGAAGAATTAAAATACCAAAGATAGATGATAGAAAAAATGATCGGGGAGAGGCAAATAGACGAAACAGCTCAACAACAAACCCGTACGTGACGATCTCGCCCCACCCCCCACCAGCTTTGAGGCGAGCCATTCCCCTAAAAAACCTGACTTAGATGAGGTAATCAATGTTTTAATAATTGTTTCTGTGAAATGTGATTTACATAGACACTAATACTTTTCCTGTACTAATATTCCATAGGGTGAAAATGACTGTGATTTATATTTATCAACTCCCACCTATCGCCTTGTAGCGAGGGCTACGGTGTTCAATACGCAAAACGACATGCTACACACAAGACAGCTTCCAAAAGATCATCTTAGAGTGTCAATTAACGTAGCTAATGAGCCTACTGCCGAGATACCTGTTCCAAATGATGATGACGACATTCATACAGTTGAACAAGCTGTTGGAACATTCATCGCATGACCGACAGTTCTTGTAAAAAAACATGTCAAAAAAAGGTATTCATTTCTTATTTATTTTTCAAGTTGGACCTTTAACATTTAATGAAAAAAGGTCTGAACCAATGACTGTTATTACAGAATGACAAGTACTATGGGGTGAAACGAAATATCAGCTCAAAACTATCTCAAGGATCAGCCAACCGATTGAAACGGTCTACTGAGAGCACCTTCACCCCGCCCATTCGATATCCACAGTTAATATCATTGCAGGCTCTTGTGGATACAAAATTGAAAGATCGCAGTACTTACAAAGTTTCTTTTGAAAAAGATATGTATGGAGAGGAGATATTATATTTCATTAGTGATGAAAATGTAAATGAACTCCTCAAGTATGAATTTCTAGGTGCCTCAGTTTTAAATGTACAAATGAGGTAAGTTTTCATGATTTGATTTTACAAAAGCTGATATAATCTGATAATTTTGACTAAATACATTTTATATTTTTCGTAGATGTATATATGAAAACCAATTGAAAGGATTTCCCCATGAACAAAAATTTGGACTCGTCATTCCTCACACCACATCTTCAAATGACGAAATAGATTCTGTTAAAGAGGCTATAATAATGTCATCCCTGCTCAAATCCTTTGAAAACAAAATTACGGATGATAAACTCTTTTTGATACCAACAATGAAGGGGTAAAACTCTACAATTTAATCATATCAACTATATTTTCATTTCTTTATTTACTTATTCCTTTTTGTATTTTTAGGGAGCATTGGATGCTGATTGCAGTCAATTTGGATAATCCAAAGATTTATTTTCTGGATTCAACGCATGGATATCCAACAAACCGACCACGCATGATGGAGTTTGTTAATCTGTAATACACTAGATCCAATATTTTAAAACTAAACATATAGTTATATAATATAATTTATCTTTTAATGAGGATTCTGTTATGATAGGGCGGTGCATCAATATTGTCTAATGGATGGAATGAATCCATGGCATAAGGATAATCACACCTACAATATCCAAAACTAGAAAAGTATCCAGGTATATATAATAACATTTCACTATCCAAACACATATCAAAACAAATTACTTATTATTGTCGATGTTTCTGTAGTGTCCAAAAAAACAAACGGAAAGGACTGTGGTTATTATGTTTGTAAATTTATGAAAGAGATCGTATTTCATCAACAAACTAGCATCCCTGGTGAGGTATTTTCGAAAATAATTACAAGTTCATTTAAAATATTTATTAATCCTTTGTGTATTTATATTTTTTCAGTACTACCATGACTGTCTCAAAAACTCATATTCAGAATATGATATACATGTGTTTAGAAACGAATGGGAAACATACCTGATTGATGGTTGTACACAAATAGAATGAAGGTGAATTCCTACCACTTATGTTATCTATATATGATCATTGATTATCCTCCAACCTTCTTTGGTGAATTGAGAATGCTCCGATGTATTGAAATATTAATTTATTACTCAATGTTTTCTATCCCCAGATTCATATTATTGATCTTTGAAAAAATCAATATTGAAGTAAGGAATGATGGTGTGCAGTGTGTATGTGGTGAACGGCGAAACCACCAAGGATCAAAAAAATCCATTTTCGGTATCTCGTTTGTTTGAACTTTTATTTGACCACATGTGTTGTTGTTTGACTTGCACAATTATTTCTAGGTAGATGCATGATATAATCAGTGTCGTTGAGGGATTTTATGGAAACAAAATATGTTCCCCAGGATAATTCAAGTAAGGGGAAGGCCGGTTGATATGAAATCCAAGCTCAAACAACCAGTACATCATCAAAAGAATCAACCCTGGGATGCACCATCATGTAGAATCTGGTCCTCGTGATGTTTTGAGGTGTTTATGGAAGGTATGGGGAGTCTGATAATCCCCATGGCCACCATAAATAATGTTTACAGACATCTCCACATGTTTTTTGTTCCTCGTTCCGCTTTACAAGGATCACGCCATTCACATGGTCCATCATAGCACGTATATCCCATTCAGCACATTGCTACTCTTGGAAGAACCTGAGAATCTGACAATGTATAAGCCCCCCAAGACCCATACTCATCCAACCAAGAGTATTCCTAGTGTGATGGGAAGCTATCCATGGGTAATACCCACAACATACCTCTTTTAAATATATGGGTTTTGATCCTTGTATTCTAAATAGGGTACGTAGGAAGCCTCCATGAGGTTAAATCCCAACCAATTGTAAACCATGGTGACCCCCTCACTGACGTACACCTTCGATAATTTTCCCTCTTGTATTTCCCTTAGTCACGTCTGAATAATTCATCAAAATGAGAAACCTTACCTTTATGGGAGGCACCACACTTGGGTCAGACCTCATTGGGCGTTTTGATCCATCTATTAGGTAAACAATCCAGGTGATCCCTCCTAGAGATGTACCTACCCAATCCACCTTTATAAGTGTTTTGATCCACCCAGGTCTTACATGTCTGTAAAACATTAAATCATTACCCTCTATCCTTGTGGGATGTTAAACTCATGGAATACCATAAGTTAAACATGGGTTTCCATTAATATATTCAATATTAATGTTTAATCAGTCCTTATTAAGGTATTGTGGAGGTGTGGTTTTATGTTTTCTAGCAGATTTCGGAAGATCCCACTCTTTATGTAGGTTATTCCATGCTTTTAAATTATATGATGATTTTATTATTCTGTATTTTCTTAATGTGTTATCAAAGGAATTTGGGGTGTGTATAGACTTGAAAGTTATTTTTAAAATGAATGCAGTTGTATTTCTTGTGGATTTTCATGCTTAAGTCCTTTAAATGTGTTTGAAGAAATGAGAAAGTTGTTTGATGGGTGTTTTCACATGGATTTAATGTGTTTGTGAATTTTAAGGAGGGTTTTCTTATGAGATGTAGAGATTCAATATATGTGTATTTACATTGAATGAAAGTACATGAGAATGTGTTGATATATATATGATGTGTATAATGTAAATTGAGCACAATTTCCATAAAAGGTATTTTATTTATGATGTGCAGTGGACAGGGTGAGAGGGCATGGGTGGTTTTCTGGGGGAGGGGGAAGGGGGAAAAGTTGTAGGGGAAGGGGTAGGGGGTGTGATGGGTTATTTCGAAATATATAGGGGGTGGGTAGGGAGGTGTGCAATGGGCAGGGGGAAGTGTAGTGGACAGGGGTGTGCTGGGGAAGGGGGATAGAGTGTTCAGGGGGCAGGGAGTGTGAAGGGGTAGGGGGTGTGCTCGGGGGTGGGCAGTGTGTAGGGGGTGTGCTGGAGAAGGGGGCAGGGGTGATTCTTTTTTATGGAATGGGGGGACATAATATTTTCTTTATGTTTTGTGCCTCACTAGTATAATTAGTTATTTTATGTTTTGTGCCTCACTAGTATAATTCTATTTAGCAACCCCATTCTTTATTTCATTATTGTATTACTAACATAATATTTGTTTTATTATGTAGGTGAAATATTTTTCCTCAGTTAGAATGCTTTGTTCGGAAACCGCCGCCATGGACGACAATTTTTTAGAGTGGATTGATGCAAAAAGGATGGAACATCATTGTTTTTTAACTGTTTGTTTGATAAATGTAATTGTAACAAAATTAAACATTGTTTGAAATGTATATAGAAGTGTGTTGTTTTGTATTCATGATTTCAAGTAAATGTATGTATCATTTTTTGTTCTTATGTGCTTTGTGTCTGGGTGTTGTGTGTGCTGTGTGCAGGTTTTTTTTGGACTATGCAGGTGGTGTAATGTGTGCAGGTATTGGGCAGGTTCTGTGCAAGTTCTGGATTTGGATAGAATCTTTGGCCTTTATCAACCCTAGTTCAGCGCTAATAAATAAATAATATATCATCGCTATTTTGAGCCCCGATAAAGGTAGTTTTTATCAGCGCTCACAACAACGCTGATATATTATATATTTATCAGCGCTCACATAGCGCTGATAAAGGGGCACTTTTATCAGCACTTTTTTTAGCGCTGATAAAGGGGAACTTTTATCATCTCTTTTATTAGCGCTGATAAAGGGGACCACCCTTTATCTTCGTCGAGATTAACAGCGTTTTTTTAGCGTTGTTAAAGGACGTTTTTAGCGCTATTATAAGCCATATTTGTAGTAGTGATAGTTTAGTGTCTTTGAAAAAATGGAAGCAAAATATTGTATCCTAGTGAAGAAATATAAACATATCCCTTTAGAATATACACCTTTAGTACTTCTACCTAAAATATTTCTTTATATACCAAAGAAAGAAAAAATTACAAAGGGGTGGCCGCAAATGCTCAATAAGGTTAAATAAATAAAATATGTTTGAATAACATGAAAAAAGGTTATCGAACATGAGAATAACATTTGAATATTACACATTACATATTAGAGACTATAATAAATATTAGAGTTTCATCAAAAATGAATAAAAAGGAAATAAATAACAAAATAAATGAAATCATAACATAATAATAAAACATATTATTTTAGGAAACACATATAAAATCTATAGTTCATGTTAGATTAACATGGCCACTGCAATATGTTATACATGGGTTAATCACTAGTGTATCTTCTTCCGTCATGGGACGAACTCTCATGAAACCTCTTTTGAAGGGCTTCGAATGTTCTCCCATGTACCTTCTTGTTTTAGGAATGGGATTTCCTTATGTATCTCCTATTTTTTCATGCTTGGGATGTCCTCAAGAGTATACATTGATCTCATAAAAAATTTATCATTGCCCAATGCATAAGAGGGAGATATAGGTCCCCCCATCACAAAATGATATCATACATACAGGTTCCGAAAAATCATAAAAATCTTATAATCACACATTAAATAAAATGGGTATCATAAACATGTAATCAAATTATAACCTATAGAATATATACATGTTTCATAATCATTTAATTAAAAAACATAACTCGTTCATGAAAAATATATTTTGTAAAGATAAAACCCTTAAACGATAAATAGGTTTCATGAAGACAAAAACATTGACCATAAGCCATTCAGATAAAGAATAAAAATAGAACCTTTATATAATTTCCAAGAATTCTAGGAGTAAATCTATAGAAGTCATCTTAAATGGAAAATAATTTTGAAATATCATTCAAATAAAACTCCTATGGAAAATATCCCTTCTTAATTGAGAAGGGATATTTAAAAACATAAGACCATTTGAAAAAAAAACTTGGGAATAAAAAATATAAAGAAATCATGAAAACATTTTGAAATCCATTTTACATGAAAACTTATAAAAGAAAATTGAATATATTTTAAAAACTATTTTCCATAAATTCATAATAAATATATTGAAAATGATATGAAATAATTTTTAATTGAAAATACACTAAAAATTGAATTTTCATAATGTAATTATTTTTTAAAAAAATAATATAACTTTTTAATCATTTAATGGAAGATTAAGGGGAATTTATATCCAGATGGTGGATAAACTCAAACATACATAGCATTCCATTCACACCATAAAACATTTATAATGGTTTACTGACTAGTAAACAATAAGATCATTCCTTATTAAAAACCCCTTTCATTTAGATAAGAACAAAATTGCAAAAAATTTCTTTTAAATATCCAAGGATAATGACAAAATAGTTTTTGGAAATCTTTTGTTAGATGTGTTTTTGAGTTATCAATAATTTCCAACCAAAGAGAGAGGTAAAGATGAGATTTATTAAAAACACATTCTTATGTATTGAAGATTTTAAAACTGTACCAATACAGGTATTTAACATGAATAATTGGAGAGGAATATAATTCATCAATTTTATTGATATATGGATCATTATAGTTCATATTTGAAAACATAATAATAAACATTCTCAACAAGTGAGGATATTATTTCAAGAAACTCTTATAACATCGAAACATCAAACCATATTACCCATGAAGGAAAATGAACTTACAAGAAGCATAAAATATCTTGAATGGAAGCATATTCATGATATAAAATTTTAAATTAAATATATACACCTCATATAAAAATATAATTTCATAACATCATATGTGTATCAGTGAAAGAAAAATTAAGAAAATATTTACATTACAGATTTTGTAAATTCTGAAACATAAAATCCATGATAGAATGGTCATAAAATAGTTATGTAAATATTTATATATTTAAGTATTAGAGGAATTTAATTCAATTATTTAAATTATATTCACCCCATAAGAAGTGAGTGGTGAATAATGCAATTATATCACAGAAATAAAGACTGATATTAAATTCCCTTACCTTATGTCTTGACTATCGTCATACTCATTCAAAACTCCTCTTAATCAAGTCACTCCTTTTGGTTTGCCCCAAATGGAATACGTAGAAAGATTTATACATAAATTCGGATAGAATGAGGAATTGTGAGATGTTTTAAAGAAACATTGGAAGTGTTTTTCAAGACAACGTTCCCCCATAGGTGCGATGCAGTGGGAGGGGATTCACCCTTTTTTAGTGGAAGAGGAGTGAAACTATGGTATTATTTTAAAATAATGCAACTCTACCCATGTTTTTTGAATGTTCATAAATAATGGTTTTATGTTTATCAATGGGATTATATCGTTGAAATATGCGCATAAAATGGATTTTATAAAAGAATATAGGCCGTTTTGGGCCTTAAAGTTATGGTTTGGTCTCTTACTAAGCATAATTTAACCATAATAATTGTAATTAATTTTAATTACATACACTAATCCTTTGGGTAAATGATAGATTCACCTAATTATACATTATAAATTATTCTAATTCCAAATAGGGTTTCTATTTTTCCAAATAAAAATCACATAAGTTGATGAAATCATTTTAAATTTAATCTTGTAGTCAGTTAGACAATACATGTTTTTAAATTAAAGGCATTCAACAGTTTGCTATTTTTTTATATTTGATTTGAAAGTGAAATTGATTCTAATTAAATAAATTGGATTGATTGTTAAATATATTATCTTAATAAACTTTGAAACCAAATTAATATATAATTTATCATTATGAATAAATTAGATGAAAAAGAAGTTTTGAATTAAAATCCAATAATTTTTACTATTCATTAAAAAATGAAACCGTACAAAAACAAAAAAAAATTATCCAAACCAAATTTTTATGTTTTGGATACAATTATTAATTTCATTTTGGAATATTAAATATATAAAATTATTAAAACTTAATTTAAATGGTTTCTATATTAAAAGGTGGTGAATATAAATTAATAAAAATATTGGGTTTTATGTGTTAAATTTTTTTTATTCTTATAATATTCTAATAAAATATATTGTATGATAATAAAAAATATTTAATTATAAATATAAAGTATATATTACATTAAAATTAATTACTAATTTTAACTAAATTAATTTATAAGGATTAAAACAACATTGTGGGAATAATTATAATTTTCTATATAAATACTCCCTTAATATTCAATAGGTTATTATATTAATTTCTAAATAATATTAAACTAATTAATTAATTTTATATTTTTCAAAAAACATATATTCACATTATTTAGTTAATAATATTCATAAAGGCTTATTTAATGGCTAGAATATACAAATATATTTTTAATAATATATTATGTTTCTGGAACACTTGGTCTTTCTTGTTACAAAATCCATCGAGCTATGTCATTGTTGTGTGTTACGAAATCTATCATCGGTTCTCGATGTAGAAAATGATAAAATTTATAATTCAAGTATTTTATGATTTATATGCAAAAATTAGTGCTTTAATATAAATCAAAAAAATATTTTCAATTTTCCAAGAAATTCAAAATATCAAAAAGAAATAATTAATTCGAAAAATAAAATCAAAAAACTCTCGGGGTGTCAGATTCTACCCCCTTTAAAATGTATTTCATTCTATAAATTCTACTATGTTATAAATTGTTTAATGCTCTAATGTTTCGTTCATATAACCCCACTTTGTAAAAATTAATACAAAAAATTCCCATATAAAAGGAATGTTGGAACCATAATGGTAACCCAAAGTAATATATAACTAGGTATCCTAATAGGTGAACATTGGTTGGAAGTGAAGATTGGACATAGAGGAAAAACATAAATATATATAGGGAGTGATTGAGGTCATCAATCAAAAACTGGCAAATGGTCATTCAAAAGTTGAGTGCCTTAAATTCATAAATTTTCTTATGATTTAAATGACCATTAGTCCAACCAAAATTAAGGTATAAGGATATTTTTTTGATAATTATCCTATCATTGAGTAATTATTCTTGTTGACCATGATAAGAAGGAAATTTACTAAATTTGTGTTATGAACATTCTTATGCACAATCCCACCCTTTGGTAATGCCTTGATAGATTTACACTTCATATATTAAAATATGAAATGAAGGATAATTTTTTATTCATAAATTATTAATAAACAAAGAGATCCTTGATAATTCATCCCATCTATCTTCAGTTACCATCAACCCAAATAGATGAAAATAGGATATTAAATGTGCATAAATAATCATATTTTGTGTTAATACTTTAGTATCACAAAATATATTCAATGTATAACTTAAACATTACATAAATTGTCAACCATATAACCCTTGAAAAAATTAATTCACACTTTCTTACTTTAAAATGATCTTATGTGATGCCAAAAAATTAATTATTTAGGTTCACCCTTGTAAAAATAAAACATTATATTTTTTTATTGCATAAAAAATTTAAGGAGAAATAATCACCTCAAATTCCACAAAAGGATGAACAATAAGGCTTTATAAAATAAAACATGAAATTTTGACCAAAAATTTGAGAATAAGTGTTCCCTAATTATCATTATTTAATTCTTGCATTATGATTTCATAGTATTTACCTATATTCATCATCCTACTAATTTTTTTTCGATCTTTATAATTAAACTTTAAATTTATGCAATTCCTAGAATAATGACCATACTACTTACATTTAAAACATTTATTTGTGGGAGGTTCACTCTTTGAAGAATTATTTTTATTAACATTACCTCAACATTCAGCTACTGGATGACCTTTCTTTCTACACATAAAACATTGAGTATTTCTCCTCTGCTAATTTAATCTATGTTTTCTTCCACAAATTAAGAATAATGTAAATATTATATTATTCTCTTCATAGAATTTAGAGTTTTACTTGAATTATATGATTATTTTCTCATCATAACCATTATTTTGATGAGAAGCATCAACACCCCTTCCCATCAGAACAATACAAGGAAGGCAATTATTGAAAAATATGTAGCTGAAGTCATCACAATCCATGGATTAAATTCTATCTTATTTCCTTATATTCATGAGGATGTTCTATAACTATTTCACTTCACCTTCAATGATATAAGTTCCAAACATAACATTATCTTGTTCTAGAAAATGAATAATGAAAATTCTATTTTCAGTGGTATATATTCATCTATCATAAAATATTGTATCAGTCATTCCATTAAAAGAAGATGAAATTTTCCTTAATAAGGATTCAAGAAAACTTTTTCCCCTACATTTGTTATTTGGAAATTCTTCCTAATTCATGGATTTGAAAGGATGTGTGGTCATAGAAGTGATTTTTGTCACTCCATCATCCATAAAATTTAGTTTCTTAGGGTGGAAAAAATATTAATTTCCATTTTATTCCTCATTAGAATATTTCATTTCGGATAAATCCATTTAACAAAAATATATATCATAGAGTATGAAACAATTATCATAGAGTGGATCCACCTAATCATGAAATTTCACAAATAGGATTTCCAATGTATGAAACATTTCTTAATCTATGAAACATTATGTTTATCCTATCTTATTAATAGAAATGTTCTATTTAAATTCCTTATTATGGTTCAAGAAGAGTTTGGGGATTCCCAAATAACATCCCTCATGAGTATCAAACCATGTGTATAGTATAAAACATTGTTGTGTACCAGATAACCTTGAGTAAGGACAAATATATCTTTTCAAAGTAGTTACCCCTATATACATATGTTACAGAGCCACATCCACTTACAATATTTTGAAAGATATGTATTTATAGGAAACCACTAACACCATCCTTTAACAAAATTATAGTACATTTTCCAAAATGTTAACTCATCCTTATACTTATCGTTAGATACTTCCTTGGACATATCCTTAGAATTATACCTTGGGATATCACTAGTGTTTTAAAATTATAGTTTCCAAATGTTTTAAAAATAATTCCTATGAAATATACTATAAAAAATTAGGCTAAACATACAATGATATTATTTCATTTTTGATAAATATTTAGTACATTAAAAAAATAATTGTTCGGGGACCCTAACATCTTAGTTTGTTTGGAATCATTGAATTAAAATCATATATCAGGGTGAAATATCTTCAAATTATCCAATAATTATATCCAACTTCAGTAATTATACATAAATAATTCTTCATAACCTCAGAAAAGGAAAAATAAGAACTGGGTGTGCTCAAATGCTAAGTAAGGGTAAATAAGAGAAATGTGTATGAATAACACGAACCAAAGGGTATGAAACATTATCGTAACATCTGAAAATTATAACATTTATATTAGATACCATAATAAATTTTGTAATTTCATAAGAAATTAATCATAATTAAATAATGAACGTAATCCATGATGGATAACATAGGTATAAAACATGTAATTTTTGGAATCCCATATAAAAACTCTATGTCATGGAAGCCTACCAAGGCCTTTGGAAGATGTTGGGCTAGGGATAATTACCCATGTACCTGATTCATGATTGTGATTCCCTCTAGTGTACCCACTTATATTGGGAATGGGATGTGTTTCTATATACCCAATTATTTTGGGCTTGGGATTTTCTCCTGTTTAGCTGTTTCAGGCTTGAGATGTCCTCCTGTGTACCAATTGAGCTCATAAAACATTTCTAATTACCAAATGCATTAGAGGGAGTTATAGGTCACACCAATATAACAATATAATCATACATACAAGTGACGCAAAATCATAAACAATTTCATCCTCACCCATTAAATAAAATTGGTATCAAAATTATGTAATCATATCATAACCTATAATAAAGATATAAGTTTAATAATCATTTCATCAAAAACATAACAAGTGAATAAAAATTTGATTTCATGATCACATAACCCATGAATAATATACATGAATCATTATTATTATGAATTTAACAACAAAACATTTCGATAAAGAATATGAAAGTAACCATTAAATTATTTCTATGAAATGCTAAGAGAAAACCAACACATTCTTTCTTATATGGAAAATAATTATGGAATATATTTCAAAAACAGCTCTTGAGGAACATACACCTTCTTCTATAAAAAATATTTTAAAAACATAAAACATTTTTAAAACCATTTTCCTAGGAATATAACTTATAAATAAATCTTTTAAATTTTTTTGAAAAGCATTCTTCATGAAATCATATAAAATAAACATAAAAATATTTTCAAACCCATTTACCTTAAAAAACATATAAAACAACATGGAATCTTTCTAAACACATTTATATTGGAAATTATTTTGAAATAATTAATTTCCATAATATTAGATATTTATTAAATGGAATATGAATTTTTCATCATGTAATGTATGCTTTAAGGGAATGGTGATCCTGATAAACCCGAACACACCAAACTTTCCTTCCACACCATAAAATTTTAGAAAGTATTCTTGGATAAATAATTGACATGAATATTTTTTTTAGAAACATTATTTTTGTAAAATGTAAAAACATTGGTAAATATTTTTTTTCTCATATTATAATAAAAGAAAATTTTTCATGAACCCTTTTTGAAGACATGGTTTTGATTGAACAATGATTTCTAACAGAAGAGAGAGGTAATGTCATACTTTATTAAATACACATTCTTATGTACCGAAGAGTATGTAAATTGTACCAATACATGAAAATATAATGAATAAAAATAGGATAAAAAACTAATTGGTTTTATTAAGATATTGATTAAAATATTTCATCAAATAAAACATAATCATAAACAATCATGAGAAATGATGTCATTAATTCAATAAACTTTTATAACAAGGTAACTTTAAACTATACTCCCCATGTAAGAAAAAGAAATTATATGAAGAATAATATATCATGAAAGGAAGTGGAATAATGATATAACATGTCAAATGTAGTATATACACCTTATATAGTAATATAAGTGCGTTCTGTGGAACATGTATGAAACAAGGTAAATTGAGACATAAATTACATTACTGATTTGGTAAAATTTTATATTTAAAACCCATGATTGAAAGGTCATAAAATGGTTAGGTAATATCCATATATTTAATTATAAAATAAATTTAATGTAATATTGGTAACTATTTTAACCAGACAAAAGGATTGAGTGGTAAATAAGTCATGTATATCACAAAAATAATTTGTGAGAAGAAATTCCCTTACATTGTGTCTTGACTCTTGTCATACAGGTTAAAAATAACATTTAATCGCCTAACTCATTTTTTTTCAAACGGTTTCCTTTGATGGATTTATGAACAATTGAGGAAAAAAGGATGATGCGATGGATGTTGGGGAGAGATATTGCTAGATATTCCTTGTGACAATGTGTTCTGAGAGGCGTGAGGATGTGGGAGGAGAGGACGAATTTGATAATAGAGGTATAGCTACACTCATGTAATATTTTAAAAGGGAGGAAACCCACCAATGTTTATTGTTGAATGTGGATCAATAATGGTCCAAATTAATTCTAAAAGTGGATAGGGCATAAATACTTCCATAAAATTGTTTTAGACATCTATATATGTCATTATGGGAATTAAGGATCTAATTTAGTCTCATATTCAGCTTAACTTAATCTTAATCAATGTAATTAATTATATTTATATTCAATATAAATTTAGAAAAAAACTAATATGACTATTTTAAAAATTATAAATTATTATAATTCGAAATATGTAATCCATTAATCCAATTTCCAAACACATAACCGGAAGAAATTAATTTAATCTTAATCCCATATAATGGTGGATGATATGGGTTTTTACGTTAAAATTATTCAATAGTATGTTATGTTTTTATATTCAATTTCAAAGAAAAATTTATTATAAGGAACTAAATTAGATATATTGATAAAAATATTATCTAATTAAAATTGTAAACCAATTTAAAATATAATGTATCATTACTACTAAATTATATGAAAACACAATTTCGATTAAAAATCCACTATTTTTAACTATTCATTAAAAATGAAACCTTATAGAAAAAAAAACAAAATAACATAATTTTTAAATTTATTTACTAATTATAAAGGTTATTTTGACATATTAAATCTATAAAAGATCCAAAATTTGGATTTAAAATGGTTTCTCTAATAAAATGTGGTAAAAATTACATAATATATATATTAGGGTTTATGTGTTAATTTGGTTTTTTCTTGTCTTATACATATAAATTCAATTAGATGATTATCATAAATATTTACATGGATATAAAACATATATATAATTAAAATTAATTATATATTAAAATTAATTTAATATATTTTATTCAAAAAATATGTGAGCATAATAATAGTTTTTTATAAAAACACTACATTTATATTCGATTGGTTATTATATTGTTTTCTAAATAATATGTTACTAATTAATAAATTATATATTTTTCAAAAACCATATATTTTAAAAATTTATTTATTAATATTCATAAAGAAAAAATTTATTTCTAGGTTATATATTATTATATTTTTAATAATATAATATTGTTTGGTAATACTCTTTCTTGTGTGTTACAGAAGCCATTGATGAAAGTCAATGCTGCATATAATATAAGACATCTTCTATGTTCCATATAGATAAATGTAATATTTATGTTTTGTGTTGTGTATGATTATTAATAAAAAAATATTTCTTTAATATATATAAAATAACTATTTTTTTGTTGACTGAAATTAAAAATATAAAAAAATAAAATTCATTCTAAAAAAAATTTAGAATATCTCAGGTCGTTACAACTCATGTATGATATTATTAATGATCATAAAGAAGTATAAGGATATTGACTATTTCATTTTAATAAAAAATATAGTCTCTATTATTTTCATTGGTTATATATATTACATTAATTAACCCCTCAAAGTATAAAATTGAGTTATCCCTAATCGATGATTATTTTGGATTATTATTGGATGTGATAAATGGTGATTTTTTGCATTATTAGAATTACTTTATAGGGATACAAAATATAATTTTGATACAAAAAGTTTATTTTTTTGTAGATGATTGATATTGTTTATTTTGAATAAAATTTATACACAAAATTTCTATGAAATAATAATGTTTTTAGAGATTTTTATAACTATCAATATTTATAATTCTTATCATTTTGAGGTTGAAATTTTGTGGTTAAATTCTAGGTAGTGGTTTTTTTAATTTTTTGTTTAAATGTTAAACCATTACTTTTATTAATGATCAAATATTTTAGAAACTATATTTTTGGTGAATCTATATTATTTTCATTGGAATAAATTTTTTAAGGTGGTTTGGTGTTTTTAAAAGTAATGTATTCAATTTCCATGTTTATATATTTATTATTACATATTGTCACCCACTTTATTCATTTCATATGTTTGGAATTTAAAATGTTTTATTTATTCACTTTGAATTTAAAATGTTTTCTTTCTATTTGTTTCTACTATTTTAGTTTCATAATGGTCCAATGCGAGGGGAGTAAGGGTATCACCTCAGGTTCTCTCTTTGTATAGTCCATACCATGACCTATGAAATGTTCCTCATGCACTTAACTAACTTGATTAATGGTACATCTAGTGTTATATGACCATTTTAAATGTAACCTTCAATAAATGAAGGCTATTTACAGGAGATTTACTTGGATTGATAGCTTTAAAAGGTTCATATAGCACCAATGAAGCACCTATAATGGGTACACCATGCTCGAGGTGGTTCCTATAATGGTACTTGTATCATGATAGCTATGTTAAGGTAAATTAAAACTCACTTAATTGTATTATCATTCCCATAAAAGGGTGTCCTAACAATTTACAAAGGCTATGTAAAGTTACCTATGTCAAATCTCAATCAACTACGTCAGAATGTATTTGTAATTATTCTGAGAATAATCCAAAATACATGTGTAACATAATTCAGAAAATATAATTTCAAAAAAATTTGATATTTACCCCTTCAAAATAATGAATAAATGAAATATTTATGATAATGATATAAGTGGAATCGAGAGCCCATGTGATGCTATTAATATTAAAAAAACAAATTTGGCCCAATAATAGCAAGAGACTCAAGAAGTGAATATTGGTCTACTAATATAGATTAGAGGGATTCAATTGGATTTACATAAAGAAGATGATCCGCAGCAACCCATGAAACATGGTTAAAACATAATGAATATGTGACACTATTTGCAAGCTACAACATAAGGAATTTCCACCAACCTTCATTTTAAAATGTCTAGAACCTATACATTTGGAAATCATATCCCATAGACCGACCAATCATAAAATTTCCATAACAGAACTGGAACAAAATTTCACAGAGTGGGGTTGGACTAGAGGCTTGAGTCGAGATTCATGTAAGAATCATCCAAAGAATAGAATGGGCATAAAGAGATCTGAACAAGACTAAGAAGAAACCTATTATTCTATATCTATATTTTTATTGTATTTGTATTTTTATCTTTTGTTTTAATTAATTATGAACATGTACTATGTATGAATTCTTTAATGGAATTTAATTTATATAGCACTCTTGTTAATTTATGTTTTTTATTTCATTATCTTTTTCACAATGATTCTTTCTTCATCATTTTCCCCATAAAATTATATATTGTATTGGATGGTTATTTTGAAATGAAAATATCCTTGAAACTATATTTAATTCTACACCGACTAAAAATAATAAAACTATGTAAAATTACATCAATAATGGGAATCCATAGATAAATGATAGTTTATATTATGAATACATCTGATGTTTATAGTTATTTGTGAATTAGTTATTCTTAATAATTATGTTCCATCATGTTTCATTAAATAAATTCATTTTGATTCGATTTTGGTTTGACTCCTACACATAACTCATAAGCTAATTTCTGACACTATTCACAACACACACACTCCTTAATTTTAATATCCATATTAGTTTTAAACTAATAATATGTCCTCTTTTCAACCATGTTTAATCCATAATATATGTATATTAGGAATTGAATAATCCCTTCGTGTACTCACCCACCTTCCATTAGGTTCATCCCATTTAGCCACTATACTTTTGGGAGTAAGTGATGTTAAATATATTAATAAATCAAAAACATTGGATATTAAAAACTCATTTCATTTCATATTAATATTTCTATAATGTTTTCTTTAGGTTTTAAAAAACCAAATATATATTCAAAAAATTATAAAAAACCATTGTTTAATAACTAAATTTCTATAAAACTACATGTTGAAATTATTTATTTATCGTATTTTTACATTAAAACTTGAAAATTAGTTGTGGGGAGTTCATCATAGCTGTTCTATTATTGAATATGGATATTTTTCTATCACAAAAGTCAATTTAAAAAAAAACTGCATTAGACAGTTTTTTTGTGATGAAATTTTTTTAGTTTTTTGATCATCAGTTTTATTAATGGTAATGAATAGAGTTGTTGGGATTCATGGGATAGATTTAATGAATTTATTATTCAATTTCCTAAACCAAATATTTCAATATGATTAATATTTTAGAATTTTTAAGATGGATTTAATGGTGATAAAAAATATTCCATGAATATTCCCATTAAGGGATTTATTATATTTAATAACAATGAGAAATTGGGGCTATTTTTATTAATTCTTCTTTAGAGGAATGAAATAAATCCAAAATTTACATAATAAATTATCATACTTTGAGTTATTAATTGAGAATATTTTAGAGGTTGGGTTAAGTGTGGGTAAAATGATTTCACAATTTTTCTAATCTAATATATTTAAATTTAAGGAAATAATGTCTAATATAGAGTTTTCATGTGAAATAATAATCAATTCAGAAAGGATTTTTAGAACTCAAATGGTTAAATTCCCCACATTATGTTAATGTTTTAATCCATGATTTAAAAAAATAATAATCTGTTAATAAAAACATAACGAGGATGATATGCTATATGTAATTATATTAGAAGAGATACAAACACTACATGAATTTAAAAATTATTTTTATAATAACTTAGTTATTGAAACTGATAGTATTGAGGATGATATTAATATATGTGAACATTTTTCAAACATAAATACTCCTTTTCTATCCAAATTGGAATAATAGTTACTAGAATTCATTCTGAGTCTGAGGAAATTTTCTTAGGGTACATAAAGAAAAAACTATTTATTTCGATATTTATATAAAATCTTGGACAAAGTTCATTCTCTTGAAACCATTTTATTAA
Source organism: Viscum album (assembly GCA_963277665.1). Taxonomy (NCBI): domain Eukaryota; kingdom Viridiplantae; phylum Streptophyta; class Magnoliopsida; order Santalales; family Viscaceae; genus Viscum; species Viscum album. The sequence continues at coordinate 1,855,139,220 of OY728157.1, forward strand.
AATCATTAGTTTTCCCATCTATTTCTATGTACTATATGACTATTCATGATAAGAATAACGTGGACAGTTTTGAGGATGCCTTATAAGAATCGCATATGTTTTTTTCTATATAAAATAACATCAAATATTTCAAATCTAATTTAATGTCCAAAGTGTTTAATATGCTGGTCATTACTGAAGAACATGAAAACAAAAAATTATTCATTATAAAAATTGAATTTCAAGGTAGTAATGTTTTTACTAGGGTAAGATGTCATAACCATAAATTATCTTTACACATATTACAAATTTTTTACTTATAAATTAAGGGTCAACACATATGGGGTGGATCGTATAAAAGAAACCAAAACCTTATTTTGACCATAATAAGATATTGAATATTGTGTAACTATAGAATTTAAAACATTCACTAAATAAGAGGTAACCCATAGAAAGCATAGATTTATATTAAATTATTTAATTTTGAATAATATATATCATTATATTATATTTTTTTTGTTCACCTATGGTTGCCCACTATTTTGAAAAATATATCAATAATGATTGAGATCATTACTATCATATCATCATCCTTTTAATTTGGATTCTTGTTTGATATTTTAAGGTTGAATATAATAATTGGTCTATTTTACCACTATTAGAGCTTAAATAGATAAAAATAAGTAGTACATGAAATGTAACTATTATTAATCAGTTTGATGTATTAATATAACCAAATCACTACTATAAAGTGAGTATCCAACTCAATTCTGCTTAGTCTTTTTAATTTTAACAGACGTTTTTACTATTGAATTTTACTATGAGGTTGATATTAAATATCAAATATTATTTCTAATACGATTATTTCTATAAATTATTATTTTTGGGAAATTTCATATCTTTATGAACTAAATTGAATATGTTTTTTTAAAATTAATGGTTAATTTTCTTTTCTACATGATAATTATTAAAAATATTTTTCAAAAATACAATAAATTTTTTTATTAACACCACAAAAAATCAATTAGAATAAAAATGATTCTATTTTTTGTATTCCATCATAACTATAATATAATCTATGAAATATTTTTATTATTTTCACCATATAAACTTTTAAAATGAATGAACGAACAAAAATAATTTTCTGTGGTGTTTATATATAGAATACATCCTGATTGAAATTTATTATAAGTGATTGAAATTAGTTTGAAACTGCTAATTTATAAACTTATTTAGGTTGAAATATTTTAATTTTTATTCCATATTGAAATTAAATATTAGAGAAAATATTGATTTTTATATTGGGGATAATTGAATGTTCTATGTTATACATCATTGAAAACATATCAATTTTCCCACAAAAAAATTGAAAATTTATTATTTTAAATTTTTATTTAGAATTTTTAGTGTTTAAAACTTTTTCTTGTGTTTGAATGTTATTATTAAACTTTTAGTTGGTTAATATTTTCAATTTTTAGATTAATTGTTTTGTTAATTAATGTTTATTTATATTTTTAAAAAATATCTTAAGTAAATATTGTGAGTAATTTGTATAGTTTTCATTGAAATTGTTCTTTTTATTTGCTGTGAAACTGACAATATATATGTATAGATAGGCTATGTAATGAAATATTTATCCTTGTGGACATTTTATTCATTAATTTTAAATTTTTAGATGAGTTATTTATAATTACTTATTAATAATAAAATTCACCCATCCTTTCAGTTATATGTAATTATTATGTGTCAAATTATGTGAGTCAGTTTTCATAGAAAAAAAGGAATGTTTAGAAGAATAGTTTAATGAAAAGTAATGTTTTTATAACACTTCTTGAAATTTTCAATTTTAGTCATTTAAAAAAACAAAAATCAATATTTCACGAAAACATTTTCATTGAAGAAATAAATCACATTAACTTCATGAGAGATCCCATCGGAGAAACACTTTTGAAAAAAAAAACTCCTTATGGGAACTGCTATATTTTAATCTTAATATTATGTTTTCATTCATAGAATATTTATATCCACTTTCCTGATTATATGTAATATCTTAATTTTTGTAAGAATTTTATGCCTCCAATTATGAATACATTTTTCCATATAACATTTATAAAATTATAATTGTATTCATGGCTAATTGTTATTTAACTGTCAAATTTTTATACTTCAAAATATTTTGAGGTTGAAACAATTTTATTTCAATATTTGAAAGATTTTTTTTTTAATTTTGGTGCTAAAATTACTGAATAATATTTTATTTTAATGATCATATTTTTTTATTCTACCTTTTTCATGGAAAAAATATTTTTGAAATGATTTATGTTTTTTTGGAATAATATGTACAATATCCTTTTTTACATTTGTAATATAACATAATGGAGAAAATTTTATTTCATGGTTTTATGTATAGAATTTTATGATGTTTAACCATTTCACTTTGAATTTATAATTTCCACATACTTTTGATTATATTTTTTTAGGTACATCACATTCATCTAATAGATATATAATGGAATTACCTCACTTTTATGTAATGTTAAGTTTATACCAAAAGCTATGTAAATATCCTCATTTACATAATTTGACTACAAAATTCTAATATTGGAGTTCTGTTACTTATATAATGGTAACCTCCATAAAAATATATGCTACCTAATGGTCAATTCTATAGTTTAGACACTATATAAGGGATATCTAACACTACTGAAGAACCTATGTAATGGTACAACACACTCTATGGAACTCGTGTAATGGTACCTATATGAATATACCAATGTCAAGTTGAAACAATTGTTAGATAATGGTAATAACATATGCTTGTAAGGTTACCCTATACTAAATTAATCGATGTCATGTTTCCCATTCCTTATCTCAAACACCTATAATATGGTCCCTGGATCTTCACCAAATCACTGTAAAGGTTGTATGTTGGACTCAAAATAATATGATAATGAAATTGATTAATCAATTCCAAAAAGTAGCTTCTTATGTTATCAAAGATAATGAATAACTGAATCATAGATGAGGAATATATAATATGAATCTAGAACATGCATGATTTTATGACATACAAGGGGGTGAACTTCTAGTAGATTGAAAACATGTGATGAAAGAGGGATATGTTAGTCTATTAATATCAGTCAAATGGATTCATTTAGTGTCACATTAATAAGATGATTAACTATAACTCATAGTACATATATACATTTTATTTTATGTGGAATTTTATTCATGATATTAAATTATGAGATGTAATGTGTGACTTCATATTAAAAATTAATAGAACCTATATATTTTATGATCACACACTAATGATAGATATTTTATAAAAAAAATGGGAACCATAACTAATTAACAATGATAGGGTTTTGGTAAGAGGAATAATACTAATTTAAGAGGGGAAGAATTCATGGAATAGAATAGGGTTGTGGATATTTAAACATGATAGAATAGAACCCACTTCTTCATTATCTAATTCTATTGTAGTATGTCTATTTACATTTAATTATGTTGTCCTTAATTATGATCACACACTGTGTGTAAATTATTTAGGGATATTTAATTTATATAGTTTTCAAAATCATTGATGTTATTTCATTCATTATCTTCATGATTGTGATTCATTATTCCTAAAAATTATCCCATAATATCTATTTTATTTCAATTGATATATTAAAAAATGAAAATAAAATGAAACAATTTTTAAATATAAACACACTACCAAAATTAATCAAACTCTGTGATGGGATTATAAGAATATGAATTCATAGATAAATGATGGATTAAAATTTGATTTAAATCCAATGTTTTTATGTCTTGTTAAATTAATTTTTCTCGATCATTTTGTTTATTCCAAAAAATTTAGTAAATTTAACTTTGATTTATTTTTTTCAGGTCTCTTATCCATAAGTCATTGTCCAGATTCTATCACCACTCATAGCACCCACTCTCACGTTTTTCCTTCATTTCAGTTATTCACCCATAATATTTCATCTTTTCATGCAATGTATTATCCCTGTTTTTAGTATAAATAAATTTAATAATCATTCAGAGTACACACCTTCCTTCCCTTAGGTACAACCTTTTATTATACTATAATAGTGCTAGTTTGAGATATAACTATTTTTTAATATCTACAAAAGATTGTATCATTGATCCGATAAGTATATACCACAATGAGTTCCATACACATTTTATTTTGTATACTAGGGATGTATGACTCAAATAAGTATTTATGAGTACCAAAGTTTGGAATGATACCATATATGGAAACCATTATTCAATGAACCCTTTATTAATATAGTAATGAGGCTATGATAATTATTAGGTGGCTAGTTATTTTTTTATCATTCCATCAGTTAGAGCATCATCACTAAAATAATTTTCATCTCATGAGATGAGTATGAGATCAAGGGCCTTGATTGGGATAGATTAATGATGTGTGTGGCTATACCTATACAATATATATTATGTATTTATTTATCAAATGAGTTTCCCTGTTATGTGGTCATTTATAAATTTTAATACCATGTGGTGTATTAATCAATTAAAATATGATGTCTATCATAGATATAGGTATAGAGATAACTTTTTTTTGATAGAGATCATTCCATATTCCTTTACTTGTTGTGTATACAAAATGATATGATAGAGTCCACTGTTTTAGTACATTTATGGATTCACAATTTCAATATTGATTTCAATTTTATAAATTAACATGGGGTCACACTTATTGTTTTTGTCAATTAGGATAATTTTTATTAAACATTGGGTGTTGTCCCAAAGGTTTTTGGGATGGCATCTACATGAAATTATGGATGAATATTCACAAGGTATTATATATTAAGTGTTGTAGAGTTAATGGGTGATATATTTTCAAAGTTGATTTGGAGTTATCCAAAAGTAGTTTTGAATATTGTTTCACAATTTGTTTCATAAGAGGTGAAATAATATGAATGTAAACATTTTCTATGTTATTTTAGTACAAGTGTCGTATTATTGGATATATGCACTAAAAGGATAAAAACCCATGGTGGTTTAGACAATATATCGTGGTGGAAATATCATGGTGGAAATATATCTGAACCATTAAATAATATAAGAAAATATCATGAACCATTAAATAATAAATGTGAACCATTAAATAATATAAGAAAATATATCATGGTGGTAATATTTGTGGATTATAATTTTGCATGATAACCCATTGTGAAACCTACATATTCTTCCAATACTATCATTTTTAGTTACAACTATCATGTGATGATGATTACTAGGAGTTTGACTGCATAAAATATATGTTTAAAAGTTAATAATTCATCAAAATGATTCAAGGTAAACCATTCAAATGATTATTTAGTTAATAATTTTTTGAAATACACAATCAATGCTGGCTAAACATTTTGTGTCCATTGATATTTATATAATCTAGTTCAATACTTTAATGTGCTGTTCAATTCCATAGTATAAAAATACTATATAATGTTTTATAAATAGATATCATTTTTATATCTTGATTATCCCTTTCATTTTAAATCAAGGTTCTACTAAACAATGTATTGAGGGATGTCCTACTTGACTATAGAGTAATTACTACGATCTATAGATACCGATGATGAAAAAATTATTTTAAATAATTTTAAATCATCTGTTTCAAACACTTTTTTAAAATGTGGACAGATTGTATTGAATCATTAATGGTACATTATTTTTTTTATTCATTCTAACATTATAAATAAATTAATGGTTTTATTGTGTTTTTGAGATGTTCTTCCAATAGGATTATGAAATTATACATCCCTCAAAAAAATTCTATTCTAGAGTTATGGAAGATATTTAAAAGTTTCATAATATTCATTGAGGGTTTCATAATGAATTCTATAGTTATGTTATATATTCTAGAGTCATGTAAGATATTTTTCAATTTTTCAAGATATTATAGGGGTGTGGTTGATATTTTAGTTTTTTGTAAGATATTGGAGAGTTTCATAAGATATTATAAATCTATGAATGATATTTCAGAGATGTGAGGGATACTGTGAATAAGAATAAAATTTATTTAGGGAAAATGTAATATTTTTTAGGATCCTTGAGATTATGACCACAAATCTAAGGGCCAAAAAAGAATGGATCAATGTTTTCGGAGTCCATGAAAGCTATATTTAAGGGTGATGAAATTCTCATGATATTTTCATAGAGCTATGTCATTTTAAAACACATCTCGCCTTAGAAACAAAATCATGAATGTTATCAAAAATATATAATCTTTGATTTTTGAACATGGAAAATAATATAGTAGTACCTATGAAAAATTAACTACCGGGTATTGAATCTCATGTAATGTTAAAAAAAATACCAAATTTGTATATAATATTAATTAATCACCTTCAAAACTAACATATCTAAAAATTTTTATTTGTTTTGTTATGTGATGATAATTATAGAATTATTTAAATAAATAAATGGAAAAATAAATGCTAGTTTTAATTCCATTTCGATTAATTTCATAAATATAAGTTATAGATATATTTTTTAATAGAGAATATCATAGAGATGAAATTTAATTTTTTATATAGGTTTTCATGTAAATATTTTTTTCTATATTTTATGATTTTAAAAAATATATTTGTGGAATACTATAATAGAGATAATATATAGAAGATATTTTACCCTTATTTAAGGTGTTTAAATAAAATTATTTACGGATCCAGTTTCATGCATGTGATCATGAACATGTGGAAAAAATATTGTGAATTTTAAGGATCTCTAGATAATTAAATGTTTAATTCCAATGAATATTTTAATAGGGAAATGATTGAGTAGAATCTCATATAAATTCAATGTATGAATTTGATGGAATGAAAAGGTTGGGATCCCTGGAATAATTGGATAAGATCACAAAACCATTATTAATTGAGATTTATATATTCAAAATATATGAAATATCCAAGTAATTTTTTGTGATAATTTTTGACATATAACTCTTAAAAAATAAGGGAGTTTTTTTCAATAAAATGGATGGTGGAAGCTAATATATATTAAAATATTAAATAGAATATATATGGATATAATTAAATAATGACATAATTAATTCATCGAAAATATAGAGGTAATTCCATATTTGGTAATGAAAATAAATATTGTGGATAATAATATTTAAGAGTATCTTTATTTATTGTAGTGTGAATATTCATCAGATTGATGAAAATAAAACTAATTGATATATGTAGGGTCTTGAAAATTATAATAATAAGTGAAAATCCCCCCATGATTTCTATGCATAAGGAAGAAAGTGCTTCAAAAAGATTATCATGGCTAAAGGACTCAAATTTAGTTGAAATTATTTCAGGGAACTTGAAGGAATTAATGTTTTCATGTTTTTTAGGTGGCCTATGTACCATCAACGAGAATGGTATGCGGATCATATAGATCATGAACAACCACGTTTGTGAACAGTCCACGAACCGCTGCCCCACGAGGTGATGTCTGGAAAGCTAGAAAAACCATGAACTGCGTCATCCATAAGAGTTGTGTGCGTAAGTACAGTCTGCGTACCAACCCACGAAACCATAAATTCAAAGATTAAGGGAATGGTCAAGGTTTGATGAACCATTTTAACAAACCAAAGCCTCTGCAAACCCCAGTGGACTGAGTCCTCTTGCGGGTGATGATATTATTTCAATGGGCCTCCGCAAATAGTGTTGCATGCCCAATAGATATGATCACTCTGGTGCTCTATAAAAGGAGCACAATAGCATTACGAAGGGACACAGAGAGGGAGACATATGGATAGAACAATGAATGGAAAATTCTAGAGGGGGACATAGTGGTTTAACTCCACCTTTAGTCTTGTTACATAGGTAAAGCACCAACAACGAACCACTCCTCCACAGGTACATCAGACCTTGAACCAAAAAATGGAGGAATAGAATAATAATAATAGAACTGAGAACCTAACTGGTGAACCGTGAACCAAATACTTCTCACTGATGAACTCCCCATGAATGATGATCCCCCAATCCCCCATTCAATACGGTTCTCCGTTTAGAGTACCACTACATGGACTGAAGCTGGTGCCACATACCATGTTAGTATGCAGATGTAACACAAAGCAACATGGTGATCCGTATAGCACATCGGTACGTGGTTGACGATATCCATGCATGATTATTGCATCGGTATGTGGATTTACCCTCTGACCACAGAACACTAAGGTATACGGAGACTACCCCATCCCGCATGGAAAACTAGTACGCGAAATGGGGTGTTTTTGGGTATCATTCCCTCCGGTTCCAACCTCACCCCTCCACTACCGTCTAGTACTCTATGGTCCCTATACTAGCATATCCTCTAACATTAGGAAAAAGCCTCCTCCAATGCCACCAGACCCGTATGATCAGACCATCAAGTGCATCAACGCACCCCATTGAGTCTAAAAAACCATGGTAAGCAGAGTCACGAAGGCCCTCCCATCAATTGTGAAAGCTTTGAGAATTCTAGTGAGGCGAAATATTCATGGTAACTTAGAGCCCAACCTAGGGATACTGACGTAAACCTCCCTATTCTTGGGATTAAGGGTAATCACTTTCATTTTCATCCTATGTGGGATAGTTATCAACCTAAGGGGTTATGTCTGCTCCCCTCTTTGACGAGGATGAAACTCTTCACCTTCCTATTATGTGCTTTGGGGCCCTCCCATAGAAAGAATTCGCCAATTTTCCAAGGCTGGGCTGTGTGACCTTTAATACCATCTCACATAGAAAGGCTCATTGCTCGGTTCCCTCATGTACCATCTCCCCAACCTATTCCATTGTGTGTCTCCATCCCCCACCAACAGGGGGAGGCATGTGAATTGTTGAATCTTTCAAATCCTCTTGTTTCTCACATTGAGCATCACTCACATGCGCTTAGTGGTTTGTGAAATTTTCAACAGGAATACTTTCTGAACTACAATACCTCTGATTCCAAATTAAAATAGAATATTTAGGATGCCTACCAGAATGCCCAAGTTCAAATGGGTGTACATCCATAAAGGGTCCACAAAACCATGCCCCCTCAAATGGTCTTATCCCATGCGTAATACCCACACTTTTTGAACAATGAGAACTCTTATTCTTTATCAAAATAGGATACACAAGACGCTTTCCAGAAGGACCTATCTCAAATGAGTTCCCATACATATAGGATCCACCCAATCATATCATGTCAAATGGGAATCTACCATGCATAATCCCCACATCATCTGAACTATAGGGGTTCTAATTTCTCTCTTGAGTATACATATGAAGCCTTCATGGTGGGACCAATCCCAAAATGAAGTCACCTTACATCCCCCCTATATGGAGATAAACTCTAGAGCACCTTATAATATGGCTCATGTCAACATCGCTTCCATATCATTAAATACATGCAGGATTAAGACGATATTGCAAACCAAGGGTAGTCTGCAAACAAACTCTTCGATAATGAACCATGGATTCATGAAATTATGAACATGACTTAAATAAATAAGAGAGTCCAAAAACAAGAAACAATCCTCCCCCAGAACGGCACGGTGAGCTTGACCTCCCATCCCCCTACCAATGGAGTCCTTAATTTTCGTTTTTCAAATCCTTTGCCGATGAGTGGCTACCATTGGAAAGAAGGTTCATGAATCAAGGATACACGATCTGTTGGGTGTTCTGGGTTCCACGAATAAACCCTTTGGATACCACTCGAGGAAGTTACATCTGATAAGAACCGGTTGTATTAGTACTCGACCCCCGCAAATCCAATTCTGGGGCCAATAGTTCTTGTAGGGTTAATTCAACCTTCATTAAAGGATAATGATGCCGAATGGGTCAAAAAAAGTAATGGTAAGTTCAATAAGAACCAACCTTTATAGAAAAAGGATGGTTGATGATCTTTTATGACCATTTCCACACCTCCCATAAATGCACCATCTCAGAGGTGGAAAAAAATGGTGAGCCTGACATGAATTCTTAATTAAGGTGGCAGTTATATCAAAATGATAAAAGGAAAAAGGACATTTCATGTCGCCCCATTTTGTTCACCCCGGTATATGCTAAATTCACCAATTCTGAGGTGGAACAAAAATTGTGAACCCTACGTGAGTACTTAATGAAGTTTGTAGTCTCACCCCACTTAGGCTCTTTCACTCCACTGAAAAAGAAATGGGGAATGGAGCCAAGATGAATCTCCAAATATGAATAAGTTTAAAAAAATGAATATTTGAATATGTTTTGTGGTCTTTATGTCATATATGTATTAAAGCTTCCCTCAGAGTGACCTTCGATCCAAATGACAACCCCACAATCCAAGCAGGTGCACACATCAATGATTCCGTAGGTGGTCGGGACCACAATGAAGATCATGATCCCCTTGCCTACCCAGCATCTTCAATGTTGGTTATCCAATGAGTTGATCAATGCTTACCACTGAAATGGCACTCCCCACATTGGAGGCTGCAGGACTAGCCCTCTAGTCTGAAAATGTCCGCCACCTGTCTCTTCAGCCGCTGCTGACTCCCCCACACAAGGAAGCCCATGTGGTTTTCTCAAATCATTTCGGGAGCATGTCCCCAGAATGTAACAATGATTACCTCCCTTACCATATGGAGGTAGATGAAGTCAATGCTGAAGAATTAATATCAACTTCAATGGGGTCCTACTCAAGGGCCCCAGCTAGAGAGTGTCATCGCTGAGACCAGACGATCAAGCATCCTACCCTGAGAATGACCTTATGCTGAGGCCAACTACCAAATTCCTATAGACTCAGCCCCCTGGGCTACCAGCCAATGGTGGAGAATATATAACCAAGAACACACTATCAACATGGTTCATAAGGAGCAGCTCTATCGTACTAATGCGATAACGTTCAACGGGCATACACACAACTCTTCCATCTCCACTCAAGACCACCACAAAAATAGGGTGGCATGATATGAGCACACGCACGTTCCTGATAGTTATCATAGACCTCCCCATGTAGGAAGAGTGGTGAGAAAAAGGCAGATGTGGATATGTAATGATGCACAACAATCCCTCCATCAAAATAGGGCAGCAACCAGCTATACACAGGCACAAATACCTACCTATGCAGAAGTAGCCATGCATAAAAATAGGTCAGCACTCAGTTTCATATTGGCACAAACACCTGCTGATGCATATCAATCCCGCCAGGGAAATAGGGTGGTAACCAAATATGACCAGGTTTAAATTCTTATAGATGCAAACAAATCCTGTGAGACAAATATTTTGGTCATAGAGCGGATGGAAACCACCACTCATGAATATGAAAACCACCAGTCAAATACGGTGGAAACCATAGAATTTAACTGAAGAAAGACTCATTCCACTATCCTAGAATTGGAGAACTTCTAGTATCTACTAGATACTCATCGATGACAGGAGCATGCGCAAACTTCTGGCATGACATCAGAATGGAGCTTCTTACCCATTCCATCCAAATTTGTATCATATCACATCCTGGAAATGATGTAAGATCAGATGTAGATTCTAGACCATATCCTCCAAACATGTCAAGTTATCATTGCATCAGTGGAAAAGGCATGAAATCGAGCCCACGACCCGGTTTCCTCGAACAGAATGACTAACTCGCAAAATGAGTTAGTCACTCCAGAGTAGTCATGAATCGTTGTTCCAGTCTCAAAGGTTCGACAAAAATATCCCATGACATAAAAACAATGTAATTGGTAACAAATACCCATTCCAACTTGGGGACACTGTTCCAACATGGTGGCTGCTCTTGCGAAGGCACATATCCCTCCATACACTCAAGATGACTGTCGGTATATCCCAATGAAATCGTGGGACCCAAAAGGACATGGAACCGTATATAAAGGCCATTACCAAAATCAGATGGCCACAATTACCCACAAGAGATATCACAAGAAAGAAAAGTGCTAAAGGAAATTGGAAAATGAAGAGAACATACATGATCCGACTATACTGGCAGTCGGGGTTCTTGATGCCCTCAAACATATATTAAAAAAGGCTCAAGAACCCATCGTTCGATTACCAAGTTTTGGAAATGGTAGTAGTAGTTCCAAAAATCCTCCCCACAATATATCTACTGGAAGCTCTGAATATCCTCCACAGAGCACCCATGGGGGCTTACTTCGTGGGTGAGGAATGATTGATCACAAGAGACTCTCTCCTGATGCGTGTCAGGGTATCCCTCCCCTCGACCTGATGATCAGACAGCAAGAAGGTCCTACCCTTTCCATCACTCTCCCTTATGGTCCTCCCCTGGGTATACGTTGCATATTTACTTCACCCTATAGTTGGACGTCAAGTCATGATGGTAGTCCTCTCCATGAAGATAGTCATTGCGAAGGCCCAACCCGCAATGACGTTTGCTGTTAGGGTCCCCCCCATAGTAACATCAAGCAACTGGAAATTCCTCCCCTCATTATAGTACACCCATATGGCCCACTCTAATATGTACACTGTATAAATTCTCCCTACATCTAGGTATCAAGTAAGGATGGTAGGCCTCACCATGATGACGGTCATTTCAAAGGCCCTCCCCATAATGACAGTTGTTGTGATGTTCCTCCCCTTAGTGAAATTAAGAAAGAAAATGTACTCCCTTGATATAGCCCGCCAAAAAGGTCTTCCCTAGGGTATAATCCATAAATAAAATAACCATGTTCGGGCATCAATTTTTAATGATAGTCCTCCCTATTGTAGAACCACTTTTGAAGGTCCTCCTCACGACCAAAATCTATGAGGGAAAGAAAGTCCTCCCCTAGCCAGAAAAAATGCGAGAAAGCCATCTCATGCAGAGGTTCTCAGAATGAAGTCTGGCACAACAGGCACTCCATCTATAATGAGTGACATTCATTCTCAACCAAAGGATGGAACGAGGCCATGCTCATCTCTTGAGAAACCCCGTCTCTGTCTGTCAATCAATATGGTTACCACCAGCCCAATTGCTTGGAACAATATTATTAAGAGGCAGTTGAGCTAGGCTTGCCAAGTAGAGGAGACTCCGAAAGAAAAATAGCATGATATGTTTCTTGTTAGAGGAGAACTAGCTAGGGATGATATACCATTGATTTATTTTCCTACAGATACTTATTAATTAAACATACTAGGAGAGTTGCCAGGGGAATTCATGCATGACATTCGACACAACATATGGACGAAAAATCGACTGCGAAAAGAAAAATTTCTACCCAATGAAGGGTATGTGGACTATGTCAACACGATACAGGAGCTTCATAATATTATCATATTGGAAGCCCTTTCATCCACAAGGTAGCCACAATAAAAAAGGATGAAAAAAAATTGAACTGGCTTACCTCCATGCAATGTAGAAATTGCATCACCTAATTTGAAACACCCCAGCTGGAGTTCACATTTTGTGATGGGGAGAACATGATGCTTTGCATTTAACCCCATGTCTCGTTCAATAGGCCCCATTGGAAATTACATCTTAAAATTTCATCACCCAGAGGTAGCAATCGAGTGAAAACTAATCTTAGAGAAGATGAGATACTAAAAAAAACTAGTCCTAGGTAAGTCTCAAAAGCATCAGAACCAAAGAGAGCGAGCCATTAAAATGATTCTATGGCAGGAGACTAGGAACAACCAGCAGGCTTCCTACCTCTGAGAAGAAAACCGACTTGTAGTTCCCCTTTCTTTATAAGGCTATAGACTCTGTGCGAGTCCAATTATATACTCAGATCACCCCAGTGTGGGACTACGATAAAATTAAAGGGTGACAATAGCGGCGGATAATGCCGCGATAAGGGAACAACACGATCCGTGAGGGATGGGGTCATTTTTAAATTAAAATACCCCTATAAGACCTGAAAATTTATGCCATAGAGACCCAACAGGCGAATGGGAACAATCCCTACCTGTAATGCTGGGGGAATTTTTACCTCGAATCCCTGCACAATGGATGTCAATCTTCCACCATCTAGGAAGAACGATGGAAAAAGGAGTTACCCATTCTACCACGTCTAGTGGTTCGCACCCTCCAAGAAATGGGCACATTAAAAGGATAGACCATGGCATTCTTCAGATCAATCATTTCTTGGAAACTAGAATAATACCACAGAATGGATGGAGAATGTCCATCAAAGGGTGAAGAATTCATTCCAACCATTCTACACCAATTATTCTACCCTCAATGAGGTATGAATCATTGAAATTTGTAAACATAAACCCCACGGAACTAACAAGATATGATGTAGGGGATAGGATGTGAAGGAATATGGTTCCCACCCTGAGGCATCCCCCACCAAGCCTGATGGTGTGCGTACCCAGAACCAGAGGGAGATCCTAAATTTGGGTGCCCCTACAACTAACCCATCATTACCACCCATGCGGAACCCTAATAAGGTGAAAAATAAATCCAAGGTCATCTATGAACCACATCCTACTCCCCATGATAATGTTTCCCTCTTCCTCAAGAAATGGTTCATCGGTCGGAGGATTAAATGAAGATCTCAGGAGAATTAATGTTGAGCTATGTCAAGGGAGTTATCTCACTGGATGTGTTCTCCCTGTGGAACGTCAGTAGGTTACCCTAGAAGAGGTTCCCATGCCACTTGCACTCATTCTGGTGAATTAATCCATGCTCAGAAAACTATTCAACCCAGCCTAAGAACGACATCAAGACTTCCACCCACTGGGAAGGCAGCCAGAACATATCCATGTAAACCCTGACATTGTACATCTTGATGGATATCAACACCAAGATCAATTTTCATTGGTCCACCCAATATTGGGTGCTACTGTACTATCTCTAGATCATATTAGATAAGACATGCCTCATGGGATCTTAAACATCGTCTAATATCTAATGGATCGAAAAGGATCCCTAGATGGTCAAATCACTTTGATAAAACCAGTGCGCAAAACCTACCCCGAGTGGGTGAACAATATTCCACCACAGAAAAAGATCGGGAACCCTATATTCATAATATTCAATGTCTTGTGGGACCCATAACAAGATTTGATGCACTATTACTATTATTGTAATCCCATGATGTGCACTCCAGAGTAGTAAAAAGCCGTAAAGCTCGGTAGCTTCGTACGAACCCTGAAGGGATCGACTTTTATATGGTATACAAGCCTACTAGACAGTACAATTATAGGTTGGGAGGACCTCCAACGATAGTTTATCATCCAGTTTAGTTCAACGCTACACTAGATGATGTTCAGTGATCTCATGAAATTCATGGAGTTAGAGAACAAAAGAGTCTTGGACTTCACTACCATATGGAAGGGACTGCCATATTCCACGAATGTCCACTCCCCTAGGATGAGATACTCTCCATTTTCATCGTTAACCTTCAGGATTAATTGAGAGTGCCTCTCATCCTAGTGATGCACACCAGTGTATTTAGATAATTCTCTACCATTTATCAATGGATAGAAGACTCCTTGAAACATACCAATTATTAGTCCTACGTGGCCCCATCAGACCATTGGAAAAGAATGGGAAATGCTGAAATGGCTTCGGCCATGCTAATTCCACCCCTAGAACCAGCTCTTGTTGTGTGGCCTCCATCATACCAAGTGGGACCCCCTGTATTCCAACAACAATCCCCACAATGACAAGATGAGTGACGAGGTGCTAAAAGAAATCAGTTTTATGAACAAAGAAATAATGTTTATTCATTTTGAGATGACTTGGCCTGCGACTATTTCATAGAGTCCATAAATATAAATTTTATCCAGCTTCTAGAGCCAAATAGGGCCTAGGAAGTAGTTGTGTATGAATGTCCAAATTATTTTCAGTATCACCGAATAACGGGACATATAATACAATAGTTGTCTATTTTCAAGGATCTACTACAAAAGATGGTGGATTCTGGGAAATTCAAGTTGGGCCCGCCACCAGCACATGTGGTGTATGTTTCTATCTCTTACTCAGGATAGGAAGATGAGTGGAAAACAGTCACCAACAAGAAAGAGAAAATTCATGAACACTGGATGACACAGATGAACGTCAAATGAGTCCATGATATCCTCCAGGTGTGGTGGAAACAACCTATCATACCCCAAAAATATTCTAACACTACACAACCATCCACCTCAACCTGTATTCCTCTAAAGGCCAGAAGGGAAAAAAGTAAGAGCATGAAAATGAGATGATACCAAATCCAAAGTCATTGTTGAGGCTTTCAGACATCATGAAATTAGTCTTGAAACAACGGGCACCACCCCTCCAAAAGGAAAAATGGACATCGCCCCACCAAATGGCCTAACAAGCACCACCCCTCCAAATGAAACCATCAGAAAAAGATTGTCAGACGTAAATAGTTTCAGATCAAGAACCGATCCTCATATTCATTAATGTCATTCATTTAATGGACACCTTCCCTGATACAGACAATGAAAATGAACCCAAGTTCCCCGTTTGTTACTAGAGAGACAGAAGAAGAATCCGTAGAGGCCAGAGGATTCTGGGAAGGTACGATTGTGGAAGGAGTCAAATTTCGGTCCACGCCACTAGTCAAACCAGTACCATAGAGGAAACTCGTTAAAGGACCCTCCAACAAACACCAAAAGAACATTAATTATCCTTTGACCTCAATAGAAGAAATTCAAGTCCAGTTATCATGGAATATATATCAGGGGAATAAAAAAATACCAAATCTTCCAAGGTATATCGGCAGACCAACTCGGAAAAATATGGAAAGGACTGTAACATCGTCGGCCCCTACTACAGAGGCAGAACCATTGATGAGAAAAGATCAGACCCCTAACGTTTCTGTAAAGGAGAAACCCTGAATAGGGAAGCGCAGTCATTTATAGAACAAATGTGATATTTTGAAGCAGCTAGATTTACTATCGGTAAGGCCTTCAATCCTGGATGCATTGAGCATGTCCAAATATCTTAGGGAGGAACACATCAAAGCATTACTATGTCCCCAGGAGTATGAGGCTGAAGTAGCAGTGGCCAAAATCTACAGGACGAAGAATAGTTCCAAAGAATTTCATGTCATCATCAACTTCATAGACATGTATGAATATTTCATCATGAAAGGCAACATAAAACCCTTATATGTTTGTGGAACGATAAATGGATATGATGTTCAAAGGATATCCATTGACAACGGCTCTGGGGTTAACCTCCTCCTGTTGTGAATGCTTCGTCAGCTGGGATTTGATGAAGACAGCTTGTCACCCAACACTAAAACATTATTGAAATTTGAAAAAAGTGAGTAGCAATCATTTAGACAAATCAAACATAAAAGATGGCTTTGAGATCTCATATCAGACTCTGAGTTCCTGGTGCTATGGAAACATACATCCTTTAACATCTTGTTAGGGAGGTTTTGGATACATCATCACATAGAAATTCCGTACTCAAACCATCAATGCCTTAAATAATGTAGATATGGAAAAAATGGGACATTGGATGCCGATAAATCCTCATTTTAATTTTGTGACACTCATTATATCGACACAAGGTTCTATGATTCAAAATAAAAACATCTTTTATCTGAAGATGTTTATTGGATCATTACCCCAAATGGATTGGAGATGGCTCCCTCCAACCACCTCTAGCAACCTGGGTAAGAGTACTAACTACCCATCAACTAAGTGGAATGCATAAACGCATGACCGGATACAGACTCGGTTGCTTTCATGGTCTCAATTACAACCACCATGTTCAAAGACACAAAAAAACAGGCTGAATTTCATGTCGTCAAGAAAATACCTATCACCAATGCTCTCAGACTATCCCTGGGACTTCAAACTACCCTTTCTTCACACACTAAGGAAACAGATGATTTATCATACAACATAAAAGAGATCATCTTAAAATCCTCTCTCCATCATAAGATGAAGTTGATGAAGATGAAGAAGTAGAAGAGGAAGAGGAGGGATAAGACCTCAAGGATGCCCCTCCTACATTCGAAGAAAGTGTCTCCACCACAATCAATGAACTTATGAAGATATATCTAGGCACACAAAATGACCCACGACCCACTTTGATAAGTGTGTCTATTCCGGTTGAGCAATAGAAGGCATACTCCACCATCCTAAAGAAAAATCAAGATTTGTTTTCCTGGAATTACATGGAAATTCCAGGCCTTGATCATGAGGTTTCCACTCATCATATTGTCTAACAAGAAGATCACCAGGGCTATAAGCCGGGAGCCAGAAGGGCCCACCCGATGCATGCTGCCAAAACAGAGGCTGATGTTGAAAAGATAAAAAATACAACTTCATAAAGGAGGTACAATATCTGATCATACTGAAGAACATAGTCACTATTAGAAAGAAGAATAGATAGCTTAGGATCTACATTGACTTCAGGGACCTTAATCGGTATTGCCCAGAAGATGACTTCCCGGTCCCGATCACAAAATGGTTGATTTATGAAACAACTGGATAGGAAGTAATATTTATCATGGATAGATATTTTGGATACAATTAAATCCTAATGGCCTGAGGAGATGAAGAAGCCACTTTTTTAGGGCCCCTTAGAGAGTGATCTATTATATAGTGATGCACTTGGGTCTAATTAATAATGGCGCCTCCTAACAATTAACCATGCACCACATCTTTAAGATGTTCTTGGAAAAGATCATGAGTGTTATGTCAATGAACTCGTGGTTAAATAACGATATTGTTAGTACCACATGACTGATCTTGAAACTATCTTTAAAAAATTTCAAAATCATTATTTAAAGATGAATCCCCTTAAATGCATATTTGGCATTACCTATAAAAAATTCCTTGGCGTCATCATACACCATTGTGGCATCGAATTCAACCATCAGAAGACAAAATCCATACTTGGCATGTCGCCACCTCAAAACCTCACTGATTTCAGAGGTCTCTAGAGGCACCTCGCATATATTCGGCACTTTATTTCCAACCTGGCAGGTAAATATTTTCCTTTCACTAGGCTCATGAAGAAAGGAGTTACGTATGAGTGGGATAAGGATTGTCAAGAATGGTTTGACAATACTAAAAGATATTTCATAATCCCAATGGTTTTAATGCCACCAGTTGTGGAGAGACCACTCATTTTATAGGTAACAACACTAGAACAATCATTAGGCTTCTTCCTCATGCTGAATAATGACACTGGAAGTGAAAGAACCTCTACCACCTCAACCAGTCAATGATCGATGCTGAAACATAGTATTTAATGATTGATATGAACTATCTATCCCCAATCTTTACAGTTTAGATGCTCAAGCATTACCTGCAGCATCATGTGGTCCACCTGGTCTCCCACTACAACCTGGTCAAATATATCCTCAATCTTCCCATACTGAATGGGTGTCTATCACGATGGGAGGTCATCCTATAACAATTTTACATAAGATACTTACCCTATAAGTCCATCAAATGCCAGTCATTTTCTTAATATCTGTACAAAATCCCCTCTAAAGAAACAACACCATTTGATTCTAAACATCCATATGAAAAGGTTTTTTCCATCCAGGAGGACACCCAGGCATGGGAAATGTACATCAATGGTGCTCCCTAAAGCCTGAAAGGGAAAAATATGGAGTCTATCAAGCTCAACAAAGTTGTCCTGGCAGTTATACACCTATCTCCAAATAATTCCATCTTTCTATACTCTTTCTTACTTTCGGAAGGATGTACAAAAAATGAATTTGAATATCGAGCCCTTATTTTAGGACTAGAATTGGAAATCAATGTTCTAGAAAACCACGAAAAAATAAAGGGTGATTCAGAGTTGGTCATCAAAAAGGCCAACAGAGACTATGATATAATGAAAGATTTACTGGTTCCTTTGATGAACCATATTTGAGCACTGATGGAAGAATTCCCATCAGAACAAATATTGACTTATGTCCCCCTTTCACAAAATGATCATGCTGACAATTTGGAAAATACAGGCACAACATTGGCCGATCCCAACTATGGTGAAATTATCATTAGCATTGCTCACAGCCAGATGGTATTTCCTTTCATCCATGAAAGTAGAGAGGAAATTGACGAAATTAGTCATGTTCTTATGCCTTATGGTACTACTACCGGATTGATGTATCCCATTGACAATTACTTTTAGAATAGGGACCTCCCACCGGATACGGATAGAAGGGAGCATGTTCAAAGATGGGTAGTCATATTTGTCCTATACAATAGGGTAAACAAAGAAAAGGTTCTATAAAAATGAGGTGTTGACAGAGTTTTTATTAGGTGTATTGATGGAGAAGAGGCTACTACCATCTTGAAAGAGGTTCACATTAGATTTTGGTAGCACAACAGTCCACAAACAAGCTCTCTCACCAAATCCGGGTGCTTGGGTATTACTGGTCAACCATGATACAGGATTGTGCCGTATTCACTAAGAAGTTCTATTACTACCATGTTAATGAAAATTTCATACACCGCCCCTGAAGATACATGATATAGCTATGTACTCTTGGTCATTCCTCTCTTGAGGGATGGATATTGTAGGACCATATCATCCCACCACATCTAGAAAATTCAAGTTCATACACATGACGACCGAATTCGTTTCCAATTAGGCCAAAACCATTCCCCTTAAGGAAGTAGATGAGAAAAACATCGTCCGATTTGTGACAGCCAGCATCATCACTGTATTTGGTGTCCCTCATACAATAGTAACAGACAATGGCACTATCTTCTGATCCGTTGAGCTAGAAAAGTTGTAATAGATGTATAGAATCAAAGGCAACTGTTCATCCCATTACCATGAGGTGACCAATGGTCCAATAGAGGACTTCAATAAGGATTTTTGCAAAATACATCAAAATATGGGTTATAAGGATAAGAAATCATGGGAATACAAGTTCCTTAATGATTTTTGGGCCTAATGGACCACGACCCGCACTATCACCCAGGAAAACTCATACTCACTGGTATACAGGGTAGAGGCGGTGTTATCTATCTAAGTCAAAGTACCATCACTTTGTGTTTCCATTTGTTATCAAATATCTATGAACGAGTAATCCTAGATATGGTTTGATGAAATGGAACAACTAAATGATAAATGACTTCATACTCTGCACCATTTAGAAATCTACCAAAACATGATTGAATGAGCCTTCAACAAAATGGTTTGCTTTCGATCTTTCCTCGAAGGAGAAATCGTGTTCTTCCTCAGAACCCCAAGGATACTTCATAAGAAGCCCCTAAATCTTGAACCAACGTGGGAAGGACCATATTTCATACAAATGGTTTATTCAAATGTAGAATAATCCCTGATATTAGTGGACATAGATCTCATCACAACCCCAAAAAATGCAATGTTCTTGAACAAATAATTCATGAAAATAAAATGCTAACTTCCAAACTATAATACCGTAAACTATGATTAAAAAATTCTATCATGTTATGGTCCAAAATCGAAGTCCTTAAAATATGAGTAAAAAATGATCACATGTATGGTCCAAACTCTACGTCCCTAAACATTGAGTCATAAAAATTCCCCCATGTTATGGTCCAAGATCTATGACACTAAACTATGAGTGAAAATAGCATCCAATTACATGATCCAAACTCTAGGACCATAAACTATGTGTAATGAAAAAACACCATGGTTCCATGGTCTGACCTCTATGTCCCTAAACATTGAGTAAAATAAAATGACCAAAATTCAATGGTTCAAGCTCTCTGATGCTAAACTATGAGTTATAATTTCCCAATTTTCATGGTCCAAAATCTATGACCTTAAACTATGAGTCATAAAAATGCTATTATTTTATGGTCCAAACTCTATGACCATAAACTATGAGTTGTAATAATTCTCTCTGGATATGGTCCAAACTCTACAACCTTACAATATGATTGATTAAAAAATAGCCTCAAATTCTAAGGTCCAGACTCTATGACTGAAAATTATGATTTATAAATTCTCCCATATCTTGGTCAAAACTCTATGACCTTAAAATAAGAGTGTTAAAAATTATCTCATTGTATGGTCCAAACACTATGACCTTAAACTATGATTCATAAAAAATAGCCTCAAATACTAAGTTCCATACTCAAATACCTAAAACTATGACTAAATAATTGCTCTTATGTTATGTTCCAAACTCTATGACCTTAAACAATGTATCATAAAAAATATCCTCAAATAATAAGGTCCAAACTCTATGACCCTAAAAAATGAGTTAAAAATGCTCTCATATCCTGGTTCAATCTCTACCACCATAATCAATGAGTTCTCTTCCGTTCCATAAGATATTAAACTGTATGGAACCCATACCTGAAACATGGAGTTAAACTGTGACTCATGTTCTCATCATAAGACATTAAAATACGTACCAGAAAACATCCTAATCTCATGACAATAAACAAAATGATCTCTCATAGAACTACATGTAGCTTGATTCATGCTCTCATAGGATACATATCGATGCCTCTACACTTGATCCTGGACCACCCCCCATCGAAAAAATGATTCCATAATGCCCCTTATCTACCCATATTCATAGAGGAATCCCTTATAACACATTGTTCCTTAGATCGAGTATATCTCCAATGAGATTAGGATGGGTGGGGGAGATTATCTTATGAAGGTCAACCATGGGGTAAAATGGAAGACCTCGAAACTGTGATTGGTAGAATTGAAGTTCCCCTTACCATTGGACCGAGCCAAATCAGTATGGGGTACACACAGAACTACGTGCGGCATGATTCAAACCATCATAAGATACATAGAAATTCCTTGATCCTCGATCTTGGCCCAGTGCCACAGGGAATGAAAAAGAAAATTCACCCATAATGTTTTATCCTCCTCGTTCTAGCGAATGAGACTCTACAACCTCTCCTTGTAACCCACACGGTGGATAACTCACTCGAGCATAGGATTAGTGGTAAGGATTTTCTTGTGAAAATAAATTGTAGGATAATATGATAGGCCCGGAACCCATATCAAGTTCACCCAAAATGCCCTCAAGTGTTCCTAACACAATGAAAAACACTTGAAGGGAACCTCCAGAACTATGGGTTGAATGATTCCTACATTCCTATAATATGTAGAGACATTTGGATATGGAATTATGGCCCAACCACAAGTAAATCAAATTCCCTTCCCCCCATACGTTGGCCAGACTTGTACGGGGTGTCTATGAAAGCTCATATCGCATCACAATAAATAGAAAAATTTGTTGAGAGTTATGTGTGGCCCATTCCTTTTATTTATGAGATTCCACACAAGCATCTCAGTCATGAGATGTCAATAGATCTTGCTTCCCCTTATACATATGGGCCAGACCTATGTTGAATCTCCATGTAGTTCACAGTGAACCGTGGTCCAGGTATTCTTACGTTCCAAGGAACATCTTTCTCATTTGTCACACTCCATTCCCCAAAAACAATTAGGTCCTCATAATTATCCAAGGACATCAGAGATGGAAGGTCAGTGTCTTGTAGACACCTTCGCTTGACTATTCCCATCATGTTGTTATGGATCTGCATACGTTGCCAAAAAAAATGGCCATCAATTAAAAAAAATTCTTCCCCAAGAGAGTCCTCTCAAAAACAAGTATTCCAAATGGATTCCAAGCCCTGTGTCATATTTCCTGATTCATGTTTCCCCCAGAACTATGGTTAACACCTTCTATAATCACTCTCGTCTACGAACTCTAGGAACATCATTATTGCTATTAACATGAAACTAAGGATGATCTTTATGATAGTAATATCATCCATACCACACGATGTTAAACTATAAGGCCAAAATCATCCTCACCACATGACTTTAAAATGCAAGTCCAAATCCATTCTCACTACACACCATTAAACTGTATGAAAAAATCATCCTCACCACATGATGTTAAACTACATGGCCAAAATATCCTCAACTCACGATGTTAAACTACATGGCCAAAATATTTCTCACCACATGACTTTAAACTAGTTGTCCAAAATCATCCTCACTGCATGAATCTAACCTACATGGCAATGGTTTAATCCCAAAAGTTCCCTCTTATGTTGATTTTACTATTTCTATGTAATGACACTAAATCCTTGTAATCTGTTGTTTCTCACACCGATCATGGCTCATGTGTGCTTAGGGATTTCAGCAAGAGATCCACCATGGCGTTATGGAATAATAGTCCAGGAATTTTGTCCTAGTATCACGACCCCAAAAGGCATGTCATGAGTACCTTGCCTGAGAGGAACTGTATGTCCTGGCAATGAGATTTTAAATAACCAGGTATCCTAAAAGTGAAATGAATGCCTCACCAAATGTACGAGACAGATCTATATATGGGACACCCTATTCCATGAGTAAATCACATCGCAAATTCCCCCAATATGTCCTGATACACTCCTATTATACATCAAAATCCATGATATGAGTGATCTTGAAACTACATATCCCTCCTAGGCCATCATATATTGAAGGCCAGTGTACTTTAAACACCTTTTCTTGACTATGCATACCATTCCTCGATTTCTTTGCATACTTCACATAGAAAAACGACCGTTAACCAAAAGAATTCAACCCCAGGAGAGTCCTCTCCTATCTCAGTATACCCAATGGATTCCAAGCCTCATCCAATTCCTCCTGATTCAAGGGCCCTTAAGGTCATGGTTTACACTTTCATCCTTACATATATCATGGATATATTAGAACATATGGGCTCAATTCATCACTGGTCCATTTTGAGGATTCTAAATATATTACATCCATATGAATGATGTTGACCCACAAATAAACTAATATTGCCACACTTGTTTTTAAGTGTCCCCAATGAAGATCAGCTAAGATCCCCCTTCTTGGTGCCCTATCACACCCCTCATTAAAGGTCACATAACGTGTTCAGAAAGATCTCAATCTCCATAATCCCCAATTCCCATTGGAAATTGAAGTCCAGTTTCCTATGGACACCTTTGCTTGACTATGAATTTCATTCCCCGATGGCTCTGCATATGTTTCCCAAAAAAATGTTGATCATTCAAAGAATAGTTAATCCCTAGGAGAGTTCAATCCAACTTCCATACACTCAAAAGACATCAATTTCATGTTACAACCCCAGATTTGGAAGACTCGTGGATGTCAGCTTTTGTACATGATTATTCTCAAGTGCCCCTATCCTATAAAAATACTATTAATTTACTAGATCATTCACCAGCTCTCCCTCTTGAAAGAAAGAAACGTGTGAGAATAGTTGAACAATCAAATATGACATGAATTCCCGTAACGTCTTCAGACACCACTGCTCAGGCCAACCACCCACTTGGATCTTATTTTCAATATAATTCCAAAATGATGAATATCTCATCAGGGCATCATAAATGGAAGGCCAGTGTCCTGGGGAAACCTTTCTTGACTATGCACATCTTTTCCCTATGGAAATACATACATCTCTAACAAATATGGTCGTCAAACAAGAGAAAATTAATCACTAGGAGTGTTTGTCCGAACCTATATAGGCCTAACGTGTCTCCTGATCCTCATGCATTTCCAGAAATCAAAAATTAAGGGTAAATAAAAATCCATAATCCATGTAAGAAGCATATTATAAAATTCATTTCGGATGGTCCCGAGTAAGGACCATACCACATTAAGTCTGGTCAAAGCTGTTTGACCAAAAACATTAGTAATAATATGGGAGGAAGGAAAGAGAAATACCAGTGAAAAAGACACCATACATGCCAGAGGAAAATCCTATAAAAGGGAACATCTAGGAAAAGGTAATGTATCTATCCATTAAAAAAATGAGGTAATCATTGATCAATCAGAATGTGAATAAAGCTTGTTTGATCGAAAACCCGTAAAGGGAATCCTAAGAAAAATTCAATTCATACCTTCTATGCCCATGTTAAGAAGGATTTGGAAAAAATTAATGTTATAATGAAAAAGGAATAAAAGTTCATGAGGTGTTCCAAAAAAACCTTAGCAATAGTTGGACGACACTCGTTACGTACCGCAACCTAGGAAAAAAATTTGAGCTCTATTCGATTATCTTAGTTTACTGATTTCAAGTCATGGTTTAAAATTAATTCCTGATTGAAATAGAATTGACATAGAAGGAAAAAGGAATAGAAATAAGATCCCAAGTAAAAATGGTTCTGTCATAGTCATAAGATACATATGGTGGGTATCCAAATCCCATAGCCTCTACTCGAAAGAAAGATAGGATCTTTACAAGATATTCTCAATGGAGACACAATGTTTCACCAATGATCAGTGTGAATCCTCCACCAGTTCGCAGAGCTTCAATAAATTCACAGTCATGGATTTTTTACTCTCCCTAAGTGCCTATTCCTCCCTCGCATCTGGGATACTAGACCTCTCTCCCTCTTTCACATGCCAATTCCCCTCCTCAGCAGCGGTTGCGGCCCAATCTCGCTCCCGATTAAGATTCTCTAGTGTATGGCTTTGTAGCACCACTTCCTGGTGAAGTTGTTTCATCCAGGACCCTTGCTATATAATTTCACACTGCAACCTTGCAACCATTCCATCATGGGTGGAAGATTCGTCAATAAAGATTTATCGTGTTACTGAAATATATGCCACCAACTCCGCCTTATAAAGTGAGATTCAAGCATACCAGTTGACTCCCACGTAGCAACCACCTACCTTACTATGACATAAATTCCATGATAGCTAAACCCAAAAAGCCTAGAATCAGAAATTGGTATTTTAATATCAGAAATTTCACTAGCATCTCACCAGTGCAGACTAAGAGATTAATCATTAGATATTTATCCATGTCTTTTTCTGAGTGGGACTAAAATTGACTAGGACTTCATAATCTGCCTCAAAATCACTCCCTCATGATGAAATTTAGTGATGAATAAATTTTTTCAGTGGGGGAATTGATTAGGAAGCTATAGAATGGCTCAGCCTTACTGAATATTTGTCTCTCGTAATTGTAATGGATGAAGAAGAAGGGGTGTCTGCTACTATTGCCATGGCATATGGTTGTAATTCCAAGGAAGAGGAGGAGACAACAATAATTCCCACTCCCGTAGTTGTTTCACTATCAAAAATAGGTGGTACTACATCTTCAATCATCAACCACACTCCATGGATATGTGAGGGAACTGAGGACCTTGGGCCATGATAGTCCAACATAATAGTTCTCATGATGGACCTCAAAATGTTACTGGTTAATATTAGACTTGTGGGGATAGTAATTCCAGATAAGGATAGTGGTATCAGAATACTAGTGGTATAAAATATAACACCTCTCCAAACTGGAAAAAAATCCAAGATATCCTATTACATATTTTCAGTGGACAAAATACCAACCTCCCAAACAGTGATTTCCCCAGATCTATAATGAGCAGTTAGAGTATCTTATTCTGAATCAATTCCATATATAGGGGTAAAAGACTCTCGGTCGAGATTTACTGTCTCCATGATATTCAAATCCACTCTGAGATCCAATGAAACCAACTACTCGTAACTAGACATAGACCTATAACAAAGACTTCCCTTTCCCTCTCTATGAGAGTTGGATCAGTACAATCAAATGAGCCCTCAACTTCTAAATGTCTTTTCATTTTTGGGTCAGAAATTGATCGAGCAGGAGAAGGCACATAAGAAATGTCAACAGCACCACCGATCCCTTTAGATGACACTATTTTCCTACCACGGTCTACCACAATAGAAGGAAAACTTTCCTCTACCCTAATAGGGATATGGGCTAAAGATTTTTAAGTGGTCATCGTCATGTTACATATAGGCCCTATGTCAAAACAAAAATACGTACTAGTGACTAAACAATTTAAGGACATTTGGTTCAATCACCATGTGTGCGGACACTTACTTGTGATCACACATAGAATACCCTTCGATATATGGGAGGCCTTCTTGCGTTTCGTTTATTATTGGAAAGATGGATCTTGAATAAGACCACCAATAGGAGATGGAGAATGAAACTCCATGGAAGGGTCTATAATCACTACAACCATATGATCTTGTGATCTGGGAGATCCTTTAGCAGAACCCAATACCAGTGAGGGGTGTACTCCCCAACTATAATACCTTTAGAAGAACAAATCGGAGAAAACACCATCTCCTAAGACCTATAAACCCACTATAAAATATGAAGGAAATGGGTAATCAATCCAATACTTTTCAATAAATGAATTTATGGCCAAATGTTGCAGATAAGACCTCTATTTTTGGTTGCGGATATACTACCATCAGAGCCACACGGTCTGACTAGAAACACCTATCTGCAGAAGTGTGAAGGCACCTATCAATTTCATTCAAGTAAGCGACCACCTCATCATGTTCTTTATTCTCTAAACTACAAGTAGGAGAAATAGATCCCCCAAAACTCATAATATCAAAGCATTCCCTCAGAAGAAGCCTCCATATATCTTCATCAAATGCACTTGCACTCAATTCATCCCAGACATTCTAGGAATCCAGAAACATAGCCGGAATTGGGATGAACGACACTAGAGTATTAATCTAAGTAAGTGGGGCCGGCTTCGACAATCGAAATGGTTTACCAGACGTTCATACGATACCAAAGGAAGTGGAGTTTTAATGTGATGGTATATATGAATAGGAAACATTTTTTGTGGGGCTGGAGTAGGTAATACATGACATCATTATCCTCATCTGTGGTTTCTGGTAGCAACATGGAATGGACCCGATCTGAGTACTTGAAGCAAGCAATTCAGAAGTGGATAAGGGTCTCAAGGCCCTTATGGTAGCAACCCACACTCATCTGGATCCTTATCGGTAGAAATGCTAGTTGGTTCTGACCCGAAACCAATACAATTAAGGAAAACATCCCTAGTCTGGATGAGATTCAATAATTCACTAGAGAACCTTCCATGGGAAGGTGGATGACCACTCAAAATGCCATATTGCCTCCAGGCCACCAAAAAGTTGTCATCAGAAGGAATGGATGATGGACTCTTGGCAGCAGCTTGTTCGGCTACCCATGAGGTAATAACCCCATCTATCACAACATTCTCGAGGAGGGAGAAAAGTGTCCTTCGAAGAAATTTTCTGGGTCAAGGGTGTTCATCAACATTCATTTTATTCCCCTTTACCTTTTCCTTGGACTCCCTGTAAGAAACCACAATGGGAACCAAGTCAGCTAAGTGGCCATCATGGTACAATTTAACCCAGGTCTCAACATAGTTCTTGGTGTGGTAGGGCACAAAATTCATTGTATCTGAAATCCTTGCCAGGCTCTGGTGTCTTCATGGGTAAACATCTTCCACAATTGATGGGATATCATCAGATATTTCTTCTCATGAGCACTTTTAAGTGTAGGAGGGATCAACATCTGATCGCAGTTGAATTCATGGCTAATCCTACATGGTGCATAGTCTTTGCGAATACGTTCCCCTCCAATACGAGAAACCAGGATGCCTTCTCTCAATGAAATGAAGTACCCATGGTTGATCAGGCTTTTATATGGATTGTTCATAATGGTACAAGTGGGGAAATCACAATGGTGGTAAGAGAAACATTCATAAAACTTGAGGAAAGACATTAGGTAATGCCCTTCCCTTTAATTCTTCTCCTCTTGCTTATCCTATGAGTCCCATGCCATTGGCATGACTCTACTGGTGGTCTGAATATTTGGTCGGAGGGTCTAATGTAGTATTGGTAAATAATTTATGAAGGAATAACCCCCTATGTGGGCTCCCATCTATCCCTAACTAATTTTGAAAGGGACAACCATATGGTAGGGTGACCCCATTTTTCTGATTCGGCTCAGCAGGCAGCATATCTTGGCCAACACTGGGATAGCCAAATTGATGCATTTGTCGGTGGCCAACTAAGTGGCCATGATAAAGGTATAGGGTTTTACAACAACAAATTCTTTCACTGGTGAGATATATACGCTCAATAACATGGCCAAGAAAGCCTCTATTCAAAATAACTAATCAATGTCAGGGAGGATACCCCATCACCAATTCAGGAAATACACCTCTTCTAGTGTGGGCTAGTAAGTACCTACTCACCTTCGGGTGGATTTTGTGGGAAAATCCATGGGTCTAGACGGATTGGGCTCAAGACTAGTATGCTTAGAAAAATAATCAAACGAGTCGTAAAATGGAACATCCTACTTCACACATGGATCATTTTCCTTCAGATGTGTCTTTATCTGGGTGATGAGCATCCTAGCCAGGGGGGTTCTTTCCTCATCATCCTAGACATTTGAGGGAGGAAGAAATTCATCATACATGTCCCCAACGATAGGGAAGTCATAAATTAGCTGGATGGCCCAATGGATGATGCCATCCTCTCTGTGGGTCAAATGGAAATTTCTGGTATTTGAACACCACAAATTTAGGAGCATTGAAATGGGGGCAGTAAGATGATGGATGTATGTATGGGAAACCCAGGCGGCCTCGTACAGTCCCACAACCAGTTTCTCGACTCGTAATTCATTAAAAATCTAGAAAAACCAAAAAGGGCCACCCCTAATCCTATACAAATGAGTCTCTTGGACAAAGGTCGTATATATATGACCAACTGTGTTTCTCATTCGATGTGGCCTTCCTCACAATGATCTAGAAATAGCAGGCCATCTGATCAGGTTTCCGCTATGCTCCCTCTAAGAGTGGAGGTGTGTAGTGAAGAAATGGCTAAGAGGTGGTATATCTCTTAAGGTGCCTCCCCTTGGAAGAAATCAAGGCCTTCAGAATAGAATTATTTATTATCCTTGAAGCAGGGTGATCAATCTAGTTTTGTAACATGATTTATGTGTCAGACAGAAGCCCAAACCCGATTGAAGGAAGCCTGTCTGAGACCGAGTGCTCCCGTTGACCCACAATGAGTAGATTCACAAGGTATTGGTGAATTGGAAGGACAAGAGTATTTTCATTAACCATATATTCCATATCCCTTGATCTTTAATCATTAGTAGAATAAGGGGTAGTAATAATATCCTCAAAAGAAACAGTGACCTCAACAGCAGCCTATGAATCATCCATTGTAGCATTCATAGAAGGATCTTAAAGATGGTGAGAAGTCAGTCCAATAAATATTGTTAAGAAAGGGTTATGAAAAATGGCTAAAGGACATAAAAATGTCCATAAAAGGCTAAGTGTACTGTTCCAAGAAACCGTAATTGGAAGGATCATTCCACGTACAACATGACACACGAAAACTACTACACCTAAAGCTATGGTACACTAAAGAAGATCACTACGTACAACCATGGTACAAGAAATTACCATGAGGAACATGCTCGCAAACCATTAGATGAAGAAGAGAAAGATTTGAGGAATGGAGGAATCGTAAACCTCGGCCTCATTTAAGATTGCATTCAGAGGTTTTGGATTAAAATTTATGTCTGTATTAATAGTTTTTGAATCTTGGTTTACCGATCCAAGGTTAGTATACGAACAAGCCTTCCACGTACTATAATTACAAGAAGAATCTGGATTTTATGTTTTAAAATTCCATAGTCCCATTCACAGAATCTGTAATATTGTATGAAGATGAAGAAACAACATGGAAATTGGTTCATGGAATGTATGGAGTAGTTCATGAATAATATTTTCATAAGAATCACAATATGTGAGAGTGAAGGAGTGTGGAAAAATTTGGAGGGCTTTTTTCCAAACAAAAATTCTAAAAGACAAATGACATGGGAACCTATATATAAGTGTGGTCTCGTCCTACCATGTCTACCTATTCTACCACGGACCGTTTTAGTTCATGATAACCCCTAAAATGTTATAGTTCCCTAATAGTTCTGAGTGTACTCCATTCCAAGGAGTGGGGGGGGGGATTTGTAGGGTCTGGAAAATTCCGCTAAGATGAGAAAATCCCCCCATGATCACTTTGAATATGGAAGTAGGTTCTTC
Source organism: Viscum album (assembly GCA_963277665.1). Classification (NCBI taxonomy): domain Eukaryota; kingdom Viridiplantae; phylum Streptophyta; class Magnoliopsida; order Santalales; family Viscaceae; genus Viscum; species Viscum album. The sequence continues at coordinate 1,855,170,959 of OY728157.1, forward strand.
TAAATGTCCATCAAGGAAAAATGACTCAAATTAAGGTTCAATTATTTGAGGGAACATGATGTAATGAATTTTTATGGTTTTTAGGTGACATGTGTACCGTCACTGGGAAAGGTACATAGAGAAGATGGATCGCGAACCACCAAGTATGCGAACGGTCCACAGAATCCATTAGCCAAATGAGTTTTTCACGAAAGGCCAATCCACATACCATACCATGAACCCATCAGTTTTCAGATGAAGAAAATGGGTATGGTTCCAAAAACCATTTCAATTAGACAAAACCATCTCATACCATGGTTGACCAAGACATCTACGGGTTATGATATTTCTTCAACGGGCCTCTGCAAATGTCTTTGTGTTCCAAATAGATACTGTTGCTCCAATGCATTATTAATGTAGAAAAATAGAGGTATGAAGGGACAAAGAGAGGGAGATGGATGGATATAAGGAAGGAAAATTAAAGCATGATGGGGTCTTAGAGTTTATACATTATCTTCCATCATGTTACATCAGCGAAGCACCAACATCAAACCACTACTCCGCATGTACCACCAGTCACAAACATAAAAATAGGGGAATTTAAAAATAAAAATATAATAAAAAACCTAACTAGTGAACCATGAACCAACGACTTCCCATAGATGAACTCCCAGTAAATGATGATCCCCCGAACCCCCTTCAATATAGTGCTCTGCATAGCGTACTGATACGCAGATTGAACCTAACACTGTGTACCAAGTCGGTATATGGATTAAACCCCAAGTGGCACAGTGAGACACATATCACATCAGTACATGGTGTACGATACCCATTCCAATTTACAGTAGCAGTACATGGATGTCCCCTCTTCCTACACACCACTATGGTCTGAGGAGCCTTCCCCATCCCGCGTGGAAAACCAGTACGCGGAATGGTGTGTTTTCGAGTATTATTCCCACCAGTTCCAACTTCACCCCTCCAATACCGTCCATCCCTCCATGGTGCCTCCACTAACCAGTCCTCCAACATTAGGCCAAAGCCTCACCTAAAGCTACAATACCTGTATAATCAGACCATCGGCTGCATCAGCATGCCCCATTGAGTGTACATACACATTGTAAGCGGAGTCACGAAGGCTCTCCCCACAGATTTGCAAGATTTGGGAATTAATGTGAGGATACATTCCCATTGTAACCCAGAGTCTATGCTTGGAATGTTGAATTGATCCTACATTTTATCAAAATTAAGGGTGATCACTTGATTTTCCATTATATGAGGGATAATGATCAGACGAAGGGGTTATGTTCGTTCCACCTTTTGATGAGGAACAAACTCCTCCACTTCCCAAATCGTGGTTTTGGGCCCTCTCAATGTGGTATGTCCCTAATATTCTATATATGAGCCGCATTACCTTTAATTTAATCTCATATGGAAGAGTTTATTTCACCACACCAACGTCCACCGTCGCCCGACCTATTCCATCGTTGGCTCTCCCTCCCCCACCAATAAGAGGGGAGTTTTGTGCATTAATGAATCTTTCAAGTCATCTTGTTTCTCATACCGATAATTTATCAGGTGGTGTTAGAGGTTTTTCAAGATTACAACATGAACACTTTATGAACTATGTGAAAATTGATTCATGAACAAAACAAGAAATGTAGGATGCCAGCCAGAAGGCCCAAGCTCAAATGGGTGACCATCTATAAAGGTTCAACCCAACCATGCCCCCTCAAATGGGAAACTCCAATGTGTAATCCCACACATTATAAACTATTATTACTCTGATTATTGATCAAAACCTGAAACATAGGATGTCTTCCAGAAAGACAAAGTTCAAACGGGTCCCCATCCATAAAGTGGCCACCTGATCATGTCCCGTCAAATTGGAAACTCCCATGCGTAATCTCCACACCATCCAAACTACACGGTTTCTGATTCCTCTCCTATGGTTAGGAAGGAAACCCACCTTATGGACCCGATCACAACATCTAGTCACCTTGTGTCCCCTATGGATGATTACAAACTCTAGAGAACCATATAACATGGCTCAAGTCATAATCGCTTCTATAGCATCAAATACATGAATGTTTACAATGATCACGAAAAACTAAGAGTAGCCTATGGGAACAATCTTCATGAATGAAAAAATAATTCATGAACATATGAACATGAAATAAATCTATAATAGAGTCCCATAACAGGATGAAATCCATCCTTGGAAGGGTGTAGTGAGCCTGATCTCCCATTCTCTCGATCAATGGAGTCCTTACGTGTCGTTGGGAAAATCATTAGCTGACGAGCATGTGCCTTAGGAAATAAGGTCCCTGAATCATTAATACCAGGGCCATTGGTAATTTTTGGCTCCATGAATAAACCTGTTTGAGACAATCCAAGGAAGTTAAATCTGAGAAGGACTAATTGGCTGAGTACTCGACCCCCACGTAATTGCCCGCTGGGACCAAAAGTTCTTGCATGGTTAATTCAAACATTTCTATAGGTGATGACGCCGAATATATTGAAAAAAAGGAAAGGTAAGTTCGATGAGAACCCACCTCTATATAAAAAGGGAACGGTGATGATCCTCGCCAACCATTTCCACCCTGCCGGTAAACACACCATGTCGGAGGTGAAACAATATACCATCACTACTATAACTTTTTTATTGTTAATGGAAGGAATGTAAAACTTATAGGTAGTGAAATTATTTTTGTCATATATTTAGAGAATCGAGTTAATGGTTTTTATGGATTCATTAAACATAGAGGGATATTGTGGCCAATCGATATTTCAAAAACAATTGTGAACGTTGTGATTTTGATACATTATCAAATCACCATTATAACCTCTATGGATTAGCCCAGGGTATCTGAACCATGTAAAAATTATAATGAATATTTTTAATACTTTAACACATCAATTTTTTCTACATGAGAAAGAAGGGAGTTCCTACTATATATGTTACATGATTATTCATAGGGGTCATTTAAAAATTTGTACACCATGGGTCACTCCCTCTTAATTTATTATATTTTTTTTGGCTAATAAATGGTATAATAGGTTTTTTTATTAAATTATTATTTTCAATATAAATTTATGAATTTAATTATTAGAGTTTAATATTTTTTGATATTATTCACATATTTTATTTTTGTGATATGGAAAAAATTATAGAATAAACTAAATACTAAAAAATTGATATTCCATTTTATTGAATATTTTCTTGAGGAATGTGTGAATTAGACAAAAAAATATAGATGATTTTAACGGGAAGGTATGAATGAATTTGATTTTAAATCTATAGAATCCTTAAATAATAATAAAATAAAAATATAACAGATTTATTTCTAATATTATAATGGAATATTCATAAAGGAGACCTCAATTTTTAAGATAAAACATGAGAGAGACATATATATAAATTCTAAGAAGATTTAATCTTTGTTAAAAATCAAGAAGAAAATAATCGATGGGTAGTCATATTCTAAAATATTTTTTATTTTTTTTTCATTATTAAATTTTAGATTATAGTTCGGTTAAGATAATTTTTTTCTATTTTGAATGAATCCATGATGCCATTAATATGACAGAAATTATTTATTTATAAAGAAAACCCGATATTTTTTATAATGGGGAATAAAAAATTATTGAAGAGAATGAAGTAATTTGGTTGTCTTTAGAAAAATAGTAATGTTATTACAATATAATTATATACGATTCAATATAATCAAAACACATGTAAAATTTACCATTTTGAATATGAGGAATGAAAAATAGGTTTTTGGAAAAGGAATAGTGATATGATTTTTTATTATATAATGCTTCGGAAAATTTCTGTCTTTTTTATGATGGATTAAAATAAATTTATGATAATAAAGTTGATTTATGTTTTCAAAAATAGAGCAACCTACCATAGTAACAAAATTATGGATTTTATTCAAATAATTCATATCGTGATAACTTTATATCTAGAGGATATCTTATGAGATATTCAGTTGTATTGAATCATGAAAACAGGTATTATTTGAATGAAAATAATATTCATTTAAAAAAATAGGTTTCAAATGTTGGTTGGAGAACATTACCACATTGAATGTTGTTTTAAGTGATGATTTAAATCAAATTCTGAAAAAAATGTTTCTCGGAAAGACCCGCATAATATTTGGAAAAGTCAAAGGATTATAAATGATACTTATGTTAGTGAAGTCTCCCAACAAAACGTATTTATTATGAAATATAGTTATTCACAGATGGATAAATATCTTAGAAAAATTGTTTGTAGAAGAAAATTTAATTATTTTTTATTGATAGATCATTAATGGAGAGAATACAATAAATGAAAAATATTATGAGTTGGGCCATTAATAAAGGTAATCTTATTGTAAAATGTAATCTGTATTGGATTCTATAAAAACTATTCCATATCACTATAGGAATCAAAAATTCAATAATAAAGGAAAATTAGTAGTTCATGGTGAGTCAAAATCATCTAAAAATCGGGGAAATTAAAAGATCTTTCTCCCCATATATATAAATTATAGAACTTATGTGTTATAGGTTCTGGAGGAGACAATATATATGGGAAGATCATACTGAAAAATGATAGTGTCCCCAATACATGATATGAACATCAAATTAATGTCAAAAATTTTAAAGTAATGTCTTATTGATTTTTATTATAAGTTTGCAAGAAAAAATTCGAGTAAAATAAATCAAAACATATACCTGGTTTTAATTAAAATTGTGAAATCAATAAAACTTATTAATTTATTAGAACTGGACCTTGAAAAAAAAGAGGAACTTTGACGGAGAATAAAAAATTAAATGAAATACATTATTCATCTGATTAAAGCTAAATTGTGAGGTCAAATAGTTGTCCAAAAAACATAAAAATAGTATATAGATGGATGAAACTAATACTGACATCAATTATATATTTATTGAAAGAGATTTTAAATCCAAGTGGGGTTTGGATCCAACGATTCAAAAATGTGTTTTCTGAATCATCCATAAAAATAAATATAGTTGATTAATGATAAAATATATTTTTATCAATTTTATTTATAGATATGATTCATAAAAAAGAAATTTAGTATGAATTACACATTCAATGGCTCATATATTCGTCACTAAATGTTTTTCGATGTGTGGTTGATTTAATAGGTATATTCCTTATGTATTCTAAATAATCATGTTTCATGAATTTACAGAAGTATAGGATTTCAATTGTAAAAATTTGGGTTATTTACATAAACTCATATTTCTTAGATGATTTTAAACTAAATAAGGCTTGTGGTTTTGTGGATGGTTGGTTGATAAGTGGAAAGTTTACTAAATTAAATGATTTTATAATGTATATATAGATAACAATAAAATTTGGATTTATTTCCAACACTTGATTATTGGTCTAGAAACTAAAGGACCATTGAATTGTATTTAAAAGGGGGAGAATTCCCTCAGTAATTATGAGGAAATGACTATATTAATAAAGGGGATGATATTTTATTGAACATTACATAGGGAAATTCATGGATGAAATATGATATTATCTAATAAATATGGATATGAATGGATTAGATCTTATGTTATTTTTCATAATGTAAACATGGGGATAATGATACTAGAGATCAATGTTTTCCCTCATCTATTAATGTAAAGGTTTTTTATATATCTACATTTTTACTTTTAGTGGAGGATTTACATTGGATTTGATATAATAGGGGGATAAAAAAATCATCATGAATATCGTAGTGAGTTAAAAGGCCCTATGAAGTTCTATTGGTATTAGAGTAGAAAATATCATTACATTAGACACATGATTAGTGGATCTAAGAAATACAATGGCAGAGGTTGTTTACATAAAATTACGAGGTAATGTTGGTTTTGGATATGATATCAACTACACTGTAGTAACAAAGTGTTGGATTTATTCCAACCAAATTTAAGAATTTTTTTTAATGTTCTTATAGAAGTGGAGTTGGAGATAATCCAGAAGAAACCATAAGTGGAATTAATCTATAATTTGTCCTTAAAGTGGATTAGATATGTTTTTGAAATTAATATGAATATTTGTTCCTTCAAATAGGTATCATGATATCTCATAAATTTATGATGGAAGAAATAGGGTTTTCTAATGAAAATAGTGCCACCCAAATGGTCTGGAAGTAGCATGATATGTTTAAGAGTGAAAACAAGTTGTTCTATAAGGAAATATTTCCAAACATAGAATTACAGTGTTAGAATGGTGGAACCAATTGATATGGATGTGAAGAAAACTATAATCTATAGTTTGAATCAAGTTACATATAAATGTATATATTCTACAAGTATATATGGTTGGAGTGTCATATGAAGAATAATAAGCAATGTCATTCCCTGAGAAAAACACTATAGTATATTTGAGGTTATAGAGTAACAAAATATATTTGGGAGTTTTGTAGTATTATTTGGAATATTTGTATTATATTTTAGATTTTTTTATGATTTTTGGGTATTTTATGGACATTATAAAGTTATATATGATATTATAGTGTTTGTTATGGTAATCAAGAGTTGTGTAAAATAGTATGGAGATACTTATGATATTGTAGAGTTGTGGAAGATTTTATGGAGTTATAAAAGATAAAATATGATTATTTAAAATTTTTAGTAGTAATATAATATTTTTTAGTTTAGTGTACATTAGTCACCCATCTATATGATTCAGAGATATATGGGATATGGTAAGAAATAGTTGGATATAGGGAGAGGTAGAGGGGTTGCAGATTCTATTTGAATAGGTGTCTATAGGTCAGTGTTTCCAGATATGGGGTTGAATATGGAATGACAATGAGAATTTATTTTGAATAGTGGTGAGATATTTAGGATGTTAATGTGGAGTATTGATATGTTTCAAGGTAAATAAGTTAGAAAAATAGAGTTATGAGGTGTCTTTATAAGGAAGAGGTATAATAAATGTAAATAAAACTATATTTAATAAATAATAATAACAATAAGAAGTTGTGTTGGGTTGATGGGTGGAATATAAATGAACAATTTCATATGGATCTTATGTACAGAAAAAAGAAACCTCGGTTATTTTATTAGAAAAAAGTAAATAAATATATAAATAATCACCAGATCACATCATCGCCATATTTATTAAAATCAATATGGATCATTTTTTGTATTCCCCAAAAACCAAATATTAAATAATATTATGAAAAAATTAAAATTGAAAATTATGATGATGATGATAATAATATTTTTGATAATAATATTTTTGATATCCTATATTGATAGTTGATGGGGAAAAACTAGTACAACAACCAAAACAAAAAATATTACAAGGAGTTGATTGAAAATGAGGAGAACAAGGATGAAACCAATGAAGAAGGAGGGTATATGTAATTCTCATGAGAGTTAGACTTTAGAGATCCTAGCATCTAGTAACCTATTCATCCTATATAGTGGATAGTTGTTGGAAAATGATTTTGAGGATTCTCATCATGTTAATGAATTTGAGGGTGTTAATGACTCGAAAATAATTGATATGATTGATGAAATGATGGAGAATTACAACCACTAAAATAAAGAAAAAAATTAAAAATGGATAGAAAATATTACATCAAAAGACCTAAACTATAAGAGAACACCCCACAATAGGGATAAAAAATTTGTAGTTCAATTATAATCATGTTAATAATTTTTCAATGGTTTGAAAAGGATCCTAGTATCAAATTTATTATACACTTATTTAATACTAAAAAAATATTGTTGGATAGGAAAAAGTAAAATAATATTGTGGTTGAAACCCTATGATGCTGCTAGTTGTCCAAAAATTGGGTATGTGTTAGTGATTTTAGCAGAGTCATATAACCCGAATAAAATATTTTCTTCAACTTCACTGAGGTGGAATATGATGAATTTTTGTAATGGTTTGATAAATTTAATCACATTGATGTTCCTAATAATGTTGTGGACATCACCTAGAGAGGTACCTGGTAAAGGGAATTTAGGAAAAAATATTCTAGATAAGCATATATCACATTATTGATATAAGCACTCTGGTTAGACTATCTTGGTTAACCGATTAAAAACTAAATGTTGATCACAATCCCCACATTATTGATATATAGAATAATGAGATGAGTTAATGTGAATTTATATTTTAATTTAATAATTCTAGGGTCAATATTCATAGTTGAAGGGAAATTTTCTATGGTGAATAGAAATATAAAATTGTTGGCAGTTCCATTTATATTTTATCCATGAACCTTTGATTTTTAAAAATTTACTAGAGAGACTCGAGTAAGGAAAATTTCACTATATTGGATGAATATAATGAGTCTATTAAATAGGATATTTTAAATTTTAAAATGAGAAATCATAGAAATGATGATGTCACTCAAGATGAGAATAAGTTTCACTCCAAATTAGAAAACCTTATAACAATTAAGGATTGGGTGGTAATGAATCCATATACTGATAGATTTATACAATACAGTGAAAGAAGGACCATATCACTCTATTTGTTGCACAAAGGAAAAACTAGTAATAATATGGATGACTTTTATATGTATTAATGATACATAGTTTAAATCTAAAATGGATATTTCAAATGTTGTGGGGAAATAATTTAAGGTATTATATTGGAATAATGGACGTTAAACACTATACACATTGGTATATAATATCTCCAATTACATCAAGGATCATCATAATTGAGTAGTAACCATGACACCACCAGAGGATGAGATAAAATATTCTTTATTTTTCCTATATTTGGAATGTGTTCCAGGATAATATGGATTTAGCATCAAGTTCTTAAAATTATATATTGATATATTGTTAGATAATCTAATAAATTTAATTATATAATATTTTCATTATATCTCATTGAAAACTAAAATAAATTATACTTTTATTTCATTACTCCCTAAGTAATAGAGTGTTGTTAAAATTAAATACTTCAGGCTGGTTGCAATTAGGAACAATTCCAAAAATAATATCAATAATATTGTCGTCAATGAGGCTTGAGAAGTTCATATGTAAATTCAATTCTTTAAATTAGTTTGGATTTTTCCAAAAATAAATATATGAAACCATCTCTCCACCGCATCAAAATATATCAATTAATAAAAGAAAATACTCAAGAATTGAATATTTACCTTAATGGTTAACATCTCCAATGAATTTTACATAACTAAATAGACCGTCATCACTGTTTTTTGACACCCAATCTTAAATTATAGTAATTAAATATTATATCACTATAATACTATAATGAAATATAAATATTAATATTTCATGTAAAAGAATTCTATTTTTATATGACAGATATAAATTTTTTTACTTTAAGAGGTCAAAATTGTCATCAAATCAGTTTTTGAAAATTTAACTAAAAATAATCTTGTATGAATAATTGGAAATATAAAAGATAACTATTTAATATTTTATTTATAATATTTTTTATAATATTTATTATTAATAATTTATTTATTATACAATTTATATGAATAAATATAAGATAATTTGGACCTAAAAAAAGGATATCTTATAGGCCACAATTTTTAAATGTATAATATCATTCCATTTTACATAATTAAAATAATAAGTAATACTGAGTTATTTAAATTTTATTTATATATTATATATATCATTATATTACTTTATATATATATAAATATGATTACAAATGATATATTTAATGTAAGATCATTTTATTTTCGAAAACAATATTTCGTGAAAATAAGAATTTCATTAACTTTTATGAGTTTATTTTAAATTAAATTATGCTAATTATATGAGTTTAATTTGATAAAATATATTACATATTTTTAATCTTCATAATTAAAAATATCTAATACGGTATCATTATTATTTTTTGATTAGGAATACCAATCATTGTAAAAAAATTTCACCTCAGTAAGGGTAAATCGATTATAACCCAGTTAAAACTATGGGATAAAGTATAAAATTAACCCTAATACATGACTTTATACTATTGGATTAGTGTTTTTCAACAAAATTTACTTTTAAAGTGTGAAATAAATTATTTTTAATCTTTAATTTTAATTTAGGAACCCAATCTAGACTTTTTTGAATGATAAGTTATATTTTATTTGATTGAAAACTAATTTTTTAGTCATTTAAATTAATGTATCCACTGAAAGATTCCATTAAATTTTCATTGGATCAAAGAACTAAAACCATTTCTTTAAAAAAAATAAAGAAAAACTATTTATTGTTTTATTTCAAAGGAAATAACTTATACTCATACATTTGGTATTTTCCTAAAAACTAGTTTTCATGCATTTTATTTTATTATATTAAAAGTAATTTCTAAAACCTATTGAAGTTAAGTATTAGTAAATAGAATAAATTATTAAAATAATAAATTCCAAATATGGTTATAAGGCTGTATTTATTTTTGGTAATATAATTTTCGTATCATAGTAAAATATAAAATTATCTTGGTTTAGGTAAAAATTGGTTTAAAGAGTTTTTTCTGGAAGATAATACATAAAATGTATCCAAAACATTCCCAAATGTGAATTTTTATTTATTTATACCTTATAACATATTATATTTTAATTTATGTTTATATGCCTCCACTATAGAAAATTATGATATATATTATTTAATCATTGATTTAATTATAGGTGTGTCCTTTCCCTCCCATATAAAAGGATACCACTTATCCTCTCTTCTCCACACATCGTAAGAATTATATCTTGGATAATACCTAATATAGTACCTTCTAAGGTTAGTTAACCATGTACTATTTATTTTTATAAATTCTAGAAGACCATACATTCAAGTATTAATGTGTATTCCCTAGTATAATTCTATAAGAGAATTCAATCATCTTCACCGTGCACTTTATTTTTTTTTAATTATTATTTTACCACATTCAAGTAGTTCTTAAAAATTACCACATAATAGAAGATTTATCTACTATATATTTATATGTTATTATGTTTATGTAATGATATTTAATGATTTAATTATCATTAAAATGGTATACAAAACCATATCTCATGTGTAAATTGGAATACAACCTCAAAGACTGATGTAATGTTATTCCATCACAAACGCACATGGATTGTCATAATGATGGATGAAATTAATATATATCATTATTATGACATATAATTTATTATCTAAATTCTAAATATCATATTATTTATTTCTCTTTCACCAATTAGGAAATTATAATTTTAATCTTTCATATGTATGAACTACCATCTCCAAGAAGTGATGTGATTCTTTTTTACATGTAAAAACCATCGATAATAATCATAAAATTATATCTAATTAATAAATATTATATTTTTAAAAGGAATATTATTCCGGTGAATATGTAACCATAATATATTCACAATAACTTAGACATCTATTATAAAATAATCATGAGAAAATGATGTAGTTAATAGCCGAGACAATTATAATTAAGAATACCTGCTAATGAAAAGGTGATACGATGTAATAAGAGGGTCATATATGATAATATAAATATTAATTTGGGTTTTTCAAATGTTATTTTTTAAAAAATTATATAATAGGTCAAATGACATTCCACTATTGGGATGCATGAGGTAAGGGACTTCATCTAAATTTCCACTCCATTGAGACATATTTTTTTTATTAATCGCATTTTATTGAGGTGTATATAATCTCATATTGATTTATTTAACATGAATACATATTTATTTTTTATTATTTATTTTGTAATTATTGTTCTCACATTGAAGGGGTTTCAATTTAAAACATATCAAACAGGTAAATATTTTTTTAGTAATCTCATTTTATTGGATTTTCTTTTTTATGAAGGAATATTATAATATACCATTCATGAAATTTGTCTGTTCTATTAATAATTTCATAGTTAAGGAGCTTATAAATTTAAACCAAACAATTTCCCATTTATGGATCATGAATCATGCAATTGTATATTTAAATGAAAAGAAGACATTATATCTCTTTTTGATGAGGTGTAATTTTGTTCAATATCCATATTTTTCAAAGTATTTCACAAAATTACTTATTATTTACTAAATTAATTTATTACTTGAATTTTACCTTATCCTTATATTTTTAAAAGGCCTAATATGAATCATTTTATGATCATGGAAATATTCATTTTCAAAATTATTTATAAAAATTTATAATGACTATTTTCTTTTAAACGTATATGAAATTAATGGACTTCCCACTTGGTTTGAAAATTATATTCAATTTATATTATTCTATTGGTTTTATATTGTTTTTAAATATAAATCACTCTAAAGAAAACTTATATTAATTTTTTTATAAATTATCTTTTATTCCCAAAAGAGATAAATGTATTGAAAAACATATATTTATGATTAATTGGTGTTCATATTTTATCTCTTAATAAATGTGTCTTCATCATCATTCTCTTAAAAAAATATTTTTGTTAGATCACATTTCATTAGGAATTGAGTTTTTGTTAAATATCCACATTATTTGTATCATATATATTCTTATTTCTTAATCATTATACAATTTCTATATACAACGTTTTACTCTTTGATTGGTGGAGGAAATGATGATATTATTTATTAATTACTAAATATCGATATTTATTGATAAGGAATATTATTTATCAATTAAATTATCTTTTGAATATGTGAGAAATTTATTGGAAATTCAATTTAGGGTTGTGATGATTAAAGATAGGACCTCGATGCATAGAAATGTCTTATAAGGAAAACAAGATGTCCAAGAATTTTATATGGGGTATCAATGAATACCTACTCATATTTAAAATAGTCATTGTGAAAGGCCATGATAGTAATGATATCATTATGTATGATATGATTACATCCAATTTTATAAATATCTATAATTTAGAATTTAGATATTATTGTCTATGGGATTATTTCATTTATATTATCCATAGATTCATTTCATTCTCAACATATTTTTTAAATGAAATGTGTTTTTAGTTATCTATATTATATATTTATAATTCCTTATTTAATAATGATAATTTTCATTGAATTTAAATCTCTCAATCAATTAGAGATCAAAATTGTTTTTTGATCCAAATGATATGATAAAGGATCCTTGATTATGTTAATGGATGTATAATATTTACATTCTCTATGTATTTTATTTTATTTACATTATAATAAGGGAATAATGTTCATATATGGCTCTTAAAAACTACTAAATTGATTGATCATTGTTTTTGTGATCCCTCGTATCTTATAAGAGTGTAATAATGTAGACATTGACTTTATATTACTAGAGTTAGAGGTGTTATAGTTGGAATCAAATGATTTTTAGTTTTAAACAGTTGAACTATATTTAAGGATAATTTATTAGGAAACATAAACCTATGAATGAATTTAATGATTTTTTTAATTCTAGGAATATATCATTAATTATTCTGTAAAATAATTATTATGTGGTTTTCTAGGAAATGAATCTCTCCCTAGATTCTGTAAGTGGATTTGGTTTTGGAACAGATTTATCCTAGGGTAATAACTCCCAAATGAGTTGGTCAATTATATCTTGGTCATCCTTCTTGTGCTGATTGAATGGACCTAAATATACAGCTGGCTTGACACACTTAGGGTGTATATATGGGGTAATTAAAATATTCATTAAAAACCACTAAGAATGTTTTGAAAAAAAAATCTATAATAAATATATTTCCAATGAATCTACGATAATGAATCTAAGAATAATGATGTATAAATTATCAATTTATTTTAGGTGATACACCAACTTTAGTAATACCAATTGATTTAATATTCATAGTGATATGATATAATTTAGTATATTAAAATATTTACATATTTCTCCTTGAAGAAATAATAATATCAATACTCATGTAATAAATTATGATTTCCATGTTGATCAAGACAATACAAAAGGTATTGGTGCCAATAATACCATGGTTATATTAATCTAGATAAACGAGGATATATCTTATAGACTAGAACATATGGATAAAAAATTTGTTCCATGGAATTATACAAATATATTAGATTAGTTCCTATGAAATAGGACACTATCATTTTATAGAACTATTAATCTAGGTGTAGCTGAGCAATTGATTATGTCTACTGAACTGATATTTCTGGCATTGGGATGATATGAAATGGAAAATATATACTGGAAGTATATTTTTATAAATTTTATTCAACTAAAATTATGTTATTGATCTATAATACTAGAATTTAAAAATAAATAGATCATATGGAATAAATAACTTTTAAAGTAAAAGTCTTCGATAAATATTTCTTTTATGAGAAACAAACTAAAATGATGATAATATTCCCAAAAATAACTCAAAATGAATATGAAAATGACGCGGAGTGTGATGATAATTTTATAATATTATCTATGTATGGTGTTGATTAAATATGTAACTTGAAGACCAAGATTGACCATTTTGTTGAGGGGCTTTATCCAAGCCTCTGAAGGGAACCCATTTCTCAAAAAATTTCATCATATGGTGAAATAGTATTTTGTTCTATCAATAAAGACAATGAAAATTATATATCATATATCCTCATGATAATTCAAGGTATTTAGAGGTAACATGGAAACTAATAAAAGGGGATTTTTCCATGAATAGTAAGAAAATGTATCAATTTCCACTTGATTTAAATTGCGGAAATAATCATACAAAAAATGAATGAACAGTATGTGATTTTTTTACAAGTGAAGATATATGTGTCATATGGATAATGAATTTAAGAAAAATTAATATTACATGGCTATATAATGCACAATATATTTAAAAATGGTGTATTATTCACACCAATGTCTCATGTTTCAAGCAATCCCACCACACAAGAGGTTTAAAGGAGAAGGTTATGTTTATGTGATAACTACAACTGAAGTGGAAGATCATTAAGATGTTGTTGTAGGTAAACAAATAATAGAATAAAATTTTTATAATTTTTTATTTAATTATAATTTTTTAAACTATTTCATATATTCCATGTTTTCCATGAAAATTATATAGTTCCATAGAACCTTAAGAATGGAAATGTATGATAATTTTCTAGTTGGAAATCTCACTACAATAATGATGTTTCGATCAATTCCAAATATTACAAATAATAACTATTTATAATTAGACATTATTATTATACATGTTGTTTACATTGATATAATCCATGTTATGTATTTCCTTTCAAACAACAATGAAAAAATTTATTTTCATGAGAAGTAAATTATGATTTGTGATAATGATAAATAATTACTTATCATTATAAGGAATATTACATCGTATGGGTCATGTATAGATCCCACACCACTACTTCTACTGAATAATTTTCATGGGGAAGAAAAAAATGGATGAAAATGTTGATATTAAAATTGATGATTAAATTATATTACATGACTACATTGATGTATTTTCAGAGGAATAACATAGATATCAACTAGAATTCGATTTTGAGTTTTACATTGATTTAACCCACAAATCAAGACATATTTAAAATACTTCCAATATAATGGACAATATGGAAGTAGTTGAATTTAAAATACAACTACAAGTGTTTTGTGAAAATGGATTTACACGCCTAAGTGTTTCACATCAGTGGGCCTGTGATGTTTTTAGAAATTTGAAAGATTTATCTATTTGGTTGCTTTTTCATTATAGTGAAATAATTTCTATTACTATAGAGAACAACTATCCTCTACATTACATTAATTAATTATTCTATTAACAATATAAATATCAATATTTTTTAAATATTGACCATAATTCTATGTATTATTACTATTAGTAATTTTGGAAGATATTTCAGAGATTGAACTCTTTTTGAGGTTTGGACCTTATGAATTTTGAGAAATTCCATTTGGATTGACTAATTCACCAAAATTTATGGTGATATAAATAATAGAGTGTTCAAGGAATATCTTGATAATTGTTTTGTGTCATTTGTTTATGAAATCATAGTATATTCTAAATGATATGAGGAATTTGAGAATCACTACTGGATCATTCTTAAAACACAACGATGAATTGAGTTATATGAGAAATTTATCATGTGAGATGTTTGGATTTAGATAGATTCTTTTCATATCCATATTTTCTCCAAGTATGGATGCCTAGTTATTATTTTGATGAAAAATATAGTTAAATAACATACTACACCAATGTACGTAACCAAGGAGTGTAGTTTCATTGATTTGGTGGGTTACTATAGAGATTTTTAAAACATTTTTCCCATTGGTTAACATATTAACCAAGAAAACATATAATGGTTTTTGTTCATATGGACAACGACATGTGAATACTATTTTTATGAATTGATGATGATATTTTTAAATGTTCTATTTTTACTATATCATTATGAAATGATGATTTTTTATTTATAGTCATTCAACAATGAAGTGACATTATTGTGTCCTTATATATAATGATAGAGTTGTTGACTATGAATCAAGGTAGCTAAATATTAATGAATAAAACAATACAACAAATGATCTTGAGTTGGATTTTAAAATATTTAAATTAAATAATTGGAGTGTTAAGAATCATAATGGGCTGATATCTAGCACAACACCTAACCCAGCCTATGGAATGGCCCGAACGAACAACCCAATCCCCATGGGATAAAAAATAGTGGATGTGACCTCATGTTACACATTTCTGAATGGTTTACCACATTCAATAATTAACCATCAATAAATAATAATCACATTTAACAAGTTCAACATCAATGACATTCCATAATAACGTGGTTTAACGATACAGAATTGAGATCCTCATTAAACTTGTATAACTGAAATAAATTCTATCATTAATGTGGATGGGATCACTATATGAAAAACACCTCCATTAAACAAGTGGGTTGATACCCCTTTCACCACCATCAATAAATGAACAAAATATACCACAAGCAAAAGAACCACAATTTATACTATGGAATTGATGTCCTTTACATGAGTTAGATAGAACAAGATCTAAATACACCTATGGTTTTAGGTAGAGTGGTAGATAAATTTATTAGTAAGATACGACCAAAAAATTTGATTCAATGACATTAAATGAAAAATTAACATGATAGTTTTTAATTTAATGGGTTTGAAAATGTTTGGAAAAACTATGTTTTATTTATATAAAATTAAACTAAAACATAACAAACTATTAATTGTGCTAAAATCATCATTAATTTCCCTAAAATATCACTGATAATTGAGGTTCTAAAAAAAGGGGATCTCTTTTATTATCGATAAAAAAGTGATGATAAAAGTAAAAAAAAAATAATTTTTTTCTTGGTGGTGGACCCCACCCCTTTTAATAGCGTTAGGACACCCCCAATTTATCATCTCTCAAAGAACAAAACCCTATTCAAGCACCCCTTTAAAAATTGTTGAAGGACCCAAACCACTTTAGTATCACTATGACCTCCTTGGCACACTAGTCTCTAGTGAGTTTTCAACTAGAGAACTCCCCCTCACATGTCTGCACCTTTTACACAAGTCAATATATAGTTTTTTTATATTTTATGACATATCTATATATTTATATATATATTTCATTAAATTTTTATCAATATATTTAATTATATATTTATAAATGTATTTTTAAATAATAATATAAAATATGTTTTGTGTGTGTGTGTTTATAAATATATAAATAAAAAGATATATATATTTTTATATATGTCTATGTATATAAATATAATTATATATATTTATTTTCATCTACATATATTATATATCAATATATATATATTATAAAATATATGTAAATGCATAAATGTTTTCCAATACATTCAAACAAATATCTGTAGATATATATAAGTATTATATATACATACATTGTATATGGGTATAATTATTCATATATTTTTCTTTTAAATAATATGGATACTATTATTTAGATATTTTTAACAGAAATAGAATGATATTTTATATGTAAATAATTTTAAATATTTATTTAAAAATCAAATTTTTATGTCTAAATGTGAACAAATATGTATACATGTGAATTTATTTAATTATAAATGAAAATACATGATAAGAAATGATAAAATTTAAATACCATAATATCTATATGAATATAAAATCTGGTAATTAATTCACTCCCAATAGAAAATTGGAATGTATACTCTCTAAATAAATGGTAAATGACTATAAAATATTAAAAACATTTGGTATCCCAACCAAAAACGCTGTCTTGGAGGCATCAATTGACTTTTTTGACATAAATAAGTTATCAAGTTTCCCCTCAGCCACAAAGGCATATATATTTTTGTATTCATCAATTTTATATATGGCAGAGATCAAAAGGAAACATGGATCAAAAGATATGGACGTTTGAAGTTCAACAATTGTTTTCTTCTTACATTTTATCATTTATTAATTTATTGAATTTCACTGAATTTAATTTAAATTAAATGACTAATACTTAATAATAATTTTCAAATTTTTAATTAGTATTATTTTTTAATTTTTTAATAAAAATATTTCTCCAAATAATATTATATATTGTGTGTGAATAAATATTTCAATTTACATAAATCATATATTATGAAATATATTATATTTATGTCCACATAACGATATTAATATAATAATATATGATATTTAATATTATTTTATGAAATAAAAGTTTTATCATAGATAAAAATTTGTGTTTTTGTGCTGATAAAAGCTGTACTTTTATCAGTTCTCTGAAATTTAATGATAAATGTACCCTTTATGGGATCTAAAAATCACTAACAATGGAGTACTTTTATCAATGCATATTTTAACATGAATAAAAGAACCCCCATTATGAATACTTTTTCGTAGTGTTGATAAAGTGTCAAAATGGTTTTACATGAATCTATGGTAGTGATTCCACAATTTAATGAAAATTATAAATGGTTCATGACATAACCAATGCACCATTAAATACCCACTAAATAGATAGGTTTTTAGTGCCCTAAAATCCTCATACCATAGTGATCATGACATATAGAATGTTATAAGTCATGATCTTCTTGAGAGGTCAAAATCGATGTTATAACAGTCCCTAACAAATCAACATTTGTATAGATATTTTTGTTTCATAGACCATTGAGAGAAATTGGGTCATTTACATGTTGATCCATACATTTCACTAGTCCATAGAAACCCACCTAGATACATGGGGATACTAATTTCCAAATTTTAATTTATATAACAAGTGAAATACCCATTTTTATAGAATTTAAAATTTAACTATTGAACCCACACTTGAAAAATTTCCATTTAAAATGTAATTTCACCATTCAACCATATAATAACATCAAAACCCCATGGAATAAACATCTCACACCACACACACGATTTTTAAAACCTATTTAGAAACCTAATATTGTGTAGTAAAATTATCAATTAACATCAAGGAAGGAAACCACCTATATATAGCTTTATATCAACAAATCTTCGTTGGAGGCCACATGACACACCAATTGTATATCATATAGATGAAATAACATACATAAACCAATAATATTTACCCCATAGAAAACATTTTGAACCCAAATTGATAATATTAACAACTAGAGAAGTTGAAACACATTAAAGAAGATGTAATAGATCAAGAAGATGGAATAAGAGAAGATTGGAGGTAGTAATCTAAATAAGTATTGAATAATCAAAGCCAAAAAGATTCTTTAATTTAATCCAAAGGGAGTGGAGGAGGAGAGGGAGGTGCACCTAGGATATATGGGTAACATTGGGTGAAAAAAATGGGATAGGGTCTAAAAATTATAATGGGGAAATGTTGGAAAGACCAAACTTTTAATGATCTAGTTGGATTTATGGGTTTTCCTCATGATTTTTCATACCATGATCCAACCATGTGACACCTCTGTCAGTTAGAGGAAGTGGGGCACATGTTTCCATGCGGAGGGTGCAAGCATGTTATACAAGATATGCATCATGGAAAATTCCACTATCCCAACCACATTGTTTTCAATGGTTTGTAACATGGTTTTTACGAACATTTCATCAACTGTTAGATCATCATATTTTCTATATAACAGATCATTTTACATTAAAACACCCTTGAAATCCATGTAATTAAGATAGGGGTAAAAATAATATAGAAAATACACATGAAATAAATATCCCCACCATGAAAAACATTTCACCCTTAGAAAGTCAAAATTATGTCTAATCAGAGAATAAATGAGGATATCATTCCCCAACCCAATACTTTCTCTCCCATGTATTGGGCTCTGGATTTCCATGCTAAAAAACGATCTAAACAAAATGTATGTATTTCCCCAATGTAGTTTCACATGGGAATATATAATCCATGTTGGTTTTTTGATCACATGGAAATCAGAAATCATCTCTAAATCTTCCCAATTCATCATATGAGATGGTAGATATTTATTTTTCTTTATTTGTGAGACACAGAACAATTGGTTGATTAATATTAATTGGGAATGTAATGATTGTTGGTAGATAACCATAAAATTTATTTTAGTAATCCCAAAAGGTTTGGATTACCATGGAGTAAGATTCCTCTTCATACCAAGATGACGATAACCCTGGTGTGGTGTCACCTTTGGAAACACCTAGTCAACAAATGAGAATTTCATGGTTCAGAGCCACTGATTGGAATATGACCTATGGTGACTCTACTCTAATAAAAATTAATATCTGACTAGTCAATCATTATTAAACATATCGTTCATAGTGATCTATCCTAGCAAGGAGGTCACTCCCACTTATGTCCACCACAAAAGAGACTAATATGGTTAACCATAATGCAAAAAATGTAGCCATTTTAATCAATGATTGATAACTATTGATATAAGAAAGTTACAACAATACCATATGACAATACCATTAGCCTCTATAATCTATCATACAAATTTTATTACAAAATTTGGTTCACTCACATTGTTCTACCATTAGTATGAGTATGATATGATGTACTACGTTTGACATATGACCTCATTTCCTTCTGAAGGACTTCCCAGAACCAATAATTAAAACATGGTTCCCTATCTTAAATTATAGATGATGGCACACCATGATCACATAGCATCTCAGGAACATACAACCAGACCAAATCATCCACTTTTTTCTAATCATTGGTCAAAATAAAATGAGAAGACTTGTTCAAGAGGCTAATAACCATCCAAATCACATTCCTCTTCCAAGGTGTACAAGGAAACCAAATAATGAAGTCCATGGTGACTTCATCCAAATAATAGTTAGGAATATGGATTTGATGAAGCAAAATTGATAGCCTCTACTAATCAAATTTAATTCTATGACATTTGTAACCCTGGGATATGAAGTCATCTATATCACACTTCATAATGGGCACCAAAATCGGCGATGCATGTCAAAGAAAATCATTGTAGTTCCATGATAGACAGACCTATGAGACTGGTGTCTATCCTTCATCCCTAACTTCTACAAATATAATGAAACCATCAAATGATACATGAAATCATGGATACCCATATAATATAATGATCATTCATTGGTTGCCTCCGCACCATTAAGATTCTACATAACATGTTGGAATAGTTTATCATTGGTATTTTCTTCTCGAATTATCCCTATAAGAGAGAGTGTTAACAAAAAACTATCCCAGAACCTACCACTACTATGATCCTTGGAATCTAGGTGTATCTAAAAAAATGTCTGATCAATTCTGATTAATTGCTAGAATCTTTTATTGCTTGCATTAAAATATTAATACTTAGGGATTCAGTTACCACATTCTCTTTTCTAGAGGTATGAACAATATTATAGATTAATCCCTAAAGGTAATTGACCCAATGATGTAGCATTAGATTCAAATAATTCTCAGAGAAAATGTAGTAAATTTTATTATAATATGATTGAACTATAAATTTCTTCCCAAAGATATAGTAAGGTCACATCTTCAAGGATTGCCTCTCCACGGATACTTCTACGTCATGGGTTAGATAACTCCATTCATGTTTTCAGAGTTAGTGAGAGCCATATTCCCTCACATAGTGATCTTCCATCAACCCAAACCCACGAACGCTTCTTGAAGCATCATAGTAGGCCATGTATCCCCTTACAGATTCTAGTAACATTAAAATAGGGGAAGTGGTAGAACACTAATTTACCTCCTAGAAATATGGATGACATTCTAGAATCTATTCAAACCTAACCCCTTTTTGAGAATGAGTGGTCATGTGCTATGTGAGCAAAAATAAATCCCTAAAAATCATCATGTTGTGTCTTAATAGGCCCAAGAATCTCGTGATCTCAAAGACATTCCTTGGTTTCTCCCATGACATCACTGGTCTGATATTCTTGTTTTCCACTTGAAATCCATGTTCTAAGACCACAAGGCCTAGAAACATGACTCCCATGATCTAGAATGTTCACTATGTGATCTTGAAGAAGGTATGTATATTCCTAGGAGTTATAAATGTTCATAAATTGCTTCACATTCCCTTCCTCTATACAAATTTAGACTAACGTCGTACACAAAATCACCATGAAAAATTAATCGAGGTACTTATGGAACACACAATTCATAAGATCCCTGAAAAATACTAGAGTAATTTTAATCTTGAATGGAATGAGTAAATACTCAATTTTTACACACCGACATCAAAAATGATTTCATGTGAAATTCTTCCTCTCTAACCTTGACTTGATGATACCCAGAGAACATGTAAATCTAGGTAAACCACCTTTCCACTTTGAGATAATCAATGAGTCATGAATATGAGATAAGAGTTATTTATACTTGATTATGAACCTATTAATCCTTTGGTATTCAATGAAAAACTAGAGGGATGTTTGATTATTTCAAGAAAACATTGAGATTTCCCATGGATAGATCCATAGGTTAATGAATCATATGGATCCATAATAATCTTGTTGTATCATTAATTTCCTCAACTTAGTAGGGTCCATAATATATAAGGGATGAGATATCAATTATTTTACCAAAACCAGATAAATGATGAACTCCACATCCCGCTCTTAGGTTATCCTCAAAAAATTATCTAGAAAAAACAATTGAAACTCTTCAACTATATGATGATACCCACTATCAAAACCATAGAACCATCCTCCAACATAAGACAAATGAAAAAAATGAGGCTTCCGAACATTGGATGTTGGTGTCCAGTTCACCTTATACAGGGATCCCATTCACCTTGAAAGAACTGATTACTCCCATATGGGGAAAAAATTTACTCCCCAATTGTAAAAAATGATTTTTCGAACAAAATAAACCATCCAATCCATACCAAGATTCACATCGAAAATATCATTTTACAGAATTACAAAATTACCTTCCAATTCATCCAATGATAGAGTTAAATCACATGTTATGTCTTTAGAACCTTATTCCATCTTATTTCCATGTGGTTTAACCAAATCCATTTCATAAGGAAAAATATTGGTCAATATTTCATTAGTTATTCAAGACTAGATGAAATAAAATAATTTGAATAACATGTATGAAATAAAATTAATTTTATATACAATGAAATAAAAATAGTTCTATGAACTATTGTGGGTGCTGAATCTGATTCTGTTGGATTCTGATCCATCTCACGAAGGTGTCTGAACTCTGTATGGTCTTGGGAACAACTAATAACTTGTGACTCTACCTTAATTTAATTATTACCAGAAATATATCCACCCATTCCACCAAAACAACTAAACCAAGAACCCATAGTCCTGGATTGTTTTGACTGATCTTTAATCCCCATATAGATTAATGAACCAGAACCACCTTAAGATGGAGTAGATTGATTCAAAAACATGATAGGTTCCCCATAATCCAAAACCAGTGAAACCATCTAGATGGATCTAAATAGGAATTTCATATGAGTTCAGGTGTTCCATGTTTATTGAATATTACCAATGCGCCACATGTTTTTGTAGATGAAGTTGGTCAGATTGAGTGACTAGATCAACCACCTCCATTCTTCCCATGCTTTTCAAATGTCCCTTTCCTCTATGATATTATTTGAGCACAATGACCCACTGTTGAAACTTCTCTAGGGAAACCGTATTTTCCAGCTCAATCAATCTCCACCACCAGAGATTAATTAATCACATAAAAATAATATTTTTCAAAAATAATAATTACTGAGAATGAATATTCAAACATAATTTAATTTTAAATTATTAATCCTATAACATCATGTTAGAAAACTCCTCATATTTGAAATATACCATTTATAAAAAATGGTTGTCAAATTCCCAAATAATTTCATATCCCTGATGGAGTTCTAGAAACACTTATGTCTGGGATAGAGATTTTTTATTTGTAATACCCCGACCCCAGTTACCTAGAGTCGGTTATTTATTACATATCATTGGCAATATAAAAGGAATCATATCCCCAAATATAGATCATTTTAGTATCCATAGAAGTAATACATACATACCTAAGTTTTAAATTACAACATGAAATAAAAAAAACAAAATTATATATCCTTTTAACACAATCATCTCCCTTAGACTATTTATACGGGTGAGTCATAATGTACTTCTCCGCTTCCTGTAAAAAATAAAACATAGAAAGGGGTAAGCTCAGGTGCTCAGTAAGGATAACAATATAGTGGAAAAATTCATAAATAACAATAAACATTTCAGTAAATTTATAAGACTAAAACACAAGATGTTTAAACATAAACATGAGCATATTATGGTAAGATAAATCTAATAATGCCATTTACTTAGTCACATGGATATTCTACTTGTCGAATAATCACTAGTAATATCAATATCCATTTTCATATTGATGGAATGGATAATGTTGAGCATAATAACCACATAGTCAAGGCCTCGTGCCAAGACTACAAATAATATTTTGTCAAGGCCTTATGCTAAGACACTATTTTGTCTCATGAGACCTACTGATCTATCTAGGAGCTATAGAGGGCTCCACCCATCACCTACTATGTCTAATGAATTTCTCATATGAAAATATTGAAACATAACATAATCATTTGTATTCAAACAAGAAAACGAAATGTTAATACTTTAACCATAAACCATGAATTGTATAAAAATAACACATCCATAATCAAACATATCAAAAATAATTCAATACAATATAGAAGATTCTATCATAATAATTCAACTTCAAACAAGTGTAAATCCATCAAAAGATGTTGACATAGATTAAATCAAAACTGTTTGAGTGAAATATATATTTCTATTTTTAAATCTTTTAAATGTAATGTAATTATAAAAGAAATAATTTATTTTAAATAAATTATCATAATATTTTAAGGTAAGCTTCAAATTTGTTATAACAGAAGAAAATAGCCTCACCAGCCATATATGTTAAAAAACACTCTTTCCTTAATTTTGTCAAAAAAGGTTATAAAGTACCTTGTTTGGAAAATAATGGAAAGATTACTTTATAAATTTTTTATAAAAATTCAAACAATATTATAAATGAATTTAACCCATAGTCAATGAAATAGTCAAAATGTTTTAAATACATTTTTAAGAAACACAGATGTGACTGATAAATAGGTCGTAGTAGATACCCACGTATAAATAACTTCAGATAATGATGAGATTGTAGAATTAACCCTTATCTTGTACTTTGCTTTTATGGAGTGTACTTTAATCTCATGTATAATAAATAAATCATTTTTATTAAATTATTCAATAACCACATATATAAATATGATATCATATATGATCTACTAATATTACATTATTAATAATATTTCAGTACTATCATCGTGTTAGGTGTTAACTGATTCATTTTACTTTATATGTTTGGTTATATTAGTCATGTTTTCTATAGATAGGATGTATTTTATTCATATCCATAATGATATTAAATTCTTAAAAATAATTAATCAAAAAATGAAAATTATTATTGAATGGTCATGATGGGGAATGAATTTCATCACGTACATGGAGATGGTAATCCATACGTACGCATGAGAGAATGTATCATTATATTGATGGTGAAATCATATTTAATTGGATGGAATATCGTATATACCAAATTCCTAACATATTATATTTATTATTAACATCTTTTATACTCATTATTATATGCATCCAAATAATGAAGTGTTTGAATAACAAACCACACCATGATGTAGAGATGGTAAGCCGTATGAACGCACATATAGTGAATTGTAGGATGGATAAAATAATTAATATGTTTGTATAATATTCATAATAACATAAAAGTATGTATAAGGTACTATATTTTTTATTTTGGTATATAAATATCAAAGAAATAGGAAGTGGAAGAAGAAAAGAACATTGAAAGAGGTGGTGAAATTATTACCTCTTCTTTGGGTGTTTCCTTTTGAGTTGATCAAAAGGGCTCCATATATTGGATTTATGATCAAATAATGGCTTCTATGTCTATTTGAGTGTAGTTGGGAAGATATTTGAGCAAGGAATTACCGATTCATATGGCTTTGGAGGTGTGATTTTGAGAGAAGGGGTAGTACCCTTTTATAAGAGAGGTGAGGATCATTTTAGAAAAAGATTGAGATATTATTTTACTATACAATCATATTCGGTTTATAAAGGATCAAAAATGATTTATTTTGAGGATAAGGTGGGAATGGGTTGAAAACCTCCAAACCAATAGGTTTTAAACATGATTTGGGCACCATATTAACCAGATTATTTTGATTTTACTCTTAGTTAAATAGTTTAACTTTTACCTTGTATTATTGTATTATTATAATAAATGGTAATTAAACATAATAAAAAAATCCAAGAAGACCCAAGTGGTTTATTAGTAACATATATAACTTTATCTATGTCCTTTGGCAGAGCATTATATTTTTAGGAATATTATATCAATTATTAATATAGTATTTATTTTAAATATCATTTATGTCAATTTTGACACTATTTGGTATTTTGATGTTGTGAAGGTCATAAAATGTTTATCACTTCAAATAAAACTTTCTCAATCAACCCTATCATGACATATTAACCTATAAATTTAGTGTCATTCATCAGAAGTTTAAATTTACATTTATTTGGAAATTTATTATATCAATTCTTTTAATCATTAATTAATATGGTAATTACTGGATCATCATTGTATCATAATTAAATTTAATTATATAATCTATAACAATTATAAATAAAATACCATTATTTAGGAAATAGTTTTATATTTATAATGAAAATTTTAGTTGAATTTATGCTATGTATAACCCTATATTAAATGTTGTTTAGTTATTAATCTTTGAATAGAACACTTTTAACTATTCTTTAAATAAAATAATAATAAACATCATAAACTAATCCAAGTGAACCAGAAGAATCATATTTTGTTCCTAAGGTTTATTTCAGTCGAAATACACTTTTCCAAAATAATTATGAAATGTGTTAGAGTTATTATAATATCCTTTTTACCTTTAACTACCCTATTTACTTTTAACCGTGTTAAATAAATGTCAATGTTACTATTCACCAAAATTGTTTTCATCGTATTGAACCACATTTTACTTACTGATATAAATTGTTTCTCTTATATTTTTAAAATTCAACTCATAGAAGTGAAAAAATTATATTTTATGCAAATTTGTAAATGTGCCTAGAAGGTGAGTAAATGGCGGTAAAAATTTCAATAAAATTATATACATCTAATATTATTTTAAAATGAATCCAATGAATTATATTGAACCTATATTGGAATATGTATCTATTTTGACGTAAAATAAATTTCAATAAAACAAATAATTATTTAAATAAAATGTTCTTTTTAAATAATAACACAACGTTTGTCACTTTTCATCAAAAATTGAATGTTTTTAGAAAAATACAATAAATTCACCCTAATCTAATTATTATATTTTGAAACCAAAAATAATGTCAATTGTGAAAAATAAAATTTATAAAATTTCAAAATGTGGGTATTACTATTCATAATGACTTGTTTGAATTATCGTGGTATTCTAAAACGCCATGTTGTGTACATCGCAAGCTGTTGCATAATTCGATGGGAAATGTACTGTAAAAGCATGGGTTGTTAAATTATCCTCTCCTAAAATTTAATTTTTCCTCAAAATTTCTAGAATATTACTGCATAAAAATATTTAGGTGGTTCTTCATCAAATGTTCCTTGGGTTCCCCTGTTACCTCATCCATCTTATGATTTCTCTATAGAACATTTAACAGATGAGTAATCCCATTTCTCAAGACTTGTTCTCTTGTAATAAGAATCCTGAATAGATCTTCATAATAAGACATATCATGTTCGAGTTTAATTTACTCATAGGTGAGTACTTGCGTTGGGTCTGACATGTATTTTCTCAATAGTGATACGTGGAAAAAATCATGAATTTGGAGAGACTTGGCTGTATTGCCAAACGATAAGCTAAAACTCCAATTTGTTCTAGAATTTGGAAGGGTCTGATGTACCTGGGACTTAATTTACCCTTCTTACGAAAACGTATAACACCCTTACATGTAGATACATTCAAGAAAACTTGATCTCATACTTGAATTTCGAACTCCTTCCTTTGGATATCAGCATAGCTGGTTCCACTACATTGAGATGCATTGATGTGGGTTTGAATAACATTCACCTTTTCAGTTGTTTCCTCAACATGATCAAGGTTTATGAGTTTTCATTCCCCAACATCATCAAAATAGGTTGGTGTGCGACATATCTTTTTATGTAACTCTTTAGGTGGTGACATATAAATACTTGAATGGAAGCTATTGTTATAGTAAAATTCTACTAGAGGTAAATATTGATTCAACATACCTTGAACATCATGTGAGTAAGATCTCAACATGTCTTATAAGGTTTGAATAATTAGTTCTTATTTTCTATCAGTTTCAGGGTGGTAGGAAGTGGTTAAATGATGTTCAGTATCTAAGGCCTTATAAAGACATTTCAAGAATCATGATGTAAAAAGGGGATCAAAATTTGAGACAATCGATAGAATTACCCCCTGATGGCTTGCAACATCATTAATATATAGTCTTTCTAAATGTTCAAGTGTTATATCGTCTTTTATTGAACATAAATGTGTTTTCTTGGTAAGATGATCAACATTTACCCATATTACATCATTCCTTCTACGAGTATTTGGTAACCCCATGATAAATTCAATCGTAATATCATCCCACTTTCACTCTGGTATTAGATGTGGTTGCATGACTCCTCTAGGATGTTGTCTGCCTACCTTCACCTGTTGACAAACCCGACATCTTGACACATAATCAGCAATATCCTTCTTCATTTTTTACCACGCAAAATGATCCTTCAAATCTCTATACATCTTAGTTATAACATGGTTTAAAGAGAAATTAGATCTATGGGAATCATTCAGAAATTCTCTTTCTAGATCATGTACATCAGCATCACAATGTCTTTTCCCAATTTTCAAAGTCCCATCTTTATATACTATGTCGATCAATTTCCCATTGTTCATAGCATTAATTTTCTTGTGAAACTCCTCATCAATAGTCTCAGATCTTTTTATCCTTTTTAATAAATATGGTTTAGCAACCATTTGAAATTGTATTTATGTTTCAACTTTCATGATTATTCCCATATACATCTTTACTAGATCAATGAACATTTTTTCTCTTTTAACTCTCATCTATTTCAAAAATCCATGATACATTCTTCTCAAATCATCTACCACCTTATTTTTCTTCCCCAGGTGGTAGTTTATAATGCAATCATAATCCATGAGTAGTTCGAGCCATCTCCTTTTCCTCATATTGATATATTTTTGTGAGATAATATAATTCAAACTCTTGTGAATGTTATATATTTCACATTTATCACCATAGAGATAGTGTCTCTATATCTTCAATGAAAATATTATAGATGCACCATCAATATCATGAGTGGGATAGTTTTTCTAATGAATTTTTAGCTATAGTGATGCATAAGATATAACCCAATCATTATGGATAAGGACACAACCAATTCCTTTCATTGAAGTATCAATATAAATAACAAACCCATTATTCCCTGATGGTATATTCAAAATAGGATAATTGAATAATCTTATATTTAGCTCTTCAAAACATTATTCACACACTATTTTCCAAAAAAATTTATCCCCTTTATGGGTGATATTGGTTAATGGGTTAGGCAATCGAGAAAAATTATAGATGAAACGAAGATAATAACCCAATAAACCAATAAAACTACATACCTCAATTATACTTGTCAATGTTGTCCTTTATTTTATTGATTTTGTATAAGAAGGATCAACATATATTTTATCCTTAGAGACAATATTTCCAAGAAAATAAATTTTTTAAGTCAAAATTCACACTTACTAAACATCCCATATAATATATTTCTTATGAGGGTTTTCAGAATTGTGGGCAAGTGATTTTTGATGATCTTCATAGTTTTTGGACTAAACAAAGATATCATAAATAAATACCACTACAAAAACATAAGGATATTTCTAGAAAAGTATTTTAATTAGATCCATGAAAAAATAGGGAGAATTAGTCAATCAAAAAAGAATTACTGTAAACTAGTAATGCCTGTACCTAGTTCAAATTTCTATTTTCGGAATGTCATCCTTCTTCACACACAATTGATAATATCCATATTGAAGGTAAATATTTGAAAAATATTGAGCTCCATGATGTTTATCAAATAAATCCTCAATTTAAGGTAGAGGATACTTGTTCTATATTGATATATCATTGATCTCTCTATAGTCAATGAACAACAACATAGATCCATATTTCTTCTTAAAAAAGATCAAGGGCTCCCCATGGAGAAACACTAGAGAGAATAAATCCATTATTACTCAATTATTCAAGTTGTTTCTTTAGTTCCACTAATTCCGTGGTGGCCATTAAATAAGGGTCCATCGATATAGGACTTGAACCAGGAATTAAATAAATGTAAAACTCAATTTCTTGTTCTGGAGGATGTCCATGTAAATCCTCTGGAAAACATCATCATATCCTTGTATAATAGGTATATCCTCTATTCAAACGTTCTTTCCCTATCCCATAGTTATTTTAATCTCTTCCTCCCCAATAATTGAATTTAGTAGAGACACTGGGGGGTGGATCATGATAAGAATAAGGTGGCGACGTTTATGTTCTAAAGATAAGGTACTCATTATCATCATCGAAAATTGAAACCATTTTTTTCTTATAATAAATTTTCACATCATGGTATGAAATCCAATAGATACCAAGGATTACATCAAATTCAATCATGGGTTTGATGATTAGATCAGTAGATAAATAACATTTAAATGAACTAATGGGGAATGATTCAGAAATAATTATTTCAATGATACATCCTTTAGGAGTTTTGACTGAAAAATTATTTGTTAAATCAAATTGAAAATATCTAATTTTCATAGAAAACTGGGAAGATATGAAACAATGCAACGATCCAGAATCAAATAATTCATTGGATAAAATTTAGGAGACCATTAAATTACATGCCGCCACTTCTTTTGGAGATTCAACCTCAATAGTAGTGATCTCATAAGCTTGGACATTCTCCCTTACCCTTTTCTGAGGTAAGATTACTTAGAAATTAGGACACTAATTTTCATAATTCCCCATTTCTCAACTATTGTAGCATTGAACATTGATAACCTCTATATTTACCTTGAAATAACAAGCCTGGTGGCCTTTTTCAACACACTTATAATAGACTCCCATTCCATTTAGGAAAGCACTAGGGTGTTTCTTCCCACATTTATCGCATGATGGGTATTAAAATTTTCCCTTCTTCCCCTTATTTTCATTTCTAGAGTGTCCAGCTGATATCTTTTTCTCTTACTTTTCTTTAATGTCGTAAGACTGAGATAATTCCATTTTTTTCATGATAGAAAATGAGAAAATATATTCGTATGATGAGAAGGACCGTGATACTAATGCTGGATGAAAAAATTGCTTTATCCAATAAAATAATTGATAATTCTCACTCCATGGGTAATGTATATAATATGCTGCATGCCTTTGTTACCTAGTAATGTTATCCTCATACATTGTGACATTATCATCCTCCTTTTGCATCAGACTTGGAAATTATATTTCCATATCCACTTGATGTTCATGAGAAATGTATTTTTTTTATGAAAAGCTCTTAAAACTCCCTATATTCCATATTTGATACTTTTTCATATTCCTTTGTGTTATGAATTACTGACCACTATTGATCTGTATCTGCTTTGAGACAATAAGCTGCCTTGATAACTTTTTCTCTTTTGCTACTCCTTAATGAATGAAATATTTTCTCTAAGGAACATATCCATTTTTCAAGTAAAAAATGGATTTGTAGTCCTATTTAATATTGGTGGTTGTTTCCTCCGGAAGTGTTATAACATCGATCCTCCATGTTGTTGATCTGGGTGCTCCATAAAAGTAAGGTTATTTTTCATAACCTAAGTGAGTTGTCCCAGTATGGTGATAAGCTGATTAGCACCAATTACATCAGTAGAACCACTATTATTATCTTAAGTAATAGGAAAATTTCTACAAGGATTACATGAATTGATACAGTTTACATTCCTTCCACTAGGCACCATTTCTAAACAATGTAATACCCTAGATTATTTTATGCATCACAATAAATAATTCCAATCCTGTAAAACACTAATATAAAGTGAAAAGTTTATGGATATAATCCATAATCATAAAAATGTTTTCATTGAGGAGGTGTAGACACATAAATCCTTCCTAATTGTTTTTAATGAAAATGTAAATTATCCTAAGCTTATCCCCGAGGAGTGTCATATCCATGAGTGAAACAAGACCTATTTTCGTGTACCGAGATAAATCCGGTCAAGCTTGAATCTCCGTGTCAGTGTTTTCAATCCTATGTACATCTGTTTTTGGGACATATTTACCTGCTAATATCTAGAAAGGGATGTATTGCTTGGAAAACTCAAAAAATAATTACATTTCCAAAATTCAAGGATGTTATTCTATAATAATACCCAAATTTATTCTTAGGGAAATGTTATCTAGTCAGTGTTTTTTTAAATCAATCTTCCAAGGTTTGTACTAAACATCCTCTTATACCAACTGTAATACCCAAAACCCATTTAACTAGATTCAAAAGAATAATTAGTTTAGTATCCGTGGAATTACTAAATACATAAAAAAGATTTACATTAAATCAGGAAATAAAAAAACAACACTATGTCTCCTTTTAACAAAATCATCTTCATTAGAATAACCTTGCAGGATAGTCATAATATTCTTCTTTTCATCAAATGAAAAATAAAACATAGAATGGGGTGAGTTTAGGTGCTCAGTAATGACAACAATATAGAGGACACTTTCATAAATAAGCATTATTAATTTAGGCAATGTATAAGAATAAAACAAAATCCAGTTAAACATAAACCTTAGCATTATATGGAAAGTAAAATCAAATAATTCCATTTAATTATTCACATTCATATTCTACTAGTCGAATAATCACATTAATATCACTAGACAATTTAACAATGATTGAATGTTTAATGCTGACCATCTTAACCACATAGTCAAGCCCTTATTCCAAGACTAAAAATAATATTATGTAAATGAATTCTGCCAAGACACTAGTTTGTTTTATTAGACATACTGATGCATCATGGAGCTATAGCGGGCTCTACATGTCACTTACTATGTCCAATGAATTCCTCAAATGAAAATATTGAAACATAACATTAATATTTATATTAAAAATAGAATATTAAATGTTAATACACAAAAATAGACCATGAATGGTATAAAAATTACATATACACAATCAAATATATCAAAAGACCATTAATATATTATTGAAGATTGTATCATAATTACTCAACTTCGAATAAGTGTAAAATTCATCTAAGGATGCTGACATATATGAAGTAAAAACTCTTTGAGAAAAATATATCTTTCTATTTTGAAATTATTTAAAATTCATGTAATTATAAATGAAAAAAATTATTTTTAAAGTATTCTTATAATCCTTAAAGGGATGATTCAAAGGTGTTATAATGGATGAAAAAATCCACACCCGTCGTATAGGTTAAAAAACATTATTCATTAATTTTTTCAAAATGGTCGTAGAGGACCTTGATTGGAAAACGACGGATGGATTATTTTATAAACCATATATAAAATTTCAAAAAGGGTATAAATAAAATTTTCCCATAATCTAGGAAATAGTAAAAATGTTTTGAAAAACATTTTTGAGAAACATCGATGTGGATGATAAAGAGGTCCCAGTAGATACCCATGTATAAACAACCTTGGATAATGAAGAGATTGCAGAAATAACCCTTACCTTGTACTTTTACTTGACCGAGGGTACATTAATATCTTGTATAATAGTTAAATAATTTTTATTAAATTATATAAGAACCACATTCATAAAAAATACATAATATATGATCTTCTAATATTTTTTTGTTAATAATATTTCAGTAGTATCATCGTTGCGGGTGTTAACTGATTTGTTTTCCTTTATATTCATGGTAACATAAGCCAGGTTTATTATGGATACGATTTATTGGATTCAAATCCATAATTATAATAAGTTCAAAAACATGATTTTTAATCATAAAATGAAAATTATTCTTGAATGGTTACGACGGGTAATGAATTTCATCGCGTTTGTGGAGACGGTAATCTATATCTACACACAAGCGATAATATCATTATATTGATGGTAAAATAATATGTAATTGGATGGTATATCATATATAAAGAATAATTAATATGTTATATTAATTATTTACATAATTTATAATCATTATTATTCCCATCCAAATAATGAAGTGTTTGAGTAACAAACTACACCACAATGTGGAGATGGTAAGCTGTACGTACACATGTATGGTAACATTCCATTCACAATATGGATATAATAATTAATACAGATGAAAAATATTTATAATAACATAGAATTATGTATAAGGTACTGGAGTTATTATTTTGGTATGGAAATAACTACAAAAGTGGAAGTTGAAGAATAGAAGAACATTGAAAGAGTTTTTGAAATTATTACCTCTTATTCAGGTGTTTTGAGTTGATCAAAAGAGATCTTTAGGATAAATTTCATTGGGAATTAAGGCCTCTAAGTCGAATTAAGGGTAGATGGGATGCTATTTGAGTCGGTCTTGGCTGAGCCTAATGGATTTGGAGGTGTGATTTTGATAGAAGGGGAAGTACCCTTTTATAAGAGTGGCGAGGGTCACTTTAGGAAAATTTTGAAATATTATTTGGTTATACAATCATATTCAATTTATTGTTGTTTCAAAATGTGTTATTTCTAGAATAATATCGGTATGTGTCGGAAAACACTAAACCAATAAGTTTTAGATAGGTCTAGGGCACTATATTAACCTTATCTTTTATATTTGACTCTTAGTTAAATATTTTAACTTTTACCTTGTATTCTTGTATTATTATAATAAAGGGATAATAATATCACTACAAAAATCCAAGAATAACCTATGTGGTTAGTTTTTAATATATAAATCCTTGTATAAGTATTTTGGCCAAACCTTTTATTCTTATGAATATTACATCAATTAATATTATATTATTTGTTTTAGAAACTCATTTATGTCAATTTTGAAAATATTTGGTATTTTTTATTGTGAAAGTAATAAAAACATTATAACTTAGATTAAAATTTATTTAATCAACACTAAAATTTCATATTATCCTCTAAAATTAGTTTAATTCATCATAAGTCTCAATTTAAAGTTATTTGGATAATTTTCAGATGAATTAATTTAATCATTAATCAATAAGGTAATTACAGAATCATTATTGTATCTTAAATAAAATTAATTATATAATGTCTAAAATTATAAATAAAAAACCATTATGTAGGATATCTTTTTATATTTCTAACAAATATTTATAGTTGATTTTATCTTCGGTATAACTCTATATTAAAAATAGTTTATTTAGTAAACACTGAATTTTACACTTTTTAATCTTCTTTAAATAAAATAATAATAAATTTACCCGTCTAATTCAAGTGGAGAAAAAGGATAATATTTTATTCCTAAGATTTCTTTTGGTCTAAAAAAACTTTTACAATAGAATTACAAAATGTGTTAGGTTAATTATAATATCATTTTTACCTTTAATTACCCAATTTACGTTTAACTGTGGTAAATAAATGTTATAAGAAATTATTCACCAAAAATTATTTTCATCTTATTGAACCAAATATTACATAATTATATCAACAATGCCTCTTTTATTTTTTAAATTCATCTCATAGAAGAGATAAAATTACATTTTATGAATCTTTAAAAATGCGCCTAGAAAGTGGGTAAAAGACGGTACAAAGTTCAGTAAAAATTTATACATATAATATTATTATAAAATGACTCCAATGAATTATATTGAACTTATATAGGAATTATGTAACTATTTTGACTTAAAATAAATTTAATTAAAATAATGAATAATTTAAATAAAAAGTCTGTTTTAAACAACAACGGTGTATTTTTCACTCTTCATAAAAAATTGAAAGTTTCCAGAAAAATACAAAAACTTCACCCTAAGCTAATTTTTATAATTTGAACCCCAAAATGAAGTCCATTTTGAAAAATGAAATTTATAAAATTTCAAAAAATTGATATTATAATTCATAATGGATAGTTTGAGTTTTCGTGGGGTGATAAAACTCTATGTTGCGTATTACACAAGCTATTAAAATATTCAAATAGAAACATACTGTTGAATCTTGGGGTGTTATAATATTAGGGAAATAAAATAAATTGAAAACAATAACGAAATAATTGCACCATGTTTTCTCTTTCTTTCAATCCTAAACCACTAAGTTACACCTTATACGAATGAAGCCTTCAAACATGAATGAGGCACATTCAACTCGAATGGTTTTAGAGTCTCCAAGAAAACTAAATAACCTATAAATATATTACACAAATTCATTTGTTTCCTAGAGGCTCGTTCTACACCTAATGGTTTGTTCATTATTACTGATGAAATCCAGAGATTTATCCTTTTTATGTACTAGTTATGTTTCTTAAGCCCAATCGGGAGTCGATCCCACCTCCTAGTCCAAGGATCAGATAGCTTGAGCAATTGCTTCTGCTAATCATTAATAAATAGGTGAGGGATAATTCTCTCCTGTTACATCCCATGATGGTAGAGTCATATAAATATAGGTATGATGATACAATAGTTAAGAAGAAAAAATAAATAATAAACAAAAAATTCTTAAATTATTCATCAATAACTTTATTTAAACATCCATATAAATTAAAATAAAACCGTAAACATAATTAAAAAATATTAATCCTCTCCACCCGAGATCAGTTCCTGTAATTATTATATAGGTGTCACACTTAGAGTAGTAGTTAAACCAAATATGGAACATCCCATGGTGACCCAAGCTCTTTTACAAGGTGTGTTGACCAAACACCCCAATCATAACCAGAACCTAAAGCTCTAATAATCGTAGATTCTATATATCCAAACTCACTCAAATAACGTGACCCAAATAAAGAAAAAACCCTACTCTAATACCATTTTTAATTTATTGTCCCCGTCTTCCATCCAACCTAATACCGATCCCAGCACATGGCATTTCCTAAAGTGAATTATGGATCCCAATAGGCTATCAACTAGTTCTGAATCCCTCAGCGAACTCCATTAGTAATAGTTTATCTTAAAAAAATTAACCAATAACAAATGGTAATCACATAAAATAAGTCCAATATAAAGGAAATGTGACAATAAGAAGGGGAATAATGATAATAAATTTAGTTCTATATTTAAAAAGTAAAACTAATTTATAATATATCAAAAATGAATAGGGGGTCACTATATAGAAAATAAATCATTGTTGCATGTATGTAAAAACCACATTCCACCACCACCATCACCAGACCAAAAAAGAAAACAAAATAAAAAAGATCCAAAACTTCCAACACAAAATACCATACAATTACAGTAGTTAGATAGATCAATATGTACATAAACTAGTGGGTGTACATCACGTGTGAGGTGAATGTACCAGTAGGATACCATAAAAATAACTCAAAAAATGACAGTAAATTAGAAAATAATATTCAATATAATAAAAGGAATTTATTTTAAAAACATTAATATAAAAAAGGATTTTTTTTAAATAAAATATATGTAATTGAATGTAATTATAAATGGTTCAATACCATACCATTTCACCATGAGAGACTCCCTTAGTATCTAGGTTTTTTGGGACCTAGGATATTTGTACCTTGGTGATAAAACTATATATAATGTTATAATTCATGACCTTCACTATAGGACACAACCAATGTTTTAATGGTCCCCGTGTTAAGATCATTTCATTAGTTATTGTGTTAGTTGAAACATTATAGAGTGTCTTGGTCATTTCCTAGCAGACCCAAATGGTATTCTGGTCCATAAAAACCCAGCTAAATTTTTCGGGTTCCTAATTTCTCTATTCCAAATTTAATAACAAGTGAAGTCCCCCATTCTATAAAATTATAATTTCAACTGTTGAAACCACTCATAAAAAACAAACATTTCAATTTTCATTTCAACATTCAACCAAAAATATCATATGGATACCCATGGAAACATCCTTTAAAACCACCCACAAAATTTATAAAACCCAATTTTAAACTAAAAAATTTATAGTAAAATAACTAATTATTATCTTGGAAGGGAACAACACACTTCTTTCTTGAAATCACTGTAACCCAATTAGAAATTGTAAGCCACACCAAGGGTTGATCCTAAAGAAGAAAAACAACACAAAATAAAAACAATATTTATCCTTAAAAATGATATCGAACCCAACATAGGTCAATATAAATGCAGGAGAACAGACTACTTAATAAATAAGAGAGAAGATACCAGGAAGAGGGTCGAAGAGAAGAGAGGATAGACTTACTCAATGATTTATTGAAAAATCCATTCCAAAATCACAAAATAATTGAAGATAAATAGATTAGAGGATAGAGAGGTGTTACTAGGTTAGAGGGTGTCAATTGGGGTAATAATGAGGGGTTGTTGTATTAAAATTAGAATGGGAAATGTTGGAACTACCAAAATTTTAAATATATAACAGGCCATAGGGTTTGATCATATGATTTTATAAACCTTGATCCTAATGTGACAAAACTATTTCGAAGAGGAGAATGCAGTTACTTGGTCTTCTCCGGAGAATTCATAAATATGAATAAGTACATGCGGTCAGGACATCTCTACTACCCTCATCACATGATTTTCACTAATCTGGTGCACAATTTTGACTAACCCTGTGCCGACCATACTCATCCTCTTGTTTTTCATAAATACTACCATTTATCTTGATAACTCCAAAGATATACCTAGAATAAATGTATCACTGAAAATATAAGAGATAATATCTTAAAATTAAACCATGATTGTAACATGTATTCTTATCTATATTGAGAAATATGTAAGATATACATAGATTATAAGAGTTTGAAATTTATGTTTTCATATAAGGAGAACTACATCAGGAAAATGTGATGGATATAGTTACTCATGGATTATAATTACTCAATACAACACCACCTAGGGAAATAAAATAATGAAAATGATGAATAAATCATGAAATATCGATATTTTTTTATGAAAATAATGATTTATAGATATCTTATGTTCATTGATTTAGATAATGTGGATATATTAATTATTAAGAAAGGGGAAACATCAATCCTTTTTCAAATTATTCCAAAACCATTATTATTGGAAAAAATAAATAATTTACAGTCTAATAATGATAATTTGCAATGAAACATTAAAGCATTGATTGGTGATGTAGTAGGGGTTTGGCATAGTGGTAAGCACCCCTTAATCCTACATGAAAAATGGGGGTTCAAAACCCATCGGGATTAGGTACTGTAGTAGTATTACAGTGCACTGTAGCAGTGGCGGCACTATAGCAACAGCGGTTACTATAGCAGTGTCAAACCACTATAGCGGCAGCAGAGTACTATAGCAGTGGAAGGTACTGTGTTGTACTGTAGCAGTGCGGGTACAGTAGTGGTACTATTCAGAAAATGGGATTTGTGCCAAAAAAATAGGTCCTATGAGGAATGTAATGGGCTAAATGCCCATCGGGCCATCAGGCAATGTAATGGGACTCCATCTAACAAGTTAAATAGGTCTTTTCTTTGATTTAATAATAAATGTGGCTTCAGACCCAACCATTAAAAAAAGATTTGATAGTTGCTAAATTAGAAAAATTATTATAAGAATATAGAGTTATGAAACTCAGAATGAGTCTTTGTGTTATATATATACTTGATATAAATGAAATATTATTCTATAATGTTTATTGTTAAAATTTATCAATATAGCATGGTATCCCCAAGATGAATATGTATTTTAAAGAATATTTTTTGTGGGGTAATATGAAGTTGGAAATAACTGATTATGTACCATGATGCTTTGTTTTCCAAGAGGTGAAGGGTGAGATAAAACATCCTATACAAGTCATGACACCTATAACTATTCCAATATAAAAAAGGAATGACATTTCTATAGTATTTTTAATATATTATCAAATACATGTAAAAATAATGTTGCAATATGAATTATTTTTATCACATTTCAGTATATGAAAATTTCCATTCTATAAGAGATGATTGACCTTCTGAAAACCTTGCATAAATCTATATTTATAAATATGTATGTCTTCATGATTCTACTCTTTCAAATGTTTCTTATCATATTCCATGATTCA
This sequence comes from Viscum album, assembly GCA_963277665.1. Lineage (NCBI taxonomy): Eukaryota > Viridiplantae > Streptophyta > Magnoliopsida > Santalales > Viscaceae > Viscum > Viscum album. The sequence continues at coordinate 1,855,211,568 of OY728157.1, forward strand.
CATAAATGTTTATGAAAATTATTCATAAAAATCATGTTACCAATCATTATTTACGAATCACTTATCATCCTCAAATTGATGGATGGTCCCAAATGACTATTCAAACATTAGAATACATGTTTATATTGTGATCACTTGACTTTCAAGTTATATGTGATTAATATTTTCCAATATTTTGATTTTGACTATAATAATAGATTTCATTCATGTATTTAAATGGATCCTTATGAAGCATTACATTGGATGATATTTCATACATCAAATATTTCGGATGAAGTTAGGGAAATGAAGATTATAGACATAAAACATGTTGGGGAGAAAAATAGTGAAAAATATTCAAACACATATTAAAGGAGGCCAAAGTAGTAAAAAGATTTATTCTAGTATCATAAGGAATGATTTTCTATTTTACATGGGTGATGAAATTTTCCTAAATCTATCTCAATACATTGGTTTTATGTGGTTCAATAAGAAGGGGAAACTATACAATAGGTACATCAAATCCTTTTAAATTATATAATAATAATAGTTATTAGATACCATTTTGTAATTCCACTGATCCTCTCTAGAGTACATGATCTGTTCCATGTCTGATTGTCAAGGAATGATATTATATATAGAACACATTTTCTCACAACTAAATAAATTGAATTGGAAACCGACCTATCTTGTTTTGAAGAGACTATCCAAATTATTGACACTAGAAAAATAGTTTTGAAAACTATAAATAATCGGGAAGTAAATGTTTTTATGATAAATCATAAAATAGATAAATCAATAGGGAAACCAGAAAATGTTATGAAGAATAACCACTCCCATATTCTTAAAATTTAATATGAATGAAAATTTTGAGGATGAAAATTTTAAAAGATGGAAGAATGTGACACCTGAGCTCCAATTATAATAAGCTAACATTCTATATTAATAAAAAAATAACACAATACACATTTTAAATTTCCATTAAAAAAACCCTTATTTCATAGGTTGGATAGTGGGTTTGCATTTACTATCTCAAATAATCCTAGAATGATGATTTCCAAATTTCGTTAAGAAATAATCTTTTATGAATAAATAAAAATTTACTATTTATTAATTCCTTATTTTCATTTATAATTTTTTATAATATTTATAATAAACATTATATTTATTATCCATTTTAAGGAAATCAATATAATATCATTTGGATGTAAAATGATATTTTTTTTCAAAAATCTATTTTTTAATGAAAAATTACATTATATTTTAATTAATTAAAATAAAACATAAAAATGAATAAATGAATGGAAATTTATATATTATATATCATTTCTTTTTTAAATATATATTATTATTATCACTAGTCACGTATTTAATATAAGATAATCTTACACTTGAAAACGTATTTCATGAAAATCATTTTCCATCATGTTTAGTGGGTCTATAATATATTAAATTTTACCAATTTTAAAAATTAAATTTGATCAAATAAATTTTATAATTGGAAAAAGCATAATTAATATTATTTTTTACGTTATTCTAATATATTATTCATTATAAATAGTAACTGTGGTAAATTACTGTCACATTGGTAAGGGTAAATCAGGTAAAACTCAATTAAAACTACATGTTAATGCGTTAAAATTTCTCTAACATGTGACATTATCCTTTAGAACGACATGTATTTAAATAAAGCTGTTATTAAGGATTTATTAATTTTATTTTAAATCATAATTTTTAATTTGGGATCCTAGAATAGACTTTTGTGATAGTTACAATACAATTTATTCAATTATTATCTATTTTGAAGTCCATTCATTTAATAACATTTTATGAATATGATATCTGATTTTGTATTTATATAAATGTATAAAAATCGGGATGATATTTATTATTTTACAAAAAAATTTCGAAACACATTTATTACATTATTTCAATGCTATATGTATCTTATTCTTAAATAAGGTATTTGTATAAAAATTGTTTTCATGCACTCTGTGTTATTATATTCAAGGAAATTTCATGAAACTATAGATTTTAAATATTTTAAAATGGTTTAAAAATTTTATATTATCATTTTAAAAATATATTAGTATTCACATTTTGTTTTCTTACATAATTAATTTATCATGGTAAATATATCAATTTTCACAGTTAATGATAAAATGAGTTTAAAGTCATTTAAATAGAATAGAATGCTTAAAATATATCCAGAACATTTTTAAACGCCATTAGTTTATTTTATTTTTAAATTAAAAAAATAAAGTATTTTTTTAATATTTTTTTGTGCCACATGAATTGGTTAATATATATATATATATTTTATGTAATCTTTTATGAAATTCCAAGTGTGTCTTTTCCCACCACTATAAAAGGGTACTAACTTTGTTCTATTATAAACCATCAATGATCCATATATCATATCCAATAACTACCATAATAAATTACTAGGTTTTATTCCCATTTCATATTGCTTATGTTTTTCAAATTGACCATCCTTTCAAGGATAAAGGCGTAAGAGAAAAGCGGTTTCTAAGAGAATGTAATCTTCTTTAATCGAGACTATATTTTTTTACATATATTTTTTACCACCGTATAATATGTTCTTAAAATTAAAATAAAATAAACTAATTATTTCAAATATACTAATTTTTTGTTATTTTTATTTCAATATATATTCCCACCTACGTATCTATCAAATGGAAAACAAAACCATCTCATGTGAGTACATCAAAGTTCTGCCTCACAAACCGATGGGGTTTTTCCATCACCAAATAAAATGGATATTCATATTTATAGAGAAAATTAAAAAAATATGATATATATGACACAATACTTATTTTATAACTATAATATATCATCTAATTATTTACCCATTCAATCAATATAAAATGATATCATCTCTCATGCTTACACACAACCTATTGTATCTAAAAAAAGATGTAATTTATATTTCGAGTACAAAATTCAATAATGATTATAAAACATATATTATTAATAAATGATGTATTTTTAAAATTATTTTAATTATATATATGATGGAACTGTATCTTATGCACAGAAACCATAACATTTACGATAAAAGATTCCTGAGAAAATGAACCAGTATACTCAGAAAATGGTTATAATGAAATATATATTTTTAAAATAGTGATAAGATGTTATAGGTGGATCATATATGATATTAAAATAATAATATGATATTAATATAAAAAAATAAATATTTTAAAACAACTAAAAAAGAGTTTATATCGTGTTTATCTAAGGGGAAGCATATGGTTATGGTTTTTTATCTAAATCACCACTTCAATGATATATATTTGTTTTAATGAACAAATGTAATTTTATGTGGTGTATATAATTCCCCATTGAGGTATTTAACATGAATAAATATTTTTTCATTATGGTAATTTTTTTAATTAAATCTTACACATTCAATGTGTCTCAATTTAAAAGCTACCAAAGTGGTAAGGATTTATTTTAATAATATATGTTTCTGGAAGTCTTTTTTAAGGAATATTATAATATATACGACATAAAAATCATATATTTACCTAAAATATGTAAATTTAAAGAGTTTCAATGTTTTCATTCAACTTTTTCTATCTGTATTACTTTAATCAAGCAATGAAACCTTTAAAATAAAATACAATCTTATTTCTCCATTTGAACGAATATATTTTTCTTCCATATTCATATTATTCAAATAGTATTTTAATAAGTCATTTATATTTGATAAAATTATTAATTATGGAAATTTTATATTATACTTAAATTTTTATAGTGTTTCAGAGAAATCATTCCAATATTTCGTGATAGGGTTATTTTAAACTTTTTTGATAGAATATCGAAATGAATGTTTTCCCTTCAATATATTCGATGTTAACAAACATTCCTACTGCCAAAACCATTTTATGTTATATTTCTTTTTCAAAAATATTTCAATGGTTCATAAAATAATCTATTTTTCCACAAATTACAAATATTTATTACAAAACATATATTACCGATTAAACAGTGGTCAAATATTATCTCTTATAAATTTGGTGACCCCTAAAAGTCAATTAAAACTATCGAATTTTAATGATCATATTTAATTGGAAATATTATATTTTTAAAATTATATATTATAAGTATCATGGATATTCTTTTTTTCTTATACCGTATACCATTTCTATATACGGGGTTTTACTATTTTATTGATTGGAGAAATAAAGGTATTCAATATTATTTAATAAATATAGATAGTAGTTGATACACCATATTGATTATAAATCAAATTGGCCATTAAATATATGTGGAATGTATGGGGAATATATTAAGAGTTGGGGCCTAATTACAGATATACCCTCAATTCATTTATTGGTCTCACGATCAAACCTATTGAAAAATATTATTAAATTGGTTTTTTGTATACCTACCCATTGTTTAAACGACATTGGTGAAAGTAAATATATCATGGTGTATGATATATTGACATTCAGTATTAATCATTTCCATCTTTGAGAATTTAGTTATTGTTATCCATGATAAAACAACATATAAATTATACATGGATTCATTTCATCATCAGGTTATTGACTAAATGGTATGCGATTTCAATTATCTACAATTGTATTCTGATTATACCTTATTTACATATAATAGCTTCCATTATAAATAACCCTAAATAAGAATCTCAGGACACCCTTATATTTTTTTCCATTCCCTTATACATGATGAATAAAACATCGAATAAGGCGAAGGATATGGAATATATAATTTAACAATGTTTTTATAAATTTTTACCATTTTATTAAGGGAAGAATGATTTTATTTGGATCTTCATGACTAATAAACTAGTTGATCTATGGTGATGTGATCCACTATATATTATTATATTGTAATAAAGATTACATTGGCATTAGTTTACTCTAGTTGGGTTTGTTACAATTTTTCTCAGAGAATGTTTTACTCGAAACCATTTGAAATAAATTTCAAAAAACAACAATTATGGAACGTAGCCTTATGAAAGTATTTAAACATACATGTAATTTTAAGAAATTATCAACAATTTTTTGGAATTTATAGATTTTGTGGTTTTCCATGAAATAAATATCTATCTAGATACCACAGGTGGATTTACTGTTTTTATAAATACATTATGTATAAATAACAATTAAAAATAGTTGTTATGGTATATCTCATCTGATATTATAGTTCATGGAGAATAAGACCCTACCTCTCACCTAGTTTTATATTCATGGGGAATATTATTGTGTTAATTCACATTTTATTTTTAAAACATCAAGAAATATTTGATATTTTTTCTGATTTGATTATATTTCCAAACAAACCATGTTTATGAATATTTGATTAATAATGACGTCATATGTCATGATACACATATATTGTATTGTTTCATGTGATATAATCCTCTACCATTTAATATAACTACCCATCCATTGCTATTTGAGAAATAAATTAATCACATTGAAATGATATATCGATCCATGGTATTCTATGAGAGGTAAAAGGTTAGAGTTTTAGTATATTAACATAATTTCAATACTGATAATTGGTATTCATTAAAAAATAATACAGGGGGAGAATAATTAACTGATCAAATAAAATAGTGTAATTTTAAAGTAACATTATTTTATAAATATATCCCTCACGAGAAATGAACAGAAATGAATAGAATTTTCTTATGATTAAATAAAAATGAAGAGTAATGTATTGTAGAGTTTGGGGATACCTTTACAAGAATATTTGTGGATGATATTGATTATATAGGCATCCCAAAGAGAATGATTTCCCATTTCATTAAAGGGATTAAACAATTCCATTTAAAGGCCATTTTAATCTAAAATATTTTCATTATAAGATGAAATTATATTATGATCCATGAAAATATATAAATAAGTTTTTGGATATTATAGGTTCTATAGAAATCAAGAGAATATGTGGTCTGTTGAACACCATGAAAATGGTAATGCATGAATTAGGATTAGAACAATTAGTTTCAATATTGTTAAAATTGTAGAATAAAACATCCGACAAAATACATAATGGGTGTGGGACTTTATTATAATTTTATATATTAGTGTTTTTTTGTTAATGAATAAGAGAGGAATGAATAAATCACTTATATATAGTCTAAAAACTATTTGAAAATGTTTAATTATCCCCATTAATCTCCCATGCTTCATAGGAATATATAACATAAAATCTCGATTGGATAATGCGAATGTTTACATGATCACTATATCTAGGGTTTATGTTCCTAATGTTGTGGTGGTAGGTAACCTAATTGAAGTCTAAAAATTAGATAATGATTTATTTTATTCTAGATGTTTGAATCATTTTATATATTCAATATTTTTATTGAAAATAACATAATTCTCTAGCATCTTAAGATGGTATTTTTCATTCATAAATCATCGTTTAAATCCGACCACAATAAGATATCTCAGTCAGTTTTGATTTTAATAGATCGATGTTCCCAATTTCCAAAAATTATTATAATACATCTAGTTGAATTTAATATACAAATTTTTATTTATTTTATTTTAAACTACTATAGGAAAAAATTATTTCCAATAGGGGAAAATTATGACTCATTATGAATATGGGAATTTCCTTATCATTAGCGGGGAGACTTCATTATTTGGGATGTATCCAAATCCAGCATTAGTATCTCGTCAAAAAACGATTCTTGGGAAATTAGATGTGTTTTAATATATGCATGAAAAAGGTAATCTTTACATTGAGGATTTAACAATTTTATAGGAATACATAGATTTATTTCTTGAGGAATTACCATGAAATCCACCAGAACATGGAGTTTACCTATTTATTTACATAATACTTAGTGAAATACCTATATCAACTTACCCCAATATAATGGACACTGTGGAATTTTCGGAATTGATGATGTATCTAAAATATTTCTATGAAAATGGATTCATATACCTTAGTTTTTCACCTAGGGGATCCAATGATATTTTGTAAGACTAATTATGTATCTATGATGTTTTACATTGATTATAAAGAAATAATTATTATTATTATAAATAAAATGATTCCTCAAACTTTCATTAATGAATTTATCAATAAACTCCATGGAGTTTAATATTTTTGAAAGATTTAACATCATATTATTTATCATTAATTTTTAATAATAAGGAATATATTTAGAATAAAACATTTCTTATGAGGTATAGAAGTTATGAATTAATAGTAATTCTATTTAGATTGTCTATTTTACAAAATATTTTTATGGATTTAATTTATATAGATTACATATAATTTCATTATAATTTTTTTGTGGTACATATTATTGATTAATTAATATATTCAAAAATATATAAGTACAATGATATTTAACTTTCCGATAACTCTTATGACTCTTATAAAAAAGAGTTATATGGGAGATTTATCATGTATAAATCATAGCTTCATATGGTTTATTTTTTAGATATATTTTTTCCGAGGATGGAATTTCCTTTTATCTTCTGATGAAAAGGAATCTAAATAATGGCCTACATTAAAAAAATAGTATAGGTATGTAGATTCATAAGTTTTGTAGGTTACTATCAGTGAGTTTTTGAAAATTATGTATCATTTCATAACCCATTAAATAATCATACATATAAATTGGTTAATTTTATATGGGAAAAAGAATGTGAAGTATGTTTTTATGAATTTAAGGAGACACTGGTTAGTTATATTATATTGAATCTACCATCATGAAATGATGTACTTTTTATATATAGTGATGCATCGAAAAAAGGAAATGGTTGTGTCACTATGTATATGGTAAATTTATTTCTTATGAATTAGAGAAGTAATTTATTCATGAATTGATTAATCCAACCAATGATATTGAGTTTTGATGCCAAAATTTATTATTTTAAGATATGGATACATTATCTCTCTGGTGAAACATGTGAAATATATAAACATAAAAAAGTCTAAAATATATGTTTTCATATCTAGAGATAAACATAATTGACGTACCATTGATAATCTTAATATAGGATTTGAATTTATCAATACAGTTCCACCAAGGGAAGGAATATATGGTAGCAGATGAATTTAGAAGGAAGGATAATGAGGTTTCGAGAAAAACCAGGATGATAGTGATCTTATCATTATAGATTTAGTTAAAATAGATAAGTGAATATATTAATAAAAGAAAAAAATCTCTAATTTTTCAAATTAATTTAAATTCATCCTTATTGAAAAAAAGATCTCATCAGGATGATTAGAATCTTGAAATAAAAATTAATGACATGAATGATGGGATATTGGTAGACTTCATACATAATGATGGAATTATGGTATTTTGAAATGCGATATGTATTCCATCTATACCTGAGATAAAATTTGGAATTATTATATGATTCCCATAGATCAAATTTCATAATACCCCATGGTATCATTAAAATATATTTGGATTTAAATGATCATTTTTTAGGAAAATATAAATTTGATGTTTTCAGATTGTTCATCAATGATGTTTATTTTTTTAATAGATTAAGTCTAAGAGAAATAATCCTAATAGAGTCATGAAACCTTACTTATTACAATATAAAAATGGGATAGCATTAAAATTGCATTTTTCACTATATTAACAAACAATCCTTGAAAGAATGATTCATTATGGGTCAATTTTTATTTCCTTACCAAATATGGAAATTTTCGTGCTATAAGAGAGTATTTCTCTCTTTAGACCCTTGCACATATATATATTAATAATGTTTTAAGACTTCCTAGCACAACACATTAAATTGTGATTGATTGGGATCAATTATTTATAGAAAATTTTTGGAAAACTTTTCTTATGGATCTTGATATCGAGCATCATTTGAGAACTACCTATCATCCTCAAATTGTTTGAATATTCCGAAGTACTATTCAAAAATTAGAAAAATAATCTATCTACTGATAGCATAACATTAATGATATGTGGGATAACTATTCACATTACATAGTGTTTTACTATCATAAAAGGTAAAATTATTGTATTAAAATAGCACAATATGAAGCCTTATATGGTTGGAAATTTCACACTACAACATGTTTGGATGAATTTAGTGAATGGAAACTTATAGGCTGTGAACCTCCTGTAGAGACAATGAAAAATGTAATTACAATGAAGACTCATTTGAAATAATACAAAAGAAATAAAATATCTTATAACAATAATTTAACGAAATATTTTGAATTACAAGTGGGAGATTATGTTTTTATAAAGTATCTTCACAGAAGGGTGTAATATGTTTCAATAATAATAGAAAACTGAGACTTAGGTACATCAGATGATTTAGAATTATAGAAATAATTATAGTTGTGGATCACTATTTCTAAATTCTACTAAGTCTCTCTAAATTAATTTTTGTATTCCATATCTCATTGTTAATGAATTATATGCCAAAACCAATACATTTTACCACCACTAAATAAATTGAATTTGAACTTGTTCTATCTTATTATGAAGAGTCTATACAAATTCTTAATATTACAGAAAATGTTTTTAGAAACTAAATGACTCAAATGGTAAATTAATTTTATAGTAATCATAAAATAGAAGATTCAACATGGAAACAACATTATGTTATAAAGATGAACCACTATCATTTTTTATAAAGTAAAATCCATATTACTTATACAAAATAATTTTTGAAGGAGGAAACAATGTGACACTTGTGTTGCAAATGTAGTAAATGAAAATAATATTTTAACAAAACTATAATAAAATTATAATTCTACAATTCTCTATGATAAAATTAATATTATAGGACAAATATTGATTCTGAACATACATGGTAAAAATGAGTATAAAATTAATTTCTAAAACATTCCCTTAGAAATATGAATTTTTGAATAATTGAAAATTTAGTATCAATCTATTCCTAAATTTATTAATAATAAAATTTTATAATATATATGACTTAAAATTTATTTATTATCCATTTGATATAAATAACGATAAGATCATTTGGAGTTAAAATCTATATTTTTTAGAAATTTTTTTTGAAATGCATTATATCTTTCAATATTTGATAATTAAAATAATTTTTAAAAATGAATTATTTAAATTAAATTTATATTATATATATCGATATGAATTAAAATACATATAATTTTTATTAATTTTCATATATTAACTCAATATCATCGCATTCTTGAAAAATGTATTTCTTGAAATACTATTTTTCATTAATTTTTGCGGGTTCATTTTAAATTAAATTGTTAAAATTATATTAAATTAATTTAATAAAATATATTTAAATTATTTAATTATCATAATTAATATAAATAAACATGGTAATATTAATTTTTGGTCATCCTGGATAGCAACTATGATAAATATTTCTCCCCTCGGTATGGATAAATCACATAAAGCATAGATAAAACTATTGGTTATAGCCTTAAAATAAGTATATAAATGTATTCATTTTATTGGATTAGTGGTTTTGGAAAAAAGATATTTTAATGAGAAAAAAGGGTATTTTAAATCATTTTTTTAATTTCTTGACCATATCTTGACATTTGTAAAAGACAAGTTATATTTTATTCAATTAAAAACTAATTTTGAATCATTCCATTAAATTAATTGTTGGAAGATTAAATTAATGTCTGGATTGTCTAAAAAGTACAAAAAAAATTAAATCTTTGTTATTTAACGAAAAATAAAAATTTAGACCAATTTATACTTTATTTAAGGGTAAAATTGTTCTTACTAATAAATAGGTTATTTTCATAAAAATATTTTTCATAGGTTTGGCATTATTATGTTTAAGGTAACTATTACCAGCTATATAAATTAAATATAACAAAATGGATTCAAAATTTTTAATTATAATTTAAAAATAATGTTCGAAGGCCCCTTTTATTATTTAATATAATTAAATTATATTGTTCAAAAAATAAATCATTATAGTTAATTTTAAAATGGGTTTAATGTGAATTAACTAGACGCTATGTCTTAAAATGTAACCAATACTTCACTAAACGTTATTATATGAGACTATATAGACAATATTAGATATTTAATTAAAATATGGGATGTCATTGTTCTATTTACATTATTATTATAATATATATATATATTATTTAATATTTTATGTAATTCCATGTATTCCCTTCCCCTCCCCTAAAAATGGATACAACCACTACTCTCTTACCAACACTAAATGGTACTTCCATCACAACCAATTTTAACTCTAACTCAATCATAGGTTCCTTACAAAAATTCCAGGATCTTATTTTCATTCTTATATAGAATCATTTCAAGGAATACGTTGTAATCCAAAATTGGTTTCTCTAGGAGAATTTAATCATCTTCACCAAAAACTTACTTTTTTATACTTCTTTTTATTACCATAATTAATTATGTTCCAAAAATTAAAATATAATAACACCAATATCTCCCATATAATTAGATGTTATTATTTTGATTCTAAAATAATTTTTCATCTCCTTCTCTATGAAATGGAAAACAGAACCACCACTCTTGTTTACAATAGACTAATTCTTCACTAACTGATATAATTTGTTTCCATCACTGACTCAAAGGATATTAATCATGATTGGACCAAAGAATATATATGATAATTAGGAGAAAATATTGATTTTTGAAATTAATTATATCACCTAATTCCATATCATTAACACATTAATAAATTATTATGTTGCTCCTGTGTATGTGTCACATATTGTCCCAGTGATGTTATGTGATTCATTTTCAATGCCCAATTTTCATGAATGATTAAAAAAAATTATCTACTGAATAAATATGATATTTACATGATTAAAAACATTTGGGAAATTATGTAATTTCATCCTATGCACATTAAATAGAACTTATCTAACAATAAATGCATGAGAATATTAATTAGTCAACAACCGAAACAATGTTAACCTTAGGAGAAGCATTAGGTAATGGATTTCATCTCCATTTCCACTCCATTGAGTCATATGGGGTATTATAGACATAATTACTTTTTTGTGGTTTATATACCTCCCCTTTGAAATATTGAACCATAATATATATTTATTCATGATTATTATTGTCAAATGCATATATACACATTCAAGGGGTTTTAATTTTCAAGTTACCTAATAGATAAGGATTTATTTTAACAATATAATTTTTAGGATCAGAAATTTTTATTTAAGTAATGTTATCATATATGAATTATAAATATAGTCTTTTTTATTATCATTGAAATATTTAAATAAATTCCATGTTTTCCGACTTTAACACTCTGTATCACATTAATCAATAACATTAACGTTTAAATGAAAATCTAGTCATATTTCGATTTTTTGATCTGGTATATTTTTCATCCATTTTCATATTTATCAAATTATTTTAACCAACGACATTTTTATTTATTCAAATGAATTATTATGGAAATTTTATGTTATTATTTAATTTTTAAAAGGCTTGAAAGGAATATTTATAATGTTTCCTACATGTGTTATTTTCATCATTCAATTTAAAAATAAAAATGGAATGTTATCTCTTTAACATATTTGGCGTTTAGAGAAATTCCATCTAACATAATAGTTTTATTATTTTTATATAACTGAAAATGTTTTTAATTGTTTTGAAAACAAAACAATTTGATGATAACTTATTTTACTATTTTTATTCCAGTTTCATTTATTCTTAAAATAAATAATTTAGTAAAAAATCAATATTACGGATGAATTTTTGATTATTTTTTATCTCTTATTAGATAATTTATCATTAACATTCCTTTAAAGCATCCAATTTCATATCCATATATGTTTATTGACATTACATTTATCAAAAAATATATAAATATATAAAATCATTTTATCATGGATATTTTTATTGTATTTATTATGTACCATTTCTATGCATGGTGCTGTAATTTTTGATTGACTAAGGAAATATTTATATTCTATACAATAAAATTAATATGAAAGTTTTCTTTATAAGGAATATTTTTTTATAAATTAAATTGATCATTTAATATATGATCAATTCATCTAACATGAAATGATGAGTGTGGCCTAGTTAGAGATTTCCACTTTTGCTTCGATATGAATTATGAAGAAATTTATTTATACAAACATATTAAATAAGTTTCTGTTGTATTCCCAACCACAATTTAAATTTTCATTTGGTATGTAAATGATGCTAAATATATCATGATGTCTAATATTATGAAATCTTATAGTTTGAATTTCCATCATTTATAATTAAAATTATAAGGCCCCAGCCTTAAAACTTACTTAATCTTGAGTTATTACAAGATTACACATTGAGGATCTTTTCAGGTTTAGAGTTTTAGAGAATTAGATCATGAAACTTTCATTACATTCCACATTTAAATGAAGTGGTTGCATAAAAGACAGTATTCATTCTTCCCATCAACGGAAACATATTTAAAATATAACATGGATTCTTTTTTGACACGTCCTTGACACTATCATCACATCATGTACCTTTCCCTTGACCTGTGAAAAACATTTAAAAAACTTGGGATGAGCATAAAAAGCTCAGTAAGGGTTATAAAAATATGAAAAGGAAACATGAGTTCATATATACATAAGAATGAAATCATACTTTACCCATAAAACATTGGCAATTTAATATACCTCATCAAACCATGAATAAATCATAGAAAACATAAGACATAAAGGTGACTTGAGGCATTCATAACATTCTTACGTGGGGAGTAACCCTCTTGGTTACGTTTGGAATACCCATCACAGTATATTCCCTAAATATCTTCGGAGAAACCTTAACGTTTCACTCCTTCGTGTTACCCAATGCATTGGAGAGCTGTATCGGGCTCACCCGCCCTTAGTTTATCACGGAACCACCCGTTCTTCATAACAATGCCCAAAACCATAACATAATCATATCACATAAACATGAATAAATGAAACATAACATTTCCACATTTCAATCACAATATAACATTTTAGGATATTGAAATAATGAATCCATTCAAAAAGAAACCATTTCCAAAACCATTTAAAACATTTAATAAAGAGATTTTTGAATCAAAGTGTCCCATACCACCTTGATGCTTTTAACATTTTAAACCATTAATATCCATATAAATAAATCCTTAAAACCATTTTGAAAACATGGATATTAATAAGAACAAATAATTATAACATTTAAAACGATATTTTGGTTAAAGGGGTTTTACCAAAATTAGAGACACTTGAATACAATAATCGAGGAATAACATTTAGTCAGAACTTTATAATATCATGAGAATAAAAGGATTCATGATATAATACTCCAAAGGACAGTATATACACCAAATAATAGTGAATTGGTGCATAACAACAATGAACCCTCAATAGAAATGTCAAATGTGATGAAATCCCTTATAAAGAAGGTATCCTTAAATTAAGAACAAATAAATCTCAAAAATATGTGTGACAAATATATATACACCCAATATAAGTGGATATTAAGTGTAAAACAATAAAATGTCATTCACACATATTCAATGGATGACATATTCAATGACTACAAGTTGAACCGAAAGAAATTGAAATTTGGTTAAAAAGTTCCCTTGACAGCCTAACGACATCACATCAAAATGAGTTGATGAGAGATAAAAAGTGTATCTCATCACTTGGACATAAAATTTACATCAATAAGGATGTATGAGAACATATCCCAACATAAAAATATGTAAATTAAAAGACCCAATAAAAGAAGTCTTTTTAAAAAAGAGGAGGGTGAAAGGTTCCCTTACCAACTTGGGTATATTTCATAACATACACCCCATGAAAGGAGGACAATAGATCATTGATGTAAATACTCATAAACGAAATTATATTTCACAAAGAGTAGAATAATGGGCAGTACATACACCACTCAATGGAATTTGTGGAAAATGTAGCATAAATCTCATGAGAATAAAAGTGAGATGAAAAATCCCTTACGAAAACTCGGCAGCCTAACGGCGCCACATAAAACTTCCGAATATGGATTGATGAGATAAAATAAGGTATCTCATCACATTAAAATAAAATGTACATCAAGAGTAATATAAAAGAACATCCCCCAACATTACAAAGAGGAGCTTAAAAGAAGTGACATAAAGGAGAGTACTTAAAAAAGAAAGAGAGAGGTTATATCTCTTACGAAAGCTCAGCAGCCTAATGGCGCCACTCAAAACATCCAAAATGGATTGATGAGAGAGAATAGGGTCTCTCATCACATGAACATAAAAATTACAGTAAATTTAATATAAATGATCATCCCAATAACAAGAAATATGAGCTTTAAAAGGAATGACATAAAAGAGTGTACTTAAAAAGAAAGAGAGGTGTAGGATCCCTTACCTCGGGTCCGACTTGACTTGATCGTTCTTTAATCTCCGGAATAATAAACTTGAGTTAATTTCTAATTCCTTAAGAACCTTTTTCAAGTTCATTATTACTTTGATACCTCTTATTACCATGTCATAAACATTATGTAATCATTTAAGTTAATAATATTTGTTTTCCTGATATTTGATTCTTAAGTCGAAAGTGGACTTCTTACAATTACATGTCGTTCGTGTGGCCAAATTTTTATTATATCCTGAATTGTATTCATTATGTAGATATAATATATGTCATATATATCCAGTACATGCATGCATTTATAACATTACATAATCATTTAGAGGTAAGAAATGAAATGCACCGTTCATGGAGACGGTAAGCCGTACGTATGCATGAACGCTACTTTCATTTCTATTTTGTATTTTATAGAATGGAATAATAATGATATAAAGGTATATTATAATTCCAGTATAATATCATATATAATATCATATTTCCATCCATTATACATCCCACATATGGTATTTAACGAATCAAATCACTTTGAGGGGGCGGTAGTCCGCACTTCCTTAAATGAAGATATCGCGTATACCCATAATGGAATCCATAAAGGTAAGACAAAAAAGAAAAATACAGAAGCATAAATAAAACATAAACATATTATACATCATATATAAAAATAGTGACATAATAATGGCCACCTTTGAAGGTGTTAAATGAGTATTGAACAATCATCATTTCGGGAGGCAGAATTTCACCATCCACGGAAACCGTATGTTCTTTAACCATTTGATGTAGTTGTGTGAGCGTGTAGCTCTAATAAATCTTATAACAACATCCTAGTATATTTAAGATACTGGTGTTGTTACAAAATAAGTAAATAAAAATAGTTTAGGGGGTTAGAGATGCAAAATAAAACAAATGAACATGAGAGAATGAATTACCTTTAAAAGTGTAACTCCTTTTGATTTGAGCCTAAAGGCTTCCTTTGAAAGGATTATGCCCAAAGGGAATCCTCTAGGATGAGGAGAGGGATGTGGAGAGAGCAAATGGGCAGGGGTTGGCCGAGCCAAAGGCTTGAGGAGTGTGTTAAATGAGGTAGAGGTGGGGGCCTTTTATAAGAGGAGAGGAGGGGCACTTTTGGAAAGTAAAGAAATATTACTTTATTTGAAAATGTGTTTCGGTTTCAAAAGGTCCCACATTGATATAATTCGTGGATAAGGTGATAAGGGTTCTAAATCCACTCATCCAATTGGGTTTGGACATGTGTAGTTCATAGATTTTACATTATCTTTCTATTTTATTTAAATCGTCAAATAATGATGTCATCGCTGCATCATTATTATGTCATAAATAATTTAATTTATTTAATGTCTAAAAATCTTAAAAAAAATTCTATGATGTAGGAAATCTTTCTATAGTTCCAATGACTATTTATAATCAAAAATCTGATCTTTATAACCCCATGTAAAAATTGTTTTCGTAAAACATCTCTTGTTTGTGTCATTTTTTACATTAACATTTAATAAAAAGTTATTTATGTCATTTCCAAACCAATGTGTCTCCATGGGGTCCCCAAGTTTACCCATGTCTTTTCATGGTCGTCCATGACACAACCAATATGGTTGGGACATGTGTCTAGGTCATTTCATATTATTAATGCATTATTTATACCTTAAACTACACTAATTACCACTAATCGCGATTAAGAACTTAATAAGTTACTATTCACCAAAAAATTATTTTAATCTCATTGAACCACATTTTACTTCTTAATGACAACCATGTATGTTGGATTTTAAAAATTCAGTACACATTAGTGGTAAACTTTCATTTAACTGAAAAATCAGTTTGCTTGATTACCACTTAGTGGTTTCACTATTCATCAAAAATTGAAGTTTTTCAGAAAATTA
The DNA here is from genome assembly GCA_963277665.1 of Viscum album. Lineage (NCBI taxonomy): Eukaryota > Viridiplantae > Streptophyta > Magnoliopsida > Santalales > Viscaceae > Viscum > Viscum album. Next base: position 1,855,228,781 of record OY728157.1, read on the forward strand.
AAAAAAATTCACCCTAAGCTATATTTGATATTCCGAATTCAAAAATGAAGTCCGTTTTACAAAATTCAAAACATATAAGTCACATTAATTAATTTAATAATTAATTCCCGCTGTCATGACAAATAGCGTGTTTTATGAAACAATAAGTATCAAAAGATTGACTCTTGTTTTAGTCTGATTTCAAAGTGAAATTGATTCCAACGAACACTATTGGATTTAATGGAAAAAATATTTTCTAATTTCACTTTAAAACCAATTCAAAATATAATCTAATCATATAAATAAATTATATTAAATAGTGGTTTTGAATTAAAATACAACATTTTACACTATTCATTAAAAAAATGAACTTTATCGGAAAGATACCAAAAATTTACACAAAGTAAATTTTGATGTCCCGATTCTTAATAAGAGTTTTATTTGGTCCAAAAGAATGTATAAGAGTGATCAAAACTATATTTAATGACGGTTCGCCATCAAAAGGTGATAAGTGAACCTTTAGTGAAAACTAGGGCATATACGCCTAAAATTGAATTCTTTCCGTATTTTAAGCCATTATCTTTTATTGGATAAATGTAAAAAAATTTAAAAACATATATAATCATATTTTAGTTATTTCTATCCATTCCCGCCATTACAATGGCTACATGTTAACTACCATTTAAAATAATATTATTTTATTATTAGAGTGCAACGTAAGATTCCCAAGAAACTCGTTGTTGCGTGTTGGGTACGCCATCGAGCATAGCGTCCCCTTTAAAGTTATTTAAATATTTTATTCACATATATGGATAAATATGAAATCTCATATTCTTTATTTACCCGGGGTGTTACATCCTTCCCCCCTTTTGGGAATTGCGTCCTCGCAATTTTAAAATTGCGCTTGGAAACATCCTTGAAAGTCCCACATCGGAACAAAAGTCGGTAAAACAATCACTTTAAAATAAAGAAAGATAAGAACAGAGGTCACCCGAGTTAACCCATACTAGGATTCTAAGTATGAAAATATGGACATGGAGGAGAAAACATAGGGTCATGTTCTTGAGGGAGAGTGATAGTAAACATGTCTAGGAGAAAGTTAACAATGATAAAATCATAAACTTGTGATGGGTTAAACGGTATTCGATTCCCCAATAATAAAAGTTAATAGAAAATATTTTTGTTTTTAGTTACTTTTTATTGAGGAATTTATTCATAAGGAAACATAATCACTTATCATGTTGACTTTCTACTTTTACTAGATTCCTTAATCAAACTCATATTTTTTCTAAAAGACGAGTATTTAGGGAGGCTTTTTTGCATTAAGAGTACTATGATCAACTTCTAGAGAATCACCTAACCCAAAAAAAACTACATACTTCCCATGTCTTTAGACTTTAACCAAAACCAAAACCCAAAAGATTAGTACAAGATCAGATAACCCAGAAAAGGATAACCCCTTATAAAAAGAAAATCTATTCTTAATCTCCAAAATTTGTCCAACAAAACCCAATGTTCAACGACGACCATCCGATAAACAAATTGTCCATAAAATTCTTCAAAGTAAACCAATATAAGATTGAAACCCAAATATTTGAAGGATTTAGTCACATAGTTTTCCAAGTTAAATCGTAACATTTATCTCCAAACAACATCAGTTGCTCCTGATGTCTCACATTGAAAAGTAATTATCCTAATCACATATCCTCTAAAATCAACTTACTCATAATTAATAAAATCATATAATTAAAAGGAATCAGTCAAACTAACCAGGGACTTCACGTAGTCCAGTGGTAGGCGATAAATACCAGTCGCACTTTGGTTGTGGGTTCGATTCCCGCAGCATTGTCCGACGCGACGGGTTGTCACACGGTCTGCGTGTTGTCATTTTTCCAAAACTATATAATTCTCAAATCATTACCCAAAAAGGGATAAAATCATCAAAAATAACCATAACATAATTTAACCTCAATTTTATCTCATGCCTTTCACTTCAATCATAACATATGGTAACCCATAATTACCTCAAAAGTAAGGATCATATATACCCAAATGGTTCTTTATAACTATGTCCACAAAAGAAAAGATAACTATTACTTGAATAAAATTTGCCTATATTAAACATCAGGGTTACACATAATATAAAAAGTCTTCTAATGTAACCCCATCATCAAAAGAGACTTAATACTCTTAAGAATTTCACCCTAACTCTTGAAGCCCTTATATGTTGACATCTTACTCATTCAACATTCTTCATGATCCATTATCCATTCCTTTCCAACTTATTCCGAAATACCTCTTTCCTACAAACAAAATCATGAATCATATCCTAAGATTCCAAAATAAGAAAACAATAGTCATGAAATAGTACATACCTTTGATTGGTCATTTTCAGTTTCTTCATCCTCAATCGGAATGGCATTAGGTATTGGTAAACGAATATCGGTACGCTCTTGGTGACCCCATTCACGAAACTTCTTCATAGGACATGTGTTTGCATAATGATCATGCACACCACATTTAAAACATTCAATTGATCCCTCAGAAAGAACTTCTTTCCCTTTCCTCGAGTCAACTGGATGCTTCCTTTTTCCATGGCAGGTTCTTGCTTTATGACCTTCATTTCCACATCTATAGCATATTTCGGTCCCTTTGAAACATTTTCCTAGGTGTTTCTTTCCACATCTTTGACACATAGGTTTTTGAACACACTTACCTTTATGATTATTACCTGTACTTCCGTAGGGATTTGTTTCTTGCATATATGATGCCTTAGAGAAATCTCCAAGGTTTAGGTGGTCAATCATGACTCCAGATAGTTGGTTGAGGATAATCAAAAGAGTTCTCATTGGAGCTCCCATATCATTCAGTTGCTTGCTCAAAAAACTGTCACAGTTTCCTTCACATCCACTGTTACTTTGGTGCCTGCTAGATCCATCCATTTACTAAAACAAAAAAGTTTAGTGTGAGTATATCAACAAAACCATCATGTACTAATGAGTAATATATACAATAAGATATACTTACTCATTCACTTTATCTAAAACTAAGACTCTTTCTGAAATCCTAACCATTGTGGTAATTGTCAATTATGCTTAAAGAATACCCTAACCTCTAAAGTTATCTAAACCGACCTTTGATACCAACTATAAGGCCCCAGCCTTAAACCTTACTTAATCTTGAGTTATTACAAGATTACACATTGAGGATCTTTTTAGGTTTAGAGTTTTAGAGAATTAGATCATGAAACATTCATTACATTCCACATTTAAATGAAGTGGTTACATAAAAGACAGTATTCATTCTTCCCATCAACGGAAACATATTTAAAATATAACATGGATTCTTTCTTGACACGTCCTTGACACTATCATCACATCATGTACCATTCCCTTGACCTGTGAAAAACATTTCAAAAACATGGGATGAGCATAAAAAGCTCAGTAAGGGTTATAAAAATATGGAAAGGAAACATGAGTTCATATATACATAAGAATGAAATCATACTTTACCCATAAAACATAGGCACTTTAACATACCTCATCAAACCATGAATAAATCATAGAAAACATAAGACATAAAGGTAACTTGAGGCATTCATAACATTCTTACGTGGGGAGTAACCCTCTTGGTTACGTTTGGAATACCCATCACAGTATATTCCCTAAATCTCTTCGGAGAAACCTTAACATTTCACTCCTTCGCGTTACCCAATGCATTGGAGAGCTGTATCGGGCTCACCCGCCCTTAGTTTATCACAGAACCACCCGTTCTTCATAATAATGCCCAAGAACCATAACATAATCGTATCACATAAACATGAATAAAGGAAACATAACATTTCCACATTTCAATCACAATATAACATTTTAGGATATTGAAATAATGAATCCATTCAAAAAGAAACCATTTCCAAAACCATTTAAAACATTTAATAAAGGGATTTTTGAATCAAAGTGTCCCATACCACCTTGATGCTTTTATCATTTTAAACCATTAATATCCATATAAATAAATCCTTAAAACCATTTTGAAAACATGGATATTAATAAGAACAAATACTTCAAACATTTAAAACGATATTTTGGTTAAAGGGGTTTTACCAAAATTAGAGACACTTGAATACAATAATCGAGGAATAACATTTAGTCAGAACGTTATAATATCATGAGAATAATAGTATTCATGATATAATACTCCAAAGGACAGTATATACACCATATAATAGTGAATTGGTTCATAACAACAATGAACCCTCAATAGAAATGTCAAATGTGATGAAATCCCTTATAAAGAAGGTATCCTTAAATGAAGGACAAATAAATCTCAAAAATATGTGTGACAAATATATATACACCTAATATAAGTGGATATTAAGTGTAAAACAACAAAATGTCATTCACACATATTCAATGGATGACATATTCAATGACTACAAGTTGAACCCAAAGAAATCGAAATTGGGTTAAAAAGTTCCCTTGACAGCCTAATGGCATCACATCAAAATGAGTTGATGAGAGATAAAAAGTGTATCTCATCACTTGGACATTAAATTTACATCAATAAGGATGTATGATAACATATCCCAACATAAAAATATGTAAATTAAAAGACCCAATAAAAGAAGTCTTTTAAAAAAGAGGAGGGTGAAAGGTTCCCTTACCGACTTGGGTATATTTCAAAACATACACCCCATGAAAGGAGGACAATAGATCATTGATGTAAATACTCATAAACGAAAGTATATTACACAAAGAGTAGAATAATGGGCAGTACATACACCACTCAATGGAATTTGTGGCAAATGTAGCATAAATCTCACGGGAATAAAAGTGAGATGAAAAATCCCTTACGAAAACTCGGCAGCCTAACGGCGCCACATAAAACGTCCGAATATGGATTGATGAGATCAAATAGGGTATCTCATAACATTAAAATAAAATTTACAGCAAGAGGAATATAAAATAACATCCCCCAACATTACAAAGAGGAGCTTAAAAGAAGTGACATAAAGGAGAGTACTTAAAAAAGAAAGAGAGAGGTTAGATCTCTTACGAAAGTTCGGCTGCCTAACGACGCCACTCAAAACTTCCAAAATGGATTGATGAGAGAGAATAGGGTCTCTCATCACATGAACATAAAAATTACAGTAAATTTAATATAAAATATCATCCCAATAACAAGAAATATGAGCTTTAAAAGGAATGACATAAAAGAGTGTACTTAAAAGGAAAGAGAGGTCTAGGATCCCTTACCTCGGGTCTGACTTGACTCGATCGTTCTTTAATCTCCTGAATAATAAACTTGAGTTAATTTATAATTCCTTAAGAACCTTTTTCAAGTTCATTATTACTTTTATACCACTTATTACCATGTCATAAACATTATGTAATCATTTAAGTTAATAATATTTGTTTTTCTGATATTTGGTTCTTAAGTCGAAAGTGGACTTCTTACAATTACATGTTGTTCGTGTGGCCAAATGTTTATTATATCCTGAATTGTATTAATTATGTAGATATCATATATTTCATATATATCCAGTACATGCATGCATTTATAACATTACATAATCATTTAGAGGTAAGAAATGAAATGCACCGTTCATGAGGACGGTAAGCCGTACGTACGCATGAACGCTACTTTCATTTCTATTTTGTATTTTATAGAATGGAATAATAATGATATAAAGGTATATTATAATTCCAGTATAATATCATATATAATATCATATTTCCATCCTTTATACATCCCACATATGGTATTTAACGAATCAAATAACTTTGAGGGGGCGATAGTCCGCACTTCCTTAAATGAAGATATCGCGTATACCCATAATGGAAGCCATAAAGGTAAGACAAAAATGAAAAATACAGAAGCATAAATAAAACATAAATATATTATATATCATATATAAAAATAGTGACATCATAATGGCCACCTTTGAAGGTGTTAAATGAGTATTGAACAATCATCATTTCGGGAGGCAGAATTTCACCATCCACGGAAACCGTATGTTCTTTAACCATTTGATGTAGTTGTGTGAGAATGTAGCTCGAAAAAATCTTATAACAACATCCTAGTATATTGAAGATACTGGTGTTGTTACAAAATGAGTAAATAAAAAGAGTTTAGGGGGTTGGAGAAGAAAAATAAAACAAATGAACATGAGAGAATGAATTACCTTTAAAAGTGTAACTCCTTTTGATTTGAGCCTAAAGGCTTCCTTTGAAAGGATTCTGCCCAAAGGGAATCCTCTAGGATGAGTCGAGGGATGTGGAGAGAGTAAATGGGCAGGGGTTGGCCGAGCCAATGGCTTGAGGAGTGTGTTAAATGAGGTAGAGGTGGGGGCCTTTTATAAGAGGAGAGGAGGGGCACTTTTGGAAAGTAAAGAAATATTACTTTATTTGAAAATGTGTTTCGGTTTCAAAAGGTCCCACATTGATATAATTCGTGGATAAGATGATAAGGGTTCTAAATCCACTCATCCAATTGGTTTTGGACATTTTTAGATCATAGATTTTACAATATCTTTCCATTTTATTTAAATCGTCAAATAATGATGTCATCGCTGCATCATTATTATGTCATAAATAATTTAATTTATTTAATGTCTAAAAATCATAAAAAAATACTATGATTTAGGAAATCTTTTTATCTTTCCAATGACAATTTATAATAATAAAATCTTATCTTTATAACCCCATGTAAAAATTGGTTTCGTAAAACATCTCTTGTTTGTGTCATTTTTTACTTTAACATTTAATAAAAAGTTATTTATGTCATTTCCAAACCAAAGTGTCTCCATGGGGTCCCCAAGTTGACCCATGGATTTTCTTGGTCGGCCATGACACAACCAATAAGGTTAGGACATGTGTCTAGGTCATTTCATATTATTAAAGCATTATTTATACCTTAAACTACACTAATTACCACTAATCGCGATTAAGAACTTAATAAGATACTATTCACCAAAAAATTATTTTAATCTCATTTAACCACATTTTACTTCTTAATGACAACCATGTATGTCGGATTTTCAAAATTCAGTACACATTAGTGGTAAACTTTCATTTAACTGAAAAATCAGTTTGCTTGATTACCACTTAGTGGTTTCACTATTCATCAAAAATTGAAGTTTTTCAGAAAATTACAATAATTCACCCTAAGCTATATTTGATATTCCGAATTCAAAAATGAAGTCCGTTTTACAAAATTCAAAACATATAAGTCACATTAATTAATTTAATAATTAATTCCCGCTGTCATGAAAAATAGCGTGTTTTATGAAACAATAAGTATCAAAAGATTGACACTAGTTTTAGTCTGATTTCAAAGTGAAATTGATTCCAATGAACACTATTGGATTTAATGGTAAAAATATTTTCTAATTTCACTTTAAAACCAATTCAAAATATAATCTAATAATATAAATAAATTAGATTAAAAAGTGGTTTTGAATTAAAATACAACATTTTACACTATTCATTAAAAAAATGAACTTTATCGGAAAGATACCAAAAATTTACACAAAGTAAATTTTGATGTCCCGATTCTTAATAAGAGTTTTATTTGGTCCAAAAGAATTTATAAGAGTGATCAAAACTATATTTAATGATGGTTCACCATCAAAAGGTGATAAGTGAACCTTTAGTGAAAACTAGGGCATATACGCCTAAAATTGAATTCTTTCCGTATTTTAAGCCATTATCTTTTATTGGATAAATGTAAAAACATTTAAAAACATATATAATCATATTTTAGTTATTTCTATCCATTCCCGCCATTACAACAGCTACATGTTAACTACCATTTAAAATAATATTATTTTATTATTAGAGTGCAACGTAAGATTCCCAAGAAACTCGCTGTTGCGTGTTGGGTACGCCATCAAGCATAGCGTCCCCTTTAAAGTTATTTAAATATTTTATTCACAAATATGGATAAATATGAAATTTCATATTCTTTATTTACCTAGGGTGTTACAAAAATATTTTTATACATGAGAACACTATATTTATATTTTTTTATGGATGTATATTATGATCATATTATTGATTAAATGAAATTTTTTCAGTTATCTACTTTCATAAATTTATTTTCTCTTACTAACTCATGATATATTACAATATATATAACCCTTTATACTAATTTAATATTAGATTTTTTTTCTCCCTTCCTCCGATATAAATAAAGAACCTTTGAATATTATTAAGAATGTGTAATATTTACTTACACTATGTTTTTATATTATATTAGCTAATAGAAAAATACCATATAAAAATGGTTTGGAGACATTGGTATAGGTCTTTAGACTCTTGTTATAGCCTATACCAACAGTTTGGAGGTCCCTTGGCCAGATTGGCGTTGGGATTGGTCTATATTAACGGTTCTTGGAAAACCATTGGTAAATGTAATTCAAAAAAAATCCCTTCTTGGTTTTGATCCGAGAACCACCTGTTTATAATCAAATGACAAAAAGAGTAAACTAAAAAGACTTTGGATAACATAATATCATATATATATATTCATAATAATATTAAATTTTTATTTATTTAATGTTATTTGGTAAGAGAGTTCGTAAAATGAATGTGTACCTATACCAAATATTTTGTTAACCGTCTGTATATGTACATTTATTTTTTGATCTATACCAATGGTTTTGGCCAAACTATTGGTATAAGGTGGACCTATACCAACAGTTTGGCGAAAACCGTCTCTTTAGGTCCAAATAAGTTACCTATACCAATGGTTGGTCCAAAACCGTTTGTATATGTCCTATAACTACTACTGTTATCCATTGTAATATGAGAAATGTTTTATATTTAGTTCGTCAAGACTACTAGATTGATTGATAATTTGGGATGAGATCCTTTTTATATTATTCAATTATAATAAAGTATACAACAAATCTTGGTGAAAGGGTTTAGGGGTTTTTAAAGTTTTCCCTAAAAGGTTTGTATTCTATAATTACATTATTAAATACAAAAGGAATATTCTATGTAGTGTACAGATTGAGGTTCTTATAAATGGAATCCCAGGAGGATTATTTGGGTGCTCTAGATGTGTATGATAGGGAGAACCTATATCTGAAAAACTATTTGAAATAGTTTAGGACTAACTAAGTAAAATACATAGTGGTCTAGAACCTATTAGATAATATGATCAAATGAATGACTGAAGGAACGTTTTTACAGCCACACTTCAACTGTATGATAATGAAATTATCGTATATGGTGTTTCCCAAAAAAATACCATGAGATATATCAATGATATCTTTTCACACTATAAATATTTTATTTTGAAATCCAAAATATGGAATGAATAATTTATTATTTTTAGATAAGAAATACAATGACCGAATAAAAATAGGTTTTCTAGGTTATTGGGTGTTAATAAATGTTTTTTGTACCATTACTACTAGAGTGAATGATTATTCTTGAGAATTAACCAGGGATACATCTTTTAGAATATAAACTAAAAGACTAGAGATCAAATGGGAAATTAGAAAGGAAAATAAATTTCCATCTGAGGCAGTGTTTTATATTTAATTTATGGATTAAATCTATCTTTTTCTATGAATGAAACATGTACAGTTAGACAAAAAACATACCAATTTTTCACGACACATCCCCCAAGTCCCTTTCCGTGACTACCCCAAGCCCGCCTTCCATAGGACAGGGGCTGGTGACTAGCACCAAAGGCGTAAATCCCTAAACTGGGAAGGAATTTCCTTTAAAACGTGTATACACACACAACAGAGTACAATCTGGAAGAAAAACACTATGTTAAAAATGTATACAAAGAGTGGTGAAAGTAGAGGGGATGCAATACAATCCCAATAGGAAAATACAAGTGCAACTGTAAACAAGTACAACTGAAAAGGGAAAAATAGTTGAAAGGTGAAGAGCAGCTCCTCGATCATCCCCCATGGATCCAACCTGATGGGTAGGTACAGATAGCCTCCTCAGCACTCCACGTCTGCCGGTCCCTTCATATGGACTGGTAATATCTATGGAAGGAAGTTATTAACTTTATGTAAAGAGTAAGCCAAACTCGTTGAACTGTGTGGTCTTGGTATCAAGGATATGTGAATATTTAATGTGGAATTTCTCACTAAATTTACATATAACCTTATTACATATAAGACTGATTCCATAGATTTTATTAAGATCGTATTTATTATAAAACATCAAAGAAGATATTAATTGTACCTATGATCAATAATTTTTCCATCCCTCACAAACATATACTATAAACTGATGAGATGCTAAAAATGGGTTATATGATAGGGCTATAAAATCAAAAACTTGAATACATTGGGGATGGAAATGATTTGAGGTCGGATCGTGGTAGTTCCATAGAAAAGGAAACACAAGTCAATTATTTATTGAAATTAGAAATCCAAATATATTTATATACAGATAAAGATATTTTGGTATAGACCCTAAATTTTAATAGCAATATAAAAACATATGAATACTACAAATGAAATTTTGAATATGTTACTAATGTTCCTAGGGGGTAAGTAAAATATTAGAACCCTTAATTTATCCATCCAAATATCTCATTTTATAAAATTTATAGATAAGACAACAATATATAGATGATCAACATAAATAACATAGAATTTAAGTGGGTTCATCCTGTCTCCTTTGTTTGAATAACTCTGAAAACATGCAATGTTCCCTTGTAAACTTCCCATTTGAGATTTAACTGTAGGGATATGCGATGCATTCCTATTGTGAGGAAAGAAATTTAAAAAACTAAATAAGTATAATATTTTAATCTAATCCTTATGTTTCTCTAAAATAGGATTCTACAAAAAAATATGTTTTCATTTTTGTTGATTTTGAGAAATGTTATTAAAATTTATTTTGAGAAATAATGCGAAGAATATTAGTGGAATTTTTTTTAGAAAATAGAAATGTGTTTATATGTGAGTGTATGGATAGACCTAGAACTATTCCATATTATTTTAAGATTTTACCAATTCTTCTTGTTCCAACTGGGAAGAGAGTGATTCCTCTATTGATTCAACTGTCTCCCTTGGATAGATAGTAAAGGTGAGGGTATGGATAATCAATGTCTAAATATAACTGCCTTTAGTAATATTTGAAAATATTAATAGTTATTCTTTTTGATAAATTAGTTCAATCCCCAATTGGGTATTGTTATCCCTTAACACTACGGAAAAATCAGGATTTAGCGACGGTTTGTTTTGTTTCGCGGCGGTTTAAACCGCCGCTAAATAGATTGGCAGCGGTTTTGAAAAACCTCTGCGAAATCGTGCGTTGGGAAACTATTCACGGCGGTTTTTAAAACCGTCGCAGAACGTTTTGTGGTGGTTTTTTTGTGGCGGTTTAAATCGCCTCTAAATTATTTAGCGGCGGTTTTTTTATTTTTTTAATTTTTATATTAATTTTTTTTAAATTTTTTAAATTTTTTTAATTTTTTTTAATTTTTTAAATTTTTTTATTTGATTTTTTTATTTGTTTGTATTTTATTTTATTTATTTTATTTATTTTATTTTATTTATTTTATTTTATTTATTTTATTTTATTATATTTATTTCATATTTATTTTATTTTAATTATTTATTTAGTATTTATTTTATTTATTTTATTTATTTTATTTATTTCATTTATTTTAATTTTTTATTTTATTTTTTATTTCGTATTTATTTTATTTATTTTAATTATTTCGTATTTATTTTATTTATTTCGTATTTATTTTATTTATTTCGTATTTATTTTATGTGTTTCGTATTACTTTATTTACTTTATTTATCCATGCATGCCCATCCCATGCACATGCCCATGCACATTCCCATGCACATTCCCTTGCACATGCCCATGCAATGTAAAGAAATACTGCGTTTGGTGAGATTTGAACCCCTAAACTCTAGCATATTTTCCAAAGACATTACCACTCCAACAAGCTCGCCATGTGGTTAATAAACAGAATTTAATATACTTATATATATTAATTGAAAAAACAAATAATACATAAATAATAGATATAAACTCAATAATAATAAATAATAAATAATGAATAATAAATAAAAAATAAAAAATAAAAAAAAATAAAAAATAAAAAATAAAAAATAATAAATAAATATAAATAATAAATAAATATAAATAATAAATAAATATAAATAATAAATAAATATAAATAATAAATAATAAATAATAAATAAATATGAATAATTAATAAATATAAATAATAAATAATAAATAATAAATAATAAATAATAAATAATAAATAATAAATAATAAATAATAAATAATAAATAATAAATAATAAAAAATATTAAATAAATAATAAATAATAGATAATAAATAATACATAATAAATAATAAATAATAAATAAATAATAAATATAAATAATAAATAATGAATAATAAATAAATATAAATAATAAATAATTTATAATTACTAATTAATAAATAATAAATATTTAATAATTAATAATTAATAGTAGTTAATAAATATTAATTAATAAGTAATAATTAATAAATAAATAATAAATAATAAATAATAAATAATAAAAAAATAATAAATATATATAATAAATAATAAGTAAATATAAATAATAAATAATAAATAAATATAAATAATAAATAAATATAAATAATAAATAAATATAAATAATATATAATAAATAAATATAAATAATATATAATAAGTAAATATAAATAATAAATAATAAATAATAAATAATAAATAAATATAAATAATAAATAGTAAATAATAAATAATAAATAATAAATAATAAATAATAAATAAATATGAATAATAAATCATAAATAAATCTATAATTAATAAATAATAAGTAAATATAAATAATAATTATTAAGTTATAAATAATAAATAATAAATAATAAATAATAAATAATAAATAATAAATAATAAATAAATATAAATAAAAAATAAATATAAATAATAAAGAAATATAAATAATAAATAATAAATAATAAATAATAAATACATATAAATAATAAATAACAAATAAATATAAATAATTAATAAATATAAAAAACTAATAAATATAAATAATAAATAATAAATATATATAAATAATAAATAATAAATAATAAATAATAAATAATAAATATGAATGGGGGATACATGATAGTAATGAAATTAATGTAAAAGAAAAGTAATACATGGAAATAAATTTGAAGTATGCCTTAATCCAAATATTCCACCTTTGTGTGACCCCTTTATCAATATTTATATACCTCCATTTATAAACATAGGATTCATTTAGAATTTCATAATTGAATTAATAAAATTATTCTGGTATAATCATGAGGTTTCATGGGTGTCACAAGGAATAAATGAGTGGTGGTAACATAAATGTTTGTTTGTTTCTGAATTTATTTCAAGGGTTTCAGGTGGTGAATACTATTTAGGAAGTGCATGTTGTGGGGATGACGTTTTTAAGGAATGATTCAAGGATTTAATTGACATCTTTTAATTTTTCATGTTTTATTTTATGACTAATATTCAGGATGTGAATTTGTTTTTTCATGAAGGGTTATCACTGTTACATCTGAGTCCTTCAATCTCAATCATTGAATTATATCCTTAACATATTCATTATTCTGGTCTGAACATGGTGTGAAGTGTATTGAAACTACATATATAAATATATATTCAAATACTCATGGGATATTACAATAAATAAAAAAATAAATTAAATAAATGAAATATTAAACATTAATATTCATAAATAATATTTTTTATATCAAAATAATTATGCAAAATATTACTCTGAAAATTTTTAAAGGATACATTTTACGTTATATTTGGAATAGAATATTTTGTTGAATATATTATGGTTCTACAGTTTATCTTATTGAGAAATAATGAGACCACCTATTGGTATCTGTGATAATGAAAATTGGCTTCATTTGGAAGATATGAAATGGATTGGTATGTGAAAATTAACATGCCTCCCAATATGATGACACTATTACAATACACAATGTTTTCAAAATCCTTAAAAAATAAAAAAAATCCATTCGTAATGATACATCTTATTAAACTATTATATGAATTTTTATATTCATAGGTGTACTAAAAAAGATCTTGTTGGGAAGACCATTTAGTGGATTCCACCGATCCAAAGATGCATAAAAGTGAATATTGATGGTGCTGTGTTTGGTGCACAAGGATAGGATTGTAATGGAAGATGATTCATGTGATTAAATGTGCAATCCACATTGGATGGATGTCCCTTTGTCTTGTATATGACTCAACCCTTGATTCCAAGAATTAAGATGATGAATGAGAAAGAAACCATAAAGGATAATTTCATAATGGTCGGAATACCTTCATGTAGATCATTAATTATAGATGATTGTGACACACAAATACAAACAAGAAAGTGACCTGGACGATCTAGTCTCCAAGAATTCCATTATTTATATTAGATCTATGCAATCATTAATGACCCCATCCTCCTACTAATCAATGGAGGATTAGTATCCTAGTGGTGAAATTAACACATGTATTTTTAATACCTATTTATAATGTTATATCATTTTCCTTAATTTAAATTATAGTTTTCTTGGACAAATTGCAGTTGTTCCTCCACCATTATGAAGTTGAAGATGATGATGATGATTATTATTAATGTTATTATTATTCATTAATAATATTTTCTCGATAACTAATATTTGAAATTACATATTACAAATCTACTAGGTGTAATAAATTCATGAAACTTGAATGATCAATTCACAATGAATATGTGATTGGTAATTTTTATTAATGGTGTAGGTCTCATGTATTAAACACAACCAATCCCATAAAATTTTCTATAAATTGATTACTTTCTATTTGATATATAATATTATTAAATAAATTAATATTTTTTCCTATTTTAAATTTATATCATAATGGAGATAGTTTTATGCTTTTTGTATATTTTTTGGATTGATGATTACTTGACCAAAAAAATTATAGGTACACCATAAGGTTATTTACATGAATTAATTATAATGGTTAATCATTTTAATTGATTTAAAAAATCCAAAGATGTTAATGTTATGAAAAAAACTATGGGATTCAACCATTAATTTTGGTAGTGTAATGATGTTCTTGATGATCAAAATTCATAAAAAATGATTAATGAGACTTGTGATTAATAGTTTGATTATATTGACTCGTCCTAAACACAAAATCGTCATGGTGTGAGGTTTTGTGGACATTACTCACTACAGTGGGAGATTTTTTAATTTTTTAAACAATTGGGTGCAATAATATTTAGTGGAAGATGAGATAATCAATAATATTTTATGTGATTATTTATGGAATAAAACTTTTATTACCCATGTATTGATGATGTGGAATTCATGTGTGTATTAATAATGATACCTTTAGCGATGAATTAGTTTTTTATTTTATTTATAATATGAAATAACATATTATGTGGTGTATCATCAAACCAAACATTTGGATTTATATTAGGGTGATAAAACACATATTGGGATATTTATTTAATTATACTTTTTATAGTACATGATGGTAGTGTATAGAGTGCGTGGTTTACTTCATGGATAAGGTTTATCAAATGGTTTACCCCAAAATAATGACAACATATTTTACTATGATTGAAAATATCATGATGATTCATAGAACCACTAGTTTTATTGTATAAGAATAAACTATAGTGTTCAATTATATGTTACTTCATTAGGATTTTGATTTGGATTCCATATAATAATTAGAAGCATATATTTCTACTTCGTGGCTATTTATTATATTTTCATAGTTATGAGATCGATAGCATTAGTACACTGATATTATGAGATCTAATACTTGACTACTGGTGACATTTTTAGTATTATTATGATGATTACACAATTTTTATAATGATGAATTTGTTTCATTTATCGATTTTGGGTATAAGGATTATGTGAGATATTGTGTATTTTATTTTCTTGTTATTTTTCTTCATGAGAGTATCAATATTTATATAACCAAGTGAGGTGGATTTTTAATACTTTACACAATATAGAATGTTCAAATGTGTTGTGACCCAAACATATCATTCATAGAAATAAAATTTTTTAAATTAATATTCATTCCATTTAAATAAAGAGATGATGACAATAATGGTTTAGTGCCTTTGGAAACATGGATACATAAATAACTAGTCCATAACTGATCTTCATCATCCCCCACTATGTTTTATATAACTATAACACTCTTGGAAATAAAATACATTATAAAATTCATTTAAACATGGGGAATGGTAACATAATAAATGGTGACCTCATAATCATAATAATGTTAAACAAGGGAGATATCAATGATGACATAAAAATAATATAATAATAAAGGTATTAGAACATGATATTATAATTTTAAAACCATACCCTTCATATCACATATCATAAACACGAGTCATGGCATACATACACTTATTTTATAAGATATTAATCAACAAGGAATAAAAGAACATGAAACTTGAAAACATAAAATTAGCATTGTAGACATATTTGTGGAATACACATTAGATTATAAAATTGTGAACATGAATAAGTGGAAACACCTCTACAGATTATGTTGAAAGCTTGAAACCAGGTCCTCATATAAACATACAAACATGAAACGAGTTCCCTGCATAACCATATAGTAATGAATTCTCGTCCATTTATATCACATTGATCTTTTAATCAGGTTTTTTCATATCATTTTGAAATTTCACTAGGATCACTAATAACAATGTGAATTTGTAATCAGGTTCTTGAATAACATTGTAAAATTGGAATCTTGTACACACAAAACATTTTAAATAATGAGTTATCCAAATTAACCTAATAATTGGAGGGATATGTTTCCACCCCAATAACATAATAAAAAATAATGATACGTGTTTCATAATATCATTAAACTTTAATTATATTAGAACCCATGAAAAGAAATGATATTCAAAAATATTTCATCATAAAAAACCTATATAAAAGAATTAGATTTCAAAATCATTTCTTCATTTTTTCACATCATCACCCATAGATGGAATTTGGGATTGATAATAATTTTATCATGGTATAGCCAATGGAAGTGAAAAAGGTTTCACATGCATCATTTCATCATAAATATGAAACATCTAGAGAAATAATATGAAATGTATCATTGGATCATATCCCTATTAAAGCAAAAGTATCATCAATGGATTTCTTATTAGAGAAAAAAATATTTCAAAATATCACTTAGAAAAATTATTAAGGAAACAAACTTTTATTTGAGAATTTATTTGTATATATAATATGTCATAAAATATTATGGAATTAATTTTCTTTAAAACGAATCTTCTAATATTTATAGAAGAATATTTAAAGAAACATTTAAAATTTTAATTGTGGAAAAATCCTTTCAAATTTGGAAAAGATTTTATTAAAGACAAATTTTTTTTGAAAA
The DNA here is from genome assembly GCA_963277665.1 of Viscum album. Taxonomy (NCBI): domain Eukaryota; kingdom Viridiplantae; phylum Streptophyta; class Magnoliopsida; order Santalales; family Viscaceae; genus Viscum; species Viscum album. Next base: position 1,855,246,196 of record OY728157.1, read on the forward strand.
AACATTATTTAAAAATAACATTGAATTTTTTCAATGTAATCTTCAATGAGAAGAATGGTCATGATTGTGGTAAATTGTTTATGCATTAAAATAGTAATATCATTAAATTTTTTAAAGATATATGAGCCTTGTTTTGGAAAAAACATGAAGCTTTATCTTAAAAATCATTGTAACAAGACAATAATGGTTACAAATAATTTAATAAATCCATTCAGTATTGTTAAAAAAAGTATTTTTTTCTGATAATGTGGATATGGAAGAAAAATGGTTTCGACACAAGATAAAAATAAATATTTTTTTCTTTAAAAAACATTATATTTGTATAATGAGTAAAAAAATGAGGAAATTAAGGGTAAAGACTATTATTATGAAATAATATGGGGATAAATTAATACATGATTTTATTTAGATATAGTTCATGATATTTATTTATTAGAAGCATAAACATAAACATTCTACAGAAACAATGAGACTGTATCATAAAACCCTTTACACTTTAGTAAATTTGAATCATAAGATCCATGAAGGAATATAATTAAATAAAAATAAAAATATCATGAGATTAAATAAATTCATTAATATAAATGTCAAAAATGTCATTATATACACCTTAAAAAAGAATATAGTTCCATAAAACAACATATGTCTCCAAGATGACATATTGGTAGAAAACATCCATTAATGTATTGGTAAGTGTGAAACATTAAACCCCATGAGAGAGAGAGATCCTAAAATGGATATTTAAATTACCATAATTTTCAGGATAATGGTATAAAAATAAATTCATTGGTAGTATATTCTCTTTATAAAAAAACACATGGTGAATATGATAGGTGTCTCAAAAATAATAAAAGATAGATAGAAATCGCTAACCTGAAGTCTCGAATTCCATATTTAAAATTAAAAAATATTGTATAATAAAAACATGTATATTATAAATCTATTATATAATTATAATTATCTAAATAATTCCATATATTATTTACTTATGTAATTTTATCACAAGTTAATAACAATTCATTGTTAAAATTATGTTTCGTATAATAATAGATTCATTTTTCACGTAATTTTTGGTTTCGTATTTTTAGTCCTATTACATTAATCATGGTAAAATATTATGTTTAATGTTAACCATGATATAAATATAATATATATTCAGTACATATATATTTATAGTATACCATAAATGTTATAGATATAAAATAAAATACATCGTTCATGGAGACTATAGGCCGTACGTGGGTATAAACACAATTTCCATTTTATGGAAGGATGAAATAATTTTAATTAAATTATGTAATAAAATTAATTAATAATATCTATGACATATATATTATGTATTTTTATTTAAACATGTCCTTATTAACTTCCATGTAAATTTTATGTGAATAATGAATCACATTGCTTCATGAGGAAGTATTCTGCCATAGAATTGTGAGATGTAATATTATACCCAATAGAATGGAATGTAAGAATATATATGTGATATAAGAGTTAATTAATTATAATTATATTAAAAATATAATATATATTAATTAATATACATTTATTACCATCCGTGTAAATTACAAATGAAATACACATCACATTGGTTAATGGGGTGGTAGTCCGTTGTACACACCAATGATGATTTCATACCCCATTTTATAGAATTAGAAACCTATTTAGGATACTAAATTAATTTTAAATAATATAATTATATTTAAGATAATTATTTTATTAATTCATCAGTGATTAATAATATTAAAAGAGTTGGAGGAAGAAATAAAATAAACTTCTCGGTTATGGACATTACTGCTTCTTCAGACAACTTATTCTCGTTTACACAAAAAAGAATCTTTGGTTGGATTTATGAATAAAATAAGTCCAATATGATTATATTATGTATATATGGATGTGATTATTTTAGGTATAATTTTAACCAAGGGGTTTCAGATTAGGGAATAGGAGATGTCGGGTGGCTTTTTATGAGTCAGGTGGTTGTTACACATTTAATTCTCGAAAAAATGGAATCCCAATATTTATCACATTCCAAAAGGCTCCAAAATGGAACATTATTGATACCTATAGGTTTTGTTTTCTACATATGTCTCTGAAATTGGATTTTAATACTATATATGTAATCTACCACAAATCCGTTTAGTTTAATCCTGGATAAAAATGTTTTAACCTTAACGACGATAATTAATTTATTATGAATCTACAATTTAAAATTGTAAAAATATAAGTTGAAATTATAATAAAATAAATATAATTATTATTCTATATATGAATTCCATTTTTCTAAATTCAATTCATATATGGGTAAAATATTAGCTTAAAATAAAACCTTCATACGTTATGTGAAAACGAGTTTCCAAAGCGAAAATGTTCCAAATTATAAAATGTTCGTATATCTAAATTAAATATAAATTAGATTTAAATGTACTAAATTTGATTAATAGATTTATAATTTAAATAATTTTACTTTTAAAACAATATTTTGATAATTTTTATGTTTTTAATATTTTCAAAATATATACTAATTCTTAATAAAACCCGTATTTTTCACTTTACATCAAAAAAATATTCTTCTATGAAAATTCGTCAAAATTCAAACTAAAATAATATCTAATACATTATTTCGAAATATAATTTTCTTTTTTTAAATATAGTTTTGAAAAGTCTCAAAAACTAGTTTTAATATAACTTCACTAAAAGTGAAATAACTTTTTTTAGAATTAATATAGTATTAAAAATAAATTTATATTTACTCATATGTCTTGTATAAAAAAACCCAACTGATGAAATTTAAATATTTGATTGAATATATATTATATAAATTTTATTAAATTAATTCACCAATACTTTTAGTTTTTTTATTTTTCTAAAATTTGATTCTACAATCAAAAATAGTTTTTTAGAAAAAGATTACGTGTGTTTTCGAATAGTTTTTATTTTAATTTCTAATAAACTTTTTACCATAAATATATTATATAAAAATATCTTTACCATATATTTTCATAAATTATTTATTTATATTTATACCCTCTATTCCAACTACAAGATGATTAAAAAATACTAAATAATAATATTTTAATAGTACATCACATTTCGTTGAAACATTGTATTGCATGTGATATAAGATAGACTCGATATTAAGTGTAACATAGGCAAAAAAAGAATTTAAATTTATTTGAAAAAATATATTTTATAAAATCTCAGGATATAAAATTATACACCATTAAATAAATTACATCCCTAAAATTTTAACTTATGTAAAAAATCATGTATTTAAAATTTAAAAATCCCAATCATGGAAACCCACATCGTAAAAAGGGATAATAAAAATTATTCATGACTAGAGATAAGGGAATGTGAGAGGGTCAAATAAAATAATTCACAACTAGGGTTTAATTTGGGATAAAATTTTTGGGATGTGAACACAAGGACATAAAAGTGGAAAATAACACCCAAATAGTGATGGAGAGTAATAATGAACATCGTCCGGAGACTGTTATTGACCATAAAAAGATAAATATATGATAAATGAAATTACAATTTATTCATTATAAATAAAGCTAAAAGTATAACATTTTATTTCAATATCCTTATATAAAATTTGAATAATTTTAATGAGATGATATACATAAATTATTTTATTCTATTTCATTTGCACAATTTAATGCTTTGGTTATGAGTCGATCAATTTCTACTTCATCTCTCATTTTATGAAATGAAGATAATTTTTTTTATACATGAAACAAATGTTGGTCATAAGATCTATAGAATAATAATATGTCATTCTTTCTTTCTATGGTTATTATGAAAAAAAGAATTATTACCATAGGTTGTCCTATAACATCCAAATCTCAACATAGTCCATTCCATGAATAAAAAACATTATGTGATCCCGAGGTATAAAAAAACTGAAATAAAAAAATTTATAAATATTTCATTAAATTTCACAAAACCAACTTAACATTATTCCCAAAAATATCAATAATTATCTCTTAATGAGCACATTTAAAATATATGAATACCTTGGTTATAATTTTTTAAAACACGATAACAATAATAATTTATATAAAACCACAATAAAAACATAAATACTTCCTCCATCATTGAATAACACCACATATTATTGAATATATTCCATATTAAAATAATTTTGTAAAATCCATAAATGATATCATAAAGTCCATCAATGATAACATAAACCCCATTGTCCAAAAAGCATTAATCTTCTCCAAGGTCATTAATACTATCCAATATTCTATATTAATATCCATTATCGATTTATCACAACATCATTATCTGTATATTATTAATACATTAAGGGTTATATTACCTTAATCACACGTTTCTATTTATTATCACTTTTCCATTAAATCACTTTTCAAATTCATAATCATCGTTCAATATATTAAGGAAAATACATAAAAAAACATATATTGAATAATTATAATATATTTTATTACTATTTAATTTTAGTACAAGAATATTTTAATCACTCTAATTCATTCTTAGAAAATCTACTATGCTTATTTATCTTATTTTTTAATAGATCTAGCCTTTTTTATGTCATTATTATTAACATAATCATCATAAAATATTTTACATTCCCCACCATTCAAATACACTTTTTTAGATTTTCCCCAAATGACATCAATTTTTATAATTCCCATAAATTAAAATTTTATAATATTCAATATTAGAAGGTTAATTTGGGAAATAATTATTCGCATACATTTTGAAAACTGAAAATTTCATTTTCTTCATCGATATATTTCATTTTGTCCTTTTTCCACACACATAAATTATCTTATTGTTCTTTTGAGACATTATATGGAGTTATTTTGTCCACATTCTAGACAAATACGAAACTATATATTCATTACTCCATGGTATCAACAACCTAATCACTCAATGACCTCTATCATTAACTTCTATGTTGATTCAAATAGTTGTTTATGGTAAATATTTTTAATAATTTTTCATATTAACTAATTAGGCATAAATAAAATATCATTCACTCTAGTTACAATCCTATTGTGTTTCTTGTAGAATATTTTCTATCACATTTTATATATATATAATTTGTTTTTTTCACACAATTAACTAAAACCAATAACCATAGTGTGAGTAATAATATTCATAGTGGGAAACCAAATATCATGAAAAATCACTTATAGGATTCTTAAATCCTAAAAATACTAATTTAATCTATGAAACCTTAGGCCTCACTTAGTCTATAAATGACCATTATTTAAACCATTTATAATGGTTTATAATGTGTTTCTGTATTTCCAATGAATATCCACTAAGTGTTTCAATCTTGTTACGATGTAAAGACTATTTTTGTGCACCAGGTGAATGTCAAAACTATCTCAATGCACCATTTGGTGTTATAACCCTTAGGAAATATTATTGTATAACACATCCAATTATAGCATCCAATCATGTATGTAATTTCTAGGAAACCACTAACTTTATTCTTTAACCAAAATCTAGAACATTTTCCCATTATTTGAATATACCATAGACTTATCCTTAGGCATACCCCTACAAATATAATAAGACATATCCCTTAAGATATCACTATAATATTCGCATTCTAATTTTAATGTTAATCTAAACTATTACATTGATAACAACTGTAGTGACTCAAACTTATCATATATAGATATCATATATTTTTAACGAATATTCATTATATTTATCAAATACATACATGAAGACCATAATGGTTTAGGTCCTTTGGAAGCATCAAAACATAAAAAAATTATTCGTACCTGAGCTATGACATCTCCGACTAAGTTCTGAATAACTTTAATGCTTCATGAACATGTCATACATAATATCATTCATTATAACATGGGGAATGGAAACACAATAAAAGGTGAGATCAGATGATCAGTATGTGTAAACTTGAGATATAAAAATAATCACATTAGAATAACATGGGAATAAGGGCATGATAAAATGATATTAAAAATTTAAAACCATACCCTACATATCATAGACAACAAACATGATCATTTAATATGTATAAATAGTTTATATGATGTAAATCATTATGAAATTAAATAAAAATAACCCAGTTAACATAACATTAGAATAAGACATAGACTTTTGGTATACAGATAATCTTATAACATTGTGAACATGTATAAATAGAGACATGTTTACTTATTGTGTTATGGACCTAAACACATGCCCTCAGATAAACATATATACCTAAATAAAGGTCTACAGAAAACCTAATGGACATGAAGGTGTGGTATATCAACAACACTACGAACATGTAATAAGGATCAAACATGACATTTTGAACATTTAATAAGGATTATTCATAACATTATGAACATTAAATCAGGTTCACACATAACAAATTTACTCATGAATTATTCATATTTACCAATGCATATGACAGATATATAGGTCACACCCATCAAATAATAAAAAACATAAATTAGTGTTTTAAAAGGTCATACAACATTTATCATACCAAACCCCATGAAAAGAAATGGGTTTTATAAAAATTTCACGCTTTAATTGACCGTGGAAATAAATACTACTTTACAATCAATTCAAAATTAATTAATAGAATCTCCTATGAAATAATAAGTTGGTTTTATAATAATTTTATTATTCTATTACTAATTTAATTTAAATAGATTGATAAAAATATTACCATCCTAAAAAAACCCCTATAGAGAATAAATAAGAAAACTATCCTTCAATAAAACACCCAATAAAGTATAATAAACATCAATGGATTTCATCTTAGATGGAAAATTATTTCCAAAGACCTCTTTGAAAAGTTGTTGAGTAAAACGTATTTTATTGAAAATTAATTTTTAAAACTATGACTTAATAAAGTATTTTGGAAACTCTTGTCATTAAAATAATGGTTGAAATCTTATAAATAATGATTTAAAAATAATTTTAAACATTTCCAGAGGAAAATACCCCTTCACCTTTTAAATTTATTTTCTTAAACACATATATTTTTCAAAATTATTTTATGTTAAAATAAACATGAAATCTTATAATGTAATATTTAATGAAAATAATGGTCACAATAGTTGTAAATTTCATATATGTTAAAATAATTATCCATTTCATAATTTTTGTTAAATCCAAATGAACTTATTTTAAAAAATGAAATGATAATTAATTTTAAAAAATCGTGTTAGAATTAAATCACAGGTAAATGTAATTTTATAAACCCTTTGGGAAATGATAATTTTTTAAATAAATCATTATAAAAAAAGTATATGGAATAAAAAGGGTTTTTTACTAAAAAGAAAAATAATGTTAGTTTTTTTAGAAAACATTTATCTAGAATCATGAGTACATAAATATTAGAAAGTTAAGGGGAAATTTTTTTTATTAAGTAATTAAAAGAGGATAATAAAATACCCGAGTTTACTAAGTGATAGTTCATAACATTTAATCCTTAAAAGCCTAAATATAAACAATTGTGATAAATTATGAAGACGTATCATCAAACCCTTTCCAAATTGGTAACATTGAATGATATTCTCCAAATAGGAATAAAATTAAAAGAAAAAAATATCTTAATAATAAATAAATTCATGATATTAAATATCAAAGGGGTTCTGTATACACCTCATAAAAGAATTTATGTTCATAATAAAACATATTTCATATGAAGGAAAATTTAGACAACAACCCCTTAACATATTGGTACCCATCAAAATTTAAACATCATGAAAGAGTGATCATGAAATATAAATTTAAATGCTATTAATTTTCAGTATAATAATATTAAAAAATATTCATTTTATGTATATACACCATATAGAAGGAAAATATTCAGAATGTGACATCGGTCTAATAGAAAAAAAAATGTGATATGAAAATCCATTACATTTGGTCTGGAAGTCATTCGTACATGTCTCATTTATCATAAAAATAAGTTCATTATAAATATATTAATGATCCAAAATTATATATATAATTCAATATATATATTTACTTATGACCTTTCATTACCAATTTATTTATAATTGCTTTGGAAAATTGTGTTTAAGGTAATAACTGCTTCATATTCTCAAATATGTTTTGGTTTGAGATTTTCAGTCATATTAAATTGATCATGGTTACATAATATGTTGGAATTTTATAATTATATATATATAATATTTATTATATATGTATTTATATAAGTCCATAAATTATTTATATATAAAATGAAATGCTCCATTCAAAGAGAGGGTAGTTCGTATGTACGCATTAATAATAAATCATTTTATTGAAGGCTAAAATAAAAGAAAAGTAAATAGCTATGTAAATTTCAACAATATATTTTATCTTATATATAGGACACATGTTTATTTAAAAATTTCCATATTAACATCCATGTAAAGTGTATGTGTAGAATTAATCACATCACTTTGCGTGTCGATAGTCCGTCGTACACACATGCAACATTATAATATCCCCTAAAAATGTAATGTTATAATGTTTGTGTTATATAATAATTAAATAAGTATAACTATATTAACAATATAATAAGTATTTATTTAATATATCCTTATTACCATCCAATTAATAAATGAAATAAAAAAACACATCCCATCAATTCATGAGGTGGTAGTCCGCCATACACACGAATGATTATTTCATAACCTAGTAGATGGATGTTTATAAAATTGAGTTTATTCCATTAAAATGATAACAAATACAAATTTTTAATATAATAATTTTATTACATAATCATGGTCTTATAATAATTAAAAGAGGTTAAAGAAAAAAAACTCACTTAGTTTGGGAAATTAACTCTTTTTTCCAAAAACTGTTTTTGGTTACCTTTAAAAGGTCTATGAAGATGTATTTATGAATAAGGTAATGAATATAAGATTATATTATTATATTAATGATTTTATTTTTTAGTTCTTTTTGTAACCATAGGGGATTGGAAGTATAATGATGGTTTGAGAGGGGTGGCCATTTATAAGTGAGGTGAGTGGCACACTTATAATTTTTTAAAATAAAAAGGTATACCCATGTTTTTACTATTATAAAAGAGAAAAAATATGATTTTATATAACCATATATGTTATATGGTCAAAATATATCAATAAAATGTGTTTTGTATTGGTTTCACGGTCATCCATTCTTGTATAACAATATTAATCTTAACCGCGATAAATATTTTATACTACTTTTATGATTCATAGTAGTCAAAAATTATGTCTACCTTATTATAAAGTATAAAATATGATAATTACAAATATTTAATGTATTATTTACATTTTTTATTAGTAGAATAGGAAATTTTTTATTCAATATTAATCACATAGTGGCAATGAGAATGAGGTTTTGCATAGAAAATATGTAAAAAAAAATAAATCATTTTTAAATGAAGCTTCAATATAAAATATATTATAATAACATAAAATGCATTACTGGATATATAATTGAACTAATTTATCTTTTGAAACCACATTAAAATAATTTTTTAGTTTTAATTTTTTTAAAAGTAATTAAAATTCTTAATATATCTAGTATTTCACTGTTAAAAGAAAATTGTTTATTCCCAATAAATTCTCAAAATATACCCTGATATAATTTGGACATAATAATTTCAAAAATGATATTTTTTATAAATTAATTTTATAAAAATGGAATAAATTAATTTTAATGACGTGCACAGAAGGATAAAAACAACTTATAAAGAAAATATGTTTTAAGAATATTGTTGTATTAATTGTTATATCGTGTATAGAATACATAAAAATAAATGTTAAAAATGATATTGAATATATAATATAAAATTTTATTTAGAATATTTCACACAAGGGGAATTTTTGAAATATATTAATTTAAAATTTATTTTTTTCATAAGACTAGTTTTTCAGAAAATGATTTCTTTTTTTTCAAATTGTTTTTATTATCATTTAAAATTCATTAGTGATAAAATAAATAATTTTATATATGTGTGTTTAAAACATATATTTTCCAAATTTTGTTAATATTATTCATACCCTCCATTCCCATAGCTAGGTGAAATAATCATATTAAATTATAATATTAAAATAGTACGTTGTGTTTTGATAAAACTAGAGGTTGCATGTAATGCATGATAAACATGATATTGTGTGTAATCAGGGTTATCAAGGAAATTTACATTATTTGAAAAAAATATTTTATAAAATCTGAGGGTGTTAAAAAGAGGGATATTATGATAGTTGAACTGTGTACCTTGATCACATACTATAATTCATTATGGTTATGAAGTGGAGATATGGTTGAGATTATAATGTGAGGATGGAATGATATTAATGATATTTAGGATGCCACAATGGTTTTTATGGTCACATGTACGAGGGAACAAGGTTGATCCACTACATGACTTGAGGTGTTCGGACTATTGGTGAATGGTTATTGGGATTTCTCCAATATGACCATATTATATTCTGGTAGTGTGGGTTATATCATATATACTTTTTTATTAGTAGATTGATGTTTATAGTGAGAATGTAGATGAAATAATTTAAATGGAATGATTGTTGATAATTAATTTAAAACTCTATAAATTGAATAATATTATTCATAGTTCCTAATGATACATGATGTTAGAATAATTAAATAATTGATATTTAAACTATTTTAGGCTTATATGATTTGGATTACAACAATATAAAAATATATTATGATTTTACTACATTTAATATTATTAATTCATTATATTTAATATGTTTTTCTTACCTATGGAATGTTATACAGAGAATATTTTTTTCCACCTCCATATAATGGGTTTTAGTGTTGTGTTGGTAGATTTTCTATGAAATGTTAGATCAGTAGATACTGTGTAAAACCAAAATATTATTTTGGGATTATATAATTTATTTCTAAGCTATATGAAGGTTTTATGGTTTATTACGTTATTGGGATTTCTTGGTGGTATTGTCATAATTATAAAGGTCTTTCTTTTTTTTATATTTTATCTCTTTCATGTATTACATATTATTATGATATTTATTAATCATTAATCCATTTTGATTTTAAAAATGGTTTTATATTTTTCTTTTATAGGATCCTATTTTTTCCCTAGATTGTTCTTCCACCCATTTTTGTGTTTTATACCCTTTATGTTAGTCCTGATCCAGTGGTCTATTTGATATAGGCTTCAAGAGCCGTGATTCATTTCAGAAGTGACCATGGTAGTTTTCTATTTGATTCAGATCGTGATGCAGTATAATTAGAGAGTAATTTTGAGGTGAATGATTCATTTTATTGATAGGTTCATGTGAGGTTATTGTTTGTTAGGAAAAATAAAAGAAAAAATGTTTCAGATATTACCCCTAAGACATATTAGCTATAAAATTATGTATATTGTTTGAAAATAAAAAAATTCATTTACAAGGACAATTTTTTTCTTCTAATAAACACAATTAAAAATTAAATTATTTATAGGCTAACAATAGGTTTTTCTTTTTACCATATAATAGTTAGAACATGGTAAATGCACATTATTTCTTGTGATAGAGGAATATTTTTGGGTATATACCAATGAGAAATTTTGTTGATATATTTTTTTATTCAATTAATTGTTGAATGAATATAGTACTATTAAATATTTCATTTAAAACGATTATAATTCCACATGAGAATATTTATGTGAAACATTTAGATGCCACTATCTAGTCCTCACTTGTTACCTGAATTATTAGTGACTTATGAAGAGTCTGGGACATCTCATGTTTCCATGTTGTTGTTAATTTACTATGAGAGATTATTTAAGAGGTATGTATGGCCATATGTCATTTCATTTATCATTTTAAAAATTTTAAAATGATTATATAATTATTATTGTGAATGTTTAGTTATTATAGTTGGTCCCTCTTCGGTTTCTCATTTTATGGAATTTTTATGATTGTTATTTCCAACAATATCAATGATTTAGATATTTATGAGTTATGAGATATTAGATCAGATATGTAAGAATCTTATTATCATTGAGTGGTATTATTGTTTTATTGTAATATCCTTACATTTAATATGGAAGGTGGTAAATGGTGGCTAATTATACTCATTTGATGATGTACTTGACTCGGAGATGGAGGTTATATTATTAACTAGGAATGTAACAACTTGTCACCAGTTACCCAGAGTCAGTGCATTATTACATAACATTGGCATGATCACAAAATAACAATTCTCGAAAGACCGATTAGTTTAATAGCCTTGGAAGCACTAGATACATTCATAAGGTTAGATTACATCGTAAAATGGAATACTACAAAAAAATTTCTTCTATAGAAAACACTAAGATCCCATAGACTATCCCTACAGGTCAGTCATAATATTTTTCATCCATACCTGGGAAAAATACTACATAGAAAGGGGTTATCTCAGATGCTCAGTAAGGATAACAATATAGCATAAACATTCATAAATAAGCACAAACATTTAAGGCAATGTATAAAACTAAAACAAAATCCTTTTCAATATAAAATTCAACATAATATGGATAATATAAATCAAAATAAAGTCCGTTACTTACTCACATGGATATTATAGTAGTCAAATAATCACATGCAATATCAATAGCCACTTTCATAATGATGGAATGCATAATTCCAGACTTCATAACCACATAGACAAGGCCTTGTACCAAGACTACAAATAAGATTTTGTGAAGGCCTTGTACCAAGACACTACTTTGTCTCATGAGAACTACTGATTCATCGAGGAGATATAGTAGGCTCCACCTATCACTTACTAAGACCAATGTATTCCTGATATGAAAAGTTTTAAACATAACATAAACATTCATATTAAAACTGGCATCCTAAATGTCAACACTTTATCCATAAACCATGAATGGTATGAAAATAACATATCCACAGTCAAGCATATCACAAAACCTTCAATACAATATTGATGTTTTGTATCATAATAAATTAACGTCAAATAAGCTTAAAATCCATTAAAGGATGTTGTCATAGATGAAATCAGAAAATTTTTAGAGAAATATCTTTTTCTCTTTTGAAATCATTTGAGAAAAAATTTATTTTGAAAATATTCTTATAAATTTGTAAGGAAATATTTGATAATGTTATAATGACAAAAAATATCTGCGCATATCATATAAGTTAAAAAAACATTCTTACCTAAATTTTGTCAAAAAGATTATAAGGTGACTTGTTTGGAAAATCAAAGAAATATTATTTTCAGATAATTTCATAAAAATTCAAACAAGGGTATAAATTACATTAAACCATAGTCATGTAAATTATAAAAATGTTTTGTAATAAATTTTTAAGGAACATAGATGTGAATGATACAGAGGTCCCAGTAGATACTTATGTAAAAACAACGTCGGATAATAATGAGATTGCGAAATTTATCCTTAAATATTTGCTAACTTACAAAACATACACCCCATGAATGAATTATAATACCAAGAAGATTTATATACACATAAAATAAAGTGTATTACACAAATAATGCAATTATGGGTAGTACACACACCACAAAAAGGAAATAGTGGCAATATAGTATGAATCTCACGGGAATAAGGAGTGAGATTAAGACCCCTTACCTTTTACTTTTCCTTGGTCGAGGGTAGGTTAACATCTTGTATAATGGTTAAATAATAGTTATTAAATTATACAGGAATCATATACATTAATATGATATAATATATGATCTTTTAACATTTCTTTATTAATAATATATTAGTATTATCGTCGTTATGGGTGTTAACTGATTCGTTTTTCATTATATTATTTGTTACATTACTAATTTGTGTTATAGATAGGATGTATCTTATTCATATTCAGAATAATATTTTGTCTTTAGACATTATTTTTAATCATCTAATGAAATTTATTCTTGAATGGATATGATGGGGAATGAATCACTTCGCGTTCGTGGAGACAGTAATCCGTACGTACGCAAAAGTGACAAAATCATTAATTTGATATGAAAATAATATATAAATGGATGATATATCATATATACAGAATAATTATCAAGTTATATTTATTATTTAAATCAATTAAACATCATTATTATACCAATCCAAATAATAATGTATTGAATAAAAATTACACCACGACGTGGAGACGGTAAGCCATAGGTACGCACATGTGGTAACATGTCATTAAAATGATGGATAGGATAATGAATATAGTTTTAACATATTTATTTTATATAGTATATAGATTATATTGGAGTTATTATTTTATAATTTAAACTACAAAGAAGGAGGAAGTGGAAAAAGAAAGGAACTAGAAAGAGGTGATGAAATACTTACCTCTTCTTTGGGTTCTTCCTTCTGATTTGATCAAAAGGGGTCCTTAAGTTGGATTTATGACTAAAGTAAGGCCAATATGATGAATGTAAGATTGTTTAGAGGGAATTTTTTCAGGGTTTGGCCTATCCAAAAGGCTTTGAAGGTGTCAATCTGGGGGAAGGGGTCGTTCCCTTTTATAAGAGGGGTGAGGGGCACCTTAAAAAAAGCTAGAAATATTATTTTATAATAAAATAATTTTCAGTTTCTAATGGCTCAAAAATATTATTTAAATGATAAGATGGGTACAGGTCTAAAACCACTCAACCAATTGGTTTTATACTGTTTTGGGTCACAATATTAACACTATCTTCTAGATTTAACTCTTAGTTAATTAGTTTGACATTTACAATGTCTCTATGTATTTTTATATTCTATGGTTAATAAACATACTATAACATTGTAAAAGAACCTAAAGTAGTTCATTAATTACATATATAATATTATTTTAGTTTTTTTTGAACCTTAGAATTTTAGGAATAGAATAAAAATTACTAATATAATAATTGTTTTAAAATCTCTTTTATATCAATTTTGACACTATTTGGTATTTTGTTTTTGTTAAATTCATAAAAGAATTATTAATTCAATTAAAAATAATCTAAACAACCCTAACATGTAATATTAACCTATAAAATTAGTGTAATTCATAAAACGTCTCAAATTACATTTATTTAGATATTTATAATATCAATTATTTTAATATTTCATTAGTTAGTTAATTACTCCATCGTCATTGTGTCATAAATAAATTAAATTATATAATGTCTAAAAAATATAAATAAAATACCATTACATCGGAAAAATATTCTGATTTATAATGAATATTTATAGTAGAATTTATATTATCTGTAATGCTATATTGAAAAGGTTTAGTTATTAAACTTTTAATTTAACACTTTTAACTCTTCTTCGTATTAAATAATAATAAATGTCCTAATTTAATCCAAGTAGACCAAAGAGGTTCATATTTTATTCCTATGGTTGTTTTTGGTCGAATTATTCTTATCCAATAGAATTAGGACATTTGTTAGGGTAATAATAATATCATTTTTACCCTTAATTACCCAATTTACTTTTAGCCATGGTAAATAAAAGTAAAAAGTTACTATTCGCCAAAAATTATCTTTATCATATTGTAACACTTTTTACAAACTGATATAAACTATGCCTCTCAGAGTTTTTAAATTCAAATTACAGAAGTGGTAAAATTACGTTTTTTGTAAATTAGAAAATGCTCCTAGAAGGTTGGTAAAAGACGGTAAAAAGTTGAATAAACCTTGTTAATATCTAAAATTATTATAAACAGACTCAATTGAATTACATTGAACTTATATAGATATTATGCATCTTTTTTTACATAAAATAAATTTAAATAAATAATTCTTTAAATAAAAATTAGGTTTTAGACTATAATTCAGTGTTTTCACTATTCTTTGAAAATTCAATGTTTTAAGTGAAATACCAAAAATCACCCTAAGATAATTTCGATATTTCGAATCCAAAAATTATGTCCATTTTGGAAGATAAAATTTATAAAATTTCAAAAAAGTTTTTATTACTATTCATAACGGCTAGTTTGATTGGTTGTGGTGTGTTAGAACTCAAAGTTGTGTACAACACACACTATTTTATAATTCAATGAGAAGCATACCATGGAAGCTTGGGGTGTTATATTCTCTACCTCTTCAAATAATTTCATCTTCTATATTTCTTGAGTATTACTAAGTTAAATGACTCGGGTGGTTCTTCATCATAAGTTCCTCGGGTTCCCACATTGCCTCTTTTATCTTATGGTTTCTCCATAGAACTTTTACCAGATGAGTTGTTCGGTTTCTCAACACTTTTTCTCTTGTATCTAGAACATATACAGGCTCTTCACAATAAGAAAAATCGGGTTCCAGTTCTAATTCCTCATTGGTGAGTACATGCATTGGGTCAGGCATGTATATTCATAGTAGTGATATGTAGAACACATTGTGAACTTTGGAGAGACTTGGAGGCATTGCCAAATAGTATGCTACAACCCCAATTCATTCTAGAATTTCTAAAGGTCTGATGTACCTGGGACTTAATTTTATTTTCTTACCCAAATGTATAACACCGTTCCATGAAGATACCTTCAAGAAAACATGATTCCCAACATGAAATTCCAAATCTTTCATTTAATTATCAGCATAGCTTTTCTGCCTACTTTGAGCTTCTTTGATGTGATTTTGGATTACCTTCACCTTTTCCATCATTTCCTCCACAAGTTCTAGGCCTATGCATTTTCCTTCACAAAAATCATTCCAATAGGTTGGTCTGAAACATCTCTTTTTGTATAATGCTTAATATGGTGCCATCTAAATACATTAATGGAAGCTATTGTTATAGGAAAATTCAACTAGTGGTAAATATTGATCCCACATACCATGAAAGTCATGTCATCATGAGATCAACATGTCTTCTAATGTTTGAATAGTCTATTCCGATTGTCCATCAGTTTGGGGGTGGTAGGTAGTTCTCAAATGATGTTAAGTATCTAGGGATTTATGAAGACTTTTCCAGAATGTTGGTGTAAAACAGGGATCACGATAAGAAAAAAATTGATAGGGGTACTCCATGAAGTCCTACAACATCATTAATATATAGTCTTGCTAAATGTTCAAGTGGTAAATCATATCTTATTGCAAGAAAATGTGCTGACTTGGTAAGATGATCAATAATGACCCATATTGCATCATTCCTTCTAGAAGTCTTTGGTAGTCCCATGATAATGTCAATCGTAATATTATCCGATTTCCACTCACATATGGAAGAGGTTTCATGACTCCTCTAGGTTGTTGCCTTCGAGCATTCACTTGTTGACAAGAAATACATGTGGATAGAAAATCATCAATCTCCCTCTTCATATTGTCCCAAAAAAATGTTCCTTAAAATATCTATACATTTTGGTGCTCCCAGAGTTTATAGAGAAATTTGAGCTATGAGAATCATCCAAAATTTCTCTTTTTAGATCAGGTATATCGAGAACACAATTTTTCTTCTCAAATTTCAAAATTTAGAAATTGGAGCCATGAGAATCATCCAAAAATTCTATTTTTAGATCAGGTATATCGGGAACACAATGTCTCTTCTCAAATTTCAAAAATTCGTCTTCATACACAAAGTCACTCAATATCCCATCATTCATAGCTTTAATCATCTTTTGAAACTCTTCATCATCATTCTTAGAACTCTTTATCATTTCTAGTAATGATTGTTTGGAAACCATTTGAAAAATTATTGATGTATTCACATTCCGTGGTGATTCCCATATCCATCATTACTAGATCCATATATATAGGATCCTTTTAAAATCTCATCCTGTCAAAAACTCCATGATATTTTCTGATCAAATAATCTTCCACCTTATTTTCCTTCCTCGGGTTGTAGTGTATTGTGCATTCATAATCCTTGAGTAGTTCAAGCCATCTCCTTTGCCTCATGTTGATTTCTTTCTGTGAGAAAATATACGTCAATCTCATGTGATCAGTATATATCTCACATTTTTACCATAGAGATTGGGTCTCCAAATATTCAAAGAAAAGATTTCAGCTGCTAACTCAAGATTATGAGTATGATAGTTTTTCTCATGAATTTTTAGCTTTCGTTATGCATAGGCAATAACCCTATGATTCTACATAAGGAAACAACCAAGTCCTTTCTTCAAAGCATCACTATAAATAACAAACTCATCATTCCCTAATGGTAGAGAAATTATAGGTGAATTGACTAATATTATATTTATTTATTCAAAAAATTCATTGCACACTTTTTTCACACAATTTTGTTCCCTTTTCGTGTGAGTTTTGTTAATCGGTTAGCCAACCAGGAAAAATTCTAGAAAAAATGTCGATAATAACCTGCTAAACCAATAAAGATGTGTACCTCAATTATACTCTTTGGTGTTGTCCATTCTTCTATTGCCATGGTCTTAAAAGGATCAACAGATATTGCATCCTTAGTGACAATATGGCCAAGAAAAGAAATCTCCTAAAGCCAGAATTCACACTTGCTAAGCATCCAATATAAATCGTGTCTTCTAAGAGACTTCAGGATAAAGCACAACTGATTTTCATGATCTTCAAAGATTTTGGAGTATACATAGATATAATAAATAAATTCCACTACCAAGTCATCAAGATATTCATTGAAAATGCTATTCATTAGATCTATGAAGATAGTGAGTGCATTAGTCAATACAAAAGGCATTACAGTAAACTTGTAATGCCCGCAACTAGATCAAAATGTTGTTTCCGGAATATCTTCTTTCTTCACACAAAACTGATGATATCCAGATCAAAGGTTAATATTTGAAAAGTATTGAGCTCCATAATGTTGGTCAAATAAATCATTAATACGAGGTAGGGGATACTAGTTATTTATAGTTATATCATTGATCTCCCTATGCTCAATGCACAACCAAATATATCCATATTTTTTCTTAACAAAAAGGACACGGGCTCCCCATGTTGAAGAACTAGGGTGAATAAATTCATTATTACTCAATGTATCTTGTTGTTTCTTTAGTTACAGTAATTCCACAATGGCCATTCTATAAGGGGGTTTCGATATGGTCCTTGAACTTGTAATTAAATAAATTGAAAACTCCTTTTCTCATTCTGAAGAAATTCTAGGTAAATCATATAGAAACACATCAACATATTCTTTCACAATAGGTACATCCTCTAATACAAAACAACATTCCTCACCCACAATTATTTCATTCTCTTACACCCCAATAATTGAATTTAGATGAGCTACTGAGGGTGGATATAGATAAGAATTAGGTGGTGATGTTTCTGCTATAAAGATAAGGTACTCCTTATCATCATTAAAAATCGTAACCTCCATATCCTTACAATAAATTTTCACATCATTGTCCAAAATCCAATCCATATCAAGGATTATATCAAATTCAATAATGGGTATGACAATGAGATCAATAGATAAATAACATTTATATGCCAAAATGGGGACTGATTCACAAATTATTTTTGCAATGATACCTCCCTTATGAGTTTTTACTGACAAATACCTTGTTAAATACCATCTGAAATATAAAGTTTTCTTAGAAAACTGGTAAGATATGAAACAATGCGATGATCCAGAATCAAATAAAGCATTTTCTAAACTTGAGGAATCTATTAAATTACCTGCCACCATGTCTTTCGGAGCATTAACCTCAGTATTAGTGATAACATAATCTTGGACTTGATCCCTTGGCCATTTATGAGGTATATTCCCTTGACCCTTAGGAAATTCATTCGCATAATGCCCCCTTTCTCTACAATTGTAGAATTTAACATTGACATCCTCTTTCTCCCCCTTTCAATCACGAGCATGGTGGCCTTTTTCACTACACTTGTAACAAACTCCCATTCCCTTCAGGCATGTACGAGGGTGCTTCTTCCCATATTTATTATAGGAAATATATTCAACTTTTCCCTTCTTCCCCTTATTTCTATTTCTATAGTGTTAAATATATCTATTCTTTTCATTCTTTTCTTTAAAGTCATAAAATTTAGAGAATACTTTTATTGTATTGATTGAATAAGAGACAATATCTTTGTACGATGAGAAGGATTTTGAGACTAATGCTCAATGGATAAATGGTTTTAATCCATCAATTAAATGATCAATCATACTTCTTGGGTTACGTATATAATCTAAAGCATGCCTCAATATCTTTGTAAAGATAACTTCATACTCTGCGACATTCTCATCCTCCTTTTACCTCAGACTCAGAAATTTTCTTTCCATATCAGCTCTATGGTCATGTGGAACGTATTTTTCTAAAAAAAATTCTGTAAACTCCCTCTGTTCTATATTTGACACTTCATCATATTCCTCTTTGTTTTGAATCAATGACCACCATTGATCAGCATCTCTAGTGAGGCGGTAAAAAGCCATGAAAACTTTTTCCATTTCGCTACTCCACATGGGGTGGAATATTTTCTCTATGAAATTTATCAATAGCTCGGCTACAAGTAGATATGTACCCTCATTGAATGTTTGTGGTTGTTGCCTCATGAAGAGATCTAACATTGATCCTCCATGCTGCAGATCATGGTTCTCTATAAGGGTATGGTTATTTTTCATAACCTTAGTGAGTTTTCCCAATATGGTGAAAAGCTGATCAGCACCAGTTGCATCACTAGCTTCACTATGATTATCTTGAACAGGATAGAAATCCCTACATGGAGTGCGTTCATTGATACAGTTTCCATTCCTTCAACTAAGCACCATTTTTGAATAATGGCATTAACTAGATTAGTTTATGAATCAAAATACCAAAATACAAACTTGAAAAACACTTAACATAAATTGAAGAGTTTATAGATATAATCCTTAATCATAAAAAAGTTTTGCTTGAGGAAGTATATACTCATAAACCATTCATAATTGTTATTTAATGAAAATTATAATTATCCAAAGCATAACACCCTGGAGTGTCGTAACCAAGAGTGCAGAAAGGCCCGTTGCCGTGCTCCGGTTCCTGTTCGAGTCTAGCTCAAAGCAGTGTACTTGGGTTTTACCCCTAGGTACATCCATGGTAGATCCTATTCTACCTGCTCATAACTATACATAGATGTATTTTTTGGAAAACTCACAAAATATCTACAATACCAAAATTCTAGGAAGTTCTTCTATACAAATCCTCAAATTCTATCTTAGGGATATGTTCTCTAATCAGAGTTTATCTAAATCTAGTTTCCAAGGTTTGTACTAAACCTCTCTGAAACCAACTATAACACCCTGATCCCAGTTACCCAGACTTGGTGCATTATTATATAACATTGGCATGATCACAAAATATCAAGTCTCGAAAGGCTGATTAGTTTAGTATCCTTGGAAGTACTAGATAAATTTATATGATTTAAATTACATCGTAAAATGGAAAACTACAAAAACATTGTTTCCATAGTCAACATTGAGATCCCATAGACTATCTCTATAGGTCAGTCATAATTTTCTTCTTCTCATCCTGGGAAAATTAAAACATAGAAAGGGATGAGCTCAGATGCTCCGTAAGGATAACAATAATGCGAAAACATTCATAAATAAGCACAAATATATAAGGAAATTTATAAAACTAAAAAAAGCCTTTTCAACATAAAAATAATCATAATATGGAAAATATAAACCGAAATGATTCCATTTACTTACTCACATGGATATTATACTATTCGAATAATCACATCCTATATCAATAGCCACTTTCATAATGATAGAATAATAATAACAGACTTCATAACCACATAATCAAGGCCTTGTGCCAAGAATACAAATAATTTTTTGTCACGGCCTTGTTCCAAGGCACTAGTTTTTCTCATGAGACCTACTGATTCATCGAGGAGCTATAGCCGGAATCACCCGTCACTTAGTATGTCCAATGCATTCCTCATATGAAAAGGATTAAACACAACATAAACATTCTTATTAAAACTGGCATATGAAATTTCAATACTTTTGCCATAAACCATGAATGGTATGAAAATAAAACATTCACAATCAGACATATCACAAAACCTTCAATACAATATGGAAGTTTTGCATCATAATAAATCAACTTCAAATAAGCTAAAAATCCATCAAATGATGTTGACATACATGAAATCAAAACATTTTTTTTCAAAAATATCTATTTCAATTTTGAAATCATTTAAGAAAACATTTCTTTTGAACATATTATTATATTCTTGTAAGGGAAGCTTCAACGATGTTATAATGGTGGAAAAAAGTTGCACCCACTGTTTATGTTAAAAAAACATTCTTAACTTGATTTTGTCTAAAAGGTCATAAGTTACCTTGTTTGGAAATTGAAAAAATGATTCCTATAAAACCATTTTTTAAAAATTCAAAAAAGGGTATAAATGACGTTAAAACATGGTTTAGTAAATAGTAAAAATGTTTTGGAATACATTTTTAATTAACATGGATGTGAATGATAAAGAGGTCCTAGTAGATACTTACATAAAAACAACCTCAGATAATAAAGAGGTTGTGGAATTAACTCTTACCAATTTGGTAACATACAAAACATACACCCCAAGAAATAAGTATCATAAAATTAAGATGTAAATACACATAAACTAATGTTTATTACAAAAAGAATACAATTACGGATAGTACATACACTAAAAAAAATGAAATAGTGTCAATATAGTATGAATCTCATAGGAATAAGGTGTGAGATGAAAACCCCTTACCTTGTACATTTCCTTGGTAGAGGGTATGTTAAACCCCTTTATAATGGTGAAATAATTGTTATTAAATTATACAAGAATCATATACATTAATATTATATCATATTAGATCTTTTAACATTGTTTTCTTAATAATATCTTAGTATTATCGTCGTTTCTGGTGTTAACTGATTAGTTTTCCTTTATATGATTTGTTACGTAAGTAATGTTTGTTATGGATAGGATGTATCTTATTCATATTCAATATGATATTGAGTCATTAAAAAAATTTTAATCACTTAATGAAAATTATTCTTGAATGGATATGATGGGGAATGAATCTCATCGCGTTTGTGGAGACGGTAATCCGTACGTACGCACGAGCAACAATATCATTATTTTGATATTAAAATAATATATAATTGGATGGTATATAATATATACTGAATAATTATCATGTTATATTTATTATTTACATCAATTATACATCATTATTATACCTATCCAAATAATAATGTATTAAATAACAATTACACCACGACATGGAGACGGTAAGCAGTATGTACGCAGGTATGGTGACATGTCATTCAAAGGCTGGATAGAATATTGAATATAGTTGTACCATATTTATAATAACATCACAGTATATATAAGATACTAGAAATATTATTTTAGAATGGAAACAACAATGAAATAGGAAGTGGAAGAATAAAGGAACTTGAAAGAGGTGATAAAATATTTACCTCTTCTTCGGGTTCTTCCATATGATTAGTTCAAAATGGATCCTTAGGGTGGATTTATGACTAAAAAAGGCCTCTAGGATGAAGGGAGGACAGTTGAGAGGGAATTTGGGAAGATTTTGGGCGATCCAAAAGTCTTTGAAGGTATTAATTTGGGGTAAGGGGGAGTGCCCTTTTATAAGAGAGGTGAGGGGCACCTTAAGAAAATATTGAAATATTATTTTATAATAAAATAATTTTCGGTTTATAATTTATCAAAAATTAATTATTTAAATTTTAAGGTGGTTATGGGTCACAAACCACTCAAAAAATAGGTTTTAGATAGTTTTTGGTCACAATAGTAACCTTATCTTCTAGATTTAACTCTTAGTCAATTAGTTTGACATTTACCATGTCTCTTTGTATTGTTATATTATATTGTTAATAAACATATTATAAACTTCCACATAAAACCTCAAGTAGTTCATTAATGACATATATTATATTATTTAAGACCTTATTCTGAACCTTATATATTTTTAGTAATAGAATAACAATTAATAATATAATATTTCATTGAAAAACTCTTTTTTGTCAATTTTGACCCTATTTGTTATTTTGTTTTTTCTAAACTCATAACTGCATTATTACTTTGAATAAAATTCATCTAACCAACCCCAACATTCCAAATTAACATATAAAATGAGTGAAATTCATAAAAAGTCTAAAATTTCATTTATTTGGATATTTATAATATCAATTATTTTAATATTTCCTGAATTAGTTAATACTGCATCATTATTGTGTCATAAATAAAATAAAATATTTAATGTCTAAAAAATATAAATAAAGTACCATTATTTATAAAATCATATTATCTTTATAATGGATATTTATATTAGAATTTTTCTTATGTTTATCCCAATATTAAAAATGTTTTATTTAATAAACTTCAAATTTAACACTTTTTAACTCCTCATTGAATTAAATAATAATAAATGTCCTAATCTAATCAAAGTGGACCAAAGAGGTTAATATTTTATTCCTAAGGTTTTTTGGTCGAATAATACAAATCCAATAGAATTATGTCATTTGTTAGGGTAATAATAATATCATTTTTACCCTTAATTACCATATTTTACTTTTCACCGTGGTAAATAAAAGTAAAAAGTTTATATTCACCAAAAAATATTTTCATCTTATTGAATCACATTTTACTTACTGATATCAACTGTTTCTATTGTATTTTCTAAATTCAACTCACATAGGAAATTAAATTAAATTTTATGTAAATTTGCAAATGCCTATAAGAGCTGGGTAAAAGACGGTAATAAGTTCAATGAAATTTTTTTATATCTAAAATTAATATAAACTGACTCCAATGAATTAAATTGAAATTATATAGGTAATATGTATCCATATTGACCTAAAATAAATTTAAATAAATAATTATTTAAATAAAAATTTGGTTGTAAACAACAACACAGGTTGTTTCACTATTCATCAAAAATTGAATGTTTTCAGAGAAATTCCGAAAATTCACCCTAAGCTAATTTTGATATTCAGAATCCAAAAATGAACTCCATTATGAAAGATAAAATTTAAAAAACTTCAAAAAGAGGGTATTAATATTAATAATGTCTAGTGTTATTGGTTGTGAGGTGTTAGAACTTGATGTTGCGTACAACACACACTAATGTATTATTCAAAGAGATGCATATTGTGGAAGCTTGAGGTGTTATAAAGAATAGTTGTTAATTTTTTCCAAACATAGGTTTCTTACAAAATGTGAGTTTTACTTTATTTTAATAGGTTTATAGAATAACAATTATTAATTTTTTAAGTGTATTCTTTAAATGGGTTATGTGTAGTGACCTAACTATATAACGCCATGAGATTTTATGAAATATAAATATTTTTAATAAGTATTATTTATTCGATAGATTTTACTATATCTAACATCGAGTTATAAAGAACCTAAATATACTATTTATATCACCATTTAAAATTTATAGAATGATCTATCTATTAATAGTGTATTTAGTCATATAAATAAACACATTTTAAAAATTACGTATAATAATTTTTTATAATTAAAACATAATAAAAAAATGATCAGAATTATGGTAAAGACATTATATATTTTTTTAAAAAAATAATGAATTATTTTATTGGATTTTTTAAGAAAATATTGAAATTTATTAGGGAATATTTTATAAAATATAATTGAAAAAAATAACTTCATTTTTGGAATGAACATAAAAAATTATCCTAGGGTGATTTTTTAATATTTTTCTAAAATGACTAATTTTTCATTAAATTTTTAATGTACTAATTGTTATTAAAAATAATAGTTATGTTTAAATTATTTATTCCATTAAATATGTATTTAAATTTTTTTGAAAGTAAAATTAGAAAAATTATATTATAATTAATCTAATATAGTTCATTGGAATCAATTTCATACAAAATTTTGATATAAAATATTTGTAAACATTTGACAATTCTCACATAGAAAAAATGTTTATTCATACTATATTCATGTTTAATTTTAAATTAAATTTTCCCAATTATATTAATTGAACTAAAAAAGGGGATTAAATAATTCGTATCAGTATAGTTAATATTATCAAATAAGGGTAAATTAATTTTTTACTATAATGAATAGTGAATATAGTAAAAATTAATTACACTGATTAAGGTTAAACCATGTATACCAAAGGTTAAACTATAATTTTATGAGGATAAATTAAATATAAAATTTTTAAAACCCATGATGAATTTTTTTCCTAGTATGATTTGAAAAAACACGGGTACACATTATTCTTTTAAAACATTCCATGTATATCATATCCCCTACTTATAAAAGGCCACTCACTCTTAACTCTTCTTCATACATAAAAAACAATTTGGTTCACCAAAATATTCCTAACAACATTATTTAATTCCATAATGTAATCATAGAGGTATTATTTTTATTATTAAATGACCCTAATAAGGCTTTGGGTATAAACCTAAAGAGGCTCTCCGAAGCAGAGGAAATGTTTTTAAACTTGTGCTTTTATTTTATTCCCTACGCCACAAACATCAAATATTATGAAACAAAGATAATATAAGGACCAAAATATCTTAAATATACTAAGATATTATTATTTGAATGGCGTGGACTACATATTTCTCCTCTTCCCCTAAATGGGAAAACTATCTTTTGATCATGTGTATGGCAGACTACCGCCTCGAAAACTGTTGTTGTTCATTGTACATAAAAAACTATCATGGATTGATATAATGATGTATTCATTTTATGTGGTATTTGTTTTATTATATTTTTCATTCATTAGTATATAAAATATTAATCTTTTATTTCTATTCCTTTAGTATTTGATAACATTGCACGTGTGTATGGATGACTTCCACCTCGCGAAGAAATGTATTTTATTTTTCACTAACACATTACATGGATGGTAATAATGAAATATTTAATTAATATATGTTAAATATATTACATCATAATTAATCTATAATCTTCATTTATTAATTACCTTCAATTCATTCGATCTATTAAGAAAATGGAAATATTATTCCTGTGTACACATGTCTTACAATCTCCACAAATGATGTAACTCATTTTCAATATCCAAAATTAATGGATTAATATTATCAAATATATAATTCATACATGATTTTTATATCCTGATAATATTCTGGATATGATGTTATCATGATCAAAATAAAAGGATAAAAAATTCCGAACTAAAACATACGTGAAAATGAAGAATTTATTACCTAAGTCATAGTTTTAAAAAGGAAATATTTATATAATTATATTTAAAATACATAATTAAATGATTTATGGTATCATAAATATGAATTTTTTGTTTAATATATTTATAATACAACTATATTTATTATATAGTACGTAAAAATGTGCATGAATGAATTCAAGCCTAAGGGTAATGGATTTCTATCCCAAATTTCATTGTATGGGGGAGAAGATATGTTATACACCTATATTCTAGTATGAGTTGTAAATAATATAATTTCAGATGTTATATCATGGATAATATAATTTTAATTATATTTAACATCTCATTTAATGTTTAATTTTAATGGTTCTTATGACTCAAAGTATACATAAGTGTTAAAGATATTATGTTAAAATCTCATCATTTATCTTCAATGTTTGTGATTATGATTCCATTAATGTATCTTTATGATGTATCTCTCAAGAAACCCGTTTTTAATATTATTTTTATTTAATTAGAATACATTTTTTCCTTTCATTATCTTATTTTTATGTATAGATGATATCAAAAATCAATTTTTAAGAAAAATCAGTTTTATTTCTCACTTCGGTTGAAAACACTTTTTCTTTTATATATATGATTTGAAAATACGTTATAAATATGTTTTAAAAAATATGTTATAATTTATTAAATTCATTTATAACTATTATTTTAATTTAAAAAAACTGAAATTGAATATTCTTTTTATTTTCTAAATGAAGATATTTTGACTTTTATTGAAAATATGAAAGGAATATTTTTTATGTTGTATGACATGATTGAGAATCTCCAACATTTTTTCCTTACACTGGTTTAAATAATCCATTATAATTTTACAAATTTTTTTGAAAAATTAAAATTTTTCTTCAATATTTGGGATTTTTTTATTTTATATATGTATTTTCAAATTATAAAGTTAATTTTCTTAAGGAATGTGTTTTTTCATATTATGTGTAATTTATATTCACCAATGAAAACACACATTGGTTTTCATTTTTTTAATGGGTATATGATCTTATATAACAACCCTATTATTTTTTGATGGTTTATTATTATGGTGAAGGTATATTCCTCAAACCCATTTCTTTTCCATGAGTTATGCTATGATTAAATTTATATAAGACCCATTTATTTTTCAGGGATCGTGATATTATTTAACTCTTATGAACCCCCTTTATTTTCCTGGGTTCTAATATGATGAATATTTTATGATCTTATGGGACACATTTTTATGATTTTCATTATGTGATGTGTTGAATCTAAATCTCACTTAAATATATTGGATAAATATTGATATATCATGAAATAATAAATATTGGAATGGGGAGTGAACAATGTATAGTAAGGGTCTTTTCCCAATATGATAGTCAATGGAGTGAACCTTGACAAGTGCAAAGGTTTAAGGAGTTAACCCATTCCACACTGATACCCTTGGAATATATATGTGAGTACTATGGAAATTATTTTTTATTCTTTTGTGTATTTGACCATTACATGTCTTATGTAAACGCTATGATATCGTGGTTCAAGTTCATTGATTCATTAGGATTCAAATCGTATGAACATAAAGTCTTTGTGCCATGAATCAAGGCATTGATATTTTAAATACATTCTTTTGTATTTATATGTTATGATCAATTTCTCATAACCTTATACTCACATTATGTATCTGGGTTTTACTTATTTATCCTTGCTAAGAATATGATATCACTATTTCTTATGATTCATTTTCCTAAATTAGAATTATTTGTATTACATGTGATATGTATAAGAAAGGTGATAGTTATGTGGAACTAAATGGAAGATGATATAGAAATATTATGAACATGTTGTTTATATTTACATTCTTCTAAAGGCACTGTACCATTAAAATATTCATATATGTTTTTATTTTACGTATTTATTTCTCCTATAAAAGAATTAATATATATGTTTGAATTGAAAAGTTCAATATATTTGGTACTGGAGGATATGTTTAGATATCCTTTTGAAACTTGGATGAGAAAACATTTGTGAGAACCCCTTTGATAAGACTAAATATTAGGTCACGTCTTTATTCTTTGGTAAGTAATAGAATAATTTATTTAAAAAGAAATGCATCATTGTATAGATAATACAAGTGGACATGGTTCTAGAGTAGTTGTAAATAGGGGTAATTAATCTGAAAATGGTGTGTCATGCATGAATCGAGCATTAACTAGTACCCAAAAATGGTCCTTATAATGTGCCATGTTAAATAATCACAAGGTATATGATTTGCCTTATTTTTATTTTCCTTACGAACCATCATGAATAATTTTAATTGATTGTTAACATGAATAACATAGGCTAAACCATAATTGTAAAGTATTTAAAATTATTTTTCTTCATTTAGAAATCCTATAAATCATTGCCATGACAATGTGTTTTCCCAGTATGATCATTATTGATCACACTATTATTTTTTCGTTTTATTCTATGGTGTAATGGCTCGAAAATTCCGGGGAAAATTGTTTCCTAAATACATGGGAATTTTACAAGTCCGCAGTTCTTGACAGCACATGATTCGGAGGCCCGGTGTGCCCGGAATCAATTTATGAAGTTTTGTTCTGGTACTTTTAGTAAATGTACATGTGAGATTTTATTTCTTTTGAACCAGTGCTCATAATTGGAATATGAGAACACCGATGAACTCAAATCTCCAGTAATTGCTTATGGAGTCCTTTTCCGCAGTTGCGTTTTATCGAGAGCTGACGTTAATTTTTAGTATTCTAAGTAAAATTTTAATAAAATTAGGTGTTGCATAATTTTATTTGGATGGTTGTTAAAACCTCCAAAGGAAGGTTGGTGGTGAGTCCCACCACCATGTAACCTCCCATGGGAGGATGTTATGTGGTTTGGCCCCCATGAGTATCTGACCCTTCAACTCCCCTTTAACTCCTTGAACCCACAATTTAAGAGGTTGAAACTCTATTTATTTAATTAGGATCCTCTTCATATCCTCCCTCCCATTTAATGAGCCAACCAAACTTTTTAATTAATTGGTTTGACTTAATGAATTTGAATCTCTTTGAATTTATTAAGACAACCTTTTAATAAGTGGTGTTATTTTATTTTATGGGGTTGGACATAAGACCTGGGGAATCTTAGGAGAATTAGAAAGAAAGTGTTCTTCCCATGAAGAATATGAAGAACATCTTCAACATCATTCATCTGTGATAGAGGAGTAGACGCCACCCATGAAGAACGTATCCAAAGACGAATTCATCTCCTCTCGACGACATCAGAATGCCGTCATCATTCCGCAACACCATCATGCGAAAATCGAAATCAATGTAGGGGGAATTTCAATTATTTCTACGTATGAATTATGTCCTCATTCTTCGACGGTGGCCAATTGATATCACCTAACGTAGAGGGTGTGGGAGAAACAAACATGGCTCGACCTCCCTCTGTTGAGTCTCGTTTGGTTGACTTCAAAGGAGGAGCTAGAAGGGCGTGGTGTCGTCGCACCACGCCGGAGAGGAACCACGACAGATGAAGAAATGTGGTGCCATTGTGCCACGCGAATGGTAGCAGGACTACGACACCGTTATGATGTGTTTGAGATGTGGAGGCAACCGACTAAGCCGACCTCCATAGAGTCGGACAGTGGGACGACCAACCAACCGACTGGCCGATCCGCTGGAAGACCGCGGCACCCGAAGGCGCTGCGTGGAGGGAGACCGCAGACCACATCCGCGAGCCGCTGTTTTTGGAAAACCAGCCAGCTGCCTACTGGCTAGGCTAGAAAAATGCGGCACCGGTAGGCACCGTGCGGCGGAGAAGACCACAGCCCTCATCCGTGGGTCACTTTTCTGGGCGAACTGGCCGACCAACTGTCGTCCGGGCTGGATAATCGCGGCGCCCGTATGCGCCTTATGAGGAGAAACGCAGTCCGCATGCACCGGGCAGAACCAGCCATCTACGGCTGGCCAGGCAGGAGAGAGGCGGTGCTACTTCGCACTGCCAGGTGAATCGGAATGGCCTGTAGTGCGGGCCGGGTCTGTGAGTGGGCCGCGCCCCCACTAGGCTGGGCCGACCCCCCAGCTAGGTGGGACCCACCAAACGGGGATGGGCCAACCCCCATCCAGGTCAGACCCGCCAAGCCAGGCTGGGCCGACCCCCCAGCCAGGTCGGACCCACTGAGCTGGGTCGGGCTGACCCCCCAACACACTGGGCTTGATGGGCTGGGCCCGACTTCAGATAAATGAAAATACCTTCAAGACCGCATGTCCGAACGATGTTCCGTATGTGGTACTAGGACCCTCACTATGTGGCAGTCCATTTGTGATACTCTAAGTGAGTTTTGGACAACATTTCAAAATGGCTGGTTTTGGACAGAGCGTAAATCCAACCGGGCCCTTGGAATAGAAAAGCCAATAACTCTCAGACTGGGTGTCTAATTGATGCGCCGCCTGTCTCATTGGGTTCCTTTTGATGAGACAGAACTACAGTATACATAAAATCGAGGCTTCATGAATGTTGATGTATCAACACTTGACTTGAGGAGTGGACCCTCCTGGAATCGAGCATTCTGTGTGCGGGAACCCTAGAGCTGGCAGCAATGACTATTGCACCATAATCCTACATGGGTTCGACAACGAGGACTACTATACCGGAATCCCCAGTGGGTTAGACAACAACGAATACTATACCAGAATCCTCTATGGTTTTGAAAAAGATGACTACTGAACCGGGATCCTCCGTGGGACCAAAATTTTTGACTTCTGTTCCTGTATCCTGCTTGGTTCTGACAGAGTTGCTGGTCATGTATCCTGTGTGGGTCTGACAGCTTAGCTGGTCCTTTATCCTCTGTGGGTCCAACAGCATAGATAAACCAGTGACTACATCTGATCATCTCTATCACTCTACAAAAGATGTATACCTATGTGAGCCTAGTATTGTCTTTCAATCATTATCATCGATGTGATTGACTTTACTTCTTGTGTGGGCAGGGTTGTGCTTGGGCTCGAGTGTTGGAGCCGAACTGTGATTGATAACTTAGGTATATTTATGTGAATATACCTAAATATGGTTGTTAGATACGCCGTGATTGTATTTTTATTCTATGGATTATCCTTTGTGGATTCTGGGAGACCTTCGGGGGTCATGGAGTCCCTACTCAGTATCATTATACTCAACCCAGCACGGGCTATGCCCACAATTCATTGTGTTGGTTTCAGATGACGAACATCATGGCTCGAGGTAGAGAGTTATAAAGCTAGACAGTACCCGGAGGTGGACCACTTGGCGAGACGTACACGGAGCGGACAGATGGACCTAGGGTGCAGAGGAGGTCATCTATACCAACCCTTCAAGTGGGATTCCCGGAGGACGACTCAATAGTTTCTGTTTTACATTTCTACTGTTGTACTAGATTTTCAGTTGTTTGTACATTACTGTTGGGATTGTATTTTCGACCCCCATTCCTTTCAGCACATTCCTTTGTATAGAACTTTACTTAGTGTTTACTTCCACTTGTGTACTCTGTTTTTCTTTTTTTTACTTATTAAAGGCAATGCCTACCCTTTTTATTAGGATTATGCCTTTGGTTCTAGTCTCTAGCCCCTGGCCTATGGAAGGCGGGTGTGGGGTAGTCATGACATGGACCCCGAGGACGGGTCATGAAAAATTGGTATCAGAGGAGTCTGCTCTACCACAGAACGTAGAATCTGATTATTTTAATGTAAATAGTGTTTTGTGTTTTGGGTCTGATTATCAGTTTAGGGAATCTGGTGTTGGTGTGGCGGCTGTCGTATCTATACACTAGGACTCTAACTTATGATCTCCGACTCAATGCAGGAAAAC
The DNA here is from genome assembly GCA_963277665.1 of Viscum album. Lineage (NCBI taxonomy): Eukaryota > Viridiplantae > Streptophyta > Magnoliopsida > Santalales > Viscaceae > Viscum > Viscum album. Next base: position 1,855,279,056 of record OY728157.1, read on the forward strand.
ACTGATTGCATGTGTGTTTCCTTTGAAATTTTTTTATTCGTGAATACTTTGTCTCAAATCGCCAGGTATGCTGTTTGAACTGTGGCACACCTATTTCTTTTCAGTATGGCTCTATAAAGGCAGCCAGCTAGAGTTACGAGTTTCATACGAAATGGTAGCCCACCGAGCAATGAGGCCTCGGTGCAGGGCCCCATCATAGCAGAGGTACTCATGGTACTACTACCCGCTGGGCCACCATTACCAGAAGCAGCAGCAGCAGATAATGCATGTTGTCTGAGTGCGTTGTAAAAGTTCCAGTGCCGGAGGCCGCCCAGGTTCTTGGGAGAGACGGACCCAGAAGCAGTTGAAGATTGGCTGGAAGCTGTCGTTAGAGTTTTCAGATTGGTTAGGTTCTGGGGAGAGACGAACCCACGAGTCTCCTGCATGCACCAACAAGCAGATGGTGGATCCTGATGCTCAACGTTCATGATGAGTCATCCTTACTCTAGACATAGTTTAAGAGTCTCTTCTGCTCAGAGTATGTTCCATCCACCCTTTATGAGGTGCGGATTCAGGAGTTACTTCATCGGCAGCAGGGATTCATAACAGTAGCTCAGTACTCAATGAGGTTCACCAACCTCTCGTGCTACTACACAAATATGGTAAGGGACCCTTTCTTCAGGGCATGTACCTTCGATTAGGGACACGGGCATGAGATCCGGGCTTCAACGATTCCCCTCAGCATTCCGACATAGGAGAGGGTGCTAGAGCGATCCCTTATAGTATAGAGTTTTCTCGCTGAGCAGTCACTAGTGATGAGACACACCATAGGATGACACGTAGTGGAGTCTTCTGCAGCCAGAATTAGACATATGAAACAAAGGTCCAAGCAGACCAGGCCATCAGGTGGGTGACCCTAGGATACAGGTTCGGTTGTGCAGTGCACATGAGACTGAGCCAGTTATACGAGGAGTAGGCAGTGCTATGCATGCGGTGGGAAGAGCCACATGGATCATGACTGCTTGGCCTATCATGTAGATTAGAAGCAGACAGTAGAGGGACCTCCCAAACAGAGGTAAAGGTTCAACCGTGGAGGACTTCTGGGAGTAGGTGGACGTGGTAGAAGAGCTGGCCGGGCAGCATGTGGTGGATGACGTTTCGATGCTCCACAACCACCACCAGCAGGATGTCCACCCCGACCACAGGGAGCTGGCGGAAAGAGGCTGGCTCAGATCCAGGATGTCAAGGCCTATGACCATGGCGCACCTGAGATGATTCGATGTACTATCTATGTCTACTCCACCCTTGTTGCAGTACTTATAGTCACAGGTACGAGTCATTATTTTATTTCCACTGCCCTTGTTCGGAGCTCGGAGATTCCAACCAAGCCATTGGCTCGCTCTTTATGGATAGAGACTCCTAAGAGAGTTCACTCGATGATTACAAACTTGTTCCAACAGTGTGAGATTACTCTAGGAGGTGAGATCTTCAGCTAAGATCTTCTTGTAATGGCATCTAGACCTTACGACGTCATCTTGGGTATGGACTGGTTATCCACATTTCATGCTCAGATTGATTGTATTAGGCGCGAAGGGTGGTGTATCCACAAATATGGGACCAGGTTTTCCATTACCACTGAGAAGGGATCCTTTGCAGCGCAGGATGGACTTACATAGACGAGGGGGTCACCGATCCCACATCATTTGGCTACTCTCATCCTCATAGTAATTGATGTGCGGAGTCCGAGTTTTCCTGTTGGGGTGTATAAGTACACGGATGTTTTCCCTTACGATGTTCCAGAACAACCTCCTTGTAGAGAGGTAGACTTCTACATTGACATGTACCCTAGAACAACACTGATATCTACTCCAGCATATCGGATGGCTCCCACTAAGCTTCTTGAGCTGCATGTACAACTGGAGGACTTTTAGGGGAAGGGATTTATCCGACCCGGTATTTCACCCTGGGAATCTCCAATTTTGTTTGCCATGAAGGTGGATGGGAGCTTGCGACTGTGTGTCGACTACCGTCGCCTGAATCAGGTGATTGTGGAGAAAAAGTACCCACTATTGAGGATTAATGATCATTTTGATCAGCTCAAGGGAGCATGATGGTTCTCAAAGATAGACCTCAGGTCATTCCATCACCATCTCAGAGTTCGAGATGAGGATGTGAAAAAGGCGACCTTTAGGTGTCAGAATGGCCACTATGAGTTCTTGGTTATTACCTTCAGCATAACCAATGCTCCAAGACTATTCATGTGTCTCATGAATAGGATCTTCTATCCATACCTTGATCACTTTGTCGCAGTATTCATCTAACACATACTAATTTACTCGACTACAGATGAGTAGCATACCTACTATTTGCGTGTAAAATTGGACACACTCTGAGAGCAACATATTTATGGTAAGCTCTCGAAGTTCCAGTTCTGGATTCGAGATATTCTCTTCTTAGGACACGTCATCTCAGAGGCTGATGTTTCAGTGGATCCAGTGAAGATCGAAGAAATACTTCCTTGGGATCCACCAAGGATTGTGATGGAAGTGTGGAGTTTCCTAGGACTGGATGGGTACTATTGGAGATTTGTTCCAGACTTATCCAGAGTTACAGAACCGCTTTAAGCACTGAAGAGGAATGAGCAATCATTCATGTGTTCAGATAAAAGCCAGTAGAGCTTTCAGGAGCTGAGGAAGAGGTTGACCAGTGCACCCATATTGAGGATACCAGAGGAGGGCATTGGGTACATAGTTTACTGCGACACATCAGGGACTGAACATGGGTGTGTCCTGATGCAGGTGCGAGTAGTGATCACATATAGTTCATGAGAATTGAGACAACACGTGCTGAACTACGCTACCCAGGACCTAGAGTCAAGAGTTGTGGTCTTCTCCTTGAAGATGTGGCAACACTATCTAATGGGAGAGCGTTTTACAGTCTACTCTACCCACCAGAGTATCAGGTACATCTTCTCGCAGAAGGACCTGAACCTGAGACATCGACGATGGATCGAGTTCCTCCAGGACTATGACTTCGAGATAGTCTATACTACTCGAAAGGGGAATTTTTTAGAAGATGATCTCAGCAGGAGATCAGGAATTCAGCTATTAAGAGAGGTGACAGAGTAACTGGCTGCGTTGTAGATATCCATTGTGGATAGAGATGCAACATCCTTTCTACAGTCTCTCACAGTCACTCCTACACTTCTACAGTGAGTCAGAGAGGCACAACATGGGGACGTTGACTGTGAGACATTCCATTCTCAGATATCCTTAGGGCAGTCACCTGATCGGTTTTCTGAAGGTGGGGAGCACATCATCCTTTTCAGAGGACGAACTATGGTACTAGTTACACTATAGGAGTAAGTGTTTAGAGATTTTCACACTTCACCTCTAGTGGTACACTATAAATGGAGAAGATGTATCAAGACCTCAGATGACAGCACTGGTGGCCAGGTATGAAGAAGGTAGTAGAAGATTCTGTCTCACGACGCCTCACTGATCAGCAAGTGCAGGCAGAGCACTGGGTTCCAGTAGGCTTTGTTCATCCCTTAGAGGACCCAGAGTGAATGTTGGATGGTATATCCATAGATTTCGTGACGGGACATCAACATACATCCAGAGGACATGACTCTAACTAGGTGATTGTCGACCCACTCACAATTTTGGCCCACTTCTTACCGATCAGAGATCAGGGCATAGTAGAGAGCTTGGGATGCCTCTACATACAGGAGATCAAATGGCTTCATGGTGCACCATCGACAATTGTCTCTGATCGAGATGCCATGTTTCACTTCCCGACTATGGATGGGGTTGTTGGAGGATTTCAGGACACAACTTCAATAGAGAACCCCTTTCCATCCTCAGACAGATGGACAGACTGTGGGGACCATTTAGACTCTCGAGGACATGCTCCGTGCATGTGACCTTGACTTCAGTCGCAGCTAGGATGAACACTTACCCTTGGTGGAATTTTTGTACAACAACAGCTACCACTCCACCATCGGGATGGAACCTTATGAGGCACTATAAGGCTGGCCTTCCAGATCACCACTATGATGGACTGACACATGGGAGTCAGCACTTGTAGGACTAGAGATGGTACAGGCTACGACTTAGAAGATGCAGATCATCCAGGAGCGGATGAAGACTGCATAGAGTAGACAGAAGTTCTATGCTGATAGCGTATGGAGACCACTGGAGTTTGAGGATTGTGAAAATATCTGTCTACGGGTCTTACCATGATGAGGTCTATGGAGATTTGTCTGATGTGGCACGTTTTTTCCGCGATTCATCAGACCGATCCAGGTCCTCAGTTGCATTGGGTGCATGATGTCTTCCATGTGTCACAGTTGAGGAGATATGTGCACAACCCATACCACATCATCGACCATGGGGAGCTGGAAATTGATGACAGGGATTCATTCATAGATTTTCTAGTGGTGATTAAGGATATACAGAGTGGGTCCTACGAGGACAGTCGATTCCTCAAGTGCACTTTCACTGGTAGCACGAGAACCTCTATGAGAGCAAATGGGAGTGGGAGGCTCAGATGCGTGCTTATTACCCCCATTTGTTTTCTTAGTGTGTGTTATAGCATATAGGGACGTAAATCCCTGAAGTAGGGAGAATGTAAATACCTGTAACTTCTAGGGAATTTTTTTTCATAAATACATGGGAATTTTACGAGTCCGTAGTTTCTGACGGGGCTTGATTCCGAGGCCCGGTGTTCCCGAAAACAATTTCTGATGTTTTTTTCGAGTACGTTCAGTAAACGTACATGTGAGATTTTACATCTTTTAAACCATTGCTCAGAATTGAAATCCGAGGACACCAATGAACTCGCAGTGCCGGTAAGTTCTTAAGGAGACCTTTACCGCAGTTTCATTTTATCGAGAGTGGAAGTTAATTTTTGGGGTTTGTAATTAAAATATAAAAAAATTATGTGTTGCATAATTTTATTTGGATGGTAGTTAAAACCTAAAATGGGAGGTTGGTGGTGGGGCCCACCCCCACATAACCTCCCATTAGAGGATATTATGTGGTGGGACCCAAACAAGCATCTAACCCTTCACCTCCCATTTAACGCCTTGAACCCCCAATTAAGGAGGGTGAAACTCTCTTTATTTAATTTGGAGACTATTCATATCCTCACTCCCATTTAATGAGCCAACCCATATTTTTAATTAATGGGAATGACATAATGAATTTGAATATCTTAGAATTCATTAATCCAACCTTTTTATAAGTGGTTATATTTTATTTTATGGGGTTGGACATAATATCTTTGAAAGCTTTGGAGAATTAGAAAGAAAGTGTTTTTCCCATGATGAACATGAAGAACATATTCAACATCCTCCTTCCATGATAGAGGAGTAGACGCCGCCCTCGAAGAATGTCACCAACGATGACATCCTTTCCTCCAGATGACAACGGAACGACGTCATCTTTCCGCGACACCGTCAAGTGAACATCTAAATCAAGTTAGGTGTAATTTGAATTATTTCATCGTATGAATTATATCCTCATTCTTCTATGGTGGCCAATTGATATCACCTAAAGTGGAGGGAATAGGCCAAACAAACATAGCCCAATGTCCCTCTGTTGAGTCTTTTTTTTTGACATCGGAGGTGGATCATGAAGGGCACAGTGTCGTCGCACCACGCCGGAGAGGTACCACGGCGGATGATGAAACGCGGTGTTGTTACGCCATTCGGAAGGTAGTAGGACCGTTGTGCCGTGGTGGAGGTACGGAGGTGGCCGACCGATCCGGCTACCGTAGATTTGGATAGCTGGATGATAGAATGGATGACCGGCTGACCCACTGAAAGACCGTGGAACTTGAAGGCGCCGCGTGGAGGGAGACCAGTGCCCACAACCATGGACCGCTCGGTTGGAAGAAATGGCCAGCTACTATCAGCCAGGATGGAGGACCGCAATGCCCGCAGGTACCGTGTGATTGAGAAGACTGCATCCCGCATCTGCGGGCTCCTCTGATGGGCGAACCGGTAGGCCCCCTGTCAGCAAGGATAGAAAACTGCGGCACCCACAGGCCCCGCGTGAGGAGAATCGAGGCCCGCGTCCGCGGGCCGCGTGCGCCGAGCAGAACCGGCCAAATACGGCTGACCGGGAAGGGGAGAGGCTATGCTGCTTGGCACCGCCGGGCAAACCGGAGCTGCCCGCAGTGTGGCCTAGGTCCACAGGTGGGCCACACCCTACCGGGCCTGGCTGACCCCCCAGCCGGGTCGGACCCACAAAACCAGGCCGGGCTAACCCCCCAGCCTGGTCGTACCCGACAAGCCGGGCCGGGCTAACCCCCCTACTAGGTTGGACCCACAGAGCCTGGATAGGCTGACCCCCCAGCCAGGTCGGACACGCTGGGCAAGGTCAGGCTGACCCGTGAGCCCACTGGGCTTGACGGGCCGGGCCCAACTCGCTTAAACATGAATATCTTTAAGACCAGTTGTCCGAACGACGTGTTGTCTATGGAACTAGGACCATCGCGACGAGGTATTATTTTTTCAATACTCTAAGCGATTTTTGGACAACATTGGAAAATTTATGGGTTTGGACTGAGCGTAAATCCAACCGGGTCCCTGGAACGGAAATGCCAATAACTCTTAGACCAGGCGTCAGATAGATGTGTCGTCTGTCGCGTTGGGTTGATTTTGATAAGATAGAACTACGAGATACATCAAATTCAGACTTCATGATAGTTGATATATTGACACTTGACTCGAAGAGTGGACCCTCTCGAAATCAATCATGTTGTGTGCGGGAACCCTAGAGCTGGCTGTGACGACTATTGTACCAGAATCCTACGTGGGTTCGACAATGAAGACTACTATACGGGAATCCACAATGGGTTTGACAACGACGACTACTATACCAGAATATTCTGTGGTTTTGAAAACGATGACTACTGAACCGGGATCCTCTATGGGTCCGACAGTTCTGAACTCTGTTCCCTTATCCTATGTGGGTCCGACAGAGTTACTGGTCCTGTATCTTGTGTGGGTCCGACAGCTTAGCTGGTCCTATATCCTGTGTGGGTCTGACAACTTAGATGAATCAGTGACTACATATGATCATCTCTATCACTCTGCAATAGTTGTATACCTATGTGAGCTGTGTCTTGTCTTTCAATCATTATCATTGATGTGATTGAATTTACTTCTTTTGTGGAATGGGTTGTGTTTGGGCTCGAGAGTTGGAGCCGAACTGTAATTGATTACTTGGGTATATGTATGGTCATATACCTAAGTATGGTTGGTTGATACTTCGTGATTATATCTTTATTATGTTGAAAATTCTTTGTGGATTCTGGGAGAGCTTCGGTGTCTCGGGGTCCCTACTGAGTATCATTATACTTGACTCTGCACAGGTTATGCCCCCACATCATTGTGTTGGTTGCAAGTGACATACAACACTAATTAAGGAAGAGAGTTATAGAGCTGGATGGTACCCAGTGGTGGACCACTTGGCGAGACGTACACGGAGAGGACGAAAACACCTGGGGTGCTGAGGAGGCCATCTGTACCCACCCTTTATGTGGGATTCTTGGAGGATGACTCAGTAGTTTCTTCTTTACCTTTCTACAGTTGATCTAAATTTTCAGTTTCTTGTAATATACTGTTGGGATTGTATTTCCATCCCCCTTTCCTTTCAGCACTTTCATTTGTATACAGCGTTACTTACTGTTTACTTCCAGTTGCGTACAATTTTGTTCTTGTTTACTTATTAAAGTCAATGCCTTCCCTTTTTATCGGGATTACACCTTTGGTGCTAGTTGCCAGCCACAAGCCAATGGAAGGCGGGCTTGGGGTAGTCACGACACAGGCACCGAGAATGGGTCGTGACTTATGGATGAAACCCAAATGAACCATGTTAATGATGAATGAAAGAGAAGAAGAATTTATTTTCCCCTAAAAATGTGAAGTTTATTGAAAATGGAATGAAATATATCATCACTATGATCACAGACCATTCTCAAGATATTAATAACACTAATATTCTAAACGAGCAAAGGAGGGATCTACATTCTATCGATTCCTTCATGTGCAAACATAGACCATCATTTTGTGGTTCTGATGACCTTATAATTTACTAAAAAGGTTTAGTACCACTTAAAATATATTTCCCATTTTTGACTTCTCAATACATGTAAAAGTTATCTTGGTTGTCTTTAAATTGGACATCGAAGCAGATTAATGATGGTTTCTCAATAAGAATAATAGGAAACACAATGAAATTTAATTCATTGAGTGGGATTATTTTGAGAGATCATTTTTTCAATAAGTACTCCCCTTAATTTTTTTTATTAAAATAGAGAACTAATTCCATGAGATAAAGAAAATGGATGATGAGTTCGTTGGTACATAAGGGGAAAATTACACAATACTATTGGGGTAGAGTTATGGAATTATCATCTAGCCCCATCATAAGGTTGATCAATTTTCTGTGTATTAAAACAATGTCTCCAAATGGAGTTTTCTATAAGGGGATACAATAGTTATAAGTAAAACAATTGATGTTTTCTCAATATGGAGATAGTGATTGGAGTTACCAATTTTTTACACGGTTTGGATAATAAAAGAGTGTTGATTTTCTAGGGAAACACAAAGAACCATAGTAAGAAGAATATTATGTCTCCTTCATGATTCATATGTGGCAGGAAATATAAATGTAACTATCTTAAGGTGAATAGTAAATTTTTTATTTGTGGAAGAGATGGTCATCATGAAATAGAATTCTAAAGTGACGGGAATTAGTTATCTAATGATGTGAACAAAGAAAACTATCTACATAATGAACCAGACACACTTTATTATTTAAAAAACAATGAGTGTGTGAAATTTTCTTTCCAGTTCCCAAATATTATGGTAAATTATGATGATAAATTTTATAAACCTATTAATCCATGTGATATGTGGAAATCTCATGGGATCAGTATTTCTAATGAGGGAGTGATAATGATGTGGTTTAAGGTACACAAGGCATCCAATAAAAAATTTATACTCTCTTATTTTACTATAGATCTACCCATTCTTTTATATATAAATATTCTTAAGGGTATCACGATTCTACTAATATGGTTACATATAGAATTAGTAGTGTAAACCCCTAATGGTATGATGACCACATACCAAGTACATGATTCAACAGTTATTGATGTTAAAGGGAATGTTCTTCTAGTAAATATATTCATTATCACCCTAGTTTAAATTAATGTTATATTAGTCATGGATTCTATTTTTCAGTTAAATCCCAACATTAATTATTAGACAGGGGAAGTCATGTTTTATAGTCTAGACAAACAAATTATTTTCTATTAGAGATACCATAAATATAAACGTCATTTGAATATAAATTACATTATATGGGTTTTGATTCCTATTAAAAATGGGGGTTTACCTCAGATGGTTGGAAAGAAAATATACATTGATGATATGCTATTGTGTGGGATTTTGTTGATTTCATTTTGGAACTGTTTCCACATATTCCACCAAATCATGATGTTTATTTTCCAATTGAACTCATACTTCATTCCACATATATTTAATTGAATCCATATAGAATTTTCTATAGGTAGTTTTAGGAATTTAAGAAGAAACTCTAATAGAATACTGAAAATGGATTCATTCAACCAAGTGTAATCTCCCTAACCTAGAACACCCCAAACTAGTTCCCTGAGATGAGTCATCACATGACCTCATGTGTGTCTCCTCATACGCCAGAGGTTTCCAACTTCTGTCAAGGGTCTAATGATTAATGTGGTGAGACTATACCCTCTTTATGAGAGTAATCTATAGTGTATTATAATACCAATAGAATAAATACATTGAATCATCCGGTAACCATGAAGAACCAACTGTATCCCAATCTAGGTACTAGCCAAAAATCAATAACAACCATGCTAGGCCATAGTAGCAGTGGACGGTGAATAAAACTGAAACATAGAAAAATGGCCAACTCCCCAAATGGGTACCAAATATAAGTCTTAATATTTCTCCATGTTCAGTTCAAGCCCATATCAACATCCTAGTGTAGGGCCTTTTCCCTTGTACACACTGAAACCATGAAATCTGCTCAGGTTCACAATGGCGGCCCGAGCATGGTGTGAGTAGAGAACTCATTAGGCTACCACCAATGGTGTCATTGAAATATCCTATCTAATATAATGTGAAAGAATGAAAAAAAATAAATGTTAAGTGAACAATGGATAGTTCAGGTTCCATTAGTTAACAATTTTTTCATAGTTTATGCTTAGCCTTTTTTTCAAATTTCATTTCTTACTTAATCATCATTACATTTTCCATTATAATCACATCCTCCATGGTTTAGGCATGCATATCATCCATACAAGGGTCTATAGAAATAAATAAAAATGCATAGGGGAAATAACTTGACTCCCTATCTTAATAGAAACACACATATCACATGAACTCATTAACCACCCCTCAAATTCTATGTCAGGTTGAAATTCATCCATTTGGGAAATAAAGCCTCCAAACCCTTCCCTAACCCAGGCATATTAGGGTGGAGTTTATAGCCTCAATCTATCTAAACCTATGTGAATAGAAAATCATGTCAATACCCCCACACCCTCAAGACATGTGCACATGCTTATATAACCAATCACCACAACCATTCCATAACCCTACATAACAAAACAAATGCCACTATATATCACCATTCATAACTAACAACATATGAATTAATACTAATCCATAAAAAATTAACAACATTTACCAATTAAAATCCATAAACATCTAGTCAAATTCCCATTATCATGCCTTAACCCTTTAAATGTATTTAACAACCCCTATGAGTCTACCAATATTTATCATTGACCATACATTAACCCATTAATCTCATTTATCATATCACAAGTACATTTCTCATATCTAATAGGACAACCAATTTATTACATTTTTCCCATTGGGTGTACAAAAATTCCATGTATTAAACTATTCAACATATTCATCTATTCCCTTATTATATCTCATTATCATATTTCATATTTCTCTTTACATAATCTAATTACAAGTTCCGCATTTAATATTCAAAAATTATCTCAGTTATTTCTAACCAAAATTCATTAAATAACTAACATAATCCAATTCTGTTATGCCCCAACCCCAGTTACCTAGAGTCTGTGCATTATTACATAACATTGGCATGGTCACAAGAAAGATCAAATCTCGAAAGACCAATTGGTTTAGTAGCCTTGGAAACACTAGATTTATTCATAAGTCTTACATTACATCATAAAGTGAAGAACTACTACAAAAACATATTTTCTCCATATTCCACACTCATATCCCCACATAATGTCCTTGCAGGTCATTCATAATTTACTTCTTCACTTCCTGGAAAAAATAAAACATAGAAAAGGGGTGAGCTCAAATGCCCAGTAAGGATAACAATATAGCAGAAACTTTAATAATAAGAATAAACATTTAAGGTAATGTATATCTAAAACAAAAGCCTTTTAAACATGTACATAAACATAATATGGAAAAAATAAAATGAAATAATTCCATTTACTTATTCACATGGATATTCTACTAATCAAATAATCACATGCAATATCAATAAACACTTTCATAATGATGGAATGCATAATGCCAGACTATCATAACCACGTAGCCAAGGCCTCGCGCCAAGACTACAAATAAGATTTTGCCAAGGCCTTGTGCCAAGACACTAGTTTGTCTCATTAGACCTATCGATGCATCGAGGAGATATAGCGGGCTCCACCCGTCACATATTAAGTCCAATGCATTCCCATATGAAAAGGTTTAAACATAACATAAACATCCGTATTAAAACTAGCATACGAAATGTCAATATTTTCACCATAAACCATGAATGGTATAAAAATAGCACATCCACAGTCAAACATATCACAAAACCTTCATACAATATAGATGTTTTGTAACATAATAAAATAACTTCAAATAAGCATAAAATCCATCAAAGGATATTGACATAGATGAAATCAAAACTCTTTTTAGAGAAATATCTCTTTCTATTTTTTAAATCATTTAAGAGTCATATATTTATAAAATAAAACATTTTCTTTGAAAATATTCTTATAAGCATGTAAGTGAATCTTCGATGATTTTATAATGGCGGAAAATAACCGCACCTGCCGTATAAGTTAAAAAAACATTCTTACCATAATTCTATCGAAAATATTAAAAACACCTTATTTGGAAAACGACGGAATGATTCCTTTATAAAACTCCTATAAAAAGTCAAAAAAGGGTATAAATGACTTTAACCCATATTCTTGCAAATAGTAAAAATGTTTTGAAATACATTTTTAAGAAACATGGATGTGGATGATAAAGAGATCCTAGTAGATTATTACGTATAAACAACCTCGGATAGTGAAGAGATTGTGAAATAACCATTACCTTGTACTTTTCCTTGGTTGGAGTAGGTTAAACTACTTTATAATAGTGAAATAATTGTTATTAAATTATACATGAATCATATATATTCATATGATATCATATATGATCTTTTAACATTTCTTTGTTAATAATATCTTAGTATTATCGTCGTTTCGGGTGTTAACTTACTCATTTTATTTTATATGTTTTGTTACATAAGACATGTTTGTCATGGATAGGTTGTATGTTATTCATATACAGAATGATATCAAGTCCTTAAAAAACATTTTTAAATCATCAAATGATAATTATATTTGAATGGATATGATGGAGAATTAATCTCATCGCGTTCGTGGAGACGGTAGTCCGTACGTACGCACGAGCGACAATATCATTCATTTGATATTAAAATAATATATAAATGGATGGTATATCATATATAAAGATTCATTAACATGTTATATTTATTATTTACATGAGTTACACATAATTATTATACCCATCCAAATAATAATATATTGAATAACAATTACACCACAACGTGGAGACGGTAAGCCGTATGTACGCATGTATGGTGACATGTTATTCAAAGGGTGGAAAGAATACTGAATATGGTTGTACCATATATATAATAACAACAAAATTTATATATATGATACTGGAGTTATTATTTTAGAATGGTAACAACAAAGGAAGAAGAAGTGGAAGAAGAAAGGAACTTGGAAAAGGGTGGTGAAATCATTACCTCTTCTTTGGGTTCTTTCTTTTGATTTGATCAAAAGGGCTCCATAGGTTGGATTTCTGATCAAACTAAGGCCTCTAGGTTGTATTGAGGTATGTTGGGAGATTATTTGGGCAGAGTTAGGCCGATCCAAAAGTCTTTGAACGTGTGAAGAAATGAGAAGGAGGAGTGCCCTTTTATAAGAGGGGTGAGGGGCACCTTTGGAAAAGCTAGAAATATTAATTTATAATAAATTCATATTCGGTTTCTAAAGGCTCAAAAGTGTTTTATTTAAATTTTAAGGTGGGGATGGGTCTAAAACTACTCAACCAATATAATTTAGACAGGTTTGGGTACTTATATTAACCTTATCTTTATGTATTAACTCTAATTTAATTAGTTTCACTTTAACAATGTCTCTTTGTATTTTTATATTATATGGTTAATAAACTAACTATATACATCCAAGAGACCCCCAAGTGGTCCATTAATGATATAAATATCAGGATATAAGTCTCTTGGCCAAACCTTAGATTTTTAGAAATTTAATATCAATTAATAATATAATATTTGTTTTAAAAACTCTTTTATGTCAATTTTGACACTATTCAATAGTTGATTTTTGTGAAACTCATAATAGAATGATTAATTATAAAAAATCTAATTAAATCAATCCTAATATGTCATATTATCCTATATAATTATTTTAATTCATTAAAACTCTCAAATTATATTTATTTGGGTATTTATAATATCAATTATTTTAAATTTTCACTATTCATCAAAATAATAAAGTTATCCGAAAAGTACCAAAATTTCACCTGAGGCTAAATTTGATATTCAGAATCCAAAAATGAAGTCCATTTAGAAATATAAAATATATATAATTTCAAAAAGTAGGTATTACTATTCATAACAGCTAGTTTGATTGGTTATGGTGTGTTAGAACTCCGTGTTGCGTACAACACACGCTATCACATTATTCAAAGAGAAGCGTACCGTAGAAGCTTGGGGTGTTACATTCTCCTCTCCTTCAAATAATTTCATCCTTGAAATTTCTAGAATACTTATCACATGAAAAGACTCAGGTGGTTCTTCATCATATGTTCCTCGGGTTCCCACGTTGCCTCTTCGATTTTATGGTTTCTCCACAAAACATTTACCAGACGAGTCGTCCGGTTTCTCAGTACTTGTTCTCTCGTATCAAGAATCCTGATGGGATCTTCGCAAAAAGACAGATTGGGTTCCAGTTCTAACTCCTCATAGGTGAGTACATGCGTTGGGTCAGGCATGTATTTCCTCAACAGAGGTACGTGGAACACATCGTGATCTTTGGAGAGACATAGCGACATTGCCAATCGGTAAGCTACAACCCTAATTCGTTCTAGAATTTCCAAAGGTCCGATGTATCTAGGACTTAATTTACCTTTCTTACCAAAACGTATGACTCCCTTCCATGGAGATACCTTCAGGAAAACATGATCACCGACTTGAAATTCCAAATCCTTCTTTCGATTATCGGCATAGCTCTTCTGCCTACTTTGAACTGCTTTGATGTGATTTTGGATTACCTTCACCTTTTCCATCGTTTCCTCCACTGGTTCTAGACCTACGAGTTTTATTTCACCAACGTCATCCCAATAGGTTGGTGTGCGACATCTCATTCCATATAACGCTTCATATGGTGCCACCTGAATACTCAAATGGAAGTTATTGATATAGGAAAATTCTACCAGAGGTAAATATTGGTCCCACATACCCTGAAAGTCAAGTGAACAGGATCTCAACATGTCTTCTAAGGTTTGAATAGTCTGTTCTGATTGTACGTCTGTCCGAGGGTGGTGGGAAGTGCTCAAATGAAGTTCAGTATCCAGGGATTTCTGAAGACTCTTCCAGAATCATGATGTAAAATGGGGATCACGATCAGAAACAATCGATAGGGGTAATCCATGAAGTCTCACAACTACATTAATATATAGTATTGCTAGACGTTCCAGGGGTAGATCTTTTCTTATATCAAGAAAATTTTCTGACTTGGTAAGATGATCAAAAATATCCCATATTGCATCATTCATTCTATGAATCTTTGGTATCCCCATGAAAAAGTCCATCATAATATTGTCCCATTTCCACTCCGATATGGGAAGAGGTTGCATGACTCCTCCAGTGTGTTGCCTTCCAGCTTTCACTTGTTGACAAAACATACATCTTGACACAAAATCAGAAATCTTCCTCTTCATATTGTCCCACCAAAAATGTTCCTTCAAATATCTATACATTTTTGTGCTCCTAGGGTGTATAGAGAAATTAGAACTATGAGCATCATCCAGCAATTCCCTTTTTAGATCAGGTATATCGGGAACACAAAGTCTCTTCCCAAATTTCAAAATTCCATATTCATACACAAAGTCTCTCAGTCTCCTATCATTCACAGCTTTAATATTCTTCTGAAATTCTTCATCATCGGTCCGAGAAATCTTAATCCTTTCTAGTATTGATGGTTTGGAAACCATTTGAAAAAGCATTGATGTTTCTCCTTCCCTGTTTATTCCCATGTCCATCTTCACTTGATCCATGAAAATTGGATCACTTTCAATTCTCATATTGTTCAAAACTCCATGATCTTTTCTGCTCAAATCATCTGCCACCTTGTTTGGCTTCCCCGGGTGGTAGTGTATCATACAATCATAATCCTTGAGAAATTCATGCAATCTCCTTTGCCTCGTGTTGAGTTATTTTTCTAGGAAAATATACTTCAAAATCTTGTGATCAGTATAAATCTCACATTTTTCACCATAGAGGTAGTGCCTCCGTATATTCAAAGCAAAGATCACAACTGCTAACTCAAGATAATGAGTAGGATAGTTTTGTTCATGAATTTTCAACTGTCGTGATGCATAAGCAATAACTCTATCATTCTGCATAAGGACACAACCAGGTCCTTTTTCGATGCATCGCTATAAATAACGAACCCATCATTCCCCGATGGTAGAGTCATTATAGGAGCATTGACTGATCTTCTTTTCAGTTCTTTGAAACATTCTTCACACTCTTTTTTCCAAACAAATTTAACCCCTTTACGTGTGAGCTTCATTAATGGGTTAGCCAATAGGGAAAAATTCTGGACGAAACATCAATAATAACCTCCCAAACCAATAAAACTACGTACCTCAGTTATACTCATAGGTGCTGGCCATTCTTGGATTGCCTTGGTCTTAGAAGGATCAACATAGATTCCATCTTTAGAGACAATATGGCCAAGAAAAGAAATCTCCTGATGCCAGAATTCACACTTGCTAAACTTCCCATATAATTCATGTCTTCTGAGAGTCTTCAGGATAATGCGCAAGTGATTTTCATGATCTTCGTAGCTTTTGGAGTATACCAAGATATCATCAATAAATACCACCAAAAATTCATTGAGATACTCCTTGAAAACTCTATTCATCAGATCCATGAATATAGAGGGTGCATTAGTCAATCCAAAAGGCAATACAGTAAAGTCGTAATGCTCGTACCTGGTTCGAAATGCTATCTTTGGAATGTCTTCCTTCTTCACACACAACTGATGGTATCCAGATCGAAGGTCAATCTTTGAAAAGTATTGAGCTCCATACAGTTGGTCAAATAAATCATCAATTCGAGATAGGGGATACTTTTTCTTTATTGTTATAGCATTGATCTCCCTGTAGTCGATATATAACCTTATAGATCTATCTTTCTTTTTAACAAAAAGAACAGGTTCTCCCCATAGAGAAACACTAGTGTGAATAAATCCATTATTTATCAATTCCTCTTGTTTTTTCTTTAGTTCAACTAATTCTATAGTGGCCATTCTATAAGGGGTCTTTGATATAGGCCTTGATCCAGGAATGAAATCAATGGAAAACATAACTTCTCGCTCTGGAGGATTTCTAGGTAAATATTCTGGAAATACATCTACAAATTCTTTAACAACAGGTGCATCCTCTATTTGAACATTCCTTTCCTCACCCACAGTTATTTCATTCTCTTCCTCCCCAATAACTAAATTTTGTTAAGCTACTGGGGGTGGATCTAAATAAGAATTAGGTGGTGATGATTCTGCTCTAATAATAAGGTGTTCCTTATCATTATCATCAAGAATCGTAACCTCATTCTTCTTAAAATAAATCGTCGCATCATAGTATGAAAGCCAGTCCATACCGAGGATTATATCGAACTCAATCATAGGTATGATGATGAGATCAGTAGATAAAGAACATTTATGTGCTCTAATGGGGACTGATTCATAAGACTTTGTTGTAATGATACTTCTCTTAGGAGTTTTAGCTGACAACTCCCTTGTTAAATCAAATTGGAAATATCTATTTTTCTTAGCAAACTGGGAAGATATGAAACAATGCGACGATCTAGAATCAAATAATGCATTTTCTAAACTTGAGGAAACCATTAATTTAACTGCCACCACATCTTTCGGAGCTTCTACCTCAGCAGTAGTGATAGCATAAGCATGGCATTGATCCCTTGGCCTTTTCTGAGATAATTTCTCCTGACGCTTAGGACATTCATTTTCATAATTCCCCATCTCCCTGAAATTGTAGCACTGAACATTGGTAGCTTCCTTCTTCCCCTTGCATTCATGAGCTTGGTGGCCTTTTTCACCACACTTGTAAAAGACTCCCATTCCCTTCAAGCAAGTACCAGGGTGTTTCTTCCCACATTTACCATAGGATGGATATTCAACCTTTCCCTTCTTCCCCTTATTTCCATTCCCAGATTGATCAGCTGGTCTCTTCTTCTCTTGCTTTGTCTTAAAGTCATAAGACTTAGAGAATTCTTTTTCGGTCTTGATAGCACATGAGACAATGTCTTCGTACTATGAAAAGAATTGTGAGACTAATGCTTGACGGAGAAATGGTTTTAACCCATCAAAGAAATTATCAATCTTACTTCTTGGGTTATGTATATAATCTACAGCATACCTTGCTAACCTTGTAATGTTAGCCTCATACTTTGTGACATTCTCATCCTCCTTTTGTCTCAGACTCAGAAACTGTCTTTCCATATCTGCTCGATGGTCGCGAGGAGAGTATTTTTCTAAAAACAGATCTTTGAACTCCCTCCATTCCATATTTGATACTTCATCTTCTTCATTCGTGTTTTGAATCAATGACCACCATTGATCAGCATCTCCAGTGAGTCAGTAAACTGCCATGATAACTTTTTCCCTTTCAGTACTCCCAAAGCCTGAAATATTTTCTCTAGAGAATTTATCCATTTCTAAGCTACTAAGGGATTTGTACTCCCACTGAACGTTGGTGGTGGTTGCCTCATGAATCGATCTAACATTGATCCTCCACGTTGTGGATCAGGGTGCACCATACGGGTAAGGTTATTATTCATAACCTTAGTAAGTTGTCCCAGTATGGTGATTAGCTGATCGGCACCAGTTGCATCACCAGCTCCATTATAATTATCTTGAACAGGAGGGAAATCCCTACATGGAGTGTGTGCATTGATACGGTTTCGATTTCTTCCACTAGGCGCAATTTCTAAACAATGGCATAAACTAGATCAGTTTTTGAATGAAAATACACAATCCCATACATATAAAACACTTTTCATAAATTGAACTTTTTATAGATATAATTCATAATCACAAGAATGTTTTCTTTGAGGAAGTATATACTCATAAACCCTTAATAATGATTTTTAAATAAAATGAGAGTTATCCTAATCATATCCCCCGGGATTGTCGTAACCAAGAGTACATCAAGGCCCGTTGTCGTGAACCAGTTCCCGTTCGAGTCTAGATGAAAGTGGTGTTTTTAGGTTTTATACCTAGGTACATATATGCCAGAGCCGCCTCTACCTGCTCGTATCCAGACAGGGATGTATTGCTTGGAAAACTCACAAAATCTCTACAATAACAAAATTCTAGGAAGTTCTTCTATACTAATCCTCAAAGTTTATCTTAGGTCTACGTGATCTAATCAGAGTTTATCTAAATCTAGCTTTCAAGGTTTGTACTAAACTTCCTCTGATAGAAACTATAACGCCCCAACCCTAGTTACCTAGAGTCGGTGCATTATTACATAACATTGGCATGATCACAAGAAAGATCAAATCTAGAAAGACCGATTGGTTTATTAGCCTTGGAAGCACTAGATATATTCATAAGTCTTACATTACATCATAAAGTGAAAAACTACTACAAAAACATATTGCCTCCATATTCCACACTCATATCCCCACATAATATCCATGCAGGTCATTCATAATTTACTTCATCACTTCCTGGGAAAAATAAAACATAGAAAAGGGGTGAGCTCAAATGCCTAGTAAGGATAACAATATAGCGGAAACATTCATAATAAGAATAAACATCTAAGGAAATGTATAACTAAAACAAAAGCCATTTAAACTTGAACTTAAACATAATATAGAAAAAATAAAATGAAATAATTCCATTTACTTATTCACATGGATATTCTACTAATCGAATAATCACATGCAATATCAATAACCACTTTCATAATGATGGAATGCATAATGCCAGACTATCATAACCACATAGCCAAGGCCTCATGCCAATACTACAAATAATAATTTTCCAAGGCCTTGTTCCAAGACACTAGTTTGTCTCATGAGACCTACCGACGCATCGAGTAGCTATATCGGGCTCCACCCATCACATATTAAGTCCAATGCATTCCCATATGAAAAGGTTTAAACATAACATAAACATTCGTATTAAAACTAGTAAACAAAATGTCAATATTTTCACCATAAACCATGAATGGTATAAAAATAGAACATCCACAGTCAAACATATCACAAAACCTTCAATACAATATATAAGTTTTTTATCATAATAAATCAACTTCAAATAAGCGTAACATCCATCAAAGGATGTTGACATAGATGAAATCAAAACTCTTTCTAGAGAAATATCTCCTTCTATTTTTGTAATAATTTAAGAGTCATATATTTATAAAATAAAACATTTTCTTTGAAAATATTCTTATAATATTTTAAGGGAAGTTTCGGCGATTTTATAACGGCAGAAAATAACCGCACCCACCATATAAGTTAAAAAAACATTCTTACCGTAATTCTGTCGAAAAGATTAAAAGCACCTTGTTTGGAAGATGACAGAATGATTCCTTTGTAAAACTCTTATAAAAAGTCAAAAAAGGGTATAAATGACTTTAACCCATATTCTTGTAAATAGTAAAAATGTTTTGAAATACATTTTTAAGAAACATGGATGTGGATGATAAAGAGATCCCAGTAGATTATTACGTATAAACAACCTTGGATAATGAAGAGATTGTGAAATAACCCTTACCTTGTACTTTTTCTTGGTCGGGGTAGGTTAACCTCCTATATAATGGTGAATTAATTGTTATTAAATTATACAAGAATCATATACATTAATATGATATCATATATGATCTTTTAACATTGCTTTGTTAATAATATCTTAGTATTATCGTCGTTTCGGGTGTTAACTTACTCATTTTATTTTATATGTTTTGTTACAAAAGCCATGTTTTTCATGGATTGGTTGTATATTATTCATATACAGAATGATATCAAGTCCTTAAACATCATTTTTAAATCATCAACTGATAATTATACTTGAATTGATACGATGGAGATTGAATCTCATCGCATTTGTGGAGACGGTAGTCCATACGTACGCACGAGCGACAATATCATTATTTTGATATTAAAATAATATATAAATGGATGGTATATAATATATAAAGAATAATTAAAATGTTATATTTATTATTTACATGGGTTACACATCATTATTATACCCATCCAAATAATAATATATTGAATAACAATTACACCATGACGTGGAGACGGTAAGCCGTACGTACACACGTATGGTGACATGTTATTCAAAGGGTGGATAGAATACTGAATATGGTTGTACCATATTTATAATAACATCACAGTATATATATTATACTGGAGATATTATTTTAGAATGTTAACAACAAAGGAATAAGAAGTGGAAGAAGAAATGAACTTGGAAAAGGGTGGTGAAATCATTACCTCTTCTTCGGGTTCTTCCTTTTGATTTGATCCAAATGGATCCATAGGTTGGCTTTATGATCAAACTAAGGCCTCTAGGTTGTATTGAGGGATGATGGGAGAGTATTTGGGCAGTGTTTTGCCGAAACAAAAGGCTTTTAATGTGTGAAGAAATGAGAAGGAGGAGTTCCCTTTTATAAGAGGGGTGAGGGGCACCTTTGGAAAAGCTAGAAATATTAATTTATAATAAATTCATATTCGGTTTAAAAAGGCTACAAAGTGTATTATTTAAATTTTAAGGTGGGGATGGGTCTAAAAATACTCAAAAATAGAATTTAGATAGGTTTGGGTACTTATATTAACCTTATCTTTAAGTATTAACTCTAAGTTAATTAGATTAACTTTTACAATGTCTCTTTGTATTTTTATATTATATGGTTAATTAACAAACTATATACATCCAAGTGACCCCCAAGTGGTGAATTAATGATATAAATATCATAATATATGTATCTTGGCAGAACCTTAGATTTTTAGGAATTTAATATCAATTAATAATATAATATTTGTTTTAAAAACTCTTTTATGTCAATTTTGACACTATTCAATAGTTGATTTTTGTGAAACTCAAAACAGAATGATTACTTCTAAAAAAGTTAATTAAATCAATCCTAATATGTCACATTATCCTATAAAATTATTTTAATTCATTAAAAGTCTCCAATTATATTTATTTGGGTATTTATAATATGAATTATTTTAAATTTTCACTATTCATCAAAATATTAATGTTATCCGAAAAGTACCAAAATTTCACCTTAGGCTAAATTTGATATTCCGAATCCAAAAATGAAGTCAATTTTGAAATATAAAAAATATATAATTTCAAAAAGTATTAATTACTATTCATAACGGCTAGTTTGATTGGTTAGGGTGTGTTAGAACTCAGTGTTGCGTACAACACACACTATCACATTATTCAAAGAGAAGCGTACCATAGAAGCTTGGGGTGTTACAAATTCTAACCAACTTTTCCGATTTTCATTTCAATAAAAACAAATCCATATACCATATCACCAATGGAATATCTATCATCATTCCATATACAACTTAATCAACCATTAAAACATATTCTTCATGGGTGTCACATTATTATGATGTAATCCTTCATTTAACACTACAAATTTCTTGGTCCGAGATTACCGACGTAGCACGTGGGTGGATATAAAATTTTCATGTCCTCCTCTACGCATCCCATGAGTATTGTGAGGATTTCAATGGAACACTTAGACACCACATTTATCAAACACTCTAATAAAACGAATAACAAAAATAAGGGAAAATAAGAACACAAAGATTTGTGCACAAATATATCCTAAAACTATGGGATAATACATGTAGACCACCTACTTTGAATCTAGTGATGAACACACCCTTAATCATATCCTTATATCCCCATAAAATCACCCTTTGAATTTCCTTCCTAGATTCCACTAGAAAAAGAGGGTTTCAGAGCATTGAAAAGAGATGAGATAAACTACAAGCCACAATCTGGAAAAGATAAAAAATGGGAAGAATAGAATTACTAGGAGCTTTGATCTTCAACTGATGACACTCCAAAATAAATAGAGATGAGGGGGTTGATCCATGGTATCTCTTGAAGATATGGTGGCATCATTAGGGATGGAGGTAGAATAATGGGAAGGAAAATTGGGTGGGATACATAAAATACTGTAATGGAAAAATTGTAAATTTCTCAACATTACTAGGTTGCATGATTTACCCACATAGTTTTCCAAACTGTGCGCAATCCATGAGGATGATATTGTCTAAAAATTCAACCTCACAAAGTTACCTGTGTTGATTTGTACGGTTAGTAAAAAATGTGCACAAACCATGAAACATGCCCAAAACCTCTTGTTTGTCCCTTGATCATGTCCCAAACCCCTAAAATACCCCCAAATCATCACATGGACATTGGAAAACATTTTTGTACCAAAAAAATAAATACCAAACTAAAAAATAAACATATTTTTATGAATATCTAGGATCATTTAACCTCCCACCTAATAAAGGGTCTTCCTCGAGCCGCTCTTCCTGAGCACCACTAAGCTCCCACAACAAGAGATCTTTCCATTATGCCTGCCTATCCTATCTCATTTTCTGTTTTTTTGTTGCACAGAACAATTCCCACAGAATATGGATCAAGGAAATAGAATTTACCCAAAATACATCATCACCACAACCCACAACACGAACCAGATACTACTCAAGGATGAATCAAAGTAGACCATACTCAACCACTAGATCTTCTTAGTGAAAACATTGGAAATAGTGTCTAATTCACTAAACAAGGAAACATATTTCACAACATCATCTCATCACATAAAACCAACCAACACCCCATCAATCTAATACTCTTCACAACTCATGAACCAAATAACATTGTTCCATTTTTTCCTGTTTCCCAAATATAATGGTGTCCAAAACTAGTATTACTTGGATGTAAACAAAAAATCATTCCAACCACATTTCCCAACTTCACTCAATCCAACACTCTTGTTCCGATGATTCTGTTCCACAATTGTGCATCCAAACACAACCAAGACACTATAGTTCTCGACCGATTTAACCCATGCCAAATCTCTCTAACAGGGCTAACTCACCCAAAAATTGTCCAATGGAGTCCTTCTAACCCAAAACCCTATTAATGTAATCAATGAACCATTCATTAGCTATGGTTATATCTACTATTGATGATGAACCACCAAAAACAAAACTTGGATTTCTCCACATACCTGACACACCCACTATAGTCACTCCATGACATCTGGTAGGGGCCCTTCATTATAGAACCCTTCCCCCCAAACAATCATCAGGCTCCTGCATTCCAAAAAAAATACATGACTTTATTACACCTACTATTCTTACACTATCTGGAGAAGGATAAATTATTAATCAAGTCCATTCCAAGACTAGGACAGACTTATTCTTCCATGCATCCCCCAAATGTGATTTACCATGCAACACATTCATCCTTTGGACAGAGTCGAGTCAGGTTTCCCCAATTAACTCATCCTAGAATGCTTTGATTTTCCACTGTCATCATGATTCCTCCGATGGAAAAGGTTACCATAACATAAAGAAATCCCAAAACAACCCAATGAAATTACTCAAGAATAAACACGATCTTCATTGGAGTTATATAACCCAACCTCTATTATTGCAACCTATTGTCACATCCAATCACACCCCCATTAGGAATTTAGTACAAAAATCACAAGATTCACTTGATACCATCCTAAGCTCAAAGCCAACACTTAGCTCACTAGACAACACATTCAAGGCCCACATGTCCCCTCAGAGGAACCTAACATGCACCTAAAAGGTTCCTCATTGGAATCCCATAGACTGTAGATTAACTCAATGTTCTCCTCTCCCCATCCAAAACTTACGTATAACTCCCCACCTTAGTATTTTCATTACCATTACTATACATAAGAGATTACAACCATAATTTCTTTCACATGATCACAAGAAAACCCCCAAAAAAATAGACATGACTATCTATATTTTTAAATAAATAAGAAAATGGAGGTCACCCAGTGCCCGTTTCCTGCTTCCAGGAATCACACCCTTAGCGTTTTTTGATATTTTTATCCTTCTCAAGGACCTCTATCAAGGAAACTGAGGGTGTACATACCATCATATATATACGCATACAATTTCCAAATGATCAAAAACTCTATGATATCCCTCATCCCAAAAATCACATTCATTTCCCTTGGAAATAATCTAGAGCTTCTCAACGTACCTAGGATGATATCAAGATGTTGACCATGATCTTCACTAGTTGATGTATGTTAAAAAGTTATCGAATATCACAACACAATCATATCTATTTCTAATGTCGATATATGGGATACCATGACCTTCCATGGATCTTAGTCTCCCCTGTAGAATGCCTCTCATCAATAATTCACCACCTCTACTCATGTATAACTACTATCAAAGTATCACCACCGCCCCAGGACCGAATCTCCAAGAAATCCTTAACCGACGTTTCATGTTCCACTACATCCACAACACCACTCCAGTTCTTCTAACACTTCCTTAAAATATATAAATCTAATCAAAATAGTTTTTGACACCATTAAATGTGTTCCATGCACTTTTCCGTAGAGTGACGATATGATTATCACATAGAGAAAATATGTCATGTATGAGTAAAGATGTATTAACCACGAAGAAAGAAGATCCAGGCTTGATATATATGTTCCAAAATACTACTCCACAACAAATGAATAAGTGGAATTAATCCCCCTTCTAGGATTTCATAGTGGATCTCCATGATCGATGATGAAAAGGTGTCGACACATTAAATTCAATTTAAATGTTTTTTTTCCAAGAATACATGTTGTATTTACTATTTCATGAAGGGTATATCTCTTCAAGACCTTCGATTTGACTGGTCGCCGAATCCAAACAGGCATACAGATCAAAATTCATGCCACTCGGAAGATGGATTAATTTTATAAAAGGAACTACATGGAAGACATATGAGGATGACCTACGAGGAGGACCTATGTGGCGAAGGAATTTTTACAGACCAACATGGAAGACCTAAGTGGATGATCTATATGGAGGACTTATTTAGAAAAATTCCCTTCGACCAGGTCCCCTCCTTTCCTATAAATAAGAACCTTTGGCTCCCCATTTAACAGATGAAAAAATCTAGAAGATGTCCCAAAGCTCCCGTTGCATAGCTCATTCGCCAAGATCTCCCAAATATTCCCATGTAACTCTCTAACACATGATAGAATAAATAATTTGATGGGGAAACATTGTTCAATGTCCCATCATGGTCTAAAACACATGGAGCTGTGTGACTCACCTTTGCGACGCACCTTGGTGGAAGTCCTACACGGCACACCTGTGCGAAGCACCTTTTCAGAGCACCTGTAAGAAGCACCTATGAGGAGCACCTACATGTAACACCCTTGGAGGAGAACCTACGCAATTCACCTATGCAACACACCTTGGTAGAGCACCTACACGACACACCTTGGTGGAGCACCTGTGTGATGCACTGTAGTGGAGATCCTGCATGGACCTACTGGTCCAAACTGCATGGGTTGTACCCCACACCCCTTAATGAGATCTCTACCCTGCTCTAGCCCCGACCATTCGGGCCGTTTCCTTCACTTTTGTAATTAACCCCATGAAAATTAGAGAGTCGCACCATGAATGTTTCAAATCTGGTCGAGGCCATTTTTAATTGTACACTTTATGTATCCCAACATCCAACATTATAATACCATGATTTGGGACACTCCATCACACTCAATGAAGTTACTTGAGTCAACTTACTCCTCTTGGTTCCATTCACATATTACGAGTTTAGACCCCCCTTACAGATTCCTCGAGTACCTTGAGTTGATACACTCTTCAAGAAAATACTCAAACCATATCACCTGACTCCTATTCCAGGTTAAATTCCAAATGGTTATCCTCTTTAAGAGTAAGCCCCACCCAATTCCAAATGTTAATCATCCATAAAAGTAAGCTCCAACCAATTTCTATGTAGGGAATCCATCCTAGTGTAATTCCCCTCACCTTCATCTCTTCAGCCTTACATTGGACCCTTGACCATTGTAAATCGAATAGAGTGAAGGCTCGTTGCCTCTACCTCTTCCATGGCCGACACACCCTCTTCCATTAGCGGAGGATGAAAAGTGTGAAGTGTCATTATTGAATCTTTTACATCCTCTTGTTTCACACAACGAGCATGAATCACGTGGGATTAGAGATACGTGATAGTTACAACATGTGCACAAACACTCATTGGAAGGAACTATTAGAACTCTAATTCCCACCATAACCGGGAAACATAGGAAGCCGTCTCAATGCCCGAGATCATTGGGAATCCGACATAGAAATAAGCCCTAAATTAAACACCAAATCACCAAGGAATATTTTACATGATGTAATCCCAAACTGATCTATCTCAAAGGGCCATAATCTCTTATAAGACTTATCAAACTACCTGGGACTTGATTCACATTTTTATGGGATATGTTGGAAGCCTCCTTGAGGATCAAACAAAACACTTCAAATCACCCCTATTATCCTTGGGCCAAATTCCAAATAGGATATGATCCTACATGGATACTCATATCCTTTAAATGTTCCTCGGGCTACGTCAAAATATGTCCCACAAAAAGTTTGGACTAATAATATTTCGCTTAGAGTCCTTTATCACATGACCTCAAAAAGTATGATGTGTCCAATTAAGTAGCACCAGACTATGAGAGTTCTTATTAATTTCACAGGGATACATTGGTATCCTATTTTATGGGAACAATCCAAAGATCAAAACAAACCATCATCTCACTGGATGAAAATAAATTCTATATTTTCCCACTTGGTGGCTTAAAACCAGTGTTATCACAACAATGATTAAAAGAATCTACAATAATTATATTAGAGAATACATTTCAGGTAAAACCTCTAATACACATGGACTTATACATTAATGAAGAACCTAGAAATCAAACTGATGATTTTAAATTTTACACATTATAATAAGTGATTGTAAATTACATGTGATACATATTATAAACATTGTGAATTAATAATTATTCATGAAAATAGCTTAAATTTAAAAAGAGAGTCACATAGTAGACAATAATTCCCCCCAAAAGGGTGTGATGATTCCGAACTCCCATCATATTAACCAATACACATTCTTATGTATCGTAATGTTAAAACATAATGAATTCCTACCTTTGAAAAGAAGGTCACCTTTAAAGAAAGATCTTTGGGAAGTTTGCAATTCCATAAATAAATTTAATAGAAACCACCGGGAAATTGTGATTTTTAAAACTAGAACACATGTTTAAAGAATCTATGAAAGAATATCCTACCACACTAATTAAACAGATATACTCTCAAAAATCAACATTTAATGATTTGTAGAACATCGCCTACTTGCTTGCCCAACCACCATTCCATTCATATAAAAACATTCATTAACATAACCACCCACATTTTGGGTGTCACGGTCATGAAAAAGAATATAACTCCACATCAGTCATTAGTATCTCATCCACTCGAAAACAACTTCATGACCTCTATTAATCAGCATCCTAACAGGTGACTCAAGAATCTATGTGATACAACCTTTTGAAAAATCCACACCTTCTATCACAATCACTAGGGTGCCATTATGACGGATCAAGGTACAACTATACAATTTACTAAATCATAGTGTTATATAATATGCATTGTTACCACCTCTGATGCATCTCCGATGAATTGTATTAAATGGTTGATGCACTACTAGGAAAACCTCCCATGAGGCCACCCTTAATTTTTTGAAATCCACCTATGCGTAAACACGACCTGAGTGGAACCACCATCCATCAGCCTTCCCACATACCCCTATATGCCGAGACTCGATACTTCATAACGTCTTGTCTACCATCACCAATTAGTAATAATGTCAAAAGAACTCCACTGATACCAAATTTTAATATTGTTGACCAGGAAGCAAATACACTGGTTCCCTGAGTAGAGTCATCACATGACCTCAGGCACACCTCCACATATGCCCGAGGTTGTCGACTAGCGGATCTGACTAATGAGTCACGTGGGGAGAGTATACCCTCTTCACTAGAGTAACAAACAATGGATTATAATATAAATAGTGGAAATAATATGAAACAACCTCTAAACATGAATAACCAAGCATATCCCAAACTAGTTACAAACCAAAAATCAATTATAACTGTGCCATTCAATAGTACTATTCAATGGTTAATCAAACCCATAATAATAAAAAAATGAAAATCCCAAAATGGGCCCTGACTCTATGTTTAGATTATTCTCCATGTACATACAGATCCCCACTCAAAATCCTAGTGTACGACCTTTTCCATTATCTTGACATGCATCCAAGAAATCTTATCGGGTACCCAATGGCGGCCCATGCAGGGTGTGAGTACAAAACTCAGTAAACCACCACAAACAGTGTCTATGAAATATCGAGAATAATAGAAAGTGCATGAAAATAAAAAATAAATGTCATGTGAACAATGGAAAATTCCAATTTCATTAGTTAACAAATATCTTTTTAGTTCATGTTTTGTCCTTTTTCCCAATTTTATAGATTCCATCATCTTCATTACATATTCTATTATTAGCACATGCTCCATGGGATAGGCATACATATCAACCAGATGAGGGTCTAAGACAATCAATAAAAATGCATAGTGGAAATAAGTCAAGTCATTATCTCACTAGGGATACACATATGACATCAACACAAAATCCTCAACATGAAGCCTGAGTTATTAGGAAATGTAACCATTATGGGAATAGAGCCTCTATCCCCTTCCCTAACCTGTGCATTTTTGGGTTTTGTTTAGAGCCTTAGTCTCAATCTACCCATGAGAATAGAACCTCATGTCAATACACCACACTACCAAGCCATGTGAACATGCTTATTTATCCAATCACCACATCCATACCATGACCCAACATATCATAATCAATTCCATTGGAAATCACAATGCCCAAAAAAACATGGGAATTCATAGAATGCTATAACCCATTACCACATATACAAATTACAATTCATAACCATCTATCAATGTTCCCATTCTCATGACTTAAGACTTTATGTGTATTCAAAAACCCCTATGAATTAGCCAATATTAATCATTGAGCATACATTACCCACTTATCTAATTTATCATTTGACTAATACATTTCCCATATCTCCTAACATAACCACTTTATTACATTCAACCCAACCAGAGTACCACAATTCACATGTGTTAACCCATTCAATATATTAATTAATTCTATTATTACATATAATGAACAAATTACCAACTTCCAATTAAATTATCCAATTTCATGTTCACCATTTAATATGCACTAATCCTCTTTGTAATTTCTAACCCAAATTCGCTAACCAATTAACCAAATACCATTCATCCCATGTTCGCATATTTTCATTTCATGACAAACAACCTGTTAGGACTTATCACGAAATGCATATATATTATTATTCTATTTAAAAATAAATAAACCATTAAAATATGTTCTGTATGGTATTCAAATTGTTAATCATAAATCCATCACTTATCCCAACCACTCTATAGGTTTGGGATTGCTGGGGAACCACACGGGAGGCCCAAAAATGGTCACATCCCCTTCTACACATCCCACGTGGAAAATGAGGGTTTCAATGGATCACTTAGACACCCTTTTTTATTTAAAACTCTAATGGAACCATGAACACAATTAAGGGAAAACTAGAATAAAAAAATCCACGTAAAAATCATGGATAAACTACATGATAACAATTGTATACCACCTACCTTGAATATGATGATGAACACACTCTTAATCATAGCCTTAGATCATGATACAAACTCTATTTGAAATTATAACCTATCTTTAGCTAGAAGAAGATTGATTTCATTATTCGAATAGAGATGAGAGAAACTGCATGCCCAAATATGGAAATGGGAAACAATTAGAATATAAGACATACCCAATGCTTCATTCTGCAACTAACGACACACCAAACAACCTATAGATGAGGGAGATCGATCCAATTAATCTCTTGAGGTTTTTTGTGCATCACTAGGGATAGAGGAATAAGAAAGGGAAGGAAAATTAGGTGGAAATCTTAGAATCTCTTAATATAAAAAATTATAAATTTCTCAACTTTACTAGGACTCAAGGTTTACCTACATGGTTTTACAAACCATGCCTAAATAATTCGTAAGATATTATTTTACAATTCAACTCACAAAGTTACCTGGGATGATCCACACAGTTATCACTAACCATGCATAAACCATAAAACAAGCCAAACAACTTATTGTTCTCCCTTGCTCATGTCCTGAACCACTATGACACCCTCAAATATTCACATGGACATGGTAAAACACTTTTCAATATAAAAAATAGGAGACCAAACAAAAACATAACCAGAAGCATACCTTATAAAAAACTGAGATCTTACACCATGTGTGACACATTGGGGTGCACATATTCCATTTTTTCTAAAATAAATATAGTTCAATATGACTTTTCATTGATTATTGAAAGCTAAATAAATCACAATAAAAAACAAGTATCATCTACCATGTATGATGACTTTTTTGATCAACTACTTAGACCCAAATACTTTCTAATATTGATGTTAATTTTGGATTTTAGTAATTAAGGTTCAATAATGAAAATATAATGAATATAAAACTGCATACAAGTTAAAAAAACTATATGTATATAGTTATTATATTGGGTCTTACTAATTCACCAACTATGTTTATGAATTTAATGAATATAATTTTTAGAGATTACATTTATAAGTCCGTGGTTGTATTTATAAATTATATTCTTATCTATTCGTATAAAATGGTTGATATAGAAGATCACATGATAATTTTACTAAATACCATGTGAAAGGATATTATTTCTGAAAAAAACTATAAATTATGATCTTTTGATACAAAAGACTTAACTTTTTGGGTCATTTGATATCAATCAAGGGTATATAGGTGGATCCATCAAATATTGAGGCTATTTAATGTTTCCACATTCAACCATATTTACTTGTATCTGATGTTTTCTTTGACTGGATAGACATTATAGATAGTTTTTGGAAAACCTATCATGACTATATAATATAATCACTGGGTTAACTTGGAAGGGTTCTATATTCTATTGGAAAGATGAATGTGAGGAATACATCAAGGAGCTAATGATACGATTAATCAGTACACCTATGCTTATATTTCCCTATATTAGAGAAGGGTTTGTATAATTTTTTTATTCATCCCAGAAGATATTATGATGTTTCATTATGAATAATGATGTGGTTATATCATATGTCACATAAAAATTAAATGTTTTTGAGTAAATTTTACCAAATCATGATTTTTATTTAGTTATGGTAATGTTATCATTAATGTAAAAGATAAAATCAATCTATGTATAAATATTTAATATATATACTTATCACAAAAATTTAACATATATATTATCTTAGAAGGAGATGAACATTAATCACATGAGAGGGTGAGATCTTATAAAATATCCCGACTACTCAATAAGTTACCACTATAAGAAAGTGAAAAAGGTGGACAGTTCTTGGAGTTGAATGGATCATGATATATTATCCATGATACAAGTAAAAAATCTCAAATATTTCTAGATTTTTAAAGGATGGAAATTGAAATAATTATGTAAAGGGAGAAATATTATCTTTGTCATATTAATGTTCAACCATCTATCCAAATATTGATTACAGAGGTTCCGAAAAACAATATAGAGAAAAAGAAGAAGGTGTGAAATGTTATAGAGGTTAAAAATGATTATGAAGGAATGAAAATGTTTTGTAACCATGTATTTTTTCACCCATATCATATTTAAATATGGATTTTTTAGTGGAGGCTGATAGTTCATCATTATCAATTCCTACATGATGAATGAATATGTATTAATATTCAACAGTGTATTTCTAGGGGACAGAATAATGGGATATATCACAGAGTCTGTATATATATATTATTGGTATTTTATAAACATAAGGTTTAGAGACACAATTATAAGGGGATTTAATATCCATTACCCATTCTCTAATGGAAATGGTAAAATATTAGCATTGGTTTTATCTTCAGACTCCCAAAAACATATAAAGAGATCAATTCTTGATTGGTTGTAGTTTATATCCTTATAACATTATCATATTTCATATCTATCAGAAAATATTTCTATTTGGATCATCTTACAGTGGTCTAAATAAAGTAATTTTTAGGATTTCATGGAGTACCTCATTCAATTTTATCTTATTGGGAACTGAGGTTTACCTCATTGTTTTTACGATGGATATAGAGTTATGTTGACATGGGGTTGAGTTTCAACAATTCTTATCATACATAGTTATATGGTATGTTTCATAATACAATTCAAACCCTTGAGCAAATGTTGAGATATATTTCTCTAGATTTCAAAGGTCATTGTGATCAACACCATCCACTAGTAGAGATTTAATACAAAAATTGGTTTCACATCAGTATAAAAATTGATCCTTATGAATCACTATATAGAAGTTATTAGATAGATACAATGCGATGGAATGAATATAGAGAGAAAAATATATTGGGACCTATGATTGCATATGAAAATTTAGATAAGGTTAAATCCATTCAACAACACATAACAGTTGCACAAAGTCAACAAAAATGATATTAGAATAATCATTGATGTGATCTCATTTTTTTAGTTAGTAATAAGGTGATTCTATCAATATATCAATGGAATAATGTAATTATATATGGAAATAATGGTAAACTAATCTATATGTATATTAGTCCGTTTGAAATTCTTGATCTTATAGGGATGATAGCTTATGAGTTAGTGCTTCCACCAAACCTCTGTCAAGTCCATGATGTGTTCCATGTATATCTCTTGAGGAAGTAAATAAATTAACCTCCATGGATATTTAAAATATAGTTTATATCAATATATTTTGATATTTCTTATGTGGAACATTTGATTGAGAGTCTGTATCATATGAAGAATGTTCTATGAAACAAGTAAACTCACATTGTTCATGTTTTGTGGAGGAACCAACATTTTTAGTAAGCTATGCGGTAACCTAAGGATTCAATGAATAATATGTAACCCAAATTTTCTGTATCAAAGTAACATAATTTTAACATATTGATTAATTTTAATGGAATATAATTTAACACATTGATATTTTTTGAAATATTTTTTCCCAAATAAATTTTTTCTCTTCGATAGAATGCACTATATGAAAATACCTAGTTTTAATAAAACAAAATATACTACTTATATTTCTATTTAACATGGATGTTATGACATAGTAGTTTAAATTGGTGCTATGAATAGAAATGAAAAAAATTAGAATATCACATCTAATGGTTTTATATAAAAAACATTGGATAAAAAAGTACTTAATTTTTTATTTTGACATTATATGTTTGGATGATTCTATTTTCTAAACAATGCTTTTATTTATATTAGTAAAAAGTTAATAAAATTTATTTTTTAAGCATATATAAAATTTAATTGAAAATTAAAAATTCATTTTTTAATAGAAATTAAAAAATTATAAAAGGTGTATTTTTTGGTGTTTTTTAATATTAAATTTCCTATTAATAGTGAAAGATACTCATACTTTTTGAAAACTACCTTTTACATTAAATAATGTATACTATTATATTTTTTTCAAAAATGGTTTTAATGATAAAATAATTTCAATTGAATTATGATTAAAGTGATATAAGTCATTGGAGTCAATTTTTTTTTATGAATTTTGTGATAAAAACCCATGAAAATCTTGTTACTTTTCATTTTGGAAACCCACTTTTTCATCACATCTATAGGTTTAATTTTAAATTAAACAATTCTAATTATGTAAATTGAAATCAGAAAAATAGAAAATTTATTTAAAATTAGTATAATTAATGTTGTAAAAAAAGTTAAACATAACATTTCACCATAAGGAATAATGAAAACAGAAAAAAGTATTACTACGGGTATGGTTAAAATGGGATTACCAGGTGTTAAACTAAAAATATAAGGGGTAAAATGATCTAAAAACATATCAAAAACCTATTTAATGGAAGTATTTAGATTTCAGAACATATATGGTTTGAGAATTATGCATTTTGTATAAATTTTGAATGTTAAAAATGTAGGTCCACATTATTCCTTTCAAACATTGAAGGTGTATAATCTATCCCACTTATAAAATTCCACCTCTATCCTCTTATCTTCACTCATCGAAAATGAATTTGTTCAAAAATAACCTATAAAATAAAATTTTATAATTATATACTTTCATCCTAGATTAATTAGTTTTATTAGTAAACCCTCCTAAAAAGTATTTAGGTTTTTACACAAAGAGGTTATCTGAAGAAGAGGTAAAATTTACAAACATTTGTTTTTGTTTCATTTGTTCCTACACATTCTTAAAATATTATTTGACAATGATAATATAATAACATCAGTGTATTACCAGTATATATATGTTATTATGTTAATTTAATGATTTAAATTATTCTCCTCTCCCCTCAAATGGATAATGGAATTGTCGATCATCTGTATGGCAGACTGCCGCAATGCAAACTGAGGTTATTCATTTTCCATGACCACCTCCCACATCAAGATATAAAGTTTGATTTATTTCTTATATTATATTTATGATTTTTTTATACTTATTTAATCAGTATATCTCATAATAAATCTTTATTTATACACTTTGGGGATATGGTAATGCCACTCATGAGTACAAAAGATTATCAAATCATAGAGCGATTTGCATCGTTTTTCACAAACACGTTACAATGAAGCTAATTATGATAAATATAATGAATATATGTGATATATATGAAATAATAATTACTAAAAAATTATATTTTATTTAAAATATTTTATTTTTATCCA
Organism: Viscum album; assembly: GCA_963277665.1. Classification (NCBI taxonomy): domain Eukaryota; kingdom Viridiplantae; phylum Streptophyta; class Magnoliopsida; order Santalales; family Viscaceae; genus Viscum; species Viscum album. The sequence continues at coordinate 1,855,314,692 of OY728157.1, forward strand.
TAGAGAAAATGAAAACATTATTCACATGATTCTATGGCTTACCCCATCTATGAACGATGTAACTCATTTACTTTTTCAGACATTAATGTATTATAAAAAATACATTTATGTTGAATATATATGATGACTATTTATGATGAATATTTATGATATTTATATTATTTTTTAAATTATGTAGATTATGGAAACATGATCAATGTAAAAGAATAAAAAATACCAAACAAAAACATACATGAAAAATGATGTAGTTATTACCCGAAATGTGATTTTAACAATGAATTATTGAGAGAAGAGTAATAAAAATTCATAATAAATCATATATAGGATGATAATAATGAGTAACTTTCTATTATAAGAAACCTATATTTATTATATTGGATGTTATAATGTGTATTAAGGTTGTCGAGAAATAAGGTAACAAGTTTTTTTCAAAAATTAACTTCTTTGGGACACAAGATATGTTACACACCTATATTCTTCTGTGAGATATATATAATTACCTTTTGGATGGTATATCATTAATATGATTATTTTACTGATATTTAATGTTACATTTAATGTTGATGTATAATGGTTTTTCTGATTAAAAATACTATATTTTGGTCAGGATTTTATGTTACAATATCACATTTATCAGGGTTATCTATGATTATGTTATTTAATATCTAGATGTTTTTATTAAATATTTTATTTAAATAAATTTAAATTTTAAATATCTTGTATTACACTCAATTGTGAGTTTTAATGATCTGTAAGATGTAATTAGTTTTTAATTTCTATTATAACCTATGAAACACCACAAGGTTCTATGGTATGTTTCCCATTGAATAATGTAGTAACTTGCGTTGTACGCAACCTAGAGTTTTAACAAAACACGACCAATCAAAGTAGTTGTTATGAATATTAATACCCACTATTTCAAATTTTATAAATTTTAATTTTTAAAATGGACTTCAATTTTGAATTCAGAAAATCAAAATTAGCTTACGGAGAATTTTTTGAAATTTCTTGAAAATATTCAATTTTTGATGAATAGTGAAAATCATTGTGTTGTTTTTTAAAACTGACTATTTATTTCAATAATTAATTATATTATTTAAATTTATTTAGGTAAAAATAGATACATAAAACCTATATATGTTCAATTGAATTCATTTGAGTTATTTTATAACAATATTAGATATATAAAATTTTATTGAACGTTTTACTATCTTTTACCCACCTTCTAGGAGCATTTAAAATTTGCATAAAACATAATTTTACCACTCCTGTGAATTTAATTTCAAAAATCCGAGAGACACGGTTGATATTAGGATGTAAAATTTGGTTCAATAAGATGAAAATAATTTTTGGTGAATATAAACTTTTGACTTTTATTTACCCTGGTTAAAAGTAAATAGGGTAATTAAAGGTCAAAATGATATTATAATTACCCTAAATAAATTCCTAATTATATTAGATAACTGTAATTAAAAAAACATTAGGAAAAAAATATGATCCTATTGGTCCACTTGGATTAGATTAGGACATTTATTATTGTTTTATTTAAAGAAGAGTTAAAACTGTTAAATTCAAAGTTTAATAAATAAACCATTTTTAATATAGGGTTACACACAATATAAATTCAACTATAAATATTCATTATAAATGAAAACCAACTTCATACATAATTTTAATTTAATTATAATTTTTAGACATTAAATAGTTTAATTTAATTATGACACAATGATGATGATGTAATTTCTTTATTATTAAATATTAAAATACTTGATATTATAAATATCTATATAAATGTATCATGATACTTATTATGAATTACACCAATTTTCTAGGTGAAAATTACATGTTCGGGTTGATTAAATAAATATTATTCTAAGTGATTATGTTCTTATGGATTTCAAAAAAATCCTATACAAAATAGTGTCAAAATTGACATAATTGATTTTTTAAAATAAATTTTTTATTATTAATTGATATAATCTTCCATAAAATATAATGTTCTTCCAAAGGACATAGATAATATTATATATATTAATAATTATCCTCTTGGGGTTCTCTTATTTTGTTATAGTATGTTTATTAACCATATAATAGAAAAATACAAGGAGACATGGTAAATGTCAAACTATTTAACTAAGAGTTAAATCTAAAAGATAAGGTTATTATGGTGACTTAGTCCTATCTAAAACCTATTGGTTGAGTGTTTATTGACCCATCACCACTATATCCTTTAAATATATCATTTTTATGCCATTATAAAAAGAAAGATATTTTATAATAAAATAACATTTCAAGCTTTTCTTAAAGTAACCCTCACCTCTCTTATAAAAGGGTACTTCCCATTCTATTAATTTCCCACATACATATCCATTTGACATGGATAAACCCTAACCAAATATCTTCCCAGCTTCCCCCACTTCAACCTAGCAGCCTTACATTGATCAGAAATCCAACCTAAGGATCCCGTTTGATCAACTCAAAAAGAAACTCCCAATGAAGAGGTAATAATTTCACCACCCTCTTTCAAGTTCTTCTCTTCATCCAATTCCTCTTTCTTTGTTGTTTCCATAAAAAAAATGATTCCAGTACCTTCTACATACAATGAGGTTATTATAAATATGGTACAACCATATTCATTAATCTATCCATCCTATAAATGACAAAGTCACTATACGTGTGTACGTACGGCTTATCGTCTCCATGTCGTTGTGTAGTATGTTATTCAGACACTTCATTATTTGGATGGGTATAATAATGAGTATAAATGTTGAAAATTATAAAAATAACATGTTAATTATTTTTTATAGATGATATATAACCCAATTACATATTATTTCACCATCAATATAGTAGTATTGTCTCTCGTGTGTACCTATGGATTTCCGTCTCCACGAACATGATGAGATTCATTACCCATCGTAATCATTCGAGTATAATTTTATTTTAATGATTAAAAATAATTTTTAAGAACATAATGTAATTTAGTATATGAATCAAATATTTCCTATACCTATCAAAAATGACTTACGTGACAAAACATATAAAGGAAAGCGAATCAATTTACAACAAAAACATTGATACTACTGAAATATCATTAACAAAGAAATATTAGAAGATCATGTATGATTACATATTTATGTATTTGGTAATTATATAATTTAATAGAAATTATTTCACCATCATAAAATAGTTTAACCTACCCTATACTATGGAAAACTACAAGGTAAGGGGTTTCTTATCTCACTTTTAATTCAGTGATATTTCTATTGTTCACCACTTATTTATTTCATGTGGTGTATTGTGTACTAAAATTTGATATATATTATCATTATTTTATTTATATTCATGTGATTCTATGATTCATTTCATGGTAATTATCTTTTCATCACATGACTATATTGATTTCAACGATGTAAGGGGTTTTCATCTGACATTTATTACAGTGTGATTCATGCTATATTTGCTACCATTACCTTTTATGTGGTGTCTGTACTTCCCATGATTTTATTGTTTGCATAATATAATTTAATTTAAGGGTATTTAAATCATCATTGTACTATCCTTATTTCATTGGTTTGTGTTTCATAAGTTAACAAATCGGTAAGGGAATTTCAAATTACAATTTCCACTCATTCTGTTTTACGCAAACATAATTGATTATTTTACTCCATGATTATGTGTAAAATCACTATTTATTTAATTATATATAAAATTACACTCCCCTATGTATGGAAAAAATTTTGATACACATAATAAATCCATTTAAAAATTCTCAAGTCATCGATATGATCTTGTTATGAGTAATTTTAACACAATCATTATTCATTGAGTTAAACATCCTAGTCATTGGTATTGTTTTTACAAGAATATGTGTGAATGTCCTCTGATTGATTTAAACTAAATATCCAATATTATTGAGTGTATTTATATTTTTCACACATAATTATGTCATTGATTTATCCTTAACCTAAGGACACAGTATTTTTAAGGGAATTCATCTCAACTTACATTCCATTGAGACTTCTTTGTTGTTATACGCCAATTCAAATTTATTTAGTGTATATACTATAATTTTATATAGTATATCATGAATCCATTTATTCTCATGATATTAAAAAAAATTGATTACCTCAATTATTTGTATTCAGTCATCCCTCATTTGGATAGGAACTCTAACTAAAATATCATTTTATATGTTTTAAAAATTTATTTTTCTAAATCATTCTCATTGATGTACACATTTTAAAAATTGTCCTGTGGACTTATTTATATAGACATGAATGTTTTAAAAGTTAAATGTGGTATGAAATACATTGATTCAAAAATATATTTTAAATGTATTCTTGATAAATAGTGAGACTTATAAATGTTTTCAAGAAATATGGGATATTTCACTCAAATGGTTTTAATTATTATTATCATCTATGTCAACATCCTTAAATGTAAGTTATGTTTTTTTAAAGTTGATTCATTATGATACAATATTAAAAATGGTATTTAAGGTAATGTGATATGTTTTACTGTGTATGTGTTATTTTTATACCATTCATGGTTTATGGTTAAATATTTACATTTTGTATGCTAGTTTTAAAATGAATGATTATGTTATGTTTCAACCTTTTCATATGTGGAATTAATTGGACCTAGAAAGTGATAGGGTGAATCCCTATATAGATCCTCGATGCATCAGTAGGTCTAATGAGAGAAACTAGTGTCTTAACACAATGCCTTGACAAAAGATTTATTTGTAGTCTTGGCACGATTCCTTCACTATGTGGTTATGATGTCCGGCATTATGCATTACATCATTTTGAAATTAGCTAATAATATTAAATTTGATTATTTGATTAGTAAAATATTGATGTGAATTACTAAATGGAATTATTTTATTTATCTTTTCCATATTATGCTGATGTTTAAGTTTAAAATTATTATGTTCTAGTCTTATACATTGATTTAAATGTTTATTCTTATTTATGATAGATTCCGCTATATTGTTATCCTTACTATGAATCTGAGATCACCTATTTTATTAGGTTTTATTATTCCTAAGATGAAAAGAAGAATATTACAGTTAACCTGCAAGAATTGGCTAAGGTATTTTATAGTGTTCAAATGGGACACATTGGTTGTTTTTATGATGTACTGTAAAACTTATGTATGTATCTTGTTCTTCCAAGGATACTAAACAGGTTGGTCATTCAGGACATGATTCCTCATATCGTGCCAATGTTATTTAATAATGTACCGATTATGGGTAACTGGGGTCGGGGAATTACAATTGGTATCATAGGATGTTTAGTACAAACATTGAATTCTATATTTATAAAAACTCTGATTAAAGATCATTATTTTAATATAGAAATTAAAGATTAGTATAGAATAACTTCCTAGAATTTTGGTAAGGTAACGATTTTGTGAGTTTTCCAAGAAATAAATCATTGTAAGGATATGAGAAGGTACTGGTGGCTCTAGAATAGATGCAACTAAGAGTTAAAACTCTGACAAGGAGTTTTGGGATTGACCCAGGGAATCCTGGTACATGACAATGGGACTTGCTGTACTCTTAGTTACGACACTCACAGAAGATATTCTTAGGATAATTCCTGATTTCATTACAAACTGATTTCATGTATTTTAATATAATATGAGAATAAATAACCTAGGTTAATAATAAGGTGTGTTATATTGACAATAAGGTGTTATTATATTCTCAAAATGATTTTATTAGTCATACTATGATTTCTTGTGTTAGTCAATATCTGGATTCCAAGGAAGTCATAGTAACATTGAACATGATGTAAAAGGTGGGAACGATAGTGGAAATGATCCATGAAATTGAATGTTGATAAGTATAAAGGATAAAATGTTCATGCCATATCAGTTTTCAAAAAATATGATCAATAATATATATATTCACCAACTCCCTGAATCAACAAAGAAGAAAAAGGTGGTGAATTGTAAGAGCTCCAACAGTGGAGACCATGGAGAAAAGAAAGTTCAATTCCTATAATGAAGGAAATTTGGTAGGAGAAACCTAGTAAATTGTCTCAATGGGACAAATAAATTATTTTTGTGTGGGATACAAGGACATAATGTAAAGAATTATCGAGGAAAAATGAAGAGTACTATGGAAGAAAATAAAAATGATTCCAAGAATCCACTTACATTCATTTTCTGTTAATATAGGGGACCTATGAAATTCTATAGTGAATTACCTATTCTATAGTATGACTTCTTGGTCAAGGAATAACCTATGTAGAAATAAATGGATGGAAAAATGTTTAATAGAATTAGAACTGTTTGTTGAGGGGATTAGTTAGGAATATTTTTCTCTTGTATGTGTAACCCTATAGTTTGTTATGTAAAAATGATATATTAAGAAGAACTATCTTTTATATTGTGGATATAGTTATAAATAACCATTAGGGTTTATAAGATCCTTGAACTTTAAGAAATTACATGTTATTAAATTTGGGGATGAAAATGCGAGGAATGAGATAACATTTTTAGTGAAATTATGTTATGTTTATTTTGGGGAATTTATCTCACTTTGTTAATGTTATTAAATATAATTTCTGAAAAAGGACACCATGCATACCGTGTGACAACCCATCATGTTGGATAATGTTGTGGGAATCGAACCGACAACCAAAGTGTGACTAGGATCTATCGCATACCACTAGACTACGTGAAGTACCTTGTTAGTGTGGATAATTATTTTTTGTTAAATGAAATTATTGATCAATAATAAGTTGATTTGGGATCTAATGTTTATCATATGGATATCCATTTCATAGTAACATAATTTGGTGATTAAGTGATAAATGTTATTTTGGAAGACATTCTATCTATTGGCAAAATTACATGCATAAGTAAAATCTAATACAATGGGAATTTATTAAGGAGTAATGATTTATTTTTATCTATGTTTTTATTGTGGACTTATAGTGATTTTTGATATTTATGGAAATTATTAACCTATCATATAGAATTTTTTATTAAGTTAATTACTTTTATGAATGTGACATTAAGAGTATTTGATCTTATTGGGAGATACAATTTATGGTGGAAGATTATGTAATCAAATTCTTCTGAGTAATGGGTTTTAATATTATTTTAGATTATATTGAAGGATTTTAAAGACACTTTTTTATTGAATGGTTTTTATTGTACTTTGGGTATTGTTGGTTTAATTATAGAAATTATTATTAGTATTTATTTCTCTAATGGATTATCCTTTTTGGGGATCATCTGATCTTGTACTATCCATTTTGGTTTTCTTTAATCACTAAAGACAGGGGAAATATTTAGTTCATCCTGTGTGAATTATGTGATTCTCTATATGTTTATAATATCACTTCAAGTGTGAAAATGTGATCATGAATACTCATCATTTGAGGTGAAAGATGAATTTTTGGTAGAAATATATTAAAAGATGTAACTCAAAATATTATGTATTTTTTACTTAATCAATGAAGAAATTAATTCTTAAAAAATATGTAAAGGATCTTAATCCCAACAAATTTTGTTTTCCTAATACCATACATGATTCATCATATATTAATGGCATTGAGACCCTCAATTTTCAATTCACGTTTTTGTTATTGATGACCTCAATCCCTTTTTATAAATATTTTTATTTTTCCTCCAATTATATTTTCCACCAATGTTCTCTTATTCAAAATCTTAATTTGGTGGTGACTTAATCATTTCCCTTTCCCTCTTATTAATACTAAAATTTATTAACCCTATTTTCATTGTGGGTTTTCCTCAATGATATTTCTTATTTGTTTTCCTTTTATTTTTGAAAAAAAATTCAAATTGTGAGAACACAATTTATGGAACGAGGGAATAATGTAACACCACAAGAATCCATGGTACATGCCCATTTGAATAATGTAGTTTCTTGCGTTGTATGCACCTTGAAGTTTTAACACACCATGACCAATCAAACAAGCTGTTATGAATAGTAAAACCCACTTTTGAATATTTATAAATTTTATTTTTCAAAATGGACTTCATTTTTTAATTTGGAATATCGAAATTAGCTTAGGATGATTTTTTTTATTTTTCTAAAAACATTCAATTTTAGATGAATAGTGAAAAACACTATGTAATTATTTTAAACTAAATTATTATTTAAATAATCAATTATCTTATTTAATTTTTTTTGTCAAAAACATATACATAAAACTTATATATGTTCATTGTAATTCATTCTAGTCATTTTATAATAATAATTGATATATAAAAATTTATTCACCTTTTTACTATTTCTTACCCACCTTCTAGGAGCATTTTCAAATTTGCATTAAACATAATTTTACCACATCTGTGAATTTAATATCAAAAATATGAGAGAGACGGTTGATATCAGTACGTAAAATGTGGTTCGAGAAGATGAAAATAATTTTTAATGAATAGTAACTTTTGAATTTTATTTACCCTGGTTAGAATTAAATAGTGTAATTAAAGGTAAAAATGACATTATAATTATCCTAAAACATGTCCTAATTCTATTGAATAAGTGTAATTAGACTAAATAAACCCTTATAAATTAAATATGATCTTTTTATTCCACTTGTATTATATTATGAATTTTATTATTATTTAATTTAAAGAAGAGTTAGAAGTGTTAAATTCAAAGTATAATAATTAGTCCATTTTTAATATAAGGATACACATAATATAAATTCAACTATAGATATTCATTAGAAATAAAGAATGATTTCCTACCTAATTATATTTTATTTATAGTTTTTTAGACATTATATAATTTAATTTATTTATGACCCTATGATGATGCAGTAATTAACTTATTAATGAAATATTTAAATAATTGATTTTATAAATATCCAAATAAATTAAAATTGAAACTTTCGATGTGTCACAATAATTTTATATGTTAATATTACATGTTAGGGTTTATTAAATAAATTTTATTCGAAGTGATACAATTTTTAAGGCTTTCTAAAAAATCAAACACTAAATTATGTTAAAATTGACATAATTTAATTTTTAAAACAAATAATACATTATTAATTGATATAATATTCCAAAAAATATAAGGTTCAGCCAAAGGAAATAGATAAAGTTATATATATTAATAATGTTCCACTTGGGGTTCACTTGGATTTTTGTAGTATGTTTATTAACCATGTAATATAAAAATACTAGGAGACATTGTAAATATAAATCTATTTAACTAAGAGTAAAATCTAAATAATTTGGTTAATTTGGTGACCTAAACCTATCTAAAACCTATTGGTTGAGAGGTATTCCCCCATCCCCACCATTTCCTCTAAATAATGATATATATATTCATAATGTACAATTTGGGGTTCTCTTGTCTTGTTATAATATGTTTATTAACCATATAATATAGAAATACCAAGAGACATGATAAATGAAAATCTATTTAACTAAGAGTTAACTCTAAATGATAAGGTTATTATGGTGACCTAAAATTGTTAAAAATCTATTGTATTGTTTGCATAATATTATTTAATTTATGGGTATATACATCATCATTGGATGATCCTTATTTCATTGGTTGTATGCTTCATAAGTTACCAAATCGGTAAGAGAACTTCAAATATGAATTTCCACTCATTCAGTTTCATGAAATCTTCATTCATTATTTTACTCCATGATTATGTGTGAAATCACTATTTATTTACACAGGTTGTAATTTCCACTCCCATTTGTGTGGATATATTTTTTATACACGTAATCACTTCATTGATAAATTATCAAGTCATCGGTATGAACTTGATAAGAGTAATTTTAACTCAGTCTACATTCATTGAGTTAAACATCCATTTCATTGATGTTTTTTTAAAAGAGTCTGTGTCAATGTCCTCTAATTTATTTACCATGAATATCCAATCATGTTGAGTTTATTAATATTTTTCACCCTTAATTATGTCATTTATTTTTCCTTAACCTAAGGATATGGTCTTTATAAGGTAATTATTCTCAACTTACGTTCCATTGAGACTACATTTTTGTTATACACAAATTCAAATATATTTGGTGTATCTAATGTACTTTGACATATTATATCATAAATAAAATGATTCTCATGATATTATAATGTTTTCATTGCCACAATTATTTTTATTCAAACGTCTTTGACTTGGTTAGGAACTCTAACTAAAATTTCATTTTAAAATGTTTTAAAATTTTATTCTTATTAATATTTCTCATTAATGTCCTTGTATTAAACATTATTTTATGGATTTATTTATATATAAATGAATGCATTAAAATTTAAATTACATTTTGAAGTTTCAATTTGGTATGAGACTCTTTGATTCAATAGTCAATTTTAAATGACTTCTTGATAAATAGTGGGTCTTTTAAATGTTTTCAAGAAAAAGGGGATATTTCATTCAAATGGTTTTAATTATTATTTCCATCTCTGTCAACATCCTTCATTGGATTTTATGTTTTTTTAAAGTTGATTAATTGTGATACAATCTTCAAAATTGTATTAATGTTTTTGTGATATGTTTGACTGTGGATGTGTTATTTTTATACCATTAATGGTTTATGGATAAAGTATTAAAATTTCGTATGCTAGTTTTAATATGAATGTTTATGTTATATTTCATCCTTTTCATATGAGGAATGAATTGGACATAGTAAATGACTAATGGAGCCTACAATAGGTCCTTGGTTCATCAGTAGGTCTTATGAGACAAACTAGTGTCTTGGCATAAGGCCTTGACAAAATCTTTATTTAAGTCATGGACCAAGGCCTTAACTATGTGGTTATGATGTCTAGAATTATTCATTCCATAATTATGAACTAGGATATAGATATTACATGAGATTATTCTATTAGTAGAATATCCATGTGAATTATTAAATGTCATTATTTTATTTATCTTTTCCATATTATGCTGAAGTTTATGTTTAAAATGATTGTTTTTTAATCTTATACATTTCCTTAAATGTGTATTCTTATTTAAGATAGTTTCCGCTATATTGTTATCTTTACTGAGCATCTATGCTCACCCCATTATTAAATTTTATTTTTCTCAGGATGCAAAGAGGTATATTAAAATTATTCTGCAAGAATAGGCTAAGAGATATAAGAGTGTTTAAATAGGACACACTATTTTTTTTATGTGGTAATGTAAAACATATGTGTGTATCTAGTACTTCAAGGATACTAAACTAATCGGTCTTTCAGGACATGATTCCTTGTATCATGCCAATGTTATGTAATAATGCACCGATTTTGGGTTACTGGGGTTGGGGAGTTAAAAACTAAATGTTTTGTTATTAGGGATAAATATAACTTTTGAAATTATATGGTGAATTCATTGGCTACCAATTATTTATCTAAAATATAAAATAACTAAATGTAAATGAAATATTGGGATTTTTTACTAATAATTTATCTGAATTATAGTTAAGAAATTAAATTAATTAAATATATATGTTTAGTATTTATTATAATATTTTTCATATTAATCCAATATATATTTTACTCATTATATATGAATAAACATAATTTTAGGTATAAAAATAAATTGTTTTTCAAAAATGTAATTTTATCACCTTTTAATGGAGAACACATTTTAAATTAAAATTATGACTAAATAATAATTTTTATATGACAACATAAACAAATTATTTAGAATCGGGAAATAAAAATTGAGTTTGGAGGAATTTTTATATTTTTTATGATAACATTCATGTTTTAATGAATAGTACAAATATACCTTATTTTAATTGAAAATTACTTAATCATTTGAATAATTTATATTTTTATATTATTTTATTGAATGTTTTTAAAGTATAAATAGAATTTTTTTTATCATTTAATATGATGTAGGTCAATGACGATAATTTCACATTGAATTTAGATGTAAAAACATTTCAAACTTTTTTAATTCTTTAACATTTAAAATTCATTTTTCTATTTCGACAGCAAGACTAATATTAAATTAATTATGAAATCATAAGTGTTTTGAATTTATAAATTTTATTCCATATTTGGAAATTTTAGCTTCAAATAATGTAAATTTTTTTCTTATATTTTTGGGGACTATGAAAAGCAACTTATGTACTTCTTATATACAGAAAAAATTGAAATCAGTTAATTAAGGGTAAAAATAAATTTATAAAAATATACTAAGAGATTTTATAATATTAATAGAAGAGTTTATTTCTAAAATCATAATACTAGTGTGTAAATGGTATCCTTTTGAAGCCACTTGGATGAGATTAGGACATTTAATATAAATTTTTTAAATAAATGTTAAATATATCAAAACATAATTTTAATAACATTATAATTTTTAATATAAGGTTATACAGAAGATAAATTTTTCTATAAATACTGATGTAATATAAAAAAAATTCTTCATCATGGTAATTTATATTTATTTTTTAGGAATGAATAATTACCTTAAAGGCTTATACATTGAAGATAGAGAAATTATTAAATTGATGAAAATCAATAAAATAATGTGTATTAAAATGGTTATAATAATTAAAAGACCAAAAAACGTGGAAAAATCTTATTATTCAAGCATATATTTACCATACTCATCCATCTGTAGAGTTATTGACCACTTGGAATCGTATTGAAGTGATTATTAAGCTTATAATATTTTCATTTCAAGTGATGTTAATGTTTCAAAATTATTGTTCTAATATATTCAAAATTTTTACTATACTAATTTCCAAAAGATATATTAGACTATATGTATTCTTATGAAATCTATAATATTTTTCTTCATCATAGTATTTCTCTATTATATTTAATTCAACAAATAGGTTTGTAATATAACTAGACAAAACTGATGTAGTAATTATTCTATTAATGGAGATAACAAATAAAATCTATTAAATGTATTAAAAAAATATAATTTGGGATAATTAATATATCCCACAAGTTTTCAAGATAAAACATAAATATTATAAATGAAATAAAATTTTCTATTCGAATATAATTTGTTATCATTATATTTTTAATAATCATTGAATTTAATTGTGTAACAATTCACACTATTGGTAGTTTGACAACATAATGGTTTATTAAATTAATTCAGAAATTAATTTTTTAAAATTATATAATAATTATAACATGGTCTAAAATTTTCTAATCTATTCATTTATGATATTATTGACATCAAATAATTAAATATTTCACCCTTCTAATATTTAAATATTTGATTCCATAGTTAACAATTAAATAGAATAATTATGTGATAATTTAAATAATAATGTATAAATTGGAAAAAAACGTGTGTTAAATTTTTTGGTTTATTTGATTATAGAGTCATCTAATCTCATATTCAAAACTATGACATTTTTGGATGTTTTTGGATGGGTTTTAATTTTAATATAAATTAATATTCTATGAGATTTCAAAATTGCTCCTTGCCTCAATAATATATGAGAACCTCCTCCCGCATTTCATTCCAACTCATTGAGACTTCATACAAATATATCCCCTTAAAATTTACATTATAAACCTTCCTAGTTACATTTTAGTGGATTTGTACATCTCCAAAGACCATATCTAGTGCTTTATGATGAGATATAGAGGGAGAACTTTGAAGAAGAGGTAATAACCTCTACCAATTCATTCAAACTTATTTGTTCTTTTAATTGTTATTCATGTGTTATTTACATTATAAAGTAATAAATACAGTATAAAATATATAATGAGACGTTATTATGTTTATGTAATTACCATATTCCACATTCTATCCATCTTACAAAAAATGAAATCACCACGTATGTGTATGTACGACTTACCATATCCACGTCGTTGTGTCATATTTATTTCACTACCACCTTTTTTGGATTGATATAATGATATAAATAAAAAAAATTATGATTATGATAACCAGATATTATTTCGTATTCTAAATATATAACATTCACTTGTATAAAAATTCACAATTGTGAGAATGATATCGTCGATCATGTGTTTGTACGACATTCCATCTCCACGATGTGATAAAATGCATTCAACCTGATATCCATTAATGCATAATAATATAATTGTATAGAATGAATAAATATAATATCTATTATATTAATATCACTTTTAAATGATATAACACAATCCTAACATGGATAAATAGATCTTACTTGAAAAAACAATCGAAAGAAAATGAAATAGTTAATACCTGAATAATGAGTAATAATGAAATGTTATTGACAAAAGGATGATAATATTATCATATATGATATCATAAATATGACTATTAATTAGTAATAAGTCAACTAATTTATTTATATCATTATATAGACTGTATGGACACATACAAAGGATATCATAATTAAGTTAAAGGTTAATTGTTCAATCTCAGTATTATTTGTGATTGTTTATACATAAGTATTTGCTATTGTATATTTATCATCCATTTCCATTTTTTAAAAATATGTATTCAAAAATATTCTTTATATAATTTTAAAATTATTTAAATTCATCTATACCCATTAGTGCATTTGTATAATATGGTATGAAATGAAATTTTGTAGTGTTCTATATTATGTAATTTAGGAATTATGCTACCAAAGGACAAGATGAATATTTACATTTAACTTATAAAGAATAAACACATTTTTACAATTTTTTAACATCGTATTCCCCTAAATATTCAATTATAATATTTTGAGTATATATTCAATAAAAAAATTTCTTTAAAATTTAATGGCATTTAGAATAAAAACATTTTTTAACAAGAAGGACTATTTTCCTTAATAATTAATTTCAAGTGTTCTATAACAATTATATTCTATATTTGATTAAATTATTTCATAGGTTTCTGTTCCATGTATACTATCCCTATTATTCTTATATTTTTATTATGATTATGGTGTAATTATATTTATGAATCCATTTATTTTACATTGATTCTGTTATAATGGAATGCTTTTTAAGAAGCCCATTTTATTCGTTGTGTTATACTATAATGAATGATTTATGTTTTTTGTCACATATAAGAATGATTTCATTATGAGATGAGATGGACTTATATCTTCCTCCAATTCATTGGTTAAATATTTATATCTCATGAGATACACAAAATTTGAATGAGAAAGGATCATGGTTCTATATTACATGCTTAAATGGGATGTAAACCCCATTCTGTATTACAGGGTAGAAATGTGGAGTGAAATCTGTTATGTAATGGATATTTTTCTCTATAATGGTATTGGAAATGATCCATGACTAATATGAAATTATTTCCAATGCTTATATTTATTCCACCAATTCCATTTTTGTTGTTAGGATTAATAATAATATATTAATCGATTCTTGATGAAAATTTATGATTAATCTTATGACATGATATTATGTTCTTTCATATGTAGGATAATATTTTCAAATGTTATGTTCATAATTCTTATGATTATGATATGAATGATATATCCCTTGTTTACCCTAACTATGTATCTGATCTCACCATTTATTTTATTTCTTTTCCCTAGGTTTTGAACAAGGGTATTAAATAAAATATGTCTAAAAGGAGTCTACAAATGAAGAAATAATCCGGAGACAATATAGATCTCTTATGAAGCAGTTTTTTTATGATTTCAAGTATCTAAACAAACTAAAACATTACATTTTTGTGATGGAATTTTAATTTTTTTTTAAAAATATTCTTAAATTTTGATATAATATATAGGTATGTAATGAATTAAATTTTATAGTTTTTAATAAAGAGAATGAATTTTTAGCATTTGAAAACTAGGATGAGAAATCCATAGAAAGTTCTATAAGGATATGTCAATGTATAGGTTACAATCTTAGTGTTTTAGTGATTATCATGAAAAAACTATGAACAAACCTAGTGTCATAAATTGAAATTTAATTCTTGATTAATTTCATTTCCCATGATGATTCGTGTTTATCAAACTATGATTTTTGGTTTTAGTCAATTGATATAATATGAACGAACTATATCAATGCTAAATGTGATGGGTAATATAATGATTGTCCTCCTAAGAAACCAAATTTTATGGTAGATGGAATGAATAATCTTTTTGTTATTCTCACAAAACATTCTAAAGTTGTAGATCATATATGACTTCCATATGATCAAATGAGGGAACACCATTCTATTAATTCCTTGAAGAGGTAGCATCCACCTTCTTTCATTGGGTTTTCTAATCCCTGAAGGGTTTAATAATGTATTAATACCACTAAAAATATATTTTCCATTGTTCAATGTTCATATAATAGAAAATTCATCAAATAATTATATCGTTTTTTAGGTGAAGATACCCAATGGTTGAGTCTTATCAAGAATATGAGGTGAAGAGATCAAATTGACACTATGGAATATAATGATTTCATGAACATATTTTTTTAATACATTCTTAGTATTCATTAATCAAAGATAGAAAAGGAATTCCTTGAGCTTAAACAAAAGGACAATGAATCTGTTGGTATATAAATAGAAAATATTAGAATGCATTCAAGATACATCTTAGGAATTATTATACAACCTGAGATTAAAATTTATTGATTCTATAATGGCTTAAAATGATGTCTCTGAGTGGAATAATCCATAAGGGACATCAATAGCGATGATGAAATTGTTCACTGTACTCTAAAGTTTGAGATGAATATTGAAGTAATGCATCAGTCCTATGGGTTTGATAAGAAGTAAAAAATGGAAAAAATGGTAAAATATAATGTCCACATAGAAAACAATATGGTTTTTCCCAAATGCTCAATGTGTGGAAAGAAACTTGTAGTAAATTGACTTATATTAAATATTAAATGATTTAAATGTGAGAGAGAAGTTCATCTGGAAGTTGAATGTACATGTGATGGGAAAAATATATCTAATGATATAAATACATAAAAGGCTACATAGATTGTACCTCTCATATGTCAATACTACATGTGAAAGAAAATGGGACATTATGGTAACCAATTCCCTAATACTATTTTTATAGACAACAATCAAGGTCCAAAAACTCTTAATGATAATGAATGGGGAAAGTCACATGCGATCACTGTTATCCATGTGGAGAACAATAATGAAGTGTTGAAAAGAACACTTACCATCCACTCTAATGTAGAAAATGTATTATTTTAATCTGGATCCACCCACTCATTTATTTATAAATATGGTTTAATGGTATCAATGTTTTTTGTCGATAGTTTGATGTTTAGTGAGCTATGATAACTCCATATTGAATAATAGTCACATGAAATATTTATTATTTTTCTACATTTGATGTTTGTGGGAATGTGATTTTGGTAAATCATGTGATCCTTTCATGAGTGTAATTGGATGTAATTATTGGGATGAATTAGATTTTTCTATAGGGATTTCATATCAATTTTCATTGTAGGGAGGCCACAATTTATATTACAGATCATTCTATTATCATATATAAATGAAAGTATGAATATGACCCTCCAGTAGAAATTTATTCCATCTTTTTGGTCTTGGTTCCCATAAATTATGGTTATACATCTCAAATGGTTGGTGAGAAACACACCATTAAAAATAAATATATTGTCTGGGAGTTAAAGGATGTATTATTGGAATAAATTTCCAATCATCCATTCAAACATGAAGATGAATTTTCAATTGAACTCATACAGGGTGCTATGATTATTTCTATGAAGCCTTATAAGAAGTCCCCAATTGTGTTGCAGGAATTAACAAAGAAACACCAAGAGAATATTGAAAATAAATTCATATTTCCTAGTGCAACACCTAGGGGAACACCTATTCCGTTTGTTTATATGAAATATGGATCCTTGAGAATCTACATGGATTATCGAGAAATTAACAGGATCACTATATTGAACAAATATCTTATTCCCTGCATTGATGAATTATTCGACCAACTAATTGGTGATCGATACTTTTCCAAGATTGATATTTTCTTTGGATATCATCAATTAATGTTAATGGATGAGGTTATACAAAAGATGTAATTCCATAATAAGTATAGACATTATGAATTTATATTGATGCCTCTTGGTCTTAATAATTCCCCTACTATCATCATGGATCTAATGAATATAGTATTTAGATACTATCTTTTCCAATTTTTGGTAGTCTTTATAGATAGTATTATTGTTTATTGGAAATGAAAGGACAACCATTATAATCACATAAAAATTGTATTGAATACCCAGAGAAAAAATATAAGATTTTTGAAAAGTTAACGAAGCGTGAATTTTGGAATCGAAATGTTTCATTTACTGGTCACAGAATTAGATAAGAGGGGATATCTATGGATCCAGAAAGAAAAACATTTATTGAATGTTGTCCTAGATCAACAATAGTAACTGATATTGGATTTTTTCTTGGTTTGGAAAGATAATATCGATATTTTGTGAAATAGTTTTCATGAAACTCTAAAATAATCATCGCATTGACCTAGAAAGGATTTATGATTGTGTCGATGGAGTAATGTGAAGAAAAATACAAATTTCTAAAATTATGGTTAGATAGTGTAGCTATGAAAACACTGCCTTATAGTGGACAGTGGTTTATGATCATTAGTGATACCTCAAAAAGAAGATGGGATGTGTTCTAATGAAATTTGATATTGTGATTAATTATGCCTGAGGATAATTGAAAATCTATTTTGAAAAAATTTTCCGTGTCAGGATTTAGAGTTAGTTGTAATAATATTTACATTACAGATATGGAGTAATTATCATTATCTTGAATGGTTTGAAATTTTTACTGATCAAAAATTTTTAAAGTATATTTTAATAAAAAAGGATTACATATGTTCCGAAGAAGATGGTTGGATTTTTTTAATTATTATGACTGCATGATATATTACAACCCTAGGAAAAAAGGTGGAAGATTTATTGATTCAAAGGGACTGTGCTAGAATATCCATGATGAGGATCACAAAAGAAGCAATATTTATGTATTAGTGATGGATGGATATTGGTATTTTAATGGAAGGGTAGAAGACTTATCTCTCTCAAATGAATATTCAACTATCTATACTAGTGAAGATTAATGAGGCACAAAAGGAAGATATCAAGATATAAAAGAAGGTGATAAATGTTATGGGATTCCAATATGAATGTGAATGAATAATAAGGTTTAGGAAATTTGTTTGTATTCATTTAATAATAGAAATATTATAGAACTGTAAACTTACATCTTCGACCTCGATGGTTTTCTTCCCGTCCTATTTTCATTTAAATATTTCTTATAAATTTGTGGAATTCTGAAGGTCTTTGTGTTAGGGGAAAAATTATATCCATAAGTTATTTCCATGAACCGGGACCTAGTAATCATAAATGAGCTATACTCCCCCAAATATGGTTCCATAAAAAATTAATATATGTTAATGTGTTGGTTGATGATGAAAATTCCAATAATCCAATATTCCCTCTAATGTATGCATTTAAAACCCATGGATTCCATTAAAAATTATGGTGGAAAAAAACTTATGATGTCAAAGTCTTCACCCTAGGAAGTTTTTTTAAAACAAGTTATTTTTTTGGGAACCAAAAACTATCAAAATAGATCCCATAAGAAAATGTGTTTTATCTTCTTATGTTTCTACATGTTACAGGATAATAACACTGTATTTTTGGAACTCTTCTATTGTTGGACTACTGAATCTATCTCGTGTAGAGATGATAATGGTCGATGAATCATTTTTATTCCAGTAATGAAATATGGAAGTAAAGCCTTCGGTACTTTTCATACCAGACCAGAATAGAGATAAGTGATTTCCAATTACATAATTAATTTTTATTGATTCCCACTCCCATAAGGATACACCATCTATTCTAAAAAAATGATATTTATAACTGAAAACTATATATGAGATGATTTTATACATAAATAATTTTTTATTCCTGAATTATGACCATTTTTAACTGATATTTTCCAATGGATATTTATTTCTACTATATAAAGTGATGTGATTTTTTATGACTACCCTCTTCATATTAAATGATTTAGTAGGTTCCCCATCTACTTCAACATTTCATTATTTCTAAAATTTGATATGCCAATTAAGGGTTTAATGATGATCACATGATCTATGACAAGGATGAAAGAAGCTAACCATTTTAAGAAACATGTGACCTATAGTGTGTAGAATTGCCCAAAAAATCCATGATGTATATGTCCATGGAGGTGGATTTGGTGGTGGTTGTGGTATTAGTGGAGTATTGTGCTTCCTTTCAACAAGAACCACAATATGTTCCAATATTAGATTTAAATTATTTTTTAATTGAGCCTACACTAATATCACATGAAATTTATGCTACAACAGAAAACTTTTAATCCCAGACAAGTTTGATTATTCCTTATAATAATTTTTAACCTATTATAACCTTTTTGAGGGAAGAATGAGGTATCAAATTATTCACCTATGTTCTTGAGTTTTTCTCAACCTATGTTGTCCAAATATGAGTGCGTCATCAATCGAACACTAGTAGATTGTTAATTATGATTGTTGGTGTAAAATCTGAAGTTCTATTAGTCACTGATTTCATCAAAAAAATCCACTATCCTTAAATGTAGTTTCATAGCTTTTAGTCACGTTCTTTTATGGTTTTAAATAAAACTCTTATTTCAACATTTATTCTCATGAAAGACCATGTGTAGATTACTCATGTTTCACAACAGACATATCTAGGTCAAAAATTCCTATAATAAAATTCTAAAGTCATTCATTAAACTCACTGTTATCATCTCTACCCGATCTCATGATGGTCTCCTATATAACTAGTGTTAGTTGATCATCCATCTACAGTGTTTTAAGAAACTCACCTCACACAAACTCATCATTAGTAAAATCTTCACACCACTTCACCATCATTCTTATTTTCACCCTTGAGGATAACACAAGTCTATCCAACACCAACGAAGGTCGAGTCCCCTTATGATGCTTCTTCATCTATAAAAGTTACATCAGAAAATTGAAATTGTGAAAATCATGTTCCATTCCATATATCTATATTTATAGTTAGTTCTGATCCACCTACATTTTTGGTGGACTTTTTAGAGCTTATTTATCACCATTTCTATCTCTTGTATGATAAATATTTCATTAGTACTTCACCCCTTACACAAGTGGATCTAGAAGGTCTGACCAAATAATGTGACCCATTCTCCAACAACCCTATTAAGAGGGATAAATTCTATATAAAATTACTAAAACTATATTATAAATACAAGGAAAGAGAAACATAAGAATTAAAAAATAGAAAATACAGAGAAGTTCTACACTCAGAAGACTACTCCTCCACCCACGAATTCAACCCAAATCTAAAAAAAACTCTCATCCTAATTCTCTCTACATCTCATCCTATTTAAGAGCATAAACACTATGGGTTCTCTATGTGAAAACTCCAGAATCCTCCTATATTATATTCTACTATATTATTTGGTTAAAAAAAGTGTTGTGGGTATCAAATTTCTCTTTTAAAGAACAATCATTATTATTATACCATTTGTGACATGCAACCTTGAAAATGATAACATTCATCCCAGTTTCATTGTTCATTAAAAATATTTTTTTCCAGGATATATAGTTGTGTAGCCCAAGGTAGCCACATATATATGTCCCCATAATTAAAAAAATTACATATGGATAGTCCTGATTTCAGGGATTAGTGGATGGGAAAATAATCTCATAAATATGGGAGGATTTGGTTAGTTAATCCTATGAAAAAGAATATTTATATTTCCAATAAAATATTCAAAAATTGATTAACTATCCAATTATTCCCACCAATATTGATGGGTTTTGGGATGTTATGGAGGATGATAAATATCTAAGAGGGATTAATGTTATGATTTACAATGAAAATTATGTTCGATTAATTTTTTTCCATCTAATGGTGCTAGTAATAGTGTGAACACATAAATTAAAGTGGCTTTGTTAAAAGGGAAGAATATTTTTATTTATAGTTTAGGATTCTCAAAAACTAAAATAAAAATGTGTCCATGCGATGATTAATCTTGATTTCCATGGAATATTCCCACTTTATCATTGTAAAAATAATATAAAACTATGCTCAATCTAGATATGGAAAGAGAGAAGGATGTGTTATTTAAGTTCATTAAATTTGGAAAATCCCAGTTTGAATGGGATATAACACATAATATTAACTCAGAATGCTTCCAAGACTAACATATAGTGCAATTAGTTTCTATGAATTTTTTTATCAATGGTATTTTTACTTTTTGGTATTTCCATACATCTATCCTCACCCCATCATCCATGTAATTATTCTTTTTTTCTCATTTTTGTATCAAGAGGTGAAGTTAATTATAGTTTCATAATAGATAATTTTGTATTATTTATTATTTTAATTATTGATAAAGTGGTCAAGATTGTTTTGTGTCTTTTATGACACTTTTCAAATCCATGGATGAAGTTGTCTTTGATTATAAATATTATTAGTAATTAATTTAATTATTTTAAAGTGAATTTTATTCCATCATTAAAATTAACATGACCCCATATTCAATTGCTATTTTTATTCCTGTGGTGAAAAAGATAATTTTTAATCCCGCGTGGAATATACATAAGGTATTTCATAGACACGTCAAATATAAATGGGTGCCCAATATAGGGTTTTTAGTTATATGTTGAGTTTACTTTCTCTATCACCCCAAATTCCATTAATTTATATGTTTCATAATCCCTTGTTTTAAATAGATTAAGTGGAAAACCGTACACGAGACTATGTATTAGAGGTACACATGACATGGAGGATAGAATCCCAAACACATATACTATAAAAACCCCTTAACATCCACATAAATATAATATGAACTAGTCTTTTCAACATTTGGTTCGACGTCTGAAGTTTAACATCTCTACCCCCCATATAGAGGGTTTTTAAATATTCACATGAATGTTAATCAATGGAGACCATTCACTATCAAAGTTATCATGAATATTTCAATTTGACTCCTTCATTGACTATTGTTGTCCCCATATTTTATTCCATCTTTGAGATATTGCTTCAGTGCAATCTTGAAGGCCGAGGATAACCCAAATGCTCAGTGACTTAAAGGGATCTGGGGGGAAAAATTACCAATGTTACAAAGGCCCAAATATGTGGATCAGAATCCCACATTAGGTTAATACTATATGTAATATAGTACCATAATATTGTACAAACATTGAAATAGTGGCACAATACTTCTAAAGTGGTACAATACAATGGAAATCCTTCCTCACTTGGATTTGATTCTAGTATCTACTGTATATCGTCCATAGTACCAAAAAAACCCTCCCATACCCAAATTTTATCATGAATTAAATAAAAATATTTTATATACTATTTAATATATATATAAATATTAAAAATAAAGAAAACAAAAATTGTTTTTTAAAAAATAAAAATGGGTGAAATTATTTCAGACATTTAATTCTAATAGAATGCTAAGGGCATGCCGTGATTTCATGGTCTTAGTTCAATGAGAATTATAAATGTGTGAAGCCACTTCATAATTTTAGAACCCCCATATCTGAGAGAAATCCTATAATTATTTCATCCTTCTATGATGTATTATGAAAAATAATGTTGATGTAGACAAAAAAACTATAAATATGTATATTTTTTAAACACCAATATGATTATTTGTTTTTTTATTTGGGTCTTAATCCACATTATTTACCCATATAGGTCACAAATGATATAAATTTTTTCTTTCTTTTATTGAAATTTTGGTAGTGTTAAAAGCAAGACATGGATTCATGATATTAGAGTTATTACTGACCCAAAACTGTGAAACAATTTTATGATTAATTTCTTTTAAGGATTATTTTTAATTTTTTTATTAATGTTAAATCCAATATATTGTTAAACACCACACCCAGTCTCCATTTTGTAACAAAAGCGTATTTGACATCACATATGGATTTTCCATGCAACATTCAGCTTTCATTTTTCCATCATCACTTCAATAGTATATTATTAAGGGTAATACTTAATGAATAATAGATAATTAAAAATATAATTAATTAAAATGAAATGTGATTAATATAAATAATAAATAATAAAATAATAATGAGTAGTAATATAAATAATATGATTAAAAATAAATAATTATATAATTAATAATATAATTATTTGTTAATAATAATATTAATAAATTTTAATAATCTAGTTAATTAGATATGCAATCGTGATTAATATATATGTTATATTTTACAATATAATGAAAAAATAATTATTAAAATTATTAAAATTCTTATTATGATAATATATGATTAATAATTTAAATAATTATAAGTAATAATATATTCAAAAATTTAAAATATGATTAATAATTCATTGGAATTGATAACTATTATTTAAAATAAATAATATATGATTGAATGGATATCAAAAAATAAATAATTTTAATAATTTCAATATAATTAATAAGCTAAATAATTATTATTAATATAATTGTCAATTAATGTTATTATTCAAATAATAATATTATTAGTTATAATTAGTAATATAATTAATTATATATATATTAATTAATTTTAATTATATTATTTTGTATATTATTAGTTATATTACATAATAATATAGATAATAAAAAATACTATAATTAGTAAATAATGTTATAATTACTTGTTTTCTTAATGATTAAATTATTTATAACCATTATTTTCAATTTTATTATTAATTATTTAACAAATTCTTAA
Organism: Viscum album; assembly: GCA_963277665.1. Classification (NCBI taxonomy): domain Eukaryota; kingdom Viridiplantae; phylum Streptophyta; class Magnoliopsida; order Santalales; family Viscaceae; genus Viscum; species Viscum album. The sequence continues at coordinate 1,855,339,349 of OY728157.1, forward strand.
ATATAATTTTAATTAGTGGTTAATGATTTAATTTGATAACTATTATTTATTTAAAAATTTTAAATAATATAATTAATTTGGTAATTACATTGGTAATTATTAAATAGATTATAACTTATTAATAATTATATAATTATATTTATTATTTTTATTCATTTTGATTTTAATCAAATCAAATTTTAATTATTTATATTTATAATTATCTATTATTATTTTTACATTATTATTAATAATAAGTTTTTACTCTAATGTTGAAAATGTGAATGGTAAATCCCTTCTTGAATTTTCTTAAGGAATGTTAAGGACACTTCCCTTATAAATGAGAGACCACAATATTATATGGACTATTTCAATGCTAATAATTCTAAATAAAATATCATTATTTTAAATAGTATTTATAATTTTTCTTCCTTCACATTCTTAACAAAACAAAACAGAATAATATTTTCTAAAAACACATGTAGTGTGAAATGGATTCAATATTTACGTTAAAATCATAAAACTATTTCCCACTTTTTGAACCCCGTCAGATTTGGGAAAATAGCTAAATGGTTTTCTGATTTTGTGACCAATTTTTATAAATATATGAAATGGACGCACAAAAAAATAAATTAAAATTTTAAAAACATTTATTTTTAGTTTTTCCAAATAGTGTGAGTCATGATGGAGTTCAGGGAACGGTATCTAATGAGACCATAATCAATCTTAATTTTTGAATAAAATTTACAATATTGGAACAATTATAATAATTTATTTATGGATACGAACAATATAATTATTAAATGGATTAAATCTAATTACCTTATAATCCCTTCCCGAATTTATATAAAATATAAAATATAATAAATTATAGAGATTGAGAGACATAAATGAGATTGATGTGGATGTGTAAGAATTCACACCTTCAGGGAATTCCCACTCCTTCCCCTATTCCATGTTCCACGAATTTCACATCATAAAATGAGTTTGAAGCTGAATGATTAACTATGAATGTCCCCTTCAAATGGGCTCATGTCAGGATAAATCCCAATGAAATATAACCTTATAATTACATAATTTTTTTAAACATCTAGGCACTAGTGGAACTAAATTTAGATATTTCATTTGAGGGAAATAAATATCAATAAATCTAGCATAATTCTATTACCTCATTAACTAACAAGTCAAATAATTAATTAATTTTATATGTTTTTGTATAAATTCAATATCATATGAAAATAACCAAACATATACATTAAGATAAATGATTCCATGATGATCAATTTTATAGTCAATTTTTTGGATTTTTTTATATTCTAATTACGTATTTTTTCGAAAATATAAATAAATAATGTGGGATCATTTCAATAGTTGTAATTTAAATTATTAAGTTTTACCTAACACTAACACCTCAAAAATATTAAAACAACCACATTATAATAAAATTCCCTTTTTGAAATCAATGAAATCATAACATTTTTTTAATGATTTCTGGTTGGTTAAATAGATGTTTTATGCCTTTAGGTATCAAATTACCAAAAATCCGCAAAAATATATCCTTATTAACACAAATGTCTTGGAACTATATAAATTCTCCAATGATGAAAAATATAGGAAATGATTTTATTCCTAACTAATAGATTATATTGTAACTGGGAATACATTATATTGACCCCAGTTATTAATGGTATGATATATTATGATCTATAGTGCCATTGGTCAAAGTATGTATGGTCAGACCTCTGGTGGATTATTATAACCCTATGACTTGAAAATTATTATTATCATTTTTATCATTTTATATTACACATATTAAATTTTTTACATACCTATATATTCTATATTTGTTTATATTCACCATTTTTTGTGTCCATCATTGTTATACCCACACTCTGAATAGTTATGTTGATGCATTTGTAGACTTTCTAATCATGGATGTAGGTGTGTGAAATGAGATTTCTATTCATGGATAAGATGGATGTGTGTTTAAAGTATGAGATAAGACTAGGTGGATACATGAATCTCGTTTTTTCATTCATCTCCATTCTGTTGAATATTTTAGATATCTTGTACCTGATCATCCAAATTGTGATGCTATTTACTTATGGATAACTCATGTGACATTAAAATGATGTTCCATTTCATCATATCATTCGATATATTTCTACTTGGTTGGACTTAGTAATAAAGTTCATGTATTATTGTTATATCATGATTATTGAATAATATTATTTCTTATATTATGGTTTTGAGTTTTTTTCTCCCCCAAATGCCCATTTAAATTGTTCTAGGTATCACATGGACCTCCTGTATTCAATTGTCTAGAGACCTCTCCAAAACCTAGGGTGGTTATGATGACTGCTTTTTAGGGTGAGATGATATTAGTTCATCCCATCCATTTAGAGACCTTGTTCCATAGTCTAGGTCTCCATTACTAATTTATGTATAGATTTTTGAATACGTAAAATTTAAAATAGTAGTTACCCTTATGAAAATATATATATAGACAACATGTATTTAAGAGTACCCAACACACATGAATTATACTCTATATCACATTATACAAATATAATGTCACTCAATTAGTTAAATTGATATATACAGGACCCCAAGAGTTTACCTCAATCCAAGGGATCATTGGGACCCCACAAAAGGAGTTGTTCTGTGTTGTGTTGTTGGGATCAGGCCTAAGAAAGTGGACACTTACATATCCCTATGATGTGAATTCTGTTTTATGTATTTTTATTCCACTTAACAATATTCACATGACCTTTCATGTTGTGGTGATAAAGAGTATAATAAGGACTTTTCTAGTTATGAATACCATGAATTCTTCAGAATAATTTAATGTAATTCATGGTGGACTAAATGGCGTATGGTATCTAGAAATGTTTTGGTGTGTCAATTATGATAAATAATCCAATTCTGGGTCATTCATTATATAGATAACTTGAAAAAAGGTTTTATTAATGGGAAACGAATAGGTGTTTCTTAGACAATGAATATATGGAAACCAAGAGGAGAATCGAAATTTAAGTAACATGAGAAATTAAATAGATGTATCTCAACATAATGAATATGAGGAGAGAAAAGGATTATATAGAACTAAGGAATAATATGAAACCTATAGTATTATATCAAGTCAATTAGTTTTTGGAACCAATGAGAGTATCTGGACTAAAAATATTATTTAGATTCAGTTGGGAACCTCAGAATGTGTACTAATAAAAGGAAAAATAGTTAGGTCACTAGGAAAAATTCATCACTGATGTATGTGGTTAGGGTGTAGTTAGCACCTAGGTAGGATGCCTGAGTTATTTGGAACTCTGGTAATATTCCATGATGAATTGGGTGTCCTAGTAGGAGGCTTAGGGGTAGTGGCTGTTTAGGTAATAGGACTGAATGCATGTGTTCTAATGTGGAATAACACCATGGTTGTATGATTTTAATGTCTACCTATGCATAAGGGGTTCAACAGTCTGGTTTATCGACAAATAGGTGATGTGGAAATGAGGTCGACTAGTTATCTTTTGGTCCATTTAATTAGTTGACCAGTGCTCAAATGGTTCATCTTTTAGGTAGATCAGTATGTAGATGGTCCAAAAATTTATTCAAACTATTGTTATGTGGTTTAAAACTCTATTTGATGGATTCTCAGGTGGTCTGGGGATTAAGTAGTCCATTTATTAGGTTGACTAATAGTATGATTCTCTATCACATAGTTCAATAAATTCTATAGTTTATTATTTCTCATGTGGTTCAATAGTAAGGTCAACTGATGCTCAGTCGATATTTCTCATAGGGAAAAATACAATTAAAAGTGTATGAGCAAGAAAAATCCATAACATCTACTTATTAATGGACTAAAATTTACAGAAAAAGGGATTTTTGAAGTACATGGCTGAATAGACCAATGTTACATACACTCAGGTGATTCAGGTATCCCTTCTATCATACTTCAGGTTACATTGATAGTCACAACAGTTTTTTTAGGAAAATCCCCTCATGGGATACATCCCATGGTAGACACCGTCCTTAGATTACCAGTTATGAATTTGAACATGTGGAGATATTTGAAAAGTTAAGAACAGGAAATATAGGGTTCATAGGGAAAGGATCAGAAGTCGCGATGCACATGGTTAGCAATAGGGCATGGAACACATGTGGTTGGGTGTGTAAAGAAGGGAACCTATGGTAGGATACAATGATTTGGGTGTGAGGCTGGGGGAACACATAGTAGAGAATGAGTGAATATATTTGACCTCAGTACAAACAAATCAAAATTTAAAATAATACATCCAATATTAAAAAAATAACTTTTGAATTATATGTATATTTTGGCTCTTGTGTTTTTAATTAAAATGATTAAAAATGAACTCTTCCTTTGGCTATAGGGATCCCCATAGAAATTATTTTTTTAGGAAAAAAAGATTTTATAAGACCTGTAAAATTAGTTATATGGTTTTAAAAATCATTTCAAAGAAATATATGTGAAATATGAAGCCTACTTCTTAGGAGAAGGTTCTCACCAACATTTCTCCAATTTGGGAAATTATTTTGAATGCTCTCCCCACCTATATGAGAAATAAACCACCCAAAACATATAGAATACATTATCATATTTTTCATGGGAGATAATTTTCATTCCACACATAGCATGTATTATTTTTTGGAAGTCCATATCATATAAGCCATGAAATATTCATGATCCTTTTTTATAACCTGGAATACTATTATATATACTTCTTTGATTTATATGGTATAGTCTCTCAAAATTACATTCATTCCCTTTCCTGTAATCAAAATCCATTGTAATAATATTTTTAATGACTTAAGTCATGTGGTGAAACTAATTTAGCAACAATATGGTTGTGAAGGGAAATGAGGTTATATTATCCACCAGTTACCTCAATAACATTCAAATAACTCAAAATCCCAATTAATGGATTTATGCACTGAAATGACATAGTCCACAGAATAGTGGATGTAATGGTCTCTTTGTGTGTGAACCAAAACATAGTATCTGTTGGGGTCTCTTTACGGATGCACGATGATGTAGTCAAGGTCATTATGCCATGTGTTTTTTCATGGGAATTATTACATTATATTGTAGTTGATATCAATGCCATGATATACCATACTAGCAGTTATACATAGTCAACAATCACCATAAGATGATGATTCAAGAAGTTATAATTTCCATAAATTTTGTGTAAATGATGAATTATTATATTATAAATTTAATTTTATCTTATAACAAATTATAACATTTTAGAATTTGTTAAATAAATCATCAATAAGACTGGATGTTTGAGTTCAAAATAATAGCGTTAAAAAACTCTATAAATATTCCAAATACATAGAAATTTCTATAAATCATTAATATAGTAACTCCTCAAGAAAATTCACAAATTGTAACTCATTTATATTATACCTATAAAAAAGTTCATAGAAGGTTATAGTGTCCAGAGAGATCCTACCAAAGCATTGAGTGAATTCCATAATGCGTGGATACCCTAAAAGGTTGAAATAATTCTACTAATCAAATTTTGACCCTAATAAAGATCGATTGATGATCATGGAGAAACCAAATAAAATTATAGGATATAGAATATCCTTTTTTATTTTAATTCTCATTCCAAATATATAGATTTATTTTGGGATATATGTGATTTTAAAGTTGTTATTATTATACGTTTTATATAATAAAAGTCTCTTTGGACCCCTTATGCGATATTAAAATCATTTTTTAAATGGTTTGTTTGATATTTTAAAGAATTAATAGATCTAGAAAATGTGTTTTCTAGGATGCAGTAAATATCCCCATTGAAAAGGGGAACTTTGGTTCTTGTTTTTTTATGTTTGTGTTGTTTAGTGAAAAACTATAGGGGTTCTTGTAAATTATATAACATAAATTCATTGAACATAAAAAATATCATTTTGAAAAATAATTGAATATATTTAAAAAATGAATTTTTTTATTACATTTTTTGTTGAGAAAAATAGATGTCTATGTACCGAACCGACCCAGGTTGACCCCAAACCCATCACCCGAGCTGGCCTGCAACAAGGCCCGAGAGGCATTCTTGATCCACCCTGGCTGGAAAATATCTCCAAGAAACAAATCTATCATAGTGTGTATAATTTATCCCAAGATAAATAGTTAAAAAACCATACATAACATTCATCAAAACCCAAAGGACCCATAATCTTTGAATAAAATAAAATATACAAAGTATCCAAAATGAAATATAGTAGAATATAAATGAAAAATTAATGAAATATGACAACAACATGGATTGACACGATCTACACATGAACTTTTGGTCCCCACTATCCATAAATAATCCCACTCCATTTTCTAACCATAACATATATTGAACATACAAAACAACTCATTTCTACCAATTCCAAGTTACACAATTAAGGTGTGATAATAAAAAAAATCAATAGGTAAAAACCACATAATCCATAAAAGACATATTATGAAACCTTCTTTAAATTATAGTTTGAATTATTGTTAAAAATTATTGTTTTCATCTTTAAGTAACCAAACATACAATTTCTAGAAAATCTTCATTCAAAAATGAAGCACAATGATTCCTTTTTAAAAAAATATCTTATTTTTGAAACCGAGTATGAAAAGATATATGTAATAATAAGAAATAAATAAAGATGTGAAATAATGTGTGTAATGATTTTACAAGAACGAATATACTATGTAAATAAGAAATAAAAGTGATACCAGAATAGAACATAAATATATAGATAGGAATCATGTTAATTTCCTAAACATATATAGAGAAAATACCTTGATGTAATCAGTTTGGACTCAACTGCCAGAAGTTGGTGAAACTCTAGAGTCAATAGCCAACTTTCTATCTGTATACTTGTCTCACCATTATAAAGGACCACCTAGCATATTCTATATCCAGAGGGTACCAACACATATAATCAGGGTCAACATAAAATTGTCACCCGACCTACTAGATGATGCACATGTAACCCATGATAAATGAATAATGGGGATTTTGGAGGCCATCACATGCTTGGAATCAGAAATGACCTAAAAATTATACTATGGATGCCTTTTCTGTACCTCTACACCAACTATGGGAAGTCCCTCTAGTCCAAAGGATGACCATAGGGGTTGTCGTCACACATAAAACCTCTTGGAGTATAAGACCCCATCTTTAGAAAATACATAATGTTGAGTTAAGTCAAGAATTAAAATTGATTATCTTTTTATGTTTGGATTTTTAATGAATTAGGCCGTAATATTACATAATAGACCATGAAATTACATACGGATAGGTACAATTAGAATCCAATTTTTCCACCAAATGAACCCCAGTTAAGAAAACATGATTCCTTTTTCTTGATAAAAATACTATTTTATACTTAATTTATCTTACCCATCATTATAACCAATGGAATAGTTTTCAAAAACAAGGGATGAGCATAAAAAACTAAGTAAGGAATATAAAATAATGAATAAAACCATTAGTCCATGAATATTTAAAACCCATTAAAACATTTTCATGATATCATACTTTTCACCCACAAAACATAAACTATTAGGCTACATAGTGTAATGATAAGATTCCTAACAAACATAATAGAAGTCATAAAACATAAATCTAACTTGTGGCATCTATATCATACATATATTTTAGCTTTGAAAACTACATAGTCAGTAACCATCATGGTTACAGTTAGAATACCAAGCATAGTATATTCCTTAAATCTCTTAAGAGAAAGCATACCACTTACCTTTTTCATGTTCCCAATGCGTTGGAGAGATATCATGTGCTCCGCTGAAATTATTTTAACATGAAACCACCTTTATATATAATCAATTACCAAGAACCATTACATAATCATAACACATTAAACATGCAAAATGGAAAAAACAATATTTCCACCTTGGAATCACATTTCATACTTATAAGTCAGACAGTCATAAATGAAAACTCATTATTTGAAAATAAAATTTTAAACCTATATTCTAACCATCAGTACATTATAGCAACATAAAAATAGGAAATTCCATTCGTGGTGTATATATATAAAGACATTCAATGTTATAGAAATAATCAATCCCCATTTAAAACACAATTAAAACCTTTTAAAAGAATATGTTTTCTTCAAAGTGTCATATACAAATCCTCCTCCTTTTGGAGGAATTTATACACCAAAAAATAATTTTCCATATAAAAAATTACATAAAATCATTTTGAAAACATGTACATGAAATATATGGTTTTAGAAGATTAAATCATGAAAAAAAAATTAAAATGATGTTTGAGATAAAGTGTCCAATTTCAACTTGAGGAAATAATTGATTACATATAATTAAGGAATGAAATTAGAAAAACATATAATATCCTTATAATATGAAGATTCATGATATGATATTTCAAAGGGTACTATATACATGATATAAATGTTTGTTGGTGCATAACAACAAATAAGTCTCAATTGAATTTTAATTGAGACGAAGTCCATTTCAATGATCATAAAATTAGATTAAGGATAAGTCATTAAAATAATTATGTGTGAAAAAATTAAATACACCCAATATTAGTGTATATATAGTTTAAAACAATCAAATTTCATTCACACATATTCTTGGAAAAAGAAACCCTATGAAATGGATATTTAACTCAATCAAATGTGATTGAGTTAAGATTTCCCTCACCTCGAATCTGACTTGTCATGTTTTTTCAATACATTACTATATAATAAAATTAGGTTAAATTTTAATTTCATGAGATAAATTTTAATTTTTATTATTCCTTTTATACCACTTATTATGATGTTATAAAAATTACATAATTATTTATGTTTGTATCGGGCGTTTTATCGTTATTCGGTACCTGAGTCGAAAATGAACTTGTTTTGATGTACAATTTCCATGTATTAAAAATTAAATAATCTTTAGAATAATATTAATGATATAAATATCATATATATCTTGGATTTATGCGTTTATAATATTCATCATATTTGGCGATAAGAAATGAAATTCACCATTCATGAAGACGGTAGGTTGTACGTACAAATGAATGCTACATTTATTTCTTTATAATGTTAAAAGAATAATAAAAAATTATATAAAATTATATAATAATAAATATATTATATTAATTTAATTTATGTCTGATACTGTTAATAAAACAATACTTTATACATTACATATATAACATGAATGAGTCAAATCAATTTGAGGGTGGTAGTTCACACTTCTGCTAATGAAATTATTGTATTTACAAAACTTTGAAAGCATAAAAGTGTTTTATAAATAAAAATTATAGAATAATAGAGAAAATATAAATATAATATATATCATATATAAATATAATGACATCATAATGGCCACCCCAAGAGGCGGTATGAGAAAATTGAACAATCATCATTTCGTGAGGCAGTAGTTCACTGTATATAGAAACTATATGTTCTATATCTATTATATAGAGTTGTGTTTAAGTGTAGATAAAACATTATAATAAAAAATACTATTATATATTGTATAATTGTGTTTTTATAAAATATTGGAAGAATTAGATCATAGGGGGTTGAGAAGGAATATAATGGAATGGAGCTTGAGAGAAGTCGTTGCATCAAAATTGGGTAACTCCCTTTGATATCAGAAAAAATGACTCTTTAAGTTTACTTATTCCAGAGTTAAGGACTATAGGACTAATTGATATATGATGGGATATTATTTGATCATATCTTGGATGATATAATGGTATTTATAAGTGTTTTAATGTGGGTAGATATGGTGGCCTTTTCTAAGAGGGAGGAGGGGTACTTTAGGAATGTTTTGAAATATTATTTTATTATAAATTTATTTTCAATTTCTAATATTAAAAATTTGATATATTTAAAGTTTAATTTGATGATACATATAAATCCTATAAAACAATAGGTTTGGGACACATTTAGGTCACAATATCAACCTTATCATTTACCTTTAACCCATAGTTAAACAGTCTAACTCTTACCATGTCTTTTTGTATTATTATACAATATGGTTAATATAGATACTATAAAATTCCAATTGGACATCATGTGGATAATTAATTAAATTTTTAACATTATTTATTTTTTTTTCAAAATTATAGATTTTAGGCATATTATATCATTTACTAAAATAGTATTTATTATAAAAACAGATTTATGTAATTTTTTACACTATTTAGGATTTTTTTTAAGTCATAAGAAGATTATTCCTTCAAAACAATAGAATTAAATCAAATATAATAAGTCATAAACATCTATAAAATTTATTTACAGCATAAAAAGTTTAAAATTACATTTATTTTAATATTTATAATATCATTTGTTTGAATCGTTCATTAATATGTTAATCACTACATTGTCATTGTGTCGCAAATAAATTTATTTATATAATGTATAAAAATTATAAATAAAATACCATGATGTAGGAAATATTATTATATTTTTAATGACCATTTATAGTCGACATGATAATTTATATAGACTAAATTAAAATTTTCTTAGTTAGGAGATATATGTTTATGTTATATTTCCCTTTTCTATAAATTAAAAAATATTAAATGACATTTTCACATCCAAGTGGATCCATGGGGACCTAAAATATATCCAAGGATTATAATGGATGAAATTTCTAATCCAAGAATATTAGGATACGTGTTATGGTAGATTTATATTATTATGATATTAATTTTTACACTTATTTACCTCATTTTCCCTTTTAACATGTTAAATAAAAATAACTACTGAAGTTACTATTAATAATGTTCAAAATTAAAGGAAACATATTTAAAAATAATGGATCTTTTCATTCTGAATATGGAATCAATTTTTCAAAATTTAAAACAAAAAATATGGAGTAATAAATTTAAAATTAACTCCCATTGTTATAACCTGAAAGAAAGATTTCAAGAAGTAAAAACAATGAAAATATTGACATCTTTTTAAGTTTTATTTAAATGTGAAAGTAATTAAAATGACCAAAATTATACAAAATGATGAAAAAAAATTAATTACACTTAAAAAATATTAAAAATATAATATAACTATATAAATAAATTAGTTGAAAATGTAGTTTTGAATTAAAATGCTGTATTTTTTCTTATTCATTAAAAATGTATTTTGTCATAAAAATACCAAAATGAACCCAATGTAAATTTTTTTACCTTCCTTATAAATAATAATTTTAGTTTTTCAAATAGAATATATAAATGTGAAAAAAATATCCAAAAAGGGTTCTCCATCAAAATACAGGAAAACGACATTTTAAAAATGTTAGAGTATTTTATCCTAAAAATTGGATTCATTCTCATCTTAATCCACTAAAAGGTTTTGGATAAATGTAAAAAAATTTAACAAACCTTTTTAATAAAATTCTAGTTAGTTATATTCATTCCATTCAATACAACAGTTAGGCATTAACTACCATTTAAAATAATAATTATATTATTGTATTATTTTTCAGTATTACTCAATGTTGTGTGAAACATATGTTTTTGGATAAACTCATTGTAGCATGTTGAGTATTATATACGACTTTTATTAACTTTAATGTAAAATTAATATCTTATTAATAAATATTAATTTATATGAAAATTTATTTTTCTATAAATAACATGGATGTTACATCCTTCAACCATTTGGAAAATTACATCCTCATAATTTTAAAAATTTTCTCTATAACTTCATAGAAAATCCTAAATCATAAAATGTGTTAATGAAACTACATCTTTAAAATAATGAATAATAAGTAAAATGGTCACCTGAAATAAAACATTTTAGGATTCCATGTATGAAATCATTGATATGGATGAAAAACTAACCATCTTGTTCTGTTGGAGAGTGATAGAAAACTTGATCGAGATGTAGTTGACAATAAAAAAACCGCTAACATTTAATGAGTCAAACGGTATATGATTTCCCAATAGGAAATGTACGCATAATATGTTTTTTTTATGATCATTTTAATAAATTTGACGAATTTATTTACGAAAATGACTAAGAACATAAAGTTACATAATTACATGTCAAGTAGAGTTTCATCCTTTAATAAATTTCTTCCCCAACAACAAACTCATCTTTTCTCCAAATGAAGAGTATTCATGATGAATTAGTTACACTTGAATCACAAGAATCAACATCAATAGAATCACATACTCCAGTAAATATTAACTATATATACATCTTATATAAACATTATCCAAAATCGAAATGGTTTGTATACGATCAAATAATCATCCCAAAAGATTAATAATTTATAAGAGAAAAAGTATACTTTTAATCTCATAAATTCAACAGTAATTCCCAAATACCAACATAGACAATTAAATAAATAATTGTATATATAATTACACAAAATTAATCAAAACTAAGTTTGAAATGAAAAATTATTAAGGATTTTATCACACAGAATTCAGAGACAAATTTTAACATGTATGACCAAATAACATTGATAATGATTAAAGTATCATAGCATAAAGTAATTACACTAATCACATATTCTCCAAGTTAGGTTAATAATTTCCCTAAATAACATTAAACACAGTAAATCCACAATAAAAAAAATATATTCTTCAATAATAATATTCAACCATTACTCCTCAAAAAAACCTCATAGTATTCTATTTTCCTTAGTCATAAAGGGTTCCCAAAATAATCAACGACTTCAAAAATAATATTTATCACATAGTCCCCAATTCATATTTGTATACTAAGGATAACCATATGATAAACTATAAGTTCCCAAAATTCATCTTATTTAGATTTCATAAAAATATTTAACTAAAAAGATAATGTTATACTAACGAGGGACTTCATGTAGGCTAGTGGTAGGAGATGCACCATTTTCTCAATTCGGTTGTGGGTTCGATTCCCATGTCCTTACCAGATGTAACAAGTTTTATCCAATCTTACGAGTTGTACCTTTTTATTAAACATAAAAATGGCCATAACATGTATTAAACTTAAGGTTTGTCTTATACCACTCATTTTCATCACAACTCATAATGAACACAATATCTTAATTCTGGAAGCCTTATAAATATTGACATTTTTTTGCCTACAAATCATAAAATAAAACTATTCCCAAAAGAAAGAACATCGAACCATGATCACAGTGTCCACCTAGTTTCATCGACATTTTGATAACACAGAGAAAAGTCTGTGCATTACAACAATGATTTATATATTTTTCAAAATCAATTGCCACTTTTATCTATATACAATTTTTACAAATTTGGTCATATGGGTGTGTACAGGGATGCAGTTTCGGAAAATATTCTTTTGTGACATATAATTTCAAAACATTAGATAATACATTATTTTTCTAAAAAATTTAGACCACATTTGACTTGAAACATTTAATTAATGGTCGATTTCAAATAACTAAGGTATGTACTGAAAGACATTATTTTAAAAGAGAATATAAATTGGTTGTTAAAGGGTCTCCTTCATCAGTAACTTTTTCAAAAACATAATATTATTCATAATCTTGTGATAAGGTCAAATATATAAATATTCCAGGATAATATTTACCCTTTTGAAATTATGAGAATATTAAAAAAATTATATTTGATTAAAAATGAACAATGATCCATGATGGTATAAAGTAATAGTGAAGGTGTTTGATATTCGAAACAACTACTAGTATGTTCATTGTAAGTGACAAAAACTTTTAGAATCATTCAGACATGACATTAAAATAATTATTGAAATAAATTCCTCAGGAAGAGAGAGTAATGTTGTTTGAGATCCTCTTACCTTCCTTTATAACAAACATTCCTTTTTTTTTAAAAAAACTTATAAATTTTTTTTAACTAAAACAATAGACATATAAACATACCATGTGGTTAACCAAAACTCATAATCCCTAAAGTTGTCTAAACTGACCTTTGATATGAACTATAAGGATCCGAACGTAAACATTACATAATCTTAAGTTAAGTCAGGAATTCCCATTGAGGATATTTCTAGGGTTATATTATCAATGAATTAGGCCATTACTATTTTATAATTTACCTAGACAATACATGTGGATAGTTACACATAGAATCCACTTTTTCTCCCAAATTAAATCCTTTAAACAAAAAATGATTTCTTTTTTTTTTTGATAAAAATATTTTTGACCACTTCCTTTATCTTACCCATCCTTATACCTTGAGGAAAAAAATTTCAAAAACCAGTGGTATGTATAAAAACCTTAGTAAAAATAATAATATAAGTAATGAAACTAATAGTCCCTGAATATTTAAAACCCATTAAAATGTTTTCACATTTTCATATATCTCACACATAAAAAATACACTATTTAGCTTACATAATTTAATAGTAATATTCCAAAAAACAATTATATAAATCATAAACCATAAAGTTATGCCTTATAATCCATATAAAAAATACATTATAGCTTTCACTTCTATGTTGAGAGTGACCATCATGAAAACATTGATAATACCATTCAAAATATATTCTAAAAATATCTTAAGAGAAACCTTAACATTTACCTCTAACATGTTTCCCAATGTATTAGAGAGTTATCAAGGGCTCACCCACCCTCGGTTTATCAAAGAATCACATGTAAACATATGCAATTACCAGGATCCATAACATAATCATAACATATACAACATGCATAATTGAAAAAACAACATTTAAACATTGAAATCACATTTCATCTATACAAGACACACACTCATAAATGTAAACAAATTATTTTAAAATAAAATTGTAAACATGTAATGTAACCATCAATACATAATAACAACATAAAAACAAGAATTTCCATTCATAGTGTATGTATAAAAAACAGTCAATGTTATTGAAATAATCAATCCCATTTTATAACACAATTAAATCCTTTTAAAAAATATTTTCGAATAAAAGTGTCCCATAAAAATTTTAAACATTTTGAAGGAATTTATACACAAAAAACTCATATCCAAATAGAAATTCATTAAAATCATATTGAAAACATAGACAGGAAAGAGATGGATTTAGAAGATTAAATCATTAAAACATTTACTATGATGTTTGAGATAAAGAGTCCATTACTACTTGAGAAAATACGTGAATAAATACAATTAAATAATAACATTTAAAAACATGTAATATCATGGGAATAAGGTGATTCATGATAAAAAATGTAAAATGAAAGTATATAGACCATATAAAAGTGAATAGTCCCATAACAACAAATTAGTCTAAGTGGAATATAAATTGAGATGGAGTACCTTAAAAATATCATATCCATATATTATAGATAAATAAATGAAATAATTATATGTAAAATATATATATACACCCAATATAAGTGGATATTTTGTGTAAAACAATCATACACCATTCATAAATATTCTTGGAAAAAAACCCAATGATGTGGACATTAAACTCAACGAAATGAAATTGGGTAAAGATTCCCCTTACATCTAATAAAACTTGTCACGTTCATTCTTTATATTTCTGAATAATAAAAATTGTTTAATTTCTAATTTTTATGAGAACCATTTTCATTTTTATTAGTCTTTGTATATCTCCTATTACTATTTTATAAAAATTATATAATTATTTGAGTTCATATCATATGTTTTGTTGATATTCGGTACATGAGTCGAAAATGAATACTTTTTTTTGTAAATTTTCTATATCGTAAAAATTACATATTCTACATAATATTATGAATCGTTTAAATTTCATATATATTCAGTATATCTGTATTAACAATATAAATAATATTTGGATATATGAAATGAAATACACCATTTGTTGAGATGGTAGGTCGCACATACGCAATAATTCAACATTCATTTATTTTTGATATTAAAAGAATAATAATAAAATTATACAAATGTATATTATAATACCATTATTATATTTATGTCATGTATGTATCATATTTTGAACAAAATAATCCTTAATACACTCTATATATAATGGGTACGAGTCACAATGCTTCGAGGGTGCAGTAGTCCACACTTCCTCAAACGAAATTATTATATTTACAGAACATGAAAACAATATCATTATGGTAAAAATAAAAATTACAGAATCATAGAGACCATATAAATATAATATATATCAAATATAAATTTATTTCCTTCATAATGGCCACCAAGAGAGGTGGTAGGAGAAAATTGATCAATCATTATTTCGTGGTCCATTAGTTCTCCACACTCAAAAAATATGTTCATTATCCATTAAATAGAGGTGTGTGTTAGTCTAGGTCAATCACATAGAATATAAAAATACTATTATATTTAAAATATTAGTTTTTTTATAAAATATTTTAATAAAGCTATTTGAGGGGGCGGGGAACGAATATAATGAAAAGGACCTTAAGAGATGATGTTACCTTAAAATTGGATAACTCCTTTTGATTTTAGGTTAAAGGATTCTTTATGATTCATTATGCCAAAGGTATGGCTTAAAAAAGTAAGTGAGGGATGTTGGATGATTATTTTAGTAGAATATAGATGATACAAGGGGAATGAGAGGTTTGAATATTTGGGTAGTGGTGGTTTCCTTTTATAAGAGGAATGCGGGGCACATTAGAAATGTCATAAAATATTATTTTATTATAGATTTATTTTTTTTATAATAGTTATAATGTGATAGTTATTTAGGATAAGATTATTATGGGTCTAATTGTTCTCAATAAATTGTTTTTATATAGGTTTAGTAAAAAAATTAAACATATAATTTAGCTTTAACCTGTAGTAAAATAATTTAACTCTTACAATGTCTTCATGTATTGTCAAACTATATTCTTAATATAGATAATATAAACTTCCAAGAAAACCACAAGTGGATAATTAATGACATTTTTAACATTATATAAGTTACTTGTCCAAATCATATATTTTTTGGAATATTTTTTCATTTTAATAAAATAGCATTTTTGATAAAAACACATTCACGTCAATTTTGACATTATTTAGTAATTGTTTTTTGTTAAAGTCATAAATACTTGGTTTTTTTGGAACAAAACAATTAATTCAAAGATAATATTCCATAGTAATTTATATAATTCATCCATTTAATCAATATTTTCAAATTAAATGTATTTTAAAATTTATAATACCATTTATTTGAATCTTTAACTAATAATATAGTCACTGCATGATCATTGTGTTATAGATACATTTATTTATTTTTTGTATAAATATTATAAACAAAATAAAATAATATAGGAAATATTATTCTATTAATAATTAATATTTATAGTTTAATAGATCATTTATAAAAACCAAATTAAAATTGTTTTAGTTAGGAGATACATGTTTGTGTTATATTTGCGTTTTATTTAAATTAAAAAATTTAAAAGGTCATTATCATGCCCATGTGGATCCACGAGGTCTTAAGATCTAACCATGATGATCATGGTCGAAACACCTCATCCAATATGATTAGGAAACATGTTATTGTAGTTTTATATTATTACAATATTATTTTTACCCATATTTACCTGATCTACCATTTAACCATGGTAAATAAAAATAATTACTGAAGTTACTATTCATAATTTTTAAAACATAATGTTACCTATTTACATAATTTTATGTTTCTGATTATTAATTTGGAATCCATTTTTTCCCAATTAGAAACACAGTAATTGTCGTAATTAATTTAAAATTATATCATATCGTCAAAACTAATAAAATAAGTTTTTAAGAAGTAAAAACTATCAAAAGATAGACATGTGTTTATATCTGATTAAAATGATAATTTAATTCCAATGATTAATAATATATTAAATTAAAAAAACCTAATTATATAAATCATTAAAATAATTAAAAATATAATCTATGTCTATAAATAAAATAGAAAAATGGTAGTTTTGAATTAATATGCAGTATTTCTCATTATTCAATGAACAATGAATTTAATCATTGAAATACCAAAATTAAAACAAATATTTTTTTCTATCCCACTCTTAAATAGGATGTTTATTTTTTATTATGGAAAATATAGAAGTTAGAAAAACTAGATTTAATAAGGGATCTCCATTAAAAGTTAGCAAAAAAACTTTTTAAAAATATTAGTATATTTTATGCTTATAATAAGATTCATTCTCATTTTATGACTATAAAATTTAGTGGATAAATTTAAAAAAAATTAATTTTTTAATCATATTATAGTTATTAATATTCATTACCCCTATCACAATGGTTTGGCATTAACTACCATATAAAATAATAATAAAATTGTTGTATTATTTTTTGGTATAACTTAACATTGTTTTAAACGTAAGATTTCATATAAACCCCTTTTAACCAGTCATGAACTCTATCGTAAAAATTTTCCACTTTATCTTTAAATTAATATCTTTTTCAGAAATATTAATAGATATGAAAATTGATTTTTCTATAAATACCTTGTATGTTACATAAATTTCCAAATAGAACAACAGGTCACATGAGTTTTAAAACCAATTTCCAAAATATTACAACATTCTAACCAAGCCATTATAATTTTCCTTCCCATTCCATTTCAGAAACTATTTCCAAAACTCTTTTGAATAAATATAACTTTCTCAAATGGTTCCAAACATTCCTTTATATCATTTATTTTAAAATTCACATAATATGATTCCAAACCGACAAAATATTGAGGAAAATGTTTTAGAACCACAATTTTGATCATTTGGAAACAAAAAAAACCATTTAGGAACTATTGGTGTTTTGGAAGAACCAATATAAATGATTTGGTATATAAATGAGAAGAGGTGAGAATGATTTTTGTTTTAAATATGAGGTTTAAAGGGATCAAAGTTTAAGAGATTCATTATAATTTGTATTCCTATACGTATGTGAATACTTTGAACACAAAGATATTTCCACATCTAATAGAACAATCATTTAAAACCTTAAATGTAACAAAGGCTCTAATTAAAGAAACACACTCACTTTACAACCAATTACATTATTTTTCACACAATCCTCGACCTTAAAAAGAATCCAAAACCACAAAACCAATTCAATTTCATGTGTTAAAAATCTATGAAGTCCCGACCATGTCCACTAATGATCACAATATACCGAATTTAATTTTAATAGACTAATTTGAATTTCATTAAAAACATTGAATAATAAAGTATATGAATAAACAAGTAAATCATTTGAAAACCCATCATTCAAAAAAATTATCCTGAAAACACAATGACAAGTCACTCCAAAACATCACAAGAATGTATAAAATATTTAAAAATCTATTATAAATTCTTAGTCATACCATGGAATGTTTTAAAATGAAAATGGATGAAGACACATACCACAAAAGTTTTATAATTCAACAAAACTAAATAAGAAAAAAGATCTATGTACAAGAGACAATCATCAATCCTAGGCATCAAAGAAACACATTCCAAACATCAACTCTCCCCATTATATTTTGAAAAAAGAAAAAAACCATGAAAAACAAAAAAACCAATGAGGGGAATATAAGAAAAGATAAAATTTAAAAATAAACGAAAGGAAACCAACATTAGAATCTCTAGGGGGAACAAAAAGAGGAAGAAGAATCATTGAAGAACATATTGGGTTCCCCATTCATATCCCTTGGTCAAGAAAGTGTGGAGGGAGGCCTTCTAATATTAAAACATAAGGTCGAATAAATGGGAATTTCAATTATTTTATGAATTTTGGTGTGTCATATAGTTTGAATTCACATTTTTAAAATTCTAGTACACCCTACTAGAAGAGAAGGACACCCACACATTATATCAACATAGTTTGTGAAACTGTGCTCCATTAATGAAAACTAGTTCTATCAAAATGATAGAATCACCATACATTCATTTCGTATGGTTTCTCCAAACCATGCGTAATCTATGCACATTATCCCTTACACCACAATAAAGATGCGTTGTCGTTATTTCTTTTATAGTAATCATCCTTTTTCTTATATATCCAATAACTAAAAAAAATATATATGGATGTTTTTACCCATAATTGGAATGCATTAAATTTTTCATTTTCATTATATTTTACATTATTTACTAATATTTCAAAGGATTATCTTACCAGAATCATATAATATACACATTATTTGTTAATTTTTAAAAATCTTAGAAAATAATTATATCTTATAATAGATATTGTAAAAATAATTTTTAGCTCAACTATGATCATTTTTTGATTAATGATCCTATTATAAGTTATCATGTTTATCTTAAATGAAGATAATTTTTTCAATATTATATAATATTTACCTAAAATTTACCCAAATAAACTGACCTTTTTCTTATGTTTTAGAAGAATGGATTGAATGTTATTTTAATGGTATTTTTCAGTTATTTCAATATCGTTTATGGATTTTTATTCTTCACTAAGAATATGATATTATGATACTGTACAATTTCACTAACTAGAAGGATTATAATGAAATTGATTCATGAATAATTCTATGAAACTCATTTCATACTAATGGCATAATTAACATGTGATAAAATCAATATAAAACACATTTACCAACCATTTGTTATACAATGATTAAATGATGGAAAGAAAAAAATTTTACTTTAGAGGAATTATTATATAATTAATTTATGGATGTTTTATGATCCTATGAGACACATAGGTATGATTTTAATTATGTTACAACTGGTACTAAAAATATATAGCCTCTCAATGCATTTTGTAATGAATTATTTCTCATGAGAAAATAAGGGCTGGAATGGGGAGTGAACATAGTTATGTAATTGAGTATATCCAATAAGACGGTCTTGGGGGTGAATCTTGACTATGGAAATGATGGAATAGGGAGTTAACCTAATACACTATGATAAAACTTTCTATAATCGGTGACTATTAAATGATTTTCTATACTTATCTATATTCCAAAAAACGATGTCTTATAGTTGTGATATATTGTCGTGGGTCATGAATAACTAATGATGATTCCAAACATATATTAATTAATTATTTTTTTTATTTCAAATACCAATTCTCGGATTTATGATTAATGATATTTAAATGTTTTTTATGAGATTTATAATTTAGGTTCATGTTCTCATACCACTATGCTCATCTTATTATAAAATTTTTTCACTGATTGATATCTTCTATTTTTACCCTTAATGATCCTTTATTCTCACCTTTTCTTATGTTTTCTTTCCCCATGTTATGATAAAAGGTTTTATGTAGGGTATTTGAAAGTGGTTTTCTATGTGAGAAGGACATTGTTGGAGCTATTAAAGATATTATATGATATTTAGTTTCAAATGATATTAATAATTTATGATTAAGGTATGTTTATTATAGTGATATGTATTTAATATTCATCTTAAATGATTTTATATATCAGTATGAAATTATTGCTTCACCACTCTTGGTATCAGAGTAGGGTTTGGTTATTATTATAAATTTTGATGAGAAAAATTTAATGAAACCTTGATGGATAATCTTTGGTATATCATACCATCTTAATAATTTTGTAGATTACAAATTATGTGGTTATGATAAAAAATTTATATTTTCATGGATAATATATTTTAGGAGTGGATATGGTACATATTCACCTTGGGGGACAACATTTAATCTGATGGATTATGTATTAAATTATTTATTTCTAATGCATAATGAGGGATACTTTGACATCACATCTTGTTAGAAAATCCAAGGGGAGATGCATTAGGTTAATTAAAATTTTCATTATGAACCATTATTGTGTATGAGAGGGAGGAACCAGTGAAATACATTGATAAAACATTGTGATATTATATGAACATAAAATGCCATTGGATGAAAGAAGATGTTATAATTTAAGACATTATTATAATTATTTGGATAATTAAATGGTTGATTACTCAAAAATCAATGTTCGATAATGAATAAATTCCACTAATAGAAGTTTCATGGAATGTGATTCCTCTAAATCTTGTGGTACACCTTTAAGTTTAATTATATGTTATTTAGGGAATGGTTTGGATCTCCTTATGTAGATCCTATATAAAAAATAGAAGATGTCTTGTAACATTTAATATTCTGAATTTAATAATGATCATCATTCCATGTGGGGATGAATACAAACATCCAATAGAACTTACTTATATTATATGGTTATTAATTATTATTCATGATGGATATTTATATCCAATGGTTGTAGAGAATATAAAAATTTAATATATTTCAATTATTTGAGACTATTATGATGAATTTTCTAATATCTTTAAATTCCTCCCATGAATCATGATGTTTTGTTTTAAATATTACTCTTTCCTTGTTCAATAATAGTTTCAGCGAATCCATATAAAATTCATCAAATTGACTTACATTAAATGTGAAATAAATTCTCAATGAATTTTGAAAAGGGATTTATACTCCCTTTTGCGTCATTCTATCATAGACCAACTTGTTTTATTAAGAACAAGGTTGTGTCAATGCAACTCCGCATTGATTATCATGGACATAATAAGACCTATATCAAAATCAATATTTCTCTAACCCATTTTGATGAAAAAATTGATAAACTATGTAGAGATCAATAGTTTTCCGAGATTGACCTTTCATCTAGAAATCAATAATTAAGTGTTAAAAGTCGGATATACTGAAGGAATTTTTTTGTATCATGTATAATCAATATGTTTTTATATTGATATCATTTAGACTAACTTATTCCCATAATATATTAATGGATTTTAATAATGGATTCTTTCATGGGAACCACGGTTAGTTTGGGGTAGTTAAAATCTATAATATTTATATATATAATATGATTATGGAACATCATGAAGATAACTTAAGTATTGAACTGAATTCCCTAAATAAGGATATGATATGTAAATTTTTTTTCCTCATGTGAATTATATCTTTATAATGTTTCATTTTGGGGTTATATAATGTCCATCGATGGTATATCAACTAATCCATAAAATATAGAAGTTATTAAGAAATGGCCCAAAGAATCCATGGTTAATGATATCCAACTCTTTCTAAGGTTATTATGGATACTAAAAATGATTTTTGGGTGATGTATCAGGTGTATGTTTTCAAATAACCATGTCTATTTTGATTGGATTCATGTTCATTAGGTAGATTAATGTAAGGAAAATTACATGGATCCAAAAAGTATGTTAGTCATCACACTTGTAATAACCCAACACTATGTTGGATAAGAGTTTGTGATATTTAGTTGTGATTCAATGAATGGGTTTGGATTCTTCATCATTAATAATGATATAGTGGAAGTTTCTACCTCACACCATTTGAAAATTAATAACAAAAATTATGGAACTCATGAAATTGAGTTGGTGACCATACGTTTTTATTGATAATATTTATGAATTATATTTATTTTGAAATATGTTATATATATAATTTTTATAATATCTTGATGTATGTATTTATGTAGATTGATTGAATATTTACCAAAAGTGATTTTTCTAGTTGACAAAAGATTATGACTCTTTAATAAATTACCACCCTAGAATGGTGAACAAGGCTGCTGATACTATGAGTTTAGAAGAGCTTGTAGGTTTTTACATGTTTTTGATTGAAATAGATCCATACATTAGTTATTTGAAAAATATAGATCTTTAAATCATAATGAAATACAACATATCATATTTCTGTTTGAAGAATGCTCAACTGTCCATCCATGTCAAGATTAAAGAGGCGATGAATACATATGTGGAACTACAAAATAATGTGAGAAATGTTCATGAGATCCAACATGATTCTGATGGATTGATAATGTTTATGAACCAAATATGTGTCATGACATTACTACACATTAATAAGTATCTATTGGTTGAATATAATATTTCACCTTTATCTATTTATCTCAGATGTACGAAGATGTATAGAGATCTAAAAGAGTGTTTATGATGGGATAACATGAAAAGTGATATTTTACTATATGTATATATATTCATGGTAATTAATTATGTCTAGAATCATATATATAATTATAATTTTATGTTACAACCATTAACCAAACTAGAGTATAAATGTGAAAACATTCCCATTTATTTCATCATTAGCGTCCCCAAAACAACTAATGTCCATAATACTATTTTTTGTTAAAGTAGAAAACCTTATGAAGTCAACATTTAACATTATTATAATAGAATATATTTCTATTAATCATATATACATGATATAAAAAAATTAATTAGTAATATTTTATAGTGTACTACATTATATTATATCTTATCAGGATTTTATATTTACCTCAATGTTTTTGATAAGTCTACAACTAGATTTTAATCTTGAGTTTATCTTTTTCATTTCCTATCAACCTAAGATATATAGTCACTCAAAGACGAAAATTAAATTCCTATAGGAATTATTAATATATTGTATTATATATTTAAATTGTTTTTGTGATCAATACTTTTCTCTGGAAGAGTTTTCATAGAACAATAACATTCACTCATGCATTCATATTGTTACTTATAAAGGCATTTATTTTAGGAAGTAGAGAAGTCCAATGTGATTTATTTAAGTTTGATAAATAATTAAATTGGTACCTAATATAAATGAGGAAAATATATAGAATGTTATATTTATTTACTATAATATCCAGGTAGTTCACTGTCGACAGATGAGTTATGTTGAAAATTGTTGATGAGATCTAGATTTCAATGCTGGTGAGAAAAAAGTCCTATAATTTTTTCCTTGGAATAAGTTAATGAGATTAATAAATAAGGAAATTGTAATCACTATATATATATATATATAATCCCATTATATATTTTGATCATATTAGTATTCTTTCTCATCACTTAGCACTTCTACCAAACTCCTCTCATGTTCATGATGAGTTCCATGTATCTCTTATAAGGAAGTAAATACATGATACTTCATATGTATTGAACTCTAATGTTTTACCACAGGATAGTGATATTTTTTATGAAGAACAGACCTTAGATATTTGGGATAAAATATATAATTTGATGAAAATTAAGACCAATCACATAGTCAATGCTTTATGGTGAGGCCATATATTTGAGGAAGATACATGGTAACGTAAGGATGTTATGAGGTAGATGTATCCTAAGTTGTTTGTATCATAGTGACTGAATTTTGAGGGAAAAATTATTATAAAGGAGTTATATTGTAATACCTTAATATTTTATTATATATTTATCATTAAATAAATTTAATTTCAAGGATACATAACATTAGATACAATACTGAGTTTAAATTATTCTAGTAAAAATTTTGAATTATGGTTTTTTAAATATGAAAATTATAACCTAGATTTCAATGTATAAGTATTAATAGGTACAAAAACATTATTTAATATATTTATATATGTTTTATATAATTAAAATATATTTATTAATTCATTATAAATAAGTATCCAATTCTTATTAATGTCATTTTATTCATCAAAAATATGATTTCCTCGAAAATAGATTATATTATATATTTTATATTGTAATTGTAATTTATATATACTAGTGTTTAGAATTTTTTTTCAGAAATTAATATTTTTTTTGTAAATTTGTGTGTCAACATTATCTCTGGATGAATTTTTTTATTTTTTTTGAAAATTTTATTTTTTTGTTAATAAAAGATAGAACTATGTTTAAGATAAATATCATTTACTTTAAAATATATATAAATCCAAATATTTTTTTATAATTGTTTTAAATATTAATTAGTTCCCCTTTTAAAAAAATTATACAAATAATTTTATTGGAGTCAACATTAAACAATATATTTTTATGATTTTTTTAATATATTAATAAGGCATTTTTATTGAAAATGGTTTTTTTTATGTTTGGAAGGCTTCTTTTTCAAATTAATATCTTTCAATTTTTTAAATTGAATTTAATAAATTGAATTTAATAAATTGGAATCCATATTTTTAAAAAAACCATCAACAAATCCTATAGGTTTTGGTCAGAACATAAAACCACGTTTTCAAGGATTAACATGTAATGAAAATGATGATTCTCAATGAAGAGGTATTACTCTTAACATTGTTTATTCAATTGTATTTATTATTATAAATTATTTAAATTTATTATATTATTAATAAGATGATAAATCCAACAAAATAAATTTATTTACATTATACTATGTTAATAGGGAGCCCTTTATTCAAAAACATATCCATAAAATGGTAAACAAATGTATTCGGCATGTGTACATGCTGACTACCGCCTTACAAAGCAATGTATTTCGGTTTTAATGACAATCATTCATGGTTTTTTATTAGTATTGATTCAATTTATATATATTATATTTTTGAAAATATTATGTTTATTTAATTTTATTTTATAATACATCATATTACCTTCCTATGTTTTAGAAAATGGTAACATCACTTATGTGTATTTATGGGCTACTATCTATAAGAACCGATGAAATTCATTTCTAATTTTTTGTTTACATAGAAGAAATAAGGATATATTTAATGATTATATAAAATATTTATGATATAATAATAATTATTTTAAAATTAATTATTATTTACCATTACGTCAATCCATCCCTCGAAAAGTGGAAACATCACTATTGTGCACGGAGGCACCATAATCCTTATGAAGTGATGTAATTAGTTTTTCATCACCGCTTAACATGAATTATTAAAAAATATGTTTTCATAAATAAATATTATATATATATTATTATTAATATTATAGAGATGATAAGACCTTTAAGAATTAGAAAGTAATAGTACCGTCAAACCAAAACATGTAAGGAAAATCTATAGGTCTTCCCCTGAATTTTAATTTTAATTAATATATTCATAACATAAGGATAATTGGAAATTATAAATGGATGATACATCATATGTTTTGTATTAATATAGTTCCAGAATATATATATTTATAGTATATTTATTAAAAATTATTATTGAATGCCTATGTGAAAATATGAGACTATAGGTAATGGGTTTATGTTATTGTCTCATTTCATTTTGGTATTGTTGATGCTAAATTTCTATTGAGGGAAATCATACTGATATTTTAATTTAAAACTCATCTATATTCTTTTCCTATATTTATACTTTTAATTTTTATTTATTATTACCATAATTTAACTTTGGTGCATAAAATGAATAAGGAAATGATTGTAAATTTAATTCATCCATATTTCCTCTTTGGTCATCAAACATTTTATCCAATATCTATGCTATTCAAATATTATTTCTACAAATCATTTGGAATATATAAACTTTTTAAATTTTTTTTCCATAAACTATTATATTATTTACAATGGTTTAAATGGAATATTATAATATAATATTTTTTATAACAAGTCATTTTATACTTTTTGTTAATGTTTGAAAAGAATATTCTCTTTTAATATAAACCGTATGAATGGATTTTCACTCTATCATGATAATTCTATTATTTTATTCATCACAAAATATTTAACTTGTTTATCTTTAATGAAAATAATTTTCTTAACATTCAGGGAATTTTTATCTAATATACTATCATAATTAAAGGGTATTTTTATTAGGTTTTTAAAGAATGGTTTAAATGATATTATAAAGTTATTTTTTTTATTCTAACATACATTAAGGATTTTTGTGCATCACTGGGGATATAATCTTATGATACAAATCAAATTCATTTTAATGGGTGGTTTATCATGATAAGGATTTAATTATGATACTATAAAACAATATTAAATCCTATTCATTTATTAAGATATAATGAAATCATTTTGAAGTCCATTTAATTCAAAGGGTTATGTTATAATGAAATGTTGTAATTAAATATGTTTAGATTTTATGAATTATAATATTTTAAATTCATCAATATTTTATAATCATATTGAACACATTTTTATGGTTTTCATTGTGTGGTGAGAGGAGAATAAATAATATAGTTCTATAATTAATTTGGTAATGAATGATATCTCATAAGATAATAACAACTATAATGGGGAGATAACCCAGTTTACCAAATGAATCTATTTAATAATATTTTCTTGGGAGTGAACCCTGACTATTGAATTGATGTAATAGGGAGTGAACCAAATCTACTATGATATCCATTGAAGTGAGCCTTGGTTATTGAAATTATTTTCCTTCCTTATATATATTTGACAAAATTATTTATAACTTGTTATTAGTGATAATGATTTATTATTAATGATTCCAAGACCTTATTACCTATGACTAAAATTTGTTATTCCATGAATTATGTCTAATGAAATTTTATTGATTAGGTATGAATTTCCTAAGTTATTATGATGTTTTCTTACTCATATGTTTTTCATATGATGACTTATGATCATTGATTTCTATTAATAAGAAAATCAGTTCACTATTTCTTATATTTATGTAGTTTAGGTAATGAGAAATAGTTTTAAGTAGTGTATTAATAAAAACTATACTATTCGGGAAGAACTTTTTTGTACATATTGAAGATCATTAATGAAATATCATTATTATATATCTAATATTCAAAGTCATTAAACCTTTATAGTCCAATGTTATGTATTGTTTTGATATGTATTCAATATTCATCTAACATTAAGTAATATGTATGTATGAAATTATTTTATTTCATCTCTTCCCACATTCCTACCATCTATCCACTTTAGATCCTCACATTTTTTTCATGTCTGGGGCTTTCCATCACTACCATATTCCATTATATTCAAGGAATTTGTCTTTGTGATTTCATTTTAATCTATAGATGGTCCTCCCCCCAATCAAAGTTGACGTCACTAATTACTTGAGTCGAACCATGATTCCCTCCATCAGACTAATTTTTCTCTATTAGAGATTTATAGAGTCCCAAAGTTGGTGTCCTGATGTCCTAAAGGTGAGAAGTCTCAATAAATGTCTCATATGAAAAATTATTGCTAATAGTACCACTGGTACATCATCCCCAAAAATGTACTTCATATTTTACCCACAACGATGTAGTGGTGTTTTAAAATTATAGTTTCTCTATTCTGTATGGTTGTTTGATTTAATTTAATGTTTTAAAATGATTTTATAAATTCTCATAGATGAATATATGCTATTATAATTTTTTGAAATGTTACATTACATTATGTTCAAGGAGATTATTTAACATATGAAACCATTCCATGATATTATGACCCTAGGATTTAGAGAAAATTGATGTCATTTTTTGAAACTCATGGGATCCATTATAGTGAATAATGATTAACTGAAATAAATAAAAACTCATATAGAGGTTTTTGGAGAAACAAATATGCATATGGGGTTTTCAAATTTATTTAGTACATGTTTTTTTCTAAAATATATCATAAAGAATTAGTATATTTCATGGTTTTATCAAAATCTAAGGTGTTCTATAAGAATGTAATGGTTTCATGATTTTAGCATTATTTTTGAACAAAAATCATGGAACCAATTATTTCATTTATAATTTTTTCTTATATATATATATATAGTATTTTTTAATAATATTTATAATACAATTATTTTATTCTTAATTTATAGCATTAATGTAATAAAAAAATATAATTAAAACCACCCATAACTCACCTTTTTATAATAAAAGGGCACTTAACATCCTTTTATGATTTTCCATGTGACAAACAACATTCACTTTTCCACCATCAATAATATTAATATTATATTAATTATAATACAAAATCAATAATAAATATTAATAAAAAAAAGTATAATTTTTTTGATTAATATAAATAATAAATAAAAATTAAAAAATGATACTAAATTTGATTATTAATAAAATAAAATATTATAAATATTTTAATAATAATAATAATTTTTTTTATACTCCTAGATTCCCTATGAGGGGAAGGTGTATTCGAGTGTTAACATTTTTGTTTTGATATTTTCCATAATTTTACAGGTTAAATTTGAAACTATCGTATTTGGAATGAACATTCACCATATAAACATATGAAAAAATAAAATAGAACACAACAGTTTTTACTAGGTTTTCTATTAAGGCATAGTCAACGAAGTATATAATGATGTTGTGTCAAGCATACTTGAATCCACAAAATCATTTCTAATTTACATGTATTAAAAAATTTAATCCATGATAAATATATTCTAGGCTCACTAGATTAACACAATCCGTTGAAAATGCACAATTAGCCACGAAACACTTCTATAGTCCTCTCCTTGCTCAGTATGTTGGTCAATGTATTGTTCATTTTAATGACATGGTGGTCATTATACTTATCATTGACAAATTATATTGGTTTTTTATCATTGTCTCCAGAATATGATCTCTAAATATGATTATTAAACATTATAATATCATTGTTCAACTTGACTCGCCTAAACTTATTAAAAACCATAAGAATTATTGTTCAACACATAACAATGATGTATAAATAGATTGACAAAACCTTCGTACATAAACCAATAATGTGATATTTTTAATATGAAACAAGGTTCACCAATCCTTCAAGAGAAAACATGGTTCCAGACCACATTTATGAGAATCCACACACAAGACATCTCTACATAACTCCATCTTGAGACAAGATAACATGTAACCTCAGTCACGAGATCCTTAGCACAAGACAATTGAGTGTAAATAGTTCAAGATACTAGCTAGAAAAAACAAAAATGTAAAACAATTTCACTAACTCCTTTATTATAACAACTATAAAATTCCCCAATAGTTCATATAGAGTACATAAGCTGGATATTAGAGGAATTTTTAATGTTGTAATACTCTTAAGATCTCACTTAACACATGTAAAACAACATGAAAATTAGCGATATCTTTAATTAACTAAACCATGTGAATATTCACAAACCAGATCATATAAATCTTATTAATGATTTATATTTCATGAATGGATTCATGATACCATCATCCCTAGAAATATATTTTAAAAATACTTACAAGCTTACAAGGTCACTTGGTCATTCTACCTTTGAAATTCTTAACATAAATCATGTATCATCACTAGGAAAAAGCGATCATGATTGAAATTCTATCTTATGAGATTAACCTCCATGATATGACAAGAGCACTTCCACCTCGGACAATTTTACTTCCTTTAAGAAGATAATGAGAGTTTATAGAAATAGCTATTGACCATTATATGGTTGTGTGATTTTTAGTGACCACAATATGTATACGTCATTCATAAACAATTATCATTCAAGAACATCATATAAACAAGTTATGACATTTTGAGCACATGTAAGAGGCTTCCATCATTTTCATAATCTCACCATCTATGAACATTTCATTAGCACATCATGGGATATTTTAGAAATGATTTTATCATAAATTATCACTTATCATGATTGCAATCCATCACATGATTTAATTGAACTTAAGATATTACCTGATCTATTTGAGATTAGGAGACTGAAATATCCAGAGGAACTTATACCATATTCTTTAATACTCCTTATAATAAATAATTTCCTTATTAAAAATGTAAATAAACATACATATAAATAAAAAAATATTATCATTTTTGAATAAGTCTAAAAATAATTTCAACCTAGGCTTTTCAACACATATTATAGTGGTTCCAATATTGTTCGCTTTGTTTTTGTTGATAATCCATAGTGAAATTCCCTACAACACACCCCACTATATGGTCACAAATTATATCCTCAATAAATATAATGATTCACGAGAATATATTAATGTAGTTAATAGGATATGAAAATAGAAATCCATTCCATGATACATACCAAAGAATCTCCCATTTTCCCTATTAATTTTAATTTTTACACCCACTTCAATTCCAATAACATGAACTCCCCCTAAAATAATTTCATAGAACAACCCCGATTGAAAATAAAACAAAACTTTTATATAATAAAAAATATGATTAAAAAGGTAATGTAATGTATAAAAGTGGTAAGAGTAATATTCAAAACTCCCCAGGTCGAGGGATGTGGTTGAACACTGAACATCCACCAATGAATCTCAAACCCTTGAGTGGATGTAATGACCCAAAATTTTCATAAATGAATTAAAAATCATATTAGTTAAATATTAAATTTATTAAATAATGATCCACAATCAAATCATATTGTTTTATTTCCCTGAAAAATGTGTATATATAAATAATTGGTTTATTAGTGAACTACATTATCTCCCAATACTTTCTTCAAAACTAGAACCATTATTTTTAAATGTCATACATAACCCTTTACTTAATTACCCATTGAATAGAAAAATAATAAAAGGGGGACTGAGATTATTAGAAATTCTAAAAAAGGGAGATAATAATGATCTTCAATGCATAACATGAGTGTATGGGTATGTGAAGATGAGATTAACATTTGGAATATATACCATGGATGAAAATTACCAAAATCATAATATATGTAATAAAGTATAGTAGTTCATAGAAAATGAATCATAATAGAACCTACAGATATGGAAAATTATAATATAACATTATAACTATACATTGGTTTGTTTCATACATATAAGAAAAATAATAATACCTATAGTAGTCAATGATCACTTACAAGTCTATCATAATTGAATAGTTTCACTCCCCAAAACATCAGAGTAGCCAAAGTTCCATCCCAATGCTATCATAGTAGAATATGCCACTTAATGAACTAGGATTACACAACATTATAATCTTTTTTATATCATGAGATATCAATCATTACACAATGAATTGTAGTGTGATATAGGTCCCAAGAATCACATAATGAAAATCATATATGTGTATGCTACAATATCATAAAACATTCATCACATCATAACCCATGATAGGAAATGGGTTTCACAAACATTTCATCATAACATAACTGATAAAAATGAAATAATTTTCATCATCACTTCATCATTTCATCAAATCATAAACTACGTTAAATAAATAGGTTTCATAAACGGTTCATCATTTCATGATAGAACAACCCTAGGAAAAGGAACATGCTTCATTAAAATATTTTCATCATAAAAATAATCTATACTAATAATGTATTAGGACGATATCATTGGATCTTATCTATAGTAAATATTAAAGAAAAAAAAGGATTTGATCTGATATGTAATTTTTTTAAATATCACATGGAAAATTTCATGATTAAAATATCATTTATACATTGAGATCCATTCATTAAAATCTAAAAATATTAAATATTAAAGGAAATGTTTTTTTCTATAAATAAAAATAAGAAATTCTAAGTTATTCATTAAATCATTTATTTTTCATGATGGTGTAAAATATCTTTCAATTAATATAAAATGAATAATCTTTTTCCATTAAAATATTTTCATCATAATCATTAATATTTACGATAAATAATGAGATTGTAACAGAAAAACCATACTAAATTTGTAAATTTTGATTCATAATACAATGAAATAAATAAATAAATATTGATATATTAATATAAAAAAAATATAATCATCATCAAATAAATTAACTAATATTATGTATACCAAATATAACAAATAAGTGGAGAATAATGCATGTATGACAGAGAAATAAATGTGAGACGAAAATCCCCAAACAGGGTTTGGTAAATTTTTAATATTATTTCCCACGAGAAAATTACATTAAATTAAAAAATAAATATAATGACAAAAAATAAATTGATTATATAACCTTCTAGAGAGGTTTTATATACACTTGAATAAATTATAGTGGTTTATAATATAACATATGTCCCAAAGAATATAATTTGAGATAACAATCCATTAACTCAAGTCTAGTCATTCTTTTTACCGATTGACACCACATGTATAATAAGTATAGTTTTAATATATATAAATATATATATATATATATTAAATAATTATACTTATATATTTCATAGATTATATTATTTACTTATAATCATTTAGCACTAGTATAATAACAATTCTATTTTAAAATAATATTTTGGGTAAAATTTTCATCATTTTTCATGTACATTTATACATAGTAGATCTAATAAATTTACATCGAGTAGGGTTCTATAACATATGGAATGTCAAACATGAAAAAAAATTATATATATTCATAAAATATGTATCTATTGTAATCAATTAATTTTATAAATAGAAAAGGAATTACATTATACATGGAGATCACATACCGTACATAAAAAACGAACACTATTTCAATTATCTATATAAAAGTAATAAAATAATGATAAATAATGTGTCACCATTAAATAATAATTGATATTTAATATATATAATATATATTCATTAAATATATCCTTACTATTATCCGTGTCAAAATAAAATGAAACTAATATCACATCACTTCGTGGAAGTGATAGTGCACACGTACAAATGAGTGATGTTATCGTTTTAGAAAAAATAAGATGTTAAGTTGGTAGATGTGATATTATAATTATAAAAGAATAAATATTTCATAAAAAACATATAAATATTTTAAATCCATATTTTTTCCCATCCATGATATTCGGTGATGGAAAATGAATTGCATCGGTTCACGAGGTGGTAGTCCACCACACACATGATCGACATGTTTGTTTCCCATTTTATGGGGGAGGAGATGGATAAGGTTATTAAATAAAAATAATAAAATATTATTTTTTTGGAGACACTTATGATAATATATGATTATATTTTATGAAAATTGGAATTAGGTGAATGAATAGATAAAATAAAAATGCTCTATTAAGAATGATTCCACTTCTATTAGAAACCTGTAGTTTAGCACCATAATACTTGTTTTGTGGGTTTTCTTAATATCAATATGGCCTCTTATATATGATTTAAAAATTACCTATTGTGTTTTGAAATATATTTTTCTTAACCAAAAGGATTTGTACGTCTTCCTTGAAGAGGATAGGGGTTCTCTTTTATATGTGTGTGAGATGACACACTATGAATTTTTTATTATAAAAATATATAAAAAAATTTCACCCACACCAAAAGGCACCAAATTATCTCATTGGTAAAACATAGATAAATTAATGTGATTATATTTCAATAAAATCAGAATTTTACAAGTTTTTATATAAATTTTTTATCTTATTATTTTAGTTAATTCGATGGTAATACAGTTTTAAGCTTAACTATAATAATTAATTCTTACAATTTTACAATTCATTATGAAAAAATTAAGTTTGCATTATTTTATAATATTAATTATCTTGATTGAAAAAATTAATATAATTTTATAAATTCAATGCATAAAAATGGTAGAATTTAATTTAAAAATAAACAGAATACATAATGATAAAGTAGTTTTCTATAGAAACCCTTTTTAAGAGTATATGAAGTATTCATATCTGAAATCAATATTAAAATGATTAAAATTTCCAAAATATTATTAATTATTATATAATTTAACTAATTTTACTTTTAAAAAATATTATAACAAAATATAAATTTTAAAATGAATTAAATGGTATGGATGTATTCATAAAAGACTAGTATTTTTATTATTCATTAAAAAATGATATTTTTATGAAAAATCCTGAACATTATAAATTAGTACAGTTAGATATTTTTATTATAAAAATTATTTTAATTTTCGTATAATTATTTTCTAATTTTCTAATTAATAATTAAATTACCAGTCAAAAATAATAAAAAAAGTTTTTTATAAATTTTTATTTTGTTAATATATAAATAATTGATCATAATGTTAAGTAATTATTTATCAATAAATTTTATTTATATAAACCATTTATACAGAAATTTTAAAATGTGTTAATTCATATTCATACCTCGATGTTTAATGGAACAATTATAATGGTCAAATTTAAAAAGTAATATTAATAGTATATTTTGATTCTGTAAATTTTGGGGTTGAATGTAACACATGCTATCGAAGAAATTAAATTTCATAGGAAGAAAAATTTCATAAAATATTTGGGTGTTACATTATTACCACATGAAAATTAATTTCTCCTCTAATATTATTTCACTATTATATAAACAACTTGGATATGTGTACCTCATCATATCGTTAAGTTCCCATAAAGCTTCTCAAGTAGACTGTTTCTCCATAAAACCTTGACCAGGGGAGTGATTTAATTTCATATCACTCTCTATTGAGATTATTCAAAATAACCATAATGTTTTCTTTATAATAATGTTAATTATCCTTTGTTATGTCAACTATGATTAGTAGGTTTTAATAATTGGGTATATACATCCTCATGAACGATTCGTGTAATACGTCATTGCCTTTGGAGATCTTTTGCGGGGGAACCAAACGATAATCTACAATCCCTAATTGATCAAGAATACCGAATGTGTCGATGTAACAAAAGTTCAAATTTCATATCTTCTTAAATCTTAAAATATTGTTCTGTGGAGAAACATATAGAGAAAATATCTCAATATCCTCAAACTCAAGATCATGCCGATGATTGTCAACATGAATTTTATGTCAAATCTAAGGTGCCTTATTGTGTAATTGAAATAATATAACATTATCTAGAATTTCTTTATCTATCTCAGGCCCCACTGGATTTCATTCTCTAACTTCATTATACAATTTTTGAGTTCAACACTTCTGTAGGAACCATAATTTTTATGGAGACATCTCAAGATTCATTTTAGTTAATCTTTGGTCTAATAAAGAGTGAATCTTGTTTGGGTTAATTCATAATGAGTTTTTTGGATGAAAATTGAGGAATTTTGGAATTAAGAGGGAATGTACGTGGTTAGGGCATGGTTTTCCCAAACTGTGAACCCTATCAAAACAACTCGTGTGAACCTAAGAAAAGTGGATTCGTAAAGATGGTGCACATTTATGAAAATAATACACCCGAAAAAGAGAAACCATGCACCCCTATAGAAGCGATAAATTACTAACGAATAGTTTTAGGGAAAACCCTGAACCCTAAGGAAGAAACTATGTTCCTAATTTTAAATAAAATGAAAAATATATTTTTAGATACATGAACACCCATATTAACCGCAAATCATCCCCAACTCAAACCCTACTGGTTCTTCATGATTTTAGAGGCTCCCAAATGATTACCTATGTCTCTTGACCGCTTTTATTGGTGAATAAATCGGAGGCTGGAATATAGATACCTCATTGGTATGTGTGTTATTATTGGTAAGATCTATCTCTCTCTTTAACTCTTATTCATGTATATAAGGGGGAAGTTATCCTTTGTTTTATTATTAAAGTATATATATATATATATATATCTATATTTGGGGGATCTAGATCTAGTTCTATTTGATGTAGATCTATAATTAAGAGATCTTTTTTTAATCATTGATATAGGCTTTAGATCTAGACCATGTTCTTTATTGTGTTCTTGACTAACACAATTCAAATTTTCGGTTTTCTGTTTTTTAAGCATTATTCAACACTTTTCTTATTTTAAGTGGTATGTAATTGAAATCTGAATGCCTTGATTGAAATTATGTGATTTTAATTATATAATTACTATTTTATTTTTTACATTTGAGTTCTTGATCGAATTATTAATTTGGTCATTTAATCAATTGAGGGAAATTGTGGATTTAGGGATATCAGGATTGTAGATCTTGAATAATCAATTATTGAATTATTTATATAAAAATTACAATTGTTAAATGAGAAATTAATTTTGAAATTAATTAATGGTAGTTATGTGATTTATTAAATTTTTGAATTAAATTGATGGATTAATTAATTGAGAAATTAATTTACAAGAGTTATGTGATTATTTAATTACTGAGTAAATTAAAGAGATTATTTAATTGAGTAATTAATTAGCATGAGTTATGAGATTATATAATTGCTAAATTAAATAATATTATTAATTAATTGACAAATTAATTAATAAGAGTTATGTGGGTAATTTATTTTTGAATAAAATAACATGATTATTTAATGATTGAATTAATTAGCGGGAGTTAAATAAATTATTAATTGTTGAATTAAATAAAGTGATTAATCAATTTAATAATTAATTAATGGGATTTATATGACTATTTAATGGTGGAAATAAATTATGTGATCAACTATTTGACCAATTAATGAAAACCAATTATGTGATTATTTAATTATTGAATTTAATAAAGGGATTTATTAATTAATCAATTAGTTAACAATATTTAATTGAGTATTATTTTTGAATTAAATAAAGTGATTAATTAATTTATGAATTAATTAACGAGTGTTATGTGATTATTTAATTTTTTAATTAAATGTAGTCATAAATTAATTAATGAATTAATTAATGAGAGTTATGTTATTACTTAATTATTGAATAAAATAATGGTATTAATTAATTGATTAATTAATTAATAAGATTATGTGATTATTTAATTTTTAATTAATAATGGGATTGGTTAGTTGATGAATTATTTAATGAGACATATGGATTATTTAATTGTCGATTTAAATAAACGGAATAATCAATTGAAGAATTAATTAAGGGTTATTATGTGATTATTTAATTATTGAATTAAATAAAAGGATTAATTAATTGAATGATTTATTAACAAGATTTATATGATTATTTAATCATTTAATTACATAAAGAATATATTTAATTGATGAATTAATAATTGGGAGTTACGCGATTATTTAATTATTGAATTAAATACAGGGTTTAGATCATTGATTAATTAATTAACATGATTTATGTGATTATTTAATTATTTAATTAAATACATCGATTAATTAATTGACGAATTAATTAATTGGTGTTATGTGATTATTTAATTTTAGAATTAAAAAATGTTACTAACTAATTGATGAATTAATTGACGAGAGTTCTATGATTATTTAATTATTGAATTAACAAATAGTATTAATTATTTGATGAATTAATTAATGAGAGTTAGGATATTATTTAATTATTGAATCAAATTATGTGATTAATTAATTGATTAAATAAATAATATGATTAATCGGATAAATTATTTGGTGAATTAATTGAATGAGTTAGATACGATCGATTAATTATGGAATTAACTAATGGGATTGATGTGAAAAATTAATTGGTGAATTATTTGATGGATAAAATGGTTAAATAATTGATTTCAATAATTAATTACTGAATTAATTAAGAGATTCCTAGATTTTGTTTATGGATAAAGGGTAACATTACATTAGAGATATTGATTTTGATTATTTGAGATAATTAATTAATTAATTAATTATGAGATATTGATATTGTGAATTGAAAAAAATTATTTTTAAATTAGTTATGGGAAGTGATTAATTAAATAATTAATGCAATTATTTAAATATTTAATTAACTATTAGAATTGATGCGATTAATTAATTATAAAGGTAATTAATTTTACTAGTGTAATTAGTTAATTGTTGAATTGAGTGATGGAATTGATATGATTAATTAATTTTTGACCTGTTTAATTTAATTGAAATTATTAGTTAATTGTTGAGTAAACTAATGAAATGTTTGGGCACAAATAACTGTTGCATTAGAAATGAAATTGATGTTGATAACTAATTTTTGAATTAATTATATGTAAAAGAATCGTAGCATGGTCATTCAAATCTGAAAAGTATAAATAGAAACATGTTAATTCACATGTGTGTAATGGAATGGGAACATACCCTTTCAATTGAGAAGAATACATGATAACAACATCTTTGTACTTGTGAGTAATATAATGGGATCATAGCAATTCAGTTGTGAAATGTGAACGATAACATTGTCGTTATATTTGTGCATAAAATAATGGGAACACGGTCATTCTTTTTTATGATATTTGAGTTGTAATATGAACCATATAAATTAATTTAACAATGGTAAAATGTGAAATCCAGTATGAAATAATGAATTGTATCAAAGAAAGATCAATTTATGACCTCACTTCAGAATACATCGGTATCCAAAATCATCTAAAGTAGGTATTGATAAGTGATATCAACATTTCATACTTCAAGATCTACCATGATCCAAAGTATGTATTATGATATGATATTACATAAGAACACATTGGGCTTTGGGATGATTCTATGCTGTGTTGATGTCTGGTTGTCCTCAAGAACCCTGGAGTTAATGTGGTTATGTAATGAAAAAATTATAATTTAATAAATTTTTACTTATACATTGTTATTATTTCTTATTACAACTATATAAACTGTTATACTAGACATGTTTTAGACATAGTTGGTACTGGCTAACTATGTTGTACTCAAACTCTACATGGGCTTCTTGAACGTTATCTTAATTGATAACATGATTACAAAAAATGTAAAAGGAAAAGGACAAGTACTATATAACTGATTTAGGATAGAGCATGGATAAAAGAACCCGCCTTTGATTGGGACCCACTTGTGAGTTTTTAGTGTCTTTAATTTTGAGTTTTCATTTTGACACATGGCACATACATTAACATGACACTTATACTATTCATTTTTGACATTCTATTTCTAATGTCGGTCATCTTGTGATAGTGGTACTATTCAATTTATGGATATATGTTATCCATTTATGGTTTCATTATTATTTTTTGGATTATTACTCTGATAAAAAAAGAGTTTGTAGTATACCCATGATCAATAATAGACCCTCTCTACTATTTAGAAGTCTCTAGCATACGTGGAGGCATGTGTGAAGTCCTTTAGGGAACCCGATCAGAGAACCATGATATAGAACCTAGGCATGGACATAACAATATTGTATTAGAGGAGTTTTTTTATTTTCAATTTTTAATACTATTGGGGTAAAGTAAAAATGAGAATAGGATGAGTCAGGCCATGGTCAAATGCTCATGAATGATAGTAGTTAACCATTGTATGGGAGAGATCCCATGAACCAATGGAGGTATATTTTTTAATTATGTTTTACTATAATAGTTGAAAATTATTTAATCTTCGGTGTCACACTTGTTGTGTTATGTGATTATTTATGTTCATATTTTTTGAGTTTGGAATTATGGCTCATTAAGGTATGAGTAGTGAGTTTTCATGCATCATACCAAACTCTTAGTATTCTTTTCTGACATGCATCATTCAAGGAATGCATGGGAAAATGGGTTATGGGTATCTCTTTTAGCATAAACAGGGAATACATTTTTGTGAAATTTAATTTAAAATTTGACTGAAATGAAATTAATAATTATCAAAATTATTCAAAATTTGAACAAATGGGGTACTAATGTGAACACTTGAATAACGAGAATGTGAATATCCTTGTTAATTAGGACATAGGTGTAGTATAGGCAATGTTAGAAATTGTACCTGAGTTTTAACTTTGTTCTGGAAATGGGGGGATGGGTTGTTATGGTTTTTTAAATCCCTCTTGTTAACTATTTCAATTTTGTGAAATAATAATCATTTGTTTTGTTTATTTGAACCATGATGTATGTATTTTGGGTAGTGATTGTACCATAGTTTTAAAAATCAGATTTTAGTTCTATGAGGAACCATCGGGTTTTGGATTAGGGTGATGAGATGTTAGTGGGTAGAGAAGCCTGATACATTTGATAGGATATAGTTTTTCTGAAATGAGAGTTAAAATCTATGATGGAGGATTTTTGGTTTTATTCATCGATAACATAGTAATGTAGTTTTAATTAGAAATTATTATTTCTTCTGTGTTATCATCATTTTGAGTATGTTGTGAATGTTATAGATTAATGCCTTTATAAATGAATCTGTTTTGGATGGATATAAGAACCCTTAGAGGTTTTATAAATGAAGTTGTATTTGTTGTGCTAGTTGGTGGATAGTACTATATAA
This sequence comes from Viscum album, assembly GCA_963277665.1. Taxonomy (NCBI): domain Eukaryota; kingdom Viridiplantae; phylum Streptophyta; class Magnoliopsida; order Santalales; family Viscaceae; genus Viscum; species Viscum album. The sequence goes on from OY728157.1 coordinate 1,855,380,844, forward strand.
GTAGTTTATAGACAAAGTTCACAAGATAGACCATAGGGAGATGATTACCTTGTATCTTATTTTCTTGATAAAGAAGTACTAATGAAGCATCCATGGTGGGGATATATATATCAATGTAGGGTTGTAGGGGAAGACCATGTTTTTTATGTGGTGGAATTAGAATACAAATGATGAACCTATAATGATCATGTTTAAATTCCATAGGAATAGGCCCTGTGGGTCTTGGAGGTGGTGTATGTAAATCACTTCTAGGATTTTTTTGATTTAATGGATAACCACCAATGTTAAGTTAGAAAACATATAAGGTATATTGATGATGTTAAGCATGATACTAATGAGTCGTTTGAGGAGAATATGATACTTATGACAGATCACCATAAGAAAATGTAAGAGGAATAGTATGTGCTATTAGTTAACGTATTCTGGAAACACGGATGTTTGTGGGATGAAACATGGGAGGGAGAAGTGGATAAGAGGGTACAATGAACCAATTTTTTTAACTCGGATACCTAGAGTTGTTTGTGAGTACTACAATAGGACATGTTTTTATAATTATGGTGGATATTAAGAACCCAAAAATTTATAGAGATGTCTTAGGGTTGTTTTTTGGTACTATTTTTTCTAATAATGATTAATATTTTTAGGTTAAATATTGTTGAGTTTTTGGTTGAAAATTGCGTATTTTAATGGAAGCGTGAAAATCACGGTTAGTGCACTGTTATCCCAAATTGTGTACCCTATCCTAGCTAACCGTTCGATCCTCATAAGAGGGGATGTGCATGACTGGTACACTATTAGGAAAGACATGGGTCATAAAATGAGAAATATTGATCCCCCATAGAAGAGTTGCAAGGTTAAGGCAGATGGTTAGGGAAAATCAGGCACCCTGATCAGAAAAACCATGCATATGATTTTAATTAACCTGACAATTATATTTTTAAATACTCAAACCCCTATATTAACTCTAAAGAGACACCCAGTCATCCCCTAAAGAATCCTTCATATTTTTCTGGCCCTTATAAAACTTCCTAGGGATACCAACCTCCATTTTTAGCCAATTTATGAGAATATTGAAGATCTCCACCTCTCAAGATTGAGTGTTTTTTTATTTAGATCTATCGCTCTATTCATCTCTTATTCCGTGGTAGAAGGCCGAGATTATCCTCATTTTTATTTAATCCAAACCCATATTTGGGGGATTTAGATCTATGATTTTTGTATCTAGATAATGGAACAAAATATAATGTTTTTTTAATTGTGGATTTAGGTTTTGGAGAAACATCATGTTCTTTACTGCATTTGATTGATCAGCTTACAATTTGTGATTTTCAATTGGTGAGATTTCATCATAATAGTTCTTGTGGTTGGTGGTATATAATTCATGTCCCAAAGTCTTTAATTCAATTATGTATATGTAATTGTAGAATTTGTATTAAATTCAACGAAACTGAAATCTTGATAGCATTAATTAATTCGGTGAGTTAATTAATTGAGGACAATTGTGGAATTATGGATATTTTATTTATAGATGTTGAATAATTATTTAAAAAAATAATAATGTCAGGATTTTGATTTTTATATTGAAAAATTAATTGATGAATTAATTAATGTGAGTTATTTGGTTATTTAATTTATTGATTAATAAAAGTGATGAATTAATTGACGAATTAATTTACAAGATTTATGTGATTATTTAATTTTTTAATTAAATATATTTATTATTTAATGAATAATTTAATTATAAACAGATATGTGATTATTTAATTATAGAAATCAAATATTTTATTAATTAATTGATTAATTATTTAACATTATTAATTCAATTGTTCAACTATTTAATTATATAATTTTAACAATTAATTGATGAATAAATTAATCGAATTTATGTGATTATTTAAATTTTTACTTAAAATGTGATTAATTAATTGAAATGTTTAGATAATTGTTGAGTTAACTAATGGAGTAGTGGTGTTTAACTACATGATGAATTAGTGATGAAATATATGTTGATAATTTGTTATTGAATTAATTATGCGTAATGGAATGGAACATGGTTATTCAAATGTGTCAAGTATGAAAGGAAACAAATTCATTCACTTTTTGTTTATGGAATGGGATCATGTTCCTTCATTTAATATGTATAGATGGTAAACAGTTCATTTTAAAAACAATTAATAGAACATGGACATGGTCAATTAATTGAGAAGTATAAATTGTAATATAGTCATTGAACTTATGAAAAAAAATTGGAAGATTTTCATTCTTTTGTATGATTTTTGATCTGTAATAAGAATATTAAAACCTGAATTTAAAAAAAATAACATGGGAAATCAAGTATAAACTAAATAATGGTAAAAATTCACTTTGAGTTTTGACCTCACTTGTGAATACTTCATGACATGGCAAGTACTGAAGCTGGTATTGATATATGATATCACTGTTGAATATATGCGGCTCCGGCATAAGCCAAAAAAGGTATTAAGATATGATATTACCTAGGAAAACATTGGGGTTCGACAGAAGCCAATTTTGGCATTTAGTTATATGTGTCCATTAGAATCCTTTTCATAATGTGGATAACTAATGAATAAATGATAATGTGATAACTATTTACTTATGAATCGTAGATATTTTTTATTAGAACTGAATAGACTGTCTGAATTTAATTATTTTAGAATCCATTGTTGGTGGACAACTGATTTTTACTCATGCCCTACTCAGGCTACTTGATAGATACGTTAACAGATCAGATGATTTTATAGCAGGTTATGGGAAAATTCCCCTTACTAGATAGCTAATTTAGGATGGAGCATGTATGGTGGAAAAGAACATGGTTCAGGACTTGCATGGGAGATTCTAGTGTGTTTACTGTTGATTTTTCATTATGAAACATGGAATGTACATTAACATGAAATATCTACTATTCATTTTTGAAATTAAATTTCTAGTTTTCGTAATGTTGTGATGTTTGGACTATTTTGTTTCTTGTTATATGTTATTCAATTATTGTTTCATTATTTTTCGTTAGTGTGTTACTCTGATGAAAAGAGATGGTATAGTCTCCCTATGACGGATAATATACACTCTTTACTAGTCATTATCCTCTATCATATATTGTTTCCCAATTAATGTCATATAGAGAACTGCTGTGGGGTACTAAGATGTAGCGCCCTAACCGAGATGTTAAAACTTCTCTATATAGATGACTTTAAAAGGTTCAACCTGAATACATGAATGAAATCTTTTATTTTATAAAATATTGACTAGGGGGCGATGTTGATCCTAATAGCCATTGAAATTCAAATCACAAATTATCAAAATATCCTCTAGATTTTAAATTATTCTCTTAGCATGATAATATATCCGAGGATGATACATGGTGATGGAATTGTATTCTGTATCAAGAGTTTATAGAAGACTACAGCCGAACATTGAGGTAAACCATTAATCCCGATTATATAAAATAGAATATGGTACTATATTAATCTTTACCACTTATATAATTTATCTATTGGATGGTCAAATAATGATATAATTATTTTATTATTATAATGAATTGTGCGTACATTGTAAGGAAATATACTACAACCCATATTACATTTTTCTCATTCTATGTTTTGGGGATTCTGTTGAGAAAATACATGGTGATGTTTTTCCATTTCAATTCAGGTAAGGTTAATGGTTTAACACCCCCTTATTCTTTTTTTCTCTCATCCATTACTTTCTTACAAAGCATTCACCTAGATACAAATTCTACAGTATATTTCTTCATGTCATCCCACCAGAAATAAAATTTCAAATATCCATATATATTTGTACTTCCATGATGAATAGAGAATGATGAACTATGAGATTACTCTAATGTATCCTTCATAAAATATAGTACAAAATGAACATATAAAAAGTTATTAAACCTTATCATTCTATCATAATCAGTGTTAAACATAGGAAATTTTTTGACCTTCTACTATAGTTCTCTGTCTTCCTTCTACACCTCTTTAATCTACCCATGGATAGATGGTTGAAAAATTATTGGAGTAAGATAATATTCCCCCCATACATCACGATTTATAGATCTTTACATTGATAATATTGTAATATTAGTTTTTTTAATCATCATCATAGATAATTTGTCATGATAATTTCAACTCAATGAATTGACCTACTTTTTTTCTTTCCCAGGGTGGTAATTTATTAAGAATGAATAGTATTTAATTAGATTCAACCATATTATCATGAAAATTCTCAACTAATTCAGTGTAAATTTATACTTTGTTCGTTGATGATTAGTATATATATAAACATTTTCTCCCCAATAATAATATTTCTATATATTTAATGGGAAAATCACAACAGCTAACTCTGAATCATGAGTTGTATAATTTTTCTTATAAACCATAAAATTTAATGATTTATAGTCTATCACAATATAATTCTATATAATGATGTATCCCATCCCCTTATTGAAAAAATATCTAGGAATTTAAAACCCTTATCTATTATTGGGTAATGTAATCACATGTTCAATGACTAACCTTCTCTTCAATTACTTGAAATTTTCAACATATTCATTAATCTAGACATATTTGGATCCATTATAACTGAATATTGTTATGGAATTGTACATCCATGAGAATTTATACAAAATAAATCAATAATATTGATCCCAACCAAGAAAAAAAATCATATCTCAGTCAGAATGGTTTTTATTGGCCAATTATCAATAGCCTTCATATTTGAGTGATCCACATATATACCCTCCCTTGAGATTATATTACCCAAAAAATGAGACAATTTATAACCAAAATTTAAACTTGTATATTTTTTTATATAAATTTTACTAACTTTGGGTCTTCAGTATAATCATTATGTGATATTCATGATCTTCTATTTTCATTTAATAGATAAGAGTATTTTCTATTGAGAATATAAAAAATTATCCAGGTAATCTCTAAATACTATATTCATGAAATACATTAAGATAAAAATAGAATTAGAAATACCAAATGAACTTTCTCTTTATTCATCATCTATGTTCTATTTGAAGAATACTTTCTTAGGTATATTCACATTATTTAAACTCGATTAATGACATCTAGAACAATGTTTAACATTGGAATAACATTAACCTTCAAGAAGTTGATCAATTAGCTCAATAATTTGGGGCAGGGATAAATGTTATTGATTGTGATATTTTCTTAACACCACATAATAATTGAAAATTCACATGGATTCATCTATATTTAAAAAAAAGAAATGGTTCATCTTATAGTGGCTCACTTGGATGAAAAAAATAAATTTTTTACATTCTTTTAGAGATTCTTCATCAATTCTTACAACTCAATTGGGATCATTTTATATGTATTCTGTGAAGTAGGTGTAGAACCATGTCTGGGTTATATTCATATCTCAAAATAAAATTTCAGTTAAATATATTGAAAATCTTTCAGTATTACATCATCAAAACCATGAATAGTAGGAATATCATCGATATTGATTTTCTCCCCAACCATATGAGATAAACACATTTTTTTAATGTGAAATAAGACCGATACAATGTATGTGACCACCAACAACATTTCATATTTATATTCATAATGATAGAATATCATAGGTTGTTTTATAATATCAAATATGACTTCTCTTACAAAGAAATTGATGTGGTATTTATTTGAGAAATGCAATCCATGCCTAAGATAACATCAAATTAAACTAGAATGAGAATAATAGACTTTGTAGGAAATAAATTTTGGGAAACATAAACTTGAAAAGATTCATAAACATGAAATATGATCATCATAAAATTATTGGGCTTCACTTCTAATTAAAAAAACAATTCGGTATACGAAATATCATTCCTTGATACATTTCATGATATTTAAGAAATTATAAAACTAAGATCGAACATGGTGGTCAAATATTCTAGTATACCAATATCCACCATAACATCATCATTATATCATCAATCCCATACTAAAACCACTTTTTTAATAATCATTAGACATCATTAACAAAAGTAATCAATTATATAATAACAAAAAAATGATTTAGAAGATTTTTAATCATGACATGTTATTAAAATTCTAGGACACATTACATTTACCCCAATACATACATGGATATCATATAAAAAACTAATTCATGATGGTTTATAAAGGGTTTTCCAATAACTCAAAAATATCTCATGAAAGTGTAAACTAGGTGTGCAGTAAGGCTCATTGTTGTGCACAAGATGGTGAAACGTCAAAGCCCAATGTTACCTTTTCAATGGTAGTACACCTTTGTAAAATTATTCAAGAGCATAGTTCCCATGTTGTGTCTAGGATGTGATTTAATTTCATATAATTCACTCCATATATCCTTCACAAAAAATTATAAGACATTTTATTATAATTTGACTTATACCTAGGGTTATCATCACAAGTTTATCATCACATTTTCAAGAGGTTAACTTGACCATACAATGATAAAAACTATTGTGAATTGAACATTTCATACATAGATATTACATTATAGTATATGAACATTCAATTTATAATATAAAAATCCACTCCAAAATTTTATTGGACTACTCCAATTATAAACATGGATACATAAAAAACCGGTTCACAATTAAATTGCATTACCTCCAACTATTTTCTTTCAATATAGAACCATTCATATACATATCATACATAATTCCTTTCTTTAAAACATATTGAAGGGAAAAATAATAAATGGTGAATGTAAATTCTCAGTACGGGTAAAAAGGGAGATATTAATGATCACATAAGAATAACATGAACACAAGGGTATGAGAACATGAGCATAACCTTTGAAAACAATATGTTTCAAGTCAAATATCATCATCTGGAGACATTTCATAAATCATATCAATTTATTATACATGAACCATTAATTTATTAATTAACACAATCCATGGGAATATTACATTATCAAGATACATGTATTTTTGGATTATAAATAAGCATAGAAAATCATTACATTAGTATTGAAGCATCTCTTCCAAGTCTATAACATTTTAATTGGTTCATTTTGTAGGGACTCTGTTTTTTTACTTGTTAGAAATTAAAATATTTATAAATATATTTATAGACCTATGAGCTGAGACGGGATGAGATTTTGAGACATGATTATTTGGAATTTAATTTATTAAAATACTAAATATTTTTTATTACATACACAAATGATTAATTAATGAAATAAGATAACAATACAATGATTTATTATATGAAAAAAATGAGACCATGGTTGGGTCTGGAAATCATTGTTTACCATATCTATGATTTAAAATGAGTTTGTCTAGGATTTTCGGACCCCTCACTCATTACAAGTGCATTTAAATGAGTAAATTAATTAATTATTTAAATTAATTTAACTCATTTAACCTAGGATAGACTTCAATAAATTCCTATTCATGACATTTTTTCTAGGGTTAGCCTCATTATTTTCTAAATTTACTGATGAGTGATCCTCCTTCATAAATAGAATTCCCTTAACGAATGAAGAGCACAACAGATCAAGGAAATTTGATGCATGATGAACACAAAAGATCTTATAAATCACATTATTTGTCAACAATGATCCATAAAATCTAGTTAGGAATCCTGATATTTTATTTTTCAAAATTATAATTAAATAACATAGTGGATCGTCTTTTTTCCTTTGATCTCCCGTTGGCAGACTTTTCATGCCCCGATTTATATAAATTAAATTTTTTAAATTGGATGATCAAACCATGGAATTTTTCCTTGATAATTGGGTATGAAAACAAGGACAAAGATCTCTTGATGCATTTTTTCATGTTCTTATCACTCATATTAAGTCACATACATTACTTTTAGGACCCCTTGGATCCTACTTTTACATTATTGGGCGACCCAAGCTCAATCGGGCACCAAAATACACGGTAAATAGGTTACATGGAGAGAGATTGATGATATGGTTACAAATTTATGATTCTTGTAAGGTTTGGATTACTAATATATTATTCAATATCAATGATCGTGAAGAGTGCTATTGTGGTAGTGTATAATTTGAATGGTGAAACCTCCATGAATGAAAGAAACCAATTTTCGAATAGCAGTAGTTCAAGATCATGATCAATGACCAGATCCACGTTTTTTTGGGAAGAATCTCAATGAATTATAAGGGGGATGATGCTATTTTGAAGTGTGAAGACCTGATCTAGAAATTTGAAGATTATGGGTAAATGTTTCCAACTTGCTGTGTAAAATTAAGAACACAATGCATATAGCCACTTTCTGTGATGGAACTAGTGTTTAAGAATTCCTAAGGATGACAGGATATGTAGTACCCCCTCATAGAAAAAGTATATATTCCCTGGTGGGACTCTATGAAAGGGAACATGGACATGAGTTGTCCACACATGCGACTTCCCATGTAGACCCAAACACCATGTACCAATGTACATAAATAGATGTTTGACTACATGGACTTGGCTATGAGATATAGCTTGGTCCCTGAATTGGTTACACACACCATGTATTCCACCAACAGGGCATGTAACCCTACATAGATGGGGCACATGTACCAACAAGAGGAATCACCATGAAGCAAGGAGGTGATACACACCTCTTCGGTCGAATCAAACACCATGTTCTACAAGATCACTTTTGATCGACCTTCAAGAATATATATCTCCATTATTTGAACATAGATTTGGATTGTGATATTTCAATCATATGTGTTTCTCTACATATAAGGGTTTGCTACCTTAGATGTGGATTTTTAGATATAATGTGAATGTTTTGGGTTAGAATGCATAGAGGCAATACCCGATGATGCCATCAAACATTCAAAATCTCAAAATAGGTACTTGAATTACCCAATAGTTGGGTAGGGCAGTGGAATTATTTTATGTAATTTCTAGTCTTACCCGCCAGTATGACTGGGAAAAGGATTTCCCTAATGATATTTCCAAGTTCCCCACCATTTCATGAACAAACCTAGGTTGACCCTGAGCTATTCACCCGAGCCGGCCCATGGCATGGCCCGAGGGGCATTCTAGATCCCAACTGGCCAGAAAATACTATCGATCATAAAACGTAAAACCAATGGGAATGATTAGGACCAAAACTGGGATCAAATTTTACAAATAAACAAATAGAGCATACAAAAAATGATAGCTGAATCTTAAAATAATATAAATATATAGATTCAGTAACAAGGTACAAATAACAGACCGAAAACATAAAATTTCAATCGAAACTATGCTATCACAACCTCTATATGACCTCTTGGTCAGCTCCAAACACTAAACTGAACCTACTCCAATACTGAGCACCTTGACCAGGAACCAAAATAAATTATTGAAACTACATTTGAAACGATAAGATAGGTGTGAGTATTAAATTGCTCAGTAGCGATGCCACCTGTGAACCATAGAATCCAAGTGTTCCCTTAACCAAAGTATTCTATAAACTCCAGTTTTAAATACATGAATAAAATAGTGTTTTCACATTTTAATAAAAAAAATATCATTTCCACATTTTAAAATCCATCCCAAAGAAAAATCATATCCAAAACTAACTACCATTTATAAATGAAAACTAATACAATCGATACCAAAGCGGTGCTACAATAAAAAAGGTATATAGATAAAGATGTAAATAAACTAGTATAAATGATAGTAAACAAGCAGTTTAAAAAATTAAATAACAATGTGTGATATAAAACATCAGTAGAAGATCCCTAGATGTACCCAGTTCGGAACCACCTCTTGGTATATGGCGAAGCTCCTAATTCTATAACCAACTAGACACCCATAACTGACCAAATCCTGTGGAATATCCCTCCTCACCTAACATTAAATCGATGGGGTACCAACCCATCTGTACCAAGTTTGATCAGAAACAATCACTCAACCCATTATTATACACCTAGAAACCCATTGTGGTAATAGTGCTATGTAAGTAGGAGGCCCTCATATGGGTGAATCCCCTTACCTACCCCCACCACACATACCTACCACAAACAGGGACACTCTATATGATAACTCATGAAGGGATACCCCTAATAAAGGTTCCCCATTAATATAATCATATATAATTATATCAAATATTCCCATTATCTAATTGGAACTACCAACCAAGCTTCTATACAATATAACCATTTAAAAAATTTCAGAAATCAAAAATGGTTTCCAAACGTTTATGGACCTAGCCTTACACATTACATAGTATTGGAACTTTTAATGGACTTTTTTCTGGGGAGTTAGATATAAGATTTACAATTTTTCAGAGTTATAATAAAATTAAACAATCAAAAGTGTTACATTTATTCTGTGCACGTAAAAATCATGGCAACCAATATTTAGAACTCCAAGTGTCCAGTGAAAAATAATTTAAAAATAAGGGTTAGGCATTGGATATGCCATGTAAGGGGTTTCAAAAAAACAACATAAACAAATAATCTTCCTTTTAAAACATTTCATTAAAATAGATGATTTAAATCATGGAATTAACATTTCCCATATCATGTCCTCACCATTTTCTTGGGAGATTATGAAACAACATTAAGGATAATCGTTTAGTAAAAATTTCTAAACTCATTTAAGGGTTTCAAAAAATACATTATAAAAATATGTACTCTGTTGAGATGAAATGAATGAAATTCCTTCTATAAGTTAGATAATGACCATACATAATTATTTATGGAATGCCAAGTGTTCGGATATAGTTTTTCACATGAGATTTTAATTGTTTGGATTTTCAGGGAAAACAAAATCAAAAAACATATATTCAAAGCATGGAATGATAGATATATTCTTAAACATTTTTTATGGATTTAAAATGAATAATTAACCCTTTTTAATAATTTTTTTACACGTATATAAAACAGTATTCAATGTGCTGTTAAAAATTTATAACTGATTAACACATGTTCATAAGAGAATGATTATTAACAATGGTTATACTACAAGTCTAATAATCACATGGAATATAAATTATAAGAATCTTAAGTATAGAAATAATAATGTAGTATATCATAAAAATTATATCAATGACTCATCCCAAGACCATATGTAACCATTTCATAATTTCATGGTGCCAAGTCCTAGATTCTTATAATGTGACCTATTGATGCATCGAGAGGGTATAGTGGGCCTCACCTGTCACATAATAAGTCGTACACATTCCTCATAGGTTTAATAAAAATATGTATCAAAATGAACGTGTCCCATACCACATTATTTTAATTGAATATTTGTCATAGGAGAAATAAATTCATTAAACAAACCAATGTGTCCCCTAAAATGTTGATTTATTTAAATCATTTTCATAGAAGAAAAAAATTCATTAGACGATCAAAATTATCCCAAACCACCATGAAATGTCTATTTCTTTATCCATATATTATCATAAAAGGATTCATCTCATAGTCAAATTTATTGTCTTTATTTGTAAGGCATCTCAAAAATGAATAATGAAATAAATGCACATTTAATCAAAAAATCCTATATAGTTTTGTCATCTCAAAATAATAGTTTAAAATATATAAGAATGTACCACACATAAAATTATCAATAAAAACATTTCAACTCATGATGAAATACATGTGCATGATAATCTCAGAAAATTTAATTGAAACCATGAGATTATTATGAATGAAATATGTATCGATGTTAAGCTTGATGCATGACCATGACTGTATGCATATTCTATATTTGTATTTAAAATTATACGAGGATACATTATTCACATTTTAAAAAATACTACATCATGTATTGTAACATGTCAATAAAAATGAACATTTATATATATATATACCATGAGTATAATTTTTAAAATAATTAAACTTTGTGTTTCCAATATATATATATATATATATATATAATATTAATCTCCCATGCACTTATATTTATTTAAAAATATGTCCGTATAAACATTTATGGAAACACAATTATTAGAATTGCAGAACCAAAGATCTCGATATTTAAACATTGTTTAAATTACTGAAAGATCAATTTTGACGCATGCACTTAAATAATACTTCTATAAACATAATTTTTAAGGGGTTTTTTTGGAAAATATAACATAAATATGATTTTTTATGCATATGAATTTTATAAATAAACATCTTAATTAAACAATTTAAATTATGTGCTTATTCATCTCAATTTAAACCTTGTAATTTAATTTTAAATAATTATGAAGAATAAAAGGTATGTCATCCGGAATATTAGCATGGATAAATATGTAGAAGTCATACAAATTTTAAAAGAATCCTTTTGAATAATATATTTCATCCATGAGTAAATTGAAAATAAAGTGTCATACAACATCTTATTCTGTACCATAGTTTATTTTGTACATTTTTTTGTGAATTCAAATCATTAATTAATAGATAAATATGTTGATATATATATATATATACATATATAGAGGTATATATATTCATAAATAGATAATTTTACTTTCATGGAACATTTTCATTGAACAAAAAAGAATATTGTCTTCAAATATAATTTTGAATGTATATTAACAGGTCACATATAAAATTATAAGAGAGTCATAAGAATAACGAATCTTCCTTGCATAATATTAATTTCGGTGATATCATGATTTTAAATAAATTAACTATTCATTTCAAATTATATAATGATGGAAAAAAACATTTATATATTTAAACTTCAAATTTGAAGGCTAAAAATATAAATAAGCCTGATCACTAAATAAATTAATTATAGTACTATCTGATAAATATAAACATATTATATGCATATATTCTTGAAAATTTTATATTACCCTTTATAAATTTAAATTTTCATTCATTCATAATATGAATATTTATGAATGATTGCATCATATATAACAAATATAAATAGTTATATGAACATAGATTTTAAAATATTCATGAAAATTAATAAAAACTCTAACGGTAAAAAAATATTATAAATAAAGATATTCATTATAAAATAAATTCCATTTTAAAAAGTTATTGATTTATTATAAACTATAAATTAAAAGATATTGAAATAAAATAATAACCAAATATTTGAATAAAAAAATGAAGTTAATCTCGAATACATATCTATTACCGATAAAATAGAAAATTTGGAATTAAAATCTTAAGAAATTAAATATGTATCGTACAAGAATAAAAATTAACACCATATCATCCTACTAGTAAAATCTATAAATAAAAAGAACAATCTCCTATAAAAATGAAATTCACAGTTGAATTTTTTTTACAAAAACACTAATAGAAGAATAATTTTTAAAACAAAACAATTCCATGTACACAATTAAAATTATATACAATTTGTTTGAAAAAACAGAACATATAATAATAATATCACATACATGAATTTATGGATAAATATAGAAGAAGTTCCCTTTTTGTGGAATCCTAGTCTACAGACACCAAGTGTGTTTTTTCTAATTACCATTACACACAATGATTAGGGGATTTTATAGTGAAACTATTACTCTACAGTGATGATAAAAATACATGAAATTGGAAAACCAACAGACCAAGAGAGTGACATCAACACAAAACAACCTGCGGTGAAATCTATGTATCGAAAATAACAATAAAACAAGTATATATTCATTCATCTGCAAATTCAATATAGAAAAATGGCTAATCCAAATAAGAAAAAACCACAATGATATTCACATATTCAATATAAAAAACCACTAGATAGATAAGATATTTGAAATTAGTGGATGAGGACCAATCATAATATATTTGTAATCAAGAAAGACACAAACAAATAAAACTGTTGATATTGACAAAGAAGAAAACAAAAATGACAAACATTGGAGTTAGACATAGGGAAAATCTTTACCTACAAGGGACAACACAGTCCAACCTCTATAGGTTAAAGAAAATTGATTCCCCTGATCAAACTGGATATTATTCAATGGTGACCAAAAACACTAAACGTGGATGCAACATGGATCCTCATCATTGGAAACTGGTCTCGCATAGACTTCTTAGAAGTAGTGACAAAACCTCATCCTCAACCACCCAATTTCTGAACTCCACCGGCACTTCTCGACTCAAAGTTGTGACCAAAACCATATCCCAAAGACACATCTACATGAGGTACACTATAATGTGAACTAATCCCTCAAAAGATATCTCTAAAAGGAAACTGACACCCCTTAACCTCTTCTCTATATTTTTTCTATAAAGAATTATTATTATCAATGTTAATTTTATGATAGATTTTTTTGTTTTTATTTATTAAAATTAATTATTATATCATTTTCATTTTTTATTTAACGAATATAACAGATGCATAATATATTATGTGTTTAACAATAATAGTGCATTTTTACCAAATAATGTTACATAAAATAATTTTATGTCAATATTACAACATATAATTATTTGAAATAATAAAATTAAATAAAATGTATAAATAATGTTAATAAACAAAATTTATAATAATATTACTTTTACTTAATTTTATTTACAAAAACAATATTTTTGAAAATGTCATTTCCATTTACTATATTTCATAATTAAATTTTATTTCATCATTTATTTTAAAAAATTTATTTAAAAAAATAATTAATGTAACAAAATTTCATTTATTTTAAATGTAACCAAATGGTTTTATTAAAATACCTCATAATAATATTTACTCATCTATAAAATCATTTATTACTAAAAATATTCTAATATTGAAACTTTGGGTCTTACATTATTCCCCAATCAAAATAATAGCTTCCTCATAATTCATTTAATTAGACTAAATGAATTATAAATTTCCATTTATAGAATTAAGAAACACATGAACCACTAATATTCTAGACTCGACAATATCTAATATCCAAAGTAATCTAAACCGTTCATCAGATACCAACTGTAGGGACCTTAGCTTAATCATTACCTAGTAGAGGACCTTTTACCACTCTAGGCTCTAGAGAGTTATATATAATCTTTACAATTCATCATAGTAGGAATAAAATTAACCAACAAAAAAGTTAACTTCCCTTCCACAAGTGAAAAAATGATAGAGTCCAATCATTGGACTTCCACATGACCAGTGAAAAATAATTTTAAAACAAGTGGTGAGAATTTTATATGCCTAGTAAATGGTTTCAAATCAACACCATAAAGAAATAATGGTACTTCTAAAACACTCATTTAAAATTCATTCTTTAAATAAGGAAATTAATGTTTCTAATAATTTTTCATCACTATTTTGTTGAGAGATTCTGAAATAACTTTTAGGATAAACATATGCTCAAAAATTTTAAAATTATTTAATGTTTACAAAAAAAATTATTATAAAAATATCGATTCACATGAACATAAATGCATGAAATTACACCTATAACATAGATAATTACCATAATTAATTATATATGAAATTCCAGGTGTGCATATATAGTTTCTCACATGAAATGTTACTTGTTTGGATTTTTTCAAAAAACAACATCAAAAAACATATATGAAACCCACGAAATGAAACATAAATTTGTAAACATATTTTGCAGATTAGAAACGAACAACTAACACTTCATGATAAATTTTATACATATGTATAAAAAAAAAAAATTCCATGTGCTCTTGAATATATATAACTGATCAATATAGGTTAATAAAAAAATCATTCCTTATTAGGGTGATTCTAATAGTTGAATAATCACATATAATATCACTTACTAGAATCATTATAAGACAATGGATAATACCAGACATCATAAACATTCTATATAGGGCTTATACCATGGCGATACATAACCATTTTTCCAATGCCTCATACCTAGACCTAGTTTGTGTCTTGAGACCTATCGATGCATTGAAAGGCTTTAGCGGGCCTCAACCATCATAAAATAAGTCCTATTTATTTCTGATATGTCCCATAAATATTTTTCATTAAATCAATATGTCCCATACCACATTGATTTAACTGAATCATTATCACAGTTCAAATGAATTCATTAAAAAACCAAAGTGTGACATACCAATTTGATTTATATAAATCTTGTTCATATATGAAATTATATAATTGGACAATCCAATATGTCTCATACCACATTGAAATGTTTATTTAAAAATCAATATATTATAATAAAAATATCCATCTCATACTTTTGTTAACAATATTTATTTATACTGCATCAATAAAATAAATAATGAAATAAATACAGATTTAGTCAAAAATACAAATATAGTTTTGTCTTCCCAAAATAATCTTTTACACAAAATAAATATGTAGAACACATAAAATTAAAAATAAAACATTTCAGTTCTTGAAGTAATCCATGTGCATGATAATCTAAGACATTTTATTTGAATCCTTGTGTTTATTATGAATAAAGGATGTGTGGATGTCATGCTTGAAACATGAACATGACTATATGGATATGATACATCATTATGTTTGAAAATATTAGAAGACATGTTATGTTCAATTTTTAAAATATAACATAAAGTATTATTATAAGTCAATAAACACAATATACTTGGTAAATATACATATATATATAAACAATGTGTTTAATTTTTAAAATCAAATAACTTAATGTTTCCCATTTATAAATAAATTAATATATATATAAACAAACATTAATCATACATGCACTTATATTTATATATAAATGTGTTATTAAAAAATATAATAGAAACTCACTTACTATACATTCACACCCAAATCTCCTGATACATGCACGTTATATAATTACATGAAAGATAAATTTTCAACAATGAACTTAAATACTTCTTCCATAAACATTTATTTTGAGGGTTGTTTGGATTAAAATAAAATCAATACGATTCTTATGCATATAAAATTTTATAAATAAACATATTAATTAAACCATTTAAATTATGATCTTATTCATATTGGATGTAAATATTAATATTTATTTTTAAATAATAATTACAAATGTAAGATATGTAATTTTTCATATTAGCATGGATTAATAGTTATAAATCATAAAAATTAAAAAATGAACCTTATGAATCATATATTTGATCCTAGAGTAAATGTTAAATAATGTCTTTCAAAATATCTTATAGTGAACCATAGTACATATTTAAACACGATTTTACTGTTCATTCTAATCATTCATTAACCGATAAATATGTCTAAATATTTATATATATATATACACATGTACATGTGTGTATGCATATATAATTTTACATTCATGAGACAATTTCATGAAAAAAATAATCTAACCTCCATTTATAATTTTGAATGTATGTTGACATGTCTCATATAAAATAATATGAGAATTTCAAAATAACAAATATTCCTTACTTCGTATTAATTTTCGTGATATCATGATTTAGAATAAATTATCCATTTATTTAAAATATATAATGGTGGAAAAACTCATTTATATATATAAACATGAAATTTTATGTCATAAAATATATATGAGAATAAACATTGAATAAATAATCTATAATAATTCAAGATTATATTGAACATAATATATGTACATATAGATGAAAAAAATAATATTACCCTTCATAAATTTAAAACTACATTCATTCAGAATTATAATATTTATCAAATGATTGCATCATATATAGAATATATAAATGCTTATATGAAAATATATTATAATACATTCAAGATAATCAATAAAAACTAATACAGTAAATAAATTTTTAAATAAGGATATGCTTTATAAAAGAAATTACATTTCAAAAATTATAGATTCATACATAACATAAATTAAAAGTTTATGAAATGTAATAATTACAAAGTATTTTAATCAAAACTAAAATAAATATTTTCTCATTTACTTATCCATTACCCATAGAATTAAATATTGAAAATTTTGATATTAATAAAATCAATATGTCTCATAAAAGATCCCAAATAATCACCATATAATCCAACTAATAAAATATAAAAATAAATAAGACAATGTGCCAAAAAAATAAATGCCGAAAATAAAGAATTTTTATGAAAACACACATGGAAGTAGAAATTTTAATGCAATACAATTCAACAAAAATATTAAAATTCTAAAGAATTTTATTGTAAAAATTGATTTTATAAAAATAATACCCCATACTTGAATTACAATAGAAAAACATAAGAAGTTGTATTGCTATGGACTCCAATGTTACAGACCCCTAGTTGGTATTTTCCCATAACCGTTACAGGATAGGTTTATAAGAATTTATATCGAAAACATTACTGTAGAGTGATGATGAAAATACATGCAATTGGAAAGCCAGTAGAACATAAGTGTTATAGTGACACAAAATAGCTTGCTGTATAAGATTTGTATCAAAGATGACAACAAAACAATAATATATTCATTAAGACAAATCGTAAAATATTTGTAAACAACAAAAAACACGGACAAAGAAAACTGGTGATATTGATGGAGAAGAAAACAAAAATGAAAAACATCAAAGCTAGATAGAGGGAACATTTGGACCCACAAGGGACAACAAAGGCCTACCTCACTTGGTTGAATAAAATGAAATCTCTATATTTCCACGGGACCTTATTCTCTAGTGAAAAAAGAACCACAAACACAAATGAAACTAGGAAACCAATCTCGAACAGACTTCTCAATAGTGGCGAAGACCACGTTCCTCGAAATCACTACAATCAAACTCCTCTACTGATACTCGACTCGATGTCATAGGCACAACCACATCCTCAAGACCCCTTTGCTCAAGGTCCCCCACTGCACCTACTAATCCCTCAAAAGGGAACCCCAAAACTACAGTGGAACCCCTTAATATATTTTCAGGAATTTTTCTAAAAATAATTAATAACTATCAATGTTAATTTTATTATATATTTTATTTTATTTTATTAGTATTATTACTATATAATTTTAATTAATTATTTGAATAATATAATATATGTATAATATATTATGAGTTTAATATTAATATGAAAATAGTTTTCCTATATAAATATAATTTCATTTAAAAAATAATAATTTTATAATTTTTTACAAATTTATTTAATCATAATTTATAATTTACCTCTAATTGTTATAACATTAATATATGTTTGTGTATATATATATAAATCATATTTATGAAAATCAGAATCTATTAAATATAATTAAAATTAATATAAGTATTCCTGTTAGATTAAATATTTACTTATATAAATTAAAATGTGAATATTAATAGTGTATTTTAAGAAAATAATGTTACATAATATATATTGATGTTAATATTAACACATATAATAATTTAAAATAATAACATTAAATTATATTTATAAATAATTTTTTTAAAAAAATTTATAACAATATTACCTTTTATTATTTTTATTTACAAAAACAATATATTAAAAATTTTCATTTCAAGTTACTCTATTTCGAAATAAAAATGTATATCCTCAAGTATTTAAAAAAAATCCATTAGGAAAAATAATGTTAATTAAAGTAAAAAAAATATTCATTTTATTTAACTAATACCGTAGGGTTTTATTGAAACACGTCAAAAAAATATTTACTCAACATATAACATATTTTTTACTTAAAATAATTTTTTTATTGAGTCTTAGGGTGTTACCAAATGGGAACCCAATATCCAAAACACAATACTTTCATAGAGTTAGCACAAATATTACACTATTGCTGGAAGTTCCAAATGAGCCTTTAACTTGACATGTTAAAATTCATTACTCAAACATCACACAAATAACTCTTTAATGATTTTAATGCCATATATGCAATTAAGTTCCAAACATTTATCAAAACATATTCCAAAAGAAAAATTGGCATATATTATAGGAATTCATTTCAAAATATTTCTTTAATACCACACGAAGTGGCGAGAAACATTTAAAAAACAAGAAACTATGTCAAACCCATGTTTTGAGAAAAATACCAATTCAAATCACCATTTTCATTTGAGGGCACATCCATGTGTGCACGCTGTGCACCAATAGATGTGACAACATCCAATGGCATATCAACTATCAAAGAGGACACTCAAAATGACTATTTCTAAACACAAAAAAATATTTTCATTAAAACTAAATCCAACAATCAATATTATTTAAAAAACACAAAGAAATCCCATTAAATCCATAAAACTCGTTTTTCTTCTAAAGCATTTTTAACAGAATTTCCAAATTTCAACATTGTCAAATCCTATACACAAAAACAAATTCATAACCATTAAATTACATTAAAAAAATTAATGATAAACAATTTATAAAACCCATAATTTTACTTTACCAGTACAAAGTAATTTTATCAAATATTTTGGGTTCATAAACATATAATCTTATTCAAAAGTTCACACTAAAAGTTTTTTTACAGTCAAACTATACTTCCATAAAATCACCCCAATAAAATAGCCACAATAATTATCAAAATAAAAATATATAGAAAAATATATTGAAATGAACAAGGGAATAAATCGAACTCATTTTTCATAAACGCAGACAAGAATATTCAAAGAAACACACTACACTGATGATTTTAACAAATCATAACAATTTATAAACACTATATCAGACCAATTAAGAGTAAAATTAAGCATTGAATAAACGGGGTGGGAGTTCAAGGCCTTGTGATCCCACCACAAAACCTATATAATGAGATAAATGCCAAAATTATACCGTCAACCATTAGTGATAGGGAAAATATGGAGGAAAACACAATCTGAAAGAAATAACGCAATGAAAGGGGAAACCGCTGGACGTATTGGGAGAAGACTGAGAGATGAGGCACTGCATGAACATGATGGATTATGGTTCACCAAAGCTGTGCCATGATTGGGACTTGGGTTCACCCGAGAGAGCTATCGATGACTGTAGTAGGACAGGGAGTAGGGGTCCACTATGCGAGAGGGAAGGAGGAGCAGGGGGTTTTCCAGACCATAGAGTGAGTGATAAGCCCCACCGCAACAATTAAGGAAGAAAAATAGGAGGGGGAAGGGTTAAGGTGCTCTAATGCTCTCATGGTAAAATGAGAGGGGGTGATTCCCATAGGGTTTTCTTGAGTTTTTTTATTTCAATTTCTTATAATAATTATCGAAATAATATTACAATAAAAATACTATTATTAGAAAAATAATAATATTATTAATTCAATAATTAAAATAATACTAATAATAATAATAATTTCATGCATTTCATTTTAAATGGTAATATCATAAAAATTATTTAAAAATAAATATATTAATAAGGATTTTAAATTATAGTAATATTATTAAAAATATTTACTAATAATATTATTATTATCAATATACTCTTATTGTTATTACTATATCTTAAAAAATTACCTTATGTTATTATTATATAATTTTACTATTTTATGTAGTGGAAAACCGTAGGGGGTACCCGTCCCGACAGCAATGTTACGTACAACCTTCTAGTGCCTATGCACTAGTCCAAATCCCACCAAAATCATAGGACCTCAAAGAATTTTATATCAGGACCCAAACCCAAACATCAATCAATGATTAAACATTAAAAATGAAATTAAAATTAAAATAAACGCATGGTTAGGGTGTGACAATTCCCCTTAGCACGGACACCTTCTACCCCTATAATTTCACAAAGCTGAAGGTTAGTCAAGAATTGATTCCATGCTCAGTCATCACTAGATTAAACAAAGAATTATGGGGTGAATATTTACTCCCCACATCACACCCAACCAATATAGACATAACCAAATCCTACAATAAGGGGAGAACACAATGTGGTTCACCCTAGAACAAAAAACCCACCAACACAGAATCATTAGATTTCAAACACACTACATCAGGTAAGGGATAACACAGTAAACACCAACAAATACAAACAAAATTCACTAGCATGACTGAATCAACACCATTATAAATACTAGAAACAAACCAAACAAAAAAAACCCCCATTATAGCGGTTACATTAAAAAATAATCTCAAACCAAATTATAATCCTGTATAATAACAATCAATTCCACAAAATATAAATATTTCCAAATGAGAATAGTATAAACACACAAGGGAAACAAATAATTTAATAGGTACACATTTAAAAAGGTATAACTCCTTAGATTATAATTGAAAAAGTCTATCATGATCATAAAAAGACACGACGAACTCACACTGAAAGTAAAACATCAAAAACATAAAAATAAGAAAGAAAATTCATTAGGTATTCCAATACTAACATAGAACTCACAACCCACACTCTGGATTCAAACACATGGTAAATCCTTACTGTGCTCATGCTTCACCTTGAGACATGAGGTTGGGGTCTTGATGACCAACGAATCTTATGCCTCACAGTCATGTATTAGAATCACTTGATCAAAACGTTTTCTTCATGCGTCACTTCCTAGAAAACATCTCTTGATGACCCAAACAACCACAATGATTTTCCATCTTTAGAGGTATGTGACATGATAGCTTCGAGTGCTCGAAGAGACCCCATTGGTGTCCCACAATAGGATGATCTGTGAAAATAAAATCTAGAATAGAAGAAATATATTTTTAAAAAATAGGTCTCTCTGGAACACCCAACTCTCTAGATGGGGAACCTATACGAGCAACTGGATACGCTGGATTTCCAACCATATGCGATTTAGAGGCCAACTCATCTAGGAACAACATATCCACAACCTTCTTAAAATAATGGTTCTTAGTAGTGATTATCCACTTTTTGATCATAAGATAAATACCCCCGAGGAAGAGAGAAGTATTCATCAAATCCAGTGATCCTACCTCTAGTGAAAAGAACAAAAGATCCTTAAAATGTCCATCATATGAATTCACCATCCATTGTCGTTGTTATATATGAATTATTTATTCCCATTTCATCATATTCTCCACATTAGGTATGAACTATTAGATGAAGATAGATTTAATGTCTTCCCATGTCATCCCAACTTGCATTGATGGTGGGGTGATAAAATACCTTTTGAGCAAAGCTGGACCTTCACACAGACCCAAAACGTCACACACTCTTACATAGTTAGGAGTTCCCAATACCATGAAGATGGTATAAACCTCTTCAATACACTTAACTACTTCTAACAAACCATGATCACTGTAAAGGACATGCAATGTCCGAGAAGGAGAAAATACTAGGTATGATGTATCAGAAACCTTGGGAACCTTTCTAGGTGGAATTTTCTAAACAACATATAAAATATGAGACCAAAACCACTATCATGAAAAAGAAAACTTAAAAAGGACACCGTAATCCAGAAACAACCAATCTATTTCTGAATCTATCACCAGGGTTAGAGCATCCATTTGTTTGAGGAGGGAGACACTATTTGTTGCCTCACATTATTGCATTCCATAGGTATGCGGTATCTATCACCTATTCAAGGACGTTTTCTCCTTGATTGAAATGGGATGATGGGATGTCAGTTCTATCTTCCATGGGTTCCTCCTAGGAACTCGCTACCTAGTCCGTGTATCCATTAATTATTTAATATGTTGTTCGTGAAACTTATTATCGACGCCATATCTTTGTGGAAACTGGTTATTTTCACTAATTCCGTAAGGACATTCCATGTGGTATTGACATGGTAGAAACCTTCTGTCAGAGTACATGAAAACATCAGGCATATTAGTGCATCTCAGGATGCATGGACATTGGGGAATCTATAATCTTCCTTTGAATAGGTCATATCAAGGGGGAAGAACCCAAGGTATCCCACGTCAGTCATGGGGTATATAATGCCAGAGGAATTTCTATGAGATTTTCCTCATCTACACATGTTTAACACATGGTATTCAATGAGATTAATTTATGGTGGAGATAGTTATTCTTAAGGCATGTCTTTTGAGGTCTTCCTCAGTCATGTCATGTTTTACATGAGGTAGGACATAAGTTTAACATCTTGAAGAGATGAAATGAGAGTGATAAAAACGTCTCATAGAGACGGTTTGGATTGGTAAATCCCAAGGAGAGAACACCTGGAAGATGGATGGATCAAAACGCCCAATGAGGATGTATCTGAGGTGGTGTGTCCCATGGAGGGGATATGTCACCCCATAATGGATGATCTGAACACCATCGGGGGGCAGAT
The DNA here is from genome assembly GCA_963277665.1 of Viscum album. Taxonomy (NCBI): domain Eukaryota; kingdom Viridiplantae; phylum Streptophyta; class Magnoliopsida; order Santalales; family Viscaceae; genus Viscum; species Viscum album. The sequence continues at coordinate 1,855,404,804 of OY728157.1, forward strand.
GAGGGAGTGTGCACCCTATAACGGGGGAACACTAAGGCTTACCATCAGCTGGGATTAAAACATGTGGAGGTTTCCTATGTACCTTGTGCAGACAATAGAGATCAAAACCCACAACGTTCGTAGGGGTGATGAATTAGGGTGTACATAATGGAAAATAACATGAATACATGCATGGGATTACACATGGATAGCAGCCGAAGTACTGCTTGGAACAACGAGGAGGTGGATGACATGATCCCATTGGGATGTGGCGACCCAGGTAAAAATAATGACAGATGATGGAGAGTTTAATGATGTGGATGGATAATGAGATGGAATCGACTTGAGGACAATGGAGATGATGTGCTTGAGCCTTGAAGATACTTCTTACATATCTTCGTGTTAGGGAATCAAAGTCTGTGTAGTTCAGTGAAATGATGGGACACCAGAGGATGTGACCCATGAGAATGGACAAATGGATGGTATTTGAAGGAAATAAAACCAATAGGATAGGGCATGTTCTTCGCGGAACACATGTGGTCGAGGGATAGATTAGGATGAGTCACGAGTGAAAGGCTTGAACCTCAGGGAGTAATTCTATGTATCCTTGGGAATGGAATTAATGATTACATAGTTGATCTGATGATGGCTTACCATCAATTGGGGACTTCAACAGATTACCGTCGAATGGGGTTGACAACAGCTTACAACTGAATGGGGTCAAAAACAGCTTACCTCTCTATGGGATTTACAACAAATTACTGTTAGATAGAGGATTGACAGTGGATTACCAATGGATAGGGGACAATTTAGTGTCATGTGGGTCAAAAAGGTGCATACAATTTAACATCATCGAGGATGGGGGGTGGACCGAAATGAAGGGGGTAAAAACCAATGAATGGTGGTCCTGAACCTCCAGGAGGCTTTCTATGTACCTTTCCATGTAATGTATCGAAAACCACATAGTTCGGGTTGGGTTTGGTGAACCAATGTGAAGGTGGTCAGGACCAATGGTTGGTGGGCTTGAACCTGAGGGAGGTTTCTTATATAACTTACCATGAAAAGGATCAAAGTCCACATAGTTTAGGAGGATAGGGAACCAATGTGGAGGTGGATGGATCCAATGGATGGTGGGCTTCAACCTCAAGGTGGATTCCTACGTACCTTACCATGGCAAGGATAAAAGTCCATGTAGTTAGGGATAGTGTTTGGGTGTGACGCTCTATGCTGACTAGAGTGGATTTCATGGTTGATGCTTTCTCTAATCTCCAATGAGTCATTCTCAGTGTGAGAAGCAAGAGGTAGAAACGACCTGACGATCACATCACAAAGGTGCGTCCATGAAGAGTGGTGAATAGAGATTACGCAAAGAAGCTTCCCGAGTGCCGCTAGGGAGGGACAATTGTGTATGGAGATTATGCAAGGAGATGCCCAGGTGCCTCATTAAAGTGGTAGTTGTGGATGGGGATTATGCAAGGAAGGTGCCCATGTGCCTCTAAGGAGTGAGAATAGTGAATGGGGCTTACACAAAGAAGTTTCCCATAATGTTATCCCCATGTGTGTCCGTGATGAAAACCCAACCCACTGGTAGGCTGAGGTATATAATTGGGGCCAACACCATTGTGCAAGTGCACAAGTGGTATAACACCAATGGGAGTTGGAATCTGTCCGATAAAAGGGAGATGAAAAGTGGGAATCACATTCCCGATATTCTGAACACAATGCGTCTGTCATGGAGATGGAGGATAACTGTTGACTATGTTCAAAACATAGCATCCATATCATGTTAGCCTGAAATTTGGTAAATCCAATAAAGGTTGACAAATAACCATGTTCAAAACACAGGACGTAACTCGAAGTGTTGTCCAAAGTCATACGAGGCATTGGTCTAGGATGGTAGGTGAGCCGTTGTGGCATGGAAACATGCCATTAGGGGGTCCCTTCAGACATGGAAGTCGATGAAGATCTGGATGAAGGACATGAAAAGAGGGAGGTGGATTAATAGAATGTTTTAACATATTCCAATGCTCTTGAAATTACTCCACTGTAATCATGGCATTTGTCATCTTATGCTTGGAGCATAAGTAATCTCTTGTTTGGAGAAAAAGGCATCCTATGATTGGCACATAGGGTGCACTACAGTTTATTGTCATGTAGATAAGGCTGTTTGTATCTCATGCATGGAGCATAATGAATCTCTTTTTTGGAGCAAGAGGCATCCTATGATTTTCATATAGGGAGTACTAGAATTTATATTCCTGTAGGGAAGACTATTGGCATCTCATGATTGGAGCACAATGCATATTTTGTTTAGACCAATAGGCATCATATATTTGGAACATAGTGTGCACTATATTTTATAGTCATGTAGATTTCACTATTTGGAATAACGAAATGAAACATAAATTAGTAAACTTATTTTGCAGATTAGAAACGAACAACTAACACTTCATAAAATTATTACTAATGTTACTAAACAAAATATATAATAATATTACATTTACTTAATTTTATTTACAAAAACAATATTTTTGAAAATGTCATTTCCATTTACTATATTTCATAATTAATTTTTATTTCATCATGTATTTTAAAAAATTGATTTAAAAAAATAATTAATGTAACCAAATTTAATTTATTTTAAATGTAACCAAATGGTTTTTTTAAAATACCTCATAATAATATTTACTCATCTAAAAAATCATTTATTACTTAAAAATGTTCTATTATTGAAACTTTGGGTCTTACATTATTCCCCAATCAAAATAATAGCTTCCTCATAATTCATTTAATTAGACTAAATGAATTATGAATTTCCATTTCTAGAATTAAGAGACACATGAACCACTAATATTCTAGACTCGACAATATCTAATATCCAAATTAATCTAAACCAATCATCAGATACCAACTGTAGAGACATTAGCTTAATCATTACCTAATAGAGGACTTTTTACCACTCTAGGTTCTAGAGAGTTATATATAATATTTATAATTCATCATAGTTGAAATAAAATTAACCAATCAAAAAGTTAACTTCCCTTCCACAAGTGAAAAAATGATAGAGTCCAATCATTGGACTTCCACATGACCAGTGAAAAATAATTTTAAAACAAGTGGTGAGAATTTTATATGCCTAGTAAATGGTTTAAAATCAACACCATAAAGAAATAATGGTACTTCTAAAACACTCATTTAAAGTTCATTCTTTAAATCATGGAATTAATGTTTCTAATAATTTGTCATCACTATTTTGTTGAGAGATTATGAAATAACTTTTATGATAATCATATGCTCAAAAATTTTAAAATAATTTAATGTTTACAAAAAAAATTATTATAAAAATATCGATTCACATGAACATAAATGCATGAAATTACACCTATAACATATATAATTACCATAATTAATTATATATGAAATTCCAGGTGTGCAGATATAGTTTCTCACATGAAATGTTACTTGTTTGGATTTTTTCAAAAAACAACATCAAAACACATATATGAAAACCACGAAATGAAACATAAATTAGTAAACTTATTTTGCAGAATAGAAACGAACAACTAACACTTCATGATAAATTTTTTACATATGTATACAAAAAATAATTCCATGTGCTCTTGAATATATATAACTGATCAATATATGTTAAAAAAAATCATTCCTTTTTAGGGTGATTCTAATAGTTGAATAATCACATATAATATCACTTAATAGACTTATTATAATACAATGGATAATACCAGACATCATAAACATTCTATAAAGGCCTTATACCAAGGCGATACATAACCATTTTGTCAATGCCTCATACCTAGACCTAGTTTGCCTATTGAGACCTATCGATGCATTGAAAGGCTTTAGCGGGCCTCAACCATCATAAAATAAGTCCTATTAATTTATGATATGTCTCATAAATATTTTTTATTAAATCAATATGTCCCATACCACATTGATTTAACTGAATCATTATCACAGTTCAAATGAATTCATTAAAAAACCAAAGTGTGACATACCAATTTGATTTATATAAATCTTGTTCATAGATGAAATTATATAATTAGGCAATCCAATATGTCTGATGCCACATTGAAATGTTTATTTCAAAATCCATATATTATCATAAAAATATTCATCTCTTACTTTGGTTAACAATATTTATTTATATTGCATCAATAAAATAAATAATGAAATAAATACAGATTTAGTCAAAAATTCAAATATAGTTTTGTCTTCCCAAAATAATCATATACAAAAAATAAATATGTAGCACACATAAAATTAAAAATAAAACATTTCAGTTCTTTATGTAATCCATGTACATGATAATCTAAGACAATTTATTTGAAACCTTATGTTTATTATGAATAAAGGATGTGTGGATGTCATTCTTGAAATATGAACATGACTATATGCATATGATACGTCATTATGTTTGAAAAAATTCGAAGACATGTTATGTTCATTTTTTAAAATATAACATAAAGTATTATTATAAGTCAATAAACACAATATACTTGGTAAATATACATATATATATAAACAATGAGTTTAATTTTTAAAATAAAATAACTTAATGTTTCCCATTTATAAATAAATAAATAAATATATAAACAAACATTAATCATACATGCACTTATATTTATATGTAAATGTGTTATTAAAAAATATAATAGAAACTCACTTATTATACATTCACACCCAAATCTCTTGATACATGCACGTTATACAATTACATGAAAGATAAATTTTCAACAATGAACTTAAAGACTTCTTCCATAAACATTTATTTTGAGGGTTGTTTGGATTAATATAAAATCAATACGATTCTTATGCATATAAAATTTTATAAATAAACATATTAATTAAACCATTTCAATTATGTTCTTATTCATCATGGATGTAAATATTAATATTTATTTTTAAATAATAATTACGAATTTAAGGTATGTAATTTTTCATATTAGCATGGATTAATAGTTATAAATCATAAAAATTTAAAAATAAACCTTATGAATCATATATTTGATCCTAGAGTAAATGTTAAATAATGTCTTTCAAAATATCTTATAGTGATCCATAGTACATATTTAAACATGATTTTACTGTTCATTCTAATCATTCATTAATCGATAAATATGTCTAAATATTTATATATATATATACACATGTACATGTATGTATTCATACATAATTTTACATTCATGAAACAATTTCATGAAAAAAATAATATAACTTCCATTTATAATTTTGATTGTATGTTCACATGTCTCATATAAAATAATAATTGAATTTCAAAATACCAAATATTCCTTACTTCATATTAATTTTCATGATATCATGATTTAAAATAAATTATCCATTTATTTAAAATTATTTAATGGTGGAAAAACTCATTTATATATATAAACTTGAAATTTTATGTCATAAAATATATATGAGAATAAACATTGAATAAATAAACTTTAATAATTCAAGATGATATTGAACATAATATATGTACATATATATGAAAAAAATAATATTACCCTTCATAAATTTAAAAGTACATTCATTCAGAATTATAATATTTATCAAATGATTGCATCATATATAGAATATATAAATGCTTATATGAAAATATATTATAATACATTCAAGATAATCAATAAAAACTAATACAGTAAATAATTTTTTAAATAAGGATATGCTTTATAAAAGAAATTCCATTTCAAAAATTATAGATTCATACATAACATAAATTAAATGTTTATGAAATGTAATAATTATAAAGTATTTTAATCAAAACTAAAATAAAGATAGTCTCATTTACATATCCATTACCCATAAAATTAAATATTGAAAATTATTATATTAATAAAATCAATATGTCTCATAACAGATCCCAAATAATCACCATATCATCCAACTAATAAAATATGAAAATAAATAAGACAATCTGCCAAAAAAATAAATTCGGAAAATAAAGAATTTGAATGAAAACACACATGGAAGTAGAAATTTTAATGCAATACAATTCAACAAAAAAATTAAAATTATAAATAATTTTATTGTAAAAATTGATTTTATAAAAATAATACCCCATACTTGAATTATAATAGCAAAACATAAGAAGTTGTATGGCTATGGACTCCAACGTTATAGACCCCTAGTTGGGATTTTCCCATTACTGTTACAGGATAGGTTTATAGGAATTTATATCGAAAACATTACTGTAGAGTGATGATGAAAATACATGCAATTGGAAAGCCAACAGAACATGAGAGTTATAGTGACACAAAATAGCTTTCGGTATAAGATTTGTATCAAAGATGACAACAAAACAATAATATATTCATTAATCTCCAAATTTAAATTAAATAAAAGGTTAATCTGAAAAATAGAATAGAAAAAAAATGACATAAATGATATAAAAATACCACTTGATAGTTAGAAATTTGAAATCAGGGGATTAAGACAAATCGTAAAATATTTGTAAACAACAAAAAACATGGACAAAGAAAACTGATGATATTGATGGAGAAGAAAAAAAATGAAAATCATCAAAGTTAGATAGAGGTAAAATTTGGACCCACAAGGGACAACAAAGGCCAACCTCACTTGGTTGAATAAAATCAAATCTCTATATTTCCACGGGACCTTATTCTCTAGTGAAAAAAGAACCACAAACACAAATGAAACTAGGAAACCAATCTCGAACAGACTTCTCAATAGTGGCGAAGACCACGATCCTCGACATCACTACAATCAAACTCCTCCAGTGATGCTTGACTCGATGTCATAGACACAACCACAGCCTGAAGACCCCTTTTCTCAAGGTCCCCCACTGCACCTACTAATCCCTCAAAAGAGAACCCCAAAACTACAGTGGAACCACTTAATATCTTTTCAGGAATTTTTCTAAAAATAATTAATAACTATCAATGTTAATTTTATTATATATTTTATTTTATTTTATTTGTATTATTAGTATATAATTTTAATTATTTATTTGAATAATATAATATATGTATAATATATTATTATTTTAATATTAATATTAAATAGTTTTCCTATATAAATATATTTTTATTTAAAAAATAATAATTTTAATAATTATTTTCAAATTTATTTAATCATAATTTATAATTTACAACTAATTATTATAACATTAATATATGTTTGTGTATATATATATAAATCATATTTATGAAAATCGGAATCTATTAAATAGAATTAAATTTAATATAAGTATTCCTGTTAGATTAAATATTTACTTATATAAATTAAAATGTGAATATTAATAGTGTATTTTAAGAAAATAATGTTACTTAATAAATATTGATGTCAATATTACCACATATAATAATTTAAAATAATAACTTTAAATTATATGTATAAATAATTTTTTTAAAAAAATTTATAACAATATTACCTTTTATTATTTTTATTTACGAAAACAATATATTAGAAATTTTCATTTCAAGTTACTCTATTTCGAAATAAAAATGTATATCCTTATGTATTTAAAAAAATCCATTAGGAAAAATAATATTAATTAAAGTAAAAAAAATATTCATTTTATTTAACTAATACCATAGGGTTTTATTGAAACACGTCAAAAAAATATTTACTCAACATATAACTCATTTTTTACGTAAAATAATTCTTTTATTGAGTCTTAGGGTGTTACCAAATGGGAACCCAATATCCAAAACACAATCCTTTCATAGAGTTAGCACAAATATTACACTATTGCTTGAAGTTCCAAATGAGCCTTTAACATGACATGTTAAAATTCATTACTCAAACATCACAAAAATAACTCTTTAATGTTTTCAATTCCATATATGCCCTTAAGTTCCAAAAATTTATCAAAATATATGCCAAAGGAAAAATTGGCATATAATTTAGTAATTAATTTCAAAATATTTATTTAATACCACACGATGTGGCGATAAACATTTATATAACAAGAAACGATTTCAAACCCATGTTTTGAGAAAAATACCAATTCAAATCACCATTTTCATTTGAGGGCACATCCATGTGTGCACGCTGTGCACCAATAGATGTGCCAACATCCAATGGCATATCAACTATCAAAGAGGACACTCAAAATGACTATTTCTAAACACAAAATGCCATTTTCATTAAAACTAAATCCAATAATCCACATTATTTAAAAAACACAAAGCAATCCCATTAAATCCATAAAACTCGTTTTTCTTCTAAATCATTTTTAACACAATTTCCAAATTTCAACATTGTCAAATCCTATACACAAAAACAAATTCATAACCTTTAAATTACATTCACAAAAAAATAAATGATAAACAATTTATAAAACCCATAATTTCACTTTACCAGTACAATGTAATTTTATCAAATATTTTGGGTTCATAAACATATAATCTTATTCAAAAGTTCACACTAAAAGTTTTTTAACAGTAAAACTATACTACCATAAAATCACCCCAATAAAGTAGCCACAATAATTATCAAAATAAAAATATATAGAAAAATATATTGAAATGAACAAGGGAATAAATTGAACTCATTTTTCATTAACGCAGACAAGAATATTCAAAGAAACACACTACACTGATGATTTTAACAAATCATAACAATTTATAAACACTATATCAGACCAATTAAGAGTAAAATTAAGCATTGAATAAAAGGGGTGGGAGTTCAAGGCCTTGTGAGCCAACCACAAAACCTATATAATGAGAGAAATGCCAAAATTATACCCTCATCCATTAGTGATAGGCCAAATATTGAGGAAATCACAATCTCAAAGGAATAACACAATGAATGGGGAAACCGCTGGATGTATAGGGAGAAGACTGAGAGATGAGGCACCGCATGAACATGATAGATTATGGTTCACCAAAGCTGCACCATGATTGGGACTTGGGTTCACCCAAGAGAGCTATCGATGACTGAAGTAGGACAGTGAGTAGGGGTCCACTGTGCGAGAGGGAAGGAGGAGCAGGGGGTTTTCCAGACCATAGAGTGAGTGATAAGCCCCACCGCAACATTTAAGGAAGGAAACTAGGAGGGGGAAGGGGTATGGTGCGCTAGTGCTCTCATGGTAAAATGAGAGGGGGTGATTCCCATAGGGTTTTCTTGAGTTTTTTTATTTCAATTTCTTATAATAATTATTGAAATAATATTACAATAAAAATACTATTATTAGAAAAATAATGATATTATTAATTCAATAATTAAAATAATACTAATAATAATAATATAATAATAATAATAATTTCATGCATTTCATTTTAAATGATAATATCATAAAAATTATTTAAAAATAAATATATTAATAACGATTTTAAATGATAGTAATATTATTAAAAATATTTACTAATAATATTATTATTATCAATATACTCTTATTGTTATTACTATATCTGAAAAAATTACATTATGTTATTCTTATATAATTTTACTATTTTATGTAGTGGGAAACCATAGGGGTACCAGTCCCGACAGCAATGTTACGTACAACCTTCTGGGGCCTATCCACTAGTCCAAATCCCACCAAAATCATAGGACCTCAAAGAATTTTATATCAGGACCCAAACCCAAACATCAATCAATGATTAAACATTAAAAATGAAATTAAAATTAAAATAAACGCATGGTTAGGGTGTGACAATTCCCCTTAGCACGGACACCTTCTACCCTATAATTTCACAAAGCTGAAGGTTAGTCAAGAATTGATTCCATGCTCAGTCATCACTAGATTAAACAAAGAATTATGGGGTGAATATTTACTCCCCACATCATACCCAACCAATATAGACATTACTAAATCCTAAAGTAAGGGGAGAACACAATGTGGTTCACCCTAGATCAAAAAAGACACCAACACAGAATCATTAGATTTCAAACACACTACATCAGGTAAGGGGTAACATAGTAAACACCAACAAATACAAACAAAATTCTATCGCATGACTGAATCAACACCATTATAAATACTAGAAACAAACCAAAAAAGAAAAAATACCCCCATTATAGCGGTTACATTAAAAAAGAATCTCAAACCAAATGATAATCATGTATAATAACAATCAATTCCACAAAATATAAATATTTCCAAATGAGAATAGTATAAACACACAAGGGAAACAAAGAATTTAATAGGAACACATTTAAAAAGGTATAACTCGTTAGATTATAATTGAACAAGTCTATCATGATCATAAAAAGACACGATGAACTCACACTGAAAGTAAAACATTAAAAACATTAAAATAAGAATGAAAATTCATTAGGTATTCCAATACTAACATAGAACTCACTACCCACACTATGAATTCACACACATGGTAAATCATTACTGTGCTCATGCTTCACCTTGAGACATGAGGTTGGGGTCTTGATGACCGAAGAATCTTATGCCTCATAGTCATGTATTAGAATTTCTTGATGAAAACGTTTTCTTCATGCGTCACTTCCTAGAAAACATCTCTTGATGACCCAAACAACCGCAATGATTTTCCATCTTTAGAGGTATGTGAAATGATAGCTTCGAGTGCTCGAACAGACCCCATTGGTGTCCCACAATAGGATGATCTATGAAAATAGAATCTAGAATCGAAGAAATATATTTTTAGAAAATAGGTCTCTCTGGAACACCCAACTCTCTAGATGGGGAACCTTTACGAGCAACTAGATACGCTGGATTTCCAACCATATGTGCTTTAGAGGCCAACTCATCTAGGAACAACATATCCAAAACCTTCTTAAAATAATGGTTCTTAGTAGGGATTATCAACTTTTTAATCATAAGATGAATACCCCCGAGGAAGAGAGAAGTATTCATCAAATCCAGTGATGCTACCTCTCATGAAAAGAACACAAGATCCTTAAAATGTCCATCATATGTATTCAGCATTCATTGTACTTGTTATATATGCATTATTTATTCCCATTCCATCATATTCTCCACATTAGCTATGAACTATTAGATGAAGATATATTTATAGTCTTCCCATGTCATCCCAACTTTCATTGATGGTGGGGTGATAAAATACCTTTTGAACAAAGCTGGACCTTCATACAGACCCAAAACGTCACACACTCTTACATAGTTAGGACTTCCCAATACCATGAAGATGTTATCAACCTCTTCAATACACTTAACTACTTCTAACAAACCATGATCACTGTAAAGGCCATGCAATGTCCGAGAAGGAGAAAATACTAGGTATGACGTATCAGAAACCTTGGGAACCTTTCTGGGTGGAATTTTCTAAACAACATATAAAATATGAGACCAAAACTGCTATCAAGAAAAAGAAAACCTAAAAAGGGCACCTTAATCTAGAAACAACCAGTCTATTTCTGAAGCTATCACCAGGGTTAGCGCATCCATTTGTTTGAGGATGGAGACACTATTTGTTGCCTCACATTATTTCTTTCCATAGGTATGCGGTATCTATCACCAATTCAAGGACGTTTTCTCCATGATTGAAATGGGATGATGGGATGTCAGTTCTCTCTTCCATGGGTTCCTCCTAGGAACTCGCTACCTAGTCTGTGTATCCATTAATGATTTAATATGTTGTTCGTGAAACTTATTATCGATTCCATATATTTGTGGAAGCTGGTTATTTTCACTAATTCCTTAAGGACATTCCATGTGGTATTGACATGGTAGAAACCTTCTGTCAGAGTACAAGAAAACATCAGGCATATTAGTGCATCTCAGGATGCATGGACATTGGGGAATCTATAATCTTCCTTTGAATATGGAATATCAAGGGGGAAGAACCCAAGGTATCCCATGTCAGTCATGGGGTATATAATGCCAGAGGAATTTCTATGAGATTTTCCTCATCTACACATGTTTAACAAAGGGTATTCAATGAGATTAATTTATGGTGGAGATAGTTATACTTAAGGCATGTCTTTTGAGGTATTCCTCAGTCATGTCATGTTTTACATGAGGTAGGACATATGTTTAATTTCTTTAAGAGATGAAATGAGAGTGATCAAAACATCTCATAGAGACGGTTTGGATTGGTAAATCCCAAGGATAGAAAACCTGGAACATGGATGGATCAAAACGCCCAATGAGGATGTATCTGAGGTGGTGTGTCCCATGGAGGGGATAAGTCACCCCATAATGGATGATCTGAACACCATCGGGGGCAGATGAGGGAGTGTGCACCCTATAATGGGGGAACACTAAGGCTTACCATCAGCTGGGATTAAAACTTGTGGAGGTTTCATATGTACCTTGTACAGACAATATAGATCAAAACCCACGACGTTCGTAGGGGTGATGAATTAGGGTGTACACAATGGAAAATAACATCAATACATGCATGGGATTACACATGGATAGTGGCCGAAGTACTACTTGGAACAGCGAGGATGTGGATGACATGATCCCATTGGGATGTGGCGACCCCGGTAAAAATAATGACAGATGATGGAGAGTTCAATGATCTGGATGGATAATGAGATGGAATCGACTTGAGGACAATGGTGATGATGTGCTTGAGCCTTGAAGATACTTCTTATATATCTTTGTGTTAGGGAATCAAAGTCTATGTATTTCAGTGAAATGATGGGACACCAGAGGATGTGACCCATGAGAATGGACAAATGGATGGGATTTGAAGGAAATAAAACCAACAGGATAGGGCATGTTCTTCGCGGAACACATGTAGTCGAGGGATAGATTAGGATGAGTCACGAGTGAAAGGATTGAACCTCAGGGAGTCTTTTTATGTATCCTTGGGAATGGAATTAATGTTTACATAGTTGATATGATGATGTCTTACCATCAATTGGGGACTTCAACAGATTACCGTCGAATGGGGTTGATAACAGCTTACAACTGAATGGGGTCAAAAAAGGCTTACCTCTCTATGGAATTTACAACAAATTACTGCTAGATAGAGGGTTGACAGTGGATTACCACTGGATTGGGGACAATTTAGTGTCATGTGAGACAAAAAGGTGCATAAAATTTAACATCATCGAGGATGGGGGTGGACTGACATGAACGGGGTCAAAACCAATGTATGGTGGTCCGGAACCTCCAGGAGGCTTTCTATGTACCTTTCCATGTAATGTATTGAAAACCACATAGTTCGGGTTGGGTTTGGTGAAACAATGTGAAGGTGGTCAGGACCAATGGTTGGTGGGCTTGAACCTGAGGGAGGTTTCTTTTATAACATACCATGGAAAGGATCAAAGTCCACATAGATCAGGAGGATATGGAACCAATGTGGAGGTGGTTGGATCCAATGGATGGTGGGCATCAACCTCAGGGTGGAATCCAACGTACCTTACCATGGCAAGGAAAAAAGTCCATGTAGTTAGGGATAGTGTTTGGGTGTGACGCTCTATGCTGACTAGAGTGGATTTCATGGTTGATGCTTTCTCTAATCTCCAATGAGTCATGCTCGGTGTGAGAAGCAAGAGGTAGAAATGACCTGACAATCACATCACAAAGGTGCGTCCATGAAGAGTGGGGAATTGAGATTACGCAAAGAAGCTTCCTGAGTGCTGCTAGGGAGTGACAATTATGTATAGAGATTATGCAAGGGAGATGCCCAGGTGCCTCATTAAAGTGGAAGTGGTGGATGGGGATTATGCAAGGAAGCTGCCCATGTGCCTCTAAGGAGTGAGAATAGTGAATGGGGCATACACAAAGAAGTTTCCCATAATGCCATCCCCATGTGTCTCCATGATGAAAACCCAACCCACTGGTAGGTTGAGGTATATAATTGGGGCCAACACCATTGCACATGTTCACAAGTGGCATAACACCAAAGGGAGTTGGAATCTGTCCGATAAAAGGGAGATGAAAAGTGGGAATCACATGCCCGATATTCTGAACGCAATGCGGCTGTCATGGAGATGGAGGATAACTGTTGACTATGTTCGAAACATAGCATCCATATCATGTTAGCCTGAAATTTGGAAAATTCAATAAAGGTTGACAACTAACCATGTTCAAAACACAGGACGTAACTCGAAGTGTTGTCCAAAGTCATACGGGGCATTGGTTTAGGATGGTAGGTGAGAAGTTGTGGCATGGAAACATGCCATTAGGGGGTCCCTTCAGACATGGAAGTCGATGAAGATCTGGATGAAGGACATGAAAAGAGGGAGGTGGATTGATGGAATGTTTTAACAGATTCCAATGATCTTGAAATTACTCCACTGTAATCATGGCATTTGGCATCTTATGCTTGGATCATAAGTAATCTCTTGTTTGGAGAAAAAGGATTCCTATGTTTGGCACATAGGGTGCACTACGGTTTATTGTCATGTAGATAAGGCTGTTGGTATCTCATGCATGGAGCATAATGAATCTCTTTTTTGGAGCAAGATGAATCCTATGATTTTTATACAGGGAGTACAACAATTTATATTCTTGTAGGGAAGACTATTGGCATCTCATGATTGGAGCACAAGGCATATTCTGTTAGACCAAGAGGCATCCTATATTTGGAACATAGTGTTCACTATAGTTTATAGTCATGTAGATTGCACCGTTTTGAATAACGAACATTGAAATGGTTTGTGTTGGGACATATGCAAGGGAGGCCCTTTCTAGTTCAACCTAGAATAGTAGTCAGGTGATGGGGTTCAGATGAGTTGCTTGAGGAATGGATCCACTGAAGGTACTCAGGGGGGATTGATGACAAGAATCTCAACTCATGACATAGGAAACAGACCAAGAAGAATATGCTGACTGAAGGTGTTTCAAGGTGTGCATAATAGTACCTCAAATCATGGTATCCCATAGGTGGAAGGTGGTTGTGCATAAGGGAACAATGGAAATTCCAAACGTCTTGGCCTAAAAGGTTTTCGGTGCGACTCTCCATTTTTCATGGGGGTCAACGAGGGTAGTGAAGGGCCCGAGATTGAAGCCCGACAATGACCCCGAGCAGGGGTGCAGGGGCACAACCCCCGTGGTATGGACTAGCAGGCACATTCCTGAGCACTGTAGCATGTATGATGTCCTACGCACAGGATGGGTTGTGCGGATGATTGGACTGTGCGGAAAGATAGAAGTAATGCACGCAGGATGGAAGGATTGCGCGCAAGAGGGAAGGTTTTCACCCAAGATGGAAGGATTGTGAACCAGAGGGTAGGGTTGCATGTAAAACGGGAGGTTTGGACACAAAAATGTACTAGGCGGCATAGGTGCATGTAAGATTCAGTACCTTGGTACTGTTGCGAGCAATATTGATGTCTTACATGCAATATTGGAAGTTTTGCGTGTAAGCGCGAAATCTTGGCGCGCATATGAATTACGCAGAAAATATCCAATGACAGGATAAAATAAATGTGGGCCCACACGGAAGTGGAACCATATGGGACATGACACGAAAGATCTCACATAGAGGAATCCATTCTTCTATGCGAGTGCCCAAGATGCGATCTTATGCATAGAAGAGCGGTGGCCGACCTTCGGAGTGCTCCCTGAAGGGTACAGCTTTCCCTTGTATTTATCGACTAACTACGGAGTGGTTGCACATAATATTCTAAACATATATGTGATCTTATGCACACCTTGCAGTGAGTGGGAATGCAAAGGGAAGTGGTGTGCAAAGATGTGGTTGTCATCTCTTTGGGCGCGGAATGGGGTTTGGGTGCGCAAATTCCCGTTTGACGTTTCCTTGGGTGATGAAAAGTGTCATGCATGAAAACACCCATTTGACACCACCTTAGGAGCTTAAGGACTATACCCGCGGATGCTAATCTTTCATGCTCCTCTCAAAACATGTGTTCACCTTCCTTAGACATTTTTTCAGGCAGCTTGGGTGGAAGATGACATCTCATTGGTCGCGTAAACAGTTTGTGTGTCATGTTACGTGCAAGATTCCATTCTTGCATGCAAGATTTAACTTCTTGCGTGAAAACATCCATCTTGCATGGAAAACTGTACTTCGCCACAAAATCATCCCGGATGGCCATTTCTAGCAGCCTGAATTCGAATGGCCAGAACATTTGATCCGTAACTATGTTCGGGCTCCACAACCAGTCAAATCAAAGCTTGTGGAACTAGTTATGGTCTACGGTCATGTGTGGAAGAATTAAATGAATTAAATGGATACATCTTCTAATGCTAATACAATAAAATATAAAACTGCGGAAAAAATTTCTTGCAAAAGAACTACTTTCATTTAATTTTCAAAACATCCTTCTTCCAAGGAAAACATTAAAAAACACATTTTTCAAATTAAAGAAAATTTGAATGAAAAAATTATCATTTCAATGATGCTTCCATTTTCCAAAGGCACTAACACAAATCATAATTGAACATAACCAAACCTGCACCAAATAGTCATTGTGAGGAACTATTAGTTAGGCTTAAACAGATAATATGGTATTTATCCATCACCCAAGTAATAATAACACTAAGAAGACCATGAACTGGGAACCTGGCCAACACATGGATCACTAATCCATGTGGGGCCATAGTGTGACACTTAGTCACCTCTAATGTATTACCTCGATACAAAACAATGAAAAAGATTCAAAAGTCATACTACCTCAGGTTACTCAGTTATCATCATGAGCGGTGGTGATCATGTATTGTCCAATAATATGTATATTGAGGTCCGAAAATCCTAACATCCATCTACCAGTGAACCGAAATAAAAAGGACCTCATTTGATACAATATTTTCATGAACCAACTAGGGTCGACGCTAAACCAGTAACTAGAACCAGTCTATAGCATGGCCCAAGGGGTATTACCGATCCTTCGGGATGGAAAATTATACTAAGAGACAAACATACAACCAATGGGAACTATTTCATGCCAAAACAATGATCAAATAAACCAAATAAATTAACAGATCCTTCACAAAATTACAACCAAATATTAAATGAATATAAATAAATAAAATAAGTTACATGGTACAACTAAATAACTCAAAACTAAAAAGATAAAAAACAAACTACATTATCAAAAACTCAATGTGACCTATTTGTCACCTAAAACAACTAAACCAGACATACTCAATAACTAATAAACTAGAAAATGAAGTTAAACCAATATTTGGACTTTTATTTGAAATGACAAGATATGAGTGACCCTTAAATTTCTCTATAGCTATTCCCAAACTAAACAACATAATCTATGTTTTTCCTTTATGAAACATTCCATAATCACAAGTTTGAAATACATCTATAAACTAGGTTTTTTCAGATTTTAATAATAAAACATAATTTCCCCATTTTAAAATCAAACATAAAGTCAAATCATTTCCAAAACCATCTTTCATTTATAAACAAAAACTAAGACAACTGATACCAAAGATGTGCTAAAATAAAATATGTATGCAGTGGAAGTTGGAAATTAAATAGTACAATGGATATTAAATATCAAATGTAAATAAATAAATTAACATGGGTGATCCTAAACAAGCCTAGAAGATCCCTTGATGTACTGGGTTTAGAACTACCTATCGGTGTTTGGTAAAGCTCCTATGTCTATATAAAACATGCCACCCATAATAGTACAAATCTAGTGGCACATATCACCTGGACTAATATTAAATCGAAGTGGTACCATCTCGTATAATTGGATTTGATCATATAGTGCCACCTGATCCCGTAAAATATTCCCAAAAACACATGGTGGTAATAGTACAATGTATTAATGAGGAACTCATACTCGTGACTCAACTTACCTACCACCACCGTACTTGCCTACCACAAACACATACACTCTATACGATAACCCATAAAGGGATATCCCACTATAGAGGTTCCCCATAAATTAAATCATACATAAATATATCAAATATTCAAGTCATTGCATCGATGGTGCCAATCAGGCCACTATAGAATATAACCATTTTAAACATTTCAAAAAACAACAATGTTTCCAAACGAGAACACAATTTCCAAAAAAAATCATTTCAATGAGTCAACACAAAAATTATTGTAGATGTCGAAGTTCCAACAGAGAATTTCACATGAAATGGTCAAAAGCATTACCCAAAAAATCATAGAAATACATCTTTTACGTTCTCAATGCCAAATGTTCCATTATGTTACAAATATTCCATAAAACACACACCAAATTACAAATGGGAATATATTCAGATATTTCATTTCAAACTATTCTAAAAAAGCACATGAAGAGACAATAAACATTAATAAAACAAGAAACACTTAGAAAAACCAGGTGTTGAGAAAAATACAAATTCAAAGGACCGTAATTATTTGAGGGCACATCCATGTGTGCACTTAGTTCACCCATTTATGTGCCAATATCCAATGTCACATCAACTATCCAAGAGGACACTCAAAAGGAATATTTCCTAAATAACAATTTTCTTTAAAACTATATAAAACCATCCACATTATTTATAAATCCCAAATAAGTCCCCTAAAATACATAAAATCCCTTTTTTCAAAATCATTTTAACACAATTTCAAAATAAAAACATTTTCAAACCCAATACGCCAAACGAAGTCCAAAAATAAGAAATTATAATCACAAAATAATTAATGTTAAATAGATTATAAAACCACTAATTTCATTTTACTAGTACAAGGGTATATTATTAAATATTTTGGGTTCCTAAACACATAAGCCTAATTAAATTATGACCACAAAAGTTATTTTTTTGGAAAATTATACTACCGTAAAAATATTCCAATAAAATTGATATAAGAATTATCAAAATGAGAACCACATAAAAAACCTATTAAAACAATTTTGGGCCTTAATGAAACTAAATTTAAATTGGCGTGAATATTTATATTTAAAAAAACGAAAAACAAATATTTAAAAAGCTCAAAAAAATTTATAAATGCTATAGAAGAAACTTTTGGACTAAAATAAAGCTAGAAATGAAATAATAATAATAATTTGATGGATGAAAGTGTTAAAGAAATGCACCAGAAAGGATAAAATAATTTTTTACTTCCTCAAATCAAGTGCGGATGGGGTATAACATAAAGGGGGGGGGGGAGATCGAGACTACACAGGCCTTCGAAAAAATATAGACATTGAAGAAAATTAAAAAATTATTCCCCGACCTTTATGGTTATTCTAATGATGGTGGAAAACACAATCTCAAAGGAAAAACATGTTGAAAGGTGAAACTGATGTGTGTACTGGGAGAAGACTGAGATGGGATGTTCTATGTGCATAGGCTGAAGTGGGGTTTGTTAGAGTTTCGACGGGATGGGGAGTCAGGTTCACCAGAGATGGCCACGACAAATCGGTGTGGGAGAGGGAGAAGGGGGCCGCCACATGAGAGGGTAAGAGGATAATGGGGATTTTTTGGATTGAGAGCGGTATTTATCACCCACACCATGCCTAAGAAAGAAGAAAACTAGGAGGGGAAGGAGAAACACGCGCTATGCCTCACACGGGGGGAGGGGGGGGGGAGATGCCCCCTAAGGTTTCCTAAAAAAAATTTCTTTTAATTTCTTATTTTAATTAAAGTATAATTATTAAAATAATAATAATATATTATTATTATAATAATAATAATAATATATTATTGTAATAATAATAATAATAATAATATATTATTGCTATATTAATAATTATAATTATAATAATAATAATTTTATTCATTTTATCTTATATCATAATGAAGTAAATATAATTTAAAAATAACAATATTAATAACTATTTTAAATGATAATATTATTTCAAACAATTTTTTTAAATACTAATTTTTTAATCATCAAAATATTATTATTATTAAAATATTGGAAACAATTACTTTATTTTATTCTTAAAAATATAATTATTTTATATAGTGGGAAAATGAAGGGGTAACTCGTGTGACTGCATTGTTACCGCTAACCGTGCAGTTCCCATGCACCAGTCTGAAACACACCTAAATAATCAAACCTCAATTTTTTTAATTCAGGAACAGAACACGACCTTCAATAAAATATTCAACATTGTTTAAAATAATTAAAAATAAAATAATCCTATGTTTGGTGTGTTTCAATCTAGTAGGACTAAGCTATAGAGTTCCCCATCGTTATGGGATTACCTTATAGTGGAAGTATGCAGTGGAATTTCCCAGATGACATCTTCCAAGTGAAACCCTCCTACCGAGATGGGTAGTGGTGTTTCCCAGAAGACTCACCAAGCTTACCCTTTAGTAGGACTGGGCGGTGGCATTCCATAACAACATTCTCATGTGGTACCCTCTAACTGGGTTGAATAGTGGAATTCCATGGCGACTACCAAAGTATGACCATCCTAGAATTCTAGGGGATGGGATCCTTATCTAAACAAGTGACCCTAGACTACATGACATAGTGAGGAACTATGGTTTTACACACCCTTGGACACAAGATAAATATGGATGATTTCCCCACAAAGATAATTTCTTTTAACGTGACCTAAAACCATGTGGGTGATTCAGTGCTGACCAAAGTAGATTGTATGATGTTATGGTGATTGAGTCCCTTATCCATGTGTTTCTTGGGAAGAGGCGTGTGAAACTGGTAATGATATATAATATTTCTTTTAAATAATTGGTTTCTCATCTTCTTGGGAAGAGCTGTGAGATAAAGATCCCCTTACTTTCTTGTTTTGGTTTGTTTGATGAAGAATATATATATATATATATATATATATATATATATCCTAATTCAGTACCATATCATTGGGTATAGTTACTCTCATTCTAGGGGAGTCAAAGTGGTGCAGGATATTCCATGTTATTTTCATGTTTATCTTCTCATTGTGGGATGATTACACTCTCATACTATAATTAGTAGAGACTTGAAAATATTTTCATCTTCTAAACATGTTAAGACCTTTATTGTTGGATGAGTTCACATTAACTATATTTTTGGGAGGATTTTTACTCTATTTTTTCATACCCTGTTTTATCTAGTACATTCCGATTTTGTTGTATATCTTATTCCCCCTTCTGCTTTTTCGGTTGTTTTACTGGATATGTATATACTCACCCCTATATGAGATTTTCCAAACACTAGTCGTGTAATTTGAGGATGGAAAATAGAGTGATCATGACATCATTTTCACTTAGGTTCATGTATTTCTTGGACCACTTCTTGTCAATTATTATTGGGACACAAGATCTAGGCTGTTAGTTGCATTACACTTTTCTAGTTTTTAGTCTGGGACATATTTCTGGATGGGAGTTTTTTCCCTTTTCTTTTCAGCTTGAACTACATTATTTTGTTTTGTTTAGAGGTCCATGAATCATTTTGTTTATATATATCACTTTTGTATCTTTTATTTATTTTCCTATACACTTTTTCATATAGTTAACTACATGCGTTTGTACAAGTATTAGATAAAATTCATCAATGAGAAAGTTATTCCTTCCATGTTAGTCGCCCCCACCTAGCTTGTGGAGGTTGATTTGGGGTAGTTGTTGACCTGTCCATGGTATGTGTTGGGTCATGAAACATTCCCCAATTCCTCATAGTAGTAAATTTTAACTCCCAATAAAATAATAGTGGACAATGACTTTAACTAAAGTGGTTTCACTACCCATTCCAATCCAATGTAGCTCATGAGACATGAATCTTTACCCAATTCATTGGAGGGAGATATTTTTCCCACCTATAACATAATTAAAATATCACTTATGTGTTCCATAAGAACATTAGAAAACATCATAATAAAAACCATGAATAAAAATGGGTTTCATATACATTTTGTCATACCAAACCCCATAGAAAATTAACGTTTTTCATAATAATTTCATGATTTCATCATAGCATACCCTGTGGAAAAAGAATCAGTATCATAAAAATTTCATCATAGAACAACCTGAGGATAAGGAATGGAAATAAAAAATCATTTTCATCATAAAAATAAACCATACAGAAATATAATAAACATGTTATCATTGGATCACATCCAAAACAAATAAAAAGTAACATCACAAGATTACCTCTTAGATGGAAAATTATTTTTAAAAGGCCAATTAGAATATTTCTGGGGGAACATATCTTTTCTTATTTGAAATATCTTATTTAAAATCTAAAAAAATTCCCATATATGAAATACAATATTTTCATTGAAAATAAACATGATTACTTTTAAATGAATCTTTATTCTATATATTGGCCAAGAAGGTGGGAGGTACCATTTATACCATATTTGTTAAAATTATTATTACTTTAACATATTTAGTTAAACGTAAAAAAGGTAACTCACATGGATAAATATACGAAGATTCATTTTAAAGAATTTTTTAAAAAGTAGAAAATTTGTAAAAATAAATTTAATAACATTTGGAGAATAATATTGAAACACTATTGAAATCATTTTTACAAAACATGGTCTTGGAGGTGAGTCGGTTTTCAACTGAAGAGAGAAATTATGTCAGGGTTTTCATAAAAAATGTTATATTGACCTGTTGAATTTATATAGAGGGGAAAATAAAATGAAAACATGTATTTTGATTAAATAATGATACAATGATAGAATTCATGGTTTTCATAAAAAAATATCATAATATTTCATCATTTTAATAATAATCGTAAACAATCCTGATAAAAAATTATATTGTAACATAAAACCATACCACCTTGGTAACATTTGAATCATAATCCCCATGAATGATAGAATCGTATATGGATATTTAAATCTTGATAAAAATAATTATAATCATCATAAAATGAATTCCCCTTTATTAGATAATCAATGTAAAATAGACATGTGGTGAATTAAAAAAGTGGAACACGAAATTAAAAGTAAGACACAAATCCCCTTACGTCATTGAGAACATTTGAATCCTAATCCACATGAAAGAATAAAATTAAATGAATATGTGAATACAATAATAATAAATAAGTTAATTATATAAATTTCAAATATTATGTATATAAAACTCATAATGTACGATAGGTGAAAAACAAAACATATGTCAAAAAGAAGAAAATTCATGAAAACATCATGTTGCATCATGTCTTGACATTAAGCATACATGTTTGAAAATAAAGTATAATTATTATAATTTTATTATAAATATATTATATAAAAATACTAATATATTTCATTCCTTAAATTATTTACTTATAACCATTTATAACATGTTTATTAACAATTCTCTGCCAAAATAACATTTTGGGTAATAATGGTTTTATTTTTATTGTATGATTTGGTTTGGTGGTTTGGGAACCTTTACATTGATCATGGTTTCCTAATCAACAGAATTGTAACTAGTATATAAATATCATATATATATGTATTTATATTAGTCTATTAATGATGAGATAGAAAATAAATTACAATGTTCATGGAGAGGGTAAACTCTGCATACCCATGGAAATTTTTTCTATTTTATGAAAAAATATAATAAAATAATTGTAAATAACATATAATATTTATAGGATAATAAATTTAAAGTAGATACAATATATACACATTACATATTTTATTATTAATACCCATTTCAGAAAAAAATGCTGAAAATATAACATTGCTTTATGCAGGCGGTAGTTCACTCGTACGGATTAGTGATGTCATTATTTTACAATGGATTAGAAGGTGAGAAGTTAAATTTAATATTATGAATAAATAAGTATAATTATTTAATAAATATAATGTAAATTTATTAAATCCAAATATATATCCAATAATGAGAGGTGGTGATAGAAAACGAAATTAATCATTTCACGAGATGGTAGTCCACCGTACACATGACCGATAGTTTTGTTTCCAATTTGAATGAGTGGGAGATAAATATAGGTTATTTCGTTATCAAAATAACATAGAGGTATATTTTAGATAATTTTATTATTGTATGATAATATTTAAATAATATATTAATGCAGTTAAAGATGAAATAAAATAAAAACGCTCAATAAAAAATGGGACTTCTTCTCTAGAAAACATCCTTATGTACAGACCAAAATTATTCTTAGAAGTGTTTCATAAAAAAAATAATTAATATAATTTTTTTATGAAATTAATTAGGTAATTTCTATAAGTCTGTGATAAACCCAAATCTATTAATGAAAAAAAATGATTGGAGAGGCGTCATACTTTTATATGTTGAGGATGGGATATACATTGAATATTTGGAAATAAAAAATTTGGATAGAACATTAAACATTTAAAAAGGATCGAAAAATGATCATTCATTAATTTTATATGTGATGGGTTTTAAATGTTTATAAAAATAATAAATTCAAAAGTTTTTATATCATCTAAGACATTATATTTTTTGTGTATCTGCCGATAAAGGAATTTTAACCATTACAGTAAAATATTTTTTACTATATTTACAATTCCTTATAATAAACAATTAAGTTGAAAATGTTATATAAAATAAATTTTTATTTTTAAAAATTTTTAATAAATTTTAAAAAATTCAATTCAAAAGGTGGTATGATTGAATTTAATATTAAACTTTCAAGTATGATGAAATATCAGTTTTTGAAATATATTTTTTTCATAAGTTTAAAAAGATTCAATATCAGAATTAAATATAAAATTTATAATAGTTACAAAACTTTGATTAATTATAACATAAATGATTTATTTCAAAATTTATACATTTTAAAAAATGATATAACATTTTATATTATTTAAATGTGAAAGAAGTTTTCATGAAATCTATTATTTTTCCCAATTTGTAAATCTTGTCAGAAAAAAAAATCATCTATATATACATATTGGTTCCAAATAATAAGTTCATTTTATAAAACAATTTTTTTAAAATGATTCAAAAATCAGTTTTAATATTTGATCACAAAAAGTAATAAAAATAATTTTCTTGAATGAAATTTATTTTTCAAGCATATAATTACTAAACCAAATAAAATAAATATTTATCAATATATTTTATTTATATGAAACTTTTATACATAATTATAAAAAAAAATTAGTATCATTCATATCCCAATGTTCAATGTTGTAATCACTACAACCATAGTAGCCTAGAGTCAGTGGTTAATTTATTATAGTTGCATATGTTACAAGGAATCATATATCGAAGCACCAAATAGTTTAGTTGTTTTTTGTGATCAAGATAAATACATAAATCTCATAATAAATTGGAGAAAAATAAATTTTAAGATGGTATTTTACTAGAGTATACCATTATTTTCATTTGTATATACCTATATATTTGTTATAAAATACATCCTGACATCCAGGGTAAATTAAACATAATTAATTTGTTTGATCTAGGGCTTATTACTTGTATGTATAAAATAGAAGCTATCATGTTTAAAGAATGGAAAAAAAATTTTAAAGTTAAATAACTGAATTTAGATCAATTTAATAAATATTATTAAAAATATGAAAAATTTATAATGAATTGATAATGTTTAAAAATTTCTATATACATAACCACATAACCTTGAAACACATCTAGGGATATTCTAACAAATTGAATAACCACATGGAAATAAATAAAACTTTCTATAATTATGGAATGAATAATGATGAAGTTATTAAAATATTATCAAGGAATTGTGACAATACATCTGAAATAATAATGAGGCCTTGTTCCATGACATCTATATAAATGGGTAACGCCTCAAAAAAAACATATTATAGTTTTCCCCATGAGACCTACCAGTAAATAGAGGGGATATAGTGAGCCCTTCCCAACACATACAATGTATAATTCATTCCTTATAATAGAGGGGATAAACATAATAAATGTAAACACTCATATTGAAAAACTAGCATATTAAATGTTAGTGCTTTCCGCAATAAATAAACATGGTAAAAATCCATACATAGTAATATAGATAATGGTATCAAAATAGAACATATCCATTAAAACCAACAATTAAATATGATTAGTAATAACAAGTCGGGCATCACTACAACATATTACTGGTAGAGAAAAAATTAAATGACATTTTATTATATTGGTGAATTAAAATTTTGTAAAAATACCATAACAATAGTGAGTAAAATATCTTTTTCATTTTGAAAATAATTTTTAAACACAAAAAATTTAGAAAAGAGTAGATAAAAAATATTATTTTAAAAAAAAAATTATAAACATTTAAATTATTCTTAAATTCAATGGGTGGTCATGAATCTAGAAAATCCATACACAATGTGTATGCTAAAAAATTGATTCTTTTTTAACTTAATTATTTTAAAATGTCATAAAGTACCTTGTATGAAAAAATGATAGGAAGATTCGGTTTATTTTTTTTAATTTCAATCATTGGTAAATTTTACTTTTTAAATAATATATATAATTTTTTTTAAAAATTTAAATTGTTTTTAGAGAAGAGATACATTGAAGATAAAATTATTTTCATCCCAAAATAGAAATAAAGATTCATTTTCAAAAAAAAATCCAAATAATATTAATTACCAAATAGAATAAAAATGGTAGTACTAATTTATAATTATATTAATAATCAGAGTAAATTAAAACTGATGAGTTTATTTTGTGATATGATATAATATTTCATCATCGTAAATATATTCATAAACTATCACCATAAAGGATTAGATTGTAAAATAAATAATAAACACTTATGTAATTTTGAAATCATTAGCCCCATAAAATAATTAACTTCAAATGAATCAATAAATACCACTAATAAATTTAATTTATGATATATTATATCATAACATACAGTATATAAACCACAAAAAATAACTATTTTTTAAATATGACATAGTTCTCATAGAATAAAAGTGAGATGAGAAACCCATAAATAAGTTTATTGTTCCTTTTTTGTGTCCTTATTTAATATATAATAAATTTTTATATTCATTTTCAAACAATTATATAACCATAATAAAATATTTAATATCATATATTGTTTACTTATAGTATTTTATATCTAGTTTTTAACAATTCTTTTTTAAAATCGTTGTTCTGAGTGAAAATTTCTTCAATTTTCATGGATGTTTTTTTTCGTTAATTTTTTACTATTACTTTTGTCATGGTTAAATGACTCCAATAATCTAAAACGTCATATAATTATTATATATATTAAATATATATTTATTTACAGTAATAGATAAAATTTGATTATAGAAAATGAATAACACTGACTGTACGTACAAATAAACGTTATTCTCATTTTCTAAAATAATGAAATTAAATGAAAATAAATATTAATTAACCATTATAGAATCATTATAATGTTATATATATAATTTATAGTAATAAATTCTATCCTTATTATTATCCATTTAAAAATAAAATCAAAATCATTTCTCAATGCTACGTGGTGGCAGTAGTCACCACAAATGAAAAGCCACATTATTATTTTCTAATAAATTAGTGTTAATATTTTATATGCCATATTATATTAAAAATAATAATTTTTTGGTAATTAAAATAACATTTATTTATTAAATATATCATTACTACCTTCTATGTGATGTGTAAGTGAAAAAAATGGGGTCGCTTCATGAAGTGGTACTTCACCGTATACATGACCGATGGTTTTGTTTTCCATTTGATTAATGCAGAGATTTATATTAGTTGTTATATTAAAATTATATGATATAAGTATATAATATATATATTTTTTATTATTTTATTATAATTTTATAATATTTTATTTGGTTGAATAATTAATAAAAATGAAATATATGATTTAGAGTATTACAAATTCTTTGAAGAGCCTATTTATTTTTATAACTAAATGCATCTTAGGAGGATTTCATGATCAAACTAAAACCACTAGAATATGAGGAGATATTTAGGTAATATAATTTTATATTTATTGGCTAATATAATGTCCTTTGTATGTGTGAACAGGAAAGTATAGTTGGATGCCTTTTATAACTATGGGAGTGGAGAAACCTGGAATATTTGAATAGAAAAAGTGATACCATCATTTTTATGATGAAAAAATAATAAAATGGTTAATTATCTAAACATAGGTTTGATAAGGAATATATATGACCATAAAATAATAATCATACAAGATTTGTGTTATTTTATCCCATATATTATATGTTTAACCCATATTAATTTTTTCCCTTGATCGCAATATTTATTTTTTATTATTTTTACTATTCATTATAGGCAAATATTGATTTGACATTTTTTTATATAAATTATTATTATTCCAAAAATGGGGTCCATTTTTAAAAATGTCATTCCAAAATGTATCATAATTTACATTAAAAATAAATCAACAAGAGTACCGAGAAATTTATTTTTCTGAAGAAAAACATTAAAAAGTTCAAAAAGATTTTATATCATAAGTCTATAAGAAAATTAATAAAATGAAGTAAATTAGATAAAATTAAATATAATTTAAGTATTTTTAGATTAAATTTAATTTAAAATACAATTTAACATAGTATATATTTTTTTATAAAAATAAAGTTTTAATAAAAATAATTCTTTTACTCCATTTATAAAAAAAATATTAGTTTCAATTAAAAATAAAAAATTATTCAAAATATAATTTTTACATGTATATTTCAAAAATAATTTCTATTTTTTCAAATAAAAAATTTAATATAGTAAAAAATTTATTTTATATTATGTGCAGAAGGTGTGACTAATCCACCTTTAAGAAAATTCCATTTTTTAGAAAACATGTAACTTTTTTCCAAATTGTAATTATTTTATTTCTATCCTATATATAAACATTGAATTTGTTTTTTACATTTTTAAAGCCTTTAATTTTCATAATCTGGTTAGTTTTTTTCAAACCCACAACCATAATAGTAAGGTTATAATGTTAATGTTCAAATAATAATATTTTAATACATTTTCATGTTTTTTTAACCATAAGTTGTATGCATCCCAGTTTATCTGGGTGATTTAATTTATTTTAAAATAAATATATCATAATGGTTTGAGGTGTTACATTTTCATTTAATCATTATGTTTCATCAGATATATTCTCTCAAAAATAATGTTATTCTATTAAAATCTCATGGTGTTACATTCTTCCCATTTATTAAATTATGTGCTCATAATTCTATTTTGGTCATCATTGGTTTAACTATTTAAGGAATCATAGGTCATTAAATGGGTTAATAAAAATTCAACTTGATAATATTAAAATGACTGTACGAAATTCTTCTAGAATAAATTATTAAAATGTTTCCATGTTGTATAACATTGTTGGGAATTAATGATTTGAACTTATAATAAAAGATTAAATAACTATGGAGAGTTATATAGATCCTAGATCAAAAGAAAGTGAATGATGTTGAACATTTAGCAGCAAAAAATGCATAAATTATCAATGAATAAAAACACTATTTTAATATCATAAATAAAGGTAATATGATAATTTTTTTAAATAACATTTTCCTAATGTTAAGTAACTTTTATACAATTTAGATCGAGCAAATATGAAAATATAATTACTTGATATCATCATATTTCATCTACTCAATTTCATCATTTTTTACACTATGATAAATTCCCACTTCTTTTTTTAATCTATGAAATGAATATCCAAATGAATTTTTATTCACAACTCACAAAAATTATCCTTTAACGGATCATAAATAAAATTAAAATACATTCCACAAATATTTAGAAATCATTAGAACCAAAATTATTAGGAAGTGTAATATAATAGTACATTAATTTTTAAAACCTCAATAATAAACCCAATGTAAAACATAATATATTTCATAAATAATTGAACTTAAGGCTTATATGAAATATGTTTAGCCAAAATAAATGTCTATAAATTATAATTGATGGTCACTAATGTTCCAAAACCATCGTTATAATAGATTCCTCCAAAAAATGAGCTCTTAATGTCACATTCCAAATATGAGGATACCATTATAAATATAAAAATTAATTAAAAAATGCAAGATTATAAAATAAAATATAAAGTTATCAAATATATTCCATAAGTCCAATAATTTAATAAAATCCATCAATTATATCATAAATAATCCAATAATTGACCAATTTCTATGGCACCGATACTATCCTATTAAATATACATTTCATTGTTTTCTCCACATTGGTGATATATTAATTTTTTTCTCTCCTTACTCATGTTTTTTCATAAAACATCATATTTCTATTAAATAACTTTTCATGGACATCGGTAACATTAAATATATACATTGAAATCCCTATTTTAAACTACTAAAGTAAAATTATTATACATTGCATGATTTATTTAATGATAATTTCATTTATATAATAATTCTACAACAAATATATTGAATCCAAATACAAAATCTATTTAATCACTACAGATCAGGTGTATTGAAATCATAGGATTGACCTTGACACTTAGCATATTATGAAGAGTATTCCCTTAATGAACGTGGAATTCATTTATATAGTTTCCTAAAAAATTTTTGGCTAACCTTTAAACATTATTGGATACTTTCAAACCATTGTAATCAGAAAAAATATGGAACATTTATCCACAGTTTATGTATATTCCTTTTTTCCTTTTAAGAATTATCCCTGATTTCTTCTTCCAACATTTATCATGTGTTGTAAAATCTTACTTTCCCTTCATCACTTTATCTGTTTTTTATTCTATTATTATCTTATTTTAATTCTTCCATTAAAATACATAAGGCTTGGATAATTATTTTTATATCTAGATAGAAAATGATACAATATCCTTATATGATTATAAATATTTATAGACTAGTGAACTTTTAATTTCAAGATTAATTCCATCAAATAAACAACCAATGTTTCTCTTTAGATTACACAAATTTCATATAGCATGCCATGCTAACCATTTAATGTTATATTCATAATATGAAAAATTTTAACATATATTTTGTATTAAATATATGAATTTTATCCCCATATTTGATATTTTCTTTTGAGGAATATTATTTTCCAAGAAAATTATATTAAAATTCTCCCATTCCATATTTTCTATTTCATCTCCATCCTTAGTGATTGAAATCAATGAACACCATTTATCAACTTCTAATGAGAGTTGAAAAACATCCATTACAACTTTATATATTTCTTTTCAACCAATAGTGAGGAATATCTTATTTAAGGAACATATCCACTTCTCATCTACAAATGGATTTGTAGTATAATTAAATTGTTGAAGTTTATGATTCACAAAAAGGAGAAAATATATACAAGTTACATTCCTTTTATTATGTCCCATTTATAAATAATGTAATTCACTTGATTGAATCCCAATATTATGAAACATAATTTATAACCTTGAAGGAAGTGAAACACTTAAATTAAATTGAGAATATTTTTCCTGGATACTCTCATAGTCCTATAAATGGTTTATTCAAGAAATCATTCAAAACAATAGAATATTTTCAAATCCTTCATTATTTTTTAATGAAAATGTAAATTAACACTAGAATATCCCTTAGGACAGTCAAAACAAGGTGCATATTAAGGCCTATTTTCGTGTACCCTGAAATTATCAATGGATTCGTGACCAGTCTTTTTGATAGTTTTACCCCTGCGAATATCTTATCCAAAACAATAACCACCTATTTCAAACAGATACAGATGTATTAATAGTAAAACTTCATAATAACTAACTTACCAAAAAATTAGTATATTGTCTTATATAAAGAATTATACATAAATTAATGAATAAGGTTATATTGTTTAATATATGTTTTCCTAAACGTAGTTCATAATTTTTTACAAAACAAAAACTAATACCAAATATAAAGACAACTACCCTAGTATCTTAAATTGTTAGTTATATTATTACATTGGAAGAAAATAAAAATATAACATCTAAAAAGATATAATAATTGAGAATTCTTGGTAAACTAGGTACATAATTTTATATCATATTACATCTAAAAAAACATAATATTTTCTTCGATTACAATATTATTCAATTTTTATATCCCTGTATATCAATCATAAAACACATCCTAATATCATATGGAAATGAAACATAAGAAAGGGGTGAGCTCAAATTCTTATTAAGGGAATACATATAATAGAATCTATCTTAAATAAATAATAAATAATCAATTGGTCAAGGTAAATAACTAAAAGACAAGAATTAATTAAATTACATGAACATAAATAATTATATGGCAGGATTATTTAGTTATCTAATAATTCCATATACATTCTCATTGGAGCTGGAAAAAAATCCCATGGACATTATAAATAATAAAATCATCACATGTATATAAATAACTGATTTAAAAATAATGGAATGAAAATGATGGACATCTGAAATATACTATTGATGTCTTATTTGAATACATATAAAATACTATCTAATCTATGTGAAAAGACATCTATATTCACGTGAATTGAAAAAAACTAAATATTTTTTTATCCATAGGAGACATATAGATTCATCGAGGGGCGATATTGAGCTACACACATAACTTACTACGTATAATTAATTTATCACATGAAAAAAGTGAAAAATTTACATAAACAATCATATTGAAAAAAATCATACCAAAAGTTAATACATTCTCTGATCAATAAAAATAATGATAAACTATCAATAATAGAATTTTGGATGTCATCCAAATAGAATATACCATGTAAAAACAATCATAAACCATCAAAACAAAAATTATCATTAAAACATATTTCCAAGGAATCATAAATAAAATTATGGTTGTTTTAATTGATCAATTGAAATACCCTAAAAACACTATTAAATTCCTTATTGATGAAAAATATAATTTTCCATTTATAAAATAAATTTTATAGGGAAAAAATTTATAGTATATAACGAAACAGATATTTGAAAAAAAAAGAATTTTTAAATATGTAAGATAATTTCTATGAAATGAGAGTTCATGATTTTGTGGAATACATACATGTTGAGTATGTTAAAAAATTATTCCTTTCACATTTTTAATGAAAAGATAAAAAACATCTTCTTTAAAAAATGTAATTTATATCCATTAAAAACATTTTGTAAAAATCCAATCAAGGGTAAAATGTCTTTAATAAATCATCTAGAGTATTTTTCTGAATCATTTCTGAATTTTTTTTAGAAAACATAAACAGAGAAGGGAAATAATTTTTTCGTTATAAGAGAAATAGGGTTATATTTTCTTAAAACAATTTTATCAATCATTATAATTAATAAAGATACAGAAATGGTACTATTACATTAAAATTTAAATAATAACCAGATTAAAAATTATGAATTTCATAAGTGATCAACTATAGTATTTCTTTATCTTAAATATAATAATTAAAAACACAATAATTTAAGAAATTATAAAATAAATCATTACAACTTTTGAAATTTATGAATCATAAGAACCATGAAATAAATAAAATAAATTTAAAATTTAAGTACCTAGAATATAATGGAATTAGTAATATAAAATATCAAATCAGTTATTATATAAACCACACATAAGAACTATGTTCTTAATCTAGAACAAATCACAAAAAATTAAAAGTGAGATGAGAAGCTATTACCTATGGATTGATTTCATTCATATGTGTTTGTTAGTCACGTATAATAAATATATCATTAAAATAAATCTATTAGTTATCCATAATAATATGTTTAAAAGTATATGTGATTTTTATTATCATTATTTATTACCTATTTTAAACAATTATTTTTACCGTATTTATTTCATGTGATAATTGATTTATTTTTTAAGTATGTTTATGTTTGATAATTTCAATCCTTTTAACTAGATTATAGGTGTATAATATAAATATGGTAAATAATGTTATAAATATCATATATATTCATTATATATGAATTTATTGTAATATATATATGTTTATGATTGATCAATAATTACACTGTTTATGGCGATGGTAAGTCTTACATATGTAAGCAGACTTCTTCAATTTTTATCATGGGAGGAAAAACGAAAAATAAATAAATTTTAACCATTCCAGAATAATTATAATTATATATATATATAATTTATACTAATTAAATCAATTTTTATTACCATACATGAAAAAAATGGATATCATTTCCCACCAATATGTGGGGCCAGTAGAGTACATGTACAATTGAGCGTCATTATTTTTCTCCAAATGATTATACGGTAATAATAATGATGATACATTCTATTTATATATGTAGATATATTTCATAAATTTCATATATATTCATTAAATTTATCCTCAATACATCTATGTAAAGAATATCTGAAAAATTAATCACATTGTTTTCCAATGCAGTAGTCTATCATACATATGAGCGATGTTATCGTATCCCACTATAGAATGTAGTGTAGGATGGTATATGTTATTTCATAATTCCAAATTCTTTATAATTTTCTAAATATAATATAAATATTTTCAATGAATCATTATAAAATTCTTTTAAATGTAATGACAGAAAACTAATTACATTTGGTACCTAGGAGGTATCCCACCACAAGCATGATATACAGTTTCATTTTCCATTTCGTGGAAGTTGGTGTAAATATACGTTATTATGTAAACATAACAAAATATAGGTATTTAGGATATTCAGGTGTTATTATTTTAGCATATTTTTATATGATTCGAACAAGGTGGAGTAATAAATAAATCAAAAATTCATGTTTAATAATTTATTATAAATTATGTGTGCAATGAATAATGAAATGACTTTTTGGAAGATATAATTTTTCATAATTTTTTATTTTTCTATCAAATAGTTCTTATTTTATGTCTATTAAATATATAACCACTAATTGTCCTTCTAAATTTTTAGACCATAAAATTTTCATAATCTGCCTAGTCATATTCATACCTACCAAAAGAAAAACTAGCTTATATTGATCATGGTTAAATAATAACGTTTTAAAATATTATAGTGTTTCATTTAAACATGATATTTTGTGCATTTAATTATATCCAATTGATTGAATTTATTTAAAAATTAATATAGTAAAAATTCTCATGTAGTTACATTATCATCTGTGCTTGGTTTTGTGTTTCATTTACTAAAGAGAATATAATGTTCTTCTTTTAAAATATAAGAGAATTAAAAATTTCCCTTAAATAAATTGCATACTCAAAATTATATTTTTGTCATCATAGGTATAAACATTATTGGGGCCCTGAATCATGAAAAGGATTAATAAAAAATCATCATGATAAGAGAGAAATGAAAATTTTAATTTCATCTAGAAAATCATATAACTAGCACACTAGCTTTATCCCGGTTGGTAAGGACTCCGTAAGTGCATCAGGGCGACCCAGGATCAAATCCAGGCGGTGTCATTATTTTTGGGTTATTGTAGCAGGTACTGAAGATGGAACTATAGCATGTACTGTTTGGAAATGTAGTAGCCAAGAATATACCCCTGATTGGGTCTTCAGGCCACCAATTTGGTCCCCAAGTCCATTAAGGACTTAGGGCCACATAGGACTTTGGGTTAGTAAGGCCTTCGGGAAACCTCAAGGCCTTCGGGCCACCAAATGTCTAGATGCAAACAAAACGACCTACGAGGAACATGCTCTACAAGGAGGATGAGGAAGGATCTTTCACCACAGACGAAGAAAATCAGATTGCAAGAATGAAAGGGTATGGAACCTTCAATTAGGACAAGCTTGTACATGCTCAGGAATGCCTAGTCGAACATCCATGCGAATGTGGAGAGCTGC
The DNA here is from genome assembly GCA_963277665.1 of Viscum album. Lineage (NCBI taxonomy): Eukaryota > Viridiplantae > Streptophyta > Magnoliopsida > Santalales > Viscaceae > Viscum > Viscum album. The sequence continues at coordinate 1,855,440,229 of OY728157.1, forward strand.
TTTCATGATGAAGATGTTGGGGATAGTAGTTCCATATAGTTAGTCTGGGTTGTATGTAATGTTTGAAGCCTATGGGAAAATGAATTCCTCTAAGGCCTACGATCCATGTAATACCTATGCCTATGGGATTTTTAAGGGTTCCACCTCACCCCATGAAAGGTGGATTATCAATATCAATAAAAAATAAAGGCCTACTGGCCATTGGATGAATGAATATCACATAACTAGGGTTCCAATATAATTTTTTTTAATGTGAAGATATATACATAGACTAAAAAGACATATAAATATAGAGAGTGGAAATGTTTATTGATAAAATGAATATTTATGATCTAGGATATTTAATGAACACCAAAAACCATAAATTTACAATTAATTAAATGACCATTTGATTAATTTTAAATGAAGGAACTAGGATAAACTTTTCCTTCATTTATTCATTTCTTATGGTTGAGGAATTCCATTAACATATATATTGGGGAAAAGGGAAAATATATTTACTTGATATATTTCAGTTTATTATGAAACATTTTATCCCTTATTTGTACTTTGATCAATTCCTACATCATTTCTTAATCTATTAAGGGAATATCCAAAAAAAATTTATATTCCTGAATAACAAAAATTAACTATCAATGGATGTTAAAAAAAATGACTTCTAATTCCTTGTGTCTTGATATATCTACCATAAAAAATGGTACTCATAGTTTTTCAAATAACATATTAATTTCTAAGGCCCCAGCAGTAACCCAAAATTTCAACATAACCAGTTTTATAAATAATTAACATTAAGACTCATCTAAAATATTTATCTCAAAATTCAAAGTCCAAAAATATATAAGGATGGTCCCTAAATTTACAAAATCAACTTCATAATTGTTTCCCTTTAAAATTTAGATGTTAATAAAACATACTAAATATATGGAAAACTTTATTATTGTAACGTATTAATGAAAACATACATGATTCCAAAAAAACAACAGGTTGTAAAATATATTACATAAGTCCCAAAATTCATGAAACACCAAAAAAGATATCCTAAAAATAAAATAACTTAACAATTAATGGGTCTCAAATACAATACCCAAAAAATATCAATATCATTATTTTATAAATATTTTGACAATATTATGGGGTTCCTTCCCTCAATAATGTGTTTTCCAAAAATGTCAACTTTGCAGTAAATTACTTTTATTAAAAATTTGTTCCATTCAACATATAATTTCTAATAATTAATAAAAAACTACTCCATTATAATCATTATACATTTTATGATTCATATTACAAGAACATCACAAATAATATAATTTTACAACATATCTCTTTAATAAAAATCAAAAAGAATAGTAATCATTAAATATATTCTATATTAATAACAAAATCATGAAATTGATCCCTTAGCATATTATGAGGAATATACCCTTGATTCTTGGAGAACTATTTGGTGTAGTTACCTATATCATTAGAGTGGAATCACTTAACATTGGTGGTTTCTTTCTACATTTTCAATCAAAAATGTGATGGCCTTTTTCTCCACACATTATGAAAAATAATTTTTATTTTAAGCAAATACCATCATTTTTTCTCCTAAAGTATCACATTTTTGAAAATTCATAATTCCCTTTTTCCGCTAATATGTTTTTTGTTCCATATTCATCTTCTTATCATGCTTCCATTAACATATTTTAAAATAATATATTTTTTTATCTTGACAAAACATGACACAACATCCTCATATGACGGTAAATATTGGGATATTAGTTCACTTCGAAGGATTGGCTGAAGGCCATAAAAAATGGAAAATATTTGTCTTTAGATTATTTATATAGTATGTACCATGACTTGATAATATTGAAAATATGGATACATAATTAGCAACAACTTCACCATCATTTAGTCATATACTGAGGAATCATATCTCCCTAACAACTCTTTGACCATGAGAAAAATACTATTCTAGGAAGCAAAATTTAAAATCCTTCAATTCCAAGGATGATATTTCCTCTTCATCCTCAGTCATGTTAATCAACGAAATCTATTGATCTACATCTCCTAAGAGATGATAAACTGCAATAAAAACATTCTCCATTTATTTCTTTCCAAATAAGAAAACTATATTCTCTAGGTAACATAACCATAGATCACAAAAATGGATTTTTAGTACTAGTAAATGATAGAGTTCAATGACCCTTAAATGAGTGTATCATTATTACATTGTTTTGTGGATCAGTATGATACTCTGTACATGCAGAGTTATTTCTCTTAACATGTGTTAGCTGCACCAATATGGTTATAATTAGACAAGTTATAATAGTAGTTTTATATATAGCTTCGTTATCATTCACATGAGGGGAATACCTAAATGAGTTTTGTGAATTTATAAGGTTTTTATTACTTTCTATAAGATCGATTTATAACAAAATTATATACGAGATTAGATCACTTAATTATGAAACATAATCTAAAATTCTGAAACATGTGAAAACATAAAATTAATTTAAAACATTATGAATTTCTAATCACATATCCATAATCATGGTTTCATTATAAAAATTTTCAAATCCTGAAAATATTATCAAATAATTCATCTAGGATTTCAAATAAAATGTGAATTAACCCACATATATCCCCCATGACTGTCAAACTAGATGCATAGTAAATACAACCATCATATACTACGTAACAGTCTTGTGAATAGCAACACAACATTTTTTAAATTATTACAATTAGGTTCATATATTCATGAACAATGTATGATTTTATTATCTTGGTAGAGATGTATTTCTATGAAAATCACATAATTTCTAAATTACCAAAACATTTGGATATTATCCTATACTTATAATTGTAATTAAACTAAGTCATAAGGTCCAATATATATGTTTTTATTGATCTAGTTAACAATATTTATAATAAAATTCTTCTAATAGTCAATATAAATACCTTGAAACCAGTATCCCAAAGTCAGTGTTCACACTTTTACATTTGCATTATATAAAAATAATCCCACCTCTAAGGACTATATTATTTAGTATTATCAGTAAACTAGATATATACTTGATTGTTGTATTACATTTGAAAATATAATTTTAAATACAATATTTTCTTTGAGTACACTATTATTAACTTTTTCTAATCACTATAAATAATTTATAAAACTATTCTTTACATCCTAGGGTATGAAACATAAGAAACGGGTGAGCACTGATGCTCATTAAGGGTATGCGCACAACATAAGATATCATTAATTAAAAACTAATAATAAATATGGAAAGGTAAATAACTGAAACACATTTCCTTTAATCAATAAGTGTAACATGTAGAATAAAATTGAATTAATAAATAATGATAAAATAATTTAAAATACATAATAATTTGATCTCAAAACATTTCCATGGATATTGTAACTAATTGAATAATCACATGAAAATAAATAAGTGATTTTATAAATATTGAATTCATAATAGAAAAAATATAAAACATACTATGGAGGAATAATACCAATAAATCAAATATATCATTGAGGCCTTCATCCTTGTCATTTCTATTCATGGATAATGATTTAACTGAAACACACTCTTGTTTGTCTAATGACACCAACATATACATCAAGGGGCCCTAGAGGTCCTCAAAAATCACTTATTAAGTCCAATGTATTACTCACATAAAAGGGGTGATAAATAATAAAAATAAACATTTTTATTGAAAAACTATAATGTTAAATGTAAAAATATTCCCAATCAATAAACAGGACAACTAAACACCGAGAGTAATAAGAATAATTTTATAAAAACTGAATATACCTTGTCATTCTAATCATAATCCATTCAGAATAATAATAATTAATATATCATGTCAACATATTCCCAATTAAAAGAAATTAAAATATGGGTTTTTCTCATTAATTAATTGAAATAAAGTAAAAATACCATTAAAAACAATGATTAAGAACATATCATTTTCATTTTTTAAATCAACATTAAAAATTAAAAAATTATATTATATTAATTTTTTTTTTGAAATAATGTTGTAAAAAATTCAAATATTTTTTAATTAAATGGTTGGTCATGATAGTGAGAAATACATAAATGTTGGTAATGTGAAAAAATGAATCCTTCAGTGTATTTTGAAAAAATTAATAATGTACCATGTTTGAAAAAATAAAAGAAATATTTATTTAATTTTTATTTGTCAAAAACCATTCATTTAAAGAATTGCAATAATAAATCATGTTCGGAATTATATTGGCATGATTTTTCAAATAATTTTTATAAATCATAGAATCATAAGATAAAAGGATTTGTATCCAATAAGATAAATAATGTAAGATTTTATTAAACCCAATTTTTAAATGATTTCACAGAACAAACAGATGAAATGATAATATTACATTAAAAGTTAATGAAAAGATATGTTAAAATAAAAATAATGATTTAATTATGTGACAGATCATAATATTACATCATAATAAATGTAATCATTAACAGTCTCTATAAACAATGATATTTTAAAATAAATCTTTACTAATTTAATAAATTATGAATCCTAATCCCCATAAAAGAAATAAATTCAAATAAAAATATTAATACAATAAATATAATAGAGTTAATGAAGAAATATATTAAAATTGGTAATATATACACAACAAAAATGAACTATATGAGGAATATGAAATATGTCTCATAGAAGTGAAAGTTAGATGATAAAACCTCACCTCACGAACGATTTCCTCATACATTTTTATACCTTATATATAATAAATAAATATTTATTTTAAACAATACATGGGAAAAGTTTAAATATGAATACCATATACGATTTACTTATAGTCTTTTATGGCATACCTTTTACTATTTTTGGGTAAAATCAATATTTCAGGTGCCAATGTTTTCATTTGTCATGTATGTTTTGGTTCAGTAATTTTGGAAGTTTTACACTAATCAATGTATAATAATATTCAAATTTTAAAAAATGACATAAATATCTTATATATTTATTATATATGTATATATATTAATCCATAAACTATTAAGACAACAAATTCATTACATTATTCAGGGAGATGGTAGGCCATACATATACATGACCAGTTTTTTAATTTTTTGGAAAGTTGGAATGAAACCAAAATAAAAATACACTAAAAATAGTAAAATAATTATTATGATATATATAATTTATGTTAATAAAATACATCCTTATTTCCATCAATTTAAAAAAATGATAAACATTTCATATAACTACAAGAAGGTAGTGGTCTACAGGTATACACTATCAACGTTAGTTTCTTCCATCATATTAAAAGGTAATATGATAAATGTGAAATTATATTTCAAATATTATTCTTTGGTCATAATTATGACAAATATTAATTAACATTATCCTTAATAGATTCCATGTAAAGAGTAAGATAAAAATGTATCTCATCGGTCCACAAGGCTTTTGGCTGTCATACACACAAGAAATGTTATCATATCTGACCATAGAATTAATAGTTATAAGATATATTTGATATCATAATTGAGTACGTATAATAATTTCATAATTTTCATATAAAAAATTTAGATAATTAATTATATCTATCTTTAATGGGATATCATGGAAAAGAAATTAAATCCATTCGTGAGGTGGTTCTCCACCGTACATAAGATCGACTATTTTTTCCATTTCATGGAAGTGGAGATTCATATAGGTTATTAAATTAACATAATAACAACTCATTATTTATTATTTTTTTATTTTTATTGTTTATTCCTAGTTTTAGTTGATTTTATTGAGGCAGATGAATAAATAAAACAATTTTTTTTAATAATTTTACATCTTCTTTAGAGGGAATCATTAGGTTTATCCTTAAATCCTTATTGGGAGGGTTTAAAAAACAAAATGAGGTATCTATAATTTTGGGAGGGATTTATGTAACATATTGAAAACTTATTTTCTATCCCAATTTTTTTTACATGCGTGTAGAGGGGGGAATATTGGGTGGTAATTTAAAAGTGGTGGAGAGGATACACTTAGAAATTTTTGAAGGATAAAGTGTTACCCACAATTTATTCGTGTAAAATGTCTTTGGAATGTGTATTTATATAAAATTATTTGTTTACTAATATTAATATGACTATAAAAATGTAATTATACCATATTTGGGTCAATTTAAATATTTATGATCTTAGTTTAACACCCGAAAGAACCCATTATTACCAGAACCACGATATTTAACTTTGAATCTTTTTTTTCATAATAACCCAAAATTAAATTTAAATTATTATATAAAATATTTATTTCATATTATAATAATATGTTGTTTTCAAATTTAATTGACATTAGTTTCAAATTTATATTTTGAATCTAACCCATAGATATGTTGAAAAATAGTATATGCAATGAAAACTTTCAAATATTTTAAAAAAATTATATTTTAATTCTAAAATAAATCCAAAAAATGTAATAAATTAGTTAAATAGTAATATAGTAGAATTAATTTTACATTAAGACTAATTTAAAATATAATTTCCCTTTTCACGTTATATCAACAAAAATAATGTTTTCATTAAAAATCATTATTTTTCTCTATTCTTGAAAAATACAAATATTTTCCCATATTTCCAAAAAAACATCAACCCAAATATAATTTTTAAATATATATTTTGAAAATTAATTTTATTTTTTAAAATTAAATTTATTATAGAGCTAGAATGAAATTTTAAATTAAGTGCGTTTAGTGTGGCTAAACCACCTTTAAATAAAGTATTATTTTTTGAGAAAATATTTTTTTCAAATGATTTCTATTTTATTTTTAATAAATATATGGAAATTTAATTAATTTTAAACATTTTAATCTGTATTATTTTCATAATATAGTTTTTCATATTCAAACAATCCATCTTAATGGCTAGGTTACAATGGCCATGTTTAAATAAAAATATTTTAAGAGAGTGTTGTGTTTCATTTAAATGTAGTGTTGCTCAAATAACATTATATTAATGTTCTTGAATTTATTTAAAATGAATTATATCATAAATTATTTGGGAATTTAATTTTCATCGAATTCTTATTTTTCCTATCATATACTTTATCAAACATTACGTTCTTCTTTTAAAATCATAATATATTACATTCTAGCCCTGTTAAATATATTATATCCTTACAATTACATTTTGGCCATCATAGGTATAACCTTTGTTGAAACCCCACCAAATAAAAGGGGTTAATAAAACATTATAATTATAATATATAAATGATTGCATTAATTTCATATAGAATAACAAAAAACTACATTTGTAATTAGGAAAACACTATCGGGAAGAGGAGATAATGACAAGGAGGAAAATAGAAAATAATGTTTCAAATTGATGGTGAACATTGATCAAAATTAAGTGAATGGTTTGGAAATTTTAATGAACAAAAATCCATTATTTTTAAATAAAATAAAAAACAATTTAATTTGTAAAAAATGAATTTACGTGGAAAACATTTTTTTGAAGAATCTTTCCTAGTGATGAGGAATTCTTTTACCACCTGGACCGAGGATATAAAAAAATTTACTTACGTGATATATTTTACTTAATAGGAATAATTTCAGACTTTAGTTGTTATTTTATGAATTCCAACTTCATTTATAATTTAATTAAATAAATCTAAAAGGTTAAAATTTGTCATTTAAGAACTAAAATTAATCCATAATGGATCTTAAAATAAATGTCAAGTCATTCCTCCTTTAACATGATATATTCCATGAAAAATATTATTAAAAAAAGTAATCTAATAATACATTAACATTGAAAACCTAAAAATAACCCCATGATTAAAGTTACTCAATTTCATAAATAGTTAACATTCATAATCATCCCAAATATTTCCATCTAAATTAATAGTATAGATGTTTAGAAATAAGGTCAATATTTTTCCTAAATATACATAATATTATATTCCCAATGAAAATTTTATCTTAATGTCATATAATAAATATTTTAATACCTTGATCACCATAAAAAACAAATGAAGACAAACAAGATTGAAAATTAAAATCTCATGTTATTGTAGATATTCCATATGTTCAAAAATGTAGAAAAATCAGGAAAATATATCTTAATTTATCAAATAGCTAACAAATTTTTAGTTCACTAATATGATCCCATAAAAATAAAATTATTTATATTATATAAGAATTGGTTACAAATTTAGGGTTTTCTCCCCTCAATCATTTTTCCCAAAACAGATCATCTTTCTACTAAATCAATTTTTGTAGCCCTCAGTAAAATTCAACATATGATTTCAAATCCTTTAATGATAACTATTTTAGTATTATCATTATATGTTTCATAATTTATATAATGATATTATCAATGATAAAATACTTATATAATAGAACTGTTGATTCTAAATCCAAAATAACAGTTATCAGTTCACATTAGATATACTAATATCATAATCATTGAATTTATCCCTTATCTTATTCTGATGAATATTCCATAGACACTCAGGTCCTTAATTTTCAAAGTTCACTACCTCAATATTGTTTAATCACTAAAAATTAGTGGGTTATTATTACCCTTGTAATCATGAGAATTATGATCTTATTCTCCACACCTCTAGTAGACTCATTTTTATTTTAAACATGTACCAATATGATTCATCCCATAAGTATCACATATTTTAAAAATAATTTTTCCCTTCTCCCCCCTATTCATTTTTTCTTCCATCCTGTTGTTCTCCTGGGTCCCTTTAGATCCACAAGACTTGGAGTATTATTGTTTTATCTTCATAACTTTTGAAATTATTTCCTTTTATTATGAGACACATTAGAAGACTAGTTTCCTTTGAAGGATTAAATTAATCCCATCAAATAAATAGTAAATATTCTTATTCTTATTACATACATGGTCTATAACATTACTTTCTATCCTTTTAAACTTAGATTCCTACTTATTAACATTTTCATCTTCCTTTTGGTTTATAATCTGGAATTTTCTATCCATATCCAGTGATTTCAAATAAATAATAAATCATTTTTTGATAAATGTACGTTAAAACCCTTCAATTCAATGTTGTATATTTCTTCTTCATCCTTTGTGTTTTAAATAAATTTCCATTATTGATCTTATATATCTTAAGAAATGAAAAATTTAAATGAAAAATTTATCTTTTTCATTGCTTCTAAAAGAGAGAAATAACTTCTCCAATGAACTTTTCTATTTATCTTCTACAAATGGAGTTGTATTCCCATTAAATGATGGTGGTTTCTAATGCATAAATAAGTCTCGAACAATTACATAGTGTCTTGGATCAGTAGTTTTCACTATGAAGTCATGATTATTCCTCATAACATGAGATAATTCCCCTAATATGAATATAATTTGATCAAAAAAACTATTTTTCTAGGTCAATCATTATTAAAATTCATATGAGATATATCTATATATGGTTTGTGTAAATTTATTCAGTTTTCATCCCTTCTAATATGAGACAATTTTAAACAATGGAATACACAAGATTATATCATAACATTAGGAAACATAATGTAAAATCCCAAAATTGGGGAAAAAAGTAACATCAATTAAAAAATTTATGCCTGGATAATATCATAGTCATAAGCATGGTTTCTTTGGGAAAATTTTAAAATAAGAAAATATTTTCAAATACATCATAATAGATTGTAAAAAATGTGAATTAACCCTACCATGTCCTTTGTAGTGTCAAACCATGTGTATAATATAACCCATTATCTTTTACTAGGAAACACCCAGGTCAAGACCAATACAGCTCTTTCTACGTTATTACCCCTAGGTACATTTGTTCTAGAACCACAACCACTTGTAGTATCTACACATGGATTTATTTTTATAAAAAACACATATTCTCTGCCTTATCAAAATTTTACGATGTTATCATATAAATATACATAACCTTAAAAGAATTCATATGGTTATTTATTTTTATTTATGATTTCTTAAATCTATTTCCTTTGGTTTCTAAGAAATCATCCTCTTATACCAAAGGTAATTTCCACAACCTTAATAGCCCAAATCCCATGGTTACATTATTACATTATCATATGATACATGTAATCACATCCCAAAAGACTAAAATGTATTGTTTTCTTAGTTAACTAGAATCATAATAGAATCTAATATGAAAATTGAAAAACTAAAATACAAAATATTATTTTCTTCGAGTACACCATTATTCCCTTCGGTATATCGCAACATATCAATAATAAAATACTTCCTAGCATTCTTGGTAATTTAAAAATAAGAATGTGGTGAGCTCTAATAATCATTATGGGTTTTTTATAGCTGTATCTATACTCAATAAACAAGGAATAATCTATATGGAAAGGTAAATAACTGAGACACATTCCACTTAATAAATATCACGAACATAAAGAATAATATATAAATAATAAATAGAGATAAAAAAATTCCCTATAATTTTTTTGATAAAAATGAGAACATTGAATCTTATGTTATAAAAAAAGAATGTGAGAATAGTAGAAAATATTGTAAATTAAATTTATAAATCTGATGAATAAGAATTATCTCAAGAAGGATACTATTATATAAGATACAATCATCATCAAATAATCCTTTTTTTTCAAGGCTGCCATATGGACACAAATAAAATATTACATAATAATGGAATGTATAACTCCCAAAATCTAAAACAGACATTTTTTTAAAGGACATTTTAAATATCATAAAATAAATGGTCGAAGACATCTATGTAAACATTTAAGGAATCGTACAAAACAAAGTCTATTTTTTATCATTATATATACCATTTAATCTAGGGGTTATATTGGGCCCCAACCATCACTTGTTATGTCCAATTAATTCATCATATAAAAAGTTAATATCATAGTCAACATAAAAATCAATATTATAAAAATATCATACAAAATTTTAATGTTTCCCCAATCAATAAAAATAATCATAAAGCTTCTAGAGTTATATATTGAATGTACTCAAAAGAGAAAATCCCCAAAAAAACATATCCTAAACCATCCATAATAATAATAAGAATGGTATCATTATAAAATATTTCATACATTGAATACATAAAAGGACTTTATTTTTCATTGATGAATTTAAATACAATAAAAAATACTTTAAAAAAATCTTGATAAAAATACCGTTTTCGCAATTAAAATTACTTTAAATACAGAAAATATATAGAATATAAAGAAAAAATATCTTTGAAAATAACCTTATAAAATTTAAATGGATGCATCTATGAAATGCGGTTTCATGAAGGAGGAATATATTAACATTACATGTATCTTAAAACGAATATTCCTTTAACATTATTGGAAAATAAAAAAATGTAATATGTTTAAAAAATGACAGGAATATGGTTATAATTTTATTTTAAATCTAATCATTGGCTTAATTTCATTAATAAATCATGTGGAAAATATTTTTTTGTTGTTTTTGATTTTTTTTAAAAACATAGACATTGTTGAGAGAAATATTTTCATCTGAAAATGGATATAATATTTTCATTTATTAATATCATTTTCTCAATAATTTTAATAATCAAATAATGTAAAATTGTAATATTTCTTGAAAGTTTCATGAATAAAAATATGAAAATAAAATTAATTAGTTTCTTTAGTTATAAATAATAATATTTTTTCATTATAAATTTAATCATAAAATATCCTCATATAATATGATATTATAAAATAAATAAATTCAACTTTGGTAATTTTTGAATCATAAGCCCCATAAAAAAATAAATTCAAATGAATATTTAAATAAAATTAATATAATGTAACTAATGATATAAAATATCACAGTGTTCTGTGTATAAACCATATGAAATAAATAATTGGTGAATATTACATATGTCTCGTGAAAATAAAAGTGAGACAACAACCCATTTTCCCAAGTTTTATTTCGTTCATATGTGTCCTCACCTCCTGTATAATACCTTTAAATTTATTATAAATCTTTAAATTTCATAATAATATAATTCATACCATATATTATATAATTATATTCTTTTATCACAAGTTCATTACCAATATTTTGTTAGCACCTATATTTTCAGGGGTAATTGCTCCGTTTTCCATGTATGTTTTGGTTTGGAAATTCAGATGGTTTTTATTGAAATGGGGATAAATAATAAATAAAACATAATAAATGATATAAATTTCATATATATTCATAATATCATTATTTATATTAATCCGTAACAGTTAATGATAGAAAATTCATTACGTCGTTCATGGAGACGGTCGGCTGCCCTTACGAATGAATACGATATCCATTTTCTTGATGAATGGAATAAAATGAAAGTAACTATTATTTAAATTTTATGTATTAATTATAATGTTATATATTTCATTATTTTTATTTAAATCAATCCTAATTTCTACCCATATAAAAATAGAATAATTTTTTTTTCACATCGCTATGTGGAGGAGCTAATACACACGTACTCATATGTCACATAATTATTTTTTTCAATGGAATGAAATTTCCTAATATAGATGTTATTTTATATTTATAGAATTATTTTAAGTCATAATTATAACAACTATTCATTAACTTTATTTTTTTCACCTTCCAGGTAAAGCGCAATAAAAAAACAAATCACATTGCTTCAATAGTGTGTAGTCTGATGTATAGATGAGTGAAAATATTGTATCCCAAGAGAAATGGAATGTAAGAAGTTATATGTGAAAGAATAATTAAAAAATTACTATAATTTCTTAGATATATTTAAAATTTGTTAAATTTATCATTATATCAATATTTCAATGGTGGTAAAGAAAAATATCACACAAATTTGTGAGGCGGTAGTCTATTGTAAACACGATTTAGAGTTTTATTTTCCATTTTTATGGTAGTGAAGATGGTAATAGGTATGAAATTAATATAATAAAATATAATTATATATTTTGAACTATTGGAATTATTTTATAAAAATTTTAATATATTTTAAGGATGTGTAATATGAAATAAATCAAAAACATGTGTTTATGAATTTTACCTCATATTCGAATATTCTCTTTAGGTTTGTAACTATCAACTTCATAGTGTTGATGAAAATTCAAAATAAGTTCTCTTAGATATATATATATTAATTTATGTAATATATTTGGTTTGGTAATTTTTAAAAAATAGGTTTTTTATGTGTGAAGTGGGGATGAGAGTCGGAGGCCTTTTCTAAGTGACGGAGAGGACACACTCGAAAATTTATAAAAGAAAAAGTGATAAAAAAATTTGTATACCTATAAAAGCCTAAAATATCTATAATTATAATTAATTATTTGTTATAAGGTCTAAATATAACCATATAATACTAATTAAAATTTTTTTTGTCATTAATGACATTATTTTCATAGTTTAGCCCAGGATAACATGTTTTACGTTAAATATGGTAACTGATTTAAATATTTTTTATTCATAGTGAAAAAATAATGTTGAACATATTTCATAATATAAATTATTATAATTATAAATATATTATTAATTTTTCCAATTAAAATTTATATAATTAGTAGAATTCAATTCAAAATTATACTTGTAAACGAGTAGAAAAAACCTGTTTTCTAAAGAAAGTGTAATAAATTTTGTAATAGTTTGTATTTTAGAATTAAATTTAATATTGACTAAACTAAAATAAATTTGGTAAATTTTAATATAATTGTAATACTTTTATCTTAAAACTTATTTATAATATAATTTTCCTTTTTAAATAATTTAAACAAAAAAGATACTTTTTAATAGAATTAGTATTTTTCACTAATCAATGAAAATTAATATTTTTTTAAAAATTCCCAATCATTATCCCAAAAGTAATTTTGAAATTTATATTTCAAAAATCATTTTCATTTTAGAAAATAAATTTTCTAATTTTTATAAAAAAAATTATTTCTTTTTTGTGGAAAACGTAGGACTACACTATATTTTTGAAAATAATGTCATTTAGAGAACATTAATTTTTCTTTCAAATGGTTGTTATATCTTTTCTAATAAATAGATTAAATTGTACACATATAAAAAATATAACATTAATATTATATTTCTTTCTACTCATACTCACACATGTAATAACTACGTTATAATAGTCATGTTTAAAAATTAATATTTTAATATAGTATATTTTTTTGATTAAACTAGGCGTTTCATGATTCAAAATATAGAGTTGTGATTGAATTTATTTAAAATAAAATATATTATAATGCTTCAAAAAGTTATATTCTCATCTAAGCTCGGTGTTTTGTGTCATATACTCTGTCGAATATAATTCGATTTCATTACAATCTCAGGGGGGTTACAAATGTTAAAGTTCTAACAGTACTATTTAAATAATAATATCAGTAGTAAATCAAAGTTTATGAAAACACAAAGTTGTGTAAGAAAAAATACATCATAAAATTAAAATTATTATAAATTATATATTTCGTGAAATATCATCTGTTTATATTTTCCAAGGGGTTTTTCATCATATCAACAACCATCCCATTTGTTCCAACATAGTTTATGGTGACATTCCCTTATTCTACCTTTTCAATAATAAAATGAAACCATATTTAAAAATGTTTTATAGAAGTGTGATTTAATGCATTCTTCATGAGATAAATATAAATGTTTTTGTAAAACATGATCACCATAGGGTATTTGACTTCTTTACCGATTTCTTCTAAATGTTTCTTCATCCATAAAATTTGAGTGCATGATTTTGATACCTAGATATATTCACATTCTATTGTACTAAGTTAAGTCATATTATTAGTCCTAATATTACATCCCACACATTTATTTCCTATACATAAATCACCACAACTTGTGTACATGTGTTTTACTATAATCTCCGAACCAATATGCCTCAGAAAATGAAGATAATTCATGATCTATTCAAACATTAAAGTGTATTACAAAACTAAGAGTAACTTGGATATATATCATAATAATTTTAACTTTTAAGAAATTATCTTCAATAGCTTTAAATGAATAACAGGTTATGAAACATGTTTCACCAAAAATATATGGTCATGTTGTGGTCAAGTATTGAAATATTCCAAAAATACTTTTATCAAGGGGAAATTCATATATTTTCCATCCTGATGCTCTAGGAGTTTTTCCCAATAAAAACAATAGTATAAATTGTTTCAAATTCATTATTTTTAACATTTTAATTTACTCATTTTCATACTTTCCTTGGGAGAGAAAAGAATATTTTCCTTTTTGAATAACTTGCAGTTTGAAACATTATGTCAATTTCCCAGTTATAGAAAATTCTAATTCTATACTGATCAATTTAGAAAATTCTTCTATATAAATTTATTTACGTACACCAATAATTATATAATTAATATATACATATATAATTAACTATTCATCTTGGGAATATTTTTCAAATATATTATGATATACTCCATTTTTTTATATTTCTATCCTTTAAAAATATGAGTCATGTCAAGAATACCATGAATATTGTGCCTAAGTTAGAACATAAAATTACTTGTTCAATTTCAACACATTTTTTACATGATTTCCAATCAAGAAACATACTGGTATTTTGAAATAACCCACATCATCTGGTATACTATTATTGAAATTAATTTTTTTACTTCTATTTGATATACCTTTAAAACACATTGAATTTACATTTCCTGATGATCCAAATTCACTAAATCTAAGACACTGGTGAAAATGATTCATAAACATAAATACATTTGATTTCTGTATAGCCTTTTCACAAAATAGGTTCCTTAAATGAAACATCATTCCAAATTTTCATCTCACATATTAATAATGAATAATTTTCCCTAATAAAATAGTGATGTTATGTATCATCATTGGATACCATGATATAAATTATTATATATTATCCACCAATTCATTTATATATTTAATCCATGACCCATATTTCCCCTCTTTTTCAAAGTCTCTTAACTCCATTTTGGATAGTATAGAATCATGTTATATTATCACTATCCACCATGTCTAACCTGGTGTATATTTGTCACCAATAATATTAGGAGGATGTAATTATGCACATATATCTCATGTTAATGGTATATAATAACATTCATGAATAACCGTTTCCTATTTAGATTCAGATTCATAGTCATAATTTTTTAGGATTCTTGAATATTTGGGGAATCATGAACAACATCTGTTTTTGAAATGATATAAATTTATTCATTTTATTCTTATTCAAAATAAATATTTTAAATTTTATTTTAGGTAATTTTATATCATTACATTCAATGATTTTTCTATCATGGATATCCATAATTTTATTATTCCTATTTTATTAGAAATTACAATCCTGAATGTTTATAGAATATATAGGAAACACTTCTTCATTTGTTACATCTCTATAATTTCCATTATTTACTTATTTATTTTGAATATACCATAGGCTTCTAAAATCATGAAATTTTTTTAGTAAAGGATTTCTCTCATGCCGTATTTAATTTATTATTCAATATTCTCTTGAAATAAATAATACTCAATTTTTTTGTATACACAAATAACTATTTCTAGTATAAATGATAAACAACACTCTAAATCATCATTGATTTAGCAATATTATTCACCCATTAATTTATTTTTTTCATCAATCATATTTTATGGGGTTTTGGCCTATCATGAACCATGTTTAATATTATGATACATGAGACAATTCTCAAACTCAATAGGTGTTTATCCTGTTCAATTATTGAATTAAAAAATATAATAGTTCACCCAATATCATTTTAAAATTTTTCATATATAACTTTATTCATAATGTTTTTTTCTATTAATTGCATGAACATAAAAATTTCCAAAATGTTGTAATCATCAGTAATGAAAATGAAGTATCATTCGAAAAATATACCAAATATTTTCATTAAACCACACAAATTAGGGTAAATTATATCGAGTATATTTAATTTTTCATTTTTCACTGGGTGATATAGATTTTTGACCATTATTACTAACGTTCACACATCACATGTTCTGCTGTGATTATATTTTATATTTTGTATGACCACTATAGGTTTCAACTTATACAATTTTTCCATGTACTATTGGTGAATGATTCAAAACATATGATGACATATATTATTTACAAATTCATTTTTCAAAATATTCATTTTTTATTTTCATCCTCCTTTTATGAATTATTTTCTCCCATCTTTCCTATCATTATATATTTTCACGATTTTCCATGAAAATTTCATCCCTTAATATTGAAATGTAATTTGATTATTGAGGCCAAATTTTGACTCACACCAAATGTATTGTGTCCTAATATATCCATATAGATAACATTGTCCATATTTAGTTTACCTCTATCCAATAGAATATTTCCACAACCTCTGATTTTCAACGATCCATCATTCCTGAAACAGAATATTCTATCAACTCTTACTTTAACATTATTTACGACAATTTACATAGTGCCATTTGGGATGATAACCCACTCTCAATAATAAATTTAATGTCATTTTTTTTATTGAGAGAAATTTTCCATAGTATTATCTTAATCAAACATCCTATTTTATTTACATGATATTTTTGGTTGAGTTGAAGTATAGATTGGATTTTACATCATTTATTTATGTAAAGAATTATAATCATACAAAATATTATCCTAAATGGTAATAATATATTATTCATTTTAATTTTATTTATGTCTAATTTTATTCCTTTTTATTTTACTTCTATGGTAATAATAATCTCTTTTAGTTACCCTATAATTAACATCATTATTTCAAATGAAAGAAATTTGAAATTAATATAAATAAAGTGATTAATTGTATTGTATTAGGGGTATGGTATAATTCTTATTTATTAAATTTAATATGATTTTTCATTGATATATACCATTAAATCATCATTATATAACATGGTGTGGACACAATTTCCACAAAATCATATTCCATAAGAGGAAATATCATTGAACCATAATTTATATACATGTCCCCAAACTTCTTAAAAATCATCAATACATGGTTAACCATTTTATATTGTGATGTTTTCCTAATACATTAACATCCATTTAAATGAGTAACCATTTTATTGACATATTTTATTTCAATGTATATATATGGATATATATCCTTTTAGTTTCCTTTGTCTTGTTATATCAAATTTGCAACATTTAATATATCAGCCTCAAATCCAATTCCCTCATTACCTACTAATATGGGTCTTTGGTCATCTAGCGATTTTTTTATCCCTAATTAACCTCAAATGACTCTTCTTAATAGTTACCCATCTATAAAAATAATGAAATTAAAATTCTTCTATAAATAAAATTATTTCATTTCAATTGCAAATTGTTTCTCAATGAAATGATTTCTCCTTCCATAAATTCCTACATTTCATTCTCTCTTTTATACAAGTATTATGGATAACACTCTTTTTAGTAAATTATTCAATCATTAATGTGATGTTCACATTTTTCTCCGAAATTTCCATTTTTTATAATATATTATACAAATCTCGTGGATTCTAGTCAAAATTTTCAATAATTTGATCCACATATTTTGATGATTCCATCAAATTATCATTACATATTCGTTTTTTTTCTTCACATATCAAAAAATTCAATATTTCCATCATGTTATACCTTGAGGTCAATTTCTCTCTTTAGTTTTTTAACAATTTAGATTTATGTTTCCTCATTTTCAATAAAATCTATCATGACATCTTCATTATCATATTTCAAATTTCATCTTTATCAAGTAGATATTATTTTTTATCACATTCATTCAACGAAAAAATTCACTTCCTATTAAATTTCGTTTCATAACAATATATTATTTGTGATGTAAATCACCATCATGGATTATATAAGGATTATTATTCTCAAAAAAATCTCACAAGGAACCATTTAGTAATAAACCCATCCTTTTCTCCTCATGTTATTGTAACAGGAAATTTAACATTGAATTTTTATTTTTATTTTATAATATTATTGGAGTTCTTTCATAAAACCTCATTTTTGTTATATTTTTATTTTTTGTCTTAATAGACATTAATTTTTTGAATTTCCATGAAATAAATGTCATTACAAGAATTGGTTGAAGTGTCCTCTATTTTAGTTCACATTTCATATATCACATGTCTAATTATAAGGTCATCAATTGAATTTTTAGTCAGATCACTTTCATCAAGAGAAGAATCATTTTGATTGTACATGGGAAGAAGCCACCATTAAATATTTTAAATGAGGTGAATATATTTTATTTATTCTCTAGGTCCATGTATATCCATAATAACAAGGATGATTCAATTAAATAAATGATATAAGATTATTATATAGATGCATTTAAATATCATCAAAATTGTTATGAAACACTTGGTTATTGTATTACTTCACCATTCTATATACATCATAAATATTAACCAATTTATCCTACATGTATTAATCCCAAATTAAACCCATCAATTGGATATACATTTGATATGATAAAGCTGTAGTTAATTCACTTAATTCATTGGTATGTGATTTAATATGTTTTCAATTAGTTACAGTCATGGAATTTTATTCCATTTTATCGACCTAAATATCATTTTTATTGTAAAGATAAAATCCAATCAAAATAAATGTATTTGTGACATCATCATATTTTTCTATATTTTTTAGTTTCTCCATTAATGTATATATAATACTCTTTTATTATTAATTTTCTCCAAGATATCAGACTTCAACAAACATATTTAACAGTGATTACCTCCCTTTTATTCCACATGTAATACTCTGGGATACCCTAGGGGGCTGAATAATGGTGTTAACTTTTTATATTGGATATGTTCCCCATAGTGGTAAGAGCTCATTGAACTAGTTAGAGTTATAATTAACATTTAATTCATTAAAAATGAAAAAAATAGAACACAGTAGTCTTGACGTGGTTCAGTACTAATGGATAGTCTAATGAGTGTAAATAAATGTTTTTTTATCATAGTAGAATAAAATAAATAATCACTATTTTAGAAGGATTATTAATTTTCTCCCATGTACAATCATTTCCATGTTATCTTTCTTCTCTAATGTGGGGAAGACATAAGATCTTTCTCAAAATATTTCCATTTACTTTCCTTTTCAAGCTAAATTTTTCAAATTGTACCCTAATTTAATACAGTGGAGTTAATTATCCCTAATATAAAAAATTTATATTCATATTTTATCAGTCAATTCAGAATAAAGAGCTATGATAATCTTATTTTGCATCGTAATATAAATTTTTAACGCTACTACCTAAAACTAATTAGACTTCCCTGAAATACATGTTCATCTCAAAACCCCAACACAATACTACATTGGAATGATCTAGAGTGAATAAATTCATAGCAAGATCTTTCGAATAAGAACTCAATCATATAACTCCTTTTCATATCATTTTGGTATATATCTTCGGTCAGGAAAACACTTGTGCATGATAGCTATGTGTAACAATTTTATGAGACTAGTTGTCATGTAACCCTGGTTACAATATCCTGAATGTAAGACAACTGCACATGACTCCTTCATGAGACTCACTAATAGAAACATAATTTCAAAACTAATATTTGTAACTCATTCATTATACAGGATCCAAAAATCCCCTTATGTTCTCAAACCTTGTTGAAGATAGTGATCACTAGGATATATAAAGGTTCAATCTTATAAAGAACATCCTTATCACAGGTAAACCAATTCATAAAAATCAGACAACCCCTTGTAAAATTAAACCACATGAATACACCCCAACAAAATCACATTAATCTTATCATAAAATGGTACATATTGATTGAATATATGGGAGCACCAATACAATACATCATATCTAACCATGATTCCCATCTCATGCAGTCCCCAGATCACTTCGCCTTCTATAGTGTATCATTCATTACACGAATAAAATAACATCACCTATAACATGAGACAATGAAAATAATTTATGATTATTAACTCACCTGATTCATGTGTTGTTATCCCTTCCACCTTGGTCAATGTCAATTATTTTAACTGAATCAAAAGAGTCCATTGTGAGATACATTGAACCTCATGCAGTCAAATTATTTTGAGTGATGCAAGATGAACCTATTATTTCTATCCAAATATCCTTAAAGAGCTTCATGTAAAAAGGTCAAGAGAATTTGATGGAATAAAATATACTTCTATAATTTCAAACATCATTTAATTTATGTGATTCATATGATCACATCATGTTTTCTCATTGAAAATGTGTACTCATTAGTTCACACATCTCATAATCACAATACACTATCAAAATACTTAATTAACCTTAAGAGATCTCATGATCCATTTGATCTCACACAATCACGAGAACAAGATGGGCTTAAATAATAAATGATCAGTAGTGGATTTTGAAATTTTCTTCCTTATCTCTAAAATTAAGGCCTTATAATTTTGAAAACACATATAAAAGATTCTATTTTCTATAATATTACTTATAGTCACAACTGGATTTTTACTTCAGAAACATCAACTACCATAATAATTAACCAAATAGATCCTACCAGTAGATTGTTGGAAATAGATAAAACCTAATCTTTTAAGAATATATCACCTTGTTTCCAATATTAATTTTAAATAAAGGTAATATTAAATAATATATTTAATAATAACAACATAAATAATATTTTATAATTATAAAATAGTTATATATTTATTTTGATAATTAATAATATAAATAATTAATGATTCCTTTATCAATAGGATTTGATACCCAAAACCCGCAGGACTAATTTTATTTATGAAAAACATACATCAAAAAAAATTAGGGAAGTAACATCAAGAAATGTGTCACATAAAATGCCGCAAAAATAAGAACACTCCAAATATATATTCTTACATCAGAAATAGAGAAAGTTCAACAGTATTCTATCACGAATGACCGATATCATTTTGGTTGTTTATGTCACATCACGTACACTGAGAACCACATGATGTGCTTGGTGTTGAACACTCCTTAAATTGGGATTTTTTTCATTCTTTAATTTTCTCATCCTAGTCTATTATTTTATAATTATCTCTTAGAACATATCTAGATTCCTCCAATAGATATCCTTTAGTTTAGGCAAAACATTTGTACTTATATTCACCATTTTGAAGACCATGGAAACGTTAATCATATCTAAACATGTATTATTTTGAATTATAATAATCACTCATGATATTTAAAATAATATTGTGAAACTTTTTCTCATTTTAGGGTGGATACTGCCCATATCAATTTTCTTATGGGGGTGGATATTTTTTTGTAATAATGATCACATACTTACTTCAAGTATCCCAAGAATCCCATTTATAAATTTTTATCATTTACTTATAATTACCATTAATACAAATAGAGAGTCTATATATAATTAACGAATTCTCTCAATCCTTATAAACTTCATCAAGACATGATTCAAGATTTTCAGTGGAATTTATATAGTTTAACATTTAAAAAAAGTTACCACATCATTTTTTGTGAATATAAACTACCTTTGGGTTAGAAATTTATTGATCCATGGATTTGGATACCCATAACCGTGGTCCTTAAAAATTTATGAATATAAAAACACAGACTAAATAATAAATATGTGATTAATGTTATAATAATATGTCATAAATAATGACAGTAACAAACAATCAATTGATACATATCAAGAAAAAAGGTGCCAACCACCATACAGATTAAAAAACCATGATCCTTATTGGTATTTCTATCAATACATCAACTTTATTAATTCACTTTTACCTTAACCTGATATCTACCCTAACATTTTGGGAATTTACCTCTCCTCCATTTCTGAGGAGGCAAGCATAAAATAGTTTTATATACATGCCATAAGTCTCTTCCATCCGAGTAAGAACCACCAGAAATTCATCTTCTTATATAGTTCCTCTATTTTATCCATCAGCATTAGATAAAACAAATTATGTGGCCCCAAAAATAATATGATTAATCTTTTGAAAGTATTTTTAATATCTTTTCCCCGAACAATAATCTATTTTAATGTAGCATCTCTAATTGAGGCATGCTTAGTAGCCTCAACCTAATCATAAACAATGTTTCTAGAAATGGTATCCACCTCATAATCCTCCATGAAACCTATTATTTTATAAAATATGGTTCCCAAAGATATATCCTTATTGGCATGAATGTCAGTGGATGAGGCCAGTTTGTAACTTATATTGAAAATAATGTTTAGATTTAATCCAAAAAGATTAAAATTCTAGATATTGTAGCATCACTTGAGATGATGATTTGTGTTTCATAATGTCCCCACAATGACCTTGGAGTCAATCTATAATAGTTTATAAAACCTAATGACCAATCCTCCTTTAATGATTCTTTAATAAAAGAGAATACACCATAATCATTTGTACTATGCAAGTAAATCATGGAGAAAAAATTCCACTCAAAACACGAAATAGTCCAAAAATTGTTATTCTCTTCATATATAAAATTGATCCCAAATATATATCCCTTGAATTCATTATAATTTGTAACCAATTTATCATGGTTTACACTAATTTGAGATAACCCTACCTTCTTCTTGACTATAGAAGCACAACTAAGATCACTAATAACATGTTCACATTGATAGGAGACATGATTATCATAGACCTCATCAATGTATTGGTCTATGGTTAGTTTTAAATTAGGCATCATAGAATTGTAAATATTAGTCACAATATCCTGTATATAATTAAAAATAAGTAATAATATAAATAATAAAAAGAAATAATGTAGGAAATAATTTTATTATATTTTTGGGATGGGATGTAAATATAAATAAACCCACCATCACATGCAGACACCTAGGGAGGTTCAATGTAAGAATCCAGACCTTCATTACAGGAATGATTTTTCTTTTCTAGTGTTTTGAAAAAAATAAGAGAATATATACATTTAATGAGTACACGCTTTGAACTTTTTATAAAACACCATGTATCCAATTTTTACGGGTGACCGTATACATTCTATATAATGGCTGAGTACATGGCTATGTGATGTGACCTAGAGACCACCTAATGTGGGGCTGGTAAATTAATATGCATTCCATTTATCTTTAAATGAAACGCTGTATAATTTTATTTTTAATTGTTATATCGGACTAGGTTCGTGTCTCATTCATAGAAAACCATCCTTCTTAGCCTGACTCGTTGAGGAGAAAAAAAGTCCAATGAATCTTATTTGAGCCCCCGACCTAGTGTCTATACTCTGATTCAACCACTGTTGGTTTTGTTGGAATCAAATTAGTGATTTTTTCCTTTATCTAGAACCTCATCTACTGATTTCTCCTCTCTCATGTGATATCCATCATTGAACGATTTTGACATTTTTTTAGATCAACCATATTTTAGTTTGATTCAACGGTCAACAATGGTGTATATAAATCCTACAATAATGAGGAATGTGGTATATGCCTTTAAATAGTTAGTCTTTGAATTTAATGTGTCAAAGATCCCAACAATCATGAACAGGGTATTGCGTGTTTAGGATTTTTATCCTTGTTAATGTATACTATGACTTGTGTGCCTAAGTAGAGGTTGTTTGATTGTGAATAAGGTTATTTTCCATGATATGGATATGTTTCCATTATTTGTTATGTTATTGACCTCTTGTTCTAGCATTGTCAATTATGTTGCTTGTTTTCCATGCCTAGTGTTGTTAGGATGGAGTAATTTTATCTTCTGTTGTGATATGATTTTTTATCCATTTACCCAAGTTGTTATTGATGTTTAATTTGGATACTGAACATCGTTTGTGCACGATTTACTTACACATGGCTATGTGAACCTATTGTAGTAGACCATAGGGGGAATGAATGTTATGGGATTCCCTAGAGTCTCTATTTACATTTCACATTGTGAGACCATAGGGGGTTGGATGTGAGTGCTCCCTCAGTGTGTCTGTAGATCCATGTTGTGAGACTATTGGGGGAATTTGACATTGAGTTCTTCCCCAATCTGTTTTTAGTTTACCGATAAAAGTCCACAAGCTGGAAGAAACTGTGAGTGATTTCTTAGAGTGTCATTGCAAAAGATGAACCAAAGGGTATAGACTGTGTGTATATCCCAGAGGGTTTATAGTGTTTTATTGGTTGAACAAGAAGGGTTAGTCTGTGATTACGTCCCAGAGGTTTACTTGAATTGATCATATTTTTAATGGTTATATGAAAATGAATGAAATTGTAACTGTAGGGTAGATTTGTTTTGTGTACTTCCTTGTTTAATACATCATTTTTTATAATGCCTACCACATATATTCACTGACTATGAGGAAAAAATCATTGGGTGGTTGACTACTAGGAATTGATTCACACCTTATTTTTGTCATGCTTTTGGGATCAAATATGTTATATATCTGCAGGTATAGACGAGAGAAAGTTCCCTTATACATTGGTTACTTGGCTGTTGTGGAGCTGGAGAGCATGGGAACAAGAAGAGGCTTGTGATACTTCTAGAGTTTATTTGTATTCCTTATACTTTGGTTTAGTACTGTATTTTAGAATCATGAGTTTGTTGGCTTCTTTCCTAGACATATGGTACATGCATCAATATATATGTTCTGAAGTTGTTTATTTACATTCAGTCTTCTGTTGTTTATTGTGGTATGCTATTATTAATTCTTCCTCTATTATTATCTATTTTATTTCTGATTCATCACTCATCTAGTGAGGGTATAGTTTTCCTAATATCACACCCAAGGCCCTCATTGCTATATGGAAGCCCATGCCATTTGGGGAAATGCACTTGAGGTCATGTGACCAACTAGGTATGTGGCACCTATGGGAGGCACCAAGAACCAGGACATTACAATGTGGTATCAGGGGAATCCATTTCATCTTGACTAACTATTTTGAGCCTATAGTGAGGGATAGAATGAAATTGGTATTTTTTAATAATATGTGCCCGAGAGTAGAAAACTCATGTATAGGGAAAAGCTAATTTACCTTGATTATTTATAATATGTAGTTTTGAAGTAATTATGGACGATTTGATTTCATTGTTGGGTGATTCACATGTTTTGCGCTGTTATTGTTTATTTTATTGAGGTTTTATTTCTATTGAAACCCGATGATGTAGGGGTACTCCATCTCATGCATCATAGAGGGACTTTTTAGAGATCTCATGTCATGCATTTTTTTTTCATGACATTTAGCATGAATTACTAATTGCATGTTGTTGTGATAAATGATTTTCTAGATATGAATAATGTTGTTATAGATGCCTTGATAGAATACCTAGTATTTTATAGGGTATTTATAATCTTTAATGTTCATTTGAATTATTTCCGAACTTTATTTCTTGAGGTGTTTTGGGCCCTATGGGAATGGAATATGGGGAATAATTGAACTATTATTCTTGTATATGATATGTATAAGATGCCAAGATTCGATTCACCAGAAGTATGGTCCCCCACTGATCAGAATTTGGTAGTTTAATTTCTGTCCATGTGTTTTTATAGGATCCAGAGTAGTTTCTGAGGCATACTATTTGGGAAAAAATAATACATTGTATATATTGCTGAATACACGCCATGTATCCTTTTTTTGAGAAGGAACTATTTTTCTTAAGTATACACCATGTACTGTATGTAAACGGCATGTAGTCTCTTACTATGTTACTTCATGTGTTGGATATGGAACGAGGTTCAAAAATCATTGGTGAAACATTCCATGTACCGGATTTACGTGTCGTGTGTTTAGACCATGTGTCCAGCCATGTTCCCAACACCACAGGTTGATTATGGGTAGTTGTACACGTCGTGTCTAGAAAAAACACTTAGTGTAGTGTCATTCATGTAACTGGTCGTGTGAAAAACAACAAGGGCCAGTGAAGTTCTTTCTAGTACATAACGTGTCTGGAACAAACATGTCGTGTAGTGTCATCCATGTAATAGGTCGTGTGACTAACAACAAGGGTTAGTGAAGTTATTTTTAGTAGATGTTGTGTCTAACACAAACACTCCATGTTGTCTTGCTCTAGGATAATAGTGTGGGATAGTCATATAGAAGAACTTGTGTAGGGGAAAACGATTCAAGTGAACTCTGGGATTTGGGAGAACACACCATGTTTATGGGATGTTACACGACTAGGGTTGGTAGGGGTACACACCTATGTGAAGGATGAAAAGAACATACTGTATAGGGGTCTTACATTTCATGTACAAATGTTTTAAAAAAACATGTATTCTTTCCTTATCTTGTTCATTTAGTGCACTTATATGTTTCGGTATATGTTAATATTGAAATAAGCTATACACTTGACCTTGGAGAGTCATTCATCCATGAAATACTCTTGTTGTATACCATATACAGGGCTATGATAAGACACTTGACATGGCTGATTAGGGACAACCTGCAGATCCTTCAGTCATAACTATCATGGAATCAGCGATTATTCCTGACATAGGTGTCGAAACACAGTTCCAAGAGCTCATTAGGAGGTTCTTGCAATCCTTCAGGGTATTATTGCCTCATACCCCTTATATGGAAGATTTGACATCAATTTTTCAATAGTATCATCCTCCCACCTTCATAGGGGATGGAGGACCTAAGACTATAGAATCATGGTTAGAGGACATGCTTTTAATCATCAAGAATCTATAGATTCCTTCAGCGCAGAGGGTGAATCTTGGTACATACATGTTATGGGATTCCACCAAGAGTAGATGGTATATGATCTCACGAGAATTATACCATTAGTTTATAGCTTAGGATGAGTTCTAGTGTACCATATATAATTATTTCAACCTGAAGACATTGAGGGATGATCGAGCCTGAGAGTTCATGATTCTGGAAGAGGGTTCTCTTTTCGTCATAGAGTACTCTTCTTAAATCACCGTGCTCCAACGCTCTGTACCCATCCCAAGAGGTTATGAGTTATTCATGGTGGGGAAGTTTGAGGATGGTCTCAATCACGACATCCTATCTTATGTAATCATCTTTATATTGACATCTATCACCTCTATATTCCACAAGTAACTGAACACGAAACACAATATGAGATATTATGGATCTGAGAGCTCAGATGGCTTGGCATCCGGAGGTTTTCCCCCTCATACTGACAGCAGGATGTGACATAGGGAGTCTATGTGCAGGGATCTAAGGAAGTTGGATATTTCTTCTTCTTGCCAAGTTGTATGATACTAGTGCTGAAAAATCAGGCATAATTGGCCACAATTCCTAAGAGACCTAGTGGAGTGCCTATATTGAAGAAAGAAGGGTCATATTCAGAGTTTATGTCAGTTTTTCCCCCCAGCTACTGGTGAGAATGGCTTTCTATGAATTCATGTTCAAGAGTAGGACAACCAGTTTTTTATCTCTGGGGGAAAAAGATTTCATCCACCTGTTAAGTCTGAGGTGGAGGTAGCATCCATGGTATCCAGTGGGAAATCATTTAATGAAAATATGGTGGATCAACTTAGGGTGGTCAAGAAGGATCAAAGGGTTGTGGTACATGACAAACTTTTGTGGTGGAGCAGACCCAGCAAGAGAAGGATCCCTAAACCTCTACAGTTTGAGGTATGATTCTAGTCACCTCAGTTATAGATTGTGCACTTCTTGATACATGTGTTTTCCGATGTTTCATATATATGGCTATTGTGGAGGGCCTGGGATCTGTAACTTTATGTATGATGAAGTCTTTCCATTGGGTACTCTGTCGGGGACCAGAACGTCAAGTGTACGAAAGTTCATGGAGTTCCCTAATGAGGATGGTGGGTGTCACTTATTTTGGGTCCTCTAGGTCCTAGAGATGATAGGATGTGATGTTATTATCAGGATAGACTGGTCGGTTCCCTACCAGGCTGTTGTTGACTACTATCATCGTAGGTTGAGTTTTATTCACCAAACTGTGGATTCATTATACAAAAGGGGAAATGGTATGTACAGGAAAGCAGAGAGGGTCCCAAGCATCTTGGGTTGGTAGGAGTTACAACCCTAATTTCTATTTTGTATCTAGATGACCAGGGGACCTCATAGTTGGACTTCCATCTAGTGGTCAATCATTTCAGGGATGTCTTTCTAGAGGAATTTTCAGGTTTCCTTCTAGATTGAGAGATTGAATTTTGTTTTGAGCTTGTTCCAAGAGAGTGACCAGTGTTCATTCCTCCCTATAGTATGGCTACATTAGAGTTAAAGAAGATCAAGAAGTAGTTAAAAGGGTTGAAGAAAAGGTTTTAATCTGACATAGTACTTATCCTTGGGGTTCACATGTCCTGTTTACGAAGAAGGCAGATGGTACCCTTCAACTTTGTGTGGATTATCGGAAGCTGAACCAGTTTAAGGTAAAGAAGCGACGACTTTTTCTGGGGATTGATGAACTATTTGATCATCTTCAAGGATCCTGGGTGTTCTCAATGATTGACTTGAGATCTGGTTACCATCATTTACATAACAGACCATCGGATATACCTCTTACATCCTTTTGGAGGAGGTATGGTATATACAAGTATTTAGTTATGCCGTTCAGTCTCACAAACATGCCTGTAGTTTTCATGGCACTAATGAACCAAGGGTTCCATCCATACATGGATTCCTTTGTGGTAGTTATTTTGGATGTTATCATAGTGTACTCTCACACTCGTCACAACCATTCCACCTATCTTGACACAACCATTCCACCTATCTGAGAGAGCATAAGTTATATGATAAGATATCAAAATGACACTTTTGGATACACCTGATTCACTTCTTAGATCATGTTATACCATAGATAGGAGTATCAGTAGACCCTGAGAAAGTGAGAGTATTATATTCCTTGGGGAAGACAAAGAATTTATTTGAGGTGCTATGTTTTGTTGGGATATATGGTTACTAAAAATGTTTCGTACATGACTCTCCATGGTTATCAGTTCCACTGATGGTCTTGACTATGATGACTGTGAAGTACTTGTGGTCAGACTCATTGGATTCATCCTTTTAGGAGCTGAAATGATGGATGAATTTGGCACCAATAGTTGTATTTCTTGATCCAAAAAATAGCTATATTGTATACTATGATTCATCAGGTATCATGATGGGAGCAGTGCTTATGCAGGGTAAAGGAGTCATTGCGTATGGGTCTTGGTAGTTGGGGACACATGAGAAGAATTACCTGATGCATGATATTATGTTGGCTGATGTTTTTCAAGCTTAACATTTTTGGATACCTTTCCAGTTGGGAGAGAATTTTGTGGTTTTCATATACAACAAAAAGTCTCAAGTATATCTTCATCTTGCATGATCTGAATTTAAGACAATGAATGTGGGTTGAGTACCTTTAGTCCTTCTAATTTTAATATTGCTACACACTTGGGAAGGGATATATAGTGTTTGACGCATTGAGTAGGAGGAATCATATACGAGTAGTTCAGGAGGCTGACACTGAATGGAAACTTATGTCTATGTTCTCTGAGATGTATTTGGAGTCTGATGACAGATAAGGGAATATGTTTCATTATTATGTGGTTGTTAGCTCTAATGTAGTTGATCGAGTGTGAATGAGGCACCTATAATATTCTGAAGGACTAGTCCTATAGGAGAGTGTGTCAGTAAAGGACCCTATTCAGTGATGGACCCTAGGTGAGGATGAGATCTTGTACTTCTGTGGGTGTGTATGGGTGTCATCAAACACGTGCAAGGAGCTGATGTGGGACTTTCATTCCTCAGTTTGGGAAGTTCATCCTGGTGTCACCAAGATGCATCAAGACCTGCACTATTAGTATTGGTGGCTAGGTATGAAGAGTGATTTTTTTGGGTTTTTTATGAGGTGTTCCACTTGTCAACAGGTGAAGGTGTGGAATCAGCGACCAACAAGGATTTTTCAGTAGTTACCCATTCATTAGAGGATGTGGAATGATGTCATGATGGAATTTTTGGGAGGCTTACCGAGGACTCCTTGAGAGAATAATGCAGTTTGGGTTGTCATGGATAGACTCACAAAGGTTTCTCACTTCTTGTCGACCAATGATACAATTAGTGCTGAGGAGTTGATAAGGTTGTACATCTGGGATATTGTGCGTTTACATGGTGTTACACTCTCTATTGTTTCAGACACGGATTCCTATTTTATGTCTCGTGTCTGGAAGGGATTATAGAGGGCTTTGCGTACATAGGTATTTCTGAGTGCTACTTACCAACCCTAGATTATTCCATTATGAGTGTACTATTCAGGTGCTGGAGGACTTGATTCGATCTTTAATCCTAGATTTTGGGTGTTCATGGGAGAATCACATACCTCTTTTTTAGTATTCTTAAAATAATAGTTTTCAAGTAACTATTTATATGGCACCTCCTGGGGATTTGTATGGACGGCTATGCCGATCCCCTCTATATTGGCTGGATGATGGAGAGGCGACTATGTTAGGACCTCATCTTTTAAAAGAGACCACTGAATAGATAGAGTTGATTCAGAAGAGGATGGATACTGTACATTCATGACAGTAGCCTTATGCAGATCGACGACGATGTCCTTTGGAGTTCGACATTAGAGAGAAGGTTTTTCTATGTGTCACACTGACGTTGGGACAAAGGAGGTTTAGAATACCAGGAAAGCTTTCGCCGAGATATGCTGGACCATTTGAGGTTTTGGAGGGTGTTGGTCTAGCTACTTGTTGGTTGCTGTTACCTCATCGGTACTAATAAATGCATCACTTCTTTAACATTTATCAGCTATGATGTTACTTCTATTATCTTTCCCATGTTCTTTATTCCGGGGAGGTTGAGCTAGTGGTGGATGCATCATTTGAGGAGCATCCTATCTAGATTGTTGATCATAGAATGAAGGTTCTTTTTGGCTAGTCGGTCCCTCTAGTAAGGGTGTTGTGGATGTAAAGTCAAATACAGGAGGAGACATGGGAGAGAGAGGCTGATGTGAGATCACATTAGCCAGATCTATTCAAGAATTTTTCTTCTACGTTGCCTTGCTATGGAAATTCTGATACAAATTTCTTTATGGGGGGTGTTTATAAGAATTTGGACATTCATTCCAGGTATGATTTTATTTTTCTAGTTTTTCGAAAAAAAAGAGGAGAATCTGGAAATTTAAGGACTGCACGCCATGCAATTTTGAGTACACACTGTGTATTCAATTATCTCGGGTGACTGTGTGCTGGTCGTGGAATGGCCAAGTACATGGCTATGTGAGGTGACTTCGAGACCCCAAAATCAGGGTCTGTTAAGGAATATACATTTCGTGTACTTATATAAGACACATTGTGTACTTTTCATCTTAATTTTCATATCGGAACAAAGTTGTGTCTCGTTCACAAAAAATCCTCCTTCTCAGCCTGTCTCATTCAGGAGTGACCAAGGCCTATTAATCCTTTCTGAGCCCCTGATGCTCCATCCTTTCTCCAATTCAACCACCATTGGTTGTGTTGTAATTGCATATGTGATTTCTTCCTTCTTCGAGAGCCTCTTCTCTTGATTTATCATCTCTCGTGTGATATCCTTGGATGAATGATTTTGACATTTTTTGTAGATATTCCATGGTCTGGGTAGATTCATGGTCCAATGCCAGTGTATATCGATAATAAAATACAGAGGTAGGTGGTTTGTGCCTTTTTATATCTATTCTTTGTATTTTATGTAACAAATTGCAAATACCCTTGAACGTGGTATTGCGTTTTTAATGTTTTTAGCACTGTTAATGAATGTTATGACTTGTGTGCATTATTAGAGGTTGTTTGATGATGAATAGGGTTATTTTACATGTTATGGATGGATTTCCCATGTTTTTTTTGATATTGACAGTTTGGTCTTGCTTTACCGATTTAGCTGCTTGTTTTCTATGCTTAGTGTTCTTAGGATGGAGTGATGTTATCTGATATTGTGATATTAATTTTACCTGTTAACCATGAAGTTCTTGAGTTCTACATTGGATATAGAACATCATTTGTACATGATTTCCTTACCATGGTTTGTGGGAACATGGTGTAGTAGACCACTAGGTGAATGGATGTGGAGGGCTTCCCCAGAGTGTCTGTTTAAATTTCACATTATGATACCATAAGGGGGTGGACATGAGTACTCCCTCAGAGTCTCTATAGATCCACATTGTGATACCATAGGGGGAATTTTATGTTGAGTTCTTCCCCAGAGTGTCATTATTTTACCGATAAATGACCACATGAGAATTGAAGGCGAGTGCTTCCTCAGAGTGTCTAAGCTAAAGCTGAACCAAAGGGGTTATACTGTGAGTACATCTTAGACAGTTGCCAGTGTTTGACTGGTCAAACCAGAGGGGTTAGGCTGTGATTAATTCATAGAGGGTTACATGTTTTTATATGGTACTTACTTGTTATATTAAAATGAATGCAATTAAAACTTTATGATTGATTATTTTTTAGTACATCCTTGATTAATGCTTTATTTATCTTATTTCCTAGAACATATATTCACAGAAAATTAGGAACAGTTCTTTGGGTGGTTCCCTATATAGATTTGTCTCAAACCCTATTTGTTTCATTCTTTTGGGCCCAAATAGATTATTTTTTAGTAGGTATAGATAAGGGTAAGCACCCTCTATGCCAGGTACTTGACTATTGTGGATCTAGAGAGCATGGGACAAAGCTGAGGCCTGTGATGCGGATGGAGTTCATTTTTTCCCTTGTACATTAGTTTAGTACTATATTCTAGCATCATGACTTGATTGGATACTTTCTTAGACATATGTATCATGCATCATTATATATGTGCTCCAATTGTTTATTTACTTTTAGTCATCTTTTGTTTACTAATGTATGGTATTTTTAATTGTTTTCAAAAAAATGTATGGTATTATTAATTATTACCCTGTTGTTATCTGTTTATTTATGTAGCATGACTCTACTAATTATGGATTATTTATCCCACTATTACACCCAAGTCCCTCACTACTTTTTGGAAGCCTCTAGAATTTGAGGAAATGGGCTTGAGGCTATGTGACCAACCGGGTACGGGGCACCTCTGAACGACACCTTGAACCGAGACATTACATTCAAACTTGGGATGACCCCAACAACATACGGTGTAGGAAACCAGTAGTCTAGTCCCCAAGGGGTATATAATTAATAATTAATAATATGATTAACTATTATTAATATAACCATAATTATTCTAAATTATATTATTTATCGCTAAGTATATTAATCATTATACTAATTAATAACCTAATTATTTTTTCATAATTAATAATATAACCCCTTATATTTATAATTATATTATAACTTATTGATATTATTTTTAATTTAATTATTAATCACATTTATAATTATTACATATTTTATTAATTATTGATTATGAAAATAAATATGATATTATTTATTATATTTAAAAAATAAGAATATTTTTAATAAATGATTTAATCTTTAATTGGTAAATCTAAATTATATTATTTATTCTTATTAATTATATTAAATATATAACCACTTTTAATTATTTATATTATTTATTATTTGGAATATTGAAAAAAAATTATTTAATTATATTTTTAATTAGACATGTTTTGGTGTTCCTCTGGGTAGTCACTCTCTTTTCTTACTAGTAGTGGTTGTGGTGGGGGAGGGGAGTTAAACTTTTATGCATTTTCCTTATAGATCATGAATCCTTAATAAAAAGGTTTAAATCAACCAATCTTTTGGAGCTTGAGGTTTCATGATAGTTTTTCATAGTTCAATAGAACTAATGTATGGGGAGACTAAAGGCTTTTTACAATGGTTTGTGGGATACTCAATATAAAATGATGACAATAATGGGGGTCAGAGTGGGGATGTGTTTTGTTCAAAATATTTATATTATTGGGAAATTGGATGTTAAATTTCGCATGGATGATCCTTATATGATGTTAATGACTTGTACCATATAATAGGGAGTCATGGGTGAGATTTTTAATTGTATATTTGGGATTATTTTAATAATATTAATTCAAAATAAAAAAGTGTTTTAAATAATATAAAAAAATTTCCCACACAAACATGCACATACACATATAAAACTTCATTCACATAAAAGAAATGGAAAAATAATTTTAAAATAATTTTTTAAATACCACTAACATGAAACTTATTTAGAGATTTGTTTAAAATCAAGAAACCATTTCATGTTTTAATAACCCAGGTTGTTCCCTAATTTACCCTATATGTTTAGGTGGTCATTTTTGTACTAGTAGAGGTCAAATCCATAGGGACCCAAGAAGTAACATTGAGACACATGGATTTTGATGATTTTGGAAATGCAGTGGCCAACTATTTTGATTGATTTGATTATAAAAACTTATTATTTAATTTTAAAAACCCAAAAATGGACTTGAATTATAATTATTATTGTCGATGGGTTGATTCTAAGACTTTTATTGGTGTGGATGGGATGATTTTATTTTTGTAGAAATGTTCATATCATTTATTCAAGATGTATCAAAAAATGAGATAATTATTAAAAATATTTCAACAATTTGAAAACTACACAATTCCATGTTTAATAAATAGAACACATAGAGTACCACATTTAGGATCACTCCATGGAATTGGATTGTACTATCACTCATAAATTTTGATCAATAATGTGGGTGAAGTTGAAGTATAATGTAAGTCATCAAATGGAAGTCTTAAAAAATGAATAGATATAAATATTATGTACATGAAATTAAATTCAAACCATTACCTTAGAACTCCTTTGGTTCAATCAAAAAATATTTATCCCTCCATTGATGCTATTATACCTATGTAAGTGGGAAGTAGACTTATGGGGAAATAATTGTTGAAGATAAAAAACATTGAAATAATGATCAATCCACCATTGTGTGAAAATTATCAAAATTGATGTTTTGAACATGATAACAAATTAAGGTAATGGAATAAAAATGATATGAAGAATAAATAAAAAAACAAAATGAATAATGATAATAATTTTTATTAAGAAACAAATGATATTGAGAAAACATATACATGGGAAAAAGTGACGATGAGATTACAAAATGAAAGTGGGAAATAAAAATTAGAAAAATAAAACTCAGATTCCAAATCATTAAATCAGAAAATCCTTATACAATAATATTAGGAGCATATATTAGACCCCCTAATAATAAATTCCCTCCCCATTAGTTATCAATGTCAAAATGTTGGAGATAAATCAATGAGAAGTAGAATTTTCATCTTTAACTACAAAAATAAGACTAGATTCAACCCTTAATAGACATTCAAATTTTATATTGAAAACTAAGAATATTAAAGGATTGAATAAGTAAAATATTTTATTCAATGTGTCCTATAAAGGCTATAAAATTTTCAGTCAAAGTGGATCAACTATTTAGATTTCATGCTCTAAATGGTTGGACAACTTAATGGGTGTTCACATCTAGCCACTAATTTAATATTCCACTCTGAACACCTGGAACCTTATGAAGAAATCCTAAATATATCTAAATAAGGTTTATAGAAATTATCCAGTAAACTTTATCTTTATAAAAATAAATTTATAACTTCATTGGGCTTTGATTTTTGGGACAACTTTTGCCTGATGGGCCTAACTCCAATTATGATTTGTCAAAAAATATCTGCATTCATTTCCAAAAATCACAATATTCTATTAAGATTCATTAATTGATGCTCAAAGAGTCAAATTTCCAAATAGAGTGATAAATCATATACCAAAATATTAAATTAATATTATATGTATAATGTAATACCCAAATAGATGATTTAATGGGCTGAACATTCCACATTATACATGAATATCGCACATGATGAAAAATGAAGTTCAATTTTTAAAATGCACTAAAAATAATTGTTTTGGACATTGAAACTCATGAATATTGAGATATTATAAAGGAATATTATACCCTTTTAGGGACTAATCATAACCCCCCCAACATGAGTTTTTATAGTCTTGAGAAAAATGTATCTCAAAAATTATGAAATTGAAATCTATTTTCCCAAAAAAATTAATATAAAATACCCACCAAAAGATATGATGTTACACAATCAAGTATATAATCAAGATAATTTCACACAAGATTGGTTCACAAGAATATCCCAAGACCAATCCCTTTCCATTTTTCAAAATAATTCCCACATTTTTTCCCATTTCAATTAACCATGATGATGTGTTAGGAATGGGTCCAATTTGTTTATTTAAGGGAAAAAATGGGAGCTCAAGGTTGGAATCAAATTAAACTTTAAATGAGAATCCAATACGTTTTTTGTTTCCTTTTTAAACAGTAATTGATATGGAAGGATAAATTCTAGATAATATAACTATCATGTAATGAACCCCAAGTGTCGCATGACACACATTTTTTCAATTTCAAGAAATAAAATATATATTTAAGTATATACACCAGGCATGAAAACTATGGTGTCAGGTTTCCCAAGTGTTAGATTCCACACATTTGGAAAAATCATTTCTCTACATAGTCTTTTTATCATTTTATGGATACTCAAATTAAACATAATGTGTCTCCAAACCCTATGTTACGTTCAAAGATACCCAAGAACTGAAACATACATGAAAAATCCATTGTATGTGAATTGTGAAATTTTGATTAATATGATAAAACAATGAACATGGAAAAGTCACATTAGAAAACTAAACATTTCAAAACATTTTTCATTAACATAAAGATGAATTAATATCATAACCAACGAATTAATAATCATTTGAAATTCTTCTTTCATCTTTTAAAATGTACATTAATTCATCCAAGGATAATTAATTAATTGTTTTTGTTGAATTGAGTTTATATAAAAAATCATTTTTTTCAAAATCATAAATTTACACACTATCATATTAGAGTGAAACTACACTCAGTTTTGAAAAAATAGAAAATAGGGAGTTCATAATTTGGATGAATGACTTGGGAAGGTGATTTGAAATTATATAATGGAATTAAATCTCCTTGATTGAAGTTGATATCCAATCAATATAATATCGATCACTTTGGATTCACGTCACAAGAGGACTCTATGAGAATCTTGAAGGGAGGATTGAATTATGGAAAGAATGACTTATATTTTAAGCATTGAAAATGAATTATCTACTAAATATAACACATAAGAGAAATTATATCACTTTGTAAATTCCATGAGGTTTCCTAAAGTAAAACAAAAAAGGAGATAAATGTACCTGTTTATTTTGAAATTCCAATCTCTGAGTTAGTGGATAGTTAAAATTATGGTTTACACCAAGAAAAAACATTATTTAATGATGTTATCTCTATATAATCTTTAAATATATTTTTTCATTTGGTATATAGCCTTTTACAGTTAAATATTCATCTATTAAATTTTTCTTGATTGATTCAATGACCAATTTTAACCCATTACCATTAACATTGATGATATGACACTTGGAGGGGGATTAAATCTCTACTTCTTAATGGGGGTATATATGATGCACCGTGTAATTCCCTAACCTTGTGGAACATAATATTCCTATGTGAAAATAATGTTTGGAAGTATATAATAGAACCCATTTTCCTCATCTTAAGTGTTTGAAATTTAGATTCGTATATTGGTAGTCATGAACAATAGAATTATTTATCATTTAATTTTCATAAGAATCCATCCCAAGTTCCTCATATTTTTTAATGTCTAATTTATTCATTTTTTCAACCAACTAAATATCAAATCCTAGTATTTATATTGAAGAAAATTAATTGTGTTCAATTTCAATAGTTAAATGGAAATATTTTTTTTATATACCATCCTATATGGTGACATAGCTATGATGGTTTTGAACTTGGTAATTCATTCCCATAGGGAATCCAATATTTTCATAGAACAATCGTCCATTAAGGTATTCATATTTTTTTAATGAATTTTATTTATTTTTCTCTTTTCTAACTCAGACTGACCA
Organism: Viscum album; assembly: GCA_963277665.1. Classification (NCBI taxonomy): domain Eukaryota; kingdom Viridiplantae; phylum Streptophyta; class Magnoliopsida; order Santalales; family Viscaceae; genus Viscum; species Viscum album. Next base: position 1,855,478,997 of record OY728157.1, read on the forward strand.
TCTGTTTTAGGATGGTAGTTGGTGGAAGAATTTTGATAAATATCATACTTAGACAAGAGTGATGAGAAGGTACAATTCCAAACATGGGTTCCACAGTGACACATTATTTCCCTAGTAATTATAAATATAGAAAGGATAGGTTTTTTCAAGAATCAAATCACAATTTTATGGTCATTTTACTTTGTGGTAATGGAATAAACCCATTTAGATACATAATCAACAACTAAGAGGATGTAGAGATTTCCCCCTTACATTATGAAGGGTCGTATGAAATAAATTCCCCTACAGTAAAATATTTCAACAACTCAAATGGGTATAAGGGTAATTTTATTTTTTGGTAATAAAACATAATTTATGACATCAAGGACAACATTGTATGAATTTATAGTAATCCTTAGTGAGTTTAATGCCAACGAAACCCCTTTGGTTGACCATTGTAGAAGCTTTATTTATAGAAAAGTTCCCACCACATGACTCTTCATGATAAAATTTATAAATGGAATCTTGCTCAAACTTAGGGACACATCACTTGATGACATGATCAATAATGAACTTGAATATGTATGGATCATCAAACATACAGTTTTTTTTTATATAGGAATGAAATTTACTCTAACATGGGTCCCGATGTCTTTTGGAATGTCACATGTAACCATATGTTCTTCAATGTCGTCATACCATTGGTAGTAAATCATTGTATAAAGATGCTTATCAAGAAATTAATCTTACACATAAAGGTGATGTGATTAATAATTTAATTCCATACTATAGAGGTGATTAGATAAACCATTTTAAACACTCTTTTTATCCTTAATGTATATATAAAACAATGCAACAAGAATGTCCAACCAAATTAATCTATCCTTATCATCATGTTTTTTGAAATTTTATTTTATATTTGAATTATTTGTAAAATAAATGATCTGGTTCCAAAGAGACAAGACCGAAAGTTTTTTGAAGGATAGACAACAGAAACAACTGTTTCTTGTTTTTGATGTAGATTATTTTTTCATCATTAAACCATTTATTTGAATAATCAAATACACATGGTTTTTATAAAATTTTGTCCAAAAAATATCTATATAAAATTTAATTGCATCACAAATGTGTTCAAATGGAATTTTGGAATTTGGATATTTCATGATATGTAGAGAGACAATGAAAGACTTGAGTTTTCAGAATTATTATTCATAGCCTCTTGTCCATAAAAAAGGAGAATATTTCACCACTTTAGAACAAAGTTGTCATGAAATTGAGTTGAAATTTCTAATGAACCTTCTATAAAAATCACCTTTTCCTAAAAATAAACACACTTCCATTATAGTATTATATAGTGAAGGAAACGAATGACACTAACCTTTGATATATTGACTTAAATACCTCTACTATAGACTAGATATCCTAGAAAAAGTATTTAAAATACCATGAAATTCAATTTTCCTATTTTAGGATGATATTATTATCATCACATATAGATATAACCCTTTTAAATTTTATTAGTAACCCATAAATATTATCCCCAAATATGGATAAGTTATCCATAAAGACCTCTAAACAACCCCCACCGTGGTAGATAAGATTCCCATCATGCACCTTCGGTTGGTAAAAGGGGCATTACAAATCCCAAACGGAAGACATATAAATTCTATAGTTACAAATTGATAGGTCAAGGATGTTTTTACATGATATTTTAAGGAGACCACAATTTGATTATACCTTTAGAATCCATCTAGGAAACACTAAAACTGATGACCTGCCACTCTCTCAAGGACTTGATCAAAGAAGGGTAATGTTAAATTATGTTTCTTAGTGAACGAGTTTAACATCCTATTGTCAATGAAAAATCTTTATCCACTAATGAACTATGAGGGGAGACGATCACAATCCTCATTGGTAATCAATGTGTTTCCAATCTTCTTTGCAACAAAATAATGTGGGATTACCCACAAACTATTAGAAATAGGGTAGATGATACCATCTTTCAACAACATATGAATTTATTTAAATTCAAAATCTATAATATTGGGAACAATTCTCCACTGTGGTTGATGGTATTGTTTGAAGTTAGATTCTATAACAATCATATGAGCTCTATTGAGTGGGATAAACCAAGGAATATATAAAATGGTCCATCAAATTTCTTTCTAATTCTTTCCTTGGATATCATGAAATTTTTTCTCTCTTTTGGATTCAAGAGTGGAGGGAATGACAAAATGAATGGTTTAATTATCACCTAATAATGGATGATTTAGTTATGAATGTGGGAAAATCAAATTGAGATCATATTGGTTATCATTTTTAAAATAAGCATGGGACTTTTCACCATAATTAGTTTCTTTTTCATGATTTGTTGAATGAATTTATTCTTTTTGAACCGATTTTTCTTCATCCACAATGGCTAGATCATAGTCAAAAATGGGAATGGACTTGTTGTTATTGATTACACCAATATTATTTTTGATTGGTGTTCATGGAAAATAATCAATGGAGTCATATCTAATAGATTCAATCCCAGAAGTCAAATTTATTTCATATAAACTATGAAATTCAATCTCATATTGACATATCAATACTTCAACAATTCCTCGATGTTCTTCTAGTACATAATCAAAACTACCTTTCCATATAAACTCATTCATCTCTTCAAAATCACAAATTTTAGTGTTTTCATTGTAGATTTTTAGATCCAGGCTTATGTTTCCAAATGTTACTTTTAGGTTTCCATTCCTAAATCAGATGACTGAGATTATTATTTCTGAGAATGCATGACCAAGGATGATTAGGGTTTTCTACTTCGGACAGAATCCTAGGAAATTATCATGGAAAATATTGTTTTCAGGGTAAATGAAAATTTTTAACCTTCCCTAAAAAATCTTTTAAGATACCCTAAAAAACTAAAATAATATGATTTATAAGAAGGAGTGTGAAAGATGTTGGCTTGAGAGATTCATGTCCTAATTTTCAAAATATGACATATGGATTGAGGTAAATATAGGATCATAGTTCAGAAAGCGATTTAAAAATGTTGTTCTCTTCTAACTTATCATTGATTTATAGATTTATTTGATCTTTCTATATAGGAGTAATGTTCCCTTGAATGGTGGTAATCACATTTACATCCAAAAGGGCTAGGTTTTAATGAGAAATTTTATTATTAAAAGTACATAAGTTCTTAACATACCTTGAGTTTTCAGTAATGGTTTGGATTTAATCAATAAGTGCAATTTTATTATAACGTGAGATAAGATTCCACTCAATGTCTCATTCTTTCTAGCTTTATTTTTTCCTCTCATTCAAGAAGGGTATAGAGAATATTGTTTTATTATTTGCGGAGGTTGTAGTTCATTCACATTCTCATTATATATTCTAAATATAAAGGATGTTCTTCCACGTTTTCATGATATATTGAATATTTTAATGGTTCTAGAATGGTTTTCTAATATTATTCAATATATCCCCCACATCATAAGATAGTCACAAATTTTATTTTTCCCTTGAGTGGGTTGATTATAACATGATTATCCATATTATAGTTGGGGATTGGATATACTGAGTAGGCATGTATTCCTTTATATTTTTTATTTGTTGAAACTTTTTTTAAGTGATTTGAATTCAGCATTCATTTTTTCTATTTGTTTACACAATTTTTCACGGATTGAGAGAGGTATATATTGGGTAGTGGATTTTGGACATAAGTTTATCTAAAAAGGATAAATTTGTTGTTATATTGAGTGTTGAATTTGATACTATATAGGTTGTTGATGATGGATAGGAGGTTGTTGGTTTTTGACTAGTTATGGTTGAAACTGATTATAGGATTGAAAATTTTATTGATGGTAGGGATTGCTATTTTTTGTTGTGTTAGTTGTTGATTGTTTTTCCATTAAAAAAATGATGGTCATTATTCCTCTGATTAAAAGTGTTTGTTAGTGTGTATTTAGAATGTTCTTTGCATTGACCTCTTGTTTTGGTCCTCCTAAAATAACATCCTTCACAGAATGAATGGTTGGGAAATTATTCATCTTGTGGTCCTATTTTTTCGCATAATTCAAAAACATGATAAATATTATTTATTCCATGGAACATCCTAAGATCGATCTCCTTGAACATCCTAGGGAGTACAACACATTTTCTCTACCTTTTTATTCTTCTCTAGGATATTTCATTCAAAAAAATTTGAGTGGATTTAGAGAGTTAGGTGTTGTTACACATTTGTTGTTTTGTTTCGGTAGTTTATCTTGATACTTGTAAGAATTAGCTATTGCATTGATTTCAAAGGTTCTATTACACATAAGTAAATTAATTTCATTGGTTTCTCAGAACCAACCATTCATTTAATCATAAGAAATGTTCTTTGATTGAAAACCCATGGTTTGGTACCATGTTTAATGTGTCATTAATCCTTTCCCGTGTTTCATATAATGTTTCTCCGTATTTTTCACAAACATTAGAGATGATTTTTTAAGCGAAATTATATTCTTATGGGAAAATATTTTTTTGTAGAATTATCATTACAATTTGTTCCAATAGTGAAGGGATGTTGTACTTATATTTTATAAGAAATTCATTTGTCAATCAATTAGTGAGAATGGAAGAAATATCATTTTATAATATTCAATTTTATTTAGATAGCACACGGTTTTGACAATGTAATTTAATTATATAACACTAAGGAATGACATATCGAACTCCATATCATGATAGGTTGGAAATTGGTTCAAGAAATTGGGTTTATAAATATATTGGATATATCCTATCATATTATACAACATAAAATATGTTTCATTGGTTGAGTATGGATTTAGGTAGTCATTCATAGTATGATGAATGACATTCCCCGTGTTTGGGGCTACCTCATTTTGATTTCAATTTTGTTTCACACCCAGTTTAATGAGTTGGATTCTTTGAGTACCCTTTATAATATTGGTCTCAATTGTTGAATATAGAGTATTAAGAATATTTGGATCCGATGGAAAGAGACTCCTAGGTGAACAAGACTCCCCAAGCTAAGTACTATCCACTTTAATTTGAAAATTTGAATGTTCACCTATTAAAGAGACATGTACCATGAAATGAAAAATTAATGGGTAAAAGATAAGATAAATTAAATAAGAAAATAGAAATGGGGTAGAAGGGAATATGGTTAGAAGATGACATACTTGGGTCCCCATCAATGGTGCCCAAATTTGGTGGTCCCCAAATTTAGACTACATGTATAAGCTGTTGTTTTAGAACATGTTGGGGTCAAATCCATAGGGTCTGAAAAAAGTAACCTCTAGACATTCAAATTTTGGATGTTTTGGTTATAAAGTGGCCAAAAAATTGGATCGATTTTATTTTAATAACTAGTGAATTAATTTTTAGAGAAAAAAAACATAAAATGACTTGAATTAAAAATATTAATTTTTTTTCGTAATCAATGATTTTTTCTTAGGGAGGAATGGATGAATTTATTTTCATATAAAAGTTCGTATAATTTAATCCAGATGTATCCAAAAAATAAGATAATTCTCAAAAATCATTCACTAATTTAATCCATAGATAATTTTATGGATAATAATCAGTCCACTTGGAGGATAACATTCATTACCACTCCATGGAACTGGATCACACTAGAACTGAGAATATGTCATCATTAAAATTGGCAATGTTGAAGAATAATGTATCTCATCAAATAGAAATATTACAACCATGAAAAAATTTTAATATCAAGTAAAATAAATAGCATTCCATCCATAACCTTTATAATCATTTAGATTATCCCATTTTTGTATATCCCTCCATTTATTCAATTCTACCTATAGAAGTAGGATGTAGACTTACGGGGGAATAATTGAAGAGGATGAAAAACATTGAAATAGTGATTAATCCACTATTGTGTGAGGATTTTCAAAAACTACATTGTGAAAAGGATCACTCCCTAATGAAATTATATCAATGTGTTATAAAAAAAGAAATAATAAATAAATAATAATAAGGGTAAGAACATTTATTATGAATAAAATTTGATTGAGGAAATTCAAACATGGGAAAAATTGATGATGCGATTACAAAATGAAAGCGAGAAATTACAATTCAATGAATAAAACATGTATTCCAAATACCATTTCCACCATATCATTATATATGAATATTATTAGCTATATTTGACCCCCAAAAAATAAATTCCCTCTCCATTATTTATGAATTTTAAAAGGTGAGAGGTAAATGAATGGAAAGTCGAAGTTTCAACATTGAATACAAAAATAGGTCCAGATTTATCTCCATAATGGCTGATAAAATTTAATATTGAATATCAAAAAATATGAAGGATTTATAGAAAAAAAAATTATCTTTTCCCTTGTTTACTATGACAAGTTTCAAAATTTCATTATAATTTGGTCATTTTTGGGATGATATTATTGAAATGGTTGGCTAAATTTAAGGGCGTTCAGATATAGCTATTAATTTAATATACAATTTGACTTCTTCAATCATCATGGAAACATAAGAATTAGTTATGGACATAATTTAATGAAACTGTCCCTATAATTGTTTCTACCAAAAGAAAAAAAAATTATTCATTATTGGGTTTGAATTGTGGGCCATACTTTTTTGAGCCTAAGGCCTATTAAGCTTTGCCTATAAATTTCTGCGTTCATATCCAAAAATATCCATCATACATTGGTATTCATCCATCAACCCTAAAATAAATAATTTTCAAAAAAAAGTGATCAATAATATCCGAAAAAATGAAATGAAATGAAATGAATATAATTTATTACAAAAAATGATGATTTATTGGGTCCAAATTTTCTCTTTAAAAATGAATAGGAAATGTGATTTGAAATAAAGTTCAATATGTAAAATTCACTAAAATTTATGTTTACGGAATTTGAAACACATGAATATTAAGATATAAACTAGGAATATTATACAATTTTACTGTCTAATCAAACCACTTATATTTATGGAATACATGAAAAGTATTTAGAAAGTTGTTATCCATGTTCATTAAAACATTTAATCAATACCCATTAAAATATTATTTAAACACCTTATATTTTTTTTTACAAATATTCGGAGTTAGGATAGCGTTCATAAAACGTATAATGGTGAAAATAAAAAAAAAACTCAATTTTTCAATATTATCAAGTACATTGGAACAATGTTATTCATTTCTTGAAGAAAAAATTAGTATACAATTGATAAATTGATTCATAATAAATAATTTATAATCACTTATTCATTTTCAATTTTTTTAAATATAATTTAAATTTATTACTGGGAGAAATTTTTTTATTGAGGAGGATGTTCAATAATTACATTCCTAACGGACTGATATCTCCTTCCCCTATTTCAGGATACTAAAATTCTCCTCTTAAATTGCTATAAAAACTACTTGATTAATTATTCTTAAATGAAAATAACATAATCAAATGATCTCCAGTTAGGTCAAAGATTAATTGAAAATAACATCATTTTTGAAACAAAATTATCTTTTATGAGTCATGGAATTGTTGAAATTAAATTATGATAAATGGTTTTAGGGAAGGAACAATTAAAACATCATATGTAATTAATTTTTTTAAATAAATAACTACATAATTAATTAATGATTTTTAATAATTTTCATTGAAAATTCACATTCCTCTAAAAATCCCCAATTATATACACTCTATAAAAAAATTATTTCAACATAAAGTGAGTGGTAAAAGAATTATTTGGAATAATATTATATTCTAATTAAAAAATGCAAAGAAATAAATAATATTCATTTGTGATCATTTAAATAATTTTAATTTAAATTATAAAGGTTTTTACTACTCAAGCCACTATCAAACCACACCAAACATCCAAAATAATATAACAAACCCATGCTGATATCAATGATATAGTTAAATAAATTATGGTTTTACTAAGTTAAATATATCATTAACTATTTTTCTATGAAATTACAAAAAATTCCTGAAAATATTTTCAAACTAAAAAACAAACATATATTGTATTTTACATATTCATCTATGATATAAAATATTATATGAGATATGATTCACAATTAGAACATTATATTTTCATTGGGTCGACAACACAAACACCCTTTTTATGACATGTATATTTTTTAGACCTATATAGGTAATAGTTGAGATAGGTATAATCACTCAATAGGTTGATTATTTCCTCCAACGATATTATAGTTTTTATTATTTTATTATTTATTTGAGTGATTTTATATCACATTTTTCATGATATTATATATATATTTGATATTATAATAATTAAAATTATTTTTTGGAATCAAGGATATACTCTCCCTAGTATGGATTTCATGATGACCATGTAGACATTATGATCATGGAAACAGGAATATGAAACCACACTACATTTAATTGGTGAGTAAGATGGAATTAAATTTTATGTCAATTGAATATTTTTTGAATCAAATACATTTTATTTTTTGTACCCATGTCCAATCTCGAATATACTTTGTAAATCCTATAAATGATAAAAAATATGAAAATCTTATGTAATTATATTTGGATTTCATGAAATTAAAAAAGTGTTTTTTTATCAATTGATATTTTTTCTATAGTATTCTATAACTATAATGTTCAAAGAATGTTGTTATATTGTGATTATGTTTTATTATTATTTCTTATTTCTATTATTTACAGTCATCTGATATAGAGGGTATGACCTCTCCGTTTTTCCTACAGACACAATCCTATAATTAGAAACCTATCATATTTGAGGTGTCATGATTTCTGTCATGTGTAACCATTAATTATTATTTTATTTTGGATAGATAGTATGTGATGTTATGAGACACATCAATTATCTCAGTACCCATAAAATAGATATTAAACATATTTTATGGAGTTATGAACACAAAAAACCTATACAACAACATAATGGAATTCATACAAGTGCAAGTGTTCACTATGACATTACATGTGTTTTTTCTATGGAAGTAATATTTGAAATGTAATGATGGTTACTATAACTTTTTCCTTTTCATGTAAATTATAATTTTTTTTCCAAAAACAGACAGTTTATGAGTGATCTCCAAAACCAGTTATAATACGCCAGTTAAAATCAACATAAGATACTAATTCATATATTTTTAATGTATAAAATAATCATATTCAAATAAAAACATTTAGGTATAATATGAGTTGTATGTTACAAGGAGTTATAAAATTTGAGAGTTTGGGAAACACATCATCGATATAGCTAATGTTTGAGTTACAAAGTGTATCCCTGGATAAATTTATAAATTTTATGTATACTTAATCATGTGTTCTTAATAATGACATTTGATGCATTAGAAAATACATAACTAGTTAATAATAAAAATAACCCTTCATGGAAATATCATACTTAATACCTTTCTTCCTAACCAGGGAATAGGAAACACAAGGATGGTTGAGCACAAATTCCTAATAATACTAGAATAGTGAGTTACCAACATAACCTATGAATAAATATATTAGAACATGAGAATTAAGTTTTATATCCATACAATTGAAATCATAGATCATAATATTGAGTCAAAACATAAATATTTGAAGTTCATAAGATTTGAATCATAATTTAATCAATGAACATAATATATGAGAATAAAACATTGTCATAAGATATAGATTTGTTCATTATACATAAATATAAAAAATAACTTCCTTATAAGGAATGAATTCTTTAAAAGACAATATTAAGAGAATGAATCAACTACCAAAACCATATTAGTATTAAATTTTAACTTCAATGACAATCATCGTGGAAAGAGACCCTTAAATATATATGTTCACTCCCCATTGTAGTCTTATTTTGCTCATGATATATCAATATTTTTAAAACGAATTTGAGGGCTCTATAAATTTTTTTCCACATATATCATAATTAAAATCATATATATGTGTCCCAAAAGTCATAAAATATTTATCATATCATATCCTAAAAAAATAAATGGGTTTGATAAACATTTTTTTCCAGTTATAACCCATGGAATAAAAGTGTGATTCAAAATAATTTAATCAATGGATCGGAGGATAACTAGAAAAAAATAATTTGATTCATAATAATCCAATAATAATATTCATAGAACATCTATAGAAACAAAAAATATTATGTCATTGGACCATATATTAAATAGATAATATATAGTATCAATGTTTTTTTTGATAAATTAAAATACCATTAAAATATCATTAAAAAAATTCTTATGAAAAATACACTTTCAACTTTGAGAAGCACTTTTTATAAAATACAAAAATACAAAATATTAATGTAATCATATTATATTAAAATAATCATGAAAACATGTAGAGTGAAATTTTATTAATTTAGTGTTCATGTAATTGGACTATTCGACTCTTTTTTAGTATGATAAAATAAATAATCCATTCAAATTTAATAAAAAAATGTTAAAATTACGTTTTCTGAAAGATGATAGGAAAATTCCTTTTACACGATTTTTAAAAAAATAAAACATGGTTTAATTTTTTTTATAAATCATATTTTAATATAAAAAATATTCTATAAAACAGTTTTTAGATTACTTACCAATATAAGGAAAACTTTTTTCCACCGAAGAGAGAAATAATGTCGAATTTCCTTTAAAACATTAATTTTGACACTTGAGTATACAATGAGAGAAAAATTAAAGGAAAAAAATTATTTTATTGAAAAAACATTTAGATGAATATTCAAGATATTTTTGACATATATATCATGATATTTTATCATTTGAAGAATAATCGTAAACAATCTGGATAAACAACAAGATTGTAACATAAAATAATTACCACATTAAAATCTTTTCAATCATAATACCTATGACAAAAATAATATTATATAGATATGTAAAAACCAATAATTTTTATAAAAATAATAATAAATAGAAATCATTGTTATTATATACACCACATAAAAGAATCCAGTGATGAATATTGTATATGCCTCATAGAAATAAATGTTAGATGATAATTCATTCCATATAGTCTGACCACCTTCATACATGTTAGTGACTAATGTATAATAAATATATATTAATTATAAATATATTATATAACCATACTCATACATATAAGGAAATTTAATATCCACTTATATCCTTTTATCATCTATTTATTAACGATTATCAATTAAATTCTCTATTTTGGGTTATAACCAATTTGTTTCTCATGTATGTTTTGGTTTGGTATTTTCTGTCCATGAACTCTGATTATGGATCTATAATATAAATAATTATAATAATTATATAAATATAAAATATATTTTTAATATACATATTATATTCTTCCATAAAAATTAGAGATAGATAAACAAATGACTCCGTTCTTGGAGACGGTAGGTCATACGTACGTTAAAACGTTGTTTTCATTTTTTGAAGGATGGAATGTAAGAATGTTATATAATAATAAATATTTAAATATTATTTTTTATATCAAAGTTATAATATATATAAATTTTCCTCAAATATGTCCTAATTTTTATCCATGTAAATATAAAATGAAAACATATCACATCACTTTCGGGAGATGGATTTCAAAACATACACTTGAGGGACATTATATTTTATCAAACAATTAGAGGGTAAGAAGTATATTGAATATTGTAAATCCATAATTATAATAATTTTATAAATATAATATAGTCCTCTATACATAGGATCGACTGGTTTGTTTCCCTTTTGATGGATGTTTATATGTATATAAGTAATTATATTAAGATAATAACATATTATTATATGTTATATACTTGTATTATTATATTTTAATGTTTGAAAAATATTTTAAGTTTATGGAAGAATAAATAAAATTAAATTACTTAGTTAAACACGATATATGTTCTCTAGACAAACCCATCAGGTTATCACTAAAAGCCAACTAATGAGGCTTTTATTATCAAAAAATGGACTATAGATAATGTTAATCGATTATTTAAGAGTTATTGGTATTTATAAAAAAATGGATCGTAATGTGTGGAGACGAGAGGAGAGGAGGTGTCCTTGGGGAGCATTCCCTAATGGAAATTTCCTAAAATAATGAAATGTAAATATGAATTCTAAAAAAGTAATTCAATATGAAAATATATTAATTTTTTTAATAGTATAAGGTCTAAATATTTTTATAAAATATGATTTATAAATTTATAATTCCAAAATATATAGTTAACTTCTGGTTTAACCCCCACTAAACTAGTTTTGACCTCAACTACTATAATTAAATATACATGTTTTTAATATTCATTATTATAAAAAAATTAATGTGACTACATTACCAAATATTATTTTAAAAGAATAAAAATATTGAATCTCTTTTCTCAAATTCAATTCAAATAAGTGGAAGAATTTAATTTAATATTAATCCCACAAGCATGACAAAAACAATTCTTCCAAAGGAAACATATTTTTACATAATAAAAGTCATTATATAAAAAATGAACATAAAATTAAATAAATTTATATAAATTAGATTGATACAAATATATTGGATCAAATATTTATTATTAAATTTTTTTCAAAGAAACTGTTATTTGTTAAATTCTATAAATGAAAAAAATTGTTTCAAAAAAATATTATTTTTCAGTATTCACAAAAATATTAATAATATCATTAAATTATAAATATTTATATATAAGATTATTTAGACATATATATATATAATTAATTTAATAATTTAAAATACATTTTTTTAATGTGGAAATATATAATTTTAAAATTTGGGGAAAAAAGTGATGAAACCAATTTTCATAAAAATATATTATTTAATAATAAAACAGTATTAATTTTTATGACATGAAAAGAAAAAATATTATATGAATTAATAAAAATTTAAGTGAATATATAAAATATAAATTTCATTAAAATAATTCACTTATATTGAGTAAATGAATTTAAAAAAAATACATTATGTCCATCAAAATAGTTTTTTAGTAAATTTTTCTTTTACAACCAAATGAATTTTATATTCATTATCAATCAATTTATAAAAAAATTATTTTATACATGTTTACCAAATACATTTTTTTATAATTTATTTGTTCATATTATTACCCTATAATTTAACAAATAGTATATAATTTTATAATATAATACGTATCATTAAAAGTAAATGTTGTGTGTGACACAAAATATCAATTAAATTAAATTTTTTTCTAAAAAATATTTATTCAAATTTTAGGGTGTTACATTATACCCACAGTTAAGAATAATTATACGTTGAATTTCCATTACTCTGACAAAAAAATGACTATACTTTTGCATCATCATATCCATACATTCTAATGTGACCTCCTTAAATTAGTTGTTTCACCATAAAACTATGACCATGTGAGTGGTATTTATTTGTAGAAATTTATCTATATACCGAAAAATCTCGAAAAGATTATTCAAAAAGGAAATATATTTCCCAAATGGTATGAACTTTGATTTTAGCATATGTGATGCATCTGGAATGTACTTCCTTAGGAGAGATACATTGAAAACATTGTGGGCATGATAGTGGGTGGTGGAAGTTATAAAAAATATGATACCATTTCAACTCGATCAAAAATATAAAAGGATCGAATATATATTGAACTCTAATTTCATTTAATTCTATATATTTTAACAATATTCCATGGATAAATTAAAAAAACTTTTTAATAACATCATATTCAAGACCATTTCGGCGATTGTCTCCATAATATTTTTATTAAATCTAAGATACATTAATTTGGCCTTGAATGGTTACAACAATCCTAACAATTTCTTCATATAGATGTAGTATTGATAAAATTAATTATCCAAATTCATCTCATCTGATTGGAGTGTTAAACCTATTTTCATAGATTGATTCATAAATAAAAATCCGAATGATCATGTGAATCTTAATTTTCTATGAAAACGTAACTAGAGGTTGGTGTTGATCAAAAAACCATTTAATTCCAATGAATAATATCCCAAAATAAAATAAATATTTTTAGTAGTTTACTCATACTAACCATATATCTGTGGATGATAAGATGTAAAGACCCACAAACTTGTATTAATTTATTTTTGAAAACTTCACCATAACATTGAGGAAAACCATGAATCTTGATCCAATAAAATAGAATTTTGTACACTATAACACCTTAACACTTCCTTATTAATTATCCTATAATGTTTATATAAAGAATTATATTATCTAATTGTGATAAATTGTATATATTTTATTTGAAAATCAAGTACAACACATATAGTTTTACAAATTTTTGTAATTTTGGGGACTCAGATGAAAAAAATCAGCATGATGTTTTTCCATTTCTACTATAATATAATAAGTAGTTTCATCATACCCTTAATATTTTGTCTCTAAGCCATAATATTATAACATAGCAAGAACCAAGATAAATATTATAAAATATCTCACTCTATTTCATTAAACAAGAATTACACTTTTTTGTCTCTATATGTCTTTATACTTTATTGTTTAGTTGAGAATGATGAACTATGAGACTCACCCAATAACTCCTTCTTTAAATTTGGTATGAACAGAACACATAAATAATTACTGAAACTTATCATTAGATCAGGAAAAATTTTGAACATTGTAACATTCCCCACCCTTTTCAATAGTTTCACATCTCCATTCATTACCTCCTTAATCCTTACATGAATGTATGGTTGAATTCTCATCTAGAAAATACAACAATTTTACCTTTATTTCAATATTTTTAGATATTTACTTTAAAAATTCATAATTAATATATATTTTTTTGTACTCATCTTGTATAATCTAGAATGATCCATTAGACTCAATGCCTCAACCACCTTATTGTTTTCCAAATGTTGTAATATATATATTATTCATAACATGTAATCAACTGTAACTACTTTTTATAGTGCATATCCATTGATTTTTGACTGAATATGTTCTTCAAGATTTTATTGTTAATATATATAACATATTTCTGTATAATGATAATTCCCCCATATAATTAATGAAGAAATTACCAGGGTTGTATTTAAATTATTTGTTGAGTAATTTTTTTCATGATCCACCAATTGTCTTAATGAATAATCTATAACCATGTAATTATACAAGATGAATCATCCTTCCCACTTCATTGATATATCACTATAAATTTCATACCCCTATCCACAATAGGGTAATGTAATAATGTGTTCATAGAATAAACTTCTCTTAATTTTCAATAAGCTGTCTTGAAATTCATTTTTATGAAAGAATATTTATCTATTCTATGTTATCTTCCTGAGTAGATTAGATAGCGATGAAAAAATATCAAAAAAGGTTCAATAATATCCAGACAACTAAATAAAAATTACGATCTATGTCAATGTGTTTGTTATTGGCTAGTGACCATTAACTTTAGTCTCATATGGATATGAATATACACCCTTGAATTAGATTATATAAACAAAAAATGAAATAATTTGTATCGAAAATTCACACTTGGTATTTTTCTCATACAACTTATCGTCTCCGAGTGCCTTCAGTACAATTCTCATGTGGTCTCCATGCTCATCCTTCCTCTTTTAATTTATAAAAATTTCATTAATAATGACTACCAAAGAAATGTCAAGGTAATATATAAAGACTATATATATTATATACAATAAGATAACGGGGACATTAATAAGTCCAAATCAAGTCACTGTATATTAATATAATACATACCTTTTATGTTATGTAGTGTTGGGTATTTCATCTCTATTATACATTAATTTATGATTTCTAGAATGAAAGTAAATATTAAAAACATGTGGATATCTATAAAATTGATTAAGAAAGTATCACACATGGGGTATATGAAACATGTTCTTAATTATGTTCTTGTTCATTTACTGATAAAAAATGAAGAGTCACATCAATCTATATTTATTCTTAAAAAAATATAGGTTGATCCCATGGTGACACACATTTTTGAATATATACCATTTAATCATTTTCCTAGATATGATTATTAAACTATGATAACTCGGTTGAGGTAATTCTATACGACATCATTGAAATAAACGTAACACTATATATGAGTTATATTGTAAAATCCAAATTAAAATTAATGTTAAGTCTAAGAATTTATTCAATAATAAAATAAAAAAATCAAACAAAATATGAATATATTCATTGTTGAGTTTCCCTACAACTATAAGAGACATGCACAAATTTTTAATAAGAATGAATTCCCATACAGTTAAAGCAGTTTGCATTTGATATTTTGTTATTCATCACACTAATTTGTTATTTTAGGTTTGTTTTTAATATCCAATGTGACTTACCATCAATATAAATTGATGTCGGATTTATATAAAAGAAAGATATCCATCCCTCTGCTGACATTATAATCAAAAATATGGAGAATAGTAATATCTTTCAGAACCATATTCCCACAAAACATTAACTCGTTAAGAATCATCAACATGAGATGTGATCATCATAACATTATGGGTTTTCACTACTAATTCAACATTAAATAGTTGAAGTTAGGAATAACCTTCCTTTATACTTTCCTAGACATAGATAAATTTATAAAACAATTCTCAAATAGGTTACATCTATATTTGAGAATTTTTTCACTACCTCATATTTATCATTCTACCATCAGTCCCTCAGTAAATCCAAAATGGTTTGTGGGAATATAAATGATCATTAATCAGAGTGATAAATCTATTATAAAAAATATTTCATTGAATGTATAAATCCTGAAACCTTATTTTCAATCTCTAATACCATTGGTTTAACTAAGGTAATGTTTATTATTATCTACTCAAATAAATAATAATAATTGATATGGAAAAGTGTCTTAACACAAGAATTATTCCCCAAAAGTGATGAAATAGGAATGAAATAAGGGACTAATCACCTTTCACTAGAATGATGGATGAGATTGTGTCAATCAACTTTTTCCTGGGTTATTATTCCTTTATGAATCTATTCCAAATCCTCACCCACATAGAGATTCCATACATGGATGTTTTTCTATAAAAAATAATCTTTTTTATATACAATAACCATGGATGTTATCCTATAATTGAGATTATCCAAGGGTTTCTCAATAATGTTTTCTCATAATATAATCCATGGTTAGCTAAAAAATTCTCTGGTATCGAGAAGAACACTATAGTTCTATAAAAACTGTTATATTATTGACACCTATCATAAGACTCAATCGGAAGTTATAAATATTTTACAGGACACTTACCACCATCCCCAATAGTATCACTCTCTTCATGAAGACCTTTAGTGGAGAGTCACACCTCACCAAATGTTCACATTTGTTATTTCATAAGGATCAGATCAATTCAGTTACTCTAACACAATCCATAAAAAACAAAAAATTTCATACACAAATATAACATATTATTAAATGAATATTTTTTACTAGACATAAGGATCCATTCCATAATCCTATATGTCAAGTTATTTTTAAAAATTAGAAACATAAAAAAGTGGTTCATCATTACTATTACCCATCTTAGTGATATAATACTTAATTCCATTCTTTATCAACTAGAGAAATGTAAATATAAGGGTGAGATTTAATTATTAGTAGGTTTAAAAAATGGAGATATCAACCTAACATTAGAATAATGGTATGAGAACCTGAGCATAACATATTAAAACTATATTATATATTTCATTGATTATAATTTATTTCATTGAAAAAATATTTGAATTTCATAAGACATTATTTATAATGGAATAAAATATGCTAAGACATGATGTTATAATATTGGAATAATACATATATTTGTATCCAACACATAAAAATATAAAATGTTTTTCATAGTAGTCAAAGATTATTTCTATTTTCCTACATAATATAATGGTTTCACACAAAAAGCTATCTTAGTATTAAGTTTACATCGTGAACACTATCATAGTGGACATAGTTCCTTAATAAACATGGCTCACTCCACATTAGTGTCATATTTATCTCATGAAATATCATTCATTGCCTAATTCATAGGAGGGATATAAAACTATGGGCTCACCCATCAAAAAATATAAATCAAACAAATGTGTTCCAGAATATCCTAAAATATTCATTATATAACAAACCATGAAATGATACAGGTTTCATAAATATATCATTAGAACATAACCGAAGTGAAATAAATATGTTTCATAAATATATCATTAGAACATAACCCAAGGGAAAGAAATATGTTTCATAATCATTTAATATTTTTATAACCCATTGAAAAGTAATATATTACATAAAAATCCTATAATAATAATCATAAACTATATAATGAAAGAATAGAAATGGTTTCATTGGATAACATCTCTATTATATCTTATGTATAATAATGGGTTGTTATAATTGATTATAAAAAACCATTAAATGATTACTAAAACCACTATTGATTAAAATACACAATTTATTTTTAGGTTCACCTTTTAAAATATCATAAATTACCCAATAATAAGGGAAAATTTTTCTATAAAATTGAATATGAAATTTTTTGGAGAAAACATTAAATTATTATGTGTTTATGAGTATGGAAAAATATCATTCAATCCATGTATGATAAAACATTAATTCCTTTCACATTTTCCCCTAAAAAAGTAACTCATTCAAAAAATGAAAATAAGATTCATTTTAAATAATTTTTTACAAATATAAAAATGGGTAAAAATAAATTTATACCATCATAGTGTAATATTAAAAAAATATAATCATTTTTTAGAAAATGTAGAAATGTGAGATTTTTTTCAAATTAATATAGAAATAATGTCATCTTTTATTATGTTTTGGATAATTGATTAAATAAAATGAGAAAAATGAAAGGAAAATTTCACCCATGTGGTTTGATTTGAGGTTTATTTAACATTTTTTTCACCATTATCCTTTTACTTTTACATTATAAAAAACTTTTTAGAGACAAATTGTCACATTTGGAAAATTATATGGTTGTTCAAGGTTTGAGCATGGTAAGTATAAAACATGAACCCAGAATGATGGAATATTTCAGGTCATTTGTCCTAGCTTATGAGTATATTGGATAACTATTCACATTGAATTGTGGATTATCCTACGGTTCGAGACTATGTTCATGGGTGTGAACCACTTCTAGTCAAACTACATTAAATCTTTTTCCATTGGATATAGGTGCCTCGTCATTTGTGTAGGTTATGGAAAACCGTGCTTCCAAATCGACACCTACCAGATTTTTAAAATGTTCAAAATTCAATTTTCACCTCTTTCTAATATTAACAAAAATCACCCCATACTGTCATCATTTAATCTCCCCTAACCTATGGAAAACATCCCCTCCCTCATTTCTCTCTTGGGTTCTATTTTTTGGGTTATTTGGCCTTGTGTATTCATCAATACATCAAGTTATATCTTCCATTTTTTCTTGTTTCCTTTTACTTGGTGACAAACTCTTTATTTACATGGTTATCATTTATATATTGGATTAGGCAAAAAAAATTAATTTCAACCTTTATTAATTGGGTTAAATTGAGATTGTTGTGATGTGATATTGAATTGCTAAGGTATCACCTTAGTTTTTTTAGTTTCAAATCCATTTACAAATTTTTTATTAAATAAGGTATGTGGTTCTATGATTTGACATTTTTATGAATTTTTTGGTATTTCTATAGTTTTTAAATATGATCTATTAATTGTGTGGGTGTTTAAAACAATGTATTCCAATGGTTATGGTGTTTATAAGGGACAAATGATGATTTTCCTTCTAGAAATAATTTTTTCATGTCTGGTTATATTTTTGAATGTGTGTATATGTAAGTGGCCATTAATGTTATTGGGAATTAAATTGAGCATAAGATAATCAATGGTATTCATGTGAGAAGACTATTTATAGAAATTTACGTGAGTTAGAAGGGTCGAGGCCCAGTCTACCTAATAAGATTAGTGTAACAATGCTGACTAAACAGATTTGAGATGGTGGTTTCAGGATTAAGTGGGTTCATTACACCCATGATATTTTTTGATCACCTAGAGTATATGGTTCCAATTAACCCAATTACAGTAGTGGATTAGTGTTTTCACATGGTGATCATGATATTATTATCATTCTTTTTATTATCACCATTATTGTTATATACTAATTTCAATAAATTATACATTTAAAGTTATCCGTTATTTTTCATAAAACTAGTATGATAATTTTTTTATAATTTTTACATGGAGTTTCTCTTAGTGGTATACTACTGTTCATGTTGGTTTATAACCTACATACACCCTCAGGTGTATGTATACCTTATTATGTATTACCCCGGTAAAGAATTTTTTTTCTTGGGTTTACTAGGGGATTCAGTTTCTTGTGGTTATTCTGTTGCAGGCATTGGCTTTTGTGGAATGAGTGTGTTTAAGCTCTTCGTCTATGGAGTCTTGGTGGTACGGTTGGGTCCCCACCCCAATTGTTATTTTAGTTTTTTTTAAAGAAGTAAATTATTTAACTTCTGTTATTTTTTTTTATGGTTATATATAATTTTTAATAAGTATTGTGCTATATTTTGGGGATTTATTATTCTTGTTTGTCATTGGATATATTGTTTCCAAAAAAAATTCATATTGCATAGGAAATAGTTTCGATCAAATGGTGATTTGTAACACCCTTTCAGAATTTCAAGGGGATAGGTTCGGTTTCAGGTTGGGTGGTATCCAAGATTGGTTCATGAGAAATTGATATTGTAGAAGGATTTTCCCTTTCATTAGTTCATGTTATTTGGGAGAGTCTAGATAGAACAAATATTGGACAATTAGGGCCTGATGATATGGTTGGAAGTGGGGTCTCATTCCAACACCCCTCATGATAGGGCTTTGGTCAACAAGCAATGATTGTGAATTTCATTGAATTGTCCTCCAGAATATATTTTATGCTTGTAGACTATGCACAAAACTCGAGTGAGATTGGAGTGGGTTTAATATTTATTATACTTATTACGGTTTGTTTTTTATGGAAGTGTTTGGGATTTGTGGAATTTTATTTATTTCTTGGATATAATGATAATGGTTTCCTTGTGTTTATCAATTTTTATAGCATCGTACCTCCCTGACAAATTCTTTTGATTCTATTGTCAAAGGTTTGAGTGAGTTATCCCTCACCAGTTGATCGTAGATTAGTGAAAATAGTCATTTGTGATGATTTCACATTTGAACAGGGATTGGCTTATAGTCCTTCTCATGATATAGAATCCAAATAAGGTCTCCAAAATGATAAGACTTATGATATCCCCAAGAACAATCCCCCTTTATTCTAGGTTAGAATAGACCCCCATGAAGTATATGATTGAATAGAAAATATTGAGGTCATTTTTAGGATTATTTACACTCATAAGGCGGTCAATGTGATGTGTGTTTTGTTCATGTTTGAAGGAACTAGTCATAGGTGGGGGACACAATGTTCAATACTAGAAACGATGTGAAAATGTGTTGGAAGGACATTAAATTTTTCATTGATGAGAAATAATGCACATGATATTTGTTTCTTTACATGACCTTTGAGTTATTGGATCTCCATTAAGAGGATCAGAATGTGTTTGAATATGCCAACTACTTTTCTAAGTTGGTTTGCTTCACATTATGTTAGGTATATAGTGAGAGGTTAAAGGTGCGTTAGTATAAGATATGGTTGAATATGGGCAATTATTCCTATATATTATTAATTAGTTTGAATACATACGTTGATATTTTGGATCCACCCGTGATAATCGAGATGGAGCGTACCGAAATTTCTTGTTTTCTAGGACATCCTCCATATTGTTCTATCTTAGTGATGGTTTTCTTAAATATATTTTGAAGCTTGAAAATGAGGATAAAAATATAGATGAGAGTTTGTTCCATCCTTTCAATCCTCCTTCTGTGACCCCTGGTGGAAGATTAGTTATATTCTACAAATGTGGAAGGCCAGGTCATGTGGGGCCAATTTTTCTAACACCACAAAAAACCCCATATCAGTTTGGTCTATTGAGGAACATGTATATATATATATATATATTATTTTATTGACTTATACTAGTTTTGGTTATTCAGGAAATAAAGAGTTATTAGTTTATTTCGGTCATCATGGATTATGAGTTCTCGTTCTATTGGGCATGGTTGAAAGGTAGGATAATCCTATGAGTAGGGTGAGTTTAAGACGGAATCTCAATATAGTAATCAGATATAGGATTTTCTAGAGATGAGGACCCACCATTCATTGTACATGAATAAGTAGAATCATATATAGAGCCTATGACAGTTCAAGGTAATATCTTTATTACGGCGTCCAAATTTCTTTCTTTGTTTGAAAAACGTTACTCAGACTCTTTTATTTCTACCCATCATGTGGGGTTACTAAAATAAAATATTTAGGAGATTCTATTTTTTATCGAGATAGTGACTTCTATAAGAATGATGAGAGACTAGGGTTTTATATTCCCATCATATTCTATCACTCAGACATGGGTTGAATTAGAATTAGACCTTCAAATTTTGAAAATATGCCTCTTCAACATGATCCCCAACATGGAATAGATGATGAGTTTCAAGGAACACGTTGATTGTAATCATTATCAAGTTAGATTTTGTTACTTTATGGGAGTACTCTATAATTCCAAGGTGAATGGGATTTTCAGTCTGGATATACATAACCTTCTCGTTCCAAATTGGGAAATATTTTTTCTATGTCTCATGGATCATGTTTTATTATAATGGTAGATGTTCTTAGTATGGATTAAATCATTTAGGGGATACCCACCTAGAGGGTTTTCGTGGTGAATTCTTAGCTTTTCTTCCAGAGTCGGATGTGGAGTTCACCATTGATTTTGTTTCAGGAAGATAACTGATACCTATTACATCATATCATATTGTCCTCGCCAAATTAAGTGAATAATGGATATAAATGGATGATTTTTAATCTAAAGGATTAATTCTCTCAAGATTCTCACCTTGGGGTGGCCTAATTATTATATAAAATTAGGCTAATTAATCTTCTTGGATTATTATAGATATCTGAAATATAAATTTGGTAACAATAAAGTAAAAAATATCTCTTTACTTGTATTAATGACCTTTTGTATTATCTCAAGGGGAAAGGTGGTTCCCATAGATCAACCTGCACTCTAAGTATCATCAGGTCTGTTATCAGGAGTTAGATTTTCATAATATCTTTTTCGAAAGAATATATGGATACTTGAAGTATATGTTCATTCCATTCCTGTTGGAAAATCCATCAGTAGTATTAATGGATCTTATAAAATGAGTGTTCCACCAATAAATCGACTCATTTTTTTGGTGTTTTTTGGATGTCATTATATTCTTCTATTGTAACAAGGAATATCAATAGTACAATTTGAGATCATGTTGGGAACTCCCCACGATCATTGTATCTCTTCTTAGCTCACCAACTGCACCTTTTGGATATGGAAGGAAATATTTTTGGGCTTTGTGGTATCATAATGTGGGTTTTTAATGGACTCCTAGAAGATAAGTGAAGTAAATTCACGTGATAATATAAGGACATTTATTTATATTAGGATCTTTTTGGCTAATATATTAAATACATGTGGTTTTGAAGGATTTATCTTGGCTTTATTTACCCTTGATTGAACTTTTATTGAATTTATAACGCTTGAATGGGGCCTAAAATGTCACACATCGTTTGAATAGGTTATGAATAATTTAAACACAACCCATATTTTAATATTTTAAAAATCTAGATAGGGATACACAGTCTTTTTCATACCTTATGTACATGACTTACATGTGTGTTGATTCAGGATGGCATTGTGGTGGCATAGGGTTGTCACAATCTCTGACCACATGAAAAGTATTATATAACCAATAATATATAATTTATAGAAGTGGTGTATGCCTTAATGACATTGTGTCACCATGGATTCACTGAGAGGTTATTATTATTCACTATTCATAATAGTTTGGCCAAAATTTTATCTCATATGATTTTATTCTTATGCAGTGCTAGTGGATTTAGTACCATTGAGTGTTCATCTGTGATATCATATATACCCCTAATAATTAAAAAATGGTAGAAGATGATATATGACGAAAGACATAGGTTAGAGTAGTAAAATATTCGGATGTGAGTGGTGTTTGATTGGAATTTTTACCATATACAAATGGAACCCAATGACACAGTGAAGACACATTCTCAGCTAGTGTTCACCTGATAGCCTCCCATCCGATGATAATTTAGGATGAGAATGATAGTGATGAGATATACCATGTTTGTATATAGTATGTAAGCTTGTAAGAGGTTTCTAGGGAGTGGTTTTTGTCTTATGAGGGAGTTTTTTGTTTCTAGGGTAACATTGTGGTGATTTTGTATTTCCAAAAGGTGGTGAAATAATGTATCCATCATTTTTTGTGGGTCTTTCATCCTAGGACCACCTTGATTTTTCACAAAAATTTATTCCACCACTAGTGTAAATGTATGAGATGGGATATAATTGACATTTTTTCGGGATTCTATAAATGAAAATTGGTTAAGGACAAGAACCAGAGGTCGTCTAGTTTTATTTACCACTACCAATTCCTACCTAGATATGGGATGTGGTATCCATAGATTTCATCATTGTCTTGCATCATAAACCCTTGGAAAATAAAAAAATATGGTTGGTTACTGACTATCTAAACAAATAATTGAATTTCATTAAAATTAAGTATTTGATTAATGTGGATGACATGGGCCATTTTTTTGTTCATGATACTATGAGGATTCATGGTGTATCATTAAATATTGTTTATAATAGGGTCCCCCATTATAACTATTAGTTTTAGGAAGTCCATCAAAATGAAAGGGGTCTCATGATATGTTGAGTAATGAAGATCATCCTCAACCAGATTGTTGGATAGTGTGAGAAAACCATGTTCTGGAAGTCATACTCCATGCACATGTGTTAGATTTTAGAGGCACATGGGTCATCAATTTGAGATCCGTTGAATTTTCATATGATGATGGTTACCATTAATTGATAAAAATGTATCCCAATGATATAATTTATATTTGTTTGTGTCTATCACCCTTATGATTGATGTATGTGGGTAATACTTCTCTTCTAAAACCAATCTTGGTACAAGAGATAGATGAATTTTTTTTCTTCAAGAATTGGTTTTTGACAACATAAAGTATCCATAAGTCTAATTCTGACCAATGGAATTGAGCCAGGTAATTCCTAGAGGGTAATAAAGTGTTCATAATGGTGGCTCATCACATGGGTCACAATTAACTTGGTAAGAAGAGAAATATATTTCTGCGATACATATAAACTTTTAAGGTTTCCAAGTGAATTTTCAGGGTGGCTTACTGGTTATATTTTCTATCCCAGTTGATTTCAATCCACTATGTCTTCCATGTCCCACAGTTGTATAATTATATCCTAGACTCAAGTTAATTGATGATTTAGGAAGAGTTAGAGTTGGTACAAATTTTATCTATTTTATAGTGACTATTCAAGATTGTGGATTCCCAAGTGAAAGTGGTTTGGGGAAAATCCATTATATTTTTTTGGTCCATTGGAAGAATAATTATGATGACAATGATACGTGGGAGTGAAAGTATTAAGTACAGTATAGATTCCAATCCTTAACATGTAATTGTACATCACATTAGATTTTAACAGGTATCTAGTATTAATGGTGGGGAGAATTATCACATAGGTTCTTTTATTTTGGGTAATCATTCTTTAATTTTTCATCCTAATAATTCAAATTTGGAATTTTTTTTGGGATTTTTTGGAGAATAATTGTTATTTTATGGATAGACAGAAGCAGAAACTTAGTCTCTGAATATTTATTAGAAACTATACACTAGCCCATTGGATGTTGTGTGACCTAGATATTGGAACATTACATGATGCATGGACAAGATCACGAGTGTGTGTGAAGACCATGATATTATTAAGGTATATTTGTGTAATGAACATGTCTAGGCAGATAGGTGTGTGCCTTTCCAGAAAAAACATGTGAACACTTTTCCCATTAGACAGAGGTGTGGCATGGTTGGTGCATGGTTTGGAAAACTGTGCTGCAGAACCATGCAGACATCCACATCTTTAAAAATACAGAAATTTCCATTTCATACCACCCCATATTTTAACCCAAATAACCACCAAAATTCCCCATTCGTTATAACATTCCCAATTCATGCCTATCCCACCCTCTTTTCTCCCATGGGCTTATTTTTTTGGGATATTTGGCCTTTGATCATCAATAATCCATCACGTATGATCCTGTATTTGTTCAATTTCCATTATTTTAGTATTATCCTCCTTAATTATTAATATATTGTTTTTATAGTTGATATTCTAACATAATTAATGTTTATCCATTACTATTTTGGTTAAATATTGATGTTTGGGATGTGACTTGGACTATATATTGTCTCTTGTTGGATAAGTTGTGGTTTCCAAAACATTTCTAGAGGTCTCTAAGAAAGATATGGGTGGTTCCATGATTTAACAGTGTTTGAATATTTTTGTAATCTTGTTAAGAATTCTAAATGTGTTCCATGAATTTTTTCGTTGTTGTGAATTAGGTATTCAAAGCGAGTTAGTGTATATTATGGATAAATGATGATTTTACAATTGGAAATTGATGTTTTCATATTTTTTTATATTTTGGGATGTGTGTATGTGTAATAGGTTGTTTATGTGACATTAGGAATGAAATTCATAATAAGAGATTCCATGTAATTATGGTCGGAATACTAGCTATAGTATATATAACGAGTTGGTGGGGATCAGGCCTGATCTCCTAAATAATATAAATGTAAAAACACTAACTAAACATATATATGATAGTGGTTAGAGGCTTGAAAAGGTATATTTACACTATGATATGGATTTATCTAAAATATTTTGGGGATCCCAGGAATATAATAACCTGAATTCTTTGGGGATTTCCCACGATGATAATGATATTCTTATCAACATGTTTATTATCTGGTTTACTTTTCTAGTTATTTTCATATTTTATTTTATTTGAATTTCAATTTTTTTCAAAATAATGGAATCTTAATTTATCTTATAATGTTATATCAAGGAATATGTCTTCATGGTATTCTACAAGGATCATTGTATCACACCATAAATACACCCATAGGTGTATATTGAACTTTCTATGTTTGACCCTAGTTAAGGATGTTTCTTACATGATGGTTATGGTGGATATAGTTTGTAGTGGTTCCTCTTTTGAAGGTGTTGGTGGTGGCTTCATTAATGGTTTTACCATATTATTTCTTGGGATCTTGGTGGTATGGTTGGTTCCCCGACCTCTTTTGGTATTTTTTCATTAAAGGTGTAATTTTATTAAATTGTGATAGTTTTATTTTTGGTTAAGCCTAGGGTTTATGTTATTTTTTATATCATTTTTAGATTTTTATGATTTTATATGGAATTAATTGTCTCTATTTATATTCTTCATTATCAAGTAGTAGTTTACACCATGTAGTGTTGGCGAGTTCCCTTTGAGCCTTTCCAAGAGCTTGGTTGGTTGTCGATTAAGGTGGAAGCTCAACTTGTTTCCTGAAAAAATGTAATTTCTATATATAACCAAATTATAATAAAATTAATTAATATCTATATATCATGAAATTTTTACATTGGATTCATAATAAAAAACAATCATGATAAACAATATAATTGTATCACAAGACCCATACAACTTTTATAGTTTTCTATAATTCACATGAATAAAACAAATGTGGATATATAAATAATTATAATTTTACTAAATGCTTCATAAAATTCATGTAAGAAAAGTATATATCCCACATAAAAGAATCAGGTTTTGAATATGGTACTTGTCTCATAGAAATTAATGTGAGATGAAAATCTTGTACATTTACTCCAACCTTCTTCATATATATATGAAGCCACTCTATAATAAAAATTAGTTTTTTTAATATATTCAAGAACCAAAAAATTATTTATCATACCTTTTATTTTTTATGTTTAAACTTTTTTTAATGGATTATTATCATTTTTTTTATTAAAATCATTATTTATGGTGATAAATTCTTCTTTTTTCATGTATATTTTTGTTCGGTATTTTCAGTCATTATAATATTATTATGGTTCCAAAAAATTGAAAATTTTATTCATAATATAAATATAATAAATATAAATTATAAAAATATTAATTTTCATCCATAAATTTTTAGATATTTAAAAATGATTTACACAGTTCATGGATTTAGTTGGTCATATATATGTATAATGTCTGTCTTAATTTTTTTACCATTCGAAAAATGGTGTATAATATTTAAAATTTAAAAAATAATATTTAATAATATATATTATATATTAATTAAATATTTACTTTTTACTATACATGTTAAAAAACAATAAATGTATCACATCAATTTGTGGAGGTGGTATTCCACATGTACTCATGAGGTACAATATAATTTTTCAACGGATTTTAGGGTAAGAGAGTAGATGATATATTATAATTATATAAGTATACTTATATTATAAATTTAATATATATATATATATATATATTATTTTTATCCATTATTATATCCCATCATAAGAGGTTGTGATGGAAAAAAATCATATCAGTTCGCGAGGTGGTAAGCCACGATACCGACAATTTGTTCCATTTACCATGTGATAAAATAGGTAATTTATATGTTATGATATTAAAATAATAACATATAATTATATGGAATAAAAATAAGTTATTATATCATAGTGGTACAATAATATTTTATGGATCTGGGTTAAGAAATTAAATAAAAATGCACAGTTATGAATTATACCTCTTCTTTGGTCCACCAACATGGTTAGCAAATAAATCCTTCTTAAGTGGGGGTTATAATAAAACCCATGAATCTCATACATGTGTAGGGATATAATTATGGTGTTTATATATTTATTTGATGAACCAAAAGGGTCCATATGTGCGGGGAGTTTATGAGAGGAGGTGTCCTTTAATAAATGTTTGATGGGGTCCACTTTGAATTTTTCTAAATGAATGAAAAATGATAAATTAATTATCCAAAAAAACATCACATTGTCAATATATATGAATTTGGGAAATTATAATGTTTAATAATGGATATAAAATAGTATTTATTCTAGTTTAATTTGAAGAAATACCATAATATTTTGGTTTAATACCCTTATTAAACCCAATTTAAGTGTGAATAAAGTAATTAATTTTTAATTTTTTACTATTAATTATGAATAAAATTTATTTTGACATTATTAAATAAAATTATTTATTATTATTGAAAATATAGAATCCATATTATCAAAGTAAATTCAAATAAGAGGAATATTTTAATTTAAAACTAATCCCACATTATTGGTTACAAGTAGTTTTTTAATGAAATCATCTTCTTAAGTATAACATGTTTTTATATCATAATTGAAAAAAAAATAATATGATAGAAAATATATTAATAATAATATATTGTTCCTATTTTTAATTTTTATAATAATTTGAAACAAAATACAAATTTTTAAATTTATTAAAAACAATATATTTTTAATGAAAATCTGTAATTTTTATTATTCTTAACAAAAATATATTTTTATGAAATTTTAAAAAAATATCCCTAAGATAATTTTGAGTTTCTAATTTTTAAAACTATTTATGTCCATTTGGATAGATTTTACAAAAAATGAATAATTTATTTTTTTAAATAAGTGTGTAACACTCGATGAAGTAGTTTGTTGTAGAAAAATACAATGTTTATGCATAAAAATGAATTTATTATAATTATATTCCTAGAAAAAAATGTTTAATGGTAAAATATTTTATTGAATTTATAATATCTAAAAATAATTAAAATAATTCCCCAATACTAAAAAAATTATATTATTATGATAAAAACATGATGTGTGGATAAAAATCGTTTTTTTAAATATTTCTTTTACTATCAAATTATTAATTATTTCATGTATAAAAAGTTAATTTACAATGAATTTTTTTATAAATGTGAACAAAAATAATTTTTCATAATTTAATTATTAATATTTATTTCAACTAAATTAATGTATATGTTATAACAATATATATATAACGGTTCGTTAAAACTCAGTGTTGCATGTAATAAAAGATATCGAAGAAATTTTATTTACCTAAGAAATATTTCATAAAATAACATTGTGTCATATAATACAAATTATACACTTATGAAGATTATTATTTACTATTTTATTATTTCTCTCCCACATTTAAAAATATTGTATGAAGCCATGATGTGAAGAGTATAATGACCCAAGATATCAGATCCTATATTCTAATTCTATATTGAATACCATATGTCACACACAACACGAAACAATCTCGACACACAAATAAAAAAACCATGATATATTTTTAATAAATGATTAATATAATTATTATAATTTAAAAGGTTAATAATCAATGATAATAATTGAATACCATTTTTCTCTTTGATTAATATTTTAAAAACGTTATCCTCTTGAAGAACCATTATGAAATGATATTTTACTTTACCTTAATAAAATTAATTGATCATAGTTAAATGTAAATATTAATAGGTAATGTTTATCTTAATAAAATAATTTTAAAATTTTCAATTATTTATAAATATATGTGAAATTAAATTTAAATCAATTGATGTTTAACAATTACCTTATTTAAATAATAATAGTTTCTCTTAATATATTTTGTTTTCATTGAAAAGATAAAATTTTAATTTAAAAATTTTAATTTAAAAAAATGTCTTAATGTTTATATAATTATATAATATTTTTGTTAATTGCTTATTTTTTATTATTGTAAAAATATTTAATCACATGTTAGTAATTTATAATACCATTTCTATAAATAAAATATATTTTAGGACATTATTTTAATATTTGAAGGAATTTGAAATTAATAGAAATTTTTTTGATAGATAAATATTAATTTATAATTTTTAAATTTAATAACCCGCATATGAAATTTTATAATATAATATATATTTTTTAAGAAAATTATTTTTAATAAATTTTGAATTTATTATTGTAAAATGATGTTTTTTCACATTCATTAATTTTATCTTATTTAATAATTTCAATATTTTTAATTGAAGTGTAAAAATTTTATAATAGAGGGTAGTTTGTGTCTGTGTATAATGGATAAAATATGTATGAAATAAATCAAATTACCGTGTGGAAAACTAAAATGGTGAAATGAGTAAACATTGTGGTAAAGGGCCTAACATGTTTAAAAAATGTTAATAATTTGATGTTACAATTTTTAATTTGTCTTTCGACCTATTATATTCATTATTTATTAATGTTTGAGACACTTTTAATGAATTTGGCTTCTAATTAACAAGAAATTTTGGGTAGTTATAAAAAAATTTCCTTCCCAATTATAGAAGGGTCTCTCTTTTCCTCACATCCCCTTGCAATACAAACCAATTATTTTATCCCAAAATATATCCAATAATATCATATATAATCCTAGATACATTATACTGCTTCAATTCATTACAAAATATCATTATTCAAAGGCTTAACCAATTTTTCATAGATAGAAATCCAAGAAGTAAGGTATGAGTTCCTAACCTCTCTATTTTTTCATAATTAATTATTATCATTTATTATTTGGAATATTTATTTTCATGATCCTAAAAATATTAAAAAAGAAAAATTATTATAATTTTATGTAATTAAATTTGTGTTATAATTAGTAAACACAACATTTGTTATTAATAAAATGAAAAAACGTGAATCAAGTGTTTACTTCAAAAAAATAGTACATTAGATTGGGTAATTTAGAGGGGTAATGCACAACCCCCATCTAAATTTTTTTTCTGTAATATTAGAGGTGGTTCTGCAGAACCCCCTCTAGTTATCAAATATAGTGGGTGTTATAAACCCCCTCTAAATCCATTTTATATTAAAATTAGAGACGTATTATGTACAACTCTTACTAATCATAAAATTTTGAGGGGGGGTTATGGAGACCCAAAATTTCATGAATTGATGGGGGTTTTGAACCCCCACTAAATTTTTAAACATTTTTTTTAATATCTAGTTGGATTTTAGAGGTGGTTTAAAACCCCCTCTAAGATTTTAAATTAGAGGGGGTTGAAAACCACCTCTAATGTAATAAATTACTAGGGTTCAAAAACCTATCAAATTTCATTAGTTAGACGGGATTCAAAACCCCCTCTAATGAATTTAAATTAGAGGGGTTTCGAAACCCCCTATAATGAAATTAATTTAGAGGGGGTTTAAAAATCCTCTAATTGATTTAATTTAGAGGGGATTCAATACCCCCTCTAATTTAAGAGATTAAAGTGGTTTTGAACCCCCACTATTAAAAAGAAGAATCTTCCATAATATATATATATATATATATAATTAAAACTCAATATATAAATGTATTTAAATACATTATATGAACATATTATATAAAAATTTTATATAATTGTATTTAGTTTTATTTTTATGTATTCATAAATATAATTGTATAATATTATGTAAGTTAATATGTATTTATTTGTATAAATTGTATTTTATATAATATTCATTATATATAATATTAAATTTTAAACATATTACATAAATATATACAAAAATATTATTTATCTAAAAATATATCATATAAAAACCCAAGATTATAGTTTGTATAAATTATATAATAATTATAAATATATTTTTATATAAAAGGTTTATGCATTTATGTTATATATAATTAATATTATATGAAATAATATGTATACAAATAAATTTATATTAATGTATATTTTTTTAAATACTAATATATATATTTATATATTAATGTACTTAAAAATAAATATATGTATTGAAATACATTATATAAATATTTTTATAAATTTTTTTCAATTAATATTAATCGTATATAATATTAAATTGTATTTCATATAATATTGATTGTATATCGAATACATATTATTTATACATAATATAATATTTTATATCCTATAATACCAACTACAAACAATATACATAATAATATTATATAATATAATAGTAATTATATATAACATAATATTAATAATATATAATATAATATTAATTATATATAATATAGTACTAATTACAACTAATATTAATATTTTTATTAATTGTATTTCATATAAAAATTATAATATTTTATTTTATATAATAATAGAGTGTTTATAAAAATAAAAATATTTGTTAATATAAATAATAATAAATATATGTATTGAAAGAAATTATATAAATATATTTTTAAATACCTTAAAAAAATATATTAGGTAAATACATATATATTTATATTTATATTCATTCAATAAATTAATATATATATATAATAAAAATATGTATTCAAGTATATAAATAATTTACATAAATATATAATACTAATGCATATTATATAATATATATTAGATATAAATCTTAAAATAAATGTATAGTATTTATAAAAAAATATATAATTAGAATAGATTAAGAAATATATTTAATAAAAAATAATAATAATTAAAAATATTATTTTTGTCACACACACACACAAATAAGTTATATATATAACTATTTAATATATTTAGGGGATACAAAATTATATATTATAGAATATATAAAATTTAATATACAAATTTACATAATAACATATATATATATATATATATATTATTTAAATCTATGTAAGTATATTATACTAGTAATATTTATTATTTTGAACATTAAAAACTATATAAATACAATAATGTTTAATATATATATCAAAAAAACTATTGCCTTACTGGTTGGTTGTAGAATTTATGGGGTTGGTTATTTGATACAGTACATGTTTGGTTCTCGGTGCCTACATTTCAGTCTGTGGGCAATGGAATTATAGTTGTAGAGAATCTTCAAGGGTGAGGAAGAAGCTGCGAGATAGGGTTGGGAAGTATGAACCAGAGGTGGGGAATAGGTGGGATGGGGAATCGGGAAAGAGATCAGGGATGGGAAGCATGATTCAGAGGTGAGGTACCAGAAGGGATGAGATAAAAAGCTGAGGGAGGGAGTGAACCTAGATGGAAATGAGAGGGAATAGAGCAATCATGGGATGGTGTGGGAATGAGTGTTGGGTGCTCGGGGTG
The DNA here is from genome assembly GCA_963277665.1 of Viscum album. Lineage (NCBI taxonomy): Eukaryota > Viridiplantae > Streptophyta > Magnoliopsida > Santalales > Viscaceae > Viscum > Viscum album. The sequence goes on from OY728157.1 coordinate 1,855,512,982, forward strand.
GGAACTCAGAGGTAGAGATGAGGCAACATAGGGGGATCGAGGTGTATAAAAAATGGAATGCATTAGCGGCGGTTGTGAAAAACTGCCCTAAACTAAACCCTTATTAGGGGTGGTTCAAACTGCTCCTAATGTCTTATATTTAGTGGTGGTTCTAGGAATATAGTGATCTTATGTGAACACTAGAGGGAGTTCAAACAACTTCTATTGTAATTATCGGTAATGTCTACATGAATTTAGCAGCGCTTACTCAAAACCGCCACTAAAGGAAGTAGGTAGCCACATTAGTGGAGGTTCCTCATTACTGCCACTGATGTCTTTATAAGGGGTTATAACCCCTTTTATTTTCAACAAACAACCCCCTGAAATGTGCCTATTTTCTTGTAGTGGTTTTGCGGACTACCACCTCAACAACTAAAAATGATTCTTTTCTTCGATAAATATTAAAAATTGTAGGAATAAAAGTATAATTTAAAAAATATTTTTGATTTATATGTCATTTTTATTATTATGAAAAAATAAATCATATTATTCATTTATTCGGTTCTACAAAAATTAATTCATCCACTATGCATAGATATGGAATACCGCTTTCATGGAATGAATGATTTTCATTTTTATTAAATTACCACAATAAATGGATAGTCCTGAAGATGATATAAATTAATAAATATTATTCTCATTATATAATTGTGTTTATAGTATATAAAATTTGTGAATATTTAAATGAAAAATATAAAAAAATATTTTTGAGAATTTAATCATTTAAAATAAGAGAACTAAGGAGAAAATTAGCTCTATTTTTAGATATAATTACATTATATAATTTCAATTATCATTATACTTCTCTAAAATTATGTTAATTCACTCTAATTATCACTAAATATGATCATTATGATTCTATTATATTATATTAAAACTAAACCATCTCATAATCTTCCATTATTCACCTTAGGTATGGGTTTGGTTTGTTTTAACCATCTACTAGAATAATAAAATAAATTTATGATATGAATTAATATTAAAACATATTTTATTATATATAATGATTTAGAAATTAATTTTTTTTTTCATATTACTAGGTTGTATCGAAATTATACTTTTCAATGTGGAAAACAGCCTTTGTAGGCTAAAAATCCCTTAAATTTTTTGTTATCAATTTAATCATCTAGGATGAAGACTAAAGCTCTCATGAAATTAAATTTAAACATAAATAATAATTATATATCATCCCTCATGGTCATATTATTTTGGAATTTTAAACTCTAAAATCATGATGAGTATTAACACTACACCAACAACACTATATAAAAAATCAATATTACCCAAACTCAACATAAAAAATAGGTAACAAATAATTGATATAAATATGGTGAATAATTAATAATAATGTGTATAAAAATTTTATAAAAAAAATTAATGATATAGATTATTATTATATTTATTAATTTTTTTACATGATCTTATATTGCATTATACTTTAAAGGGAATCAAGATAAGGCGTTATTTTTATCAAATTTAATTTAATTAGACATATTTATTAAAGTGAACGATAGCACCATTAATTTGTTTTCATTTTTTACTAATGTGTTTATTTTACTAAATTCATGGGGTTTGAAGAGGAATATCATGTAATTTTTTTTAAATATTCATATTTTCAAATGATAACAAACTATAATGTGATTTTGATCAAGATATTTCCCAAATAATAAGGGTTTCATTTTTAATCTTATTTTCATATAAATATTGTTTTTAAATGATATTAATTATGGGGGAATATTATTCATTATAAAACCCTTGATTATATACATTCTATATTCATGGGGATTTTTAAATTATATTGATATTTTATTTTCCCTTGACTCGTATTTTACACAAAGTGTTTCCTAAAACTGACATTGCCTATTCTATTCAATAGACAACCTCCCATTTTCCTATATTAATATTCATTGGATTCATTTTAATACGTCCTTATATATTCACCAATAAATTATTATGGTAACATTATTATAGTTTAGTATCATTTAATATTTTTATATTAATTTTACCCATTGTTATATGGTTTATGTAACACACATATTTTTGATTCCTTCATTTGCTTCGAATCCACTATTGGTTCCATGCTTTCTCTTTGTTTCTGGGTGTTCCAAGATTAAAATTTTGATGCCCTTTGTGTTATTTATCTATTATTCTTTGCATTGGGGGTCTTGGATGGTATTTGGACTATTATTTTTTCAATGGGATGGTCTAAGGTTATGGTGTTTTGAAGTGGGATTAGTTACACTTTTATTGGCACCAAATGTGGGTTAAGTTGTTAAGGTTCTTTTCACCCAAAAATTAGATTATTTTCATGTTGAAAAGTGTTTGTTTTTTGAATTCTTTCTCCCCTATCATGGGTCTATCACTGCCCCGCTTTTTCCCCCTTTGAACCCTCTAATATTGGTGGATAATGGAAGGGTTTTGGGTGCCTATAACAGGAGGCATGATTTGGCTACATGGTTTACTATACCATGCAGCCAAACTGTGCAAGGGTGTCCAGGTCATTAAAAATATTTTGTAATTCCCATTTCCCATTTCATAAAAAACAAAATATTCCCATTTTTCCCCATTTTGGGCCCTACCTCAATGGGTATCATCAAAGTTCTCTCACCCTCCCTTGAAACTCATTTTTGAATGGAGATTTAAGGGGTGAAACATCAAAATCATGGAACTAAGTATTATCTCTTTGATTTCATCCATTTCCATAGGATTTCTTCCACACATTCATGAGTTCTAAAATGTATATAAGTTATTGTTCATACCATGTGATTAAATTTTATCATTTTTGTGAAATCTTTTGGTTTTAGGTTTCTTTTCACTTCTTTGTGGTGCGATAGTGGTTCAGTTGATGTTTTTCCCCATGATTTGAGGGTTTCAAAACATTCGTTAGCTAATTCAATGTGTAATAATTTTATGATGAATTATCATGTTTGATTTAATTATTTTTAATGTTCCCAATATAATTTTCATTGTGTGAAAGCCATTATTATTGAGTTTGTTATGCAGTTATTTTATAGTGGCACTTTTTTTTCAAATAGGGTGTTTTCCATTTTTAACTCTTGTGGTAATATTTGGGATTATTTTATAACATATTAATGTGGTTTATTATATTTTTTATGGTTTTACAATTATTCTTTGTTGGGGTATTAATGTGATTTTGGGTTTTAAAGAGGGTTTTTTAATGTGTCTAGGTGAAAAACCTTGCCATGTTTCTTGACATTGCTCTATGAAAATTCTAAATGGTTTAATGAGTTGAAAAAAGTGTTCAAAGGATGTTTATGTACTTTTTTGGTCGGTTTTTGTTTGTGAAATGTGTTTTTGAAATATAATGTCGTTAGTTGTGATGTCAAACGTTTTGATAATGTTTTTTAATTTTTTGAGGTGATTTATTAAATTGTGATGTGGGTACGAAACATGTTTGTGGGATGTTTCATGTGAGTATGATGCTAAAATAATTTTGGATGTCCAAAGGGTAGTATGTGGCATGTGTGTGTTGGATTTAATGGAATGTGTATCATCTTTTAAATGTTTTATAAATTTTTTTAAATGATTTGATTAAGTGTTAAAGAGATGTGAAATTTTTTTGGACTGTTTGGTTTGAGTATGTTTTCAAAATCAATTTGAATGAAAAGGAAGAGTATGTGTCTTGTGAGATATACAGTTGGTATTTTTGGTGAATGTATGATGTGGAAGTGGTATTTTCATTTTCAAATTATATTTCATTGGGTTTTGAACTGGTTTGATAACAAGAGGGAAACTCGAGTATCTAGGTGGGTGTACGTGTACTAGTATGCTAGTTATACTGTTGGGAATTCCCTTAGTTTCACGAAGCAAGTTTGTAGTTGAAAATAGAAAATAAACTATGATGATGATATTGATGATTTTGGGGATCCACTAGATAATTGGTATGCTCCCTACTGGTGACTCGTCTGTACGAGAACATGTATTGTGATGGTTACATTCAACGATATTCAAGGTACCTATGACCCATAATGATCTAGTGGTTAGGGGTTATTTTCCCACTACTTGAGGTCATTAGTTGATTTATTCTTTCTTTAAGCATATGGTATATTTGGCTAGAAAATTATTTATCTTTTTTATTTTATTTAAAAGTGTTTATTATTTAATATAGCTCACTTAGAAACTATTTTCATTTACAATTGCATCTTTTAGAAATTGTTACTAGTATTTCATGTTACGAAAACTTGAAAGCATTTCATCTTTGAATGTTTATCACATGGAATTACTTAGTAGTGGTATCCTATTCCTCTTTTCATCACACCCTACATACACCTTTGGGTGTAATTAGACATGGTTATTTTGTTGTTGGAGGTTTGGGTAATGATTTTATTCCTATGGTTCGGGATTCTATGGGTCCTTTTTGTTGTAGTGTTATGAAGACGACATTAGGGTAGTGTATCATTCCATATGGAGGTTCTTGTGATGTCCTTTTATTTTTTTTTTATTGTTCTTTGAGCATTGTTTTAAATATTGTAATTCAATTATGAAATTTTGTAAAATATTCTTTAGTTTAAAAAATCTATATTTGGTTTATTGGATTTGTTTGTTGTTTTATGTCTATAAAATTAGGTAAATCATTCCTAGATTTCATTTAATTATACCCAAGTACAAATTCCATCCCATGGGGATTGGGAACTCCCTTCTAGCCTTGTCATGTTCTGGTCTTGGTGTTGTTTTTGAGGGTGTTGAGATTTGGTTCGTGAAAAACTGGAATCTAAGGATGTTCTCTTTCTTTGGGGTATGTTATCTGGGGAAAAGATAGGATAGTCTAGAGAAAGGATTTTCATGAGATGAAATTCCAGTTATGTGTCGTGTTGTGGGAATGTGCACCTCACTATGGGATTCGAGTTTCCTGGGGAGGAGGAGATGTATCTGAGTACTTTGGTTTTCTTAGTTTGATGTAGATTATGGGAAATGAAATGAGAGTTTGGATAATGGTCATAGTGACATTGCGAGGCCTAGAATGCCATGTGGAGCTATATATATTCTCTATAAAACTATATGTTAAGGTTAAGGGATTAGAATATATACATAAACAATATGTTCACATCACCCACTGAAACTAGTTTCTTATCTCATTATCTTGTGTACTTTAGTTTCAGAATACTGGAAGATTGGTTTTAAAGATAAAAATACATTATATTAAAAAGTGTAATGTTTCTATAAGAAGATTTTACAATAAAGAGGGAATGGTATGATTTTTGAAATGGTATAATAGAATTTTCAGAAAAGTTATTAAATATAAAATGGTGTTTTTACACATATTTTGAAAGTATGAAATTATGTAAAAGTTGGTTTTGAAAAAGAGTTTCAAATAAAGTTATCTAATCAATTGAGACCTATTTTAATGGGATGATATTCTCGAAAATTTATGTGAATAGATTGAAAGTGTGTTTTAATTTAAATTATTTTTCTTTTCTAAAATGTTTTTTATGATGTAAATTTGGTTTTTGATATCGTAGTTTGTGATCTGGATAAAAAATATGTACTGCTAAACTGTTTTGGTTTTGAAAGGTAGAAAGCATATATTTTTTACCATTGGTATCTCCCTGAGAGACCACAGGCATGGAGTTATATGTTATGATCGATGGTTAATGGAATAACTTTATGATTCTTGTGATGGATATGAGCATGGTGCCCTGTGTGGAACTTAAACAAACATGTGTGAGGCCCATGGGGTAATATTGGTGGATATGGTTACCATAGAACTATTTATATTCAAATAGATGATTTTAATGGAAACCATGATGTCTTGATGACTGTTAAGGGATGTTGTGTCTTATGTTTTTTTAAGATTTTTTGTTTTTGTGGGATGTTTTGAGTCCAAGAACACATCTTGTCTGAATGGTGCTTTGGGTTTGTGTTTGTTTGGTAACATAGGTTGAAGTGCCGGTTAGTGGTCTCTTCTGAGAAATGTTTGAGAAGACTTTATGGTGGTTCCCCTCAACATATTGGTTTTGTTTTGTGGCACTTTTTGACAACTGTAATATCTTTGTTTTTTCCATGGGTTCTCTCTTTAGATATGGTATGGCCCATTAAGGGTTAGTGCACAAATGAAGTGCAGACTGGATTGATTCTACATTAGGAGATCCACCAGTTGATCAATATAGAGAATCATTTTATCATCCATTGGTGACTATGTTCAACCCATTTACTTTTTTTGTTTTGTTGAACCTCTTGTAGTGGGATATTTCTCATGGATGGTTGAAATAGACTGTAGTTTCTTATGATACATGATTCATCGAAGGTGAATGTAGTCTAGCATTATTCATATGGATGGTGTCTAAGAGGGACTTCGGGTCCTTCTTAGTCTCTTCAAAGCAGGGCCATATGTTAAACCATAAGTATAAAAAATCTTTTAATGAGAGGATATTATAGACACACTCTAGAATTTTGTGTAGATTTTGGACATAGCATAAGGTCCCTCTCCATGTATTTCCTCTATTAGTCGCAATGGTCATCTTCAGTGATGCCTTGTGATAAAATGTTTGTTTTTGATTGGAAAGGTGAAGTTGATAAATATCTTATGAGTCCTTGTTTCTATAAAGTTGTTATCCTTTCAGAAAATATTGACAATGATTATTTAGAGGAATGTGTTTCTATATATACATTCTTCCATGAATTTTTCATCTATAGAAAACAAGGGGGGATGTGTGTCCATATTCTAATACATTATTTCAAAAAAAACAGGTTTTTCTAGAGTGAGTTTTGGAGTGTGGTATTTCCTGGTGAACACATCTAGGATTATAGTGTTGTTTTTTGTATTTGTAGAGGTAGAAGTTCAATTCCCTGATTCCCAAAACGTAACTGTGATCTTGAAGATGAATCAATAATTTGTTCTCCTGATATAGGTCTTGGAGTAAAACTGGCATGTAGTTAGGGGAAATCCTGGGTCATTAATACTCATTTAAAAATTCCTATCCTCAGTATGAAATATGGAAATAGTTAAAACTCTGGTGTCATCATCTTGTTATATTGTTCTCGTTTGGTCGAATGAGGTGTAGGGCCTCGGGCCTATGTTATTGGCCAATGTCATTCTTTTCCCTTTTGGGTTCCATTGAGTTTTTTTAGTATTGTTAGTAATTTTTCTAGACAGGTTGAACACAACATTTGTTCCTGATTAGTAGTGAACATGTGCTAGTAATCCATGCTGATAGAATGATCCCCAGGGTTAGCGTAGAGTTTCCCAAACTCTACAGACTTATAGTGATATTTTCCCATCAATTAAAATTTTCGGGTCTTCCTATGTTGGCCTGTGTTGGTCAGTTAGGATGGATTTTACTTCTTGTGTGAATCCCATTGGTGTCTCCCCATATCAACAACTCAAATTTTTCCTTGGTCTTGGATGGGTGGTACGTAGTCTCGTTCAGAGATATTTAACTACCAACATCTTCCTTGGGTAAATTTTTTGAATGGAGAGCTCCCAACGATTGAGTTAAAGAATGTTAAATGTAACCCTGTTCTTTATTATTGTACATATGGGTAAATTTATTGAGTATTGTTAATATAGATATTGATGAGTTTTATATTGGGATAAATCCTAAATGTGCTAAATCATTTCAGGAAGGCGGTGTATGTTTTTGTTTGTGGGGGTATACTTACCTTAATTGGTCACTGTAGGTGTTTTGGCGTTTTGAGGGAAGACAAAAAATTGAAAATGAGTACACATTAGTTGATCAGTTGGGTTTGTGTTTTTCATCTAGCCTCACTGTGGCTTTTAGAGGGTAAAAATATTTATGGTGGGGAGAGTTGTAACACTAGAATATTTTTTCCAAGTATTGTTTCACATACAGTCATGATACTTAGCTTTCTCTTGATTTCTGGGTGTTACATGTTTAAATTTTTTATTCCTCATGTGTTATTGATATATTATCTTAGTCTTGGGGTCTTGGATGGTAGTTTTCCTATTCATTTATCTAGGGGATAGTGTTATGTTGTGGTTTTTTGTTGTTGGATTTGTTAAAATTCTAGTGACACTACTTGTAGGTATGTTGTTGAGGTGGTTTTTACCCATTAGTTAGATGAGTTTTATATTGAAAGGATTGATTTGTTTAGATATTTTTACTTGAATATCCTTTGAAAATATTTCCCCTATGTTTTCCCCTTGAACCCCCCTGAAATTGGAGGAGAATGGAAGGTTTTTGGGCTCCTAGAAAAGGCCACACGGTTTGGCTGCATTGTTTACTAGACAGTATAGCCAAACTGTGCAATGGCGTCAAAATCATTAAAAATTATTTCTAATTCCCATTTTCCTTTTTGGAAGAAACCCAAATATTCCCAGTTATTCCCAATTTTGCAGACTACCTCCATGTAAAGCCTCCAAGGTCTCTCACCCTCATTTTGAACTCCTTTTTTGAAGGGAGATTTGATGGCGGAAACTTCAAAATCATTCAACTATGACTTTTTATATTTCATTTATTCCTTTTCCATAGTGTTTCTTTCACCCTTTCACGAGTTAAAAAATTTAAAAATGTTTGGGTTAGTAACTAGGGCTTAAAATTATGCCTTTTGGAAAAATATTGAGGTTTTAGGTTTATTTTAACTTTCTTCGGGTGTGGTGGTGGTGCAGTTTTTGTTTCACATCATGATTTGAGGATTTCAACTCATTCGATAGGTGACTCCATGTTTAATAATTTATTTAAAATTTATAATTATTGATTTAATTATTTTTAATGTACCTCATTTGTTGTGTATTGTGTGTAAACCAATTTTTATCGAGTTTTTTAATAAGTTAATTTTATAGTGGTACATTTGTTTCAAATTGGGTGTTTTCTAGGGGGAAGTCTGGTGGTAATATTTAGGATTATTTTATAACTAATTAAAGTTGTTTATTAAATGTGTTTTGGGATGCCAATTCTTCTTTGGTAGTGTATTGGTGTGATTTTGGGTTTAAAATTTGTTTTTTGAATGGGTTTTAGGTGCAAAACCTTGTCATGCTTATTGAAAGTGTTCTATGAATATTCTAAATGGTTTACTGAGATAGAAAATGTGTAAAAAGGATTTTAATATACTGACTTTGTATTTGTATGTTTTTAATGTGAGTTGTTAAAAGATAAAGTGTCAGTTGTGATGTCAATGGTTTTGATAATGTTTTATAATTTGTTACGGTGATTTATTAAATTGTGATGTGGGAGTAAAACATATCTGTGGGCAGTTTCGTGTGAGTATTATGATAAAATAAATATGAAGGTAAAAATGGAATTATGTGGCAGGAGTGTATGGGCTGTTAGGTGATGTGTATCATCATGGATTTTTTTAATAAAAATTATTAAAGAATTTAGTGAAGTGTTAAAGAGATGTGAAAAGTGCTTAGGGTTGTTTTGTTATTAGTATGTTTTCAATGTCAATTTGAATAAAAAGGGGGACTATGTTACTAGTGTGATATTCATGTGGGATGTTTGGTTAATGGGTGTTGTTGAAGTGGTATTTTAATGTTCAAATTATTTTTTCATGTCTTGTAGAACTTTTTTGAGAATAAATGGGAAACTCAGGTATCTAGGTGTCTGGACGTGTACTAGTATGCTAGTGATACTATGGGGTTTGGCCTCAGTTTCATGCATCATGTATGACAATGAGAAAAATAACAAAACTACGATTAGGATGATGATGTTTTTGGGGAACCACTAGGTTATGAGTATTCTCCCTACTAGTGGCTCGTGTGCAAGAGAATAGATATTGTGATGGTCACTATCTGCGAGATACGAGGTTTTTGGATCCCACATCTAGCTAGTGCCTAAGGGATACTTTTCTATTTATTGTGATCATTGGATGGATTGTGATTACTCTCAGCATACAATATGTTTGGCTAGAAAATTCAATAGATTTGGTATTTTATTTAAAAGTGTTGATTCTTTAAAATAGCCCATGTGAAAACAGGTTTTATTTAATGATTCATCTTTTTTAAATTGTTAATAGAATTTTATTAAAACATGAAATCAATATATATTTTTATTTTTATCACATAGAATCAATTAGTGGTGGTATCCTACTGTGATTTGGATCATACCCTAATTTCACATTTGGGTGTAAGTAGACATTGTTATTTTGTTGTCTCAGGTGTGTGTAAAAAAAAATTTCTAATGTTTCGGGTTTCTAGTGGTCCTCCGTGTTATAGTGTTGTAGTAATGAATTGAGGGAGGTTCATCTTTCAATGTAGGGGTTCTTATGCTGTACTTTTTGGATTTTTAAAATTTTATTGGTCTTTGGGAATTGATTTAAATTATGTAATTCAATTATGCAATTTTTTAAAATAATTTTTTCTTTGAAAATTTTAGATTTGGTTTTTCGGATTTGTTTATTGTTTTATGTCTATAAAATCATGTTAATCATTCCTAAAATTCATTTTTTTGATACCATAGAACTTGTTTCAGTCTGTGAGGATCAAAAACGCCCTTCGGTTCTTGTACCCAGCTGGGGTTGGTGCCTATATTTTGGGTGATAATATTCAGTTCATTATAGTTTATATTCATCAAAATATAAAAATATTGTTTGATTAATTATTAGATGTAAAAATGTCATTATAAATCTATTTTCAATGATTTAGATCTATGATTTCATGGATTTAAAAGAATTTACTTTCACACTAAATAATAAAATATCTATTTTAAAATTATTCTAGTTTACTAATGATATTTCTTAATTTTGAATTTATTTTTCTAATACATCAAAAAAATATTTTTCACCTATGTCGGTGTCATTTAAAATATCATATTATTGAAGGAGGATATTTATAGAATGTAACCATACATGTTTCATAACAGGATTACTTATGTAATTTTCTCCTTTTTGGTAAATATGATATATCATTGTCTTCCCTTCCTTAATCATTTTCAGTTTAAAACAATAAATTTTAATCAAATTAATTTCTTCTATGGACACACTATTATTAAATCATTCGATTAAATGTTTTCACCTAGATACCATATATCAATTAATTAGGGAAATATTATTATCTTAACTATATGGCCTATTATACATATTTATTAATACCATATTTTATATTATATTGATTTACGAGTATGTAACTAGAGAGTTACTAAACATGATTTCTTACACATTTATTTTCATTGGGTATATCATATTATGATTATTGTTAAAACAATGAATGGTTTAATTCTACGATTCAACTATAAATATTCATATATAACCCACTTTCTTTCTATGTGTTACTTTATAATGTGTTGATAGATTTTTTTAGTTTTAAAAAAATTATATATTATATGATCTGTGGGCCCCATATCTCACTGAAACACATTTGGTAAAGTCTTATATCTTCTTGGATAAAAATGATAGATGAATTGGTTAGAAGATAACATATCTTAAAATGTTTGAGTGTGATAGATTGTAGAACTACTCAAAAAATTTTCCGTGAATTGGTTCACATGTAACTATGTTAAAAAAAGTGTTAGTTTGATGAAATTTATCCCTATCCTCATTTTGACTTTTCAATAGGTAGGCATGTAACCTAGTTCAAAATAATATAAAATCCTTTGTAAATGATTTTTCAAAATTATTCATATGTTCCACTACTAAGGATTTATGGTTCATGTTTTTCCTTTTTAGAATCCCACAATAATGGATTGATCCTTTGATTAAATATTTTAATAATTTATGTGTATGGAAAAATATTATTGATCAATGTTCATTTATTATTTTATAATGATTCTTATTAAAATATTCTCACATGTTTGTCATCTAAAAATTATTTTTCTCTGAAATGGTTTCTCTTAAAAAGAATTTGAGATTATCCATTTATTTGGATATCATTCCCCATGTCAGAATGATACAAAATTATGTAATATAATGAATAGTATCTTATGCGGATATTTTGTGGGAGAAGTTAATCACTCATTATTTATTAATCAGTTTCCTTCATATTGAAAAAATGATCTCTTTTTAAAAAAAACAATGGTTTTTTAATTAATGTTTTGTTTTATTTTTTAAAAACACAAATAATAAAAGGTCCTAAAATGTGTTTTAATGAAATATTTTAATTATATCATGTAAATAATCAAATTTTTTGGTATATAATTTTTGGTACTAGAATAATATCTAGATAATGTCAAATATTATGATTTTAATAGTTGAGTCAAATTAATGAGTTCGAAATGTCATAAAAACTATATTTGTTATGGATTATACTATCATTAAAGGTGTAGATATGAATTTTGTAGTTTATTTAATATATAATATTTTGTTTTTTAATATAAGAGAATTTTTTCGAAAACAAAATGGACAATTTTAATGGATATACCATTGAATATTAAAAAACCAGAGTATTAATAAAATATAGATTTTGTGGGTTTCTTATAAATAAAATCCTTATTGGGAAACTACATGTGGATATAAGATCATAATTATACATACTTATGGTTGATAAAAATAAAATTAGAGTATTTTGTACCAAAATAATATTGACTTTATTTATGAAAAAGAGGCATATATTCACACAAGTTTTGACACTCCTATGGGATATATATTAGTCAATCATATTCTTCTTACGAACCATTACGAAGGACTTATTTCCAAATTATCTTTTGGGAATTTTTTAAGAAGTATTATAAAACACTACATAAATTAACCACAATATATTTAATTCACTAATGAGAATATCTAATTATGAAATATTTGAAATTAAATTATCATCGGTGGAAATGAATGTGTCATTGGAGAAGATAACATAAGATTTACATTTCATCCTCATATACTCTGATTATTTTTGATAATATCGATAACCATTTTGGTTTGCATATTTTGTTGAAACATGATCATTAGGATGAATATAAAATTTTTTGTGAACAAAAACCAATCTGACATATAACAGAATAAGGGACAATGCTAAAATAGATTGTAATCATAGTATATTCTCATTATGATAAAAACCAAGATATTTCAAGTATTTCCAATTGTAGTAAGGTTGACATAGTAATTGAAATAAAAAATATATATTTTCATTATTTATTTATATTTATCAAATTTATTTTTATATACTCTAAAGATTAATAGTATTTTGTGAAATATGTGAGGATTTTTTGTTAGTAGAAACGCTTCAATGAATTGGAAACATATATTAAATTATAGAAATATCATTAAATTTTTTTTTGAAATGGTATATTTTTCAAATCAAAATGGGATATTAAATTATTTTTTATGAAGAACTGTTAGGTTTTATATCTGCATGAAAATGATCTAATAAATAGTTTAATGATTTTTAAAAAGAATGATTGTCAGAATTTTTAACCATATGATTGATAATCAATTCAAGATATTTTTGATGCATTTTTAATAATTTTTTGGATTTTATTGACTACTGTTCTCTTTAATGAACAAGTGGTTAAAAATAAGAGTTAATTTTAGATGAATAAATTATTTACATATTTTTAAATTTTGGTAAATCATGTTTTTTTGCAAAATTTATACTCAAGTAATATATGATTAGGGTATAAAAAATCTCTATTTTTTAAATAGGGAAAAGAATTTTAATCTAGCTTATGATAGTAAGGTTGATGTAACATTTGATGTTATATTAATAATATAAAATATTATAAGAGTTCCTATCCTTACATTCATCTTGGGGTAATAAATAATATTGTAAATATATAATTTTCATTGGTGATAGAATGTAATGAACTTAGATATTTTATCCATTAAATTAATAATATCCACAATATATTACATTGCAAAAAAACTAAACAAATTAAAAGAGTATAATAAACCATGACATAATTGAACATTATTTATAATATATTAATTAGTAAATATAATGAAGATAATAATTAATAATAATGATATATAAAATTTCTATTCAATTAATATTTTAATCAAGGATGCCTTTCAAAGAACCATTTTACAAAATGTTATTTCAGTTTATCCTAACAAAAATGTTGATCATTGTTAAAAGAATAATATTATATTATATATTTAGATATGCAAAAAAATTAATTTATAATTATTTATAATCATATATAAAATAAAATAGACATAATTAGAATTTCATAAGAGTAATTTTTAATAGAATAAAAATTTCATAATATTGTTTTTTATTTAACAGATAATTTATTTAATTTTAGAATTATAATTTTACAAAAAATAACTCATTATCAGTTAAAAAATATCAATATTTTCTTTTGTTTTTTTTTCTAGGAAGATTCTTTGTTTGGGTGAATAGTGAAAAATGTCGTTTTCATAGATAACATGACATTTATGACATTATTAGAATATAATTATGAATTTAAAATTATTGGGAAGTTTTAATAAAAAATATATATTCCATATGTGAATTTAAAATATTATATATATTTTTTTAAATTTAGAAACACATATTTTACATTGTATAATTTAGGGTATATTTTTTTATAATATAATACTTTATAAATTAATTATATTATTTCTATATGTTTAAAATTTGAATGTTATTCAATGAATGAAAATTTTGTAATTGTGGGTAAAAATTTTATTATAAGTGTCGTTTTATTTTTTGGGGTAAAATTTAAATTACCTAGGTAAAAGCTAGTTACTATGGTGAAAACAAAAAATGGTAAAAATTAGAAAATATCAAGCAAAAGAGACTATCATTCTAAAATGTGATCATAACTAGATAGTGAAGGTGTTTATTGAACTTATAACCTCTTTTACCCATGTTTTATCTGTTTTTATGAAAATTTACATGATAAAGACATCTAATTATTGAAAACGATTAGGTATTTAATAAAATACAATTTATTTTCATTTACAAATGTCTTCTCCCCACCTCAATCACCTGCATAAAAAATTGTTTTTTTTCCAAAAAACATTGACCAGTAAAATCTTGAACACAATTTGATAAATTAAGGTGGTTATTTTATTCTTAAAATACTATACATCACAGGCTTAACCCCCTTTATAAGTGAGATAATCCAAGAAGTGAGGCAGATGTTCCAACATAATATTTCTTTTCAAATATTTTTTACTTAATTATTACAAATATTTATTTTTACTATATTATAATGATAAAATTGGTATCATTAGTAAACTAATATACTATTATAATTATGGTACATGGATTAACCAACCTCTATATTCCCATTAATAAAAACAAAATTTTGTATTTTGTATTGTGCGGACAACCACCTCCATGACAAAATTTGTATAGTTTTCTTTAACCACCATACATGTAGAGTATAAAATTATATTTTAATAGATATTTATTATTTTTATATAATTTTTATGATTCTTAAATAACAATTATTATTATTCTTCAATCTTTTTTCTATGGAGATTAAAATCATCGACCATACGTACATGTGGAATACTACCTCCATGAAACTATTGATTTTTATCTTTTTAATTTATTCATTAAATAGATAGAAATTAGGATGGGATTAAATGATAAATATGATTTTTATGATATCATGAATATTCTAGTATGAAAAATTTGAGATCCAAATAACAATATGATCAATAAATTATTATCATTAATTTAATCATTCAAAAGGAGCGAACTATATAGAAAATGATATCCTTTTTTTTAAGTAATAACGTTATATAGATTATCTTATCATTATAATTCTTTCCAATTAATATATATCCCACTTAACAACATTTAATAATATAATTATTATTTTGTTATGATGATATTATAAATAAACCATCTAATAAACTTCTATTAATAATGGTATGATTATGTTTGGATCATTTTTAAGAAATACCTTAACAGTTATATGGATTTACGTCATGGATGACTATGAGAATTAATTTAATATTATAATATGATATAAAAATTAAATAATTCTTTTATATTGTTTAGGTTATATGAATATTTAAATAATTAATAAATAAAACACACTGTTTAGTTTTCAAATCAATGAAAAATTACTGTTGTTTATTTTATCTACTTTGATAACTACTAAAATAATAATGAAAGAAAATTTAAACACAATAAATCATGATAAATAATCCCTTATAGTAAAATTACTTATTTGGTAAATATGAAATTTAGAAGAATAATTATTTCAAACACCACTCTTAGAAAACTAGTTCAAATGATCAGGATTACCCACACTATCGTCAAAATTATTTAAAAACCAATTGATATACATGTAAGAAATAATTATGAATGATGTTTGTAAAATAAAATTATAAGAAAAAGGATTTGAAAAAATTTTATTCAGATATTTTTTTGTTATATTGGGTATAAGAGTGTGTTTGACTAAGAGGAGATAAAATGTAAGGGGTTCTATTTACAAAATTTATTTTCTTGAGACCCATTTCATAATGTCCACCATTAAACCTTTAGTATAGTTTTATTAATTTAAAGTGAACTTATTTTACTATATTCATGTGATTTTAAGAGAAATATAATATCCATAAATTAAAATGATATCCAACCTGAATTCAATTATGGTCAAAATGATACACAAACCATATGAGCTTCATTAACACGGTCATTTTCAAATCAAGAATTAAATTGAAATATAATCCTTCGTAATAATTTTTTTCATTTTTAAAACCTATATTAATTTATTTTGTATGTTCATGGGGTTTTATATATTCCATTGAAATTTTATTTCCCCTTGACATATATTTTACACATAGTGTTTTGTGAAACCAAACTCTTGTTCTCATTTTTGTCTGTAAACTCCCTTTTTCCCATATCGGTATTAATTGGATGTAATTTCTTGTGTCTCTATATTTTTTCAAATAATTGATTATGTCCAATTATTGTACTATGTGAAATTATTTAAATTGTTTTTATATACATTTTAAACATTTCCATATGTGTTATTTTAATAAAAATTTGATTGACTTATATTTTTAACATTTCATTTTTAACATTTCATTCCATCATAATTATAAAATATTTGTCTCTTTGTTTTCATGGTACCAAATAAATTTATTTTAAAATATCCTTCTAAAATATCTTTTTTGAAATGGGTTCAAATGATCAAGGATATTTCTTATTTCCAATGTGATATTTCTAATAATATTTAAATTTAACTTCCTCTTAAAAAATTATAATTTGAAATATCTTATTATTGATCAAGGATATCTTTGAAATGTAGCCATCCACATTCATTCCTTAGAGGAATTAGTGATTTCTTTCTAATTTAATGAATATTCCATTAATAAAACTGTCTTTCAAAGTCATATTTTTTGTAAATCTATTATTTTTCATCCAATTTATTTCTTATATGAATCTATTATTCTGTACTCCGTTTATTAAAGGTTGTTCATATTATAGTAAAATATCGATTTAATGGGGAAAAATTATTGTTTTAATAATATACCCTTTAATCTATACCGATAAAATACCATATTCAATGTGTTCTTGATTTAATGGTATTTATTATAAGAGTAACTAAATATCTTTTAGTGCCTATGTATTTTATTCTGGTATATCATGTTGTGATTGTGTAAGAACTTATAAATAATTCCATTTTTTTATTCCATTTAAATAGTATATGAAACAAATTTTATTTCTAGGGATTATTTTATTTGTGATAATTATTTTTTACTTGGAAAACAAATGTATATACAATGATATAGATAAGACACATATATCCCTATAACAAATTATGTAAATCACTTTATCTTACGAGATTTAAATATTATGTGATCAAGTTAATGATTATCTAGATTCGAAAAGGTTGAATGTTACGGTGATCATCTCTACTCAAGATTTTTTGTTTTATAAGTTAATGAGTAGTTATTTTATAAAAGGGTTGATGTTATGGTTCTTAAATCTACTAATAATTTTACATATAAACATGTTGGTGGGTGGTCATGTTCACAATGTTAGGAAATTTTAAAAATTTTATTGTTGAACTTCCTTTCCTCTGTTCCATCACTCATTAAATATGGTTTTGTTTTTTTATTATACCGTATTAATATTTGATCATTTGACATTATATTTCTATCATTTATTCTTATAGAGAACTCATATTTAATCATATTATTTTTTTATTATATGATTCTCCTCATTCATCTAATTTACCATGTTTAGGATGTACCTTTTAAAGGCCTTTGTTGTATTATCCCATTCTAAGTGTTTGAGATCACCCATTTCTTTTGTCTTTATTCCTCTTATTAAGAAGATTAATGAAGTGCATAGTATATTAAAGAGGTTATTATGTGGATTTTATGTGGGTGATGTTCTAGAAACATTATACATTAAACAATTCTCTTTCATAGAATAAAAAATTCTATTAGATAAAATGGGTATGACTTTTATTAGAATATGTTTTCACATATTCTATAAGTGAAAAACCCAACAGGTATTGAGAATAATTTGTAATGAAAAATGTTTTTAATTCCTGTAATTTCCAATTTATTAGGAATATAATATAATAATTATAGATCCTTCGTGAGAATATGATGATTCTCAGCTCTATAGATGCCCTATATGAGATATAGTTCCATTTAATAGTTCGATTTTGATCTTGATATAGCTTCAATGATTAAATAGGATATACAATATTTATTAGAAAATTTTACACCAATCGTAGTCATTTTATTATTCAATTCAAACACATAGATAGTCTCTATGGTTATATGGTTTTGGATTTATTCACCCACTGTATTCTGGATGCACACCCCTATTCTAATCCGTTCAGTGGTATCATACTTAATCCATTAAAATATTTACTAATATTTAAATGAATGTAAAATTAATAAAATAGGGTTTCACATGTACCATTATGTAGGAACTTTAAAAATAAGTGATTTATTTAATTTTTTAAATTCACTATAATTTAGTTTTATGAAATTTAGGATCATTATTACAATAGATATTGATATACACTATAAGACATTAAAAATAGTTATTTTAGGCTTTTATATAAATCATAAGATAAAATTAATCACTAGAAAATTATATATTCCTCGGTTAAAATATAATTTTATCATGCAATACTTTTAACTGATAACCATAATGATATAGCCAATATTTTAATTTTTTCACCAAATGGATTTTTTGTCCAAAAAATCAGCCAAAAATGACATGGATAAGTGAAAAAAATTCATGTCAAATATACAAACATTGTAAATAACAGAAACCAAAATGTTAACCATATATAGTGTGTATAGAAAATGAAAATGAAATGAGTTATTGATGTGGTGAAATATATTTTATATCAAACAATACTGATTATTTATTTATTAAAATTTGAAAATTTCTTTGTTAATGTTGGACCTCTAATCATTAACTAACACTATAGTGGAGTTTAAACCATATAAAAATCATCTTGGAAAATTTTATATTTGTTTAATGAGGATTTACTTGATTGATTAAGAAATGTATTATTTATAAATTAAAAAATATGTGACATAAATATTTTTTTATATGTCTTTTGAATAATTTAGAAAAGAAATTTTAAATGACTATATTAAATAAGATTATTTGGAAACATTTATTTGAACCATCGAAAAGGGTGATTAGGATGATTTGAACAATGTTAAAAAACAACGAGGGATATTCAGTTTATATTAATTTTCTAATTAGATACTATATAAATATATATTTTATTTGATAAAAATCATTCTCATCAATTATATCATATAGTGGAATGTAAAGGATTTCATATGAAAAAAATTAAATGATTCTGTGAAGTGTATATTTTAAAAAATAATCTATAATTTATGTTTATCCTTGCAAGATAATATTATCTATATTTTATTTATAAATTGTTAATAAATTATTTACCTAATTTTTAAATGTATTAATTGTTTACTTTTTTATTTATTCATTTATTTATTCATAGATGTAAAATGTTTATATAATTAATTTATGGATGGTTTTTTTTATTTTTTTAAACTACTTCTATAAATTGAAATACAAGCATATAATTATTTTCATGAAATATAAGATGATAGAATACGATTTATGATCTCTTGCATTTAGATTGTGTTATATTATGATATTCTAGTATGATGATGACCATATTTCATAAAAATTATGTCTTAGAATTAGGATTTAATTGATGTATATAGTTAGCTATGTATTCATTGGTTGATGAACATTGGCTCACACAATACACTATCATAGGGGAATCTTCCATATCCAGAAAAGTACCGATTTACTATCATTCACCCCATGTATACTATTATGATCATTGTTTATTTTTTAATATTATAAGACTATACATAAATGGTATTCATATACCATATTCATGAAATTCATTTGGATATTTATTAATAGAGTTAGTGTTTAATTATGGTTAATAAAAAAATATTTGATATATATAAAAGGTTACACATCAATATGGTCTGAAAGTATTGATTTCATTGAATTAATGATATTCCATAATAATTAATAATTATCATTTTTAATGTAAATGTAATACAAGGGATAATATAGTTTCATTGAATACCCTTTTAAAAAATAATTTTCAGGATTCTTTTATTGTGAACACTTTTCAAGACCTCGACCATCTAACTTGTTAGGTGATTCCTAATTTATGTTCCCTAAGATTGTATTTTGTACAAAAATCAAGTAATGGGTGAGCATGATTGGATCAATATACTAAATTATACTTTTATTTGGGTTACAATTAGCTAAGAAACCCTGTTGGATGATACTACATAAGTAGTGTAGAGATTATTCATATTGTGGTATAATTTTTTCGTCAATTATTATTGAGTTATATATGATTTTATTTTTATAAATTCCAATAGAAATAAATATTTTGTGAGAGGAACATTAAATAGGAATCAATTCATATTCAAATATAGATAATGTCCCATTAATAGATACTATTTACTTCAAATGGTTTCATAATTTTATTGGATGGATATATAATAAATATTTTAATAAATTTAATGTAAAAAAATACAGCCATTTGATAAAAGTTTTTGTAATATATATTATGGTATAATAATAATATTAAAGGTTAACATTGTGATACATATTGTATAAGGAACAAATTATTGGTAGAAATTTTAATGACTAGTACAAAAACATAAGAATAGTTCTTACAAAAGATAGAAAATCATTTGAATTCTGAAAGCCACATCCTGAGAAACAAACTGTTGAAGTCATTCAAAAATAAGAAATATATACTCATGACAAGTATCCTAATAATTGCCTAAATAAACGTTCCATCATTATTGTGTCATAGAAAACAAATTACAATAGTACCCTGAAAATATAGATGTATTCATTGGGATAAACAACATTAAAACTCTCTATCTATAATAATCTCAGAAAGAGTGGTATGAGGTGTTAAAGAAACACTTTCAAATCAACATGGTATAAGGAATATTTGTATATACACATTTAGTCAATATTATTTGGTATGTAAAATCATTTCAGAGACTAGGTTCACTTATCATTCTATATCTTTTCAAATACATAATTCTACAGTCTCTACAAAGAAGGATTCAATTAGATTATTATAAATAAAATACGAATGAGTTAGATAAAAGTATTACCAATCACCCCAATATGATGGGGATTATAGATATATACATGGGAGTTCTATAATATATCACTATTATGATGGTATATAAGGAAATCTATAATTGTTTTTGTATAGAAAGAGAATAAAGGAGTTCATGCAGTGTCTAAAATACCATCTAATCCAAATAAAAGAAGGTTGTAAAATTTTTACATTATAGAAATATTATTCAATTAAGAGGGAAAAATACTAAATACTTTAATGGTATAATGAAACACATTTGGTATTCCACATAATATATTATGTTATAGAAATAAACTACAAAATTTTGATGTTGTATATGATACTAGCATTATTTTAACATGTGTTTTGAATATACATGAGTTCAAAATTGATAATGAGTTGATGGAAAATACATGAAGTTTATAATCAAGTAACGAACAATTTAGTTTCAAAATTTTTGATTGGGATTTGATTTTCACTTAATGGGTATGATGAATTAAAATAATGATTGTGTATTTTGGATCTCATTATTTTCAATTATATGTTACTTTATGTTAGTAAATAATTATTGTTTAAATTTTTTAGATGAATGAACTAATACACATTATTTATAATTCATCAGAATCTATATAATTTTTATAATATAAGAAGATAAATTTAGTTTTTTCGTGGATAATTGCTTCCCTAGAATATATGGGAATATGCTTGATCCACAAATATTTAAATATTTTAAAGAATAATGTTTTTTAAATATTTATCCCGAAATATAGAGTTATATATAATATATGGATTCAAAATTTTATTTATGCAGTATTCCCATTAATAGAAGAAATATTTATATCATAAACATAATGATTTTTGGGTTTATAAAATTTAAATTTTATAAATTTATGTTTCCTAAGATTATAGTGGGATAAAATTATATTCATAAGGAAGATAAAAGTTAATAAATAAAATATTGTTATAGTCATTATTAAAGTGATTATAAATTAAATTGCTAAAGGTTTTAAGGATTTATTGGTAAAGGAATAACTTAATATGCAACATTTGATACCAAACTAATCTCAAGGAAATTTTGAGGGAATTAGTACAATAATTTTTCGATTTTTTACTTAGAAATTATTCTATGTTGGAAAAAAGAAGTTATTAACATCATAACATTTCATGTTGAGAAGTAAAAGAGTTTCGTTGCAATTTCAAAGAGAAAAAAATTAGGAATATTATTCTTATTTCTCACCATTAATCAAACTATATTTGTTTACTGATGTTAAAAAATAGAAGAGTTTGTGGTATGGTTTTATCTTATAGTCCCATATATATGTGGCCAAATAATGAAAATTTGTAATGATTTTAATAAAATTTAGAAATTGTAGTAACAATAAGGTTGGCCTATTAGTCTATTTTATCTGATATTCTATAAAATGGATTATGTATGGTTATTTAGGTATTAATAGATATTTTAAGAATTTAAATTATATCATTTTATAATAAACCAAATATATAATATTTTTATAATGCATGTTGGATTCAAATATTATGAGAAGTAAAATGAAAATTGACATTCTGATGTGTGGATTTGAGACTTCCATACCCTATTTTCATTATGATTGTTATGTGTTGTATTGAAAATATAAGGTTAGTTTGATTAGGATTATTGTATTGAGATAAAAAATATGATCATGGGGAAATATATTGGTTTTGGAAATTGGATGTCCTTTAAATTATATAACACAAGATGTGTCATATAATATATTATTAAAATATATGGGGTTCAAATTATATATTTTGTCCCCATACATAAAATTTTATATAAACATATCATGAGAAACATCATACTTTTATTTTAGTTATAGATAATCCTTGAGGCATAGATAATTACTGGATAGTTTGATATGTTGTTGTACTTGTTTTCTGTTTGATCATAACCAAGATGATATTTTTCCTAATTTATAACAAGTATTATATCCACGACCTTCATTTGAAGAGACTATGTAAAAGTATTTATATTATTATATAGTTTATATAATGTGATTATCTAGCTGGGTGACGGGTCTGTGATGTTTTCATATATTAGTATCAATGAAATAAGATGTATTCAGTAACATGGTGTATCGATACAGTATAATCAAGAGTGTGTGAGAATGATATATGTGATTTTAAGACATAGTATTACACGGTACTAGATATTTTATTAAAAGGGATTATATTATTATTAATACATGCATTTTATGTTACTGATGGCCATGATTATAGATATACTTGCATTTAATAGAGGTCATTACTATTTTTTATACAGCATGAGTATCATGGATGATTCTCCAGAGGCAATAATTTTCATACTTTTATGGATTTAAAAACATTTTTTTTATCAACACTAAAAGGCTTGTGTTTTTACATATTTTTGATATATGAATGAGGATGATGTTTATGAAACTTTGAGAAATACCTAAAATGTGTTTTAGAAAATATTTATAAGATGTTTTTGGTTTATTTTAATAATATTTTTTCATACTCTATAATAGTAGTGAAAATATGTGATAACTATTCCAAAATGAGTTTTAAAAATATAAAAACTAATTTTTGGAAAATATTAGACATGTTGTTTCATATGATGTCTTATATAGTGAATTTAAAATATTTATATGATGTATTAGTGAAATTGTGAGTTTAATTGATATATTAGATTAACAACATAGATTAAAATGTTGTGGAAGTTGTTGTATCTATGAGGATGATCTATGAGATAATATATACAATAGAATATGTTTTTAATCATTGAAACACAATGAAGGTAACTATTCCCTGATTGTTTTCTATTATAACAAAGACAGTACTATAGCAGATAAACAATAAATCCCAAAATAATTTCACAATGATTAGTACATCACAATAGAAAGAGATTTTATTCAAGATTATATTTAAAATTTAAATTTATAAATATAAGAACATATATATTATATACAAAATCTTTATTTTATTAATCATTTCATAATTATATTTTGGTGAATTAGGGTATTTATAAGAAAGATTGAATTATTTTTATGATAATGATGATAACTATTTTTATAAATACATTAAATCTTATGACATCATAATTATATTATAATTATATAAACATTTATAAAAAACATTTCTTGTAACATTTAATTATGGATAAAAATAATATGTTTAAAAATATTATACTTTCCTTATAAATATCTAATTGAAATTTTAGAATCTATTTTATATTTATTTTCTAAAAAACTATTTTGGTTACTTTACATCAATTAGTTATTTACAGTGATGCATTTAGTTTTTGATATATTTGAAAACAAAAAATATTATTTGTCTATACATTGGCCAATAAACATCCATATAGTCAATAGTAGTTATGATTTTGATGAAAATTCATTTTTATGCTCAAAAGATATTTAAAAAAACCCATTTTTTTCTATTAAATAAAATTTTGTTAAATTAAATTTATATAATATATTAAAGATGAATTATATAACTTTTTTTTTCATATTTTCAATGAAATTAATAAAATTATTTAATAATTTAAGCTTAATTTTTTATAAAAATTAGTTACTAGGTAAATAATATTCATTCACTATTGTAAAAGAATGTTATGTTAAAGTGTTAAATTAAGGGGGAAATTACTAAAATATCTCAATATGTATCCCTTAGTTTTTTGGATGATAGTCTAATTGACTAAAAAATAACATATCCATTATTATCCACTATTGGATATATTTTCAATTGAAATGAAAATGCATTTAATACAATTTCTTGACATGTTTTTATAATGCCTTATATCTCACATAATAAATATTCCCTTAACTTGAATGATTTTTTTTGTTAAATAATTTTTTTTGTGAAAAGTGTGAAATCTTCATGTTCAACTAAGAGCATAAACAATACATAATCTGAAAGAATATTTTAAGACCAATTTTTAACTATTAGATTCAACATCCCTTAATAAATCACATGATTGTTCTGTAACCTTTTTATCGAGGTCTTCTTTGATGAAATATTCAAACTGATCGGCCACTTTTTCCCACTATTAAGAGAACTCTTCCACTGTAATATTAAAATAATTGAAGCCTATGGGTAGGATTAAATGTTTATTAATGATCCAATCACCATACTCTTTGTTTGTGTGCACTTGGAAAACTCTATCATTCATATTTTTTGTATCAACTATAGATGAAAGAATATTCAGGACCTTATCAAGAATTTATTCCTCAATATTCAAAAGAAGGTCCCATGATTTTCTAATAGACTTTGTATCTTCAAACAACTACATTCCTACCGTGTTAACTAATGACACTTCCCCAACACCACTCTCTTTCCTTGTAAGATCTTGTGGAGTAGTTAGAGGGTCCTCACAAGCCTCTTCATCTTCATGAGTCAAAGACTATTCATTTAAAACCACATTCAATGGATCTATATCATTTGTTAAGAAACATTTAATTTTTTTACATATACTCACAAAATTAATGAAGTCCCCCTTCACAAGATTTGTTTTAGATTAATCACCCTCTATTACTGTGGTCCGATATTTTTTAGCTTATCTTGTTTCCATATGTCTTGAATGGTATGTGTAGTCCTTGTGACCTTTGGATTTATTCCTCTTTATCACAATGAAGATGCTTGGGTAACTATTTTATTTGTTCATATTCTTCCTCCTTTGACTGTGAATCCTCATTCAAGATCCTCACATTAAACTATTTTACACACTATAGCCATTTCTCTCCCCATACCTTGATTCTGGCCTTGAGATTCACCCAGACTAATTGTATCTGGAGCAAGTGTTTTAAATCCCATACCATTTTATGAATTAATAATGTCAAATGAAGGATATGATAAATCTCTAGTTTAATCTTCCCTAATAATCACCCACTACCCTAATTGGCCAAGAAATTCAAACATCTCAGATTTATGATGTTTTTTTCCACCACCTCATTTACATTTCCGATCTAAACAACTTCTACATAAGATAAAATCCTATTAGAATTTTATTTTTGAGGACTTATTATGCCTAGAGAATCATGGTGAAACATATTATAACTAGACAAGTTGTTTTGTATCCTATTGAATATATCCAACATCATTGGATTAGGATTTATTGATATTTCAGGATTCTAGATGTGAGTATCACATGAATTCATGTTAATATATTTTCCCACTAGGGGGGGCTCTTTCACAAGAGACAATCCAACATTATAGTCTTTGAGTCCCCAATAGAAGGATAGGAATGATTTCCCCAAGATATTACAGACCAATCAAAACATATTCTAAGACTCAAACACAACCTCCACCTTACTTCTGAATTATTCCCCAACAGTGATCTAGATTCACTCCACAGGCGGTCTTGACACATACACATAAATGAAAATGTGTGGTGAAATTGGGTGATAGAGAGAATCTGTCGAACTATGAGAGCACAAATATCATCCTACCAGATTCCCAATCATGTGTAAAATTGGGGTATTTTAAAAAGGCGTCATGAGTTTTAGAAATATTACGCACAACATCATCATAGGAGTATCATGATTCATGTGGTGATCATATGAACAAAAAAATAGATAAAATGAATGTTGTTGAAAACTCTCAGGGCTTTGGACTAGGAAAGATTCAGGTCTACTTTAGAAGTAATGTTAACCATCATGTCATGTTTGTTGGGAAGTCCTAGTAATATATGATCCGGAAGACCACAAGATCCAAATAAGATCTTCCCAAAGGAGTCAATGAAGGGTTTTCATTTTCTAATTCGATCCACCAAGGTAATATTAATAGTACTTGAAGCCTCTAGAATTGTTAGGTTAATACACTTAATCACTCCATTTTAATTTATATTCCTTTCGTTCTTCTACATCCACCACCAAATATATTTCAACCTTAGTAAGAAAATTACATATATATAATTACTTAAGTAAACGCTTATTATGGTTATGGAATAGTAATTTAATACCTTCTCCCATACTATTCATAATATGAAAATGTCAGTCATTCGATGTGTGGACTCCTGCCTTGTTAAATGATTTCTTCTAATTTTCCTCACCACCATTACTAAATGGTTATAAATGTTTATCTGAGTAATATATATATTTTGGAGTAATATATTACTTATTATTATTACTTAGGAATAAAAAATAATTAATTATGATTATAATGTAATCCATCATAATCAGTGAATTTCACAAAATAATATCATCAAGGATTTCATTATTTTGAACAAAAATGCAAAATTACCATAAAAATAACATTGGAATTGAAAAATAGGTAGACAAATTTTTTTCAACACAATATATATTTAGTTAACGATGAACATGGCATCAACGAATGGAGTTAGATATCACTATTATGAAACAAGTGTGAAATGATCAAAATTACTAAGAAATAGATAAAAAAATAGAATTACCTTAATAATAAATAGGCCGTGAAATATTTTAATTGAATAATAAAAAATATTACATATATTAATAATTTTTCCAAATAAGTTATTAATGTTTTTATGATTAATACATTGAGGGATAAAGATATTTCATAAAACTTTGGGGAAAAAAGTAAGGGTTTTTTGTCTCAATTTCACATCACTAAGAAATATTTCCCATTATGAACTTATTAATGATTATAAGATTTATATAATATCAATTTAACAAATTATATCATGAATATTTTTTTATTTAGGGTATTGTTATCACTATTATATATTATTACCTTTTAGTTGTTTTAGTTATAATATTACCAAAGTCATAAGGATTTCTTTTCTAATATCATTTATTTTTTATGGGGATCATTTTCATCAATTCCATTATTATATATGTTGTTATATAAATTTAATTATAAATAAATATAATATTAGATAAGGTAATTTTATATAAACCATAACATTATAATCAAAATCTATAAAAGCATTCTTTTTAAATGGTTTCCACATGAGTCATTTTTTACATTCATAGAAAAAGTGGAAAAACATTTTTCATAATGTATTATGAATGAACTAATTATCAAAATTAAATTAGTGTTATTATTTGTAAAAATATATTTTCACGATTCTATTGATTTTCAAAAAAAATCACAATTCCCATGTTCTATGAATTTTTTTCATAAAATTTATAAAAAGAAAAGGATATTTCATATCATTTTAAAAAAATTACTTGACGCATTTAAAAAGGTTTTTCTCATCTATTTCAACAAAAAATAAGGTTTATTGTACATCACCATAGTTATTATATAATGATATTGTCTTATATAATTTTTAATAAGGCTTATGATCAGGTTATTCCATTTATTCACAAGAGAAATATTAACATTCAATTTCAATATGAACATTAATTATTACAAAAAAATACTGATTATGTATTTTATTAATTATCAACTCTTTAATATAATGAATTAATTAGAAATATCTAGTGAGGTTTATGTCATGAAATTATATATCCCCTAATGAATTAATTTCTTACCTAAGACAATCTAGTCATAGTATTTGGAATTTTCATATCCAAATATTTATGTTGCTTTTTCATGAAGCCTTTAGGTATGTATTCATTATCATAATAAAGAATTAATTGTATATATTATGTCATGGGATGCAGATTTTTGTTATGTATGATATCTTTTCAGAAGAATTTTAATGTATTTTTTTTATGATATTACATATATTCTCATTAAGGAATAAGTTATTAATTTCCATTTGTTTTTTAAATTACTATTATACATGGATATATTTCATTCCCATGTTATTTATTATATGGAATATGTACTGATTACTCACCATTCTATATTTGTTATAATTTTTTATTGATGTTTCATTCCATTGTACCGAACCCCTTACTCATAATTTGTTATCACATATATTTTGTTGTCCCTATCATTCTAATAAGTGATATTTCATTGAATTAAATGATTTAATAAGAAGTAATAATTTTTTACTATTTTAATAAACTATGTTTTTCAATGTAAAATTATAGTCTTGTGAGAATATTTACTCCAAAGAATACTGAAATATTTTATCCCTTATGATGTGATCTCTTATATCATCAACATATATAATTTATTAACCAATGGATCTATGTTATTAGGGTTGAGATTTTTAAATTTGTTATTATATTAAGTATAGTAGGGACCCATATAACTAGATATATATTAAAATAATTAGTACAAAAAATATGAAGAGACTATTTAATTCTCAATGAATTTTTTATACATATTTTTTTTCTCATTTTTTATAAGGGTATGATTTAATTAAGTGTATTAAATATTTAGATATGGTTCCTAGAGAATGAAATAAAAAATGAAAGAAACTCCATAATAAATTAATGGAAATAACTTCTATGAAATTTAACATGGATGACATTAGAGTTGGAATAATTAATGATATAATAGGGTAGAGGAATCAGGTTATGAACATTAACCGTACCCATATAAAATGAAATTTTAATTCATATAATGATTAATTTATTTTGGACCATTTAATGTATATGAATACTCTATTAATTAAGGAAACTAGTAATAAATTTTTAGTTAGAAAATTTATTCAGTCCCCAAAATTGATATTTATTACATAGGATCAAATTTATAAAAAGAAACATGTATTATTTTATAAAAGGATGTGATAATCAATAACAAACATTGATTCAAATTATATATAGGTGAATGAGATATTTATCACGAAATAAATCCATTTTATTATTATATTCTATATGAAATATTTTACTCAAGAGAAACATGATGATATATAATGGAATTTTCTGAATTTTAAATAGAATTAAGAGGAATGTATTGTTGATTAGGAGGTTAACATTACCATATTAACAAGTCAACATTTAGACTATGTATTTCCACTAGAAATAAATGAAAACTATTTCATTAATGGGAGTAATACAAGAATTAAAAAGGTACTTGTTCCCAAATGCATTTACTATGTTATAATATAGCATGATGATCCAATAAGAGAAGAAAATATGTCTCAATGTATTATTTTTTAGTGAAAACAGGAAATTAAGAGTGAGACTATGTATTATTTAATGGGATATATGGAAAATGGTTAAAGTATGCATGAAATTTCAAATATGTAATATTTTTATTAATAAACACCATAGTATATTCACGAAGGGTTTAGTTTTTTTCTTCAAGTGTGGAAATAATGGTGATCATTCTCATGAAAGAAAATTAATGGGAGATTCTTAAAAATAAAAATGATTTACCTGTATGTAAATGATGCATTATTAAAAAACCCAATGAAACCCGAGAACTTACCAAAAAAAAGAATTTAGGGGAATGAAATCTTATTATATTAATATAACATATGTTTATGTTTTAAAATAAGTGATAATAGATACATTGGTCATATAATCAATGTTAGATAATGATTAATTTGATTCTAGATATATACATTATTTTATGTCATTCATGTTTTCAATGAACATTACATTGTCCAATAAAAACCTAATAATGTAGTTTTCAATCAAAAAACATAGGGGGAATATTTTTTTTAAAATAGATAAATTATAATGTCTCAATAAAATTGCCTAGATATTACCTAGTTACAGACATGTTTTTTATAACTATGATTAATTTTTACATTATAAATTCTAGGTATTTCCTCTCATTATATATATGAAGGATTTATTTATGAGAGAAGGATAATAATATTTGTGAAGGGGGAATAGAATACCATTTTTAAGGGAGAGACATTACTATAAATTTCATTCTACATCCACCTCTATTCGATCAACTTAACATCATTCTAGTTGAAGAGGATAAGAATCTATAATCTATAGATGGTAAGTAAATCCTAAAAACATTGGATGTAGATAATTTTTAATAATACATTAATATATTTCAATAATAATTACCAACACATCCACCAAGGAATGAAGTTATGTTTCCAATATATCTTATGACTAATATAATACCTATATCTTCGAAACTTATAGAATGAAACTGATGGAAAGGATAGAGTTAAAGAAACAACAATAGAATTTTTGTGATAATATATTCTTTTAACTTATTTATCAACATGAGGTGACCCTATCATATTTGTATTGAAGAATTTTGGTTAGATAAGGAAGTTTATTGATTTAATAGAAATGAATTCCAATACTATTAAAAAATAATTATCCATTACCACATATGGATGAGTTATTTGATCAACTCCATGGAGATAAATATTTTTCAAATATTGATAATAATTTTGGATTTCATAAATTAGTGGTAAAGACTGATGAAATTCCAAATAAAATATTTCTCCCAATGTATATGAATAATGAGTTAATTGTAATGAAATATGGATTGTCTATTTCACAATCTATGTTTACATATATAATGAATAAATTCTTTTATGATTATCCTGATAATGTCATGGGGATATTAATTTGATGAAATCTTGATATAATCTAAAATTTATGAATATATTAATAATCAATTGATAATAATTTGAATAACTCTTTGAAAAAATTAATTATATGGAAAATTCTGTAATTATGAATTATGGACCTATGATTTTTCATTTATTATTCATATTGTATACATGGATATAAAATCAGTGGATCTATCGAAGATGAAGGATTTCAAGGAATGGACTATACTAATAAATATAATTAATAATTATAGCTTCCATAATTTATATGGCTATTATAAATGATTTATTCAAAAACATAGATCAGTTGTCAAAAATTGTAACCATTTTTACATTAATAGGGTGTCTATTCACATGTATAAATGAATTGGAATAGGTTTTGAGTATCTAAAGAGGAGATTATTTAATGCGTATATATTTACTATACCATCATAAAATGAAATATATTCAAAATTTCTTATTAAATTATAGGATTTAATAAATTATTTCCTTAACAAAAATTAAATAGTATTCACATTTTAATCAAAACAATTAAGGGTTATTAAATAGAACTATTAAACTCATGATATTGAGTAGGAAACGTTAAAATTTTCATTGAAAATGTAGTGGAACACTATCTATTGTGATAAATGTGAGATATATATTGAACAAAAAATTTGACGTATATATTCTCTCAATTAGAGCTCAATATGATGCAATGGAGATGACCAAACAACTCAAGGAACATGACTTCTCAAAAAACTACCACACTAGCAAGGTAAATAGGTTAGCCGAGGAATTGAGGAGGAGTAACCCTGCAATTATGGCCGTGATGATGTTAAAATAGTATCATATATTCGTGGATTATTAAATATGGATATTGATATTTTTATGTAAGGGGAAACACCATTTTTCATTAAATTTTATAACATTCCATAATAGAGAAGGAAAAATTGATCCAAACAAGATGATATAAATTTGTAGAAGAGGATTAAATACATTAATTGTGGATGATTTTATGATTTCATATAAAAATTTGGTGAATTATTGATTAGAATGTGACTATATTTTCCATTCATACACATTCAGAAATGTTAATTACAAGATGAATCATAAATCATAATTTTATTTACACAACCTAGTAACACAATGATGTCTAAGTATTGGAAATAAAATATATAGTGAGGAGGTATATAGTAGTATATTGTGTAAAATGTGTCTATATAATTTTTATTAAAGTAGGTAAGGGTAAAATTCAATATCCTAATCGTTTCTTGAATAATATCCCTACAACAATGTAGAAGTTGTAAAATATTACAATGTACTTTGTCAATGGACTTACGAATCAACCTTGGTGGTGTCATTTTTTATGTTTCATTATGTTATTTTACCAAATAAAAAAAAATTCATACTGACAATAGAGGATATACCCCTTGACTTCTTTTATGAATCTCTATTAATGATTCAGAGATAAACTATGGTGAACCTCTTTCAATTTTATTTAATCATGACCCATAGTTCACAAGAAAAATGGGGAAGATTATTCAATATTTTATCAACATTGATAAGAAATTTTGAATTTTCTATCATTCTCAAAACTAATGGATATTCCAAAAGTAATATAAAAATAATAGAATACATGCATGTTTAGAGATCACATGAGTTTCATGGTATGTGGGATTTGGATATAAAAATAACATACTCCATCATATTAGAATTTCATTAGATATAGTAAGCTAGTAATCAGAGAACCATTTGAGGATACAACCATTAATGTAAGAATTATTCAGAACAATATTATGACTGATCAAATTATACAAAAGGGATACATAGATACTTACAGAAAATATTTGAAATATTGTGTAGGGAATCATGATTACATAAAATTATCTCCTCATAAGGGACTGAAATGGTTCAGTAGAAATGGAATCTATGTACTACGTGTGTCATTCCTTTTTAAAACATAGACTAAAGAAGTGATGTATCCTACCCTTTATATATTACACATATCCTTTATAAGGGGAATCATGTACTTCATGTTTCATTATTAATGAAGTACCTTCATGATCCAATGAATGTTCTCAACAATTAAAAAATAGTGTAGGAACATTATTGGTCATTTATTGAACATAATTTCTATATTCCTGATACTATAGAGAACGTTTTTTGGAATAAGACTACATGGTTGGTGAATGTATCTTGGAGGAAAAATATGATAGAGGAAGAAATTTGGGAAACTGTTGATGTAATGATGATGAATTACCCAAAAATGTTTATGATTTTATGCATAAAATATATTGAGGATAAACTTATTTTGAGGGAGGGGGAATGAAAAACTTATGAATCTTCTATAAAAATAAACAGTATGCTCCCAAAACTAATTCATAATACACACTCTATCACAATATAAATTGAATATTATCATTACAAATTTAAAATTTAAAACTTATAAACTTTATAGTTCATAATTGTAAAATAAAATTACATTTTTAAAAACATTTCTAAATTTTCCTTTGTTGATTATTTGGGATTTTTCTAAAAAGGTAAAATTTTTAAGAGAATAGTGAAAATACCATTTTTCAAAAATACCATAACTTTTACCATTTCATCATTATATAAGCATGAGTTAAAAACATATAAATCCCTTTATTTGAATGTATATTTATTTAATGAATAAAATAATGAATTTAAAATTATTATCATGAATTTATAAATATATCTTTTTCATTTTAAAACCTAAGATATATTTTATTCTAATAAAACATTATTATTTTTAATTTAATTTAAATATGAATTTAAAATGATGCATCATGTTCTTTATATCTATAAAACCGAAATACTCACATTTTTTAGAGCTAGACAAAAAAATTCTAACTGAGTAAATAAAATTCATGTGTTTTGTTTGAATTCATTTTTATTATTAAAAGGTGTTTTTTATAAAATCCCTTTTTGCGGTTTTTAAGAAAATTTTATAAACATGAACTTTAACACCATTTGGATTTTAATATTTTAAATAGTTTTTTATATTATAAATAATAATTTTAAAATTAGTTGATAATTACCACGTAAATATTTATTATAAAAATAATAACCCAATGTAAAACAAGATGAGTCACCACATCAATCGTAAATTATAGAAAAAAGTTCAATTAACAGAAAAAAGAATAAAATATCTAAAAATTATCCATTTCTTGTGCATAAGTTGTTTATCTACTAAACAATACCCCATATCATTAATTTTCTTCTATTACATCCACCTTACTATAAAAGGTAATGCCTTTGGTATAAATTAAAGAGTACCTATAAAAATTACTCCCATCTCACATAAAAAATAAGCCATTAACCAACCCACTTATAATAACTTATTAAACCGCCTAGTTCCACCAATATCTAATAAAATCAGAACCTAACACTTATAATAATGTTATAGAGGCACGGTTTTCACCGAAATACATATTTAAGAACAGTAAAATATTTTTCACAATGTGAAAATTCAGAACTCATAATAAATCCTTATTCATTTCTATTCTATTAATTATTATTAAACCTATCAAAAATATATTATTCCGATTACAAAATAATTAATAAGTATAATTTTTATACCAAAAATTTATTATGTTGATGGAATAATCATTTTCCCCCTTCCTCAGAAACATCTTAAAAAATGAAAATGATGTACGTGCTCTATGCAGACTATCGAAACCGTTATGGATGTTTTTTTTCAACACCTCACACGAATGGTTTTAAAATTAAATTTTATGAATATATATTATTTTAAGTAGAAATATATGTACATTATATGACTCTTCAGGGATAGAAGAATAATTATAAAGTATTATAATGTAATAAATTGGAAATGAAAAATTACCTAATAGGAGATCATTATTTATTAAATTCTCATGAAATATACCTATAATTCCGATTAAATAAACATTGTGATAAATAAATAATTTTAAAAAATTATTTCAAAATGTATTTAATGATTTAATTATTCAATCGGTATCAAAAATGGGTCTTGTCATTTCTATTACAAAACATGTACAAAACGATCTATATTACTAACATCCTATCAATAAAATGAATGTTTACTGACTATTATATGTGTATTTTATTATTATAATTGAATAATATAACAGACTCTTTATATTTATAATTTTTTTAAATAAGTGATTAATATTTTTCTATTTTTATTATATAGTAGGACATAGAGCTTTCATTAATGTCATATGTAAAAGGTAAGAGGTGTTCATCTAAATTTTTCATCATTGAAAAATGTTTCAAATTATGAATCTATTATCATTTACAAGGTTTATATACTACCTCTATGGCCCTTGATTTCATGAATAACATTTTAATCATTAAA
The DNA here is from genome assembly GCA_963277665.1 of Viscum album. Lineage (NCBI taxonomy): Eukaryota > Viridiplantae > Streptophyta > Magnoliopsida > Santalales > Viscaceae > Viscum > Viscum album. The sequence goes on from OY728157.1 coordinate 1,855,549,100, forward strand.
TTTTATTTTCTGTTAAAACTTATTACTATAATGGTATTTTGATTCAAAATTGACCAAATCCATAGAGGTTTATCTTCATATCCCATGACTTTTTGGTTTGGAATCATTATCCTTTACTTCATTGTTCTTTTTTTTTAAATTTACCTCCTAATAAATATATAGTTAGCTATGATTAATTTATAATAGAATTTACTTTTTATTTAGTTATTTTAAAGGAATATTATAAATGTGTTCTAAACATACCATTTTTGACTTTCTTTGCCAATGTGGGAAAATAATTTTTTTTCATTGCATTATCCACATGGAAGACATCTTCCACCATCATGACCATTATTAATTTTTAATCAACCTTTTCATGTTTCTATGTGGATTAAAAAAAATGTTTTCTCTTATTTAGTGAATATTTACTTTTTAAAAACACTAAATGAAAAGGATATATATTTATATTATTAAATTATTTTTCTAATTCCTTTATATAGGTGGTTTTAAATATTTTAATCTTTTTTAAATTTCATACACTTAACATGATTTATAATCAAATGATACCATCCATCACCATTATCATATCACGTTATTCTGTACATTTTCATTGGAGGTATTATATTTCTATATAAAATCTATTTTAGTATAGATATTTATTGATTAATGAAGCATATTTAATGGGTATTAAATTGTATATTCGTTTCCATAATATGATTAATGAAATAGAATTATTTAGTGATGGGTGAGAGTTAGAATCTAACAACCCCTTGATGCATTGATAGGTTTAATGGCACAAAATAGAATAAGTATTTTTTTTATTCCTTCCAAATATTGTATGATGTATTTAAATAAGGCCTTGATGATATATATGTTTCCTTGACACAATTCTTGGATTGAATATCTCATATGTGGACAATATTCCTTCATAGTATGTATAATTTCACGGATGGAGGCCTTGATATTAAGTTTTGGATTTTTATATTATGAATTCCATTAGTAAAACATCAGTCTTATTATCAATGTTATCATTATATTATTATTATTATTATTATCTATGGATATATCTATTGGTAATGTTATTGATGATATGTAATAATTATTTATTAATCACACTACTATATTATTTCAATATTCTATATTCACAATAGATTCTACTATTCACAACCCTATACAAGGTATCTGAGGTAACACGTTTTTTTATTTTCCATTTCCTAGGGTACTTAGTAAGGATCTTTGAATGAATTCAATGATATATTAAAAATAACAAGAATATTTCATAAAAATTTTATTATTTGATTTACATTTCCAATATAATATGTAAATCATGAAGATATCCATTCTCCAATAAAAATTAAACTATTTTATTTCATGTGTTGAATTCTATTATTTCATGTACTAATATAAAATTGTAACCACTAACTCCAAGTTCACAAATATAGGTTAGCTACAAATTTATTACATACTATTCTCTTAAATTATGAAACATGGTTATTTATTTATCATTTAACCCAATTCACTTATCTATTCTCACCAGAACATCCTCATTTACAATGTGTCATTATTTGATAGCTCCAAACATGGGAAACTTCTTAAACATTATAAGATTATCTCTTTGTAATTGTATAACATTGGTCCACAAACATGTGGTCACATTCTGCATAGTTGTCACAATATTTTACTATACAATTACTTAGGGTTTACATTGAGGGTTACACTTTTCTAACTATTCTCTTACAAGATCTTATTTTTTGGAATTTTTCTTAGAAATTTTTAGTGTTTAGACTAGTACTCCACACAACTTCATCCTAAATCTGTTTTCTTATATGAATCTTATATAAAAATATTATATGTAATCAATCACGATAATATATCTAGTAATTAAAAAATTTATGTTCAATGAATGGGTGACATCATGTAGGTGAATTTAGTTTTCATATGTTGGTGATTTAATTAGTACCCTATTCAGGACTTCATGCTCAAATATGATAGGAATAGACTATCTAAAACTATCTTATTCCCTTCAATGTAGGAAGAAATATAAAGTGGGTCCATATGTAAAATATCATTGAATTATTTTTTAATTGATGTTTTGGATCCTTTTTTCCTATTAATGGTTGATTTAGTGGGGGGACCTCTATGAAATTTCAATTTTTAGGATTATATTTCCATTGTTCGATGACCAAAATTAGAAATCCCTAATAATTTTTGGATTTTTAAATTATAAATCAATCACCTATAATATTTTTATATTTTCATGTTGGTGGATACTATCAAGGGATTTATCAACAATAATTTCTATCATGTCATCCAAACGTGCCTATCATGATACCATTAATTGGTTTGGAGTGTTGAAACACATTAATGTTTTGGGATTTGGAAGTGGATGCAACTAGATGTGAAGGCATATATCAGATTCCCTTATTTGGGTGTGGACCAATCTCTATGTGTTCAACCTATTCCAAATCTATACTAAAAAATAATTAAATACACCATATTTGGTTTTTCCAGTAGTGGTTAGCGTGTAATTGTGAATTTATCGGTGGTCCAATAAGATGAGAAAATTCACATTAGTATATTATAGTTCCTTATGTTCATTGTTTCAATTACTTGGTGACTTCTCATGTTTATTGAGTTTTCAGTTGTGTTTTCTTACTAAAAAATATTTAAGAGTTCAAATAATTCTTTCTGCATTTATTTTTGTAAATTAAAATTCATAAATATTAATTTTTTCGATCATATAATATATTTTTAGATATTATTTTAAAGTATATTACTTTTTTTAAACAGTCATCCAAGGTTAATTTACAATAATCTGTAGAAAAACACTAAGGGTAAGTTAAAAATGATGTTTATGTATAATTTTTGTAATAAATTATCATAAATATTTAAAAATAAATATTCCATATTTTTCAGTTTTCCAAAACTAGAATTTTATCTATGGAGAAATATTCATTGGTAGATTTATAATAATGGGTAATCTATTATAAGTAATACCTGAGGTTTTTGATGTGTTAACAATGAATGACAATACATTCATAATAATAAAATTGAAGTTGTTACATTCATCGTGTATAAAAAGAATTATGAGATTATAGTGATGAAATAAAAAATAAAAAACTAACTAATGGTTCCATTAATTTTAAATGTTAAAACTTCTCATCTCCTGAAGTTATAATAATTGTAATTTATATGGAGAACATTTCTGTATAGGTTAATTCATGTGTGAGTATTGTTTATAAATGTTGTTTAATTTTTCTGTTGTATTTTTATTGTTCTAGTATATTCGATTGAGGGATCCCATGGATAAAGGTAGGGAGGTTGTTCAGATTATGTGAGATCAATGGCTTCTAAAATAAAGATAAAATGTCATTATGATCAGTTTATAATGAAGGATTAACAAATGAAGATAGAAATTTATAATTATTTGAATTATATATCTATTCCAGTTTTTATGAAGATATACCTACCAATAGGAATATAATTGTGGATATCAGATGTTGTGTTTAAAAATTTCCTTATTTCATTGGATTAAAGTAATGACCACACATAGTAAATTTATTATAATTTGTTCTTTTTCATTCATTATACATTTATTATTTATAAAAGGGTTATTTTAAACCATGAAGATTACTATGCTTTTTATACAGGTTTTTTAAATTATATTTTTATTACATTCCTATGTTACACAATTATAATGAAATTTATTTCAATTTCTTGAATATTACTTTTATCGAAACAAAATCATTTAAAAATCATATCAATTCATTCATATATTTATCTTTTTGTACATCTGAGTGAATTTTCAATTTTATTTGTAAAAATAAAATCCCTCATATTGTATTATATATTCACTTTTAGAAAAAGTAATAGTTTTTACATGTGTGGGTCCCTAAATATATTTTTTTCTTCATACACTTACAGTTTCAGAGATATTTTTTTCTTTAATAGAAATATCAGTTTGGTGATTAAAAAATATAAATCACACAATAACTCAAATTATTGATAAGGATTACTATGTGTATTGGATAGATCATACGACTTCTTTATTAAGTAATAATGTAGTGGATAAATTTTTTACATTGACAAGATATTATAGAGTTTCAATTTTGAAGTAAAAAATTTAAATAGTAAAGATAAAGTCGAGTATCAACTAAACAATATATTTTAGAACACACTTTTGTTCTATATTATTATAAATATCTATATTTAAATAGTTTATTATAAAAAATGATAAATATATCAATAATTTTTTATGAAACATATTTTGGAACTTTTATGGTGTAAAAAGATATTAGGGCTATGCTTTATATTGATTATCATGATTTTGAATTTTTAACTAGTGAATATATTTTATAAATGTATCATGTGGTTATGAATATTATTAATAACTTTAATTCACATAAAAGGTATTGTTTATTATAAGAAAATATTATTAAAGAGTTAATTGATATTATACCAAAATAATGGGAATTAAAGAGAAAAATATAAATGACATGAAACTATGGCTAAAATTTGTCATCATTATCATATTGTTTTACTTATATAGTATAAATGTTGGTTAATGGTAGATGATAAAAAATTTAATAAAAAGAATGTTGTATATTTTGTATGAACTTTAGGAGAAGTTAGAACTATAAAATATTATTCTAATGAAATTTATTACAGTTCATCAATGCCTATGAGAAATGATACAAAAGAGTTTCATTATAGTGAAGTTAAGGAATTCAAAAATGAACTCACTATGACTTATAATAATATGAACATGATTTTCAGAAATAAATATTTTTTACATGTATAGAAGTATAAATAAGATGAAAATGTCAATAAGGATCCTTAGGAATAAATTTATTATGATCATCTGAAGCCAAGACATATCATACCGAGATATCTAATGTATAAGATGATCCATTAAAGATAAAAGATATTTTATAAATGAAATAGAATGAATATTTTTAAGGTTTTATTTACATTGAGTGTGAGTGGTGGTGATATATCGTTATATAGTTCTTAATAAATATGTAGTGATAGTTAATTTTTTTTATTTTTTACTGATATTCTGATTAGTAATCATCACTATATGGATAATGGATCTTCTAAATTCTTTGATGGTGATTTTAGATCAACTAATTTTGAAGTTAAAAATGTAATTTCATTGTAATTTAATTATTTTTTATATATGATTGAAAAATAAAAAGTTATATGACTACCGTTGAGAAGAATAAATCAAATGTTAGAATAGAAAATGATTGTGCTAATAATGATCAAGTAAAATATGATAATATAATTTCAAAACATTATTATCAAATTCTTAAACACACATCCAAATTAGAGAAGATGTTTTTTTCTTGTTACATTCATGATTATTAGAATTTGGTTGTAATAGATATATCTATGATTTATTAGCTGAAGAAACATCTATCAAATTCTACCTATAGAAATAAAAATTATGATACACAATATAGAAAGATGAAATAGTGTAATTGTATTGAATTAGGATTTACTTCAGATAAGTCACATGTATGATTAAATTAAATTATTTTGGAAGTGCCCATTTTGTATAGAATGTCTTATATAAGGTCAAATGAAGAAAATGTTTCGAAAACAATTTTATGACTTTTGGTTTTCCAAAAAATTATATTTATTGGGAATTTTTAGAAATAAAGCACAAAATAGATTGGTTAATATGGATTTATAATGATTTTTATAATATATATAGAAAAAATAATTCAGGATACTAAAAAAGTAGTTTTTAATGATATATAGAAGGAATATTGACTATTATCGAATTAATTAGTAGGTACATATATAATACATTTTCAGGGCACATGATAGAAATGAAATTACAACCAAATCTTTCCAAAATAGAAATGTGAATTAGTAACAACTGATGATTATTATGAGGGATAAATCATCTATATTGGTGAGGTTTTGTTTCTTGTTATTTATGAATATTTATAGAACATCATTTAAATTTTAAGAATAAACACATAGGATAAAAAAGTAAAATTTTAATGAAGGAAGTTTCATACGTGGAATTTACTATTAATAAATTAAAATGAAATTATATTAAAGTTGTTTTTTAATCATTTTTATTTTATAGATGTAATTTTTATTCTTCAGTAGGTATGTCATTTTTATAACATAACATCATAAAAAATTGTGGAATTCCTAACTTTTTAGCGAATACTGAAACAATATATGACAATACACTTTATATGGGAGAGAAAATCTCAACTATTGATCAATATATAAGATAAAATGTCTCCTATTTCTCTTATATAAATAAGTATAGGTAGTACATTATATTTTGCTGACTAAAGTAATGAACCTCTAGAATATCCTTGAGTTTTTTATTCTAATTAATTCTATGATATTATATTTTATTCAAGGTTTATCTATTAGTGTGATATTATATCAAGTGTTCTTCAATGGATATTTCTATTTAAGAAATTCTCAATCAATGGTTGATAATTTTGTATTTCATAAGTATGATTCTCTGGTAAGAATAATTTTTTTCAATGTAGTGAATAAATTTTCCTATGAAAGGAAGATAATTATTTTGCTGCCCAACTATTTTAGTGAATTTTAGGAAACTGTTTATTTTATTGATGTTAATGGTGTTAATAATTTTTATTTTTAGTTTTTAAAAAATCCATAAAATTTGACAATAATGGTATATATTATCTTGATCGATAAAGATTATAAGCATAATAAATTTTTAATTCTCGTTATCTACATGATGCAGAGGGATCCTTCATTAATTTTAAATATGGATAATCATTATCTGTAATGAATAAGAATGTTCATAATATGAATCATCTATATCTATGAGGAGGAATAATATTCAAATGGGTGAAATAATTCAGTATTAAAAAGAAGAAAATAAAGAAACATTAATTATTTAAGATATATGTATTCTACATTTAATTTGTAATAGGAAAAAGATCAATATTTTCTAGATTATTTAGTGCTACATTAAAGTCATTATATAAACAATAGTGATGTTGATTTTTCTATATCATATGAAATTTCTCCAAAAAAGTAATTATTATATATCATGAAGCTAAAAACATAAATATTATAACACCATTAGTAAAGGAAAAATAATCATTCATATAGGTGAATCAATTTCTAAGATGAGATTTGTATATGATGTTTCTAATATGTAATTTATATAAATGTCTCTAAATACTAATTTAGAAGATCATCAGCAATAATACAAAAAATGTGATGAATGGTGGAAAGAACCAAATATGCATAAATAATATATAGATCTTCCATGGATGTAAGATGAAGATATTTTAGATTAATATTATGAATAGTTTATAATGAAAAATAATGTTCAAATGGTAGGGGAACATCATTTTAATGTAGAAAGGTTCATTTATTAAATCTCATGGAATAGACCAAACAAATTTAAATGTGCTTGAAAAAAGAAATATTTAATCAATAATATAAAGTCATGTGTGAGTTTATCAGGGATCCCTCAATAAAATTACTATTTTAGATTATTTTTTTCGTGATATTAATTATCATATAAGGCATAATGTAATTGAAGTAGTTATAAATGTTAAAGAGATTATTGATGGTTTTCCAGATTTTTCTAAATATTGTGAAGTTGAAATTTATTGTAAGATACACTTTTATGAAAATTGATGCCATTATATTAAATGGGAAGTTATATCAAATTTTTTATTCACTGTAGGAATCATATTTTCATACATTTTTGTCAAGAACCAAATAATTATAAAAAATTCAATCATAATAAGACTATGAAATATCAAGATAATACTTTTCTAAAAATGGTTATACATAAAAAGAAAAATAATATAATTGTAATAAGGAAAGTTATATAGATGTTAATGTTGACATAAATGATATTATTTCATATATGATTGAAATATGAGATTAGTTTAGAAAGTATGAATTGAAGGAAGACATATTCAACAATTTTATGACACATATAGAAATAAAATAATCAATAGTTTAAAAATTATCGTTATAATGTTTATCTATTTCACTGATGTTATCATGATATTATATGGAATGCTGGATATCATCCCATATAACAAATCTAAGTGTAAAAAATTGATTAATAAATTATCCATTTTTAGGCTATAGTATAGATACAATATATTTTTGATGATATTATTGATACTATGGTTAGTATGAGAAATATTAATGAAAATTCATCTATAATCACAAATAATTTTATATGTGTTATAATGATTCAATAAAGCTGAATTATTTTTTATGTTTTGTGATGAATAAGTGACCAAGATAAGAAATATTATTAGAGATTTCCCATGATTATTGAAATCATAAAACAAGAAATGGGATAAAATTATAGGGTGGTTTGAGATACAAAATCCCTTGTGATGTACTAGGATAAAGAAATAAAGGTCCCAATGAATAAAAACATCAATCAATATGATATGGCCCATATGATGGATATGGAATTAAATATATCCAAGAATGTTTTTAAGAAAAATATTAATATTATTACTCTATTTTTGGAATATTTAAACTATCAAAGTAAAAATTTCTTTTCACATGCCAATGAATGTAATTTCTATATTCCTTATATTTCAAAATTAGTTTTTATTATTCATTATTTTTTTGGATAATTTAATTCTATTATTTTAACATTCATATTGTATTACTTGTGTGTTATTTTTAAAAAAAATGGGAGAGAGGTATAGCATATATTATTTTTACTACTGGGGTGTTTATAGGTTTTTTTCTAATTTTTTTATCCAATTTAGATGAATTGTATTTATTTTTTCATGTTTCTTGTGATTTTAAAAAATGGTGAGATTTCTTATTAGAAAGAATTATTTCTACATTTTTATTAAAATAAAAATACAAATCCTTGATTTTTTTTCATAACATATTTTTTGATCTAATGATTTATAGTATATTTAATTCATATGAATAGTTATTCAAAATTATATTACATTAATTGGATGAACCTTGTTAGGTGTATGTGTACATGATAAAAGGTATAACTAAGTTTGTAAAATTCAATTACATGATGTTTTGGGAAGGAGTTATCCATTTGATTTTATTTTGAAATGAGAGATATAGTGGAACTACAAAAACATCATCTAGAGAAGTAAAACAAGTAAAATACATTAAGAGGGTTATCATATATTATAAAAAAAATATAAATTGAACTTGAGAAAAATTAAATATTAATTATTGAGTTTTTATATTATTCATTTACAATTATAACCATGAGATTGACATGAATGTGTACTTAATTATAATTAATATATTAGATTCATAAATTTTGAAGTCTATAAATTCTAATTTCATAGAGTTATTTATCATATAATCTATTCAGAGTGGGTTTTTCCTTAATAGAATATATGTTCTAGGTTTTATAGTAAACAATATTTTCTTTTTAAATTTTTCATTGTTTTTCATATGATCTATGATATGGAGGGATCCTAAGGATAATGAGGCAACAATAATTTCAATTAGGTGAGATAATGGGCCTCAGGATGAAAATAATATATATATTATGAACATATTGATTTAAGGATCCTAAATAGGTATATAATAAGGGAAACAAAAAATATGCCTATTTCCGCCCTGCCCGAATGGCTCAAAGGCCTTATTTTTATTTTATAATGGATAACCACATTTTAATAGTTTTAGGGGAACCTGTACATGACCCGTACGCCCATGGAACAAGGCCCGACATGACTTGCAATACATGACCTAATGGCCCAAAGGCATACCTTGCCCAATACATGACCAATAGGCCCAACCCACTGGAACTGACCCTCCCCATCTTCTGCATCATTTTTCTCCTAGATCCCATCCTTGAATTATTGATTTTCTAGCATTTCCCCATAAAAAGTTGAATGGTTCCTTATCCTAATGGAGGTTTCCATACAATCTCATTCCTCCAATCTTGTTTGCTCTGCTTCTGGTTACTTCTATTCTTGTTGGTATTATCCTTTTTTGAGGCCTTCTCTGTGTGAATTTGGATACTCCATGGTCTCAATATCCCAATGGCCTCATTTCCTAAAGACCTATGATGGAATGTAGTCCTTTGAGACCCGTAGGCCCAAACCGGTGGCCTGAAGTCCCAAATCGAGTGAATAGTTCCTTCTATTAATATACAGAATAGTTAGTGCTACAGTAACTACCATAGTATCTTCTATAGTAACTGCTATATTACCGGAAATTTTACTCCACACAGTTTTGAACCTAGGTATCTTGGTTTCGAAGAAAAAGCCCTTACCACTCGGGTACATGCTCTTTTGAATGTGCTAATAGAATTCAATGAAACATTGGAAAAAAGTGAAATCCCTACGAAGTTGAGGAATTTCAATTTATTAATTTATTTTTCTATTTATACATTTTTATTATTAAATATTTATTTTCAAATATTAATAAGATTATATTTTTATATAGTTTTACTGTTACATTATTTTTAAATAAATACTTTTAGTTACTTTTTCCAATATAAAATTATTCAATAATATTTTGTTTTATTTTTTTAGAATAACGTCATTATGAAATCGTAACAATATTACTTTATGGATCTAATTTTTTTTCAAGAGATTATATTTTTCATGTTTTTATTAAAATAAATATTCACACCGATTATAAATAATATTCATACATTATAAGGATTTTTTTTTGTTTTGGTGTTTTTTCGATGTGGTTATGGTTGGTGGTCATCAAATGTTTTAACTAGTGGAACCTGATTTAGTGGATTTGATATGTGTTAAATTCTTGAAGATAATGAAAATCATTTTGTTTTCATATGTTTATTATTTTGGTTATAACAGAAATTGAATTACCAGTGAGGTAAAATAGTAGATGCCATCACATTGGGTAATGAGGACATATTCATTACATAAGCCAAGGAATTGAAGATTATTTTCTTGGAATAGGATCACATCATTCCCTTTAGATAGAATATCTTAATAGATATTTGATGGGTATGTATTGGTTTTTAATATCCATTTATTTTCATGTGTGATGGTTGGATGATATGTTGGTTGATGTAAGCATTATAAATGAAACAAAAAATGGGATTATTAATAAAATGTATTTGAGTGTTTGATAATTGATATTTTAAGTATGATATTCAATAGTAGATATCTCATTATTATTATAATTAAAATAAAATAACTATTCAATGATATATAATTTATATTATGAATATTTAAATGTCAAATGATTATTTTTTAAATTTATATGTTTCTCTCAAGGTGGTGTAACCTTTAATTGTTTTTGAAAACCCTCATCGTTAATGTAATTCATTTTAGTTTTGGAGGAAATTATATAGATATATAATGTAGCCTGATCATTATAATTTTTGTCACTATTTGATAAAAAAAATCTTCAAGTTGGTTCTCCACTTAGATACAATTCATCTACATCCTTTAAAAATGGTTTTTAAAGACCATGGGGTCAAAAAGTATCCTGCCTGGAGTTCGACTATTCTGAATATTTGTTGATACCTTTGGCGGGAGGATCACTTTTGTTGCTCATATTTTGATATTGATAAATCTCATTTAATACAATGTATAGATGAGATTAACTAGTGAAAGGTACATTTTTCCCTGCATTTGTTATTCATTATTAATATATTTGTATATTTTGGTTTATACATAACATTTGGACATGTTATTCTACTATGTGTTTGATGTTAAACATCCCTTAAAAAACTATCACTAATATCATTAGTAAAAATTATTATAGTAAGAAAATAACGAATGGAAAATTTAATATGTCCCCATATTCAATTAGAAATGTGAAACTATAATGAAAACAATATGTACAATATATGTGGGTTCAATTAAAAAATAGAATATAAATTTAATCACCTGAATTTTTAATATGAAAATGGAAATTGGGTCTGATATTATGAAATGAAAAACATACCCCACAATTAATTCACCATCACACATTAGAGATCCTTACAATAAATATCTTCCAGAATACCCATAGTTCCCCTGTATCTCTAACACATATTTGTCAAATCATTACGTGGGATATCTCAATCTTTATGGTAATATATCACAATGTAACACTATGCTAACGTAGGTACAAAAAAATGTATCAATATATAAATCTTATGTTAAATAATTATGGTCTTATAATAGTGATTCCTAATATATAAAAATAATTCAGTAAGGTAGATATTTTTCACTTATATCAACAAAATCACCCATATCTCATATATAATTTTTTTATAATTGTATAAAGTCACCAACAATTAAAAGTATTAAATGAAGAGGCTTTCAATTAATCATGTAATATATCCATCTGTATGCATGACCTTATATTAAATCTCACACTCCAATATACCTCGATCATTATCATTGATGATTTCATATACACCACCACCCCATAATTGTTTTCATGATAATTTTGGTTGTCATAGACATTATATTCATATCAATGGTATACCATGTAAAAAATACTCTCCTTAGAGGCTAAAACCTTGTCAAACTATTTCACGTTTGGAAAATACTATCAAAATGATGAGGAAACATTCTCTTCTCTAGACTCATAAACATGAAACTTTTCATGGTTCATTATAACCAAAAAAATATTTCCCAAATTTTGCATTGTCCATTAAATAAAATAACATTAGTTTTAATCTAGAACCATGATATCACTAATCTCAATGTCATTGGTGAAATTATCCACCATCACTCAATCACAACAAAGTGTGATGTAACATTCAATGGATCACATTGTATTAAAAACATTTATGTGTGATTTTCCACATGATTTATAGGAAACCCTTGGATAAAATGAAAAATATTATAATTCCATAGATTATAATACTTTATCATAGACATAATGGGTAATTCCAAATATCCCAAGAGAATACAGTCATGAAACAACTATAATACATCACATTCATTAATAAAAATTCCATCAGGTAAGATAAGGTTCACATACCAATATAAATTTTTGATTCATTAGTGGAATATATCTAGTTAAACTAGTAATTTAAATAGAACACACAAAAAAAGACATTTGAAACATATTATTTCATTACATCATGCCAAATGGAAAAAACATTAATCAAAATTGAATATAATTCGATTCATATGATAAACCAATCAAAATATTGTTTTTATTCATCAGAAAGGATAATAAGATGAATACGTTATTCCCCCATTGGTGTGGCCTAATTAATATAAAATTACTTTTAGAATTTATTAATTTCTATCTTTGAATACTTATTTCAAAGATAATTATTTTAAATTCCGTTTCTATTAATAAATTATATTTTCAATTCATATCACTTAAAAAATGCGATTTTAAAAGGCAAATTTTTTTGGAAAATTGTTTCATTAATTCACTCACATGCCCATTTTGACCATAAAAGGGGGCACCAAATAATATTTTAACAAGGATCCACAAAATGAATCATTTATCCATAGTTGAACATTATTTTATGAATATTAATCTACTACAAACTACCATTTTTTTGTGAATGATATCATGTAATAATATCATAATAATTATGATAATAATAATTATATGAGCATAACATTACCATTGGGAACGAAGATATAGTTTTATAAGGTTATTATACTAAATAATAAATGGCCATATTTCATAACATGCAATCTAATCATTAATCCATCATAAAAGTTGCAATACTCGTTGGCATTGGTCAATAATATCATTATAAGGATTTCAATTTAACAAGATTAAAAAAATGTATAATTAATAAATAATCAGTAATGACTTATAATTTACAATATTGAATTTATCGACAATATAAATAGTCTTGAATATAAAACATTATTTTCATTATTATGAATTGTATAAGGTAATATATATAAATATCATGCACCATTGGGAAAACATAAATGTTTTCTTATTTCTTTAATATATATATTTTTATATAAAAGATATATAAATTCTTTAGGAAAATTTCTACAGCAATTGGAAAAAAACATAAAGAACAATAATATAACTTGGGAATATGATTTCTCAGTATTTACCATAAATACAACAATAATCAATAACACTGTAATATGAAAAAATAAAATTAATAGAACAATATGGAAATTTTAAAATTTAAATATTGAAAAGCTTGAGTTAAAAACAAGTGACTGAAATTTATTAAAATTAAGGAGTATATATTGGGTAATTTATGGCATCATGATCGCTGATAATTAAAATATTAAAATATTAATATGATAATTTTCAAGTGAAGTGAATTTTATAAGAAAATATTTAAATAAATATGATATTAAATAAATATCAATATATAAATATTGAAATAACAAAATATTAATATTTTAAATAATAAATATAATATAGTAATTCATCTATCCCAAATAAATACTATTTTTTTTGTTTTTTTTAATTTTGTAATAAAAAAATAGTATACTATGTTTAATATGAATCTTAAATTAACCAAATTTAGAAATTTAATTTGAAAAAATTAATTAAAAAACGTTAATCAATATTTCAAAATTAGACTAGTGTCAAATTTTTTCACATTTACAAAAAATTTATATTTTCTAGTAAATAGAAATATAATCAACACAAAATATACAAAAATATTTCCCTAATAAAATGTAGATAAATAAATAATATTCACATATTATAAATAACCATTTTAATACATTAAGAAATTAATTTATTTTTGGAAAATATTTCTTAAATGGACATTGAATAATTTATATAATAAAAACATTAATTTATAAAATTTGTCTAATTATTATAGATTTATTTTCTTATATATACATATTTATTAAATTAAAATAAGTCTTATTTTTTGGAATCTTCATCTTAAAATTCATATAGGGGGAAAAGATTGTATTTTTCATAAAAATAAATAAATAAATAGGTAATTTATATGAATAAATGAACCAACTATGATACCATCATTAAAAAAATCATTCAACGTGTAATCATGATTTTGTTTCTACCAAAACCTTATAGATTACTATTAATTTTTATATATTGGATAATTATTTCATTTCATTTTCATCAAATGATTTTATATTTTATATTTATTCCAAAATAACCCTTACAAACAAATATATATATATATCCACTCACCCCATTTGAAAGTCACATCATCTCATTTCCAATGATCTACCATATTCATCAATGTAGTCTTATAACGTGTCTTAAAAATAGTATAGTCTCAACACACCCCAATCAGTTATTGAATTAAGACATTAACAGAGTAGCAATATTAATGGAAGGGGTACTATATACCATAAATTCACTTCATGATTTTTATCTATTATATGATTATTATTTAGATTTATATAAAAATAATATATATTATAATAAGTATGTAATGATATTAATGGAATGTTAATTTATGTTTTTTATAAAACATCCTTATAACATTAATTTTATTACATTATGTTAATGGTTTGTTTTACTACCTATATGGTTTCTTCAAATTCATAAATTACCATCAATGTTTTAGCTAATTTTTTATAATTCTCATAACACTATTCATCCCATTAATGATTGCACATTTTCTTTGATTGAATATATAGTTCATCTTTTCTTAATTTTTAACATATTGGACATAAATTTGAATTTTTGGTTCCATAAGATTTATGTGTCCACAATAGAATAAGAAATTTGGTCATGTGGCATCTACCCAAATTTGGGTAGAAACACATTACATATTGTTATTGTATATATGGAATTATGAGTTGTGGGAGGAATTGTTGTGGATGGGTGTGGATCAAAAATCTCGGTATTTAGGGATTTCTTTGGTAGTAGATACCCTTTGGAATTAGAAACCCACTCCCATCATAATGGTCTCTCCCATGTTCGAGATAAGGGACTCTTTTTTTCTAACATTACTGACAAACCATCTCACATATTCAGTTACGTGATATTTCATTATCTATATTATGGATCAATTATGTATATTTTTAGATAATTTATGATTATGATTAACCAAAATGGAATGTTACAACACATCTAGAGTTTCCAAAACAATGCTCTTGATATCATGTATTCTAAATAAGATGTGAATCTCCCTCCTGATTTCTTATTATTTAATATTCTTACCCAAAAACATTCAAGATATTATTTTATGTGATTCCATAGGTCTTAACTAATTTAAAACATAATTCACCTTCTTTGTTGTCATTTTTCATTGAAATTACTAAAAATATATTTTTTTAATTATTAATACTTCTATAGTATAATATTAATAATGTATATAAAATTAATTTTAATTATTTCCAAGATATATGAATAGTGTGAAAAATTTTATATAATATATGTTTAACGTGCTATTATTACCAATGAAATACCATTACAACCTTAATTTAATATCATAAAAAACTGCTTAATCGTATTTTATTAGCTAAAAACATATTAATAGTAAAAATGAGTAATTAAAAATATGATAAATAAATATATTTATAGTTTTAGTGCCTAATGAACTCAAGCATCCACAAATAGAGGGGGTTAATTTGTATGTAAATATATTTACTGAACTCATTCATAGTTCCTTTTTAAAAAATATAATCTTTTTAGGATGAAATTCATAGATAAATAATATAGAAAACAATCACACCATATAAAAAACAATAAATGAAGGAGAAAATAACAGTTAATATTTTTACTTGCAGGATTGAGGAATATGATTGGTGATGTTTTTCCAATAATTAGACATGAATATCTCTTATTAAGAAATATAATTCACATATTTTAGGGCATAAATAATGATACTTTAAAATGTATCGTAGGTGATAATCATATAAAGGTTGTTTATCATAATATTAATCATAATAGTGCTCTATAACCTGAAAACATTCTTGGATCTTCATTCACGACATCATAGGTGATTATAAAATAATATTTAATAGAGTTAATGTTTGACTTATATAGAGGGGGTTATATTCCAAGAGGTAAATTATCATCTGACGTAATTAATATTTTACAAGTGAATGATATGAAATATTTTAAACTATATAGGCTGATTTTTATGTGTAATTTCCCATACAAGGTCCTAGTTTGCGTAATCAATAAAAATCAATCACATAAGATCACCAAATTCTTATTATAGGAGAATCATGGGTTTATAAATTATAGGATTACGTATGGTTTCCTTTGGGATTCTATATGAAATTATTATAGACATCTTAGAAATATGTTTTGATATAACATTTTGGTTAATGTGAAAGAGGACAAATCCTATGACAAGATTAAATGGATGTACATTCCAATGATTTATAAAGGATTTAGATTAGTAAAAGAGGTATATGAACTATTTCTAATATTTTATTCATCACTCTAGATAACCAATTCACTCATGTAAAAGAGGTATAATTTCACATTGTATGCTTGTTGTTTATGGTGAAAAAATCTATTACCACCCTACTTGTTAATATTAGTAAAAGATGATCTCTAAGAAGTCTTTACCATGGTATCACTATAGGAGAAGGCATACTATTTTGATGTAGCGATATATTCATTTGGATGTTACTTTTTTTTCTGATGACATGTAATTATTCATCATCAATATACATGGGTACATTCAATGTTTCAATAAGTTTATAGATGACTATAGTAGATGGTGTTGGTGTTCCCTTAACTAATTAAGAAATAAATAATTAAAATTTATATGAATGCACACCCAAAAAATATAATATGGTTATGTAATGAGTAAAATTTGAGAGGGAAAAATTTTCTATAGATTACTTGGCACCCCCTTTTTCCTAAAAAATAATTTAGATTCCCATTGTGAGTAACTCGTTATATAAATCATAAAATGTATCTACAACTATATATGTTTTTTCAATTTACGATGATGATGGATCATTCACTTTGGAAGTGTTATTTTTTTCCTAGATATTTTCTCTTCATCCCCATAGCTACCATGATTGTCATATAAGTCATTAAAAATTGTATAAATAAATATATATTAGATTCACTCAAATAGGGAAGTACCGTAGCTGTAATTGGCCATTAGTGGAAAACCTAGTTAGATTGTTGTGGATAAACCTGAGAAGTGACAAAGTTATTATTCATCGTATACATTACAATATTTCATGTGAAATCTTCAATGGTAACTTTGGTAAAGGTCCACAAACATGAATATTATGGGAACTAGTTTTCAAAGAAAAAACTGAAAGGTAATGACACTTTTCATTGGGGAATCATTCATGGTTATATAAAGATCCATTATAACCATTCACATATGATCGTGGGATGTCGAGAGATAAAATTATAGCAATAAAATTGGTCTAAACACGCCTCTTCTTTCTCATATACCCATTTTTACATATATATATCAATATTTATAGTATACATCCCTATTTCATTTGAAATGATTATGATAATGTATAATTGTTTTTTGGAAAATATTATGATATCAGATGATTTGATCCACATTGATTTAAAAGGAACTATCTTGATTTCCTTTATTGTTATAGATTTTTAAAATAAAAAAAGAAAATATAATAAGGTGTAAGAATGAGTGAAATTTCACTAGTTAAGGTATAACCCAATTATATACTTATTTCTGGTCTAGCACATCTAATGTTAACCGATTTTCATTTATAGTGATCTGTAACATTATTGATTCCAACAATATAAGAATAATAATTTATCTATTTGAATAAATACAAAATGAATTTGTATTATTGTTTCTTCATGAAAAATGTAGGAGAATCATAGATATATAGATATTCAGTGGGTATTCCATGCAGTTCTTATGACACACAAAAAGTCACACAATCATATGACTCTATGAGGGGTATAAAAATTGGTCTTTCACTTGAAATTATCTATTGATGTTCACAAAATTTACTTTAACAATCCCCCATATTCATATGATGTATTATTTATAGGCCCTGATCATGTAGAGGTTATAGATGAGTTGTTTTTATCATGAGATAAATCAGTTGAATGACGCCTAACATCCATCGAAATCTCCTCATAAATTGAATAAACAAATCTCTAAAATTAGGAAGCCTCATTTAGTCAAGGTTACATTGTTTTTCATGTTATAGTGTTATCTGACTCATGTAATCTCAATTAATCATGCACAGGTCCTTCGAAGTCCCATTTTAAACTTGTAAAAGGCTCTCTAACAAGAAATTGTGATCTCGTGAAGGGTCATATGACAAGACCCCATTGATTATATAAAATCCTCTTCAACTAGAAACATGATATCGGGAATACCCATATAAAATACATCCTAGTCTTATAGAGGCACATTGAAATTGGGATTTTATCATACAATATACTAATAACAAGAAGTCCAATTGTCCATGAAAAGTCTCTACATCATGTCGTGATCCTTTATTAATCATTCTATTCCAAAACAGACAAACAATAGCAAAATCCCTAATATCTTGTAGACTAGTTAATATAATATAGAAGCATGGAAGAAAAATGTGATTGATGTTATGTAATTTTTCATGAAAAGTGTGTATGGGCCTCATGTGATCAATTCATTGAACTTTTAATGACCCTTTTACAATCTCGTATGATTTCATGAATTGCATCTAACAAAACATCTTTTTCTTGTGAATAGACATTGATAAGAAAACCTGATCTCAAGATGGACCTTTGACTAGCCAATTAGATCTTATGAATTTGTTGATAATAGTCTCTTTGATCCTGAAGAATCCTTTTATATAGGCATCATGGTATCAAAAATAAACCTAGTCATGTCAGCCTAATCCTATGAAGGATATTCTACATGTCAACATTATCATTTGAAATCCCTTTGGTATGACATGGTTCTAATAAATATAATGATGATAGAGTGTTCTTGTAAAGACCCGTAAATTCAAAGGAAATTTTTTTTCTTAATTTTCTGTGGAATTTTACAAGAACGCAGTTTCTGACGGCGCCTGATTCCGAGGCCCGGTTTGCCCGGAATCAATTTCCGAAGTTTGGCTCGGGTACGTTCAGTGAACGGATGAGCGGGTTTTTCAAACTTTTGAACCGGTGCTCGGAATCGAGTTCTGAGGGCACCGATTGAATCACAGCTCCGGTAATTGCTTAGAAACGCCTCTTCCAGAGTTGCGTTTGCTCGGGTGTGTTTTTTAATTTTCGGGCTTAAAGTTAAGAAATAAAATAATTTTGCGACAACTTTATTTTATTTCACTTAAGCCACTTGGAAGCCACTTGAAGCCACTTAAAAGAGTCTTAATCTGAGTTGAATCGGATAGGGTACTATCCAGAAATATCCTACCCTCTTGGTAGGATATTTGTAATGTGGGGCCCGCACGATCCATGCCGTTTCTTTCCGCTAAGTAACGCACCCGCGAAAACTTGTCTTTATGAAAGTCAACTAACGCGTTTTCTTAAATTATTAATAGACCATTTAATTGGGTGGTTTTTTTCGTAAATTAAATGAGCTGTTTCTTTCGTTGATTTAATTCTACGAATTAATGGTTCGTTTCTTATCTTTTGAAATTAAAATGTTTAGTTGTGTAAATATAATAAGGCTTAAGCTTATTTTGTTTTGGGTTGGTCTCCTTTTCCACCTTGAGAGATTTTGAGAAGCTCTCTCCATCTTCTTCAACCTTGACGAAGAACACGAAGAACACTTAAGCTCCGATGAAGAACACCACTTCTCTTCTTCGTAGCCGGTGTGTTTCCGAATATCGACGACGCCACTTCTTTGATCTTCTTCCCGTGTCAACGAAAGGAGACGTCATTTCCTCTTCGGACTATCTCCGTCAGCTTACGAAGCTTCTCCAGCGACGTACCTCTTCGGACGCACCTCTACGTCAATGGAAACGATGTTCGATTTCCGCAAGGCCCGACCTCCGCGACGTTAGTCTTCTGCGGCTTGATTGGCGTGCTCCGCACTTGAATCTGAGGTAGGGTATTGTTGATATTTTATTTATTTATTTTCCATTCTTGATTCTAGAATGTCGAACTTCGAGGATAAAGGATTAAATGTTATTGTCTAACGAGAGGGGGGGCCGGACCGCACCAACACGGCCGAACCCCCCATCATATGTTCAAAATTGTTTCCTTGCGGATGGAATGGGATGGCGTGGTGCCGTCGCACCACGCGTGAATCGCACAACAATTATTGCACGGCGCCGTCGCGCCGCGCCGTGGAAAGAAATCCAAGAACGCGACGCCGTCACGTCGCGTCGAAGAAAGTCAACGGTGTCGCGGCCGGAGCAAGGCCGCGGCGGAGGGAAGCGATGTCGTCGCATCGCGCCGGACGGCAGAGGCTGTGGCTGGTTCCGGGCCGCGGCGGAGCAAGATGACCGGAGGCCGATACCGGGCCGCTGGTGTCGGCGAAGGAAGGACCGGCCGTCGCCGGTCCTTGCTTGCGAAACCGGTCGGCCAGTGCGGGCTGGCCGGACAGTGGAGACCGGGGGAATTAATTTCCCCCAACCGGGACTCAAAAGCGGCCCCAATTAAGGGTCGCGGTTCTCAAAGGGGGGGGGGGCTTTTCCCCCCGCGCGCGGCACCCGAACAGCGCCCAGGCCGCGCCGCCGTGCCGGTCCGCGCCACCGCGCCGAACCGCGCTGTCGCGCCGAACCGCGTCGCCGCACCGGCCCGCGCCGCCGGCAGGGCCAGGTTTTCCGTGCCGGGCCGGGTCGTCAGGCCGGGTCGCCGCCCGGGGTGGGTTGACCCGGTTAGGCTGACCCAGGGGGGGGGGGGGTCGGGCCGGGTCGGCCCGGGCCCAGACCAACTGTTTCAGACCACTTTCGGTCAAATGCCCGTATCTTGGGCTACGGGCCTTCAAACGACTCGCCTTCAGCGGCAACACGATCCTTGGATCGAGATGATCATTTCGGTATACTATACTCAAGGTGAACCTTCCTTTTCAGGAGCCTATGTGGTTAAAACTTCATAGTTAAGCGTTCTTGGCCTAGAGTAGTGATCAGGATGGGTGACCTCCTGGGAAGTTTTTCACGGTGGGAGTGAGACGGAAAGGCCAATAAATAACAGACCGGGTGTCCGATTGACACGCCGTCTATTTCGTTGATTTCCTCTAAGTGAGGCGGATCTTTTGGCTTACTCCGCTCGAGCTTTGGATGCTGACGTTGTGCGGTCGGGTTGGATTGCACCGAAATCCAACCGGGCCCCTGGAACGAAAAAGCCAATAACTCTCAGACTGGGCGTCCGATTGACGCGCCGTCTGTTGCGTTGAGTTCATGTTGATGATACGGAACTTTTGGCATCCTTCGCCGAGATTTGGATGCAGTTGGATAGTGTCCGGGTTGGATCGCACCGAATCCAACCGGGCCCCTGGAACGGAAAAGCTGATACCTTTCTGACAGAACGTTCGTTTGATGAACCGTAAGTGGCGTTGGTGATCTTGTTGAGAAACGGTCCCTATGAGTATACCCTATGAGTGTTCGGGGTATAGTTGAGTTACGGCCGGATTGGTTCGCACACGAAACCAACCGGGCCCTTGGGACGAAAAGGTTAATAACTCACAGACCGGGCGTCCGATTGACGCGCCATCTGTTGCGTTGAGACCACTATGACGAGGTGGTCCTTTGAGATACTTCATTGAGGGACTTTGTGATACTTGGAGTATCGACCAGTAGCTCGTGGAGCGGACCCTCCCGGAGATGAGCGTGCGGAGTACGGAGACCGTGTAGCCGGCTGAGACCTGACGACTGCTTGACCAACTCGACTTGGAGTGAGTCGACTAGCCCAGTGGACGGAGCGCCCGGTTTTTGGCGACAGACCCTCAGCGGACGGAGCGCCCAGTAGTTGGCCGCAGACCCGCTGTACTCGATAGGAGGAGTACCTCAGCAGTCTTACGTTAGTGAGAAGTACCTCGGAGTCGTGACAGGTCCATTGTACACTCCAGAGACGGAGCTCTTCAGCAGTTACAGTTTCGATAATGAAAATCCTGGTTTGAGCTGAGACTTTTGACCTTTGTGTTTACCTCATGATTGAGATGGGTCACTTGATAACTTAGGTATATGTATGGGCATATACCTGGGTAGTGGTTATCCGTTGATTTCACAATCCTTGTGTTTCCTCATGATTGAGATGGGTTACTTGATAACTTAGGTATATGTATGGGCATATATCTAAGTAGAGGTTATCTGTTGAGATCTTCTTTGTGGTTATCCTTGTTGGTTTAGTGAGACCTTGAGGGTCACGGGGTCCCTACTGAGTACCCTTATACTCACCCCTGCACGGGCTATGCCCGCACCTCGTTGTGTTGGATGCAGACGACGGGCAGTTCTGACGGAGGCCAAGTGTTCAAGGACTGGACGGTACCCGGAGGTGGACAACACGACGAGTCAGTAACCGGATGTGGACTACACGACGTGACGACTCACAGAGGAGGTTGACGGACGAGAGTGTAGAGGAGGCTATCTGTACCTACCCTTCAGGTAGGATCCGTGGTGGATGACCAGGAGCTGCGCTATCTGTACCTACCCTTTAGGTAGGATCCGAGGAGGACGACCCAGGAGCTGCTTCCTACTTCCAGCTGTTTTCCTTTTTGTTGTCGTACCTTGTTCAGTTGTAGTCGTACTTTTTCTTTTGGGTTTGTATTCTTTCCCATTTACCTTTCAGTATTTCTTTTATACTTAGTGTTTGCTTCCGCTTGTACTCTGTGGTGCTTGTTTTCCTTTTATAAAGGAAATGACTTCCCAATTATTGGGATTTTACGCCTTTGGTGCTAGTCGCCAGCCCCTGGCCTATTGAAGGCGGGCTTGGGGTAGTCACGACACGGGCCCCAAGGACGGGTCGTGACAGTTCTCATGGTATCTTTTTATCATGCAATGCTAGGTATGACCCATAGATGGTTCCTGAAAAGAACATTACAGAATAATCCCTCCATCAACTAAGTCAGATATATTTGATACAATAATATTTCAAGGTGACATAGACCCAAGGTGGAAAGGGCAATAAATTCATCTCCCTCAACACAAAAAAGACTCATTGTTTCACAATTTATAAGGAAAAACCAAAAGATCATTTAAGAGACAACGTACTTATTTGGGAGATATAAACACAATCACAAGTGTGTTCCATATTGAGAAATGTAGGGAACGACCGAAAAAACAATAAAATAAGATTATGCGCTTCTTATGATAACCATATTGATCACATAATGGACTTCCTGTGTGATGGCCATTTTTTTGGAGTTTCTACATATCACTAGGATCATGTGATACCACTACTAGAAAATTCTTGACAAACACTAAGGTGTATATTTAATAATGGATAAACAACATCCCTATTACATGAAAGCTAACATGTTTAGTTTCTTGATAAAGCTTCATTCACTTCACATTATCTGTATAGATTATGAGACATCACTTGGATATCTCATCCACACCATGTTATAGAACGCAAAAATGTTAGCCAGTTCATGTGAATCCCACCATACATATTAGATATGTCATGAAAATTCCTCTAGACATGTTAGTCGATTCATGAAAAATCCACCAAACATGTCAAATTAATGACACAAACACTACTATAAATGTTATCTAGATCAGGTGATTTACCTCCGACATGTTATCCTTGATCCGAAGAAACCCTTGACCATGTTTTTTATCATTATAATATCCTTAGACGTGTTAATGAAGTTGTGATGTAGTTTTTTGGACTTGTCATCCAAAACATACTTTAGTCCTTTGACATGCATTCCTCAATCACGAAAATCACCATGGGGAATTCCAACCATCACAAAGAGAAACACTCAGGATATGTCATAAAGAAGCTTAGTACATTTCAACCATATAAGGAATACACCCTTAGACAAGTTAAATATTTCAAGAACACTCCCTAAGACATGATAACCATGTTTCGTAGATGCAGTCAGACATACACCTAATTGAACTATGTAAACTCTCATTAATATTATAAATATGACAAATAAGATGACTTCATAATCCCCATCCTTTAATTGGGAATCCACATATTTATATGTCCTTACAGAGCTTAGAAACTCTAACCCATGGGACCCAAACTCTTCAATAGGTTTATCAACCTTCATCATCCATCATTAGGTGAGAAGTGGGATTATATATGAGCATCCTTTTTTGTGATTTCCCCATCCTTTCCATCAATTACCAAAAAGGCATCACTGGGTTATGGATGTATTGAACTAAGAGGACACTGATTCCTACTATAGGAAGGATGTAACATCCCAGGTAAATAAATAATAAATCCTTTTCATATTTATTAATATTTATGAAATAAATATTAATTTTACTTTAAAGGGGTTTCTATGTTCGATAGCATACTCGATACGCAACAAAGAGTTTCATTGAAATATTACGTTGCACACTAGAAATGAAATAATATTATTTTAATTGGTAGTTAACACATTGTTGTTGTATTGGCGAGAATGGATAGAAATAACTAAAATATGATTATATATGTTCCTTAAATGTTTTTACATTTATCCAAAAATGATAAAGTCTTAAAATATGGAAAGAATTCAATTTTAGGCATATATACCCTAATTTTCACTAAAGGTTCACTCATCGCCTTTTGATGGAGAACCATCATTAAATATAGTTTTGGTCACTCTTATACATTCTATTGGACCAAAAAAATCAATTCTTTAGAATCGGGACATCAAAATTTACTTTGTGTAAATTTTTGGTATTTTTCCGATAATGTTCATTTTTTCATGAATAGTGAAAAATGTTGTATTTTAATTCAAAACCTCTTTCTAATATAATTTATTTAAATTATTAGATTTTTTTATATGGTTTTATAATTGAATTAGAATATATTTCTACCATTTAATCCAATAGTGGTCATTGGACTTAATTTCACATTGAAATTGGACTTCAACTACTGTCAATCTTTTGATACTTATTGTTTCATAAAAACACGCTATTTGCTCTAATAGTGGGAATTAATTATTAAAATAATTAATGAAACTTACATATTTTTGAATTTTGAAAAATTGAAATCATTTTTGAATTCGGAAAATCAAATATATCATAGGGTGATGTTTTGGTATTTTTCTGAAAAACTTCAATTTTTGATGAATAGTGAAACCACTAAGTGGTACATAAAAAACTGATATTTTGTTTAAATGAAATTTTACCACCTCTGTGTTTTGAATTTAAAAAATCCGACACACATGGGTGTCATTAGGAAGTAAAATGTGGTTCAATGGGATTAAAATAATTTTTTTTGGTGAATAGTAACTTTTATGTTTTTAATCGCGATTAGAGGTGATTGGTGT
The DNA here is from genome assembly GCA_963277665.1 of Viscum album. Classification (NCBI taxonomy): domain Eukaryota; kingdom Viridiplantae; phylum Streptophyta; class Magnoliopsida; order Santalales; family Viscaceae; genus Viscum; species Viscum album. The sequence continues at coordinate 1,855,575,237 of OY728157.1, forward strand.
AATTTAAGGTAAGAATAATGTTTTAATAATATGAAATGAACGTGACACATGTCCTACCCTCATTGGATGTTTCATTTCCCACCAAGAAAATCCATGGGTCAACATGGGGACCCCATGGAGCCACTTTGGTAGGAAAATGACATTAATATCTTTTTATTTAATGTTAAAAAAAATGTCACAAACATGAGATGTTTTACTAAAACAATTTTTAAATAGGGTTATACAAGTCATAATTTTGACTATAAATATTAATTAGAAAGATAAATATATTTCATACATCATGATATTTGTTTTATAATTTTTAGACATTAAAAAAATTAAATTATTTATTACACCATGATGATGCATCGATTACCTCATTATTCAACGATTTAAATAAAATTAAATGATAATTTAAACTCTAAGACCTACACATGTCAAAAACCTTTTGGATGTGTGTATTTCGAACCCTTATCACATTATCCTCTAAATATATAATTGTGGGTCCCTTTTTATCTCATAATCATTTTGTAATAAAGTATCTTTTTTTAACTTTCCAAAAGTACCCCTCATCTCCTCTTATAAAAGGCCCCCACCTCTACCTCCTTACCCAAACCACTCAAGCCTTTGTTTCAGCCAAGATCTGCCCATTTTGTTTCTCCACATCCCAATCTTACTCCTAGAATCCTCACACTGGGTAGAAGTCTTCCCAAGGAATCCTTTGAGCTCAAATCTAAGCGCGTTACCCGATTTTAAGGTAATGTCTTCACTTGTGTTATTTTGTTTTATTTTGCATCTCCACCCCACTAAACTCTTTTTATTCATTTATTTTGAAACAACTCCAGTATCTTCAATATACTAGGATTTTGTTATAATAAGAATTAGAGCTACACTTACACATACCTAAATCTAATGGTTAAAGAACATACTGTTTCTGTGGATAGAGAATTTCTGCCTCACGAAACGATGATTGTTCAATATTCTTCTAACACCTTAAAAGGTGGCCATTAAGATATCACTATATTTATATATGATATAAAATATGTTTATTTTCTCCTTAAGATTCTTTATTTTTCATTTGTGGAATACCTTTATGGCTTCCATTATGGGTATATGTGATATCTTCATTTTAGGAAGTGCGGACTACCGCCCCCTCAAAGTGATTTGATTCGTTAATACCGTATGTGAGACGTATAAAGGATGGATTTAAAGTTATTATATATGATGTATGTTACATCTAAATGATGAATATATTTCTGAAATTAAAATATACATACCTCTCATTTAGTTTTAATTCCATTAATATGACAAAGAAATGAAAGTAGCGTTCATGCATACGTACGACTTACCGTCTCCATGAACGGTGAATTTCATTTCTTACCTATAAATGATTATGTAATATTATAATTACATTCATATTCTGGATATATATGATATATATGATATCCAAATCATGAATATAATTCTGGATATAATGAATCTTCTACCACAGGAACAACATGTAATTGTAAGGAGTCCACTTTCAACTTAAGAACCAAATATCGAAAAACAAAAATTATTAACATAAATGATTACATAATGATTATAACATGGAAATAAGTGATATAAAAGGAATAATGAACTTTAAAAAGGATCATAAGCATGTATATATTAACTCAAGCTAATTATTATGGACGTTAAAGAACGATCGAGTCAAGTCGGACCCGAGGTAAAGGACTTCATCTCAATATCCTTTCATTGAGGCATATTTTGTTTTATATACAACTTTCTTTTATATGGTGTATAAATTCCTATGAATTTTTCTTCCATACAAAAGGAATCTTTTTCTACCAAGCGTTTTTCTAAACGACAAAAAGAAATGTTTCTTTTAATGTACATGGGGACAACGACCTTTTCCGCCACCGCTAGTATTATTTGGTCTTTGGCTTCTTCAACAAGCCGTAATGTTTCTAAAAATGAAATGAATACCATATACTCTTTTATGTATTTTGGTATTGAAAATGGTTTTTATAATGTATTTTTTTATATCAATATATTTAAGTGATATATTGTGATCAATGTGTGGAAATTTTTTCTTTCCATTATATTTGTTTTATGTCTTATTATTTTATAATGGTACTTGTACATTTGACAGGTGGTTATGTGATAAACTATATGACGGGTCGTGCCTTGATTACCTGGACGGGTGGTTACGTTGTATCCTCCAATGCATTGGGTATGGAAGTCGGCCATATGGATATTTTATTAAGTGATATGTGTGGAAGTCGACCGTATGTTTATTCCATTTATGTATGTTTATATCCCATGTTACCTTTATATGTTATGTGATCATTATATGGGTTTTATTGTAATATTTTGGTTAAAAAGGGTAAGTAATGGTATTTTATTTAGTGAAGAGTTTTCACTACTTCATAAAGGTGAAAGGTATTACTTTGATAAAGTATACATGGTTTACTTGTTGTTTTGAAAAACTAACAGTTCTCATTCTTTGTGTATCCCTTACTGAGATTTTTATGTTCACCCCATGTTTTTGAAATGTTTTTCACAGGAAATAATGTGGAATAAGGTCATGGATGGGATCAAGGAGAATTCATGCTGTCTAAAATATGGAACTAGACATGTTTCTTTTTAAGAGTTTTTTATTTTATGGAATCATAGTAGAAGTGTCTACATTGTAATCTTTTGAGATGTAATAGATATGTCCTAATTCTCTAAAACACTAAACATGAAAAGATCCTCAATGAGAATTATTCATTTAATTCAATATTAAGTAGGGTTTAAGGCCGAGGCCTTATAGTTGGTATCAGAGGTCGGTTTAGATAACTTTAGGAGATAGAATTCTTCTAAATGATTATCCAAAAATATATTTTTTTATGGAATGATTGAAATGATATACCATTTAATGATTACCATGGTTCTTCACCTAAGATATTTATATGTTAAGAATGGGTTTCCACAGAGGAAACATGTTAGCTATATTAGGAAGGCATACAGAGGGAAATGACCTTCTAAATCAGCAAATTGAGATGGTCAGAATCGGAATTGAAGAGTTTTATATAGTGATGGCTCAGGTGACTCAGGTCATATGTTTTTGGTTGTCTTTATTGATGATATTTTTCTGTTTTCTAAAAGTAAATAGGAGCATGAAAGTCATTTAAGGGTTATCTTGCATACATTAAAAGAAAAGAAACTGTATGGAAAATTCAGCATGTGTGAGTTTTGGTTACAAGAAATTTCTTTCCTTGGTCACATTGTTTCAAAAAAATGGCATAATTGTTTATCCTGCTAAAACAAAAGTTGTTGAAGAATGGCCAAGAACCACAAATGTAACTGAGATCCGTAGTTTCCTTGGTTTGGCAGGTTCCTACCGAAGGTTTGTTGAAAATTTTTCATGGTTATCTAGTCCAATGACAAATCTAACTCGGAAGGGTGTTAAGTTTATCTGGATAAAATAATGTAATGATTGTTTTTAGGAGTTGAAAAGAAGATTAGTGGATGCTCAAGTTATTGCACTTTTTTTAGGAATGGTGAGTTTCTTATCTACAGTGATAATTCATTGATAGGACATGGTTCTGTCCTTATGCAGAATGATCAGGTAATTTCTTATGCTTCACGTCAGTAGAAAACTCATGAGATATATTACTTTACACATGATTTGGAATTAGCTGCTGTTGTTTTTGCTCTAAAAATTTGGAGGCATCATTTGTATGGAGTAAAGTGTGAAATATATACTGATCACAAAAGCTTAAAGTATATATTCACTCAGAAATAACTGAACATGAGATAGAGGATATGGTTAGAAGTAATCAAGGATTATGATTGTACAATTCATTACCATACAGGAAAAGAAAATAAAGTGGCTTATTCTTTGAGTTGAAAAAGTAAGGATTCATTAACCATGTTATGTTTGGAACAAGATCCTTTTGTTTTTGACTTGATGAAAATTGGAATAGAGGTTGTTGGTGCAGGAAGTTCTTCCTTTTTGTTTCAGGTATCAGTAAGATCATCCCAATATGACAGAATTAAGCAAGAACATAAGGAAGACAGTGAGTTGCAGAAAAAGGTAGAGCTGGTTCAGAAGGGTATGTTTCCTGAATTAAACGTTGATAATGATTGTGTTTTTTGTTTTGGGAAGAGATTATGTGTGCCTGGTGATTCACTGTTGATGAATGATTTGTTATGTGAGGTTCATAGTTCCCCGTATTCAGTTCATCCTGGCAGTACTAAAATGTACAGAGATCTGCGGGAGTATTACTGGTGGGATGGAATGAAAAAAGATATTTCTGATATTACTGTGAAGTGTTTGATTTGTCAGCAGGTTAAAGCAGAGTGGCAGTTACCGAAAGGGATGATTCAGCCTATACCAGTGCCAGAGTGGAAATGGGAAAATATATCCATGGACTTTGTTGTGGGATTACTGAGGACATCTCTACGTAATAATGCAATCTGAGTTATTGTTGATCGATTGACTAAATCTGCTCATTTCTATCCAATTCAAGATACATTCTCTGTAGATCAACATTCTCAATTGTATCTTAAATAGATAGTCAGGTTTCATGGATTTCCCCTCTCCGTTAGATCTGATCATGATCCTAGGATTACTTCTAACTTTTGGAGAGGCCTTCAGAAGTCAGTGGGTACTGAATTAAATTTTAGTACAGCTTTTCATCTGCTATCAGATGGGCAGTCAGAACAAACAATTCCGACCTTGGAGGATATGATACGAGCTTGCTCTATGTATTATTAGGGAAGTTGGTACCAACATCTTTATTTGGTTTATTTTTCATATAATAACAGTTTTCATTCTAGTATATATATGGTACCATTTGAGGCATTATATGGGAAGCGGTGTCGATCTCCAGCTTTTTTGGATGAAGTTGGTGAAAGAAAGATGATGGGACCAAAATTGGTAGAAGAGATGATAGAAAAGGTTCAGTTGATTCAGAGATACAACAGAACAGCTCAGAGTAGACAGAAAAGTTATGCAGACAACAGGAGGAAGGATCTATCTTTTTAGGTAGGGGATCATGTTTTTCTCAAAGTTTCACCATGGAAAAGTGTGAAGCGATTTGGTAAGAAAGGAAAGTTGAGTCCAAGGTTCATTAGACCATATGAAAATCTAGAAAAAGTTGGATCAGTTGCATACAGAGTGGAATTACCTCTGAGTTTATCTCAGGTACACAATGGTTTTCATGTTTCGATGTTGAGAAAGTATATACCAGATTCTTCTCATGTTTTGATCCCAGAGGTAGTTCATTTGGATGAGAATCACTCTTATGAAGAACAACCTGTCCAGATTCTTGATCGAGGAGAGAAAGTGTTGTGAAATAATGTAATTCACCAGGTAAAGGTTTTTTGGAAAAACTATATGGTTAAAGAGGCAATGTGGGAATCTAAAAATGCTATGAGGGATAAATACCCCCACTTATAATGATAAGTGAATAAAATGTTGAGTTCGCAATTCCTAAAAGGGGGAAAGGATGTAACATCCAATGTAAATAAAGAATAAATCCTTTTCATATTTATTAATATATACGAATTAAATATTAATTTCAGTTTAAAGGGGTTTCTATGTTCGATAGTGTACCCGATACGCAACAAAGAGTTTCATTGAAATCTTACTTTCCACACTAGTAATAAAATAATATTATTTTAAATGGTAGTTAACACATTGACATTGTATTGGTGGGAATGGATAGAAATAACTATAATATGATTATATATGTTTTTAAAATGTTTTTACATTTATCGAATAAATGATAACGGCTTAAAACAAGGAAAGAATTCAATTTTAGGCATATATACCATAATTTTCACTTAAGGTTCACTTATCGCCTTTTGATGGAGAACCGTCATTAAATATAGTTTTGGTCACTCTTATAAATTCTATAGGACCAAATAAAACTCTTCTTTAGAATCGGGACATCAAAATTTACTTTGTGTAAATTTTTGGTATTTTTCCGATAAAGATCATTTTTAATGAATAGTGAAAAATGTTGTATTTTAATTCAAAACCTCTTTTTAATATAATTTATTTATTTAATTAGATTATCTTTTTATTTGGTTTTAGAGTTGAATTAGAATATATTTTTACCATTTTATCAAATAGTGGTCATTGGAATTAATTTTACTTTGAAATTGGACTTAAACTAGTGTCGATCTTTTGATACTTATTGTTTCATAAAAATACGCTATTTGCTCTTGCAGCGGGAATTAAAAATTAAATTAATTAATGCAAGTTATATATTTTTGAATTTTGTAAAATAGGCATCATTTTTGAATTTGGAATATCAAATATAGCTTAGTGTGATTTTTTGGTATTTTTCTGAAAAACATCAATTTTTGATGAATAGTGAAACCACTAAGTGGTACTTAAAAAAACTAATTTTTTCTTGAAATGAAATTCTTCCACCTTTGTGTTTTGAATTTCAAAAATCTGACATACATGGTTGTTATTAAGAAGTAAAATTTGGTTCAATGGGATTAAAATAAATTTTTGGTGAATAGTAACTTATATGTTTTTAATCACGATTAGAGGTGATTAGTGTGATTTAAGGTACGAATAATGTTTTAATAATATGAAATGAACTTGACACATGTCCTACCATCATTGGATGTGTCAAGGCCGACCAAGACAATCCATGGGTCAACTTGGGGACACCATGGAGCCACATTGTTAAGAAAATCACATTAATATCTTTTTATTTAATGTTAAAATAAAAATGCCACAAACATGAGATGTTTTACTAAAACAATTTTTAAATAGGGTTATACAAGTCATAATTTTGACTATAAATATTAATTAGAAATATAAAAATATTTCATACATCATGATATTTGTTTTATAATTTTTAGACATTAAATAAATTACATTATTAATGACACCATGACGATGCAGCGATTACCTAATTATTTAACGATTTAAATAAAATGAAAAGATAATGTAAAATCTAAGAACTACACATGTCAAACACTTATTGTATGGGTGGATTTCGAAACCTTATCACATTATCTTCTAAATATATAATTTTGGGACCCTTTTTATCTGAAAATCATTTTGTAATAAAGTATCGTTTCTTAACTTTCAAAGAGTACCCCTCCTCTCCTCTTATAAAAGGCCCCCAATTATACCTCCTTACCAACACCTCTCAAGCCATTGGTTAGGCCACGCTCTGCCCATATTGTTTCTCAACATCCTTCTATTACTCCTAGAAGCCTCACATTTGGCAGAAGTCTTCCCAAGGAAGCCTTTGAGCTCAAATCTAAGAGAGTTACCCGATTTGAAGGTAATGTATTCACTTGTGTTCTTTTGTTTTATTTTGCTTCTCCAACCCCCTAAACTATTTTTATTAATTTATTTTTTAACAACTCCAGTATCATAAATATACTAGGATTTTGTTATAATAATAATTCTAACTACACTTACACACACCTACATCTAATGGTTAAAGAACATACTGTTTCTGTGGATGGTGAATTTCTGCCTCACGAAACGATGATTGTTCAATATTCTTATAACATATTCAAAGGTGGCCATTAAGATGTAAATCTATTTATATATGATATATTATATGTTTATTTTCTCCTTAAGCTTCTGTATTTTTCATTTATGGCATACCTTTATGGCTTCCATTATGGGTATACGTGATATCTTTATTTTGGGAAGTGCGGATTACCGCCCCCTCAAAGTGATTTGATTCGCTAATGCCATATGTGGGACGTATAAAGGATGGATTTAAATTTATTATATATGATTTATGTTACATAAAAATTATGAATATAATTATGGAATTAAAATATACATACCTCTCATTTAGTTTTAATTCCATTAATATGACATAGAAATGATACTAGCGTTCATGCGTACGTACGGCTTACCATCTCCATGACCGGTGCATTTCATTTCTTACCTATAAATGATTATGTAATATTATACTTACATGTATATTCTGGATATATATGATATATATGATATCGAAATCATGAATATCATTCTGTATATAATGAACCTTTGACCACACGAACAACATGTAATTGTAAGGAGTCCACTTTCGACTTAAGAACCAAATATCAACAATACAATCATTATTAACTTAAATGATTACATAATGTTTATAACATGGAAATAAGTGATATAAAAGGAATAATGAACTTGAAAAAGGTTGTTAATCAAGTATAAAATAACTCAAGTTTATTAATCAGGACGTTAAAGAACGATCGAGTCAAGTCAGATCCGAGGTAAGGGACTTCGTCTCAATCTCCTTTCATTGAGGCATATTTTGTTTTATACACACCATTATTTTATATGGTGTATAAACCCCTTTGACTTTTTATTTTATACAAAAGGAATCTTTTTCTATGAAGTGTTATGCTAAATGAAAAAAAGGAATGTTTATTTTAACGTACGCGGTGAAAATGACATTTTCCGCCGCAACAAGTATTATTTGGTCTTTGGCTTCTTCAACAAGACATAATGGTTCTAAAAATGAAATAATGGCCATATACTCTTTTATGTATTTTGGTATTGAAAATGGTTTTTATAATGGATTTTTTATGTCAATATATTTAAGTGATATATTGTGATCAAAGTGTGGAAATGTTTTCTTTCCATTATATTTGTTTTATTTCTTATGATTTTATAATGGTACTTAGACATTTGACGGGTGGTTACGTGATAAGCAATATGACAGGTGGTGTCATGAATACCAAGACGGGTGGTTATGTTATAACCTCCAATGCATTGGGTATGGAAGTCGGCCGTATGGCTGTTCTATTAAGTGATATGTGTGTAAGTAGACCGTATGGTTATTCCGTTTAAGTATGTTTATGTCCCAAGTTACCTTTATATGTTATGTGATCTTTATATGGGTTTTATTGTAATCTTTTGGTTACAAAAGGGTAAGTAATGGTCATTTATTCAGTAAAGAGTTTTTACTACTTCATAAAGGTGAAAGGTATTACTTTGATAAAGTATACATGGTTTACTTGTTGTTTTGAAAAACTAACAGTTTGCATTCTTTGTGTATCCCTTACTGAGCTTTTTATGCTCACCCCAAGTTTTTGAAATGTTTTTCACAGGACTTAATGTGGAATAGGGTCAAGGATGGGATCAAGGAAATGTCATGCTATCTAAAACATGGAACTAGACATGTTTCTTTTTAAGAGGTTTTTAATTTATGGAAACTTAGTAGAAGTGTCTACATTGTAATCTTTTGAGATGTAATAGTTATGTCCTAATTCTCTAAAACTCTAAACCTGAAAAGATCCTCAATGTGAATTAATCATTTAATTCAAAATTAAGTAAGGTTTAAGGACGAGGCCTTATAAAGGATACATAAGATTCCTTCTTAAAGCCCAAGAACAATTTCAATCACTTCTGTAGGGAAGATCCATTTCATAGTCCACATATCCATACATGACGATTCTAATAAATTGATATCCCTTGTTTCTCACACCGATCACAAATCACATAGTCTTATGTACATTCAATTATTATATCACTTGTATCATAAATATAATCCATCCATGATACCTTATTTGGTTATACTTGTTTTGTGGCATGATATGATTTCCCATGTACAAGGGAATCCACCTTTTTTCAAGTTTGGAAGGAATTCATAAGTTGGTAAACCTGGTAAAAATAACCCTTATAGGCCATATTTATCCATCACCACCCATTAGTTGGTCAAGGGAAAATATAACTATGATGACTCTGGATCATGTTATTAGTAGGATATGCAGTGTTCTATATTATTTTTCTATCACCATACCAATCACCTAAGTACCCATATATATTTCCATTCAATATGATGTTAAATTTCATGTCATGGACTAAAATAAACATTGTGAGTTCTAATTCAATTAATAAATATGATTTTTATAAATCTCCCAAAATGTTCATCTCGATCATATAAATAGAAATTTCCTTCCTGGAGGGATATAGACTCCATAGTTCCTAATTATATGGATTAAATATATAAGCACCAACCCATTTCTAAAAAAAATGATAAATCGATAGAAAACATTAGATACAAATAGATAGTGGACATAATGGAACCCCCCCGTTCCAAATAGAAGGTTTAAACACCAAATCATTTTTGTAGGGTAACCATCCTTTTATCTGGATTTGGAAGATATTCAAAAATATATTTAAAATTTACAATAGATACCATTAATCAGAAATAATTTCTCCAAAAAGGGTATGATGAGCCCGAACATCTAACCTATTTTCCAACATGTGTTCTTAAGAACAATCGGGTCTTAAACCTCAAATAATGATATAAATTTTGAAAGAAGATCTACACCTCGTTTTGGATGTGGGAACTATTGGGAGATTTTATGACAGATAAAAATGATAAACCCAATGTTAATTATTTTCAACCATACATGAACCCCCACAATAAATACTAAAATAGGAAATAATGATAGTATACTCGATGAGTATACATATAACGAAAGAAAAACTAAATCATTATTGGTTTAAATATAATTTTCTCCCAAACCTATGGGATACCATATACCTGTTATATTTCAATCTTAAAAAAATTGTGAACTTGACGTGAATCTCTCAAATAAAAAAATGATTGGTTGGCAATCCTTTATGCAATTTTTTAATAATATTCCATGAAAATTCATATGGTTTTCTAGATATGAAGGACATTAAATCTAGAGTTCTTATGATAAAAGTCCACTCATAATGTTGTATGTCCACAAGAACAAAAAGGAAAAACGAGTAATAAAAAAGTAAAATTGTGTTAGATGTGTATATTTGATTGATCATGTTTCAAACCTACACCAATACAGTAATCAGTGAAATTTATCCTTGTTATATTTTTTATGTTATATACTTATCTCACAAATATCACTTCGAACTATGATCATTTCTTCATCATGAAAATTTCCTCGATCCTCAAAAACGACAGTAACCTCTGAATGATGAAAAAACACACCCACATAACACCTTCAGATATAGGTGGATGACATGATTCTTTGGGAATACATATTACTTGGTATGATTCTGACCCTCAATGATACATGTAATGGTATCCAGATACTAATGCTAGATATTATACCTTGTAAAAAAAGGCTACAATGAAACCAGTGTCACCTGTATCAAACACCAATCAATTATAAAGCTTATCCCAGTGTTTGGAAATTAGAACCTTCCATATTTTAGGAAACTAGACCGAGAAATATAAATGGATCCTTCATTGTTGAAGAGATACTGAGGTGGTCTCATTTCAACAACTATTATTAGATAGATCACACTAGTGCCCCTAAGTCTCTTGATGAGGGAACCAAATGATAAATTGAAACCCTAGAAACTCATATATAGAAACCAATGAGATCACTCTGGGTGTAGAAAGTTGTGGATAAATGGTATTGGGATCATATCCCCGGTTCTGATGAAAAATGTCATTGGTATATTGTAGTGGTAGAAATTGAGTTGACTCATATCCATACTATCTTATATCATGTGAAAATTCATACTATTGAAATAATATTGGGAGTGAAACATATCCCATCATGCTTTTAGAAATCCCATCAGTATATAATGGCGGAACAAGGTAGATAGTGGGGGGTTAATATCCGTTAAAAATTAAGAGATATATTCCAATATGTTTTGGAGACTGAAATTGTGTAGTCATACATTCCTTGACACACATTACTAATATTTCACTACATTTGTTCAATAGAAGAAGACCTCTACTGGAATATTTAAATACAAGTACAAATAAAGGGAAAGACACATATTCCAATCAAAATTTCTATAATAGAACATCACCATACTTAATACAAATAGATGTATATAGAAGACTAATCCCAAAATATTGATCCCAACAGGGAGGATTATAATTGTATTTTTCAAAAGAAGAGGCATAAGAACTTGCTCATATCTCCATTCCAACTAGGGATTTCCAATTGGGTTGGCCACATTCCTTGGGACATATGCACAATCCAATCGAAAAAATCATTCAGCATACTCTATAGACATAATATTGGGACAATATCTGCATTCCAACTTAGGCTCACCATGTTGGTGAGGCACATGCCTTGGGACATGAACATTTTCTACATAAAAAGGCCAATGAAAAATTATAAATCTACTACACTAGGAACATATACCTCTTCCAACTAAGGGTTTTTAGGATAATATGGAAATCACCTCAGAGTATGATCATTTTCTAGAAAATAATGCGACATGAAATATTCCAATAACTCCTGAAATACAGGATCATACCCATACTTTTATCGATAAATGATTGATACATCATCCATCAGAGGCCATGTAATAAGAGGATCAAATCCTTATCTCTTTCTATATGGTCCATCTATATTCTCTAACTAGGAATGAAAATTTAACTGGACTCATATATGCACTTCATCCAATATTTTTTCATATATTCTAGAAAACACCTATAGAAGGGCTCATATTTAATGTTATAATACATAGTCTCATTGGAATACGTAATTATCATCCAAGTTGTGGGATAATATTCCTATATCATAATATAATTATCATTATATTATAGGATTCATTATGCCTAAGTCTCATATCCATTATCAAAACGTATGGTTGGTCAATATATTCCCTCAAGGATGTAGAATGGGGCTCATTTCTCACATATTCTCAATTATAGTGTAATTAATACTATTCGGAAAATATCTGCAACACCAAAAGGGTCCATGATTCTAAAACCAATGAAAAATGTGATTTTTACCACGATATTCCCATCATGATCGTGATAATATGGTTTATAGGGACACTAATCCTGAAATCCTCAAGTGTCAAACTCCCCATGGTGATATATCTATGGGATATTGAAATCCTCCCATTTCATAGACACCTATTTATAGAGGGATTCTCAAATCTCAAACCCATTCACATAGAGAGGTGATCAAAACATGGGGTTTCACCACATATATCTCCCAAAAAACTATCACAGTCACTTCCCCATGACCCTCATGTGACCTACAGAAGCCACCCATATTGTTTGGCTATGTAAAGGCATATAAATCATATAAAGTATAGGCCTACATAGATATATATAGATAGTTATCCAATAAAACATCCCAAACATGTTCTGGGCTGTTCCCACTTCTGATTGTGAGATCCAAAATTATCTAGAGAGTGAGTTTATCCCTTACCTTCAAAAAAACATGCGGAAAACCCAACATCAGTTATAGGATATAATATTCTCTTATATAGGATATGAGGTTCAATTTTATAAAATATATATAATCATAGATAAAATATTCATTGATTATGTATCCATGGCCTAAGACCTAATATTGGTAAAAAATTGTGAAAAAATTGTACAAATGTTTCTCCATTACACCATAACACATCATAAAATGTCCACCATGGCCTTGGAATATACATTCATATGAGGACAAGAATGTTTGTAGTGTTTAACATCCCCACATCACTAGAATATAACCCCCCCAGATATGGTGTCCTGTAATATCATCGTCATAAGAGAAACCAAAATAGTAGGTAATGAACAAGGTAGATGGTCAATACAGTGAAATTTCACACTTTAATGGTGTAAATAAATCACAAATAGAGGGAGAGGGCCACCAACAGACATCTAAGATATTACCCATGAAAAAATATGTATGCATTTCATAAAAAAATTACAATTTTGGGGAATACCTGAGAACATACATTAAAAAACGACTCCTATCATATGTATCAAATATAAATAGATCATAGATGAGCAATAATTTCCCTAATTTATAGTATTGAAAACAACATCGTCTATAGTACTTTTCATAGAAAAAACATTCCCATAGGGATGTGGCTATTTTTATCACCACCTCCACCCCTCAATTCATCTAAACCAAGGGGGTTCTGAAAAATAGTAGTGATATCAGCAAAATAACCCCATCCCATAGGATTGGTGAAATTCTCATCTCTATTTTCAACACTTGGTTTATCTCACCTTTAGAGGGTCATAGAGAAAAAACAGATGCTTCCATATCCACTGTAGCACAAAACAAATGGGGAATTTGTATATAAATTTCTATATTATGATCCATAAAATATCCATCTAGTATCATCAAATACTCAAGAAGGGAAAAAGTGAAATTTGTGCCCTTAATCAGCCCCCACCCTTCGATATGAGGTCATTTTCATCATTATCAACATCCTAGAAAGAACCATTTTTCATTTTGTTGGGTGGTAAATATCAATTGTCAACATCAAATCCCTTACACCCTATATAATATACACATTTTTTATTTAGGTCATTTTTATAAAGAATGACTAAAAATTCCCTTGTGGTCACTGTTAAGATATTGAGATAGGATAAACATATACCGAATGAATTCAAAACTTATAAGTTCATAATCCTAAATGGTCCAATATGGAAATGGGAAGGAGAAGTGAACCTGATGAAATATTAGGGGTACTGGTTGAAAAATAACCCTATTGGGTTATGATTAATGGGGTAACTACCATTTAATGACACACTATAGTGAATTATGTCACTAAAAAGAACATATTTGATGTGGATAAAGATTCAAAGATAGTGGGTCACAACATAGAGACTTTACCATGAGAGGATGGTGATCTTCATACACCAAATGATGATAAAGATATGAGGAATTAGATAGACGATAAATCTAGAACCCCCCGAATAATAAAGTCCCTACTTTAAGGTGGAACACTATCAGGGATAAATGTAAATGTGTGACTACATCCCACTCACCACCAAAAGGCACCAAAATACATTCCTCAGAGAAATAGAGAACATAGTGTGATAATGAGATAAAAAACCTAAAATAGATTAATTAAGAATTACTCAATTGAATAATTCCACCTAGATATAATATTCTAATAGAAAAGAGTATTCCTACACCAACTTATCCCAGGAGTGCTAATATTCTTGTATGAGTAGGATCTGAACATCAGGCTAGATCTAGAATTAATAAACTAGTCTATATGAATTAGGAAGCCATAAATGATTGTGTCTTCCCTCCACTTCACTGATATACTCTTTCATAACATCTTTATAATTACATCATGGAATGGATCATGAATTAACAATTTATGAATGTATGGAGACCACATGAAGACTCAACCACTCTATGAAGAAGGTAGGAGGCCTTGATATTGTTTCCTGAAGAATTCATAAATTTTTTTGAATCCCTGGATTCTGGAATTGAATCCATTAATGGGATAATCATATCAATGGATCCTAAAGAGAATAAATATACTCAATAGGTTTTTGACACTCCCCACCACCACAATTTTAGTAATTCTATATTATAAACCTTTTATGGAACATGGGATATAGAAAATCATTTTTATGATATCATGTCTCAATATAGCTTGATTATAGTCCCATGAGACCATTAAGATGTGAAAAACTTATTTTTTATGCATAATATTATAGTGAAAATATTTATTTGGTACAATATAATTGTAGGATGGGAATAACTTTCTCAAAAATTCATTTATCAATTCAGCTCTACTCCAAGGAAGATTGAAATATTTTACATTAAAAACATTAAAACATGTGGAAATTAGAGGGTTTCTCACCTAATCTCATGACTGACGGGTGAAAACTATTCACTTAGTATCCCTCTATCATAAGTGAAATTGATGGAATAATAATTTTAACATTATTAGGAAGATATATAAACACATTTTACCCTAATTAAATTTCTAGGTGGATTCTGTTAGTTTTATAGAAATGTAACAATTCCTAGAAGATCTGATTTAGCAGACTGGATCTAAATCTTGACACATGCCCTCAGAATAAATTAAAATAATTATACTGGTATAAATTTATACTATTAAAATTAAAAAATTAGTAATTCCCATCCAAAATCTCAAGAAGGTCTTAGATATTCTATAACCTCTCGTCGATAAGTTACTATAATAAAACAACCCTCTAACATAAACAATAAGAGATTAGGTTCTCCCAGAATATTAGTAATCGAATAATAAAGCATATTCCTTCTGAAATGAGTAGGTTCTAGTTCATTTCCTAGTATCCAGTTAATAAAATAGATTAAAGATATGAGTACCAACGAAATGAAAATAGTTAAATATCATTGATTTTACTGACTACAACACTTTCAATAGAAGTCTTGGTCACACCATCTAGGATTTCTTCCCTTTAATTAAAATATTCATAACATGGTTAAATATGGATAGGTTACTCTAGTGATTTATCTTCAATAAGTTACTTATGTAATCCTTTCCTGCTGAGAAGATAAGGATGATAGGAATTACATCCTTGCACGACATGGATAGGAGTTCAAAAAATGGATGCCTCGAAATAATATTGATTGGGATACTGAAACAATTAGATAAAAACATCATAAATTAACATCAATCTCATCAACGAAGTGAGTTAATTAATATAACTCATGTGGGTTTAAATAATAATCAATAATGGAAAAATAAAAAATTATTAAGATTCATTTCTAACTCCCACACAAGCTATGACTCTTACAGACTTCTCTCCTTCAACATCCAAAGAACAGACATCGTCTAGAGGAACGGAATAAATATTAGGTGAAGACATCATTTTTTGTTATTCTCACTTAGATTACATAAGAAATTATTTCTATAATGATTATTAGTCCTTATTTTATGCGTTCCCCATACGTAACTGGGGAGCTGGAGGTTGAGGACATAGAAGCCGAGGATAAAGGGGATAATGTGTGCATGGTTGGGCCCAATGTTTTATGAAAATCACCATGAAATTTTTTTACATAGACACGATCTATGGAAGATGAATCTATTTATCCCAAATAAAACATGTAGATACCTCAAATCCCTCCAAAAGTAGTCCATTCCCACTCATCTTATATGTATGACAATAGGTGTGTGATTGTTTGGTCAATACACAGAAATGTGAAGGCCAATGCAACTTATGCCACTAGAAGTAGACACTCTTATGACCTATTCTAAAATATTGGACCATTACACCTTAAGTACCAAAAAATAAGATGAAAAATAATTGGGAGAATACTTTGATTTGTATGAAAATGTATCTATTTAAAATGTAGTACATTCTAAAATAGTTGGTGGTTGTCCCATAAAAAATATCAATTTTTTATTCTCTCGATATTTTAATATGACTCAAATTGGAACTAATATAGGTCTTCTGTGTCCTACTATAGTTTAATATAGAAGTCCTTACATTTTAGTTTCATCGTGTATTGAATATTACATCATAAACTCATATATTTATCTCTTTCAATGATCTGTATAGATATGAAGATATCTAAGGGCATATCAGACCCCAATGTATTTCAGTAAAACTCAACAATTCAAGAATCTAAATAGATCTTTTTGAAAATGGTTTTGGGTCAAAGTCATCCAAATTTGGTCCCTCAAATGTTTTTGATATAGTGAGGGATCCTTAAATAAAATTAATATAACCATTCGAATTTAATATAAGGTAAATAATAATCATATCCGGAAGATCAATCTCAATAATCGTTTTGGGTATCTCAGAAGTAAAACTGAGTTCATGGTTATCTAGTATGATAGAACATATGATATCTTTCCTGTAAGACCATTGATTTATAGCCACATAGATGTACCTTAAAAATTCCACCAATGATTGACATACCCTATTGATGGGAATATTAGAATACTAGATGAGAAAAATTCCCACATCGAGTCATAAGAATACTTATATGCTGAGGAAGGATTCTATAAAATAGTCGGGAAACAACTAATAATTAATGAAAATATAAAGTTTGCAGTTACCAATGGCTTTGGGATCACACCTACGAATCACTAATGTATTCTTGATTTTGATTATGTGCTACCCATATAACTCATTAATGGAACCAACATAACCCCAGGTTTCAAAGAACATCTTATCCCCATTGAAGACATAATAGAAAATAATATTTCAAAAATTTCTATGTGATGGATCATATAGTTAAGGATGAAAATGTCTCTTCCCATAGCCTGTATTTCATCAAATGTGATAATGATGTTCCCATATTACCTATCATGTTTATAAAATCATCCATTGAACCAATTATGGAATAATAAGAGGATAACGTCTAGAATCACCATATTTTATTTGAGGAAGGATTATCCTCCACCATCAATGAGAAAGTAATGGTGAACAAAAACAAATAATAAGACCCACATCTTATATTGATTAGTGAAACTATGAATATCATGATGAAAAATATGTATATTTTAGTTATAATGAATCATTGATATGCACTCTCTTGGAATTAAACATAAATTATTGGGATGAACCTTGATGTGTCTACACATAACTTTTGAATATCTAATGATCATTGAGATTCCAAGAAGGCCTCTAGATGGATGAACCCGGATTTTGAATCAAATACAAAATAAAAAATCATTAAATTGATTAGTGATAATTTTATAAATGA
This sequence comes from Viscum album, assembly GCA_963277665.1. Lineage (NCBI taxonomy): Eukaryota > Viridiplantae > Streptophyta > Magnoliopsida > Santalales > Viscaceae > Viscum > Viscum album. The sequence continues at coordinate 1,855,593,603 of OY728157.1, forward strand.
ATTTCATTCCCAAAATGTCTCGTCAATATTTTATGAATAAAGAAATAGATTGTGGGGATCTATGTCTACATTTATTTGAAAGACCTTAATAGGCACAATTGGAAGGATAGTTTCCCATTTCTAATCATAAGAATTTGAATTTGTGAAACCAGTGTATTATAATACCTTTTATCCATGAATGGGTATTCATCGCACAATCAAATGAATATGGCCCTGTAAGATAAGGAATCCCATGACTTCAATGAACACAAATTGTTATTTTTTATAATGGTATTTCCATTAAATAAAGAATGTCAATTCTACTTACCAACCCAACATGCATTATATATTTAATCAATTTTTGGGGTGAGTAGTGTAAATATTTTTCAACTACCATGAAAAATAATATACAATGATTTGATCACCTCACGAATCTTCATGAAATCATCAAGAAGATGAGAGGAAAATATTTGAAGATGAATATGATGACGTGCAATTTTAGGGTAACGTCCTGGATATTCCTTGTATTTTTTTTCAAGAAACCATGGAATCAAGGTTGACCCAAAATAGACTAGTGAAATCCATGCAATGTGACCTCCTCAGAATCTAAAATAACTAGGGGTTAAAAAAACATTTCCTACATTTAGCATTTCATAACTAACCTTGAAAAAAAATCCCTCCCCTTCACCATGTTAATGATGTAGGGAGTCACCAACCAATGGGATGATTAATTCTAAAACTCCATTGAAAATATTAATATTACCTAGTACACAAACCATTCATGTGGTTTCTGGTTTACGGTAATCCACTTATATAATATATGGTTTCAATGGAATGATCATTATGTTATATCCTCACATAATAAATTAAGCATGAAATGTAAATAATATTTATTACCTTAGTATAATTATGATATGTATCAATAACTGATATTTTGATATGATGAATAACTACCTCGCACTCATCTATGTAGTCATAATTTTGAGGAATTAATTGTAGCATCTTAATATCCACTTATTCACTTGTTTTTAACATCTCAGGTACATAAAACGAAACCCAATGTGGAAGGGGTGTTTGGACATATGAGAGGTTATTATAAAAATATATGACATCTATTTTATGATAGAGAGTTTGGTTAATGGGAATGTCTTGGATGATTTTTTTGTAGCTCATCCATCCCCCAAAATCACAGTAGTGGACAAATAATGCCCAGAATAAGTGGTTTTATAAACCCATAACACTTATAGAACATGGAAGATATAATTTAATAGTTCCCCTAAAAATCTAATAGGTGAGTGGTTGGAAAACCCAAAACACAATCATGTTGGTTTTTTTATTGTAATAGTTTCATAAAACTAAGCAACTTTTCTCGACTCCTTCTCACTTCCCTAAGGTTTCAATAATAATGAGGAGGGACACCAAGCCCTCATTACGGAATTGGAAATTGCCTACCGCATGAAATAACCTACCTAATCATCAAAGGGGTTTTGATCTAGTGATTAAAAATTAGATTTTAATATGTTATCAAGAATAAATAATTGACCCATCCCACTAGATACATCATAGTACTAAGAGAAGAGTTATCTTTAGAACCGACATTACATCCTGTAACTCGATCATAAAGTGGTTATAATGATACATTGTCTAATGCAGCCATAATACTTTCTAACCCTAATAAATATGAAGTGGTTTTCCACAACACACACTAAATCAGAGTCTCAACAGTGAAAATCTAAGGGATGGGGGGAATAAATAAACAGAACACTACCCTAGAGTGTGATAAACTAATATCCTCCCCTATATAGATAGATCCCATAGTCAATTACCTCTAAAATAGTACCCTCTAATTATACAAAGCCATAATGGAGAATTCCTAACACTGATCTGTGAAAATTCCCTTTTAGGATTTGAAAAAAGAGAAAACAGTCCTCTAAAAACGATGCTTCCATTTAATCCTCCTCAAATTAATATCATAAATAGAGATTCCCCATATTGTGGAAGGAGTCTACATGGGATATTATGTCACTAATCAGTCAATAAAAATAATCTCCCACTAAATTAATATTATTCCTTACTACTAGACAAAAATATTCAATAATATGTATAATTCCTAACGAATTCTCATTCATGCCTGATTCATGAAAGCATCATCCATCAAGCACTAGGTTTCCTTATAAAATAAAAATTCCTAGATATTTTCCATTTGGGGGATGGTGTTTTTGGGGAAATAATCTACATCCATAACTAACAAATTTAAGTAGATCCTAACTACTACTGATTTTTATTATAAATGGGTTTAGAGAAAACTTATAAAGGAATTTGGGATAAAGAAAATCATTAACTTCTCAGGTTCCAATACCGTAACTAGATTCGGAGTCCCTCACATAATAGACAGAAAACAACACCAAAATTTATTCTACCAAATTGAATATATTTTACTATAATTACAATATCAAATATAACTATTCTAACCATTATCATGTAGTGGAAAATGGAAAAAATATGCCTTCAACAATACCCTAAAAAATAAACTCTCGAAGATGGTTCAGAAGGATATGATGTCTTGAAAGGACAATCTCATTATTTTTTAATGGGAATACCATACCACTATACACACAACCACAAATGTTACCCTATATTCTTTTGATTATGGAACCGAGGTAGTGTTTTATAAAAAAAATTTGTTTCCCTATATATGAATATCTATCGATACAAAAATATCAAGTGTTGAGAAATCATATTTTTTTTCTGAGTTGGATCGTATCAATGAGAAATAGTTGTGTAAACTGCAAAACCATGATGTCTATGAAATTCAGATATTATAATATTTCAATAATAATATTCACCTCTGCTCATTCCTTCATAGAGAACTAGTATTGGATCTCAGATCCACAATGATGCCTGTAAATCAAACTCTTCAGATGAAACTCAAATTGGAATGTGCTAATGTTAAACATAAGTTCTATTATAATAGAGTGTACTAATTGTCCATACATTATGTGGAATGCATTATGTCCCCTTAAAAATAATGGTTCCTAAAAAATTATATTGTATAGATGTCTTTATGTATTTACTATCCTAGTTTCATGAAATTAAAAAACACAATTCATCCGTAGTGCATGATGTTAAACAACATGATTGGTCCTAGTAATATTACATAGAACTAAAGGTTACTATTCAACCTTACCAAATGATGTTAAACTATACTGGTAGTTCGTTTTCGAATGACCCTAAACAGCATGAATCATATTTTATTCTTCACAATACATTAAACTATATTATCCTATATTTTTATCATGTTGTTGAATTTGTAATTACCCTTTGAAAAAATAATATTATACCTTGGAGACCTAGATTAGGAAGACTCTTGTCATAAGAACCATATTCCTATCACAAGAAGACCTTTTAACAACTGGATAGTGTTTATGGGGATATAAGCCATCTCATTCACATCGGGTATCCTTCACACATACGTCATGATGTTAGACATCATGGTTTTTAAGAACTATGTGTGGATTTATAATCATTCTAGTTAGATATGTTTATATTCCTAGATCCTATATCACATCCCTTCCGCAACATTATAAAAATTACAATTTCCACTATTTTAATCACATCCTTGTGGTGAAAGAGACCTTTAAAATTCCTTATTTATGAAACCGATAATAACATAAATAGGATTATGAATTTAGGAATGAGATTACCTACATGATTGGTAAATATCATTTTATGTTAGGGTAAGCATGGTCTAAGATTCCAGGTAATTAAAGGAACAACAAATTTCATTAATATATGACATTAAATTTCATTTTTGACATCTTATGCATGACATAAAATAGTGCATTACAATGTCCCTAATCCAAGGGGAACACTATCCTTGGTGTTCTAATCCCACCAAATATCTATCCTATAAATATTCATGTATTGATTAGTACCATCATAGGATACATAGTCAGGACCATATCTCCAATCATATGTCTAACCACAACATTATTGAGAAACATTTCTGACTCTACGAATATTCCAGACCTGTGTAAAGAATTTTCCATTCAAGACCTATGCAAGTATTTACTATTAATAATATAAGACATGTATTGATGCTTGGATCCCAAATCATAGGTCAAGGAAAAACATAAATGAAAAAATACCCAATCTACATGGGGATCATACCTGCATGAATTTTTATTCATTCAATAACTACATGTGTCTTGATTCTTATTAATATATGATTCATAGTGATAACTAAATCTCCAATTATGGGTCTGGCTACAAAATCATCATAATAAATTCCTCCCAATACTTATGGGGAATATCTTTGTGGGGTGTTTTCAATCCACAAACTATGTTTTCATTGATTTTAATTACTATAAGATATTTAATGACACATGGATCTCTAGTCATGTGTCAGGCCCCAACACAAATTAAAAAAATTCCATCCCATGTGTATTTTCTGCACCTACGTTGAGAGTCGTTCATTCATGAACTATATGTTCCTTGACTAATATTTTGATATTATATGTAATTATTCTCGAATATTCATTGTTGGCTCCATCCACAACATCAACAAAAAAAATTTACCCTATGTTTATGAGTAAGAAATACATGAATAGTTCTTCATTCAAGAACTCTATGTGGAGTGATTCTTATTACCATAAGATACATATGTGCTCCCATAATATCAATCCAAGGGATATCAACAATATAAAAATCTTATACTCCTCATGCATGGGTCATAATTTCATAGTAGGCTATATTATAGAATCTAGATATATATTTATTCATAAAATATTAGGGTGCATCGTAATTCATGGATCATATCTTTTAGGACCATCCAGGTGCTTTCATCATTCCCAATCATATCCTATTTATATGTGTTGGATCTATATATAGAGATTTTTTAATCGGAGTTGAATATGGGGTAAATATTGCTTTAAATGTGCATATGTATGCCTAGAGAATATCAATGGTAAATGTAGTATATAATTATGTTCAATGGTGTCTAAGTAAAAATAACTTTCTCTACTTACGTATGATTCATCTCTACATACAAATTTCATGTTCATGTTATGAACCTATGAATTAAGGGATATTACATACGGATACCCATCAATAAGCCTATATATGGATAAAATATTATTCTTGTATATAAATTCCCTTGACTTGTGAAATGTTTTCTCAGGGAGAACTTTTAAAATTTAATTTCTATTACAAATGATATCAAACTTAAAAGAAAACACATATTATGCTTTAATTTTATACCACACAGTCAATACATCCCCACTACATAACAACAATGTGTTTCAACTATAAAACATCTTCACTCATTGTCATATTAACATCTGATCCTATCCTTGGTCAACTAGAGTACAAGGTTCTACAATCATATTTAATCACCTCAACCAAGAAATTATACATTATTTCTATAGAACCCAAGGTTTTTGAAAACCATTCATTCCCCAAGAATAGAAAAATGTTCTATTTTTGACAATGTTTTAGGTGGATCCGTATAATGGATTTAGACCGACCTACTAGTGGAATCATTGAAATGTAAGAAGGTAATTTTTATCTTCATGTGCCCATATATCACCATAGAAGAACTTATCACCTTATTCTGTTTTAGAAAATTCCCTATATGATTGTACCATACACTTACTCATCACCCATGAAATTTTTCCAATGATTTATAAAAAATTCATCACCTAATAAAGATGACATTGTAAGTAATCTTAAGAATCATTATCCAAAATATGATATTATATATCACTCACCCCATACTAGGCCCACATGCACCAGGAAATAAAAACATGAAGCACATTGGTAAAATCCATGTGACCGTAAATTTTATAATTTAATTATTCAAATTAAAATCATCTAAAATACTTATGAAGGATACATAAAACCTGTCATGTGGAAACCCCACAAAGGAAAGGCTAGGAAAACATCAAGTCTTAACTTGGTAAACACATCAAATATGGAGTTTGTGAAGAATTTATAGTGTAAATAATTATTCATAAAGTAAATGGGGCTTATATTTTGGCCCTATTAAAATATGATCCATGCTCCCTATTCCCCCTAGTTTAGAATGATGTTGGAGTAATGATTTGTTACATCTCATTTCCATAACAACGTCTTAACTGGGAGGTGAAAAATATTTTAGAGTGCTTGATACATTATTGAATATTAAATTTTTGATAATCCTCAATAATGAATTTTATGGCTCTCAAACCCTTATATATATTGGATTCATTACAAAAAAATGGAGTGGGTATGTCCGAAAGACTAATAATTGATGGATGGTATTCAAAAATAATTTTTTTAAGAAATGGGAGTGGGAGAAGAAGCAAGAAAATATGTTTCACATTCTATCCTCTCAATAAATGAATATTATATCACTAATATAGAATTATGAAAATATTAAATAAACATTCTCCCTCTTATGGGGTGTTCTTCATGCTAATGAGATCTCTTATTTGAAGGTTCACCCAATTTGAGAACATATTTGACTGATATCATAGATAAGGGGTTTGATATTGCATAAGGCTTGTCCACCTGATATAATCGACAATTAAATACACCTTTTAGGTAATCTCCAACCTAAACAAGGTATAATCATTATAAATTAAGACAAGGGAATCAACTCATGTAAGAATAATCTTAGAATTTGGTTATTAATTTTCCATTATAATCCAAAATTGGGAAAAGAAGTGCAGGATGTCGCTCTCCCTTCATGAGAACAATAGGGAAAGGATACCTCATCTATATAAAACAAAACAATAGAAAACAGTGATAGGGTTACATCCATAGTTGGATAACATATCATCTAAAAGATCCTTGTGAACCCCATCATAGATAGATATTTTATATGAAATATACTTGAGATATCCAATATTTTTATCATCATTTTTTTGTTACAGGATCAAGAATTATGTTGAAACAATCATGTAGGATCAATATGTAAATAATCTCACCAATATATAGTGGAATCACCTCAAACCTAGAGGCATTCAAAATGCTAGTACATAATGAGGAATTATGAATTCTATTAAAGTTAAAATATTTATAACATCAATAATTATATTCTATCCATCCGAAAAATAAATGTTGGGGGATGCTAATATAGAAAAATATGTTTCCTTCATCGATATTACAAATATGTTGATAATGGCGATAAAAAGTTAGCATGAGTATATTATTAAGGAACCCATCTTCTAATGAGGCTTCAATCACTAATGCGCCTACTCAAATTTCATGCAAAACATGGTTGAAAATACAACCATTTGAAAACATTGCTAAAACTATTGTTACCCTACGGATTAGGGATACCTTTAGCATATCCCTTAATACACATGCATCATACTATTCAGATTCAAGAATAGACCAATAAGAGCATGCACTATTTTTGAACTTTTTTGGAGGTACACCAGTGAGGACGTATAGTGGTTTGATGATTCATATTATGGTAGTGTAATATAATGATCCAATCCAAAAAAGAAATAAAAAAGTTAAGCTTTTGAACCTTCCTTATATTCTCCCTAATTAAGCTGGTAATGTCCCATTAACATTGTCATATTATTTGGGGAATCATCCCAAACATCCATTGCATGATGAAATTCATCATATTTCTCTCTAATAGGAGGCACCCCATGCTTCTAGTGAACATTAAAAAGACTGATTGCTACTTTTATATGACATAGATGAAATGAATTAATGTTGGGATATCAATGAAAAATAATATTTATAAGGAGTTTTAATTGATGGTACATGAGATACTGAGAATTCCATGGTGCCTCATAATGATGTATATCATGTAACTAGTTCGATAATGACGAGAAACACTTCATGAACAAGAAAGACCATTCCCATTCCACAAAAAGTATCCACTAGTAAAAATGTCTCACATTATGCTCCATCTACTTTTCATATTATTCAATAGTGAGATTATTATTCCCAAATGGATATGATTAATGAAATGATAGGTGATATCGAAACCACATAGACCCAAAGGGGAGTTTTCCAATATTTACTATAACCCATAATACAATGTGACAACCAATTTAGTTATCTCAATGACAATTGGTTGAATACAGTCCATATAATATGATATCCCATGTGATGAAAGATTATAATTGGCACAAGGAATGGAAAAATCATCTAAAAATGTGAAATACATATAATGTAAGATGTTGTGATAGAGGATAAATCTTATGTTTAGGTTTTAGAAACCCTATCATGACCTCATTTTATGAGAAGACATGATACCGAGGGTTAGAATTAAAATTTCTAACAATAATACACTTATGTATGGTGGAAGTAGACGATTACTGAGTATTTGAAGACATTTTCATTAGATCATTAATCATACATGGGATGGAATACAATACTGAAATAGGAATTAGCTAAATGAAAGATGAATAATGGGAAATGACACATGAATCATTGACCCATTGAAGGGTTAATGAACACATGACCCATCATTTATCTCTCAAATCATGTATCCTAGGGGGAATATCAGGAATATAATATTTTATATTAATAATCATGCCCACAAGACCATATATATATCATGAGAGATGATAATTAATAATAATATAATGTAAAACATCCTTGTGAGCCAAAAGAAATCACATAATATGACCCTACAGTCAAAGACATGTATCAAGAACTGAGAAAATTACCATTGATTGATTAATAATTTTTTTTGTATAAAGAAGTAATGTGGTGAGACATTATGAGATTGTGTGATCAAATCTTGTGAAGTGTTATTGTGATGTGGTTCATACTAACTGATTCATGCATTAAATTATTTTTAATTAGGCTTACAATATGGAATAAATAATATGTGATCTGTTGTCCAATTTGCTGGTATAATAATCCACTCCCTATTCCACAATATAAAGGATGCTCCCTGGAATACCAAAGTTCATATGGAAGAAAAAAGTACACTCGGGAAACTAATCTACAGGATCTTCAATATTTCAAGTGGGAATTTATAATTCTTATAACTAAGTATTTTTTTCTATATATTTTTCTGTTGAGGTTGCATTTTTTGATTCCCAATAATGGGAATGAAAATTTATAGAATCAATGAAAAAAAGAAGAATGGATATTAATTTTACTGCAATAAATTTTTATGAGAAATATGTATACATGAAGAAAAAGTGGAAACGTCATGTAAACAACATAAACCCTAAGACGAAATTTTTTCACAAGACCCTAGGTAGTTCATGAGAATGAGTCATAAACATCACATGATCTTCTCATGAACATTGGAAGATCCTATGGCAATCCCTCATGTTCTTCCATATGAATCTAGATAAGTGTTGATGATCTGGTAGAGGCAAAATTATGTACTCACCATTTTTTGTGACATATCAGGTGATAGATGCCTGAAAATCAATCAAACAACCTAAAAAATAAAACAAAGTGAAAAAATGAAAAATCCAACGTGGTTTATGTAACTTTTTTTTCATGTGATGGGGATATGCACTGCATGTTATCTCTATTGATTGTGCAGAGGTACTTTGGCATGGCCCCAGGATCTTGAGAAGGCACTCATACAATGAATAATGATCTCAGGAAGGGTTCTGGAGAAAACCCCTTGATCATATGAAATCATCATCAACAATAATCTTGATCTCATGAAGACCCCCAGATATGTCATACATGTATTTTTGAGGCCATTTGACATGGGAATTTTTTCATGTGATATACCACAGACAAAAAAAAAATGATTTTCCATCACAATAATGGTACTATTACATAGGAACATTTATTGATCATGAAATTTTCTAATGTATAACAGAGGAAAAAAAATAAAAATTTCATTAAAAATAAACAATAAAAGATAGAAAATATTGAAGCCTCATTTCATTAAAGTTGCTATATTTTTCATACGAAGGGGTCAGGTGCCTCATGTGATCATTGCATTGATCTTATGGAGAACCTTCCACCTACAAAGTTAATCTTTTGAATGGCATATGCAAATCCAAATTTATCACATGAAGGAAATTTGAAAATCTAACCTGACATTAAGATGTATCTTTAACATGCTAACATGGTCTTATAAAGGGCCACAGAGATGGTTCCTTGATAATAAAAATGCCTCTTCAACAGGAATCATGGTCTCATGAAGACCACAAGACAAGTTAACTTAAACATGATAAGGATATTCATGGCCTCATAAAGACCCCCAAACATGTCAACTAGAACATGATAAGGCTATTTGAAATGTCTAAATTATCATGAATAAACCATTTAGAAACCATGGGTCCAATAAATATGAAAGTGTTTTCTCATGGTAGTTATTTATAATGAGACACCATGGACGACCCCCGATAGGTTCGACCAATGTGCATGATGTGATTCTTTCTCCACTTAATCAATCCCATATATATGATATATGTGTTTTGAAAATAGGAGTAGATATGAGGTAGAAAGGAAAATAACCCCCCACCCAATTTTGAAAAAAAATACACACATATACATGTCACATAAAGGAAACCCATGGGAGTGGAGATGAAATATAAAATTATTGGGGAAGAAAACTAAACAATTACAATGGTCTCCAAATGTGTCAAATCTTGGGAATGACCTATGGGATTTTTTAGATTAAATATGGGCATCACATGGTCATCTAATTCTATATGTGAATGACCTCTAATGAATCAATGTTTTTTTGATAGAGTTTTAGTGAATTTAATTGGTAATGAAAAACCTATAAAAGATTATTCTTCACAAAAATATAGGTATATATTTAATAAAGAATGAAAAATATGAGGGATTTTTGTGAAGGTGGATACCAAAATTTTAATGTGAATAAATCAAGTACTTTCCATTACCTAGAAAAATCATGTGATAGAACCCATACATGTCAACCAGACTATACGATACATCAAATTACGTTGGCTAGATCTTGCGAAGGCCAGTCGACATATAGTCCATGTCCTGCAAGTTTTTATATACATGTTATCTATTCATGTGAAGTAATTTGAACATGATGGTGGAACCATGTGAAGTCATTCAAAATTTTTTTCCAGATCATGATTAATTTATCTGACATGTAATCCTTGATCACATGTCACCTTTGGACATATCTATGTTGATCATGTGAGGGCCCTATTAACTAGTATCCATGTCATGTAACATTAAATTGGACATGTTAGTGAGATCATGTGTCATACCATTGACATGTCTACCTCAATAATATGGAGTACCCTTAGACATGAGAGACTTATTATATAGAAACCCAGGACAAGTCAGACATACTCTCATTATATGTCAACCATGTCAGAAATATACCCTTCGAAATATAAAAATATTACTTCGACACATTGGGACGTGATAACCTTGTCTGAGAGACTCGCTCAGACATATGAAAAATTGAACTATGAGAACTCTATTTTTCATAAAAAAATATGTTTATGATGCCTTCATAAGGCCCGATATCCAATTGGGAATCCTCTATGGTATAATTATCTCTATATCATTGACAATCTAACTCATTTGAACCAAAATATCATATGTTTTTGTCATCCTTCTACATCTATTAGTGGGAGATAAGTGGGATTACATGTGTAATAATTTTATGTGTATGATTCTAAAATTTCCCCAGGTACCATAAACCCATCAATGGGTTAAGGCCATAATAAACTATGGGACACAGATTGCTAATATAAGAAAGTAACATAGGACCATTTCCTATGGCCATAGCTCTGTGTAACACACTCCTCTTGGGGAAATCAAGTACATCAGTCCCATATCAACATGTAATTAATTTGATAACATTATATAACATATTTCCCACATTGAAAATGTATCACATTAGTTTGGTGTCTTTCAATGATCGTATCGCTCACACCATACATTTTCCCTAGTCTGGGTGACCTATTGTGTACGCCTTATTTAGTGAAATTATATAAATTCCCCCATATAAGGAAATCCACCTTCGGGTATGTCCCAAATGAATTATATTATTTTTAAAACATTGGGAAATAATACTCATGAGCTCTAATTATCAATCCCCTCTCATCAACGAGTTTAGGTAAAATCAAACTTTTATTATTATTATTCACGTTCTAAGAAGAATATGTATAATGCACTCATAAGGCTAGAGCGCTATACACAATTCCTAATGTCTATATATATGTCCATTCCATATGAATCTATACTCCATGGCTTGAAATTCATTAAACAATGAGGGTATTTATTCCTTTTAAAAGAAAGATAAATAATATTCTTCTCGAAGGTTAAAATCCATCCTTAATACAATAATTACTTCTCTGGATGGATGTGAACTCAAATATTCCCAGTTAAATGGATTAAAAATATAATAAAATATACACTACTAAGGAATAATAGGAAAAATCATAGAAAACCAATGATATATAAAAATGGTCTCATAAATAGATCACCACTTACACATAGAAGGACTCAAAACCTGAGCTTTTAAAAAAACATGTACCATATCAGGAGTTGAATGATATTAATAAATAGATTGTAAAATTGAAGAGAGTACAATAATAGGAAATATATCCCCCCAAAAGGATGTGATGATCCATAACTCCCATTCTCTCTGTCAATGTATATTCATATGTGTCGTTGCGCTAAAAATAGCAAATGATTTTTTACCAGTGGAAAATAGGTGTGTATCGTGTTATGGATGTGGGAGTAATTTGGAGTTTCTATGAAAGGTGAAAATGATCATCCCAATATCAATGATTCTGAAACCATGATTTAACCCCCTATACTCAATCCTCAAACATGAGAAAAATATGGTAAACTAGATCAGAAATAATGTAATGAGAGAACAACAGAATAATTATATGCATCATGAATCTTGCCACCCAAACCCCATTGATACCATATTCCTATTAAATTTGAAAGGAAACACTAATAATGGAATTTTCTATGACTCTGTGAATAGTTTTTTAGTGTTAAAATATTAAAATCAGGTATCATATATTATTTTAAGAATAGTTAGTGAATCAAATTTTGAACCCCCACATGGCTATCATAGACATTTATATATAGATAGATGTCATGTGAAAATAACTCAGAATGTGGTTTCATGGGATAGATCATACATCTATAGAATATATGACACAAATCAGGATCTTATAATATTTCTACTATAATATTTCAAGGGGGAAGGAATAATGAAAGTAATGAAGAAACTAAATTCGCTATCTTTAACCCGACTGTGAAAGTAATGATTCTCGATTCTGTGATTGGTTCCTTGGTCAGAAAGTGGGAGACATATCCATTTATATTAATGCTCATTTCACATTATCTTATGATCATGGAGTGTGAAAAAATGTACCCAAGGAATAGTGTTTTTACAGGAGACATATTTTTTTGGAATAATAATTAAAATCAATGGATAGTATGATCAAAGATTCATGATAGGTGGTTGTATTATTCCCAATATTTAGAGATAATTTTTAACTAAATATAGTTCCCATTACATGTGTGGTAATTCTATTATTGATGAGAATATGCTATTCTGACTCGCCTTAACATGGGAGAATCAATATATATATATATATATATATATACTCAATTAAAATGGATTTTACCTTGGTGTCTTAGATGCTTCAAATAAAACTACAATCCTCCAGGTCTATTACATAGTAAATTAGATCGTTTAAAAAGTTACTAAAACGAAGAAAACCCCTAATGTTTTAAAAGAGGAACACTAGATTTGATATAATATATGACACAAAACACCATGATTTTAATATAATGTAACACCCTTATAATTTATGATTAATTAATTTTAAATAAATAAAATATCTTTTATGGATTTCAATGCTTGATACATCAGGTTTGAAAGAAACATGATACTCAACTGAAATGTTATTATTTAAACATGTTCTTTATAACGTAGATATATAATTGGTGGGTATGAATCATAGTATCTAAATTATTTAAATTATATGGTTCACAAATGTAGTGAATAAATAAATTTTTATGTAGTGATTATAAATATAATAAAAACCATTTGAGAGAGAGTGAAATCCATTCTAAAAGGAATATTAGACATGGATTGTGCAGATTAATTATAATTAAATTTTACAACATTTAGAAAATGTATTTTAAATTATAATGTCTATTTATTCAATGTAAATCTAAAAATTTTCTTTCGAGGTATTTTATATAATTTTCTAAAAAGATTAATTTTTTTGATAAATAGTGATGTAAATACTTTTTATTGAAAACTTCCATTTTTTTGAATGAGTTACAAATGTAAATTTATATTTTATATTTATTTAAACTATGATTGGATTAATTATATTAGAAAATAAGTAATTTAGAAAATTGGGATAATTTTATTGTTGAATTCTGATATTTAAAAATTAATACTTTTGAGAGATTTATCATTATAAAATACCCCTTTCAGTGAAATAAGTGTTATATTTTAAATTAATTTTTTCCACATAGGTGATTTGAATTAAGAAAAATGGATTCCATATTTACAAAAAGAATAATTTGAATTATTTATTAAGTAAAAATAACTTTTTTTAAAAAATTAATTAGTAGTGAAAAGTAAAATTTTAATGTTATGGTGAAGGTAAAAATGATTTTACTGGTGGTTTAATAAAGAAGATATTTATTAAAATGACTTATAAATTGTACAAAATCCAGATTCATTACAATTTCAAACTTATCAGTAAAACATTGATATTTTGTTAAAAAAAAATTCGATTGTATTTTATTTCATTAAATTGTTTTATTAACGTAAGTAAAATATTCCATTCACATAGAACCAAATTTTCTTGTTTTATACGCAACACAATCATGGTGTTTATTATATGCAACACTATGATTCTAAAAAATATAATTTCATTATAAAAATTATTCCAATGAGATAATTATAACCAATAACATTAACATAGTCAAAAGAGTCTTAATAAGTAATCATCATTTATTATTTATAATGGCTTGGGATAAATAAAAAATATTAATCATGGAATATATAATTTTTGATAAAATGATTACATGTTTTTTAAATATTTTCTTAAAGGAACTATTTTTTATTTATTTTTGTTAACAGTAGTAAGATTAATATTATAAAATAATATTATTTAAATTTGATAAAATGGAAAATATTTATTAATTCATAATTTTGAAATAAACATAGGGTGTTTTTTCGGTATTTTAATGAAAAATATCATTTTGAGTGAATAGTGAAAATTACTCCACATTAGTTAAAAATATCATATTTATATATATAATGATTAGTGTTAAATTAAATTTTAAATTGTTTAGTAATGTAAAATATAAATCAATTAGGAATATATTAATCCAATTTATTTAATTGGAGTCATTTTTTCTGTTGGGAAAAAATCCATCAACGTATCGTTGAAGCATTTTTGAAGTGATTATGTTTGTTGAAAAAGCTGGCCTCTGTGTTGTGTTTGTTCACAAAGCATACCATGATGTATAATTTCCTAAAAAATGGGGGTTTACACGAGGATTTTTTGGGTTCAAGAGATGTTCGGATATCCATGTTTGATTGAAGAGCCTCGACAATGGAATGAATGATCTAGAGGCTTTACAAAAAGATTATATGCAAAGCGGTGCCGTGAATTATTAGCATGGTGTGCAAAAAATAATGTTCTGCGTGAAAACATGGCACAGTGTGTGAAAAATAATGGGATATGAGAAATAGAGAATTAGTGTTTTTTGTGAATGAGTTGTTTGAGATTAGAAGCTCGAAAATTTGCAAACACATGAGGTGGGTGAAATATTGGAGTCGTGTGTGAAAAATGATGTTTCACGGAAGATGTGTTTTTTGTGATCGAAGTGGATTACGTGCGGAAGAAGGGTTTTCTGTGTGGTAGTTGTTATTTTCTTATAAATATAACATGACCCCCCTCATTCGATGTAGCTTTATACTAAGAGTGTATTCGAGCTCTAGCACACAAAATTGGAGTGCACAAGAATGCTGCGCGAAAATAATTAGTTTGGGCGTAAAAGGCTGTTGCGCAAAAAAAAAGAGGTTGCGTGAAAATTAGTGGTTGCATGGAAAAGATTACTGGTGACCGAAAAGTAGATTGCACTCAAAGGAATAAAATTATTCCCAAGGCAGTGTAGAGGCTAAAAAAAATGTAAGATGCTATGTGAAAAAGGAGAGGTTGTGTGAAAAAGAATTTGTTGGGCGTAAAAGAAGAGGTTGCACAAAAAAGTGGTTGCGCATAAAATAATGGTTGCATGAAAAATAAGTGGATGCGCATAAATATTTTGTCATGCGAAAATAATATTAAGCACAAGGAATAAACATTACATGCAATGTGTAGCAAGTGTTGCGTGTAAAAATTGCAGTTCCTTGGTATACTCGGTGCAACGTGAGATTCATCTATGGGTGAAATTTGGGAATCAACAGAGCATCTATCAATAGTTAAGGATGTAGAAATCATTAGAGATAATTAAGAGACCTACATTTCTATAAACTATGAGTGGATCTTCTGAAGAAGCAGTGAGCTCGCTTAAGTTTAGAGAACATTGGGTTCTTAAATTGCCAGTGGTTGTAAACCATAAGGGAGAGTGAGTCTGCTCCGAACTTGTCATCAACAATGTGCTCAAAGTGATTTAGTTACATCGTCACATCACCAGTATATGATCCTTGGATGTATCCTAGTGAGGGAGAACCATGTAAAATTGTTCTATCATGTGCATGCTTTAAGATTCATTCATACATTTCAACGGGAAAAAGAGAGAGAAAATGGTTTTTTCCAATAACAGAACAAGATCAAAAGGGGATGTTGTTGTAATTTTTCATACCCTAATTCACCCCCCTATTATGGTATCTATCATAGCATAACTATCATTTATATTGAAATTTGATAAATATAACTTATTGATATTTTAAATGGTTTTTCTTTAATAACCTGCTTTCACACCTTGTCTGTGGGATTAACCTTAAACGTAACTTCCACACTTATTTTATAAAAAAAATAATATGTCTTCATAAGTATAATATTTTTATTCTAATAAGTCAAAAATAAAATTTTGAAAAAAATATTACTAAAAGTGAATAAAATTAATCATAGTGATTAATGTGTGATTATACTTAATTAAGGACTAAAATGACCACAAAACCTAACCAAAATCCATTGGATTCCAATTATTAATCTATATAATCTATTATTTCTTATTTTATGGGTTATTGTGCTATTATTAAATATAATTTCCCCATATTAAATGTTATGTAAGAAAAAAAGAAAAAAGGTGAAATTCCTTACTTTTAACATCATTAAAACATTGAGATATGTACAAAACATAATATATTCAGTTATATATATCTTTATTAAATATAAATGGGTTATTTTAATAAAAATAAATTATTAAAAAAATTATAGATGATTTAGATTCATAAAATTCTTAATATAGTCCAACACATATATTATTTGGTGAATAATTAACCAAAATAATTTATACTATAAATGTTAAATGTGTAGTGAATTGATTGAATTATTATCATTAATTATTTTGATTATTTATATATCATTTTTAAATTTTTAATCTTTTTTTATTTTAATTCTAATATTTTCTTTATATTTTAAAATTAAATATAAATAAATAATATCAAAATCGACATTATAGTTATTTTACAATACATGATACTTTATTAAATTATTTTAAATTAATTGAAATACTTTATTATACCAACTGATTTTTAAGGGATATATTATTTTCATATGGTCTATTAATGGAACATTTTATCTTTTATAAATAACATATTGATCAATATATTGTAAAATGATTGTTAGCACGGTATGTGTTAAGCAATGTTTTGCATGTCACATTCTCTTATTTTAAAAATTAATTTCTAAACCACATTAGATTTTTATTATTTAATTTTAGTATAATATTTATAATTTATTGGTCCTATATTTTATAATAAATCTTACTTTAATTTAATAATAATGGTTAAATTAATTAGGTTAGAAAAGAATATTCATTAATCGAAACCAAAATAATAAAATTGGAGAATCGTAGAAGTTAATGAAAAAAAATTATTAAAATGAAACTATATTTTGTGTTGTAGATTATTATACATAGAAAATTAATATCAATATATTATTTTTCCATTTTATAGGAACATTAGTTAATGTAAACCTCCCATTATTGAATACCTTAGGGTATTTAAAATAGTGACACTCCCCCTCTACTATTAAAAGTCATGAAATATACCCCTACCACTCTCCACTAAAGACACATTGTCTCAACCCAACTCTATCCAAAATGTCTCTGAAAATTCCCCTTACTCATTGAGGCCTAAATTTTGGAAATAATAAATCCATGGATGCCTTTTTTCACAATAAAAAAGTAGTTACCCGATGAAGAGGCAATATCAACCCTCAATCTCATTTAATCAATTTTCTCTGTCCACCCTCTAATATATTTTAATTCCACACAGTTATAAAAAAATTATAATTAACATAATATGACTTTCTTATTATATTGTTCTTAACTACACATACACAAACTTCCATCAAATGGGTAATGAATTTATTGTTTATGTGTAATGTGAAGTACTTCTTCACAGAAGGATGATTCTTCATTTTTCGATTACCACCTCTCATGGTCGAAATTATAATTTAAAATATATTAACATATATTATGTATTATATTTATTATTCATTTAATAATATATTATTATTTTACAAAATATATCATTTTTTTCAATTTTTTGGTAATAAAATAATTTCATTTGAGGTAGTGTGGACTATCACCCTCTCAAAGTGATGTGATTCATTCATACAAAACATGGATTGTATTAAGAATTTGTTTAGTGGATATATAAGATATATATGATATATGAAATCATATTTAAGAATTATATCTTTATATTCATATATATATTAACATATATGTCTGTTAGTTTCTCTCATTCAACATGAAAATTAATCAAACATAGCATTCATGTGTATGTGCGCTCTACTATCTCCATGAAAAATGTATTTCATTTAATAGCTATATATTCTATAGATTATTATAATAAAAATATGATGAATATAAATTATATTTAAATCATGTTTTACCTTCTGTAAATAATGATATAATTATTAAGACTGAATATATAAAAAATTAAGACACATACAAAACACAAAGCAGATATTACCCAAAGTGAAACCTTAACATAGAATTGTTAACAATCGGGTAATATGAACCCATATAAACCATATATGGTATTAAAATTAATAATATGGTCCTATTATATATTTTTAATAATGTTATATTAGTTATAAAAGAGATTTGAATGATTATGAATAATGTCATGTCAGATGGTATTCGAATTTCGGCTCACCTTTTATTTTAATGAGATACATGATTTATTCACAACCCATTCATTTTTTGTGGTTTTATACTACCAATATATTAACTATATGATTATAAAACATATATGAATAGGTATTTCGATAACAATTTTTATCTTTATATCATAGGGTTTATGTTTTAAAAGTTACTAAATATGTAAAGTATTTTTTTCTCAATTTTTCTTTTTTATGAAACACATCATGTTATACACCATTATATTTCCATGATGTGTATATAATTCCTTTGAAGATATATATCCTGAATATAATTATATTTGAGATATTTATATTATCATGTAATTAAATTATCATAAATGGGTAGTACAGTTCAAAGTTACCAAGTTGTAATATTTTATTGAAACAATCTCGTCTCTTTTTGAGATTGATTGTGATTATTCTTATATTGATGAAATCCTATGATCAATAACTTAGGAAAAATAATGAGTTTAATTATAATATATTTATTCAATATATATACATATATTGGTTCCATTTTTCTAATCATTCTCTATTGAATATTATTTAATAATTGATTTTATGAAACTCTTAATATACTTATCATTTCGGTAAGAAACCTATATTATTTGAAAAAAAATGTTTTTTAAAAACGTTTTCAAATTTTTTTTCAAGATATATTTATAAGTATAAAATTAAATTAAATTAAATGGTTATCAAAACATTTTCATTATTTAAATTGATTTTATCAGTATTTTTCCAATGAAAATGGTTTTTTAAAATGTTTTGAAGAACATTTTAAAAGTTTTACAAGAAAAAATGGTTTCCAAAATGTTATCAAGATTATTTTATATGTATCAAAGGTAAGATTTCATCAATATTTTTTAAATATTGTTTTATATGTTTTTAAGTAAAATTTTATTCAAATAGTCTTCATGATTCATTTGTATGTTGTAAATAAAAAAGGTTTTCAAAAGTTTTTCAATCTCTCGTTATAATTTTCAATCGAAATAAGTTTCAAAAATGATTTAGAAGAATTCATTTTAATTTTTAATGTTTATTTTTACGAAAATGGTTTTCAAAAGGTTTTATATTCTAATGTTTATTTTTCCAATAATAATGGAATTTTACTACAAGAAATTGTTTCTAAATTTCCTTCGATGCTATTACCTATCTAAGAGAACATCCTTTGATGCTACTCATGACCTAATAGGAAATGATTCAATGGATGAATTCATATTATTTCATGGAAGATTTATGATTTGATGAATTTATGGTTATGTAATTTATTTATCTATCTTAGGTTATATGTTTTTGAAACCCTCTTTTTTTAGTGTTTTATGATTTGATGAAATTAGTATGAATACTATATCATTTCTATATGTTATGATGCGATGAAATACTTTTGTAACCATTCATTTCATGGGTTATGATTTAATGTTTATAGAATCATATATTTTTATCTGTTATGATATGATTAACGGTTTATTATTATATAGAAAAGTATGAATACTTTTAATATGATATGGGTGGGACCTATATCTCCCTCCATTGTTTTGGATAATGAAATTTTTTTAATGCATTAAAAGGGTACATGGCAGGGAAACCCAAGATCGAAACATGATAGTACATAAGAGTACATACAAAGACCAAAATAAGAAGGTACACGGGTTGAAATACCATTCCTGATATAAGAGGGTACATTATGGGAAATCCCATTCCTGAAATAAGAGGGTATATGATTGGAAATCCCATACCCGAAATAAGAGCATACATAGGATGGAATTCCATTCCCAAATCAGGTACAAGTGGTATTATCCAAATCCTAACATTTGATGAAGGCCTTGGTTGGAATCCTTAATGTAGTGTTTTATATATAATTATGTTTCTACCACAATTCCATGTTTTATTTATATGTTATGATTTTAAAGATTATTTTCTTTAATTCCTTATGATTTATGTCTTATGACCATCCATGATTTATGCCTTGAAACATGTTTATGATCTTTTATATACTGAGTGTGATATTAAATTTCTTTGATCATGTTTACATACCATTATTCTCTTAATTATGCCTCCATGTCTCTAATTCCTACCCTTACTGAGAATATGAGATCACCCCTTTTTATATTTCCATTCCTAGGTTATGATGATATTTATTGTGTTTTATGTTTCTAAGATTGGATCTTGTTAAGAATAACCTATTGTGAGATAATGTAGCTCATTTATGAATAGTGTATAAGTTTTCATGTTTCCAAAGGAACTAGACTAATATAGTATCTAGGTGTCTATTTGTATAATTCTTTATATATTTTTCAAAATTGATGTAATTTCTATGTATGTCATGATTGTGTCATTATAGGTGGTATTAGATTTAATTTTTATTTAAACATTGGAACCAAGAATGAGAAAACAATAGTGATATCCCAAGGTATATTTTTGTTGATATTTATAGGGATGTCACCTATGATAAGTATAACGATGATTATTTGGATAGGAAAATGTCATTAAATATTGATAAAGGATAGAGTAAGTGGATTTATACAAATACATTCTTATATAGATACTATCATTGTATATGGAATTGGAATTGATGTAATAAGGAGTAATAACAAAGAAAAGTTGGTTTAGGACTTACTTAGGAAAATCTAGTAAACAAAAATGGGCCTCCCTGAACAGCTGGTCTAACACTCCTAAGGGATATGAGTTTTGAATTCTAAAACTCATTTTGAACCATCCTGATGTATTTAAATATAGGATGAATATGAATAACATAGAATAAGAAAACAATATCATATTTAAAAATGAAGTATCCATGATTTATGAAACCTTTGAGTAATTTATATGGATTATATAATATAATAATATTATAATTTTTTCTCACACTATGAATTCTCGTTTTATTCAATTGAGAACAATAGAAAGAATATGGTAAAAATTTAAGGTTTTGTATGTGAAATGTGTTGGAATTATGTGAATAGATTTTCAATGTGTAGATACCAAAAAAAGAATTAGGCAAGTTGTAAGAGTTTTGGTTGTACATCTAAAGATAAATAGATCACAGATAACACGTGAAAGGTATCTAATGTTCTTCCATTATTGATTATAGTAAGAACTACAATAATGATTATATTGAGGTTGAGGAAACATAATTAATGGCTCATATTTCATATTATAAGAATTTGGTATTACAGAATAAGTTGATGAAGCCATAGTAATGGTTTAAGAATAAAGTAGTATGACATAGCTATTAATGTTTTGGAATAAAAAATTTTCATTATATGAATCATTAAAAATATAAGTACTTTTGGTATATTTTTTTATTAAAGAATTAAAATGACATATTTAATGGTGATATTATGAAAATGTGATGTTTGGATTTTGGGAAGGTATCCCATGATTAAGGTCTGGAGTTGTGATAATGGTTTTTGCATAAAGATATGTTGGACATGAATATTTAAATTGGAAAATAAAAAATAACCTTGAAATAATTGTTGAAAAAGTATTCTCTATCATCATGTATGAAGTATATAACTTGTTGGGATTATGTAATGCATCTAGTAGTCATTGTAATAAAGAATCATGCATGTTTTCCAAATTTATTTATGGTAATTCATGTTATTATCATGTATCAAAGGAATATATTATGAGGTTATTCACATGTTTGGAATGTGACTACCAATAGAAACATTTTTATTTATTGTGGATCAATGTAAATATGATTTTTTTCATTATTTATAATGATTTAGATTTTAATCTTTCAGAAGGGTTATAAAGATAACCATTTGATTATTGTTATGTAAATATTTATATTAAACTTGTATTATTAATATTTTATATCTCAACAAGAGGATTTATCATATTGGATATCCTGTTAAAACTACTTTGGGTTCATGGTAATTGATGAAATCGAATATCATAGGTCTGATGATCTGTTATTACTTGAGGAATATAAAAGTAACATTATCATTTATATAAATAGGTGAACTGGATAAATGAACAACAATGCATGAATTTTTCCCAAAATCACACAGGTATATCTTTTCATGAAAAATCATCAACATTAAGAAACATGATTTTCAAGAAAACAAATTCAACCTAGTACCTTTATTTTGGATGAATCATAATCTCCCTTATGTCATCAAAGACTTATGAATTCTTTATTTTTATCATTCTCTAGACTTTTTTATAGATCACATTTTATACAAGATAGAAATATTTATCTTCCATGTACATATTGTCACTTCCACCCTATGGTCCCATTTTTTTGAATCTTCTTAGGATTTAATTTGTGTAAATTTTCTAGTTTGATCATTCCCTTTTAATGTTTGTTTTATTACTCATTTATACGATATTGATTTCAATGATTAAAACTTTTTGGTTTTAGACCATTGATAACCATGATGAATTTCAAGGGTGAAATTCATATTAAGGATATCAAATTTAACACCATAATTATTTTTGAAATATTTATTTCATTACTCAAATTAATTAGTTATAATTTATGTATTTTGATACACTATTTAAATTATTCCTTTCATATGGAACCAAATTTAATTTCACTACACACAACACTTACTTGGCATGTGTTATTGGAAATACTATGTTTCTACTAAAAATAATTATATTGTTATAATAATTTAAATGATACAATTATAATATAGATATTAAAATTAGTTATATTAATAGTGATTAATATTATTCACATATCATTCATAATGGTTTCAGATAAATGAAACAAATTGATAATGAAATATAGCATTTTTTGTATACTATTTATATATTGCAATATAATAATTTCTTAATAAAACATAATTTTATGTCCTACTTGGAATAATAGTAAAATTAATTGTAGACACTAATTGAAATTTAAATTGATAAAAATTAAATAATTTTTTGATTCATAATTTTTCAATTATATTACTATTAATATTTGGGTTTTTCAAGAATTATCATTAATTGGATAATAGAAAAAAATAATTCAATTTAGTTAAAAGCAGCCTTTGGTCTAAATAATGATTACTATTTAATTATATTTTAAATATAATATTGAAGTAAAAATAGATCAACTATAAATTTATTATTCCAATTTATGTCATTAGATTCATTTTTAAATTGAAATTATATATATAAAGTTATAGAACTTTTAAGTGTTATTGATTAAAAAATCTGTATTTTCGACACATGTTCATGATTAACATTAAACATAGTTTTTCTTTTTTCTAATATGAATTTTGAAATATGGAAATAAATGGGTATATTCAATATTATATTTTTAGTATAATAAAATCAACATAATTTAATTACCAAAAAGATTAGTGAAAATGAATAAAATTAATCTTAGTGGTTACGGAATATGTAATCTTAATTTAGGACTGAACCATAATCATAAGAACCAAAATTAATTTTAAATATTTAAAAAGACATTTTATGAAAATAAATCGTCTATATCCCTTATTTTTTATAATTTCATTCTCTATTAGGATATTATTTAATGGAATTTCCCAATATTAATTGTAATTTAACAAAAAGACAAAAAATGAACTTTCCATAACTTTGAAATTTATCCAACAATGATATTTCTACAAAATATCTTATTTTAAGTTATATAAATCCTTTTCCAATATAAATGTGTTATTATTATCTTAATAATTTATAAGTTATCTTTATTGATGTTTTAATTACTTAAAATAACTACGAAACATCAATGTAATGACTATTTAGTCAAAAATTATCTAAATTTAATGATAATGTAAATGTTAAATGTTAATTAAATTGATTGAATTATTTTTAATATTAATATATAATTTTACAATATTTATATACATAATTTATTAGAAATAAAATTTTATTTTTTCATTTTAAAACTTAAATTAAACAAATAATGTTCAAAATGACAATATTTTTATTTTAAAATAATAGATATTTTATTGAATGATTTAAAATTAATTAAAATAATATATTATTGTCAATTACTTTTTAGTGTTAATAAATATTAAAAATGTCATATTAATAAATAAAAATTTTATATAATTAATATATTTATCCCTATATTGTAAAAACATAGATTTCATGATCTGAGTTTAAGTAGTGTTTTTTGTGTCACATATGCTTGTTCTATATATAAATTTCCAAAACACATGATATTGTTAGTTTGTAAATAATTTATGTTGTTTATAATTAATCTTATCTATATTATATAATAAATTTCCCTTTATTTTATTCTTAATTATTAAATTACATGTTTAGAAGTTTAGATACTCTAATAAAAATGAAAATAATAATATTTAGGAATCTTAGAAGTTTACAATTTTTTTAATGAAGATATTTTTTTTGTCATTTTTTTAATAAAATATTTAAATAACATGATTATTTTCCCAATTTTGAGTCACATTAGTTAATGGATACATTCCATTATTTATTACCTTTTGGTATTCAATAGAGTTCCACTCCCTCTCTATTCAAATAAGGAAAATACTCTACCCCTTCAACACAACACTAAAGAAACCTTGTCTCATAAAAAAACAACCCAAGTGTTCTAAAAATATCCCTAAATTACTATGTGTGGCCTCCATCTTGTAAATAATAAATCATAGAGGCAATTTTTTACAAACAAAAAGAATTTTTCCGATTAATAGGTAACTTCTTCCCTCAATATCCTTTATTATTATTTTATTCCTCCACCCAACAAATATTCTTATTCTATGATTTTATAAAAAAATAGTATCCTAAATACACTAGTATTTTTTATGCAATAGTATATACATAAACATACACACAATTCTATATAATGGGCGACAATCATACAGTTTACCTGTGCGACGAACTACAGAATCACTAAAAGAGTATTGTTAATTTCTCATTTATTGCCTATAATTATGGAAGTTATGATGGAATAAATATTAAAATTAGTTATAAATTATAGTTATTATGTATTTATTTTTTTTTAATTATTTTACAACCCATATCATTATACTTAATATTTTTTGTTAATACAATAATTTCGTTTGAGGAAGTGTGGATTACTACCCCCTCAAAGCGATGTGATTCATTCATACACTACATGAAATGTACTAATGAGGGGTTTAATGAAAATATATGATATATATAATATAAAAAAAATATAATGTTACAATGATATACATATACATATATATAAATTTATTTATTTTAATTTATTTTTTTCCACATGACAATTAAACTTAAATAGTGTTCACGTGTATGTACGACCTACCATCTCCATGAAAATTTTATTCCATTTCATACAAATATATTATATAAAATATTATAATAATAATATAATTAATTTAAATTACATTAAATTCATGGTTTAAATTCTACAAAACATGATATAAGTATAAGAAACATTGATATAACTGATTAAAGCACATAAGAAAAACAAGGTGGATATTACCATAAGTGAAACCCTATGATAAATTTTTAAAAGGAGAGTAATATTAAGAAATAAAAAACCCATATTTTTTCCATAATGAATAATATGGTTCTATAATAGATTTAAAATAAATTTATATTTATTATTCATGAGTTTTGAATGAGTACGATGAATGTCATGACACATGGTAAGGGAATTTCATTTCACATTTTATTTCCCTGAGATTATTACTTTATTCACCCCCATTCCTTTTTTGTGTGGTGTTTATACTACCTATGGATGATTTATATGATTAATATAATTATATTAATTTGTATTTACATACCTATTTTATGATCATTAATTCATTGGGATTATGTTTCATAAGTTACCAAATCTATAATGTAATTTTTTCTCTATTTTCAATTTTTGAGACACATTCCATGTTATGAACCTATGATTTTCCCTGAGGGGTAAATAATTCATTTGAAATTAATGATCATTAATATTCATCTTTAATTTTAATTTTAATATTCATGTAATTTAAATTCCATAAAGGGTTAGTACGGTATGAAGGTTCCGTGTTATGGGATTTTGTTGAAACAATATCATATATTTTTTGGATTATTTATGATTAAAATTAAATGGATTATATATTTTTATCCATACCTCAAGAAAAAGCATGATTTTAATTATGATATATTTGTTCATGATATCTACGAGTATTGGTACCATTTTTCTACTACTTGGTATATAATACTATTAATAAATTGTTTTTAAGAAAGTCCATCTATAACATCCTCTTCAGTAAGAAGTATATATTATTTCGAAACCATTTTTTTAAAAATGGTTTCAAAAAATTTTCATGCATTATTTATATGTTTTCAAATTATTTTCAAATAATATTTTTCATAACGTTTTCAAGCATTATTTTCATGTTTTGAATGTGGTTTAAATGAAAAAATTATTTTAAATGTTTTTAATCACATTTTATATGGTTTTGGGGAAAAAATGTTTCTAAAAAAGTTTTAAATATTAGTTAGTATGTATTAATGTAATATATTTTAAAAAATATTTTTAGGATTATTTTATAAAATTTCTAGGAAAATTGTTTTCAAAATGTTTTAAAAATTAATTTATATGTATTTAGTGAAACTATTTTTTAATGAATTTTTTGTCTATAATTATATACATTAAAATAAAATGGTTTAAAAATGTTTTGAAATATTTATTTATAATTTTTATATTTTATTTTCAATCAAATGGAATACAAAGGGTTTTATTTTTTAATGAAATTTTTCAAAAAAGAAAAGATATTTACCACAAGAAATATTTTCAAAATATCCTTCCATGATATTTTCCATTTATGATAACATATATTGATGTTTCTCAATAAATCCTATGAGGTAATTAAAAGGATTCATTAATATTATTTCTTTAATGGATTGTGTTTTTATGGAAATATACTTATGACATATGTTTCTCTTAAAAAATTAATATCCTTTTGAGACCCACTTCATTTCATGGGGTTTTCTTTGATGGAATGATTATGAATCCTAGTACATTTTCCATAGGATATGATGTGATGAAATTTTAATGATACCCATTAATTTAATGGGTTATTATTTTATGTTTATAGAACCCACCTATTTTTATGGTTCATGATATGTTGAATGTTATCTTTTCTTATGAAACATGTATGAATGGTTTTATAATGCGATTTATGGGACTTATATCTAACAAAAATTCATTGGGAAATGATAAATGATTTCTGATATCAACGAATATATAAGATGGAATCCCAATCTCGAAGGATGTGTTAAATGGCTGGACATCAAAAGAATGAAATAAGAGGGTACACAAGAGGACATCCCAAGCCCAAAACATGAGGGTACATGGGAGGAAATCACAAGCCCGAAACAAGAGGGTGCACATGAGGAAATATCATGCTTGAAACAAGAAGGTACATGAGGGGTAATTCAAATCCCAAATATTTTCCCAAGTGACTAGCCTAATCTTAACCAGTTACAAAGGTCTTAGTATGCATCATTTAAATAGGGTTATTATATACTTATATGTATTCCAAAATTATATGTTTTATTACTTTTTTATGATTTGGTGGATTATTTCATTTATTTACATATGATTTATTTTTTATTAACTTCCATGATTAATTCCAGCATACATTTTTATCATATATTATCTGAAGTGTATGACAATTAAATTTATTTATCATGTTTTGATACCCTTATGCTCTTGATTGTGATTCCACATCTATAATTCTTACCATTTATAGGAATCTATACACACCCATTATTATGTTTCATTTCCTGTTTAATGAAGATATGAATTATGTTATATGTGTATAATATTTTTTTAGTAAATAATAATCTTGTTGGAGATAATGTAACTCATTTATATTCCTTTTTTTTGTATCCATGTTGTCAAAAGAACTATACTAATATTGCACTTGGGTGTTTGTTTGTATAATGTTTTATGTATTCTGTGAATGTAATATAATTTCTATTTATTTCAATATTGTTTCATTATATTACCATCCATTATGTTCTATAACAAACTATTTTTTAGTCTTTTGGAATGGTAAAAACATATTTATTCTTTATCTTTTAAAAAATAAATATGCATAATCTATCTATTTAATAAAATACATTCACATATCTAGTCAACAATACACATCCATAATTCATTAGTTTTAAAAATAAAGTCCAAAATCCATTACATAATTCCCTATCCACATCATATAAGAGGTAGTTTTATTGGGAATCAATAATAAGAAGGTTTAATGTAAAAACCAAAAGAGGCTCTTTGATGTCCAGGATAAATTCCTAAATGGTCTGGTTTGATTTTTTTATTATTCCAACAACTTCACATATTCAAAAAATATTTTAATATAAAAAAATTATTTATCCAAATATTCTGATATTTTTTATAATAATCCATATTATTATCCACTACAATCAAATGAGAAAATAAACTAACGATCATTTATACAGAAGACAACTGCCTCACCATTCGATGTAATTAGTTTTCAATCACCAATTTTTATGGATGGATATAAAGTTAAAATTGAACAATTAATATTATAGTTATTAAATTATTATAATTTTGTAATTATTATATCACATATACTTTTTAACTTCACATTCCTTAGAGGATACGATAATGTCGCTCATGTGTATAGAAAACTACTCCTCATGAAGCAATACGATTCAATTTTCCATTAGTATTTACATGAACGTTAGTATAGTAGAATTAAATTATTATGTATTATATTAATGATATAAACATACATCATTATATATAATATATCATATAACTTCTTACCTTCCAATCAATTAGAAAATCACAACGTCACTCATATGCACGTGTGGACTACCGCCAACATGTAGTGATGTGAAGTGTTTTTCATTTTATTATCACATGGTTGGTGATGATGATATATTTGATTGGTAAAAATGATATATATATATATATATTAAATAATAATGATTATTTGAAGTCTAATTAAAATTTAATTTTAATTTATTCCATCCATTGAGGAAAATGGAAAAATATTTCATTATACATACGACCAACCGTCTTTCTGAACGGTGTAATCCATTTTTATCTCCAAATTTAATAGACTACTATAAATACAGATATAATGAATATATATTATATGTATATCATGTTTAAATATTTCATGTTTCTGTATCCTTGATCAAATTAAAAGGACCAAAATTACCTAACTTAAAAATATAATGAAAATAAAGAGATTATCAACCAAAATAGTGATATTAACAATGAATTGTTAATAACTGGGTTATAGAAGTAAAACTATAAATAATATATGATTTTATACATAATATGACGGTTCGATAATATGTCTATAATAAACCTATATTTATTATAAATGGTTTTTTAACCCATATAAAGTAACTCGACCTCAGATAAGAGTTTTCTTTCACACATTTACTTTAACGAGAGATACACCATATTCACATCTTATTCATTTGTTTGGTATATATAATGACCCTTTAGATATGATATATCATAATGGAATTTTTAATAATTGTATTTAATTTTTAATTTGTTGTTATTTCATTCAGGGGTATTAAGAATCAATATTACTAATGTGTTATGTATTTATTTAACAATCTCATCATTATTCAGGATTGTTTTTTATGTATCCCAATAAGAATTATTTTATATATTTAAAATAAAAACAACATATATTTTTATAATATGGTTATTGAAGAAAATTTTATGTAATATTTTTTTCCACTATTTGGTATCTAAAATTTTTTAGAAAATATTTTAAAGAAAATGTGACATTATTATTCCTTTATTTAGAAAATATATTTTAATCAAAAAAAATATTTTTTATAAAAATGTTTTCGAAAATTGATTTTCAAATTTTGAAAATGGATTATTTAATATTTTTTAATTTTTTCATAATTTTTAAAAATATTATTCAAAATGAGTATTCTTGTAATTTTCAAAATAATGATAGTTTTGTATTTTACCAAAAATGTGAAGAAATGTTTGTATTAATGTATAGGGCATGAAAACAATTTCATACCATTATAGACACTCAATTTTCTAAATATTACCTTATAAGGGTCAAATGTTATTTTCAATGAAATGAATTTTCAAAAATAATTTTGATGTTTTATTTATTTATACTGAAACTTTCAATGTTATGATCTTTTTGTAATAAAAGCGTTTTTAATTGCATTGGTATGGTATTTATATTCATCAATTCCATCAGCCTTATATTTTAATTATTATCTGCTTGGGATATTATGTATTGGTATCATTCAACTTATTCCTCTTAATGGTTCTTAATTTTTTTGACTGAGTATGTAATATTTTATTACCATTCACCATATTTCTGTAGATGGTTTAGGATTATGTATATTTTATTGGGGTAATTATTTAAATTTTGTTTCTAGTTTTACAGTATGAATGACTGTGATTATTATGTTTTGGTCCCTTCATATCAGGAATGTATTGATGTAATTAATAAATAAGTGGGTATAGTTTATTGATATCCTCTAAATTCATGTACAGTTCATAGAAGATAAACCAATTAACCAAATTATATGGGATAATATACACAAATATAGACTATCTTGTGATATATATTGATAATATATTTCTAAGGTCTGAAATTTTGATTTCCATCATTATGGGATCAATTATCTTTGTCCATGTTATTATTTTATCAGTTATAATATCCAAGTATAATTTGAAAACTTGTGTTTTTTTGTATGGATGTATTGGTCATCATTTATTTTGTTCTATATTACACCCCATTTATTGATTAAATGACAAGTGTTTCAATTATTTACCTTTTATTATTTATTATACTATTTATTCATAAGTGATTCTTCTATATAATTTAATATACCGAGAATATGATCTTGCCCTGCCCATATGTATTATTTTCTCTGAGATACAAGAAATTTTTTATGATTGATATGTAGGGATATACTATGATTGTGATGGAGTTCTCATAGAAATCATTTTTTGTGTGTATATATATATATATATATATATTCAATTTTAATATGAATTTCATGTATGTATAATTTTTACCAAGACTATCAAAATATTATGTGTATTGGGATGTGATTCCCATTATCTTATGTCATTGTTATAATGCAACCACCAACATTAGGTTTCTAGGGTGTGTGTCATTATAAGTTTTATCAGAATAAGTTTGTAGAAGCTTTGTGATCATTGAAGAAAATAATTATTTTATAATATAACCCTATGAAAGAAACTGAGGATAAGTATAAAAGAAAATACTAATTATTTTTAGGTTATTTATTATGTGATTTTCCTAGAAATATATCTTTATCTAGATAACACAAGTCAATGTGGTTCTGAAATTGATGTTTCAAGTGGTAATAACTCCAAAAAGGATGCATCGAGAATAACTCAAGTGTGACCTAGTACAAAAAAAGGACTTACAACTCACATGGTTTTACATTCACATGGGATATTCTTGGTTTAATTCAATATTTTATTCATATCCATTAAGAAATATTATAAAATATTTTTATAATTTGAAAACCATTTTAAGGAGGCCATGCATATGATTAAGAGATTATATATGCCTTAATTATTAAATTTATATTAACTATTCTTATAGTATTGTGATTATACATTATATTTCATAATATTATGACCTAATCAACTGTATTACATTTTTTATAATTAGATCCTATTAGAAGGAATGGGAACTATATTAATACATGTTCCACATATATGAATTGAACTCTAACTAAAGATAATGAATCTATATATAAGGCTTCAATTAGAATAGATGAATTTATAACAATATGAGGGAAGATTAATCAGTTTATAAGTAATAAAATTTCACAAATTATGTATCCTACCGATACACTAGGCGGTGTAATAATTTTTTACTATATAATGCACTAGAAACCACCACATTTCAGTGGAAATACAAACCCATTTGTACCTGCGAAGTTGAGAAGTTCCATATAAGTGATATTTCATAATTAGGGAAGAAAATATTGAGAGAATATTTTCATGAAATTTTATCATCTCCCAAGAGATAAAAAATAAATAATTTTAATTGATTATAGACACCGAGGATAAAAAATAAAGATAAAAAATGGGATGAATGTATTTTAAGACGCTCTTCCAGAAAAATTATTTCCCATATGAGAAACATGACGATATGAAGATATAATCACTGCATCTACACCAAGAGGAAGATAAAATTGTTTCTAGGTATCTATAAAATAGTTAATGTTTATTAAGAAATAACATAAACTACTTATGTAATCCAATGAGTACTATTGATAATTTATTTGATGGGAATGTGAAAATTCATTGATTGGAATTAGTCTCTCAAATTATCTCTTCATATGATGACATAGGATCATACAGTTTAGAGATTGAGAAATAACTATATAATTATAATGTCTTCATTGGGATAAACAAAAGGAGAGGTTTTATGAGAAATAGGTGGATAAAGGGAATAAGGGAAGGAATGGGATTCCACGATATATTTTTAGGAAATAAATATCCTAACACATCTTTTAAGGTATGAGATTTTACTACAAGTGTGGAGGGAGAGGAAAATGTGCTTTGGATTTAACAGTAAAACAATTAAGTTTATAATTATCAATGATTTTATTTTAAGGGCATGGGGCACAATGAAAATGAATTTCCTTTGAATGAATGGATTATACATTATAAGAAACAAACGGATAAAATATAAGTTTATGATAATTATAAATAATATATGAAATGATTAATATACTTGTGTTTGGATTCAATAATTATTTTTAGGAGTATTTTATTAATGATATTGTCATAATAATAATTACAACAGGTATAAAGTTTTTTATTGCAATTATTTATTATTAATGATTTTATAGAATATGTTTAATGGTATAAATTTTGTATAAAATTTATTAATTTGTAGGTTATCATTTTTGGAAAACACATAATTGAGAGAAGACAACCCTTAATAGGTGCTCTATGTTCAGATAATATTCATAAAGAAATTATTTTGGGATATAATTGGTGACCAAGAAACATGTTAGTGATATTGTTGGGTTTATTTTATATATTTTAGATTTCACATCATGCTTGAATTTGTGGAACATATTCAAAAACTAGAGATATTATTTAGTGAAGAAATCATGCTTTCATTATGGAATTACGAAGATTATTGAATTCAAAAATGTATTATGTTACACTAATAAATTATTTAATGTTTCTAGGAATATATATTATTTTGTGAACTTATTTCTAAATTATTAATCTTTTTATTTGGTCAGATACATTTTTTATATCCATCCTGGTTAACAAATTATTAAATTATTTATGTCGAATTTTTGGATTTACTGTTATGGAACTAGAGAACAATTTTATATATTGGATAAATTATTTTAAGTATTTTGTTTTGATAGATGTTGGAGGAATATTTTATCAATATTTTATAGATACTAGGATTTTTTAAAAGATAATTTAATATGTCAGGTATAATGAAATTCCCCTTCTATATTCATTTCATGTTGTAGGAAATAAAGTACAACAGAATGATGAAAATATTTTTAAAAATATATTAAATATATTTCCTACAATTATCTATCATGATAGTAAAATAATTATTTAACATTATGAAAATGGATCTTGAAGAAAACCTTTAATCCAATTAACTTCATATAAAATTAATTTAATGAAATTTTAACTCATAAAATATTTATGGTTTTGAGGATATTAAATTTTCCATGATAACCCACTTCATTGAGGTTAAGGATCCCTATAACTATCTAGATTATTTATGGTTTTCATAAATTTTTATAACTTCACTTCCCCATTTATGTTCTCCTCTATGGAATGATAGTAATTTGATTAATCCATATGACATTTTTACATCCCAATAACTCATATCAAGAGGAAGTTTTATGAACCATTTTTATGATATGGTATTTTTTGAATGAATATTTCAAATTTCAAACCCATGATTATTGAAAAGATGAATAAATTTTTAGGAAACAATTAATTAAAGGTGTTTGAATTAAAAAACCTAATATTTTAGAAAAATAACATTATATTTGATATATTATTTGACATGTAACACAATTATTAGAAGATAATATATAAACTGAATCATTAAAAAATATTTATTAAAATAAATTCAATCCCTTTGATAGCAAGAAATTTACATAACACTGAGTTTCATGGAAACGTGATACTATATTTAAATATTATTATTCCAAAATGATCATTATAACCTATCTATTGGGTTGGTGGATATGAATTATAATAACCAAATTATGAAAAATATATGGTATACACATTTATAAAATAAATCAATTGATTATAAAAAAAAGTAAGATCTATTTTAAAGAAAAAATACTATTTTATTGAACAACATTATTTATCTATAATGGGGATTAGATGTTATTTTCACACATTATTTAAAATTAAAATTTCCACTTTTAGAAATGAATTTTTGAAAAAAAAAGATTTTTTAACTCTTTGTGTCCAAATAATATTTTGGATTCTTTTTGTGAATTTTATAAATCTAAAAACTAATTAATTTTTTCCAGTATGGGTATGTCTATTGTTAAAAATTCATTTTTTGTTGGTAATTAAATTTTTAAAAAAATGTACAATCACTATATTTTTGAAAAAAAACAACTTTTTTCTTATGATCTTTAAAATACATCTATAACATGTATAATAATTCCAACAGATAATATATTTGTATGTTATAATTTTTAGAAATAGATTTATTAGTAAATTATATCATTTCTTACATATAAATTTATTCTGGTTTTTGTAACACCCCAAAAAAAGTTACCCAGAGTCGGTGAATTATTTTAATTCATTGGAATGATTACAATGAATCATGTCCCGAAAGACTGATCAGTTTAGTAGTATTGGAAAACAGATTATATACATAGACGTTACATTATGCTTTCTAATATATAACACAACAAAAATCCATTGAGAATGTGATTGCACCCTTAGCATAACCCTCAATCTCAAACATAAAACACATCTTGGGATCTTGGGAAAATAAAAAATAAGAAAGGGGTGAGTTTAGATGCTCAGTATGGGTAAACAATTTTACATAAGCTATAAAATTTTAACGCAAGATTTGTAATAACAACAAAAACCTTTTTAAACATAATCTTGAACATAGTATGGAAAAATAAAATCAAACATCACCATATAAACAAGCATGTGGATATTCTACTAGTCGACAAATCACATGCGATAACTAATTTCATAATGAGGGAATGCCTAATGCCTGAAATCATTACCACATTTTCACAGCCTTGTGCCAAGAGTAAAAATATATTTTTTGTCAAGGACTTTTGCAAAGACACTACTTTGTCTTTTGATAACTACCGATGCATCGAGGATCTATAGCGGGTTCCACCCATCACTTAATAAGTTCACTACATTTCTCATATGAAATGTTGAAACATGACATAAACATTCATATTAAAACAAGCATATGAAATATCAATACATTAACCATAAACCATGAATGGTATAAAAATAGAACATCCACATTCAAACATATCATAACTCATTCAATACAATATGGATGATTTTATAATAATAAATCAACTTCTAACATGATTAAAATCCATTAAAGGAGGTTGACATAGCTTAAAATGATCATTACAATTATTTGAGATAAATACCCCTTTTTCATGAAATAATTTAAAATTCTCACAATTGATAAAGGTATTAATTTTAAAATGATGATCTAGTTAAATAGACCATCCCAAAATCCCTAAAAATATTCCTTTTGAATTCATTTTTATAAAATATTCATATCTATGATATGTATGTCCCAGAAATCTCACGGAATTAAAAGTGATATAAGAAACCCCTTACCTTGCACTTTCCTTTGGTCGATAGTAAGTTTAAACTCATGTATAATGAAAATTTTATGTTATTATATTATACCATGAAAATATTAATAGTAATTATACCATAAATGATTCGTTTATGACTTTATACAACCCATTTAATAATTATTTTCATGTTAAATTAACATTTCGTGTAATATTTTCTTTCTTTATCGTACGTATTTTAACTTGTTAATCTGACTGTCTAATTTTATTGATGATATAAATACATCCATAATATAAACCCTGATTCATATATCATATATATTTAGAATATAAATAGGTATAATAGATATATATATATAAAATTTAAAACAACGTTTATGGAGACGGTATGGCGTACGTACGCATAAACATTGTTTTTGATTTCATATCGAATTGAACGGGAGTAAGTGAATAAGATATATATTAGTACATAAATACATATAT
The DNA here is from genome assembly GCA_963277665.1 of Viscum album. NCBI lineage: Eukaryota > Viridiplantae > Streptophyta > Magnoliopsida > Santalales > Viscaceae > Viscum > Viscum album. Next base: position 1,855,631,084 of record OY728157.1, read on the forward strand.
ATATAAATATATATATCTTCAGTCACATTATTATGTCATATATTACATATTATTAGTAATATATATTTTTGTAATTGTCGATGAATGGTGATCGTGGAAATGAATCCCATCGCATTGTGGAGACGGTAATCTGTACGTACGAATGAGAGACATTATAATTTCCTTATATTTGTGAGAGTGGATGGTATATTAATATTATAGAGACATTATTTTGATATTTTAATTATTTATATACATATTACTTATCATTATATCCATCCAAATAACATAGTGTGGAATAACAAATTACTCCAGGGCGTGGAGACAGTATGCCGTACTTACACACGCATGGTGACACTATCATTCATAAGATGGATAGAATACTGAATATAGTTGTTCCATATTTATAATGACATATATTTATATATAATATACTGGATTTATTATTTTATAATGGAAAAAACAAAGAAAGTGTAAGTGGAATAATAATAGAACTTGAATGAGGGTTGTGAAATCCTTAAATCTTCTTCGGGTACTTTTTTTTGATTTGATCAAAGAGAACCATTAATTGGCATTATGACCAATGGAAGGCCTATATGATGAATTGAGGATATTTTGAAGGATATTTGGGTGGGTTTTGGATTATCCAATGGAATTTGAGGTGTGAATTTGAGAGAATGAGAAGTGCTCTTTCATAAGAGGGGTAAGGGGCATCTTAAGAAAAACATAAAATATTATTTTATAATAACTTCATTTTTGGTTTCTAATGGCTCCAAAATGAATTATTTAAAGTATATGGTAGTTATGTGTCAATAAAATCTCATCCAATAGGTTTTAGACTTGTTTAGATCACTATATTAACCTTATCCTTTGTATTTAACTCTTAATAAAATAGTTTGACATGTACCACGTCTCTTCGTATTTTAATATTATTTGGTTAATAAACGTACTATGAAATTTCCATAGAACCCTAATTGGTTCTTAATGTCATATATATTATTATGTACTTATTTTGGCCACACCTTAGATTTTTAGAAATATTATATCAATTAATAATATAATATTTGTTTTAAAAACATTTTTATGTCAATTTTGACACTATTTAGTATTTGTTTTTTTTTGTTAAAATCATAACATCATGAATACTTAGAAACAAATTGATCTAACCAACCCTAACATTTCATATTAACTTATAATATTAGTTTAAATTATAAAAAGTCTCAAATTATATTTATTTGGGTATTTATAATGTCAATTATTTTAATCTTTCATTAATATGGTAATTACTACATCATCATTATGCCATAAATAAATTTAATTATTTAATATCTAGAAATTATAAATAAAATGAAATTATTTAAAAAATATTTTTATCTTTCTAATTAATATATATATTAAATTTTATATAATTTATAACACTATATTAAAGATGTTTTAGTTGTCAAACATTGATTTTATCTTTTTTAACTCTTCTACGAATTAAATAATAATAAATGTCCTAATCTAATCCAAAGGACCTACTGGATCGTATTTTATTCCTAAGGTTGTTTTTTTTCGAATTAAATGTATCCAATAGAATTTGAAAATGTGTTAGGGTAAGAATAATATTATTTTTACCCTTAAGTACCCTATTTACTTTTAACTGTGGAAAATAAAAGTAAAAAGTTACTATTCGAAAGAAAATATTTTTATCTTATTTAACCACATTATTTTTATTGATATCCATAGTTTCTCTCATATATTTATAATTCCACTTACAAAAGTTGTAAAATTATATTTTGTGTGAATTTTTAAATTCTCCTAAGAGGTGTGTAAAAGATGGTGAAAAGTTGAATAAAATTTTACATATCTAATATTATTAAAAAATGAATCCAATGAATTACATTGAATATATAGAGGTATTATATGTCTATTTTGACCTAAAGTAAATATTAAATTAAATCAAAAATTATTTAATTAAAAAGGAGGTTATAAACAATAACGAAGTGTTTTTCACGATTCCTAAAAAATGTAATGTTTTCAAAAAAAATTCCTAAAATTCAATCCAAGTTAAATTTTATATTTTGAATTCCAAAATATAGTTTATTTTACCAAATTAAAAACATATAAGATGAATTTATTAATTAAAAATTAATTCCCATTGTCAAAACCAAAAGGCGTATTTTTAAGAAACAATAAATATCAAAGCATTGACATTTTTTATGTCCAATTTCAATGTGAAATTACTAACAATGACAATAATTTGACTAAATGTTAAAAATATAATCTATTTATACTTACAAAATATTATAATTTATCATTTATCATAATAAATTAATTTTAATAAAAAAAATTCAGTTAAAATATAGTATTTTTCATTATTCACCCAAATATGCATGTTATCGGAAAAAACACCAAATATTTGTTCAAACTAAATTATTATGTATCTACTCTAAAGAAGAAGTTTATTTCGTCAAATTGAATATATAAAAGTTTTAAATATTGGTTTTAAAAAGGGTTCTCCATTAAAAGGTGGTAAAAGTGCATTTTTCGAAAAATACTTCTTTTATATGAAAAAATTAAATTTATTCTTATATTATGTCTAAGAAACTCATTATATGGATTCTAAAATTATAAGTATTATATATAGTTTTAAAATCAGTTAATACTATTCATAACCTCTTTTTAACAGCTAGTTTGGGAAGTTGAGCTGTGCTTGAACAAGGTGTTGTGAGTAGTGCATGTTATTGAATTACATTGAAAAAATAACGTACAATGAAATCATTGGGTTTTACAGTATCATTTTGGAAAAAATTAAATTATATGTCAATCTAAACAATGCCAAGAAATAATATATCTTTTTAATCCATTTTAAAATGAATCATTCATACTATCATATATGTTTGTAAACAATTATTATATATTTAGTAATATGAATAATATTATATGTTAATTTATAAAAATAAAAAAATGTTATTAACTATTATTAAAATATAAATTTTATCCAATTTTACATGTATACATCAATATATACAACTCATCAATCATTTTTTCACCCACATGAAAAAGAAATTGTAGTTTTAAATCATTCTATACAGGAAGTAGAACTAGAAATAAATGATTTTTTATATAAATGGGAGTAACTATAAGGTAATTCTTGTGTACTCTAATACAACTATGGTTAGGAAATATATAATGAAAAAAATTGATAATTTTTTTTTCTTCTCTTTGAATCTAAAATATAATACTTGTTCATCTCCTCTTGGATGAATTGTCCCTAATAAACCAGAAAATCTTCAGAATATTCTTTTTTTTTTCACCCCTCCCAGAAAATAACTATCAATCTAAACATTGTAAAAAAACAAAATCGTATCTTTTTTTTATTTTTTTAACATATTCTATACACATATATGAAAGTGTTAGATAAATGGAATCCCTTACCCCTCTGATGGAAAAATATTGGAATATGAAGTCATTCACTCAGTTCAATCTACCTTAATAGATATCAGAGATAATATTTTATTTCATGGTTCTTCAACCGTTATTCCACGAGAGTGATTCCATAAAAGAAACCTGATAAATGGTAAAAAATCTTCTTAATAAATAATGAAATCCTAAAAAGAATTGAAAAAAAAATTATATCAAAAAAACAAATCACCAAAATAAAACATACTTAACAGAAAATGAAATTAATGTTTTTAGAATATTTGACAATATTACAAGACATTTTGTTAAATTCTATTTATGGAAGAAATCTTTTAATAATATATAATTAATGTTATTTAAAAACATATATAATCAAATTAATTTTAATAAGACATGTCATCATTTCATTCAATTTTATTCAATAATGTTGTTGTTTAGAATTATGTACATTTAATAATATAAAATTATTATTGTTTTTCAACTTATAACAATATGAAAATTATATCACAATAACATTTATATAATTTTGTCATGTCATATCTATTTTATATCATTTTAGAACATTCATAAAAAAAATAATAATCATTATTAAAATGATCATTTCATGACATTAAAAGAGTTATTATAAAAGGATTTTTTATTTGGATATATAATTTAGGAATGAATGTACACCAATAATCATATATTTATATTGATTGAAAAAAAATGAAAAACATTACACATTTTATTATTAAACAAAAAATATTCTTAAATATTTTTTTAATCATCTAGACTATAATTTTAAAAAATAAATCCACAATAGTGGGATCACTTCTATATTTTCATGTTCAATTTAGCACTACATTTCACTTTATACATCCTCTTTTGTGGAAAAATTGATGCAACCATGAAATTTTCTTCTAATGTATTAAAATATGCTCTTCAGGTGATTCCAATTAAATATTTATTTAATGAAAATACCAAAGAAACTCGGACTTAGGCTATAAATCAGGTCCCCGCAATGATAAAAAATTCACATCATTGAAATCAAATACAATAATCTCACATTTTCATGGAATACATTAGATAAACCAAAAGAAGAAAAGGAAATCATAACAAAACCAAAGGAAATAAAGATACATGAATTTTTTTATATAAATGGGGATGAAGGCATTATTTTTGTTCGTAGAATTAATTGGTGGGTCTATTTAATAGACTTCATGTACTATTTTATGTATGGAGTAATGAACTAATTGATGTCGAGTGGGCTTTGCTTCATGGGACATGTGTCAAATCTATAGACCATACGACTTTTTGTTAGTATAGTACCATATTTACATGGTCAAGGAGGAGAAAAATATTAATGGGTGAGTGTGGAGTTTCTTTCCTGATGAGGATAAAAGCAGTTTATGGAATGAAGTATAATCTAGGTCTTGAGTAATATAAAAAAATAACAAAATAGAAACATATTCTAGATTCCACATTTCATACAGGCCATGTGTGGAATGTAAGTATAAGTGGGGTTGTGTGTTCAATCTAAGTGGAACATAAAAACCCTAGATAAGAAAGTGGTGATGGAAAATATTAAATAGATTCCGTATATTCCATATTTCATTTATTAAAAATGTCACATAAAATACATAGATTCCAAACATCACATACAAGAGACATGTTTGAATTCTACATTAAAACCCTCTTAAATTCTATATCGATTCTCACAGGGAAGGGGAATCAACATATGTCCATGATAGTACTAAAATTACACATTTCAAATAATATAATGAGAAATATGTGAATGTGGGAATGACTTAAGTGAGACAAATAACACATCCACAAGCCATCAATATATTTCATTTAAAATACAGTATCGACTAATCCACACACTCTATAACCGATATTGGAATAATAAAATCTCTTGGGATCTTTTTGATGCATAGTATCAAGGAAAAAATGGAATACAACATGTCTCTATCAAAATTATATATAAACTTATTCTCTCATAAAAAAAGTTTTAGGAATCATCAAATTAAATCACATGTAAAAAATTATCATTCAAGTGATATTGTTATGATTATTAGACATAGGGAAATGAGTTCCAATAAAACCATTTATTTACTCCATGTTAAATATTTTTTCCACCTCTATTTTTGTAAATATGGAATTGTGTTCAAGGGGATCGTCCCATTTTGATGTATTTATTGCATCTATCCAGTTTCTAAATTCAAGATATATATATAAACCTGGTTTGTTTACAATGGTGCATAGGTTCATTCTACTATATACTTGGATCAATACATTTGGCATAATTTTGATAATGACCCTCACACTGTAGTGACTCAATTAAATGTACAAGGAAGAGGAATTGGGATTTAATGGTTATTATCAACAATAGATGAAACCCATCTATAAGAATATTATAGACTTCAGCCATAATGGATGGTTAGTCTACAAATACCTAATCATTTACCAGTACATCCGGAAGGTCTTTCATAAAAACACTCTGTTGTTTCCCTCGAATTGTCACCAGGGAGCACAGAATAGGTTATGGGTTGATTTTTCTGACCATAATATATTCTAGTTGGGTATAAAGATATCAATGAAAAAATTCAAGGACAAAGACAGGGAAAAATGTCAATAGATTGAATATAAATAAAATGATAAAGAAATGATAGTATATTAAATAGTTAATAAAATGAGAAATATAATGGTGAAAATGAATCCCAAGAAAATTATAGTTTATAATGTAAGTTACATTAATGAAACTAATATATTGAAAAAGATGATTTATATTTTATTGAAAAAACATAAAATTAATTATATGTTACTTATCTTGAGCCATGTATAGAAATTATAATGAATAACATGAATATCATTGATCCCCATTATATATCTTTAAAATTAATAAATTCATATCAATAATGAAAAAATAGCTATAGACCATCAATAGTAGTTTGGCCCTACCATGTTTTGAACCAAAAAAGCAATTTATTTAACATGAATGTATTATTAGAAAAAATTTGGAACTTGCCAATATTCCATGTACATATACTGATATTATATATATAGATATACACACATAATTAAATTTTGTATATGGGGTTCCCATAAATGTGGGTAGATGCGGTATCCTTGGCTAACCAATATTTCTATTTAAAAGTCATATAATAATATCTCTTTACAAGTCTATAATAAAATTAATACATTATCACATTATTCCAAATATAGACATATATATAGTAATCTACAACATTCTTAGACAAAAATAGGTATTCCATGACAATCAATTCCCATTCCAATGATTTAGTCTTAATTAATCATATATTATATGCTATCAATAATGTAACCAATTCGGGAGAGAAAAATCATGTAATAAAAATTACCAACATTACATTCTAAATTTTAAATCCATTTTTATCCAACCATTATTAAATGTAATTTACTATAACACCGATAGTGGTTTTGTTTTATCCACAATTTATAAAATTTAATTTCTTCCTTTTACAATACAATAGTTTGAGAGTGTGGAAAGGGACACCTACCAATACCATGTTTTATGTTATTCATTATCATTAAAGAAAATAATGATTCAACCAATTCTTGAATTTGAGCAACATAGTTAAGGGAATTTCACAAATTTATTAATTGTAAACAAGATAAAATAAATATAAAATATAATAACATGGTTAATTTATATTTTTTAAGACAAATATTATTTAAGTGTATGACATGATAAACACTAAAATGAACTTATAAAATCCAAATAAATAAAAAAAGGTGATTAATAATATATCCACCTAATAAAAATTAACTACAAACATCAACAAAAGAAAAAAAACCAATATAAATGTATGGTAATAAATGAGACATTCTGAAGGATTATATTAAATAATATACAACCATAATGTGTACATTTATATGATGGGAATATAGAATTAAAATCATTCATGATTATATGATAGGAAGAGTAGTTGAAAAGTGAAACTCGATTCAAGGGATGCATGATAAAATGGACTAATTCATAATATTGTTTTTAAAATTCAATTTTTCTATCGATTAGTAGGTATAAGGACAACATATATGTTTTTATTAAAATAAAAACACCCTAAAAACTATAATAATTGAGTATCGAGTATCAATCTTATTGGGAACTATATCTCATTTATCACCACTACACAATATACTCCCCTCGCCATTCCTTCTGTTAACTATCTATCATGATTATACTAAATTTAATAATTTAATAAAAATTTAGTTAATTAATATTATTTGTAAATGAAATGGGAAAATATTTTATTAGTAAATTATATTTTTTTCTATTCTATATTATACATCAAAAAGAAAAAAAAAATGTAATATTTTATTTTTTATCTTTTTTTCCAATTGATAGTAGTTGTAAATAATTTTCCATATATATATAATAAGTAAAGAGTATTTATACTTAACATGTCTTAAAAAAACATTTAGGAGAATTGTATTTAAGGATATTAAAAATGATTTAAATCCAAAAATAATTTATTTTTCTAAAATTTATGGTCATTATAAACAAACTATCCATATTTTAGTTGATATATTAAGGTCTTTCTTTCTTTATATGAACGAAATCTTGATTTAAAAATACTCATTATGATAATTATTCAAAAAAAACTCATGTATAATAAAACGTAGAAATAGATATATATGAATAATTATATATACTATATTATTTAACTAAAATAAGTTCAGATAAATTCAAAGAAAATTAACTAATGAAACCATACAGTGTATATGAAATAATAAATAAATTACATATAATTTAGAAATATATAAAACCAATTTAATGGTTCTTGAATTATATTGTGGATTATTTACCGGTCAATGTATCGCCATTATTTGGACCACAATATATTAAAAATTGTAAAAATTAATCTTGTGGAAATTTATTCAATTTGAAATACCATAGATTATATGACATGGAAAAAATATATTATAATCTATATCATATATTTTCATGGTTCTTGAATTATATTAGACTCTCTTTTTGTAATATATGTAAAATTATAATATATATATACTGAAAAATAATGGACTGTATTTCAAATCAATGTATTGTATACATAATAACCAAATTGAATATTTTTCTAAAGTGAAAGAGTGAAGTGAAGGAAAAAAATTAAGGGGTAAATAATTTATAGATAAATCAAATTTTATGTGAGGAAAATTGTGTCCTATAAGAGGAAATGAATTGAAAATTAAAAAAATACTTATATTTTATTATAAAAAAATAATTTTGAATGAAAATATAATTTTATTGGAAGTATATGAGAATTGATACCTATTTAAAAAATTTAATTGTTTATACTATATCAAAAGATTAAAATTACTTTATTTTTTATAGTATAATCCTATAAATAAAAGTTATACATAAATAAAGTTTATTAAAATTAGTAGAAAATAAATATAAATAAATTATATTTGTTTGATATGGTAATATTCTTTTAATATATTCACCATGAATAATAATAGTTTGATAAGTTTGGATCAAAATAAAATACATAGATCTCGAATACTATTTTTCAAAACCTTTAGAGAATATTTTATGAAATATAGGTGTGATGTTAAATTAAAACATATTGGGATTTATATAAAGTAAAAAGGGTTATATTTTCGTTACATGATTTTTGGAAAGGGTTGAGATCATCTTTGTTAATTTGATCATTAGAATAGTAAAATTCATAATTAAACTAGATAAATGGATGATACTATTTTAAAATGATTATACAAAACAAAATAAATTATTAAAGAGAAAATACCAAATAAATTCAAAATAGAAATCATTCTTTATCTTATTCAGGAATGTAAATTTAGAAATTTTGTGGAAACTAAGAAAAAAAACATGAAGTATTCATACCATGATGTTATTAATTAATTATAGGTCATTATTTCTCTCCTCATCATGGTTAACAATAATTGAATACAAATAAATCATTAATGAAATCAAATATGAAACATATAATTGAAAACCACTCAATAAAGATATATAAAATTTAAGACATATAATAAATTTGAAAATAAATATAAATGAATAATAAACCATAGATACAAATAAATATAAATAACTTATATCCATGTTCATTGATTACATCATAAAATCATTGTGTGTAAACTTATAATGTGAAAGCGAAGGAGATTCCTTGGTTGATAAGAGATGGTGTTTACATCATTTTTCTTAGTTAAACATTTTAAATCCTCTCTATTGATAAATGAGAATACAAAAAATCATCTTATATTTATTGTAATCACTCCGATTATAATTCCTACTTAATAATCAATATACCATAAATCAATACTACGAATCTAAAAATATATGAGGCTATTACAAACAAATATAAATAGGAAGTTCAATTTAATGAGTATCAAAAATTATTTTGTATTCAATGATTAATTTCAAAAATATTGGTTAGTTGTTTTATTATAGTTGTGAAAATTATAAAGAAAAAATTACAATAGTAAAATTCACCACTTCTAAGAAACAGAACATGAATATCAATAAAAATAATGAATCTTGATCACAAACATTTTTATTATGTATGAATTGTTTTATATCATATCTAGTTCATATGTTTTGATTCTCTTATAGTCTATTTTCAATACAAAGTAACATACATATCATTTATAATAGTTAAATTTCTAAAAATATTTGGACAAAGTTTATTCCAATCAAGCTGATCAAATATGTCACTAGGATACATAAATATAACTATTGATATATATTATCCAAGAAGTTCATTCTTAGTGATATTTTTATTTTATTCTTGTCTAGATTATCCTAAAACATTTTAACAATGCTATAGAAGTTATAGTGGTTGGGACATGGATCAAACCTATGATTTGATTTAAAAATCAATTAAAAAGGTGCATGTAACATCTCGACCATACCTCATTGGATTGAGGAGTTGGTTAAATGATACATGGACTTTGGAGACGTTCCTAAATCACCATAGGATATCAATAAATGACGAGGGATTCACAAAAAATTAATGAATAGTTTTTCCCTTATAATAAAACCAATATACTAAACAAGGAAAAACCTAGAAATACTACGTGAAGCATGTCAACAATGTCTTACAACTCACCAAGAACAAATCACCATTACAAAAACAATAATATCCTTTATTAGAGTACCAAGTAGATGAAAATATAAAAAACATAATGAAACCCTGACATGCTGCATAGATCCACATCAAGCTCTATGCCCCAAGCACCTCCCAACTACCCAAGCATCATAATGAACCTCTAGAAAAATAAGATTTTTTACCCTTACTTATGTCCCTAAAAATGAAATCTGAAAAACAAGAAAAGTGACAATGATAGGTGTGAATAAAAATAATTAGTAGGTTTTTCCCAAATGACATTTCTACATAAGACACTATGATAAAACCGTAAGAACATTTATATAAAATAGTTTATATAAAACATTTAATATATCCAAAATTACTGATAATCCAAACACACACTTATCAATCAACCTTTACCAATACCATGTAACCCAATAGAAATCCAAATAACCACTCCACAATCCATTTCACCATTTCACATTAGGACAAAAATTTCCATCTTCCATAAAAACACACATGATGGTAAATAACCACATTTGAACTTCTCATCCAAATCAATTTACTACTTTTCCCAACATGTAGTATTTCTAGTCCATCTATACCGAATGGTGGCCCTTCCATCCACTATCCATCACGTTTTATAGTGAGACAAAATTCTAAAATTACACACAACCAACACAATCCATATTACTTGACAAACCAACAAGCATAAAGCACACCAAGGCCCCACATTATGCCCACAACCATTCCCAATGCATGCCAAAACACTTCAATAAACACCCCCATTTATTGAAAACACCCTTTTTCCATTTTTTATTCCAACCCATATTTCAATAAATAAACATATTGATTGAAATTTATCTTTCATAAAACATTATCCATAATTATATCCATTATCGATTTTGAAATCACACAAAAAATCCATTTTTGAAAAAATATAACATTTTACTCAAAATCCCCAAATCATCCACAAATGGGTTTCCACTAGGATTCTAACATCATATTAACAATTATGTCGATGAAAAAATTAACTAAAACAAGTCCTAATGCTCAGGAGAAGTGGTGTCAAGAGAGAAGCCACCAACATTTAGTGTTCCAGTGAAATCGACCCACAAGAATCCACACCACCAAACCAAACAAGCGATCCACCAATACCACATTTAGGTCATTACCATTCACCAATAGTCCCATATATCATCACTTAATGCAATAACTAAACTATATCTACATGAAACAGATGTAGATATTGAATCCCAAGAGAGCGAAAAGAGAAGATCTTGATGAAACCACAATGAACCCAAAATATAAGACTACCTCGAGATGAAACGACTTTAAACCACCATGAAAACCCTTCAAATACCATCCAAAACAAGTGGTAAATCAACCCAAAAAATTGTGAAGAATAAATCCTGCTTACGGTTTGAATGGGAGAACAAATGGGTGAGTTAGAGAAAATCTCGACAAACCCCATAAAAAACATTTTCAATTCGTTGCATGGTTAGATAGCATGTTTCTAAAAAGTGTTGACTAGCCATGAAAATTAAATTATCCGGACAGTGGTATATCACACAGTTTCTTAGGATTATCACATGTTTTTTCCTAACCATTCTCAAATCGTGAATCCCTAAAAGGCCTCCAAACATTTCCAATACTATTCCAAACTCTCACAAACCTTTCAAAACCACTCCTAATGCATGAAAATGTATAAAAAAGGGTTACATACCATAAAATGGGGAGCTAAATTATCCCCACCATTGGACTTTCTATCAGTAGAATATAGAGAACCATGTCATTTCGGAAAGTGCATGGGCCATTGTTCTGTCATCTATTTCTCCCACTCTCATGTATCCTCTTGAATCAAACCATTCTATCACTATACCTGATCAAGAACAATAACTTCCCATGCATGAATTTATCTTTCATATCCACAATATGCACTAGCACATACACCAAAGAAGCATCTTGTTCATTCTCAGCATGATCCCAATGAATCACATGGTTATGATCTGGTTGATACTTTTTCAACTACATCAAAATAAGTACATTGTGCACCACACTAAATTGTTGTGGTAAATCCAAATAATAACCCACCACTTCAATCCACTCATATATCTCAAAAGGCCCAACATTCATCAAAGATAAATTACCATGATTTCCAAACTGAAGATCCAAATATGATTTTTGATGAAATTCAATGGTATATATCCTCTTTCTGATAAACATGATCTACTCCATAGTCTCTTGAAAATTTTTGGTTCAATCATCAAAGTGTATATTGTTTCCTCCCAATATAGTGGAGAACAACATGTATGACCATACAATGCCTCATACAGATCCATATTTTTTGATGCTCGATAACAGTTATTATATGATAACTCTCCTAATGATAACTGTTTCACCCATGACCCACCAAAATACATCACACAAGACCTTATCATATCCTCCCAATGTTTGTATAATACTTAGAGATTAGACATGCATATAAAGATGATACACCATTCTCATCATCATATTTTTCTTAGGGGATTGGTCTAAGGATTTAAAAAAATGGACTGTGAACCTTGGACCTCATTCTGATATAATCAAAACTAGAACATCGTGCCCCTTTACCACATCTTTGAAATAGATTTCGTACAGATCCTCCACCACATGAGATTCATGACATTAAAAGAGTTATTAGAAAAGGATTTTTTATTTGGATATATAATTTAGGAATGAATGTAAACCAATAATAATATATTTATATTAATTGAAAAAAATGAAAAAAATCACACATTTATTTATTAAACAAAAAATATTATTAAATAGTTTTTTAATCATCTAGACTATAATTTTAAAAAATAAATCCACAATTGTGGGATCACTTCTATATTTTCATTTTCAATTTATCACTAAATTTCACTTTATACATCCTCTTTTGTGGAAAAATTCATACAACCATGAAATTTTCTTTAAATGTTTTAATATATGCTCTTCAGGTGATTCTAATTAAAAACATATTTAATGAAAATAACAAAGAAACTCGGACTTAGGCTATAAATCATGTCCCCGCATTGATAAAAAATTCACACCATTGACATCAAATACAATAATCTCACGTTTTCATGGAAGACATTAGATAAACCAAAATAAGAAATAGAAATCCTAACAAAACCAACGAAAATAAATATACATGAATTTTTTATATATAAGGGGATGAAGGCCTTATTTTTGTTCATATAATTAATGGGTGGGTCTATTTAATAGACTTCATGTACTATTTTATATATGGAGTAATGAACTAATTGATGTCCAGTGGGATCTGCTTCATGGGACATGTGTCAAATCTCGAGACCATACGACATTGTTGTTTGCATAGTACCATTTTTACATGGCCAAGGAGGAGAAAAATATTTATGGGTGAGTGTGGAGTTCCTACCTGATGAGGATAAAAGTAGTTTATGGAAAGAAGTATAATATAGGTCTTGTGTAATATAATAAAATAAGATAATAGATACATATTCAAGATTCCCCATTTCATACAGGACATGTGTGGAATGAAAGTATAAGTGAGGTTGTGTGTTCAATATAAGTGGAACATAAAAAACCCTAGATAAGAAATAGGTGATGAAAAATATTAAATAGATTCTGTATATTACATATTTAATTTATTAAAAATGTCACATAAAATACGTAGATTCCAATCACCACACACAAGAAACATGTTTGAATTCTACATAGAAACCCACATAAATTCTATATCGATTCTCACAGGGAAGGGGAATCAACATATGTCCATGATAGTACTAAAAATATACATTTCAAATAATCTAATGAGAAATAGGTGAATGTGGGAATGATGTATGTGAGGCAAATAACACATCCACAAGCCGTCAATATATTTCCTTTAACATGCAATATCGACTAATCCACACACTCTTTAACCGACATTAGAATAATAAAATCTCTTGGGATCTTCATGATGCATAGTATCATGAAAAAATGGAATAAATCATGTCTCTATCAAAATTATATATAAACTTATTCTCTCATAAAAAAAGATTTAGGAATCATCAAATTAAAACACAGGTAAAAAATTATCATTCAGGTGATATTGTTATGATTATTAGACACATTGAAATGAGTTCCAATAAAACCATTTATTTACTCCATGTTAAATATTTTTTCCAACACTGGTTTTGGTAAATATGGAATTGTGTTCAAGGGGATCGTCCCATTTTGATGTATTTATTGCATCTATCCTATGGCTACATTCAAGATACATATATAAACCTGGCTAGTTTACAATGGTGGATAAGTTCATTCTACTATATACTTGGATCAATATATTTGGCATAATTTTTATAATGACCCTCACACTGAAGTGAATTAATTAAAAGTACAAGGAAGAGGAATTGGAATATAATGGTTATTATCAACAATAGATGAAACCAATCTATAAGAATGTTATATACTTCAGCCATAATGGATGGTTGGCCTACAAATACCTCATCATTTACCAGTACATCTGGAAGGTCTTTCATAAAAACTCTCTGTGGTTTCCCTCGAATTGTCACCAGGGAGCATCGACTAGGTTATGGGTTGATTTTGTTGACCATAATATATACATCTTGGGTAGAAAGATATCAATGAAAAAATTCAAGGACAAGGAGAGGAAAAATGGAAATAGATTGAATATAAATAAAATGATAAAGAGATGATAGTATATTAAATAGTTAATAAAATCACAAATATAATGGTGAAAATGAATCCCAAGAAAATTATAGTTTATAATGTAAGTTACATTAATGAAACTAATATAGTGAAAAAGATGAATTATATTTTATTGAAAAAACATAAAGGTAATTATAAGTTACTTATCATGAGCCATGTATAGAAATTATAATTAATAACATGAATATCATTGATCCCCATTATAAGTCTTTAAAATTTATAAATTCATATCAATAATGAAAAAATATCTATAGACCATCAATTGTAGTTTTTCCCTACCATGTTTTGACCAAAAAAAATTTATTTAACACGAATATATAAATAAAAAAATGTGGAACCTGCCAATATTCTATGTACATATACTGATATTATATATATAGATATACAAACATAATTAAATTTTGTATATGGGGTTCCCATAAATGTTGATAGATGTGGTATAGTTGGCTAACCAGTATTTATATTTAAAAGTCCTATAATAATATCTATTTACATGTCTACAATAAAATTAATACATTATCACATTAGTCCAAATATAGACATATATATAGTAATCTACAACATTCTTGGACAAAAATAGGTATTCCATGATAATCAATTCCCATTCCAATGATTTAGTCTTAATTAATCATATATTACATGTTAACAATAATGTAACCAATTTGGGAAAGAAAAACCATGTAATAAAAATTCCCAACATTACATTCTAAATTTTTAATCCATTTTTATCCTACCATTATTAAAAGTAATATACTAGCACACCGATAGTGGTTTTGATTCATCCACAATTTATCAGATTTAATTTCTTCCTTATACAATACAATATTTTGAGAGTGTGAAAAGGGTCACCTACCAATACCATGTTTTATGTTATTCATTATCATTAAAGAAAATAACGATTCAACCAATTCACGAATTTGAGCAACATAGTTAAGGGAATTTCAAAATTTTATTAATTTTAAACATGATAAAATAAATATAAAATATAAAAACACGGTTAATTTATATTTTTGAAGACAAATATTTTTTAAGTGAATGACATGATAAACACTAAAATGAACTAATAACATCCCAATAAATAAAAGAAGGTGATTAAAATTATATCCACCTAATAAAAATTAACTACAAACATCACCAACATAAATAACCCATATAAATGTTTGGTAATAAATGAGACATTCTGAGGGATTACATTAAATAATATCCAACCATAATGTGTACATTTATATGATGGGAATAGAGAATTAAAATCATACATGATTATATGATATGAAGAGTAATTGAAAAGTGAAACTCGATTCAAGGGATGCATGATAAAAAGGAATAATTCATAATATTGTTTATAAAATTCAATTTTTTATTGATTAGTAGGTATAAGGCCAACGCATATGTTTTTATTAAAATAAAAACACCCTAACAACTATAATAATTCAGTATCGAGTATCAATCCTATTGGGGACTATATCTCATTTATCACCACTACACAATATACTCCCCTCGCCATTCCATCTGTTAACTATCTATCATCATTATACTAAATTTAATAATTTTATAAAAATTAGTTAATTAATATTATTTGTAAATGATAAAGGAAAATATTTGATTAGTAAATTATATTTTTTTTATTCTATAATATACATCAAAAATAAAAAAACATTTTATGTAATATTTTATTTTTTATCTTTTTTTCCATTTTATAGTAATTGTAAATAATTTTCCATATATATATAATAAGTAATGAGTATTTATACTTAACATGTCTTAAAAAAATTAGGAGAATTATATTTAGGGATATTAAAAATGATTTAAATCCAAAAAAAACTTTATTTTCTAAAATTTATTGTCACTATAAACAAACTATCCATATTTTAGTTGATATACTAAGGTCTATCTTGCTTTATTTGAACAAAATATTGGTTTAAAAACACTCATTATTATAATTATTCAAAAAAAATCATGTATAATAAAACGTAGAAATAGATAAAGATGAATAATTATATAAAATATATTATTTAACTAAAGTAAGTTCAGATAAATTCAAATAAAATTAACTAATGAAACCATATAGTGTATATGAAATAATAAATAAATTACATATAATTTAGAAATATATATAACCAATTTAATGATGAAATTTAATTATTTGGATAATTAATAAAATTAATTAGGGTTTCTATTGTGGATTATTTACCGGTCAATGTATCTCCATTATTTGGACCACTATATTTTAAAAATGGTAAAAATTAACCTTGTGGAACTTTATTCAATTTGAAATACCATAGATTATATGACTTGAAAAAAATATACTGTAATCTATATCATATATTTTCATGTTTCATGAATTATATTAGACTCTCTATTTATAATATATGTGAAATTATGATATATATATTCTGAATAATAATGTAATGTATATCAAATCAATGTATTGTATAAATAATAACCAAATTGAATATTTTTCTAAAGTGAAAGAGTGAAGTGAAGACAAAAAAAATAAGGGGTAAATGATTTATAGATAAATCAAATTTTATGTGAGGAAAATTGTGTCCTATAAGAGGAAATGAATGAAAAATTAAAAAAATACTTATATTTTATTTGAAAAAATTAATTTTGAATGAAAATATTATTTTATTGGAAGTATATGACAATTGATACCTATTTAAAATATTTAATTGTTTATACTATATCAAAAGATTAAAATTACTTTATTTTATATAATATAATTCTATAAATAAATGTTATACCTAAATAAAGTGTATTAAAATTAGTGTAAAATAAATATAAATAAATAATATTTGTTTGATATGGTAATATTATTTTATTATATTCACCATGAATAATAATAGTATGATAAGTTTGGATCAAAATAAAAAAATATATCTCGAATACAATTTTCCAAAACCTTTAGAGAATATTTTATGAAATATAGTTGTGATGTTAAATTAAAACATATTGGGATTTATATAAAGTAAAAAGGGTGATATTTTCGTTACATGATCTTTGGAATGGGTTGAGATCATCTTTGTTAATTTGATCATTAGAATAGTAAAATTCACAATTAAACTAGATAAATGGATAATATTATTTTAAAATGTTTATACAAAACAAAATAAATTATTGAAGAGAAAATATAAAAATAAATTCACAGGAGAAATCATTCGTTATCTTATTCTGGGATGTAAATTTAGAATGTTTGTGGAAACTAAGAAAAAAACATGAAATATTCATACCATGATGTTATTAATTAATTATAGGTCTTTATTTCTCTCCTCGTCATGGTTAACAATAAATGAATACAAAGAAACTATTAATGGTTTCAAATATGAAACATATAATTGAAAACCATTCAATAAAGATATATAAAATTTAAGACATATAATAAATCTAAAAAGAAATATAAATGATTAATAGACCATAGATACAAATAAATGTAAATAACTTATATCCATGTTCATTGGTTACATCATAAAATCATAGTGTGTAAACTTATAATGTGAAATAGAAGGATATTCCTTGGTAGATAAGGGATAGTGTTTACATCATTTTTCTTAGTTAAACATTTTAAATCCTCTCTATTGATAAATGAGAATAAAAAAATCTTCTTATATTGATTGTAATCACTCCGATTATAATTCCTACTTAATAATCAATATACCATAAATCAATACTATGAATCTAAAAATATAAGAGGCTATTACAAACAAATATAAATAGGACGTTCAATTAAATGAGTTTCAAAAATGATTTCGCATTCAATGTTTAATTTCAAAAATATTGATTAGTTGTTTTAATATAGTTGTGATAATTATAAAGAAAAAATTACAATAGTAAAATTCACCACTTCTAAGAAACAGAACATAAATATCAATATATATAATGAATCGTGATCACAAACATTTTTATTATGTATGAATTGTTTTATTTTATATATAGGTCATATGTTTTGATTCTCTTATAGTCTATTTTCAATACAAAGTAACATACCTATCATTTATAATAGTTAAATTTCTAAAAATATTTGGACATAGTTTATTCCAATCAAGCTGATCAAAGATGTCACTAGGATACAGAAATATAACTATTGATATATATTACCAAAGAAGATCATTCTTAGAGATTTTTGTATTTTATTCTTTTCTAGATTATCCTAAATCATTTTAACAATGCTATAGAAGTTATAGTGGTTGGGACATGGATCAAACCTATGACTTGATTTAAAAATCAATTAAAAATGTGCATGTAACATCTCGACCATACCTCATTAGATTGAGGAGATGGTTAAATGATACATGGACTTTGGAGACGTTCTTAAAGCACCATAGGATATCAATAAACGTTGAGGGATTCACGAAATATTAATGAATAGTTTTTCCCTTATAATAAAACCAATATACTAAACAAGTTAAAACCTACAAATACTACGTGAAGCATGTCAACAATGTCTTACATCTCAACAAGAAAAATGACCATTATAAAAACCACAATATCCATTATTATAGTACCAAGTAGACGAACAAATAAAAAACCCAAATGAAACCCTGACATGCTGCATGGATCGACATCAAGCTCTGTGACCCAAGCACCTCCCATCTACCCAAGCATCATAATGAACCGCTAGAAAAATGAGATGTTTTAACCTTACTTATGTCCCTAAAAATGAAATCTGTAAAAGAAGAAAAGTGCCAATGATTGGGGTGAGTAAAAATACTTAGTAGGATTTTCCCAAATGACATTTCTACACATGACTCTATGATAAAACCATAAGCACATTTATATATAATAGTTTATATAAAACATTTAATATATCCACAATTACTGATAAGCCAAACACAACCTTATTAATCCACCATTACCAATACCATGTAACCCAATATAAATCCAAATAACCACTCCACAATCCATTTCACCATTTCACATTAGGACAAATATTTTCATCTTCTATAAAACACACATGATGGTAAATAACCACGGTTGAACTTCTCATCCAAATCCATTTACTACTTTTCCCAACAAGTAGTATTTCCAGAACATCTATACATAATGGTGGACCTTCCATCCACTATCCATCATGTTTTATAGTGAGACAAAATGCTCACATTACACACAACCAACACAATACATATTACTTTACAAAACAACAAGCATAATGCACACCAAGGCCACACATTATGCACACAACCATTCCCGACACATGCCAAAACACTTCAATAAACACCCCCATTTATTGAAAACACCCTGTAACCATTTTATATTCCAACCCATATTTCAATAAATAAACATATTGATTGAAATTTATCTTTCATAAAACATTATCCATAATTATATCCACTATCCATTTTAAAATCACACAAAAAACCCATTTTTGAAAAAATATACCATTTTACTCAAAATCCCCAAATCACCCACAAATGGGTTTCCACAAGGATTCTAACATAATATTAACAATTATGTTGATGAAAAAATTAACTAAAACAAGTCCTAATGCTCAGGAGAAGTGGAGTCAAGAGAGAAGCCACCAACATTTAGTGTTCCAGTGAAATAGACCCACAAGAATCCACACCACCAAACCAAACAAGCAATCCACCAATACCACACTTGAGGTCATTCCCATTCACCAATAAGCCCCAATATCATCACCTAAATGCAATAACTAATCTATATCTACATGAAACATATGTAGATCTTGAATCCCAAGAGAGAGAAAAGAGAATATCTTGATGAAACCAAAATAAACCCAAAACATAAGACTACCTTGAGATGAAACGACTTAAAACCACCATGAAAACCCTTCAAATACCTTCCAAAACAAGTGGTAAATCAACCCTAAAAATTTTGAAGAATAAATCCTGTTTACGGTTTGAATGGGAGAAAAAATGGGTGAGTTAGGGAATATCTCGACAAACCCCATTAAAAAACATTTTCAATTGGTTGCATGGTTAGATAACATGTTTCTACAAAACGTTCACTAACCAAGAAAATTAAATTATCCGAACAGTGGTATATCACACAATTACATAGGATTATCACATTTTTTTCCTAACCATTCACAAATTTTGAATCCCTAAAAGGCCTCCAAACTCTCACAAACCTTTCAAAACCACTTCTAATGCATGAAAATGTATAAAAAGGGTTACATACCATAAACTTGGGAGCTACATTCTCCCCACCATTATACTTTCTATCAGTAGAATTTAGAGAACCATGCCATTTCGAAAAGTGCATGGGCCATTTCTCTGTCATCTATTTCTCCCACTCTCATGTATCCTCTTGAATCAAACCATTCTCTCACTATACACGATCAAGACCAATAAACTTCCCATGCATGAATTTATCTTGCATATCCACAATACGCACTAGCACATACACCAAAGAAGCATCTTGTTCTTTCTCAACATGATCCCAATGAATCACATGGTCATGATCTGGTTGATACTTTTTCAACTACATCAAAATAAATACATTTTGAACCACACTAAATTGTTATGGTAAAGCCAACTAATAACCCACCACTTCAATCCGCTCATGTATCTCAAAAGGCCCAACATTCCTTGAAGATAAATTACCATGATTTCCAAACTGATGATCCAAATACGATTTTTGATGATATTCAATGGTATATATCCTCTTTCTGATAAACATGATCTACTCCATAGTCTCTTGAAAATTTTTGGTTCAATCATCGATGTCTTTATTGTTTCCTCACAATATAGTGGAGAACAACATGTATGACCATACAATGCCACAAACAGAACCATATTTTTTTATGCTCGATAACAGTTATTATAGGATAACTCCCCCAATGATAACTGTTGCACCCATGACCCACCAAAATACATCACACAAGACCTTATCATATCCTCCATTATTTGTATAATCCTCAGAGATTGTACATCCATATAAAGATGATACACCATTGTCATCATCAACTTTTTCCTAGGGGATTGGTCTAAGTATTTATGAAAATGGATTATGAGCCTTGGACCTCAATCTGATACAATCAAAACTAAAACATCGTGCCTCTTTACCACATCTTGGATATTGTTTTCGTACAGATCCTCTACCACATGAGATTCATGAATAAGAATGAAATGGGATAACATTGTGATCCATTCCACAATCACCTATATGTCATCGTGGTTTCTGGCCGTTCTTAGGAGAACTTATTGAAAATCTATCACTATTTGTTCCCACTTCCACAATAGATTAATAAAGGATTGAAACATTCCTTTTGGTCACTGATGCTCTCCAATGAATTGTAAAAAAGTTAAACATCTCAAAACAAACTCAGCCACATCCCTTGTCATACCAGCATAACAAAATAGAACATACAACACCATATACATCTTAAGAATTCCAATATGGATATCCCCTTAGAATGATTATAAGACTTGATATGTTCTTCTTGATAAGCCATGGGTATTATAATACTATTCCTAAAACACAAAACAGAATTCCAATTGAGATCAAAGACCATAACGGTCTCCCCACCACTGATTTTTGACCTCATCGCCATACACAAGGAATCATATGCATGTACCACTTTAACCAAATCAACCAGGTTATAAACCATAAAACCAAATATAAGACCACTATATCACCCAATTCAACACATTCCAACCGTATGTCAGCTATGACCGACATCAACCGCTACTGATCAGATGTTTTTTTCACCACATGAGAATATTATTATCTACAAAATGCATCCAACAATGAATTTCAATTACCCAGTGTGTACATTAAGTGGAAATAAAATTTCTAGAGGCATTCCATCAATCACCTTTTCCTGAAGATGAAATCTCATTGTGAGAAAATATTCGATAAACTATTGAGATTGGTAAATATAATGAATTTATTACTGAAGAGATAATGACAGTACATTTTCAAAGCATAAACCACTACTACTAATTCTAAACCATGTGTTGGTTTGTTCATCTCAGGAATCCTAATCAATCATGAGCCATATGATAAGACATAAACAACCGGTATGAGAACACTCCCCAACCCTGATCTTGATGCGTCATAATACAATACGTACACTTTCCATGGTTTTGGAAAACTTATGAATGGTGCTGAGGTATGAAAAAATGATATCTCTTCAATACATTTCAGTCACTGCTCATCCAATTTAAATGGGATATTCTTCGTTTTAAATTCTATCATTAGTGAGGTTAATCAGGAGAAATCATGAAAAAAAATTGATAATATCGTTCTTGACCAAGGAAGCATCGTATTTCAAAAATGTTCTTTGGAAATTTCTAGGAGATAAAACCCTTTATCTTTTACATATCAACTGAAACACCCTTATCAAAAATAGTATGGCCAATAAAATAAATATCTAGTATCAAAAAGTCAAGAAAAATTTTAATTTGGTATATAAAAAATTATCCCAAAAGACCCCTAATACTATCACCACTTTCTGATCAGGCACCACCCTTCTCCTTGAATAACCTAATATATACACCCCAAATACCACCACAAAATAATAAAGATATTCATGAAATATATGATTCCTCATTTCCATGAAAACTACTGGTGCATTATTTAGGCCAATGGTTGTAACCACAAACTTGTAATGGAAGTATCTATTTATGAGATCTATTTTGAAAATATTATCATTCCCCACATGCAATTGATGATATAATAACCTCAATTAAATATCGGAGAACCACTATTCTCCCCACCACTGGTTAAAAAAATAATTAATATGAGGAAGTGGATTTGGGTTCCTTATCGTAAACCAATTTAGTCAATGATAATCCACATAGTGCCACATTGTTTCTTTCTACATTTTATAAAAAAAACTAGTTCTTCTCAAAGAGATATTCTAGGTTAGATAAACTGTTTTTTTATCACCTCTAACTACACCTCTACTTCCCATAATTCTTCGAGTTTAATTTTGTAATAAAAAAGTAAAATAGGAATGGTCCATGGAAAAAGATGAATCATAAACTCCACTTCTCTCATGGGTGGAAACCATGTTAATTATTCAGGAATAAAATACATAAACTCATTAACAATCATTGAAAAATCCCTCCTCTCAACAACATCTAATGATGAAAACTAAAAATCCTTTAACTCATACGAGACTGTGCCAACAACTGGGGCCAAAAAATCCATTGCACCCAACCTTTCCTTCTTCTCCCTTATAAAGAGGTGTTCAATAACATCATATATCTTAAAACTATCCTTTCATGCATAGAAATCAATTTGGGCCTTAAATATCACCAAATAATACATTCCCAGGATTATATCATAAGTATCTATATCTAGCAGTGAGAAATACAATAGTAATTCAATACTATCCACAACTACACAAAATGATCTACATAGGAAGCCTCAACACTCTCTTTTAACAAAATGATTTTGATGTTTAAAAATAGAAGGAATAATATCTATATTTAGACCCAAAAAACTAATAACATGAGAAGAAATAATAGAATTTGAAGCACTTATATCAAACAAAGCTTTAATGAACATAGAATTCAAAAGAACCATACCTTGCACCATAGATGGTCCCGACAGATCATCCATCACCACTTGTTCAAATATGAAAAAACATATTTCTTTCCATATATTTCACTTTATTACCCCAAGAATCTATAAAGGTATTTCAGGAATTACCATGACTAACTCTTCTTTACTATAGAGGAGTATGCTTCTGCCCCTATCCCATCATGGAAGAAGATTCCTGTGACCCATGAAGAGTGTCATGAACACTAGAACTCAAAGTATTACCAAAATAACATTAAATATTCCCCATATTCTTATAGTTATGACAAGCTCATTTTTGTTCAAAATAATCCTGCTTGATTTTTCCCATAAAGCAACATTGAAAAAACTCTGTTTACTTTGAGTATTTGGTAGAAGATTTACTGATCCTTACATCTATATCTGAGCTAGAATTCCACCATGAAATTATGTGTCCCTCTTCTTCTTGATCCCTCATTAGAGTTTACACTATTTCCCAAGGGTACTATAATTTTTTCCAACCAATATCCCCTAACATATATAACATATCCACCATATCGGTATTCACCATTTCTATTTAATCATATATACATAACACTACTATCTTGGACCAAGTTTATTAATTCATCCGAGAATAAAAAATCAATGCCTTCAAATATACAATAAGTTATTTCACCATTTTACATTAGCACATCACTTATCTTCTTTCATAGAAATAGACAACAAGGTATTCAACTATAGTGGAACATCAAATCTAAACCCATTTAATAATTTTCAAAACTAGTGGTACTACCTGACCTCCGATTAATATTGGTAAACCTTTTGTCCCCTATCCATCACCAATTATAGTGAGACATCCATCAAAATTTATACAAAATCCACATAAGCCATAATAATTTACCAACAAACAATAATAAAGCACATGAAGGCCACACATTATGAACACAGCCATTTACAATTCATTCTAAATTACTTCAATAAATTCACTCATTTATGAAAAGGACCCTTTGCCAATTTTACATTCCAACCTATATTCCAGTAAAGAAACATTTGTATTGAAATTTTCCTTTCCAAAAAAATATTCCAAAATTCTAACAATTATCAATTTTTAAATAAACAATTAAAATTCACACAACAAAACAAATTTTTGAAACAGTATCCCATTTTACCCAGAATCCCCAAAAAATCACCAAATGGATTTCCACCAATATTCGCACTTAATATTAAAAATTAATTTCTATTAAAAAAATTAATTACAAAAGGCCTAATGTTCAAGAAAATAGGAGTTGATAGATAATCCAAATAACTTTATGGTTTTGAAAAAATCAACCCACTAGCAACCACACCACCAAACTGGACAACCACTCCACTAAAACCACTATATATCTCCTTATATGTCACCAACAAGACCTAATATCATGACCTAAAGGAAAAATACCTATATCTACATGAGATAGATGTAGATATAGAAAACCTAGATATGGGTGAGAGAAGATATTGTTGAAACCACAAATAAATAAAAGAGAAGACTTACCTAAGATAAATAGCCTTATAACCTCCATGAAAACCCTTCATATCACTTCCAAAATAGGTATGAGAGAACCCCTATCCCCTAATGTGAATAAATAAAACATATGATTCATATGGGAAAATGAATTTTTTAGTTTGGGAAAATACAGACAAACACCATTTTAATGAAACCATTTTTAATGGACCATAGGGTTAACTCACTCTGTTTGACAAACCATGCACTAATCGTGCAGATTCTACTATCCTAATAGTGGCATATTTCTTGGTTACCAATATTTCATTCATGGTTACCCTAACTATTTTGAAATTTTACATCCTTAAAAAGCCTCCAAATAGTTCCAAAACATTTTCATACTCTCCAAATCCTTTCCCAACCACTTCAAATGAATAAAAATGCTTAAAAAATGGATACATACCTTTAATCAGGGGTGCTATAATGCAAGTTTTAGAAATATTTTCTCGATTCATTTCTAATAAGTCTTGAAGACTCACACATAACATGTTGTCAAATATTTTAATAATTCCTCTATAAACACTATTTCAAACATTGGATTTATTTTTTCCACCAATAAAATAAAATATCAGACCACTTTCCATGTTAGCAAAAAAAATACCCATTCTTCCCTTGTACACTATATAATTAGTATATAACTAAATAAATCCAATCACGGTTTAAAATAACTCAAAAAATAATTAAATACATTGAAAAAACCCTAATATAGAACCTAAATTTGCATTGGGTCTGCTAAAAAAATCAACTTTACATCCAAGGAAATGAAAATAATTTCTATATGGTCTTCTTCAAAATAAATGAATCAAACAAGAATAATTCATTAAAAATATACAAAACCATAAGCAGCGAACATACCGAGATAAAATGGATAATGAAACATTTTTCAATAATTATTTCATAAGATACTATTACAAATTCTTTAATAATATACCTCGATACCAATTATATGCATATATTACATTAAATTAATCAACAAGGTTGTCCAATAATACCATTAATCGGTTTTAGAACACTAAATTAAGAATAAAAAAATTGGCATTCAACTCTTACAAAAAATATAAGCAATTTAAAAGTAAATAGTTTTTGAGAGTAGAAAAAATATTGGTTGAGTAATATTAATGTATATCACATATACACTTTAAATAAATATATAATTATTTTAATATGTCTCAAAATTAACCTAACACTTAAATTATAAGAAAATAAAAATAAATTAAGTTGACAATGAAAAAAATCATTAGGAAAATTGATAAAAATTTCAATTTAATTTTTAAAATTATAGACCGAAAACTATAATGAAAATAAGTTACAATTTTATACTATGGAAAAAAATCATATATACATACTCAAATAACATCATGTCTAATATTCACATAAAAACATCAGCCCTTTACATTCATAAAATTTGTTCGAAATCATATTGAGAAAATATAAAAACACACTATGGAAATCAATTATAGAATTTTTGAATGACTTTTTTTAGAAAACAATGACACCATGGCCTTAGAGTAATGATAGAAAAATAATTCTTTTTCTTAAATCCATTTGGATACACTATCAGAATATATATAAGAATTTATATAGATAAATCTGAATATTCGTGTGTGTGTGTGTGTGTATAAAATCATGGATATATATATCATTAAATATATGTATATACAAATCATATACATATAGAACTTTTAAATTATACTTATATGTATATATATATATATATATAACATATATGAAAATATATATTGATAACATATATATGTATATATACATAACATATATATTTATATTTATATTTATTTATATGTTTTGACAAAACATAGATGGAGAGAGATCAAAATAAACATACACAGAAACAATACACATATGTATCCCGAACATGTATATATATAATAAATATATACAAAACATATGTATCATTTTATGATCATAAATTATTAATAAAGTGAAAATTGATAATATCATAAGGATGGTCATAATTTTTTTAATGATTTCTAAAAACATTCAAATTTTAAGTAAATCATTCAATATTAATGGAAAATCTCAAAAATAAAATAATATTGAAACTACATCCTTTCATTTAATAAATTAAATTTATTAATCTTGAACAAAAATAAATCTATTGGTATAATTGTAAAAAAATTATTTTACTCAATATTAATATTATCAATAAAATAAACAATAAAATATTATAAATATGGATCTATTTCCTCATGTATAGATAAATAACCAACTATGATAATAAATCATAATCAAAATAATCTAAAACATCCAATGAAATTACATAGATTATAGGAAGATGGGTCAATCATTTTATACACATTCCTCAAATTCTCACCTCTTTTATTAAGAAATATTTTTCAATACCTCTGTCTTTTAATCTTTTAACATATTTTCTATGTGATGATGCAAATAAATTTACTACAAAATTTATTTAGAAAAATCATCACGTGATATATATAAAAAATAAAAAAATCATAACAATTAAAACACTATTGGATTGTTTTTAATTTTTTAAGGAATAAATTTACAAAATGTAACATTAACTATTATTCAATAGTCATAGGTAATGAGATCAATTATGGAATTAATGAGAAAAACCCAAGATGGAAATCTAAACTAGCATGAATTTTTTATATATAAACATAAATGATTGTAAAACTAAATACTAATAAAATAAATTAATGATGGAAATAAAAATTCAAATGGATGAATATAATTTTATGAACTGTATATACCTTTGAGTGGGTGTCTGTGGTTCCTGGAGACTACTTATCTGATTCATGGAATACAAAATCTTCCTGTATAGAGCAAAAAAATCATTTCACTAATTAAACACTCACTACCAAGATATACATTATTATAGAGTTATTTAAATTTAACCAAATAAGTATTAGGTAATTCCTCAATATAGATCAGTTAAGTCAAAGGAAAAGACCCAACAAATGGATGGGTTTGTCATGTGGGGATGACCTGGAATGGTGGGGGGATGGCGTGGAAGGTCGAGGATGGTGAAGGAAAAGTGAGGAAGGATCGAGAGAGAGTGGGTTGATCTGGGATGGTATGGGTCATCTAGTGGGGATGATTTGATGGTAGTTGAAAGAGTGTGATGGTATGGAGGGTAGTGATGAAGGCATCATGTGGAATATGTGAAGGGTCCTAAAGTAGGTTGTGGGAGTGTTGAAGATTTTAGGTTTCATAGATGGAGAGTATGTTGAGTTGAATAGTATATATTCAAATTTTCATTTTCATAGTATTATAAATAACAAAGAGTTTATCAAATGTATGATTACTAATGATATATTTCCCAACTGTTTTATTATGATTTTTTAGAAAAAACAAGTCATACTGGCTAATGATATTATTCTAAATTATATAAAATATAAACTATTATTATTAAATAATACCCATTAGAAAAAAAGTGTGACTCATTAATCATACATACTTTTGTTTAGAAAAATTACTAGACCTATGTCATATCTATCATATTGAGAAATGTTTTAACCATCAGAAAAATAATTTTATTGATACATCTGATTAACCATAGTTCAATTTATCCGATTGACAAAGAATATGGAATTCCTTTAGACTATCAATAGTTTATAATCAATATATATTTATTTATTTCTATTGGATTAAAGAAAAAATAACATTGTGAGGTGGATCAAATAAATATGTTAAAAAAATAAAATATAAATCATTTTTAGCCATAATTTTATTGATCCTAATTATTATTATCTTTCAATGTGAATATTGTTTGAGGACATAGAAACTTACACATAAATATGATTGTTGTGATATTTCAGGTAAATAAGATTTCATTTGAAGAGCTGGGAGTTTATACATTCACCAATCAAGAGGTATATGTATTTCATTATGTAAAGACCTTATCTATTATCCTTATAATTCATTATAATTTTTATTTTCTACAGAATCCTTGTAAATATTGAATATTCCTTAAATCTATTTTCTTTTGTAATCGTGTGTTCAATCATGTTGCCGACCTGTGGCTTCCAGGAATTAAAAGATAGAGTTGAATCCAATCTATCAGATTGAGGCCTTCTGGGGCTTTAAATATAGAGCTGACATTAAAAAATGTTTCTAGAACATTCTTTATCATGAAAATAAGTTCCAAATCAGAACAACATATGAACATCTTTATGTGATTGGAAGATATATATGATACAGATTCATATAATCAAAGGCATTCTTGGTAAATAAATATAGTCCTTAGAGTATGTACTAAATACTATGTATATATTTATCAAGATTCTCTAACTACCATTACTATAAATGTTAAATAGTGAAATATTTAATAATATTTTAATCCATTAGTACAATTATAATCACTGTATTACTTTACATTACATGTTTTATTTTCCATTGTGCATGTTTACTTTATAAATGTTTTTAATAAATATTTCTCATATTATTTTTATTAGACAAACTACGATAAAAATTAATAAAATAAATTTAGATTGATAGTGTCTGTATCTAATTTTAGAAATATGATAATTCGATGGGAAATTAGTCTAATCATTTTTACATAACAGTATTTTTTTTATTTTTTTTATTTAAATCATTAATCTATAATCTACTCCCTATTATAGAAATAATAAACTCCAACGATCTAATTATTTGTATTAGAGAATGTTCTACTTGTTTTAAATTATGATTCATTACAATTTCTATCAATTTTTTTAGTTTTTTTATAAACATCATATTTAGAGTTTGTTACTCTTGCATGTCTTTAGAAAATTACTTTCTATAGTAATTATGATAATATGCAATAATTAATGGAATTTAGAAAATCTCAATCCTATTAGTCCTCATATATTTGATGTTAATTATTATGAGTACTAGAGAGATAAATTGAAAACAGTCGTTATTATTACTATAGATGATAAATTTTCAAGGGTTACTAGTTATTTCAATATACATGAAAAGTGTATTACTTATTTAACTCACCACGAAATAGAATAATATCAACTAAATTTTAGAGGAATGAATAATATATTCTATTGAATGAAAGTGAATAAATATAGTTAAATTTCTTAGTGTGAAGGTTGTAAACAAACATGGAAATAGAATTTAGTCTATCACTATAGAACTTACAAATATGTTGAGAATAAAAGATATATAATGAGAGAAAACTTTAATGATATTGATTTAATACCTGGAGAATCACAAATACAAATGAATCTAATATTTGTGAATATTTTAAATAGTTTTTATTATATTGTAGAAAAATATATTACTAATGAAATTTTTGTAGAAAATATTTTAGAAATCATGCTTAATGAATGTTAATCTAAAAGGACCACCTTTTATGAAAGAATGAAGATTACTAATTTCACATTAGATGATCTTATCGGTACTGCCATGTAGTGAAAAGGTATATTGAAAAGATATTTTGAAAAAAAATTAAAAGAATAATGGCATTGTATATTTTGAAACTACTTTTGACGTTCCTACAAAATTTCATTCCACTAAAAAGTTATAAAATCTTCAAGGAAAAATAATGTGATTATTGAATTAAATTTTTGGTCTTAAAAACTGGCTAAAATGTGTTAAAAAATATTTCTAGAAGATATATTGATGTTGTTGGAAAGAATGATTTTTTGTATAGATATAGGAAAATTCTTATTCATAAGAATGAAAAATAAATAATCTATTGAAGTTATTTTTTATGAATGGAAGTAGGAGTGATATCTCCGGCCTGATTTTCGTAAGCTAAAAGGGAAAGTTATGAAAAATATAAATTTATACAGAAACAAAAAAATTATTCTAAGTCTATGAACACAAAGAGTTTGAAATCTTATGACTCATGGAATTATAGTAGAGGAAATATTTCTTTAGAATTATTTTTTGATAATGAATGTTCTAAAAATAGGAACATTGATTAATTTTATGAAGTACCTATGGTAAATAATTTTATTATGGAAAATTAAGAAATTACTAAATCAGTTATTAATATTAGCCTTAATTCATGTTATCGTGGGATTATTGTTGATAATAATTAGAAATCGTTATATAATGATTATTCCTCATCATATGAGGATAATACTATACCTAGTTATGACAAAATATATAGTTTTCTAAACATCATTAAAAATAGAATTGTAAAGTATGTAAAAACATGATAATTCCAAAACCAATGTTTTTATGAATGACTCATGAAATTAACCTTTAACCAAAGAAATATCATATCATTATAATGATCTTCATAAAAATATTTTGAAAAATATATTATTTCTAATATATTGAAATGGTATTTCTAAGAAAAACGATCTACAAAATTATTTTGTGAAGCATAGTTTGAAAATAACTACTATTTAGGATAAAATTTTAGTTGTCAAAAATAAATTCAGAAATTAATTTTTTAATGAAAGTATTATATATGTTTACTTTTGGGAATAATAACACTGAAAAAATGTACATAAAAATTAGTCCAATATGTGATAATACCGGAATGGGTTATTGAAATAATAAATCTATTCTTAGTAATTACTATTTTATGCTATATAGTGTTAAATTTTTCACAAAATTTCGGAGTATTGGACTTTTGAAAAATACATTTTCTCTTAATAAAGTTTAGTATTTGGTTTTTCATAAAGATTAATTTTATAATAAAATTACATATTCTCAGTGTTGTAATTTGAAAAAATTCGGTTACAAAATATATCATTTTTTTATGATAAAAAAACCAAGATGTTCTTAGTTTTGAAAAACAAATGACATTTTTTTCATGAAAATTGAGAAAGTACAAAAAACAATATAAATTTGTACATGAATAGTGGTGTTTTAAGATATATGAATAGAAATATATATTCCTATAAGAATATTATCATGATTAATAGTTTTAAACTAACATTAAGTGGTATTCTTAAGGATGAATAATTATTATTGATAAATTTTTTGTTATTGGAAAACCATTAATATAAAATAGTTAATATTTTATAGGATATAAAAAAATTCTAATTAGTATAATACATTTAAGTTATTATGGTTACCTTGTGATCTTCAAGAATGAAAAATGTAATGTTCATAGTTCAAAAGATGAATTTGTTCCTTCTCTCTATTGAACTATGAATTTTTAAGCCCTAAATATAAAATTCATTAATAGATATAAAAAAATTGTCTTAGTATAATGGAATATCTCTCTTGGTCAAGGAGTTAATTATTAAATAATTGTAACATTATATAATTTGAAAATTTATTTAAGAAGTAACATTTTAAGGATCATAAAAAACATATGATTCATACATTAAAAGCTTGGGACAATTTCTAATTTTTTAATAATTATAAGTAAAATTTAAATCTATTAGTTAAGTCTTAACATATCACAATTTATAGTTTGTAAACATGGACTTTTTCGGTTCACCAAAAAATTGTAGTATGGATGGGAAATACCATGTATATCTTTTATTTGATGATTACACTAGATACACATGAGTCTATTTTTTTGGAAGTTAATAATAAGGCTTCAGTTTTTTTGAAACATTTGTTGTCAGTGTTAGAAATAAGAGAATACTCTCCTTGATAATTATATATAGTGGTGATTTTGGTAAATTTTTTAATTTATATTTTTATACATTGTTTAGTAAGAATGGAATTTTACACAACTTTTTAACACATAGAAGTCTATCAAAAAATGGTTCAGTTAAAAGGAGAAATAATTTTCTACAATATACTATAAGAACCATGATAAGTGAATACTTATATGCTAATAATTTTTAAGGTGAAGAAGATAGTACTTCTTGTTAATGTATAAATATTTTTTTAATTAGCCATTTTTTTCATAATACTCCCAATGATTTAATGAAATGATTAAAAAGACATTTATAATTTAATGTTTGTGGATGAAAAGAAATGATATTGAATACTATGTATTACTTAATAAATTCTATCAACTATCTAATGATGGAATATTTTTTATTTATTCTTCTAAAAGTAGGATTATAATATATTTCATATAAATTAAAGTACTATTGAGGAAATATTACATGTTATTTTTGATGAAACGTGTCCTTTTTTTTTTCAAATAACCCCATTCTATGTTTTTAGATGTTAATTATAAAACTTATTATAAACCACTGTGAGAATGATCTATAATGATAAAAAAACTAAAGAATGAGTTTCTAACTTTTTACCTTA
This sequence comes from Viscum album, assembly GCA_963277665.1. Classification (NCBI taxonomy): domain Eukaryota; kingdom Viridiplantae; phylum Streptophyta; class Magnoliopsida; order Santalales; family Viscaceae; genus Viscum; species Viscum album. The sequence continues at coordinate 1,855,665,416 of OY728157.1, forward strand.
AGAATTATTATAACCAATTATTGATGAAAAAAAATGTGGAAATCCATGACATCAGTTGTTTCATAGGAATCATTCTATTGATAGTATCATTAGTGATGTAGATCAATGATCCAGTACATGAATTTCATTGAGAAATAAAATTAAACATTTATATTTATTATCTCTTTTTAAACCTAAAAATCAATATGAGGCTTTATTTCAGGAGGATTAGTTAATATCAATGCAAGATGTTTTTATTGATTTCTAATGGAACACTATTTAGTCTTTTATTAAATGGCGGAATGAAACTTCTACATTTAGAATAAAACAAATTTTTAGAAACAATTTAATGAAAATTGAATTATAGTTTGAAATAAATAAAAAATTATTTCTAATGGTAATAGTCAATAAGAGGGAATAAATTATGAAGAAATTTATACCCTATTAGGACAACATGAAGCTATTCATATGCTTCTAGCTTATATTTCATTTTTAATTCCAAAAAACTACAAATAAATGTGAAGTATGAATTGTTAATAGACAATTTTAGTCGGGATTTTATGTAGAAAACCCAATATTTTTAAAAAAACAACCATGCCAGCATTATAAACATAAAATGACTCTATATGGACTTATAAAAACTTCTAGATCTTTGCATTATTAATTTATTTTATTTTTGTTTCATTTATATAAAATGGCGAAATAGATCCATGTATTTTTAAATAATAAGTTAATAAATATAAAATGATTGTAAAAATATATGTTAATGATATTATATTTGGTTCCACTCAATACATATAAATTGATTCTTTTTTGGTTCTTATGAATTTTTATATTAAAATAATTATGATGGGTGCGTTCACATTTTCCCTAGGTTTTCTAATTTCAAAAAAATCGAAAAGAGATTTTATATATCAATATATTTATATAAAAGATATTATTATGAAATTTGGGTATGTATCACTAAATTTATTATTACTCTTATAAAAACCTAATAAAAATTTTGGTCATGATGAATCCAAAAACTAGTATATGAAAATGATTACATAGGTGTGATTATATGTTTACAGTACTTAATAACTGGTCATCCATATTAAATTTTATTTGTATTATTATCTTAAATAAATCAATCCTAACCAAAATAATTTAATCATAAATATGATAAATGAAATTTATATTACCTTTAAAGAACTATAAATTTATGATTATTTTACTCTTATTGAAATGATTTTGAGTCAAAATGTTTTTTAGATGAACATTTTGGTAGAGGTAGATTGGATATGAAAAGTTCACCAAAAACATTTCATTCATTAGGATATGCCTTAGTTTAATGGTCTTGTAATGAAAAGAACCCATTAACACTATCGACGACCAAATTTTAATATGTGGTAGGTGGATTCTGATCTTTTCATGTGTCGTGGATGCAACAGACACTCACATACTATATAATGTGTTTTAGTAAAATCATTTTTATGTGATAAAACAATTTCTATTGCCTTATGTAAAATCCTAGAAGATTATTCTTTTTATTTTTACATATATATCAGACACCATTTCCTTGGATATCATAAACATAAAAGAGATATCATTTTACAATTCATCAGAAAATATGAACAACTTACTATTATTTTTACAAAACCTATTTTTTATGATAGAATTTAATATATTAACCATATGATAAGAATGATCAATGTTAAGTGATTATTCATATATACTTTTGTTTTACAACTATCCTTACATTATGTATTTCATTATCAAAGGGGGATTTTATAAGTCTTTAGAATCTAAAAATAGTTCTTTTCTTATTTCATAGAAAAGAGTTTTTTTAATGAAGTTTTATCGATGAATTTTTTGGAATTCAAATATATCAAAGTATAAATATCTTATAAAACCTTATATAATAAAAATATTTTATACAATGTATTTTGAATTAATATTCAATATAAAATTTTTAGACAATTATGTTTTAAAAAAACATTCAAACAATATTTAGGTTATAACAATTAATATTATTTTTATCATTAGGACAACCATGAAGAACATGTTACTCATATCTATGTAACATTTCTACACTGAAAGGTATTATTCAATTATTAGATTTTTTTCAATTATCCATTTCCTTTTCATTATTTTTTATGTTTATGTTTTTTTAATTATACAAATTAATTATTTGGAAATTAATTTTCTTAATTAGTATATTTGTCAATACGATAAAATATTTCTAAAAAACATTGACAGTTAAAATTATTTTTAAAAAATGCTCTGAAAAAATATATTTTATTAGATTAAAATTTTATTCAATATGAGACATTGAAATTTTTTAGTAATATGAAAAAAAACATCACATGGCTATATAATGGTGGCACATTATATGACTCACTTGGATCTCTAGATAGTTATACACTTAAACTCACCACTCTACTTAATTCTTACGTCGATTGTTTGGAATTTGTCTGATTATCTATCTGACTTGTAGTGTAATGGAAACTATATATGAATTTTAGAAAAGATAGTTTTATATATTAATTTTTATAGAGAGATAATTGTATGAAAATATTTATTATATTCATAAAAATATCAACTATTTTTAGGCAAGGGAGACGTTTTGCGTAGAAATAAATTATGACTATTTTTCTTTAAATTACCCTGAAGTTGTTAGAAAATGGTATTCCAAAAATGATTTTTTTGGATGAATATAAGAAGGAAGTGGATTTTACTCTGTATTCTTAAAAATATTCTCTCCATATATAGAAGTCATTGAATTAGTAGGTGGTTCATATCAGGGTGAATATTATCTAAAATCTCATAATTTATATGATTTGATTTAATATTTCATGAAATTAAAGGGTGTCCCATTTTTTTTTTATATCTTTTGAGAAGGTAAGATAAGTTTATCATCTCACAACATACAATATATTATTTATGTTATAGATGAATGATTATATCATACTAATAAAGGGTGATAGGGATTCCCTAAAATATTTAGATACTTTTTATAGATTCAATTTTGAATTGGAAAAAAATAAACCCTATAAGGTTTTTTCATTACGGTGGAATAAATTGAGAAATATCAAGGAATTAAACTGTATTAATGTTTCCTTATTTTCTAAATAAGTTACTTATTAATTGCATTGAACATTAGATATTGATAATAGTAATTTTCCTTCGAGGGAAAATATTTCATATATCCGTGTGGAAACAATCTTGAGAATGGACTAGTTTTTTGATAAAAAGATAAAAAAGATTCTAGATAAAGTGAAAAGCACCACGTATAAAGGAGGACCTGAAAATAAGAAAGAATTTTTTAAAAATTAAATAATTCCCAATTCACCACCTCAAAATAAAAAAAATAAAGTGAAAAAATAACAGATTGTGAGTTTAAGAAACACATAGAACATAAAGCTTAAAATAAACTAGTTGATCCAAATTTTAACATTTATTAGATTGAGTAATCGGGCTTGAAAATATGGGTATCCTATGTGTTAAAACAATTGTAGGAAAAAAATAAATATTTAAATATTTTATATGAAAAAAAATTGTAAAAAGTTTAATGAAGGGTGTTGAATATTCATTAAAGAATACAACTATTTCAGATTCACCAAATTTAGTTGTAAAGCATTGTCTTCACACTTAAATTGTTCCTTAGGATGATAAGTCGCATATTGATGCAAGAATATAATTAGTTGATACTTATTTTATATATTCATTAGTTCTTTTACATAATAAAATGAGTAAATGGAAAGAGGTTATTGAATATGTCATTGTTTCAATCCTTGGAGAAGTTCAAAAAGTTGTTGAGAATGAAAATTAATTGTCTATTAGTAGAAGTGTTCTTTGAACTTTGAGGCAGTTTGAAAATAATCAATGGGATAAATAATTGGATGAAAAATAGGAACTAGAATTTGATAAAGAGTAATAAGACATGGAAATAAGATAATATGTTCTAACCGATACTGATTATAATTAGAAAACAATGAAAATTAAAAGTAATTTATATTCACGATAATATTAAAATACATTATCATCCTAATAAGAAAAGGATCCAAACAAAGAAGGATAAAAAGAAGAAAAATCATCCTATAACCAAATGGAAAATTCATCTTCAAAGTTAGAGGAATAATATTAGTAATGATAATTAAAAGTTTTTTCACAATATTTAATCAGATAACTAACTGTAAATCAAAAATGTTTTAGTACAATAAATTATTTATCAAATAGGTCATGAATATATTTTGAATAAAAAAAATTTTGGATACACTATAAAATATTTTCCAAAATGATTTATCAGGATCATCCTATTAAGAAGGACCAATTTAAAAAAAATGATTTGATTATATAATATATCCTTTAAAAAGATAAGTGATTTGATTACATATTTTATAAACATACATATAAGGTGTAATATAATTTAGAATAGTCTTTGCAAAAAATAATAGTCTATGAATGATTTGAAAGAATCAATTTCTCATGTTCATGTAGACATGAAAATTTACTATAAAAAGACCAAGTAATATTAGATATTTTAAAATTATATGGTTATGTAGAAAACCACGTCGAGAATTATTTCAAGAATTATTACTATAAAATATTAAATGTAAAGAAAAATTATCATGAATTTGATAAATCATTTGATTATTTATAAATATATTTAATAGTTGACATATTATTATAGAATTGTTTAGAGAAAAAAGTTATTATTAAATAAATAAGTGAATATTTTGAACGAAAATGTTCACAGCCTGGAATTAGAAAAAAGTAGACTCAGAAATGGTGAAGATAATTTATTCCTTGTGAATAATGAAAATATAAATATTAATGTGTATAATGAAAGATGATGTTAAAAAATCGATATTCAGTTTTAATAGAATACCATATTGTGAATCTTTTTTCATTGGTCTCAAAAGCATAAAACAATAATGATGAATTCATGAAAATATAGTTGATTCTCAAAATATTAATAAAGAAATTATTATTTTTTCATTTAATATATTGATATAAATATTTTGGATATTTTTTGATTGAATGAATATTATTCCAAATATTATATTTCTAAAAATATTAAAAATTCTTTTGGATGTATGTCATTTCTATAAATTCTTGGATTATTAGTTAATTCAAACATAATTTTATCATATGTTATTACATTTAAAACATTTATGGAGATATAATTTTATTATTATTTTGAAAAAACTCAAAGGGGGAGAGATTTTAATGATATATGTTTAATGGGAAGAAAAATTTAAAAATTGGGATATTTATGAGAAATAGAAATAGAGAGCACATTGATATTTTTAATTGGTTTATTTAAGGGGTTGTTTTGTTTCAATAAAATCTTTATTTAAAATTATAATTCTCATTAGATCATAGAAAAATTATAAACCTACGGGGAAATAAAATACAATCTATATCAATTAATGTATAAAATTAGAAATGGTTTTATTATTTTCAATGTTATTATTTTCGTTTTTTGTTTTTGTATTCATGGTTTTAAAAATTATAAATTTTTTTGTCAATATTTATACTTTAAACACTTCATTTTCATATTTTTGTAAATCAAAATAATTCTTAAAACTAGGTTTAAGGAATTTATATATTCCATGTGTTTTAGTTAGTTTTTATAAACACTTATTTATATGGAATATAAAAATAGTTATAATGTATAATGAATATAGAATTTTTATTATTCAATCTGATCCATCATAATGAATGTGTGTCTGATTATTTGGAATGATTTTGTTTCTAGTTCATAGCTAGATTCATTTATACTATATTGGAATAACATAATTCATTACAAATGAACTGAAATTGGCATAGATATATCAGATTAGGCAATCATTAACGTATTACACTGAAATACAATAATGAAGATTATCACAATATCTAATGTTTATAATCAATGTATATAGATTTGTTTCTATCAGAAAGAATAAAATATAATATTACGATTTTTATGAACAAAATGATGTTATGAAAAAAAATTAAAACCCATGCTTAGAAATCAGGTTAATTATCCAAATAATTATGAGCATTCAATGAACAAGCTATCTAATGTTATTGAAAACAACCCCGAATTCTGTCCATTTGAGTAATTATTATAAATAAAATTTCATTTGATGAGCTTGGAGATGATGAATTCTCAACTCATATTATACAAATATTTCTCTTAGTGAAAACCGTATTACTAGTCTTATTAATTTTTTAGTGATTTTCTATTATAAGGTACGTGTATAAGTAATGTATAATCAATATAACTACTTTCTTATATAACTATATGTTTGATCATGGTACTGATTAGGGGATTCTGGGGAAATGATGTTAGAGGAGAATCTGATCTATTAGATAAAGGGATTCTAGGCCTAGGAAGACAGATTTAACACTTGTCATAATATTTTGGTATTTCATGGTTAATAAGTAATGAGAATAATTTGATCATAATATCAAGGGATTAAAGGTCAATGGATGAGAGAGATGATAGGTATCATTAAGATTGTGGTCTTTCATGGTAAGGAATGATTGACCATATAATAGGTACGAAAAATGTGGATATATTTATTTAGGATATTTTACGTCCATAAATATTATGGCTAAAGATTGAAATAATTTATATGATTTCATTCCATTCTTAATAATATAAGCATTTATATCACTTATTATCTTAATGTTATATTTTTTTGATTTTTAATGTGTATTAAAAAAAAATTTGAAGTAAATATTTCTAAGGTTAGATTCATCAGACTAACTAGGATACAAATAAATATCATTGAATTAATCCGACAGTACCAAGATCTGATTGTAATAATATTATAATCAGATAAAGTGTGAGAGCAATCATTTGTACATAACAGTATTTTAGTTTTTGTTTTATCTTAATTTTTAAAGTATAATTCACCCACCTTGTTGGCATTGTAATGGTTTTTGATTTAGTAGATTGTTGGAGGAAATGGGGAGAACCACCATGGGTTGTAGTGGTCATAGATGATGTCGGGGTATCGAAGTCCGAGACAACATCAACATTAGTAGATGGAGGAAATGTCGCGGGTCACCATAATAGATAGTGGTGGGGTAGATAGTGCTGTAATGGTATAGATATTAAGGATAATGATATATATAGATTTGGAAATATAAATAAATAAAATATCAAATTTAATTATGTTTTTTAATTAACGATACAATAAATATATGTGTGAATAGTATAATGTTTTATAAAAAACATGATTTTTATTTTATATTAAATAAAATTTTAATACATGAATATAAATTATTACTAAAATAATATTACTCAATTGATTGTTTTTTTATTAAATTAAAATTATTCATTTTTTGAAATTATTTACACTGTATTTGACTATGTTTGGTAACTATAAATATGAATATTTTATTACAATTTATATATATAATATCAAACCATTATGTAAATATATGAAATATCATAATGATTTCAATTTATTTTAAAAAAATTACTTAAATACTTATTTAATGAACAAAATTATCAAATATAATCACTACTAATATTTAGGGAAAATTGAAAATTTTAACAATTCATTGAGTTATTTTTAATAATTTATCAAAAAATTGATATTGACATCTTTTTGTATAAAAATATATAAAAACAATTGTTTCTCTAAATTGGTTAGTGATAAATTTTTTATTGTTTTAAAATGGTGTACTGTAACAATTTTTATTGATTGAAAACTATTTTTCATAAAATTATGATTACAAAAAAAAAATTAGGTGTGAGTAAAAAATGTTGGTATTTTTATGATAAGGTAATATATTTTACTTTCGTTAAAAGAATTTTTGTAATTGAACAATCATAATCAACAGATATATCTGTTGATAAAAATAATTTTTGGTACTTAATATTAATAAATATTAGACTTATGTTTTATAGAATTAACTATTTTTACAAACATATATATTATTTATCATTAAATTTCTATAAGTATAGAACATTTCTTATAGTGTGAAGAGTTTATTATTTTTTGACAAATAGTGAAAAATTCTCATTTTTATTAACATATGACTTTTAATTTAAATAATTTAAAATGATATGTTATATATAAAATTGGAATTAAATTAAAATTAGTTCAATTATATTAAAATTTGACAAATTTATTTTATTTGTATCAATTTAATACTATATATTGATATTGAATCATTCTATATGAATGGAATTCTCTCTTTGGAAAACCACTCCATCATCTCATGTGTAGATTTTTTTTAATGTCAATTCTAAAAAATATATAAGTTAGATTCCGAAAAATTTATTCCATATTTTTAATCAAATTAATTTATATTATCAAATTAATCCAACATAATTTTTTACTACAATGAATAATGAAAATTAGGAAAAATAAATTACCATAGTTATGGTAAAAATAGGTTTACCATGGTGTCAAACTATTGATATAAGGGTTTAAATGAATTAATTTTTTACAAATCCCATTAGGAGGACATATATTGTCCTTATAACCTTTTATATTCAATAATTCCCCATTTTCGAGGTTTTCATCATGGTAAAAATTTGGTTATAACTTTATCCTTTCACAAAATTTATGTGTACCCTCTCCCCTGCTTATTAAAGGACACCCACTCTCCTCCTCACTTCACATTCCCAAAATTAATTTCTTTGTCGATAACATTACCAAATAAATTCATTAATTAAATCATTATTTCCTCTTTTCCATAGTTTTATTAGGAACCCCTCGTAATATGGATTTATGTATAAACATAAATAGGCGCTCTAAAAAGGGGGAAAATTCTTAAATGTGTGTCATTGTTTTATTTATTACCCACCTCCATCATACAATCTTAAAATATGATAATATAATAATATTATTATTTTATATATCATTTGATATTATCATGTAAATTTAATAAACCATATTTGTCTCAACATCTATCAAATGGTAAACAACACTGTCGATCATGTGTAATGTGAACTACCATCTCATGAACCATTATAATTCATTTGTTTTAACCACCATTCAATGATATATATAATTTTCAATTATAATATTTATATGTTTTTTTAAAATTATTATACTTAATTAATTATTATTTTACATATACATCGTACTTTCCATTCTGTCGGTGTTACGGTAACTTCACTCGTGTGTATGGAGGATTACTGCCTTACAAAGTGATGTGATTCATTTTTCAATTACACATTAAATGAAAGGTAGTAATCTTAAAGTTAAAAAATATTTTTTTTATTTAAGGTATATAAATAAATTTGGAAATATAATTTCGTATATAACAAATAATCTTTTATTACATTGGAAAAAAAATAATTTCACTCATGTGAACATGTGGGCTACTGCCTCCAAATAAATATGTGAAATGTTTTTCATATTATTTTAAAATGGATATATGTAAAATATTATTTGATTATTATAAAATATATATATTAAATAATAATTATTATATAAATAATAATTAATATGTATTTTACTTTTTTCAATATATTGAGAAAACTGGAAACAATGTTCATGTGTACCTTTGGCCAGTCGTATCCATGAATAGTGTAATCCATTTTATATATCTAAATATAATAGGTTACTAAAAATGTATATAAAATGGATAAATATGATATTTATATAATATTTATAAGTATTTATATTATTTAACTACAATCGAATTAAAATTACTAATAGTATCAAACTAAAACAAACATTAAAAATGAAGCAATTATCACCCAAAAAAGTGATTTTAATATATAATTTTTAGAAAATGTTTTATAAAATAATAAAAGTATCTAATATATAGTATAATATATATTAGTATGGTCCAATAAAATTATTCTATAAAATATATATATATATATATAATACATGATTATTGGAGATACAAAAAGGAAGTCAAACAAGAGGTATGGGGTTCTCATCTCATTTTTACTAACATGAGACGTACACTGTATTCACCAGTCATTCCTTTTCCTGGTTTATATAATGACCAATAAATATGTTATATTCCGATAATATTTCTATTCATGGTACCCAAATTTACCTTTTACGTTATTTATTTATCGGTGCTTATGTTTCAAAAGTTACCATAGTGGTAAGGGATTATTTCAAAATCTCACCATTATTCAAGATTGTTTTAGTATAAATATCCATTTTTGAAATAATTTTATAACTATATAACTAATTTACCTATTTCCTTAATATATATTTATTCTAGAACATATCATGTAATTTTAACATTTTCCACTCTTTGGTACTCAATATTATTGTGAAAATGGTTTTAATGAAAAATTAGTTAATTAATTTGATTAGTTGAAAAAAAAATTCCTAAAAATCCATGTTTTCTATATTTTTTTAAAAAAAATTTGTATACATATTTTTTTTATTAAATAAAATTTTATGAGTATTTTACTTCATCATTTTTTTCAAACAATTCTCTTATTTTTTTTCAAAATGAGACCCATTGGTATTTTATTGAAATTGTGCATGGAATCCTTGTTATAACATGTATGTCATGAACTAAATATACATATGTAAATACTGTTCAATTATTTGAAGATTAATTTATATTTTTAAAAGGTTATTTTCATAGAAACTTAATTTCAATTTTTTTCTTAAATTTTAATTTTTATATAATTTCTTTTCCAAATGGAAATGTTATATTATTGAAAAATATTTTGAATTTCATATTTTATGAAATTTATATTCATCAAAATCATAAACCCTTTTTACATATGATTCATTAGGGATATTATTTATTAATATCATCATTATTAATATTTTGGATGGTATTTGGCTAGTTTGACTAAGGATGTACCATTATATTACAATTCACCATATTACTCTAGTTGGTTTATGATTTGTATATTTTATTAGGGTAATTGTTGACATTTATATGAATATTTTTTAATAAGAATGTATTAATTTGATTGTAATATAACCCATTCATATGAGGAATGTATTGGAAATAGTAATTGATTGGAGGGGTCTAGTTATAGATATCCCCCCGATGCATTAATAGATCTTATGAGAAAATCAGTTGGAAAAATATTATAGGTTTCTACCGAATTTTTTAAACTATCTTGTGAAAGGTATTGATAGTATTTTTTATATGCCTATAATTACTAAATACCTTATTATGATCTATGTTATTTATTCCAATAGTATATTTTGAATAATAAAAATATCCCAAGATAGGATTCAAACTTATGTGATTATATATGTTGCTCTATTTTATCATCATTTGTTTTTCAACCGTATAATGACCTACTTATTGATTAAATGAAATATTCTTTAGTTATTTACCTTTCCATATTTATTTTTTTTATTTGTAATTTAATTTTTACACTGTATTATTACCCTTACTGAGCTTTGAGGATTACCCACTTCTTGTTTTTTATTCTCTTTATGACATCCAGAAGTGTTTTTTGATTGATATGAAGGTATACCCAATACGGAATAATGGTGTTCTCACTGAATAAACTGTGTATTTTATACATTAATTTGTAATCAGAATTCCAAATATTTATATAGTTTAAAAAACTACCCAACTATTTAATACCTAGGGATATGATTCCTTTTATATTATGATAATTTATTATTGTAACAACTATGTCAAAAATTCTTCGGTCAGGGACTTTACAATACATAAATGAAAATTCTTTACTCACTGTGAGAAATGAATAATGCAGGAGGCATAAATATCTTTTAATGGCATTAAAAATGAAGAATTAATCGTTTTTATAGTACTATATACCTTCCTCCAAAATATAAAACAATTTTAAGTTGGGATTCCCTTTGACTCTAACACATTACCCATCTACCAATGTGTCATGATGATTTTTCTTCTAATAAAATTATTCATTTTACTGGGTGATTATATCCATGATGTGTTTGGTGAAATCAAAAATTTATTTTATATATTAATATTATTATGTGTATAAATTGGGGGAATGTATGATCCATATAATATAACTATTTTTAAATATTATTAAATTTCCCTAATAGTTATTTATATATAATCTTATCCTTAAAAATTGGTTTCCAATCTAGAATAAAAATATATCTACTGATCTTTAAAATTCTCCAGTTTCAAAAAATAACATCTCAAATCATTTATAATATTAATCCTGCATATATGAATTTCCATTTTCAATAATTTTGAAAACTATTGGATATTAAGTAGATAAAACAGAATGGAATGTATTACCTAATATGTTTTAAACCATCAACCATCATAATGATCAATGCATGGTTCTAAAATTTATTCACCTTTAGTTTACATATTCCACAATCACAAAACTTCTGATATATAATAAAAATACAATTTCTAGATTTTTTTCTTGAAACTATAATCATATAATATTGATTAATATTATTATAATCACATTAATTTATCTCAATTTACCTATATATATATTCGTCTTTATTATATCTCATATTTTATAAATACAATATGTTCATATATGTAAATTTCTATTAATGAATATAATGACTTCATTGAAATAGAAAAGGCAATATTCAATATAAAAACAATCCATTTTTATAAATTTTAAAATTTTAGTTTTTATTTTGAAAATATAATGATAAATATATACTTTTAATCCCTATAATTATCTATTAAGGATTGACAACTACAAATTGTATATATAATTTCATAATTAATCCCCTTATATTTATTATTTATTTTCTATTTATTTCATGTTTTCCATTTTAAGGTTAGGAAACTATTTTTTCTTGAATTTAAAGGTGGTTTGGTTAATTGTAGAATTAATGAAGTCATACTAGCTAATAGGAATTTTTTTTTGAAAAATTATAAAAAATGAGGATTTATGATAATGAGGGGCTAACCCATAAGCAATCCCCAAAAATAATAAATCATCTAAACAATCATAAACCCCATATTATAGTGAGAGGGAATGAATAGGTGTAGAGAAATAACACATGTTATCTATAGGATGTGGTTATAAAATATAGAGGAGAGTTTGGAATTTGATGACACTAGGTAGGTTTAAAACTAAAAGAAACACACGTAAACGATATCTAGAATGTTATACTACCATTTTTATTTTTGTTTAATGGAAGGTGGATAATTTTTTGGAACAATCATAGTATGGATAATAATGTAATTGATAAAATGGCATATTTTCACGAAAATTGGAATGTATTATAAAATACAGTGTCCCACACGTACCTTAAAATATCACAATTATTTTTTTTATAATAAGCTATCGTGTGATGTTTCTTCTAAAATCATAACACCCATTACATGGTTGTGTAGTCATATGTCGTATGAATTCTCCCCAAAAAAATCCATATTAAGAAGAAATTTATTTATTAATACCATGCACAAGATTCAAGGCGATACATTCCATGATATTATTAGTGTTAAATATGAATGAATATATACATATATGATACTAAAATACATGGGTTTCACCATAGACCATATTAATAACATTGTTGAAATATTGGATCTATATTTATATACAATGTAATCTTATGTAATGACCCACAATCAGTATTGGACAATTTAATTCAATACATGTGTAATTTAGAGGGGTATAAGAATTTTAATTGTAATAGAAATTAATGGAGACCTAGAAGAAAGGGAAATAAAGAGAAAAAATTCTGAGGAGAAAATTATAGAAATATTTTTAAGAATTTTTTATTTCATTCTTGTCAATGGATTGAGATTTACTATTTCATGATAGTAAATAGATGTTACATAATTGTTATAATTGTTATTTTTTCACATCTGGTAAAGATGGATCATCAAATCTATGAGTTTATCTTTTTACTATTGATAAATGATAAATTCATCATTAGTGTTTAGTTTCATAGATGATGGTGGGTCATGAATTGGAGGAATGATATCTTAAAATGAATGGGTAGTTTGGATTATGAATTTCATGAGATGGACCAACATCATGATGTATTTATTTCATTATTATCCTTTAAGAAACTTTATAGTTGAATGTGATTTGGGGATAAACCTCTATGAGGAGTGTGAGAGTGGGAGAGTGAGGGATGAACTTAAATATATCATTTGAACACAATATTGAATCTAATGAACATAGGATTATAAAATTGACTCAACTAAAGTAATGAAGTAATCATAGGTAGTTCAATATGTTACAAACCTTGGGATCTAGTCAGTTGAAGAGGTGTTGGATCTTGCCATCCTTTTTTAAAAATTAGTTAAATTACATTTAAAACTGAGATGTGTGTCCTTTGAAACTATCCCATTATCATTACCTTTATTAACATGATTAAACAACCCACACACAATCCTTTCAAAATGATATATTTTTATACATATTCATCTTCTCATATATTGTGTTCTCTAAGATATTTATATGGAATTTCAAAATAAGTAACAAAAAATAATGATGAGCCAGTATCAGATCTCGTCATTTTATTATTGTTCGACCACAGGACTCTACATCAGGTACAACACTTGTGTAATTTTATTGAGATGGATATATTATTTTTAACTATAAACAATTACTAATCCTCTTTAGAGTTAACAAAAATTAGGATATTGTTAAATTTATTGCAATATTTTGAGGGAGTAAAGTGATTGAACTACCCTTGAATCCATGCATCTATTGATAATATGATTTTATTATTATATCATTCAATTTTATTTTATTTTTGTTTTCTTTTTCACATGTGAATTGGAGTTCTTTATTTATATTATAATATTATGAGAAACAAGCATCCCAAAAGGTCATAGTTATTTTACTCTAAGGAAGACCTTGAATTATGTCCCAATATTGTGTGTTATATTTCATACACCTGTAGTGTAGCAATGGCTAGCAACCATAGATCCTAGGTCCCCAATGATGAAAATTTTAACATGGTCAACAAAAAAACACCACCTAAAATGATGTTTAGGGAATATATAAATTAATCCATATATGATGAAAAATCATGTATTGTGTGTCCTACCATATATTAAATATATATATTCGTTAATTTTGAGCATACACTAGATGATGCAGAACAACAAAAAATTCAGAGGCATGCTAAATGATGAAATTCTTGGTCAGATATAGATTTTTTTTAAAATATATGACATGTTAAATATTAATTATGTATTAGACACCAATATATGCCTCAGAGAATTTCCATTCTCATTGATTATATTTTCCATAGTGTTGGTTATGTTTCGTCAACTAGGGTTAATCACATATTTAAAATAGATAGCCTATAATATTATAGATAATTATATTCCATCAGAAAAAGTAGATAGCCATGGAAGTGATATCATTAAATTCACATATGAATATCGATAATACAATTATATTGAATAAATAAGTTCAATGAGTTATTGTAGAGATTCCCACATCATATACTGACCTTATGGTTATAGATAAAAACATTTAAACTTTACTTTGTATAAAATATATATTTTTTGAATTGATTTAATATAAGGATTCTTTTTAATTGAGAATAAACACATTGAATCCCATTAATTTATAGATTATTGAGATAAGAAGATCTTGTAGTTTCTTATAGAGGGAGGAATATCTAGGAGGGTATCTCACCTTGTGGAGAACATGAAAAAAGTGGTCACACAACTCAAGAAGATATCCAAGATGATAGAAAACCTATAGGAAATTCCTAGTTCAAGAGAACCGAATGAGACTCCATAAATCCATTAATAATAATTATTTTGTTTCTAGAAATATTTAATGATTATCAACATCCAATGGAAGACATATCAACAGGTGAGGTGAATATTTATAATTACAACCAACCTCAAATATACTACAAAAATTTACTAGAATAAGGAGATATGTTGGTTCAAAAAAAATCATTGTTGGAGAACTAGTTTTGTGAATACTAGAAGAAATATTTGTCATTCATATTTCTCCATAGAATACAATTAATGATATCAAATAACAAAAAATTAAATAATATTCATCTGTTTTAATAGAATTTAAAAATATTTTTTCATAATAACGTCACAATAAATATATTTCTTCCACGGATCTTTCCACAAAATACATTAAAACATGATGAATTGCTATATCACATTATGAGAACCATTGAAAAGAAAAAAAAATTATAAAATCATCATAGAATGATTTATAATAATAACACATAACTAGAAAAAAAACTCTTAGAAATTTATCCATCATCCTTTGTGTGTCTTTTTAATGACCACTGAAATCATATTAGAGGAATCTAAGGTAATTACCATGTGCCACGAGAACAACATGAAGAAGAATTATGATTCAAATGGACAAGGAATGTTGCTATTAAAATAATATAATAAAAAAGACATTAAATGAAAACCAATTGAAATAAGGAATCATGATCTTGTCACTTGGGAGTACATAGTTGTGAAAGAGGAATATTTAATGTTTTACTCTAGTCGGTAAACACCACATCCTCAAATTATAACTCATAAAAATTAAAAAATTATAATATAAATAGTCCCTAAATATAAATATAATTTTAATTTCAAAATATAATAAATATCTATTGATAAAATTGTTATCATTTTTGACTTTATATATCTGAATATTATCTTTTGATTATTTTTTAGGCTTTTTCTAAAATGGTTAATTTTTTGGTTAATTGTTAGAAATACAGTTATAAAGAATACTCTCGAATTAATGAAATAATAATTATATTTTAATGACCAGAAATTTTCATAAATATGTATTTTAGAAAAAATATATACTATATAATTAAAATATATCCTTTAAAAATATCATGTAAATATATAAACCAATGTTTTATGTTTTAAAACCTAATTATGGTTTTGTTCAAATAAAAGAATTATTTTTCCCACTTATTTTTAATTAATTATTTTAAATTAAACATTTAGTTAATAATGATTTTAAAAAAAAATTAATTTTTAATCGTAATGAAATTTTTTTCATATGAATAAATTCTATGTTCGATTTTTGTGTAAATCTATTTTTATCTTTAAAAGGCATTTTTTTCTAAAAAGTAGTTTTTGTTGGGAAATTTGGTACAGATATTTTTAGTAATTATTATAGACACAAGATATATAATTTTATAAATTGGATTATATGTTTTTTATAATCATATTCAAAATATGTTATATGATAAATTTATTTTAAATAGTAATTAATAGTTACTGTTATAATAGTTTGGTCACCATAGAAAGGGTTAAAAGGATTAGAGAGGGGTTAAGATAATATATGAGGCTTAAAATGACAACTAAATAATTATAAATCATAATGTATGAGTGTTTTTTAACCCTGAATTCTCATATCATTTAAAAATTTCAATTTATTTTACTTGGCTAAGAAAATGTAATTATATTGTTTTTTTGCTTTGTGTATTTTCAAAAGTACCCATCCACTCACATAAATGGCACCCCTCACCCCCTCACTAACTACTCTCTTGTAAAGGTTAAATAAATCAATAGAATTTAATTTCTATTCCAAAAACCCTTATATAGTTATTATAGATTTTGGACATAGAAAATACCAACCAAACAAGTCTTAAGAGGAAATAGAAAGGCAGATACCCAAATATGAGGTATTTGTTTTCATCGCGTTCGTTAAATTTTCGTTCCTCTGAGACTTATTAAAATCTTTTATATCCAAAATAAAGTAATTAATTAAATATAATTATTAATTATTATATTTTATAATGTTGATGGATCAACCACCATCTACCTCCTTTCCATCTATTCACAAATGAAATTTTCTTCCAATAATACGTGCAGATTACAGCCACCATAAACAAAATATTTTATTTTTCATAACCACCATTATAAAACGGTTATGATGAATAATTTTATATCTATGAAATAAATATGACTACTCAATGTTAAATAATTTTATATATTAATATCGATCAATTAAAAAATAAAAATAATACACATGGGTATGTTCATACTTCCACCTCCATGAATGAAAATTTAGATTTTTCAAAACCATATTTCATATATTATTATAAAAGTTAATTTAATATAATAGTATTATATAAATATATTTAATTACTTTTTTGAGGATATGGAATGATGACCATGAAAAAAATAAAGTAACTGAAATATAAAGACATACATGAGAAATATAATTGTTAACACATAGATATTTAATTTTTAGCAACCAAATTACGTGTAAATATGTAAAAAAATTTAATGAATGATATATGATATGGAATAAATAAAAATGAATCTGATATAGATTGTTAATAAATATAAATTGTTATATATCATATAGGAATGCATCTGACTTAAAGGGAATCCAAGGTATGTTATTATGTTCCATTATCAATTTTAATAAATATTTTTTATATATAAATTTTTTTGGTGGAATTAAATCCTCATTATATCTTAAAAACAAAATATATTATTGAAATGTTATTATTTTTTGTCTTTACTTATATTATTTCCATTTTCCCTCACTTTGGTAATCATAATCCTCCAGAATTTTTTTTATGAGAATGACCATCGTAATATCATATTTTTAGCCATGATTATTTTCCTTCCATGTGAATATTATTTATTTTGTTTCATGTAATTTTCTTATACAATTCAATTATTTTTAATTGTAAAAATTCATTATATAAAGAATTTTGTATCATAAAATGAATCTTATTATTGTTTTTATAGTTAATTTATAACGTTTATTAGAAAAGTGTCAATAACCATCCTCTGTCAACCCTGAATATAATACCTGATATGACCCATGGTATGTACTGAAGGTAATTATCAATAGAAATGGGATAATGATAAGAATCAAAAAATAAAAATTATATTGGTGTAGTTGATTTATTCCAATTATTTAGAACATAAAAATTATATTACATAGTAGAATAAGATATATGAGTCACTGGACATGAAAATATTAAATGATTCCTAAAAGGACATAAAAAAATAAAAAGAAAAATAACATACAAACATGAAATGATTTCTATATGACCTATTTGTAACCACAATAAAAAACTAACTCTAACATCAAGCAGTCAAAAACCAAACACAAACAAAAAATACAGCCAATATCTACAGAAATTGTGTGGAATAAGTAAGATGAGATCATAAAACCACTCAGTATGTACATACCATAGAATCAATACATTTATTTCCTAAAACAATCAATAAAAACAATTTTGAATATACATTTAGAAATTTGAATTTTATGTTTAACATAAAGGAACACATCTTTTCCAATATCTATTATGAAAAAAACATTTCCATTAAAATTGTTTTTTATACAATATTTCGAAACCAATTCAGATAAGAATAAGAGCAACACATGCATTAAAATAAATAAGAGGAAAAAACAGACATATGTATGAGAGTATAATAAAGGAAAATTATAGAATAAAAGAATGAAGTAAATGTATAATAATGTATATATAAATAGAGTAATAAATCATGGCACCACAAAAGTTTGAGAATATATACGATAATAATAATGTAATTTTCTTAAACATCCCTTGAGGATACCACATACATACATAGTCTAGAAAAATATTCTATTCTATTGTGTGGTCTATATTGTATCAAAAACCTAGAAACTCAAGTAGCCAAACACCAGTGGTTCAACCACTGTAGCCATTCATCTACCATGGGAGATCTAGTCTGTCCCATCACGAACTAGATAGAAACCACATATTGAACCTATAAATGACATCTAGGATACCGTTTAAATTGTATAAGGGATACATGATTATGTCATTAAACTAATTAGATTGACCAATTCCTACATTCATATTTTTCACCCTCCCCAGCACCATTTATGCGAAGACTATCTCTAATTAGAGGAATAGCATGGGGATTTATTCATGTTGAAGATATCTTAATAGTTATAATCATGCTTTCAGAGGAACAGTTTAAAAAAATTGTTCAAGAAATAATTTTTCTTCGAATAAATACTTATCTTTTTTAATAAATAACAACTATTGAGGAAAAAATAATTTCATCCAAATATATCCGTGAATCCAATGTAGTAGTCCAAATATATTTTAAAGTACCAAGTGTTCCTTTTCAGTTATTCTTATAAAACACCACTTGAAACCCCTATTTGTTTGTCACATGAAAAATGGGAACCATTTTGAAAACATTTATGAATTTCGAAACCGTTTGAGATGAGGGTGGAACATAGGGGATGGGGGAAGTGAATGAGAAAACCATGGATTTTGAAATTGATAATTATATGGAATTTAACATTTATATTTTTGCGCACATCTATGTGTGCAATATTTGCTCATATGATGATTTATATATAACAATGCCATTAATATGGAATTTAATAATAATCTATATGGATTTATCAAATAATCATAATGAAACCCAAGAATCATCTCAGCAAATCATAGTAGAACTCATTGATGATACATATCAAAAAAGAACCCAAAAGTCCACAAAAATCATAAATAGAATTTCTATAAAATATTATAAAACGTAAACATGTCCAAAATTGGGTATAAATCACCCAAATCCACTTGAAAATCCATGTGGAATTATATCAAACACGTAGTACACATATTCTATATACACAAATTAGATTAATTATTGAATACCATTAAACCCCCATTTTCAAACAAATCACCCCACATATTGACATAAAATTTCATTCTAACCCACCCCATGCATGGAGAAAACAAAAAAATTTCATTTATGAAATATCCATAATTAATGTAATTTTTTATAAATAAAAAGGAATATAACCTACAAAAATAGTATATGAATGAGAAAAACATGATGAAGAGGTCATGGTGACCCTAATAACCAAACCACACTACCTAAATCAAAATAAGTCAAAATAAAATATCATCTCATTCTCCATAGTTTATCAAAGAAGAAATCTAGCCATGAATATATAAAGAACCATTAGTTCAGGAAAAAATTGGATGAAATCAACAAAAATTTGAATTTAAATATAAGTATATAATAGGTAAATCATTCATACAATTAGGTTATCCAAGGGAAGAGGGGATCGAGGTCCACTTCATGCACCACAACCAAATGGTATGGTTGAGGGTGGAATTAGGGTTAGAAATTATAAGGGAAATGGTAAAAAAATATTTTTAAGGATACTGATTAGGACTAATAGTTTGGATTCATGGTCCTCCAGATAGTATGGCAACTGTGGGGGACCCTATGTCCCACTGTAAAGGAACCACATGGTTAAGGATAAAATTTTTCCACACCATGTGACTAACCATGTGAGGCCTTGGGGGTTCTTACTAAGGTTGAATGGTATTTGGGGGATGACCAAATTGATGTGTTTCTATCCATATAGGGGAGTGGGTTCTCATACATGGGGCCATGTTGTTTCTGAAGGTCTGGTATATGGTTTACCCTAACCAAATTTCAATATTGTACCACTATTTTACACACCCAAAATTTCGAATTCTAATGGGAAATGAACTCACGAAGGAGGAGACGAAGATAAAATTTATATATATAAAAAATCCTATATTCATATTTAGTTGGTAAATAAAAATTCTACTCACCTAGAATCATTCTTCCACCATAAAGTCACTATGCTCAAGAAAAATAACAAAATCAAAACAGTTATGAAAAAAAATAACATTTGATGGGAAATACTCTAAACAAATGTGAATCTAAATAGAATATCCAAATATAGTGTGACCATTAACACCACCAGTCACACCAGAACAGCCCATGAGAGGGAAATAAAACGATCTATAGTGGGTCTCTACACTATTTAGGAATCCGATAACAATGAAGAGAAACTATGCTTGAGAAATAATCTAACCAATGATACTAAAAAAAGTTTATCCAACCCTAATTCATATTTTCCACAAATCACATTTATCTCTATACTGAAATAAGATGACCAATCATCAATGAAATAAAAATAACAAATAAAATTATGATATTAACTAATTAAATTGAATGAGGGCCCAATAATAAAGAGAAAGGTCGGGGTTAACACTCAAATAAGGATTGTTTATCTCAAAAAATTGAAGTGATTGGATTATTGGAAATTAAACTTGAATAGCATTATTTTTCTTTTATCTAGGTCCCATCAAATATAATTGAATAATATTTTATATAATATTTATCTAATAATATATATTTGGTTTTTTAATAAATTTTGGACTATAAATATCAAACTGACTACTCAAGACACACACAAGAAAGTCAATGTAATTATCAGTTAATGGAATGGTTTGTAGTGATTCATTTTGATTAGGTTCCTATTGTTCACATGTCTCACCATATGGGTGATCCTTATTATCATTACGTGAAAATGCTCTTTCAAACACCACAAACTACCTTCTTGTGGCTAGCTCATCCAAGAACTATTCATCCACCATCATTCTATAAAACATCATAAGTGGAAGAACATAAATCATAATAACTAGATGAATACCCCACATAAAGATATGATCTATCAAAATATTTCACTATTTAACTTCTGAAAAGAAAGTAACAAGATCCTTAAAATTTACAACAAACTCTTTCATAATCTCATAACCTTTTATAATTCTAAAATTTTCAACCACTTTCCTCACCATAAATCTAATCAGATAAGAATCATTGGATAAAATTCATCTAAAAAAACTCTGAAGAAATCACAAATTTCAATGAGGGTCTATAAATAACTTTTGAAATATTAAAACATATTCCCCATGATCGACCTAATAAGACAATCACTCTTAAGAACTCTAGAGTTTCTACAGACCTAAAAACACCTTCTCATTCTTGAAGACAATTTCAATCCTCAAGAGAAACATTATAAGAATATAATAAAATAAAATTTTATGAATAACATTTCTTCCCTAATCCACAAGGATTTATGGTAGGGTCAATATTTTAAAATATATCTTATAAACATATCGGACTTTTCTATGTTGAATACATTAACAATATAAAAAAATAATATCCAACCAATATTAACAAAAATATAATCCAGAATCAGTGAAATCTATTTTAAGAAACTATGTTACAAATATAATAAACAAAATCATCAACAAACTAAACCAAAAATAATATTTTAAAAGACATTATTTCTATTCCAACTTCAAAAAAACAATTCCTCTTGAAATCCATTCTAACCAGTACACCCATCTCTAATTCCAATTTCCTTTTTTCATTTCGTCTTTGAAATAACCATTCTAACCTATCCATTATAAAATATATAACATATTTTTTACCTGATTTCATATGAGAACACAAACTCCATTATAATACATTAACCTTTTAGAATGAAATCCTTTTTCAAAAATCATTTTCTTCTCAAAATACAATTACGAAACTAAGGCCATACAAACACCATCATCCACATAAAAACCCACTAAATTGGGAAGTATTGGTCATAATTACTTGGAGACATGGATTAGTAGACTATGCACTAAAAATGAACCACCCATTGGAAGAATAATAATCTGTGATCTCGGGAACCACATGTTTTTTTATACATTGCAAGATAACTATGTGGCACCAAATCACTTCTATTTCCGTCCCCAACACCACAAATCAATCAAGGTAATAAATCACCAACAATAGACACCCAAAATACATAAATATTTAATCAAACCAAGTATCCCTATAAACAAATATTTCTTCACGAGAGTAGGTGATCAGGCATTGATTCACAACAAACCTCTTCCACCCTAATAATCGAATCATCAGACTACCTAGAAAACCAAATATGAAGTGGCTACTTAGATACCATTTTATCTAGAAAAAATACTTGGTAATCACCAAAATTGATACCCAAACTAGACATTGGTAAGGCCTGAATGAAGTCCCTGATCACCATGGGTAGATGACTAGTATTAGGCTATCACTAATTAGTCGTTGGGAGAAAATTTATCAATATAATCACAGAAGTACTATAAAATATTACAGACCACAACATGATATATGAGTTAGTAAACACAAATACCACATGAATGAAGACAATGAAATACTATAAACATGAAATATAATAAAAAAACTATACACACTCTCAGGGTGACCCATTGGTCACCTCCATCAAAAAAAATAAACATTCTCATTGAGTGAACATGAACATAACATAAAACTAAAAAACATATATGGTATATCAATGATAATTGTAATAATTAATGTGTAAAAATATAAAACTCATTAAGTAAGAATCATAAAATCTATAAATATCCCTTCTGGAAATATTCCAAAAAATAATGGTTTCAAAATACATTTATAAAATGGGATTTTATGATTAAAACAACTAAACTCAGCTTTCAAAATGTACAATTTAAAATAAAAACATGTATTTATTTTAAAAAAAATCTATTAAAAACATTGTTTTTCATAACCTATTACATGAAGAAGAAACAAAACCTAGGAATGATCATAAATAAGTGGAAAAAACTAATATAAGAACAAGTGAATGACTAAAATATTCCCAAAGGATAGAGTGAAATACAAGTATAATAAGGTATTTATAAGTAGAACATGAAATTAGGGAACCAAAATAACATTTTGGGAACATATAGTATAATAGTCATTTGAATATTTTAAACATACCTAGAAAACACATTTGACATACTCAGTTCCAAACCATCTGCATGT
Organism: Viscum album; assembly: GCA_963277665.1. NCBI lineage: Eukaryota > Viridiplantae > Streptophyta > Magnoliopsida > Santalales > Viscaceae > Viscum > Viscum album. The sequence continues at coordinate 1,855,689,872 of OY728157.1, forward strand.
TTATGAGGTCACACACCCTCCATCAATATCCAAGAATCTCTACTAAACTAACTCCCATTGGAATTCTTTTATATCCATTCACCTACCATGGGAAATATAGTCTATTTCATCAATAAACATATTGAAACCATATCTTGACCTTCTAAATGTTTTCTAGGATCGAATGAAAATATTATTTGGTAAAAGTGAGGAGGTCATAAATTATTGGACATTAACCAATGTTAATATGAATTACTTGCCCACATCCTAACACTATCCATGTCGAGAACCTCACTAACTAGAGTAAAACCATCTATATTAAATGAAAAATAAGACAAATAATGTGTTCCAATCGGTCCTTCTCATCATGATAGTTCAAAACCATTTTCTAAGAAATCAATCATTTTCAAATAAGTACTATGCTTTTGAAATCAAAATACAATTTCCCATGAAAAATAATTTCTTTCCAAACCCATTTTTGAAACCATGGTAATCTGCTAAATATATTTTCATATATAATAAATTTGAACCTTATAGTGTTTATTAGATTAAATATTTTGAGAACACAATTTTGGAGTAACACAATAAATTATAACCTTTTGCAAAAATTTTATAAATATGAAATCTTTTTGGGAAAATTGTTCTACTAAGAGGAGGATGATCAATGTTAAAGGTAAAAAATATAAAAATAAAATGAAAATTCAATGGAAATTGTCCTTTATATACATGGTACATCTATATGAACCCTCCATTAAAATATGAACATGTAAATATCAAAATATAATATATATATATATATATATATATATATATGGACATCTATAAGAATGTATAATGATAAATCAAAGAGTCTGAATAAAGCATCACATAAAAAATATAAGAATCATATCATTACATCAAAAATGTTCTCACGGAAGAAAAACTGCCATATAGAGGTGAAAACCCACCAAAAAGATCAATTCAACTTTACAACCAATTTTATTAATATTTAACAAGGATTAAATGTAACAGCCCAAGATTTTATAAAAAAATATTCTTTTTAATTTTATTAAAGTTTTGTGTTGTACGCTACACCAAAAGGAGCTTGCACAACACGCATCCTTGACTTGCATTGCATTACACGCAATCACGACCTTCCTCGATAGCGTGTGTAATACGCAATACCGAGTTTCACTAAACAACGATATGCTATTAAAATATTATTAAAACTAGCCGTTATGAATAGTAATAACCACTTTTTAAAACTCTGTAAATCTTATTTTTCAAAATGAACTTCATTTTTGGATTCGGAGTATCGAATTTAGCCTAAGATGAAATTTTGGTACTTTTCAGATAACTTTCATATTCTGATGAATAGTGAAAATTACTAAATTATAATTAAAAACAACTTTTTTAATAGAAATAATTAATAGTGATAAATTATTAATTTGAGTGGTTTTAAAGTATATTTAGAATATATTTTTACAATTTAATACAATGTTAGTCATTGGATGTAATTTCACATTTAAACTAGACATAATCAAGTGTCAATCTTTTGATAGATATTGTTTCTTAAAAACATGCTATTTGTTTTAACAGCGGGATTTAATTATAAAATTAATTAATGCAAATTATATGATATGAATTTGGTAAAATAGACTTCATTTTTGAATTCGAAATATGAAATATAGCTTAGGATGAAATTTTGGCATTGTTCTGAAAAACATCAATTTTTGATGAATAGTGAAACTACTAAGTGGTAGTTAAAAAAATTAATTTCTTCATAAATCTTAATTTTACCGCTTCTGTGAATGGAATTTCAAAAATCCGAGAGACACGGTTGATGTCAGTAAGTAAAATGTGGTTCAATGAGATGAAAATAATTTTTGGTGAATAGTAACTTTTTACTTTTTTTACCACGGTTAATAGTAAATAGGGTAACTAAGGGTAAATATGATATTACTATTACCCTAACACATGTCCTAATTCTATTGGATAAGTGTAATTCGACCAAAAACAACCTTATGAATATAATATGACCATTTAGGTCCACTTGGATTAGATTATGACATTTAATATTATATTATTTAATGAATAGTTAAAATAGTTAAAATCAATGTTTAATAACTAAAACATTTTTAATATGGGGTTATACATAAGATAAATTCGACTATAAATATTCATTAGAAATCTAAAAAGATTTCCTACATAATGATATTTTATTTCTAATTTTTAGACATTAAATAAATTAATTTATTTATGACACAACGATGATGCAGTAATTACCCTTTTAAGGAAATATTAACATAATTGATGTTATAAATGCTCAAATGAATGTAATTTGAGACTTTTTATGAATTACACTAATTTTATAGGTTACTATGATATATTAATGTTGATATAATCAACTTGGTTCTAACATATAATTTTGTTATGACTTTCACAAAAATCATATATCAAATAGTGTCAAAATTGACACAAAATAGTTTTTAAATCAAATATTATATTATTAATTGTTATTTTATTCCTAAAAATCTAAGGTTCGGCCAAATGACTTAGATAAGGATATATATATTAATAATAAACAATTTGGGGTTCGTTTGGCATGTTATAGTAAGTGTATTAACCATATAGTGAAAGAAAACAAAAAGACACGGTAAAAGTTAAATTATTTAACTTAGAGTTAAATCTAATTGATAAGGTTAAAATAAGAACCTAAACTTGTCTAAATCCTATTGGTTGATATTATTTCGACCCATCCCCACTTTAGCTTCGAAATAAGACCCTTTGGAACCATTATAAACCGATTTTTACTTTAATATAAAATAATATTTTGAGATATTCCTAAGGTGCCCCTCTCCTCCCTTATAAAAGGGAACCTCCTCCCCCTCCTCCTCACACCAATTTGAGCACTCAAGCTCGGCCAACCCCTGCCAAAATCTCTTCTCCACTTCCCTAGAAACTTCCTAGAGGTTCTGGTCTTCCTCAAAGACCAATTTTAGTTCCCTAAGAGGAGGTCTCCAAAAGGCGCTTCAAAGAAGATGTAATTACCGTTACCAATTCTTTCATCTTTATTTCTTCTTCCACTTCTTCTTCTTAGGTTGTTTCATTATGAAGTAATAACATCCATATCACTCATATACTGATATGTTATTATAAGTATGAAACAACCCTATTTCACCATCTATCCATCCTATGGAAAAAGAAATCACCGCGCGTGCGTACGTACGGAATACCGTCTCCACGCCGTGGTGTAATCTATTTTCCACCACCACCTTACATGGATGCGTATAATGGTGTAAAGAATAACTATACATAGTTATTAAAACATCATATTGATTCTGATATATTGTATAATCCACTCCAATTCAATTCAATATTTATAGAAATGATATCATCGCTCGTGCGTACGTACGGACTACCGTCTCCACGACGCGATGAGATTCATTCTCCATGTTAACCATTTAAGAATGATTATAAAGTATATATAATAAATAATAATAAAATATATGACATTATAAAGCTACTGGATTTATGTATATATATATATATATGTATGTCATCTACTTACTTCCATTCAAGACAATAAGGAAAGGAAAACAGCGTTCATGCGTACGTACGGACTACCGTCTCCATGAACGGTGTTTTTCATTTCATTTATCTATCTATTATATATATATATACTGAATATTTATGATATATAAATCATATTTTATATTCTGGAAGTAAGTAAATCATGATATAAGTAATAATAATGTCAATAACAACAAGTCAAAACACCTACGATAAATGAAACGATTTTACCCAAAACGCTTCTTTAACATGGAATTTACAAAAGAACGGGTAATATAATGTCATAAGTGAACCATATATGATATCATAACAATGAATATGATTCTGTAATAAGTCAATAACATGATTTAAATTATTATACAGGAGGTTCGGACACTTACAAAGCAAGTCGGACCTAAGGTAAGGGAAATATCACAATCTCATTTTTATCCGAGATTGGTTATTCGTAAGTATTTACTGGGGTGTATTTTATCATCCAAATCCATGTTTCATAAATATGTAATGTTATTTCCATCCACCTACAATTGTTTAAATCCATTTTTACCCTTCGGTGAGTTTTTAGTAAAAGATATGAAATGAATCTTTTGTCGTTTTTCGTACGAGGTACTTTTTGACTTTTCCGACAAAAGTACGAAGAATGTTTTTTTTAACTTATACGGCATGAATGGATTTTTAAAACATTATTTCCAAGAAGCTTCATTTACAAGTTTTAAAGTTTATTTTTAATCAACTTCTTTTATTTTAAAGTTGTATGACATGTTATGAAAGGAAAAATGTTTTTGAAGAAGAAAGGATATTTTCCTCAAGAATGGAGTTCAAGTGATTTTCAAAATTATTTTCCATCTAAGATAATAAAGGGTTATGTTTTTATCCCTATTATTACATTGATTTGATCATGTTGTGATGGAATTATTTTTATGAATTCCTTTATCTTATATGAATTGATTTATGATGTCATGATGTTTCAAGAATCCCATTTTTGTTACATGTGTTATGCGATGATGTATGTTTTATGATTATGTGGCACAAATATGAAAGGATTCATTATAAGATGGGTGGGACCTATGTATCCCTCAAATGCATTGGGTAAAGATTTTATATCTCATGAGATAGACATGGCTGGAACGGAAGGTTATTTCGGTTCAGTGATACAGGACTGAAACGAGGAGTGAACTCGGTTCAGAAAGGGACTTTGTCCACTAAGATAGTCTTGGCAATGAGTCATGGCTAACAAGAAATGATTTTCCATGATTATGTGGGCATGCCACAAAGTTTCAAGTTTCATGTTATGATTATGGGGATCTCATTTTCACTTCTATGATTTATCCCATGTTATGATATTATGAGCTCTTTTGCAGGTTAAGATTTTCAAAAGCTATGTTCTTATGTATATGATGTGATTGATATTTCTTTTATTTACCCTTACTGAGCATTTGAGCTCACCCTTTTATGTTTTCTTTTCCCCAGGATATAAAGAAAGGTTTTTAGGTAAAAAAAAGGGAAGATCTTTATGGGAGATATTGAAGATCTTTCCCCACGATTAGAAGATTACGTTCCGAGTTTCCAAAGACACTAAACTATTACGATCCTTGTGTGTGTGTTTTTTTTATGTACTATGTATTCCGCAAAAGTAATGTAATGTCCATGTACGATAAGTTTCGGGTCTCTACAGTTGGTATCAGAGGAAAAGTTTAGTCAACCTTTGGAAACTAGGATGCGAAAACGTTAGTGAGATCCCTAGAGATATTTCTAAGGTATTTCTAGGGATGTCTCTAAGGTTAAGTATACGTATAGGTTATAGTCCTAGAATTGCGCTAACGATCTTCGAATTTAACCTAAGATGTTAGATATTGAGGGTACTACCCCTTTATTATGTTGTTTTCCCTAGCATGATTTTTTCCTCTCATACTATTCTTTTGGGGTTTTAGACGATGGCTGGAACCCGAAGGAACCGTGTTAATGCGGAATGTGATGGGCAATGCAATGATTGTCCCCCTGAGAAACCAAACGATATGGGAGCCGGAATGCAAAATCTTGTAGCCATGCTCACACAACTTTCTCAAGCTATGAATCATGCAGGACTTCCAAACGAGCAAAGGAAGGAGCAACATTCTGTTGAATCCTTCATGAGGCAGCGTCCGCCTTCTTTCAGTGGGTCTACTGATCCATTAGTTGCTGAACAATGGATTAGTACTACTGAAAAGATATTTTCAGTTCTTCAATGTTCTGAACATGATAAAGTCATCTTAGCAGTATATCGTTTGGAAGGTGAAGCTGATCAATGGTGGAATCTTATCAAGAATATGAGGCAAAGAGATGATATTGATTCCATGGAATGGGACGAGTTCAAGAACTTGTTTTTCAGTAAGTACTTCCCTTGTATTCTTCGAACAAAGATGGAGAAGGAGTTTCTTGAACTAAAGAAAAAGGATGATGAATCTGTTGGTATATACGAAGCGAATTTTACAAGACTTGCAAGGTATGCATCTGGCATTATCATCCAACCTGAAAGTAAAGTTGATCGATTTTTCAGTGGCTTAAAACCAAGTCTTCAAAGGGCATTAGCAATAAGAGACTTCAGTAGCTATGAAGAAATTGTGCGTTGTGCTATCAAGGTAGAAATGGAAGTTGGTGTTACATATCCATCTCATGGTTTTGACAAGAAACGAAAGATGGAGTTCAAGGAGAAATCTCAGAATAATGGTGAAAAGAAGATGAATGTTTCCTTATGCACAAAGTGTGGAAAGAAGCATGGTGGAGATTGTCTTAAAGGGACTAGAAAATGTTTTAAGTGTGGAAAAGAAGGTCATCGAGTAGGTGAGTGTCGAAGTAATGGAAAAAGGGATTCTAATGAAGTGAATAAAGAAAACACTGCAGAGAACGCACAACCAACACTTCAATGCTTCAAGTGCAAGGATATGGGACATTATGCCAATAAATGCCCTAATCCAAGGGTTAGTGATGATCGACATGAGCAACCGCTTAAGGCAAAGGACAAAGGGAAGTCACATGCGATCACTATTGGCAATGTTGAATATGACAACGATGTGGTGGAATGATTAAGTTTTTATGTAATGGGATTCCAAAATAATGTTGTATCATGGAATATTGGAATATTTATGTATTGGTCTAATGTGGTATTCAAAGTGATTGAGATATTATGCGCATAATGAAGGGAAAATGAGAAAATGAAATGTTTAACAGTATTCATGAGCTCATGATTGATATAAGGACTAAGTGATATCATGGTTTGAGTATATAGAATTTTGAGGATTTTGGAAAGTGTTAACTTTTAACTGCATTCAAGTTTTCACTAAGGTTCAATGGGTATTCAAGAGAGTACAAGATTAAGGCCTTTGAATGTTTGGAATGTGTCCAACAAGATATATCTTATGATATATGGGGATCAACGATGGTATTAAATCTCTGGTAATCGTTTTTACTATGTTATGATAATGGACTGCAGTATTATGGATAGGACTAAATATTGGAATGGATTATGTTGGACATAAGTTAGTATTGTTTAAGAATAGAAGTTTTTTTCGATATTATTTATGGGATGTTAGAGTAATATAGTTTTAGAAAAAGGACAACCTGCAGGACGGGCGACAGCCCATCGTTTCGGACAAGGCTATGGGAATCGAACCCACAACCGAAGTGCGACTGGCCTTTATCGCCTACCACTGGCCTACAGGAAGTCCCTGTTTAGTAGAAACTAGTTTTAAAGTATAAGTCCATTTTAGGAACCATATATGATTAATCTCAATATAGATTGACTTATGCATATAATTTTTGCTAACCTTTTGTTTGAGACAGATGGAATGACCCGTCATTCTATCACATGATCTGCTAATAACAAATTCAACTTCATTTATTTAAGAGATGAAGTGGAAATTGTTCAAGGCACGAACAACAGTGAGATTGTACCAAAATAAAGTAAGTATTTATTCTAATTCAAATTTTCAAATTTAGGGAAATGATCTTGAAAACCAAAAATGTTGTCCTAGTGATCTTATACCTGATGAATCAGATGGTACCTTATATCATCACAAATCTATGGATTTGTGTTTACTGGCTTTTCCATAGCCATGTTCTCTACCACTCTCCATCAAAACATGATGGTTAGATTTCTCTTCCATATCCATATTTTCACCTATGTGGAAACCAAATGATTAGTTTATTTGGGTAACCGTTACGTTTCATACTTTTGTTTTTAAAGATTGGTTTTGATATTCCATTTTATGATGTGGGTTTCTATTAATGAAACTTTCGAATAGTAAACCATTTATAACCCCGACGAATTTCGAGGGCTAAATTCATTTTAAGGGGGGTAGAATGTAACAGCCCAAGATTTTATAAAAAAAATATTCTTTTTAATTTTATTAAAGTCTTGTGTTGTACGCTACACCAAAAGGAGCTTGCACAACACGCATCCTTGACTTGCCTTGCATTACACGCAATCACGACCTTCCTCGATAGCGTGTGTAATACGCAATACCGAGTTTCACTAAACAACGATATGCTATTAAAATATTATTAAAACTAGCGGTTATGAATAGTAATAACCACTTTTTAAAACTCTGTAAATCTTATTTTTCAAAATGAACTTCATTTTTGGAATCGGAGTATCGAATTTAGCCTATGATGAAATTTTGGTACTTTTCGGATAACTTTCATATTCGGATGAATAGTGAAAATTACTAAATTATAATTAAAAACAACTTTTTTAATTGAAATAATTAATAGTGATAAATTATTAATTTGAGTGGTTTTAATGTATATTTAGAATATATTTTTACAATTTAATACAATGTTGGTCATTGGATGTAATTTCACATTTAAACCAGACATAATCAAGTGTCAATCTTTTGATAGATATTGTTTCTTAAAAACACGCTATTTGTTTTAACAGCGGGATTTAATTATAAAATTAATTAATTCAAATTCTATGATATGAATTTGGTAAAATAGACTTCATTTTTGAATTCGGAATATGAAATATATCTTAGGATGAAATTTTGGCATTGTTCTGAAAAACATCAATTTTTGATGAATAGTGAAACTACTAAGTGGTAGTTAAAAAAATTAATTTCTTCATAAATCTTAATTTTACCGCTTCTGTGAATGGAATTTCAAAAATCCTAGAGACACGGTTGATGTCAGTAAGTAAAATGTGGTTCAATGAGATGAAAATAATTTTTGGTGAATAGTAACTTTTTACTTTTTTTTACCACGGTTAATAGTAAATAGGGTAACTAAGGGTAAATATGATATTACTATTACCCTAACACATGTCCTAATTCTATTGGATAAGTGTAATTCGACCAAAAACAACCTTAGGAATATAATATGACCATTTAGGTCCACTTGGATTAGATTATGACATTTAATATTATATTATTTAATGAATAGTTAAAATAGTTAAAATCAAAGTTTAATAACTAAAACATTTTTAATATGGGGTTATACATAAGATAAATTCGTCTATAAATATTCATTATAAAGATAAAACGATTTAATACATAATGATATTTTATTTATAATTTTTAGACTTTAAATAAATTAATTTATTTATGACACAACGATGATGCAGTAATTACCCTTTTAAGGAAATATTAACATAATTGATGTTATAAATGCTCAAATGAATGTAATTTGAGACTTTTTATGAATTCAACTAATTTTCTAGGTTACTATGATATATTAATGTTGATTTAATCAACTTGGTTCGAACATATAATTCTGTTATGACTTTCACAAAAATCATATATCAAATAGTGTCAAAATTGACACAAAATAGTTTTTAAATCAAATATTATATTATTAATTGTTATTTTATTCCTAAAAATCTAAGGTTTGGCCAAATGACTTAGATAAGGATATATATATTAATAATAAACAATTTGGGGTTCGTTTGGCATGTTATAGTAAGTGTATTAACCATACAGTGAAAGAAAACAAAAAGACACGGTAAAAGTTATATTATTTAACTTAGAGTTAAATCTAATTGATAAGGTTAAAATAAGAACCTAAACTTGTCTAAATCCTATTGGTTGATAGTATTTAGACCCATCCCCACTTTAGCTTCGAAATAAGACCCTTTGGAACCATTATAAACCGATTTTTAATTTAATATAAAATAATATTTTGAGATATTCCTAAGGTGCCCCTCTCCTCCCTTATAAAAGGGCACCTCCTCCCCCTCCTCCTCACACCAATTTGAGCACTCAAGCTCGGCCAACCCCTGCCAAAATCTCTTCTCCACTTCCCTAGCAACATCCTAGAGGTTCTGGTCTTCCTCAAAGACCAATTTTAGTTCCCTAAGAGGAGGTCTTCAAAAGGCGCTTCAAAGAAGAGGTAATTACCGTTACCAATTCTTTCATCTTTATTTCTTCTTCCACTTCTTCTTCTTAGGTTGTTTCACTATGAAGTAATAATATCAGTATCACTCATATACTGATATGTTATTATATGTATGAAACAACCCTATTTCACCATCTATCCATCCTATGGAAAAAGAAATCACCGCGTGTGCGTACGTACGGAATACCGTCTCCACGCCGTGGTGTAATCTATTTTCCACCACCACCTTACATGGATGGGTATAATGGTGTAAAGAATAACTATAAATAGTTATTAAAACATCATATTGATTCTGATATATTGTATAATCCACTCGAATTCAATTCAATATTTATATAAATGATATCATCGCTCGTGCGTACGTACGGACTACCGTCTCCACGACGCGATGAGATTCATTCTCCATGTTAACCATTTAAGAATGATTATAAAGTATATATAATAAATAATAATAAAATATATGACATTATAAAGCTACTAGATTTATTTATATATATATATATGTATGTCATCTACTTACTTCCATTCAAGACAATAAGGAAAGGAAAACAGCGTTCATGCGTACGTACGGACTACCGTCTCCATGAACGGCGTTTTTCATTTCATTTATCTATCTATTATATATATATATATATATATACTGAATATATATGATATATAAATCATATTTTATATTCTGGAAGTAAGTAAATCATGATATAAGTAATAATAATGTCAATAACAACAAGTCAAAACACCTACGATAAATGAAACGATTTTACCCAAAACGCTTCTTTAACATGGAATTTACAAAAGAACGGGTAATATAATGTCATAAGTGAACCATATATGATATCATAACAATGAATATGATTCTTTAATAAGTCAATAACATTATTTAAATCATTATACAGGAGGTTCGGACACTTACAAAGCAAGTCGGACCTAAGGTAAGGGAAATATCACAATCTCATTTTTATCCGAGATTGTTTATTCGTAAGTATTTACTGGGGTGTATTTTATCATACAAATCCATGTTTCATAAATATGTAATATTATTTCCATCCACCTACAATTGTTTAAATCCATTTTTACCCTTCGGTGAGTTTTTAGTAAAAGATATGAAAGGAATCTTTTGTCGTTTTTCATACGAGATACTTTTTGACTTTTCCTACAAAAGTACGAAGAATGTTTTTTTTAACTTATACGGAATGAATGGATTTTTAAAAAATTATTTCCAAGAAGCTTCATTTACAAGTTTTCAAGTTTATTTTTAATCAAATTCTATTATTTTAATGTTGTATGACATGTTATGAAAGGAAAATTTTTTTTGAAGAAGAAAGGATATTTTCCTCAAAATGGAGTTCAAGTGATTTTCAAAATTATTTTCCATCTAAGATAATAAAGGGTTCTGTTTTTATCCCTATTATTACATTGATTGGATCATGTTGTGATGGAATTATTTTTATGAATTCATTTATCTTATATGAATTGATTTATGATGTCATGATGTTTCAAGAATCCCATTTTTGTTACATTTGTTATGCGATGATGTATGTTTTATGATTATGTGGCACACATAAGAAAGGATTAATTATAAGATGGGGGGGACCTATGTCTCCCTCCAATGCATTGGGTAAAGATTTTATATCTCATGAGATAAACATGGCTGGAACGGAAGGTTATTTTTGTTCAGTGATACAGGACTGAAACGAGGAGTGAACTCGGTTCAGAAAGGGACTTTGTCCACTAAGATAGTCTTGGAAATGAGTCATGACTAACAAGAAATGATTTTCCATGATTATGTGTGCATGCCACAAAGTTTCAAGTTTCATGTTATGATTATGGGGATCTCATTTTCACTTCTATGATTTATCCCATGTTATGATATTATGAGCTCTTTTGCAGGTTATGATTTTCAAAAGCTATGTTCTTATGTATATGATGTGATTGATATTTCTTTTGTTTACCCTTACTGAGAATTTGAGCTCACCCTTTTATGTTTTCTTTTCCCCAGGATATAAAGAAAGGTTTTTAGGTAAAAAAAAGGGAAGATCTTTATGGGAGATATTGAAGATCTTTCCCCACGATTAGAAGATTACGTTCCGAGATTCCAAAGACACTAAACTATTACGATCCTTGTGTGTGTGTTGTTGTTATGTACTAAGTATTCCGCAAAAGTAATGTAATGTCCATGTACGATAAGCTTCGGGTCTCTACATTAAAATAACATTAAAACAACTAAATCCACATAAAATTTAATTAATCTGTTATAAAATCCCTATAATTTATATAAATTATAAACATATAGGATTAAATATATAATTACATTGAAAATACTTTTTCAATCAAACCAAAAAATTGAAATCTATAAAATTTAATTATAACTACCTCATACATTAAGGAAAAATTGAAAATTATTTTTTGGAATGTTCAGGAATCAATAAACTATTATCAAAATGAAATGGATAGAAACACATATCTCAAAAAGACTGAAAAAATTAAAAAACTCCAAGCATAGGTCAATGATAACTAAAGAACCAAAATACACTCCCTTGAACAAAAAAAATCCCAAGTCAATATCAAGCTAGTCTTTTATCGTGAAATCAAGATGAAACCTAATAATTAATTAAATATCAACCTAGTGTGGGGGAAGAAAATTTGATAAAATCACACAAAATACAAAGAAAACATACCAAAACCATTGAAATTGATTCAATCCAAGGTGGACATCCATGGATGAATGGGTTTGTAATCCCTTTTCAATCTATAACCTATTGGTAAGGGGGATCAAATTATTGATAAAGGAAAAGTGGGGGAAAATGGTAAAACACCATTTTTAGAGAACCTAAGTATGCCTCATAGTTTGGACACATGGTTTTCCATACTATGTTTCAACCATATTGGTGCCTCTATTATACTAGAAAGGGGTTGCATGGTTATCTAAGTCAAATAATATCAAATGGAATCAGTAAATGGAGAGTCAGAATAAAGAGTAAGGAAAAGTATATATTGAAAAGATGAAGTGAGTGATGAAACATCAAAAATCTAATAATTATATAAATAAATAATCATATACATTAATAAATTATATGAATGTTTATTAAATGTGAGGAGACCAATTCCATAAGGCATATGAGTGAAAGGGACTAAAATATTGAATTAATAAATAGTGATTAAAATATATGAAAATGGTATTAACATGAACTAATTCCCCAAGTTTCCAGAGAATGTTTCACAAATATGAAAAAAGGGATAATGTCCAAGCATATGTGATGACCATAGATGATTTTTATTTTATTCAATATGTGATAATTGGTAATTTTATTTTAAAAAAATAGATAGGGAATTACTTGATTCCAGACCTTCAAATTCTTTTATATCATACTTATTTGATGTTAACATTAAATATTCCTATATAACAGTGAGATATGAGTTGTCAATAAGGACACCTTGAGTGAATATTATTCTAATATGATATATTAGTCAGTATCCATTATGATAAATATATATACCATAATTTTTTGATTCATTATCATACATATGAATTAATTTTATGTAATAATTGGAACAGATTGCATTTCGAAATATAGTGAAGATATTTATTTTTAGAACAAGTGAATTATTATTTTTTAATGTGGTATGGAATTTCATAACATTATTAGGGAATATTCATTATCAGAGTAATGTTTGGATCTGAAATCATTGGATAAGCATAATAAAATTCATAACGAAAAAATGACGATGAAATCAGTAGTTGGAATGGAAACCTAGTAATATATTATTTACCTATTATGAAGAATAAATTAATGTATTTCATGAATAATTTTCTGGTCATCCACCCAAGTTTGAAGTCTATATTTATATTGAGTTTATTAATGAATTCAAATATCTATATATATATATATGAATCCCTAAAAAATATCACTAGTGGATTCTATGGAGTTGAAAAAAAATCATGACTTGTGGTATAAGTGATTGATTTTTCGTAGTGTTTTACCTTTGGAAGCACATGTTCATTTTACCACGATGATGGAAGGTTTTATGAGTTTGTGCATTGATCAAAAGTAGATAAATTACATTACCAAGAGGAAAATATGTCCTCCAAAATGAATTCATGAATTTTTTGATTGACTTATAGTTCTCAATATTTTTAAATTATTAATCCTTGTTGTAGGTATAACCAATTATGGGTAAATAAGGATGATATACCTATAATGAAATTTTGTAAAGGGTATAGATATAATGAGTTTAAACTAATTCCACTTGGCATGACTATTTCCCCTTCATTGATAATAGATTATGTAAAAAAAATTCCCAATATTTCCATGATAATTTTAATATCTTATATATTATTAATATGTTGGAATAATCTAAAAGTTTTGTGGAAGAAAATAATCATTTATGAATAACCCTTACGGCTCTCGAGGAAAGTATATTATATGGGAAATTAATTATCAGAGAATTTTGGCTTGAAGAAGTTTCTTTTATAGTAGTCATATATTCTCAAAGTATGTTTTTTATATAGGTCCATCTATGTCAAAGGTGGGGAATGAATACCCTTAACAAATGAATATAATCAAGATACATACATTCCTTGGAATAGATTGTTTCTATTGGTTTTATTTTACAAAAAATTACATAATTAATTAACCCATTAACAATTTTTAAACTTAATGATTTTATCTTAGTGTGGTCAAAAAAATGTGAATAATTTGTTGAGGATTCAATGAAGAGATAATTCAATTAACAAATATTATCATAACCATCGGGGAAGCTTATATTTTTTTTATTATTTTGATCTATTAAAGAATAGAATTGGATTTTCAATTATACAAATTTATTGATTTTTTACTTATTAATAGATGTAGTAAAATATACATGAAGAAAATTGCGTATACCACAATCATGAATTTACAACCGTTGTATTTTCTTTAATGATATAGAGTATCTGTTTCTATGGTGAGGGGTGTGAAATATATTTGAATCATTAAATTTTCAAAAAAAAAATCTATTAGAATGATCTCGACACGAGGGAAATGAGATGTTCAAAACTATATAAGGATTTTGATCTATAGATATACTACCACAAATGTAAGGAAAACATTTTGTCCAACACATTGATTATTATGGATCATGGAATTCTGAAATATATTATAATAGAACATGATCCCATATTCATGGATTTACAAAATATAGTAATGGGAATTCTCCAGGAAGGTGATGGATAAAAAAAATTTCCAAATTATTTCCAAATGATATTTACTAGATATTATAAGCAAATCTCATCTACAAAAAAATTTAGATAAAGATACAAAATTATGGAATTATAGTAAGTACACAAACATTGTCTCTGAGGATGGTATATTGAAATTTTGAAAGAGAGTATGTATTTTACTGATACATAATATAATGATTTAATTACCATAATAATCCATTATAATAAATTTCTCTATACATACTAGTTTTTGATATTTGTATATTGATTTCAGAGAAGAGTTTTTGTGGGAAAATATAAAGAATGATGTATCTAGTTATTTATCAATATGCATAGTTTTTATACTAGTATGGATTGGAATACATAATTCTTAAATAATATCATAACCTATTACAACACATATGTGAAAGTGGTATGATATTTAAAAAGACCTCTCACTGGACTATGAATGAATCCAATTATGAATGATACTATAAGGATTATTATAGATCATGTTATTATGTCTAATAATTTTTGATAAATAAGAAATGATTTACCTCTTGAGAATATCAAAATAACTTATATTAATGATGATGTATGATTTTATGGTACAAATATTTTTATTTTAATTAATTATAATTCATTATTTACATAAAAATAATGGAATTGTCTTCAAAAAGATGTACACACCAAAAAAACATTTTTTTCTCCACCTATCATACCAAAAAGGATAGATTGTCAAAAAAGGACTATTTAATCATTGACAGACATGATTCATACATTCTAATGTTATTTTCACGGTATGTGGGTTAATTATTTAACTTTGGTGATATTAATATATTCTATTAATATATTCAAATGGATCTATATATAGTATTTTATTAGGAGAGAAACATTGATCAAACTTCATGTGATGGAGTATGGTAAATGAATCTAGTTGGCCCTTAACGTGTTTCAGAAATAACTATGGTTGTACAATCTATTCAAAATCATTTCATTACAGATCAATGTTTAAAAATGAAAAATATGGATAATAAAAAAATTCAAAATATAAATTGGCGGATCATGTATTATTAAGGGTATCTTTATAGAACAGAGTTATGAGGCTTGAAAAAAAATTTATGTTATGTCCAAGGTATATCTGACCTTTCAAAATTTTATAGGGAATTAGAGTTGTGTATACCATTGTTTATACCACTTAACCTCTTTAAAGTGAAAATTTTAATCTATGTTTCATTATAATGGTACATTATTCTATATTTAATGAGCATTATAACCTTTAATGTATTGAATTCAAAAAGATAATTGTTTAATAATGAATATCAAGTTCAAATTCCTACAAATGGAGAAATAGTGTAGTTGGATCAAACAACTTGATGGTAAATGTGGTATATAAATAAATTGTTAGAAGAAAAAATATGGTATTAAAATTAATAATTGATAAATAATTATATTTTTAATATATATTTAAATATATTAAAATATTACGATAAAAATATATATTTGTGGGGGGATGTATTAATTAAGATCCTATACTAGATTGTAAGAACCACATCACGAAACTCTAGCAATTTACACAATAAATTATCATAATTTAAATGGATTATTAATATATATAAAATTAAAATTTATAAATTTTATAAATTTTATTTAATATGACTGATATCATGTTTTTGTTGAAATGGATAGAATTAGATTTGGGTGAATGTCTGGGTTTTTTCTTAAATGATTGATTGATAGGTGAATAGTGAAAATATAGTTATAAAAACTATTATCAATTTTTGTAATTCATAATCATATAATAATTACATAATATTTTTATGCAAATAAAATAAAATATTTATATATTTATAATCGATATAAATAATTTGAAACTATTATGTTGAATTTATAATCATTTTTCTAACATTTTAAAAACCTGTAGATATTTCCTCATAATAAGAGAACTATTTTTATCCTTTTCAATAAATATGTAGTGATAAGGATACATTTAAATTTTATTATTCTAATTTACAAATATAACTAATGTTTAATAATAATAAAATTAATGTGATGAGTGTAAATTCTATACATTATTTTATTATAAATCCATTTTTATATTTATTATGTTAAAAAATAATGTTTCGTTCCATGTTGTGTATCTATATGAAGAGTAATTTTCTCAACCTCTAAAATTTAATAACATAAAATGGATATAATATATATAATTATAACAATCAAATTATTTGATATATTTCATTTAAGTTTTAATCATCATTAATAGTTATCATGTTAAATGTGTTCCATCTCGATAATGCTTAAAATGATTATTTGGGGTTAAACTATGATATTTGGATTTAAATATCCCAGAAAAATTATACATATAATCATATGATTATATTTTTACGCACCATTATCATATATTAAAAAAATATTTCCAATTGGTTCCACTTGTTTATGAAAATTACATCATATATTTTAATGTTTACAATATTTACAATGGTACCACTACTCTAATATATAAAAGGAACACCCCACTTTTTCACACTCTATGAAAACATTATCTAAACTATGATCTACTAAAATACCTTCATGAAATGCCTATATATTACCTAGATATTATGGCCTCCCCAATGAGAAACATAAGAAGACATAAAATGAAATCCATAGGAAGATTATAAAACATGATGTTGGTGTTACGAATAAGTAATTTCATGTTTCACTATTATTAATAGTCATCTAAGTAATAACCAAATATCCTAATATATGACATAAATATTATTGTTAGATTTGATTATTTTTTAAGGTATAAGTATCATTCATTATATTTCTATTTATCTAGAAATGAAAACCTTGCTAATGTGTATATGCATACAACTGCCTACTTGAATGTTGTATTACATTTTTACCAGTGACACCAATGGATGATTAAAAAGATTAATTTAATGAATAAATATTTTATATAATAAATAAATAATATTTGTGAATGATAAATCACCATCTACCTTCTTTTCTTTATAACTGATTAAAAATTAAAATTCCACTCATATGTGTGTGCAGAATACTGCCTCTATAAACCACAAATTTCATTTCTCATAACTACCCTACATTAATTGTTATAAAATTTAATTTATAAATATAAAATTCATGTATGGATTAAAATATTACATTTTTTTAATACATGGCTATGTTTTATGGATCATAACCGAAAAATAAAAACATGATTGAGAAAAGGAATATTTACCCCATAACTAATTGATTTTTGACATGAATTATGAGTAAATGTGTTGAAATAAGTTATAAAACAATGTTTTAAATAAATAAATATATAAATATTAATCTTAATATGAATTTGTTTTTTTTTGAATTCCCATTTCCATGGAGTTATTTTCTAGTGTTTTAAAATGTCTGTTTATCATTTTTTGGGAGATATACTCATTAATGGTGAAAGAAGAGCAGCTGAGTATGAGGGTCCACCGTGTCCCAGATGTTTCAATCATCTTGTTGATCTGTTGGATGTTCATTTTTTGTCATGGTGAGATGTCAACATATTGTTGTAGATAAATATGGTCATTTTTTTTGAATAGTTAGAGGTTTCATGCAGGATCAGGATACTGATATGGTGGTGGCCTCCCCAATTTTTGTTTTTCCTACTTCTAATTTGACCCCTACTATATTGTAATGTCACAGTGAAGGTTGTCATACTGGTGATGGAAATGTGTGGGTTATAATTAACTCCTTGAAGAAAAATTCAATTTTTGATATCTATAATGGTTCCAGGTAATTGAGCCCTGCTATATAAAATTTTATAATATATTTACCATATTTTATATATTTTTATTTCCAGAAATAGAAACCAAATGATCCATGGGAGGTCTGGATGTTTAGCTATAGATGAATAAAAGGATATAATATATATCATATGTTTTCCTTATTCATTGAAAAAATTTTAGGAGTAAAAATCTGAAAAGGGTCTTCAAATCATTTTGAGGAAACCATGATGTCTCTTCTTAGAGAATCACACTCGAGAAAAAATCCATGACTGCATGTCTTATTTTACCCAAGGGTCATAAACCCTATATATTCGATGATTTGGTCCATAGTTTCTATTTTTTATGTGTATTTGTTTATTGGATATTTTTATATCATGTTCATGGTTTCATTCATTGGTTTTCTTCCTTCGTATACTTCAAAAATTCAGGAACGGTGCACCAGATCCCTATCCCTATGACTGAGATGGCTTCACCTTCATAAATAGACTCTGGAAATCAATGCTTCACATTCAAGGAATTATTTTTCTCGTGTTTGGGTTTGTATTTATGGTATTGAATTGGACTTTTGGCATCCAAATATGTTGCATGATATAAGCATGGAAATTCGGACTTCTATAGGCATGAACTAGGAAACTAAAGTTGTTCTGTTTGGACACTTTTCCATGCTGTTGGTGGAGATTAAATGTAGATCCATTTCGATGGAAAAGGATACTCTATATAATACTAATAATGAAATTAAAATTGATGTTGAATATGAAATAAATCATTTTTTCTATAATGAATGTAAGGTTTTTGGGAATTCTATGGATCTATGTCTGGGGAATTCTTCCTACGAGAGATATCGATGGAAGGGTCATCCGTAAAATTCCATTAGAAGAAAGAAAAAAAAAAGAAAGGATTTGATCTTTTTGAATCCACTTGATCACAATTTAGATGTTCTCAACAATCCATTACCCACCCTATAAGATAATTTTCCTCTTGATAATGATCATCAGGTACCTAACTTGATAAGACTGTGACTTAAAGTGGATTAGTCACTGATGAGAGTTAACTGCTTTCATTCTTACACTCAGGTTTTCTATGAAAATGAATTTTTGGCAACTAATTGTTCTGCTTATACCCTTATTGGGTTAGTTGATACTAGAGGATTGACTATTGGTCTCTCTTTTTATGAGCCTCCTTCTACAGACCCTCTAAATCCTGGGATGAAATCTAGTCTTGGTATAGGTTCACATCATGGTGGGATTATTGGTCTAGATCCTTTTTGGGTTGATCATAATGGGGATCATCAAACTCTTGAAATTAAAAAATAGATATAGAATGTTATTAATTCATCTAGAATATCTGAGAACTGGGGTGATGCTTCTAATGTGGAAGGGATTGGGGATTGCACCTCTAAGAGAGAAATGTTCTTTATAGTTCCTATATCTTTTAAATATATAATCTTATCTAGGAACGAGATGGTATGAGATGAGGGATTCACTTAAAATACATCAGAGATAAGTCCAATGAAATAATATTAGAAGAGACCATAGACTATTCCTACATGATAATCATCAATGTTGTCATGTAGGATTAATACTGATATTCTTATGATCTTCAATCTTTGTAAGTCCCAATAATAATGAGAAACTACTAATGTTTTTTATTATTTTAATGAAATTTCATGTTATGATCTCTATCCCTTTTTGCTGATTTATGAGGGACATTCCCTCTATTTGACCCCACAATCTACCTTTTACTTTTCTAAGATCGTTAATATATTCTTAGTATCCTAGAATTTGGCCTGACTTTTTTGGAAAATAAAGATATAAATATGGATATGATATAGATAGATTAAATATAAAATTAATATATAATAGGTTTTAATAATTTCTAAAACGTCGGAACCATGGTAATGACATATTTTACAATCACACATTTATTCATGATTGATTATAACCAACCTGAACTTGCATACCTATATCCAAATCTAAAAACATAAAAAAAATTATATCATTGAAACTAATAATGTTTAAAAAATTTAATAAAGAAAAACAAAAAACATAAAAAATAATATATTGGATCACTTACATTATCAATGAAATTTTATGTTTAGAGTATTATGGAATTTGGAAGAACTCATACATAATGAAAATCCATATCTTTAAATTAAAATTTCCCTCACTTCACTAAAAATTTTATACCTCACATTAATTCATCATTATAATCCATACAAAAACCTTATAGATATAATTTATTCAATAACATTAATTATAGTCATTAGATAAGGAGTCATAAGAATGGTGAGATAAAATAATCAGATAGGCTAAACCTATGCATTAACAATTTAATGTCATTAGTGAGCTTAAGAAGAGAATGAGGGTATCAAGACACAATTGAAGTTCATGATCATAAATTTATAATATTCATACATATCAGTACTTGGATCATAAAACATGGATAGGTGAAAAAAGTATTTCACAAAGGTATGAGTCATTAGAATCAATAATCATAATCCTTGCAATATCAATCATTATCAAAGGAATTATTTATAAATATAAGAAGAACAATGAAACAATATTGTTATCTTTGGATATTTTATTCACATAACTTATTACAAATGGAATACCAATATTCATTACAACTATCATCATAATAACCAATGCATTTAAGGGATATTATAGACCCAACCCACCTTGGTATCCCATGAAAGTAATCATAAATTATTTGTAAGGAAACCACCCCAGGTTAATGATTTGGTTTATAATTCTACCACCCATCAATGTTTTATTACACAAAAAAACCCATCATTACAAAAAAATTCCATGATTGTTATCATGAAAAAAACATTTATATTTTATCTCATTATAAACTCATTGATACATCATTTATTCTTTTTAGAGCATAATTAAACAATGGATGAGAAACCATATCCATGAAAAAACCCTTGAAACAATATTAACTAGTAGAAAAGATGTAGGATCTATAATAATATATTTGAAACATGAAAAACTCATGTAAAAGAAGTTGGTTATGTGAAAATATATTTGAAACAATCTTAATCTATCTAGTGAAATAATGAAGATCGTACCATTACAAATTATCCCCAATAGAGAATATGTAACATAAAGTATTTTTTATGTTAATAAATATAAATAGCATTAAAATAAAATTAATTTTTTTGAAATATAACCATTTCATTTTGTGTAACATAATAGGATTTCATATTTTATGGAACATGATTTTTGAAAGATCACATGGAACAATTATTGAGGAAAATATAATTTCCATTTTGAAGACATTTTTTTAAAATCTCAATGAAATGACCCACATTTTTTAAATTATAATTATTTCATAAATAAATGTGTGAGTATTATACACATAGATCACAAGTTAGAAACAAAACCCACTATAATTCATTAATAAATTACATTACATTAGTTAAATTCAAAACCAATGAAAATTCCAAACTATTAAATTTTATAAAAATAAAATATAGAATTGATAAAATGGAAAGTATGGATCACCCAAATCTTCAAAAAAATTTCACCATGGTCAACAATATAGGCAAAAAATATTTGTAAACCGACCAAAATCAATTAAAACTAAAATTTATAACATTGGGGATACTTTTACTGAATATTTAATGAAATAATGACATGGTAATTAAAGGGGGGTAATGTGACAATTAGAATAGAAATGTGACCACCGAGAATTGTAAATTCATCATTGAGAATAGTGATATTAAAATTAAAATAATAATTAAACATCAAAAAAAATTGTGATATATGTAATATTTATCATTATTAATATTATTAAATAGGAATATTACAGTGTCTAAGAATAAAAATAATTAATTAGAAACTTAATTAAAATTTAGCCACATTTTTAATAAATTATAATTGAATATATTTTTTAAAAATAATTATTTATCCGATGTTTTTTGATAAAATAAATATCATTTTAAAATAATAATGTATAAATTTCCCATGTGTTATTTTTTTGTAATTTTCTATAATACCTAAAATTTCCATTGAATATTAAAAATAATGTTTTTCACGTAGCCCAGGTATCTTAAATTACATAATTAATTATGTAATAATGACTAAATTTTTTATATAATATTATGATTGGAAAAAATATATTTATTTTTTTTAAAAATTTCATTAAAATAAAATGAACATAATATCTGAAGAAAAATTGATTCCATAACATATGTCAAATGTTATCCGTTAAAATAAAAATTTCTTATTTTTCCAATTTCCATTTTAATAAACTATTTGAATTAGAATTATAATAGAGATCATATTGCCCTAAAACCTAAATATTATATTTATATAGAATTTTTATTTTTAAAAATTCATTATCATATGTTTTACCTTTAATACAGTATTTTAGTCAATATTGGTTTCTAAAATAGCCCTCTTCTCATATATAAATTGCCCTGCTCCCTCCCCATGTAAACCACTCCTCCTTTACCTGAAAAAGAAATATTTTAGACCTAATAAAATTGTGTTATCCCATATAAACCCTAAAGAGGTGTTGGATTAAACAAATTCCATTCATCAGGTAAGTATATCATCGTATAAGAGAAGCCGCACTAAGGAAAGAGTAATGTTTTTTCAAACTCTTGTCTCGTTTTCTTCTTCTTCTCTCACTTTTCCAAATTTCATTAAAATAAATTCTTCTAATATATACTTATGAATAATGTTAAAATTATATTAATGATGGTAAAAAATATTGAAAATTATATTTGGATGTATATTTGTATTATAACTATTTTCTTCATTTTTGGACAACGTTCTTGTTATCCATTTTTTAACAACAAATGAGGATGTTTAAATTATATTTCATCATCTATAGCCTTATATATTGTTAAAAAAATTATTTATTGTATATAGATTTAAACACTCACACACATATATATATATTAAAATTTAGGAATTTATTCTATTTTTATAAAAATTACATTGAATAAACATAGAAATTGAAGCGAAACGTGAAATTTTTAAGGAAAAAATGATATCAAATTTCATAAAAAAAATGTTAATTAAAATAAAATAAAAAATAAAATCGATAAATAATGGTAAACAAAAATAATTTAAATCTAGATAAATTTTTCAACAAACCAATGTTTATTATTTAGGACTCGGATAAACGATGAAATAAATCATGATTTAAATTAAGGGGTTTTTTAAACCCAATTACTCTTCATTGAGTTACCCCTATTTCATGATATCTTTGGTATACATATTCCCCTAAAATATGATAGATATACTATAACTAATATTGAAATTTATTTTCATGTGTAAAAATTTATCCACCATTATTTTTAATCTAAATATAATGATTTTCCAAAAATTCATCATTCCAAAACACATATTTTTCACATATATTTTTTCCTAATTCACCCATGAATTGTGATTCATATAAAAAATATGTTTTCCATTATTAATCTAGGAACCCATGGTTTATTCATGTTATAATACTTTATGAACATCTTTTTAAACCCATTCCTTTCAATGGGTTATTTCAATATTATGATTTTCATATGTTCTATGTTGAATCCATGATTATGTAAATATTATGATTTGATGAGTTTTATAAGAATTGAATGTCCATCCAATTCATTGGGTAATTTAATGTATGTCATCAAAATATTTTTGTTATTCTTGAAAATAAAACTATTTTTTTCACAAAGATGATGTTAGGATTATTTACACCTATTATACATGAACATAATGAAGGTTTGTTTATTTCTATGTGTGGTATTTGATCAATATGACATGTTGTTTCATTTTTATAGATTCCCACATTAAATTCCATTATTAAATGTTTCCCTCATGATGTATGTTATGGTCATATGCTTATGATATGATTATTATTATAATTCTCCCCCACATTAGATTGATTCATATATCATTTGAATGATATCTTATCCTTCCCCTTACATGGATTTTATCTTACCCATTTCATGGATATCAGTCAATAGGTTGATACATCTACTAAGGAGAATAAGAAATATTTTAAGTGGACA
The DNA here is from genome assembly GCA_963277665.1 of Viscum album. Lineage (NCBI taxonomy): Eukaryota > Viridiplantae > Streptophyta > Magnoliopsida > Santalales > Viscaceae > Viscum > Viscum album. Next base: position 1,855,714,713 of record OY728157.1, read on the forward strand.
ATGATGAATATTTATAATAATATTTATTATTTACAATTTATATGTGATGTATGATCTTATTTTTTACAAGATACCAATCCTTTTTTAACCGTGAATGTGTAACTATTATGTTAATTATCTTAAAAATGACGTAACTATAATGAAATAAGAATTATGGTATCTATATTTTATATTATAGGTATTGTTTAGTTAATTTTGATATATGGAAATGAAAACCTTAATTAAAACCATGTGTATAATAATATGTATAGGTAAAAATATTATACGAATCATTTTAGAAAATCATAAACATAGGGATCTCAAAATATGCACCTATAGAGTTATTTTGTGTGTAAGAATAAATTAATAATTATTTTCTTACTTATAATATGTTCTAAAACTATAATCCAAATAAAATAGAGAAGCTAGAATCAATAAATGGAAATAGTGAAAGGTACAATTAATACTAGCTCATTCCCTAATAAATTATTTATTTAAATAGTGTTTTTTGAGTTACATTTTATACTAAAAGTATTCTAAAAATGTTGAATTAAATCTATGATACATTGAGATAGAAATATATATATATAAATACATAGTAGAGATATAAATGAATCCCACATGTTGGAATCTTCTAATGTTAGCGTATGTGGGAATATTATTCCATTTCATCTTATTATCCAACCCTTGGTGTAATTTTATTCTAAAAAGGGAATTAATTTTCCCTTGTTATATAGATCACACATGACCTATCATGAAACTGAAATCTCACTTCATATTATGATCTATCCATTAACCATGTAAAATTTAATGCATTTTATGAATATCTATCTGAAAATCCATCATTTTTTTGGTAATGATAACATTGGAAGGAAAATAACGTTCTGAAATGATTGAGTCAATAGGAAACAACATCCATGTAGTGATTCCCATTTATATGGAATACATAAAATTATTATTTAAATTGTATCTTGGGCTTATCCCATATCGTGAAGTTTATTTTTTAATAGAATATATTCCTATAGACACTCTTGTCTCTAAATTCTCATACATGATGGCCCCAACCCAATTATAGGAGTAAAGAATAATTGAAAATAGATTTTTGGAAAAGTCTTTATAATCCCTAGTTCATAACTTTATGGTTCACCATTAAACATTCTTAACACGAAGGATGGACCGTTTAGGATGTGTATTGATTACTGGGAGCTCAACAAGAACACAATAATGAACGCATACCCTCTATAAAAAATTTATGGATTATTCGATCAATTATAATGATAGTAGTACATTTAAAAGTGGGATATTTGTTCATCATATAATTATTTAATAGTAAATATGGTAGATATATAGAAGATGAGCATCTATATAAGGCATAAAAACTATGAGTTCATTGTGATTCCCTTTGAACAAACTAATTCTCCATAAATCATTTTACACTTTATGAATATTGCCATTAGATACTACGTTGAAATTTTCTTGGTAATTTTTATTGATAATATTATAATTTAATATATGATAATGGAGGAATATAAAGATAATCTCAAGAGTGTACTAGAGACATTGAAGAAGGATAAAATATACTATATGTTCTGTATGTTTGAATTTTTTTGGGTTCTAGTCAAATTATTGGGTAATCTAATAACAAGTGGTGGAATTTAAATAGGTCCTTCAATGAAGAACATAATTGAGAAAATGGATAGACTCAATACTATCATGAAAAATTTAAATATTTACATTCTTATCAGAGTATTATCAACATTTTGTGAGAAATTTCTCATCATTGTTTATCCCACTAACAAAGTAAACATACAAATGGGTAAAACATGTCTATATAAAATAATATCTATAAATATTTGGGGATATCATTAAGAGGCTAATCCCTATGTCCCTAATTGCACTAAAAACAAGTGTAGAAGTTTTTTTGATATTACATGATCCTTTGATGAAAATAATGGATTTTATAATCATGAAAAATGTAAAAGGAAATGAATATTAACCATGATAGTTGAAAATAAATGGGAAGAAATACTCGACATATGATCTAGAGTTAACAGCTATGATCTTCACATTGAATATTTGGAGGAACTATGTATGTGTTTTAACGTGTGACATGTATACTGATAATAATTTTCTAATGTATGTTTTCACATAGAAGGAGATCAACATGTGTCAAAGAATATGGTTAGAGATAATAAAGGGCTATTATTTCTCTATGCACGCACATAAGTGTATGGAAAACAAGGTATATAATTCTCTAAATATAAAATGGCCTTATACTTTATCTATGATGAGGATTGAGGAAAACCCAACCTTCGTTTATTTTAAAAATATGGATCGATAAATTCAAATGGTTGGTCATATATACTAACTTTACATAATTATTTTCCAACCATATAACCAATAGAATATATAAGCATCATAATGGTATGTTCTGGAGCATCAAAAGAATGTGAATGAAGTAATGAAAGGGAAGAAACATGAGTTTCACATCATTGAGGATTATGTGATTCAGTTTGTCTGTGGACTTTTTGTTCTTGTTTCACCAGAGATAAATGAGAATCTATTAGAAATTGAACATAGATCATCTTTCTCTATCCACCATTGAAGTAACACGATGCCCCACGATCTTTAGGAGAACATCTATTGTGACATCATAAATAAGAAGATTATGTTTTATATGAAAAGAAAAATAGTATGTCAAAATGGAATAGAAATATGAAAATATGAGAATGGATTATGTAACTATTTACAATAGACATTTTGAAATATGAGAAATGAATATTGGATTTTTTCACTGGCATCACTAATACATACAAAGGAAACAATTCAACATGGTATATGATGGATCAAATCTCTAGGACATCCCACGTCATCGATATTCAAGAATAAATTTTTATTAAAAATCATTACATGATATATGTAAAATAAGAAATGAGGATGCCTGGGTATCAAATTTTAGTCACCATTGATCACGATCATGGTTCACATCTAAATCCTAGAGATTCCTTTTATATGATATGAGTACTGAATTTAATTTATGTATAGACTGTAACCCCAAAACTAATATCTAATCTGAATTGACTAATCAAAATCATGATGTTATACTGATCGATTTATCAATATCATTTAATGGGTGATTGGATCAAAATATCTAATTATTTGTGTTCATACAAAACATAAAAATTTGCACAACTATTCAAATTGACCCATATGAATCTTTGTATGGGGTTCAATTTATAACTCCAGCATGATTGGATGAAGTTGAAGAATTAAATATACATTGACATGATATTATTCAATAGACGACATCGAATATTCATGCAAACCAAAAACATAATATTTTTTCTCAAGGATAGAAAAAATATATGATCAAAAACACTAAAGGGAAAATAGCTTGATATTATAGAAAACATTTTCCTTTAAATATTAATATTGAAGAGAGTTATGTGATTTTTAATGAAAGAGAAGCTTATGCCTAGGTACATTGGGACCTTTTTTATCCTTCGTCGAATTGAAGTATTGGTTTAATGGATTTCACTTCCACAAAATATGGCTCATGATCATGATTTTTCTACATATCTCTAATGAGGAAGTACAAAGTCGATCACTGGAAAGTTCTAAATCATCATGCGGTACAATGTTGAGAATAAATTCACGTATAAAGAGCAGTAGGGGATGATCCTAGAATATAGAGAAAATTTTATATGAAATAATAAAATGAACCTTTTCTAATTTATTTTGGTGAACCATAACTATACAAAGGAAAAATGGGAACTAGAGGAAATAATGAAATAGTAGTACACTCATGTATTATCAACTCTGATTATGTGTTGAAATTTTTGAGATGATATTTTTAAATAGGAGAATAATTTAGTGAACCATATTTTTAAATGATAATTTTTTCACAATTAAATGTGTGGTTATTACATGAATAGATTACATAGGGAAACCAAAAAAAATAAATTCATTAATAAATATCACTACACTATTAATCAATTATACCAAAGAAAATTAAAAACATGACAACTAGACAAAAAATAAATAATAGAAATCCAAAAAGAAAAAATATGTATCCCCCTAATCTTACAGAATCACCCCACGGGTGGCCAACACAATAGAAATAAAAATTATAATTTAAAACAAAAACATAAATTATAAATAAATTTAAATCTAAAATATTGGGAATACTTTTCGTGAATATTTAGTGAAATAATGATGTGCTGTTTATATGAGGTAATGTCATCATCAGAAAAGTAATGTGAAAACTGGGAATTGGAACCTAAATGTGGGTAATTGTCATCTAACCATTAGAATAGTAATTTAAACTGAAAATAATAAATTGTGATATAGATAATATTTACTATGAGTAATATAATTAAATATGAGTATAATGGGGCTAAAAAAATATCATGTTTAAAAAATCAAAGAAGATAATAACACAATATTAGTAAAATGTATCTTGAAGTATGTTTTTATAATCATAAATTTAACTGTGTTAAAATTTATGTTCAATAAAACAAAATTATTTTTTAAATAAGAATATCTAAATTTTCAAATTGAATTTTTTTTGGATGTTTTTCGAGGTAGGGGATCAGGTTTTTCTATGTGTCACACTAAGGATGGGGCACAAAAGGATTGGGAGACATGGTATGCTTTCACCGAGGAACTTCAGGCCATTTGAGGTTTTGGAGAGGGTTGGGCTGGATTCCTATCGGTTGCAGTTACCTTAGAGGTAACAAGCTATGCATGACGTCTTCCACATTTCTCAACTTCAACGTTACTTTTCATAATCGTCTCATGTTTTCCAACCCGAGGAGGTTGCGTTGGAAGTGGATGCATCTTTGGAAAAGCATCCTATCTGGATTGTCGATCACATTAGAAAGTTTATTCGTGGTCATCTGTTCCTCTAGTATGAGTTTTATGGTAGCCTATGCGAGTACAATACTAGACATGGGAGAGGGAGGCTGGTCTAGGAGTGCAGTGGCCAGAGTTTTTTGAGGTTTCTTCTTCTATGCCGTGCTAGGAAAATTAAGGGACGAATTTCTTTAAGGGGGGAATATTATAAGTTCTCAGACATTCTTTTCAGGTATGTTTTCCTTTTCTAGGCATTTTTGAGAAAAAGATGTTTTTCTGAAATCATTCGAAGTACATGTCGTGTTCCTTATGAGTACAAATTGTGCACTCGCTTACCACTGGTAGCCGGGTACTTTCCATGTAGCCATCATACAAATAGCTGTGTGGGGTGTCATGGAAGCCTCCTAATGCAGAGTATGGAAAAGGTATGTACACGCCATGCACTTCAATTGTACACGCCGTGTATTTTCTTTTTTTTCATTAAACCCACCAAGGTCATGTCTAATGGCCAGAATGATATCCTTCTAGGTCTCATTCGACCGAGAGCTCTGTAGAGCCGTGGATCTTTGACGACCCTCGAGTGATCTTTTGTCCTCAAAATCTAACACGGTCGGTTGCCTTAAAATCGCATTAGATAGTTCTCTCTTATGATAGAGCATCATCCTCTATTTTCTCCTATTTATTGAGTTATTGTGGGTGGAAAATTTTATGCATTTTCTTAGGTCTATGACATTCTAAGGTGAATCAAGCCTCAAGGTTCAGGTATATTGATCCCTCAATGCCAAGGTAGGTGTTTTGTGCCTTTCCGTAGGATGTCTTTCAGTTTTATTTGAAAATTTTCCCAGTACCCATGATTGTGGTATTGAATGTTTACCATTTTATCCCTATTGTTTGTTTTCTATTCTAGTGTGGTTGATTAAGTGATATTTTATTATGATTAAGGGGAATTTTTATGCTTTGGATGTGTTTCCCATGCATGTTTTGGTCTGTTTTGACCTTTGGTTATACTTTCATGATAGGTTGTTCTTTACCTTCACATGCCTATTATTGTAGGATGGTGTGATTGTTGTTCTGTTATGTGATTATGTTATAGAATTCAAGCCATGTAGTTCATGAGGTTTACCATGGATGATATGTGCTACTACACTTGCATGACTTACACAAGGCCGTGAGAACATTATGTGTAGACCATAAAGAGAATGGACGTTGATGTCTTCTCCAGAGTGTCTGTTTTACTTACGATGTGAGACCATAAAGGGAATTTTTTATGAGTGCTTCTTCAAAGAGTCTGCAGTTCCTCGACGCAGGCCATAGAGGGAATGTGACATAAGTGCTTCCCTAGAGTGCCTTCAGTTATGATACGAGACTATAGGGGGAATTGAAGGAAAGTGATTCCTTAGAGAGCCTATGCTTAAGCTGAACCAGAGGGGTTAGACTAAGTGTACTGTCCATAGGGTTGCTTTTACTTTTTATGTTGGACCAGAGGGGATGGGTGGTGTATACTTCCTAGAGGGTTACCTGTTTGTGTTAATCTTATTATTTACTTGTTTCTTGACATTTAAACTATGGATTGTTTACTATTGAGTACATTCCTATTTATTGTTCTCTGTACTTTTACCTGCCATATATTCGCTTACTGTTAGGCATGGATCCCGTGGTAGTTTCCCACTGGGATTTAGTCTCACACCCTTTTTGGTCAATGATTTTGGGTCCAATTAGATTATATTGTTGCAAAAATAGACAAGGAAAAATGCCCTTATACATCATGTACATGATATGCTGTAGAGCTAGAGAGAACAAGACCAAGCATAGGCTTCCAATTCTATGGAGATGATAACTGTTTTTATTTTGTACTTTTTAGTACTATATTTCATCCTTGTGCATTGTTTCACTACATTCCTAGACATATATATCATGCATATATTTTTATATATGTGATCTTTCATATTCTATCTGTTATCCACTTGTTATTTCTGTATTATATTAATACTGCTTTCTCTCTTATATGTATATTTTTTTACTTCCTCCGTGTACTCTTCCTATGAGGTAATAGTTTCCCCACTATCACCCAAGGCCCTCGCTACTAGTTAGCAGCCTTTGCTGTCCATGGAAATGCGCTTGAGGGCATGTGACCAACCAGGTACGGGGCGCCTAGGAGTGAATTCTGGAACAGGGAGTAGATAACCTGTGTACAGGGAAAAGAAAATCTACCACGTTATTTCTAATGTTTCTAGTTTTTCAATTTTACGGTTGGTTTGATTTCATCGTTGGGTGATTCACATGTTTTGGGCTGTTACCATTGATTTTATTAAGGTTCTATTTATCTCGCAGCCCAATGAGATGAGGGCATGCCATCTCATTCGTCATATATGAACTTTCAAGAAATCTCATGCCAGGCATTCTTGCCATGCCATCTAGGGTGCATTTGAAATTTCAAATTGTTGTTATAGATGTTGTATAGAATATGAAAGTTGATGTCATAGATTCCTTGATAAATATACATGTTTTTTGATAGGGTAATGTTTGTTTAAGGTTTTTTATAAATTAACACCAAACATTGGTTCATGAGGTGTTATGGGCCCTCACAAACCAGAGCATGCTAGATCATTGACTTTTTTACCTTGTTATAACTTACATAAGTTGTCAAGCATTGATATGCGGGAAGTATGGGCCCTCACGGATAATAATATTTCACCTGGAATGTTTGTTTCTGTGTTTCTAATGGTTTTAGAGTAGTTTTTTAGGCTTAGTGTCTGTAAAAACCCATAATACATGTCGTGTTATTTTGAATACACGCTATGTGTTCATCTGTTCGGGAAGAAATTGTTTTTCTTAAGTACATGCCTTGTAGTCTCTAATCATGTCATAGGCAGTGTGGGCAGAGATATGAGACATGGAATTCTTTACATGAATAGTTCATGTACCAGTTTAACACGCCATATAGTGATGACCATGTGTCCTCCTGTGTAAATAACAAAACAGATGGATAAACCTTAATTTATACACACCGTGTCAGGATGGAACATGTCGTGTAGGTTAACCAAGGTACCTGGACATGTCACTAACAACAAGGGTCAGTGTTATCCTTTCACAAACACGTTGTGTCCACCTTGAACACACCATGTAGTGTGAGAGGTGTGTTAGGTCATGTCACTAACAACCTGAGCCAGGTGAATCCTGTCTAGTACATATTGAGTCTGCCGTGAACACACTGTGTAGTCTAGTCTTAGGAGAGCCTTGTGGCTTAGACATGTAGAAGGACTCAGGTAGGGGAAGAGGATTCGAGTACATTCCGTGTGTTAAGACAACACACCTTGTCTTTTGGGTGTTACATGACCAGTTTAGGCAGGATAGCACACTCATGTAAATGACTTAAGGGAACATGTCGTGTAGGAATTGTACATGCAATTGTGTCATGTTTTGTAAAACACGAGTTCTTCATTTCTCTTGTTCCCTTCTTAAGCTTCTAGTTTTTAGTCCTTGATAATCTTGTTTTAAGGTTTGCACTTGACCTTGCAGAGTCATACCACTATGACGTCCTCTGGTTGAACGCCAAAGGCTAGGCAGTGATCAGACACTGGACATGGCTGATTAGGGACTACCAGCAGATCATACAGTCGTTCTAGTTTTGGCACCAGACCATATACCCGACATAGGTGCTGATGTATAGTTCAGAGAGGGCTTCTTGAGGATGACACAGACAATTCAGGGAGCACCTCCTCCTGCCCCATCGATGGTAGATTTGATGAATGTTATCTTGTAGCAACATCCTCCCACATTCTTAGGCGATCTTGGACCCCAGGCTGTAGAGTCATGGCTTGGAGCCATGCTGTTGATCATTGAGCATATGTAGATTCCTCTAGAAATGAGGGTCATGATCTCTATCAATATGCTTCGGGACTCTCCTAAGAGGTGGTGTGATGTGAACTCATAGGTGGGACACTAGTAGGCTATGACATGGGATGAGTTTTATCACATCATCTACAATTAATTCTATCTGGAGACTTTGAGGTCCGATCGAGTTCGAGATTTATTAGTCTAGAAAATGGAAGTCTCTATGTCATGGATTATTCCTCCCACTTTACTGAGCTAACGCACTTCACGCGTATTCAAAGAAGTGATCATTTATTCAGGGAAAGAATGTTTGAGGATTATCTAAGTTATGAAATCAAATCATAGGTTCACATTTTTAGGTTAACTTCCATCACTTCTATTGTCTACTAGCTGCTGATCATGGAGGAAAATATGAGGGATTCTCGAGTTGTGAGCTAGGGTGGCTCGACAACTAGAGTTATTATCCATCCTACTGATAGTAGGATGCTCCATAGGGAGTCTTCACATGGTGATCCAAGAAGATAAAACACATCATCTGGTTACATGGTGGTGTGCTTCTAGTGTAGAAGGAGCGGTCATACGAGGCCATATTTCCCAAAGAACCTAGTGGATTGCTAATCATGCGGCCATATGGGTCACCTTCAGCACTTCTATCAGATCTTCTCACCAAAAGAAGTTGACATGGGTTATTCTATGACTCCACAATCGGGAGCAGCACCACCAGCTGACCATCCCGGGAACTTTAATCCTTCTGGCCATTCAGGCCGAAGTGGTGGTCGAGGTCATGGTGTTCAGTTTATGATCTTTCAGCAATAGTAGGGTGGATCAGCTCAGACTTAGCCTTTAGGGTCATAGGGTCATGGATCATGCAAGAATTTTTCAATGGAGCAGATCCATCAAGATCAGGATCCTAGACCCTCTACAGTTCGAGGTACAATCTTAGTTTCCTCAGTTTTATCTTTATCACTTATCGATACAGGGGATTTCTATAGCCTTGTATCTGTTGCTGTTATGGATATCCTTGGGCATTGCATCTTTTTTATGCAGATATTTTGACACTAGTCACTCTATTGGGACTAGAATGACTAGTGTAAATCAGTTCAAGGATTGCCCTCTAGAGGTTGGTGGGTGTCACTTCTTATGGGATCTTTATGTCCTAGAGATGATAGGATAAGATTTCATTATCAGAATGGAATGGATAGTTTTCTTCCTTGCATTCATCGACTATTATCATCACAGGGTGAGTTTCATATCACTAGAGGGTGATTCGTTTCCTCATAAGGAAGAGTGGGATGTCCAGGTGAGCATAGCTGGTCCAGAGCATTATGGGTTAGAAGGGGTTACATCTGATATTTCTAGTCTCTATCTGGATGACCTGGGAACTTCCCAGTTATACTTCCCTCCAGTGGTAGATCGTTTCAGGTATCTCTTCCTAGAAGACTTTTTAGTTTTTCCTCCATAGGGTAATCTATTCATTTTGATTGAGCTTGTACCAGGAGCAGAACCGGTATCCATTCATATATATAGGATGGCTACACCAGAGTTGGAGGAGCTGAAGAAGCAGTTCCAGGAATTGTAGGAAAATGGTTTCATTCGACCCAACACATCTCCTTAGGGTTCTCCTTTCCTGTTTGTGAAGAAGGAATACGACACCCTCAGGCATAGATTGGATTATCACAAGTTGAACTAGTTGATAGTCAAGAATCTATATCCCTTTCCTAGGATTGATGATCTCTTTGATCAGCTTCTAGGAGCTTGGGTGTTCTATAAGATTGACATGAGGTTCGATGATCATCAGTTTCACATTAGACCATCTGATATACCTCTTACTTCCTTCCAGAGTTGGTATGGGCTATACGAGTATATGGTTATGTCATTATGTCTCACGAATGCGCCTGTAGTTTTCATGACATTGATGAACTGAGTGTTCCATACATATATGGATTCATTCGTCATTGTCATCATGGACGATATCTTGGTGTACTCTCACATACTAAAATACCATTCCACACATCTTGAGATTGTTTTGAGTACACTGAGAGAGCATCTGTTATATGATAGGCTCTAAAAATGCCTCTTTTGGATGAATTAGATTCACTTCTTGGGTCATGTTATCCCAGAGACAGGAGTATGAGTTGACTCAGAGAAATTAGAGTAGTAGTTTTCTTGGATTATCCGAGGAACATCTTTGAGGTGCGATGTTTTCTATGGCTGGTGGGATACTACAAATGCTTCTAACAAGTCTTTTCATGCTTAGCAGCACCGCTGACAGGTCTAACTAATAAGGGTAAAAAGTTCTTATGGTTAGTCTCATTTGAGTCAACCTTTCAAGAGCTGAAAGGGAGGTTGAAATTAGCATTGATAGTAGTATTTCCAGATATGGGAATGTTGTATACTATTTATTGTGATTCTTCAGGTATCGGGCTTTGAGTTGTTCCTATGCAGGGAGAAGGAGTCGTTGCGTACGGGTCTCGGTAGTTGAGGCCATATGAGAGGAATTACCGGACACACAATATGGATTTAGCTATTTTTGTTCATGATTTATGTTGTTGGAGACATTATCTTTTGGGTGAGAATATTTTGGTTTTCACTGACCACAAAAGTCTCAAGTATATCTTCACTCAGTGTGATATGAATTTGAGACAGCGAAGGTTGGTTGAGTACCTTCAGTCCTTTGACTTTGATTTTGCATATACGCCTAGAAAAGGAAACATAGTGGATGGAGCACAGAGTAAGAGGACATAGAAACATGCAGTTCAGGAGGCCAGTGTTGAATAGAAGCTTATGGTTCTATTCTTGGAGATTCATTTTGAGGTGCAAGACAGACATGGGCAAACATTTCTATATTTTGTAGTTGTTACCTCTAATCTTCTTGATGGAGTGTGAACATGGAAGCTATAAGATTCAAGAAATCCAAGTCTTATGTGAGAGTGTTTCAGGAGAGGACCCTATTTCAGGATGGTCCATATGTGAGGATGAGGTCTTGCGTTTCCAGGGGCACATATGGGTTCTAGAAGATATACGCGAGGAGATGATGTTGGACTGTCATTCCTCAGTTTGGGCAGTTCATCCTAGCATCACCAAAATGTATCGTGATCTACAATTTCAGTATTGGTGTCCAGGTTTGAAGAGATATATTGCTGGTTTTGTCATAAAGTGTTCCATCTGTCATCAGGTGAAGGTAGAGCATCAGAGACCAGCATGGATTTTATAGTAGTTACCCATTCCCGGTTGGAAATGGAATGATGTTGCAATATATTTCATAACAAGGTTTCTGAGGTTTCCATGAGGGAATGATGCAGTATGGGTTTTCATTGACAGATTTACGAAGGGCACTCACTTCTTTTCGACCAAGGAGACCTTATTTTTTGATGAGCAGGGACGATTTTACACCAGTGAGATTGTAATTCTGCATGGAGTTCTACACTCCATCGATTCAGACATGGATGCAAGTTTTACTTCTCAGGTCTGGCAGGGGCTACACAAATCATTGGGTACACATGTGATTTTAAGTACAGCATACCCACAACATAAAGATGGACAATATGAGTGTACGATTACGGTGCAGGAGGATATGCTCTGAGCATGTATCATAGATTTTGGAGATTCTTGGGAGAAACACATACCTCTTGTGGAGTTATCATATAATAATAGTTTTCAAGAAACTTTTCAGATGGAACCTTATGAGGCTTTATACGATAGGCCATGCTTATCAACCTTATGCTAGATGGAGGTAGGAGAGGCAGCTTTGTAGGGGAATTGTCTTGTTCAGGTGGCCATAGAAAAGATAGAGATGATTCAGAAGTGGATGGCTACTGCACAATCTCATTGTAAGACTTTTTCTGATCATTGGAGACGACCTCTAGAGCTCAAGGTCAAGGATAAGGTTTTTCAATGTTTCACACCTACGATGGGGCATAAAAGGATTAGAAGACAAGGTAAGATTTTTCTAAGGTCTGTCGGGCCATCTGAGGTGTTGGAGAGAGTGGGGCTGGTTGTCTATCGGTTCCAACTACCTTAGAGGTATCGGGGAATGCATTAAATCTTCCACATTTCTCAGCTTCATCGTTACATTTGAGACCCATCTCAAGTTTTCCAACCCGAGGTGGTTGTGTTGGAAGTGGACGCATCTTTCGAGCAGCAACCTATCCAGATTTTTTATCGTAGTACAATGGTTCTCTATGGTTATTCATTTCCTTTGGTACGAGTGCTATGGAAGAATGGGTGAGTACAGGACGAGACATTGGAGAGGGGTCTAATGTACGAGCGCAGTGGCTGGAGTTGTTCGAGGACTCTTCGTGTACACTGTTATAGGGAAATTTGGGGACAAATTTCTTTATGGGGTGAAGTTTGTAAGAACCCGGACCTTTTATTCAGGTATGTTTTCCTTTTCTAGGTGTTTTTGAAAAAAAGATGTTTTTCTTGAAAATTTCCAAGTACACGTCCTGTAATTTATGAGTACACATCGTGTACTGGGTTACCACTGGTAGCTGGGTGTTGTCCATGTAGCGGCTATACATATATCAGTGTGGGGTGACTTGTATGATGCTTAAAGCAATGTACGAAAAATGCGAGTACTCGTCATGTACATTATTTTTTTCAATAAACTCATCGGTGTCACATCTAATCGCTAGAAAGCTCTCCTTCTAGGTCTCATTCGACAAAGAGCTCAGTACGGCCGCAGATCTTCTATGAACCCCCGAGTGAGTATTCTTCCTCCAAATCAATCACAGTTGGTTGCATTGGAATCAGATCAATAATTTCTATCTTTTTCTAGAGCATCATCTTCTCTTTTATCATCTTTCGCGAGTTATCATGGGTTGAACATTTTATGTTTTATCTTTTATCTAAGGCATTCTTAGGCGATTCATGTCTCAAGGTTCAAGTATAATTATCTCTCAACTCCAAGGTAAGTGGTTTGTGCCTTTATGTAGGATTTATTTGAGTTTTATGTGCATATCATCCCAATACCCATGAAAAGTGTATTGCGCGTTTACTGTTTTAGCCCAATATTTTGTCTTCTATGCCTGTATGCATGAGTAGATGATATTTTTGTAGCACCCCAAGGTTTTCTAAAAATAAATTTAAATGCATGAAAATTTGTTTAATGTAGATAATTATAACATTCCCTTAAAAATAACTTTACTACCACCTTGTTTTGAATTTCAAGAAACTGTCATCTACAACTGTGTTCAGTATGTTATTTGGGGTCGGATGAAACCAACTTTTTTCTTTGTGAATACTAACATACCCTTATGAATAGTAATATGAATAGTAATACGCCACCAATGAATAGTAAATTTTATTATTATATTATTTTCTAATGTCTAGAATATAATAACATCTTGGTTAATTTTTCATTGTGTTAAAGAAGTAGTTATAAAATTACGACTGTTAATTTTTGAATTAAGTATGATTTTATATAAAAGTTAAATTAATAATATTTAGAGAATTATTTTGGAAAAATGGAATTAAGTTTTGAATTATACATTTCGAAAAATGGTTAGGGTAGTTTTTTGGGATTTTTCTGAAATTCATGAATTTTTTATGAATTGTAAAATACTATAAAATACGATAAATGCTAAATACTTGGTTTATTGCATCATAGGTGATGAAAAGATTATTTAATCCCACTTGGTTCGAACTCACATAAAAGTTTTACTATTTTGTGTCACATGAATTAAGATTATTCATATTATTGAGTAAAATATTATAATAATGATTAAAATATTCTAAAATACCTCCCCTCCTCCACTATAAATACCACCTTCACTCCCCTATTCTTCCCACACCTCTCATGCCATGAGAATTGTCTAATTTATATGAAATTACCTCCCCAATCTTCTTCCCCATGTCCTAGTGCTTTTGGTCTCACCAAAAGACTACAACCAAAGCACTTAAGGAGGATCTCAAGGAGAAGAGATCAAGAGGTAAACATCTTCTTTTATTGGCTTCCATTCCTTTCATTTTATGTTATTCTCTTCCATTCCCATTGGATTATAATGGGATATTTCATTAAATATCCCCCTCACTTCCCATATAATGTATGAATGATGAGATATCCACTTACAGTCATCAAAATATTTTTTTTCTGAAATTTTAAGAGAAGCTATTAGGCTGGAGAAATTTCGTGAGAAATTTATCATGTTTTCTTTCATTTAAATATTCCATTATTTTCATATTCTTTCCTCACCTCCTCTTAACCAAGAAGCATGAATTATACATAATTTTGTATATTCTAGATTCTTTTATTTTCAGAAAAAATTCATCATCATTATTTTTCTCCTCTCTCACTTATTTAGAGAATAAAAACATTGGCTGTTTGTGTCGAATTATCGACATTGTTGACGATGTGATTCCAATTATCATTTATTATTTCATTTCAGATCATGTAAAGAAATCACCCAAAAACTGTGCATGGGGAAAAATACTAACATTTAAACGGTGAAATTATGTTATGAAATTTTCATATGAGATTCTATAAACATGAAAATGTTTTTTTAAAATATTAATAACAGTTTTTTAACCATTATAAATGAGTTTTAAACCAGTTGGAAGTAAGACAAACCTGAGGTAAGGGAATTCTTAACCAGATTTCCATTCTTTGGGTTGACATTCTACTTCATTATTTATGTTTTATTTAAATTGTTTTTGTGATTATTTCTATATATATTATGTTTTATTATGTGTATTTACAGTATATATAAAGACTCCATCAACTATATTATGTCTTTCTTCAATTGTATGATATTTATAAGGGAATTTTCATTAAAAAACATTTTTTTAAATATAGTTTTTGAAATTACAAAGTAATGTTATTATGGAATTATTCATATTTTATTATTATGATTTGGTTATTAAAATTTATTTATTATGAAGGGTGGGGCTTATATTTCCCTCCAATTTATTGGGTATGAGTAAGTTGGAGGTCGTCTGTTTGGTTACTCCATGTGTAACTGCGATGTTTATACAAAGTAAGGTAACCTCGAGGGTTACAAATTATAATTTATCCAAGAATGGTTACAAGATTATGTAAGTAATTCCTCAAGATACCATTATGATTATATTTACGTCCTCATGTTGTGTGTGAATTATTTTTTAAATATCATGTTACAAAAAGTAAGTATATATGGGTGACAAGAATGTCTTTTGAAAATGCTTTCAGACATTATGAGTATTCATGGACTAATGTGAGTTTTCCTACTTTTACATCCCTTACTATGATTTTGTGCTCATAAAAAGTCTTTAAATAATTTTCACAGGTTAATGGATCTATAATACAAGGAATTAAGACACATTAAATGTTGAATAATTGTAAAGGAGTCCTGTTTTATGTTTTAATGTTTTATATTTTGAAAAAAATAGAAACTATTTTTATGGTATCCACTCTATAATAATGTATAATGTCATGAATGTACTATCCTTATTCTATAAAGCTCTAAACATGAAAATATATTCAATATAAAAGCATCTTTTTTCTTGGATAAATTCAAGATTATGTATGTAATAAGCATGAGTCCTTATAGTTGGTATCAGAGTATGGTTAAGATAACTATAGGGGTTAGGGTGATGTTAATGGAATACCATAAATGATTTTCACTCTATATTTAATTTGTAATGTTTTAGAATTTAAAGATTACCTTGTTGCTTCATCTAATGCATGTTTGTTTATAATGGTTTTCCATAGATGGAATAGGTACGCTGAAGCGGAGAGACACCGAGAGAATGACATACTTCTAGAACTATAGCCCGGAATGGTAGGGATTGGAACCGAGTAGTTTGTGACAGTAATGGCTCAGCTAATGCAGGAAGAAAATGTTTATGGAATCCCTGAAAGAGAACCAATATTGGTACTACAAAGGAACATGACCGTAGTGGAACATTTTATGAGACAACATCCTCCTGCATTCAATGGATCTTTTGACCTTGTAGCAGCTGAATGATGGATCAAAGCCCTTGAAAAGATATTCGATGTTATGGGATGTTTAGACAATCAAAAGGTAATTCATTCCATTTATTGTTTGGAAGGGGAAGCTAATCAGTGGTGGTCAATGGTCAGGAATATCAGGGGTATAGAAGATTTTGATGCCTTAGGGTGGGATGAATTTAAATGTATTTTCCTTGAAAAGTATTTTCTTAACGTGGTGCGACATAGAATGGAGAAGCAATTCCTTGAATTGAAATAGAAGGAGGAAGATTCAGTGGATGTTTATGAATCATACTTCACCCGACTGGTGAGGCATGCTCCAAATATTATTCTGAATATTGATAGAAAAATCAACCACTATTACTCAAGATTAAAGCCAAGGTATCGAAGGGCATTGGCCTCTCGTGAATTTAAATGTTATGAGAAACATTTTTGATGTGCTGAGAAGGTAGAGATGGAGTTTGCCGATGATCATGTGCATTTTGGAAACAAAGAGAAGAAGAGGTCCAGTTGGTAAGAAATGGGTAAGAATCAACCAAAGAAATCATATGGTAAGAAGATCCAATTTCTTGTTTGTGAAAAGTGTGGCAAGAAACACATTGGGGAATGACTTAGAAAAACTGGGAAGTGATTTAAATAAAGAATGATTGGATATATGGCCCGAGATTGGAATAAAAATAATCCTAAGAATATTCCTGATAAGAAAACTGTAATGTGTTTTAAATTTGGTGAGATGGGTCACTATGAAAACGACTTCCCAAAGAGAGATCTGAATGATGCAAAAAAGCTAGACTACAAGCAGAAAGGTGTAGTGAGATCCTTTGCGACTACGTCAGCAGACGAGGGGCCATCCAATGATGTTGTATCATGTACTTTGTTTGTTCACTCATATTTCTCTAAATTTTTGTTTGATACGGTGTCTATACATTCCTTCATCTCTAAGAAATTTTCTGGTAAATTTGAAATATCACCTCAAAAAATGTGACACGAACATGTTGTTAAAACACCAGGGGAAAATGTTATTGCATAGAGGAATAATAATAATCATTATATTATGGTCTGTGGAAATACATTACCTACAAACCTTTTTGTTTTACCCTCAGGCATGATTTATTTTATTTTGGGGATGAAATAGATTTCAGATTATCATTCTAAGATTGAATGTAGAGCTAAATAAGAAGTTTTTTAGAAAGATTTACAGTTTGTATACTATAATGAACCCATAAAACTGATAACGTATTAGGAAGATGGGAAACTAATGAAAGATGGAAATGAAAGTTATCTTGCTCATATTGTTGAAAACAAGGGAACTATTCAAATTAATGATGTTCTAGTGGTAAATGAATACCTTGATGTTTTTTCTGTTGAGTTACACAGTGTCATACATGATCGAGAAGTCGAATTCACAATTGACTCATTTCTTGATGCTAAGACAATTTCAAAACACCCATATCGTATGTCTTCAATAGAACTTCTTGAATTGAAAAATCAGTTGTAGGATTTTCTTAACAAACTCTTCATTCGTCCTAGAACATCACCATGGGGAGCCCTTGTTTTGTTTGTTAAAAAGAATGATTGTTCCAGGAGACTTCGCATTGATTATAGAGCTTTGAATAACATCACTGTTAAAAATAAGTATCATTTTCCTCATATTGATGACTTGTTTGATCAGCTCCTGGAAGATTAGTACTTTTCCAAGATAGAATTTAGATGTGGATACCATCAACTGAAGGTGAAGGAGGATGTCATCCTGAAAACTGCTTTTCGTACTAGATATGGGCATTATGAATTTGTTGTTAGGAAGTGTGGATTAATTAATGCACCTTATGTATTCATGAGTCTTATGAATAGAGTATTTTATGAGTTCTTGGATATGTTTGTGGTTGAATTTATTGATAAAATTCTGGTATTTTCTGAAAATAAAGAGGAGCATGAAAAACATCTAAGAGTTATTTTACCAACATTCAATGAAAATACACAATATGGAAAATTTAGCAAGTGTGATTTTTTGTTGAAACAGATTTCTTTTCAAGGACACATTGTAAATAAGGATGTAATAACAGTTCATACTGCCACAAAAAAAGTAGTTGATGAGTGGGAAAGAACCACAAATGATACGGAGATTTGTAGTTTTCTAGGCTTAGCACGTTATTACCGATGGTTTATTAAAAACTATGCATTGTTATCTAGCCTGATAACTAATATAACAAATAAAGGGGTTGAATTTGTTTGGATGTAGGATTGTGATGTTCGTTTTTAGGAACTTAAGTAGATATTGGTGAATGCTCTAGTTTTGTCCTTACCTTCCAAAAATGGTGAGTTTGTCATCTATAGTGATGCTTCTTTGAAGGGACATGGTTGTGTTTTGAGGCAGAATGATCAGGTAATTTCCTATTCTTCGAGACAAATTAAACCTCATGAGCTAAATTATCCCACACATGATTTGGAAATGGCAGCTGTGGTTTTTTCATTGAAAATATAGAAGAATGATTTATACGGAACCAAATGTCAAGTATATACTAACCATACAAGTCTATAGAATAGATTCACTCAGGAGGAATTAAATATGAGGTGGATAAGATGTATATTAATGATAAAGGATTGTGACTTCATGATCAATTGCGATCCTTTAAAAGCACACAAAGTAGCAGATGCCTTATGTCGGATAAATTATGCATCTTTAACCACGCTACATTTGGAACATGATCCCTTGATTAATGATTTGATCAATTTTGGATTAGAAGTTTTTAGTGCAGGGAATACCTCTATTTTGTTTTAGGTTTCATTGTAGTCTTCGTTATTAGATAGAATTAAGAAAGTGCAAAAGGAAGAATGTGAGCTACAGAAAAAGGTAGAATAGGTTAAAATTGGTATGTTTACAGAAATTAATCTTGATAAAGATTATGTTTTAATATTTGGAAAAAAGGTGTGTGTGCCTACTAATCCTCATTTGAAGAAAGATTTGTTGATTGAAGCTCAAAGTTCTCTATTTTCTATTCATCCTAGAAGTACTAAGATGTACAGAGACCTTAGGGAGTATTACTGGTGGGATGGAATGAAAAGAGATATTGTTGATTTTACCATGAGATGTTTGACATGTCAACAGGTTAATGTAGAGTGAAAATTACTGATGGGGATGCTTCATCCATTTCCAGTGCCAGAGTGGAAATGGGAGAATGTATCCATGGAATTCGTGGTGGGACTACCAAAGACTTCTCTAGGTAACAATTCGATTTGGGTTATTATTGATGGGCTGACAAAATCTGTACATTTTCTTTCTATTCAGGATACAATGTCTTCGGATTAGCTTTCTCAATTGTACCTCAACGAGATTGTCTGGTTACATGGAGTTCCATTTTCCATTGTGTCTGACTGAGATCCAAGGTTCACTTATAATTTTTGGATGGGACTTGAAAATTCATTAGGCATAGAGTTGAGTTTCAGTAAATCATTTCATCCTCAATCAGATGGGCGGTCAGAATGAACGATTAAAACTTTGAAGGATATGCTTTGAGATTTTTCAATGGACTTCCAGGGAAGTTGGGATCAACACTTTTCTTTAGTTGAGTTTTTTTATAATAAAAGTTTTCATTTCAGTATTCAGATGACACCTTTTGAGGCCTTTCATGGAAAACGGTGTCGGCCTCCAGTGTTTTTGGATTAAGTCGGTGAAATAAAGTTGATTGGGCCAGAATTAGTTGAAGAAGTTGCTGACAAATTGAGGATGAATCAGCAGTACATGAGGACAGCATAGAGCAGACATAAAAGTTATGTATATAACATAAGGAAAGACTTCTCTTTTGAAGTAGGTGACAATGTATTCCTTAAAGTCTATCCTTGGAATAGTGTGATGTGTTTCAGTAAGAAAGGAAAGCTATGTCCACGGTTTGTCGATCATTTTGAAATCTTGGAGAAAGTTGGAACTATTGCATACCGCGTATCTTTTCCTTCGAGTTAGTTTTAGGTACAAAATGTTTAGTATGATTCGATGTTGAGAAAGTATGAGCTAGATTCATCACATTTCTTGAGCCCAGAAGAAGTTCAGCTGGAAGAGAACCTTTCTTATGAAGAGAAGCCAGTTCAGATTCTTGATCGAACAGAATAGGTATTTCGAAATAAGGTAATCCACCAGGTAATGCTTTTTTGGAGAAACCACACGGTTGAAGAAGCCACATGGGAGTCTGAAAATGCTATGAGAGAAAAATACCCTCAGTTTTTTAATAGGTAAATAAAATTACGAGGACGCAATATCCAGAAGGTGGGGATAATGTAACACCTAGAATTTTTCTAAAAATAAATTGAAATGCATGAATTTTTGTTTAAAGAAGATATTTTAAAATTTCCTTTAAAAATAACTTTACTATCATAGTGTTTTGAATTTCATGAAACTATCATCTACAACAGTGTTCAGTATGTTATTTGGGGTCTGATGAAACAAACTTGTTTTTTTGTAAATAGTAACATACCCTTATGAATAGTAATATGAATATAAATACGAGCCTAATGAATCATAATTTTTTTTATTTTATTTTTTTATGTCTAGAAGATAATAACATCTTGGTTAATTTTTTATTATGATAAATAAGTCGTTATAGAATTAGAACTGTTAATTTTCGAATTAAGTATGATTTTATTTAAAAGAAAATTTATTAATATTTAGACAATTATTTTTGAAAAATGGACTTCATTTTTGAATTTTACACGTCGAAAAATGGTTAGGAATGTTTTTTTGGTATTTTTCTGAAATTCAAGAATTTTTTATGAATAGTAAAATACGATTAAATACGATAAATGCTAAATAATTGATTTACTGCATCATAGGTGATGCAAGGATGATGTAAGCCCACTTTGTTTGAACTCATATGAAATTTTTACTATTTGGTGTTACATGAATTGAGATTATTCATTGTCTTTAGTAAAATATTATAATAATGATTAAAATAATCTAAAATACCTCCCCTGCTCCACTATAAATACCACCTTAACTCCCCACTTCCTCCCAAACCCTTATATCCTTGAGAATTTTATAATTTTTTTAAATTCCCTCCCCAATCATCTTCCCCAAGTCCTAGAGCTTCTGGTATCACCAAAATACCAAAACAAAAGCCCTTAAGGGGGATCTCACGAGAAGAGATCAAGAGGTAAACATCCTCTTTTATTTTCTTCATTTTCCTTCATTTTATTTTATTATATTCTATTACCTATTCCTTATGATGGTATAGTTCATTAAATATCCCCCTTACTGGCCATTTTTTGTATTAATTTTTAGATATCCCATTCCTCTCATCAAACTATTTTTTATGAAATTTTAAGAGACGTCGTTATGCTGCAGAATTTTCGTGAAACATTTATCATGTTTTCTTTTATTTTAGGATTCCATTATTTTCTTCTTCTTTCCTAACCTCCTATTAAAGAAGAGGCATGAAATCCCCATAATATTTTATATTATATATGCTCTCATGTTAATAGAAAATTCATCATCATTATTTTTCACCTCTCCCACTTATTTAAAGAATAAAAACATTGTCCGTTTGTGTCGAATTATCAATATTGTGGATGATGTGATTTCAATTACCATTAATTATTTAATGTCTAGTAATTAAACCATTTATATGGTTTAACCAGGTTATAATATATGTTTTATTACTCACCCATGGTTTTGGAATTCTTTTGTACTCATGGTTCTAATTTATCAGACCAAACGAGGTTTTTATTATCAAATTACCACTAAAATGACCTAAATGAACATCATTAATGATCTAATTTATGAATCATCGTCATGTAAGAATTCAAAATGATGAATCAAAAAATTTAAGTTACTGTATATATTTAAACAATACTCTATTACAATATTTTAGTTTCACTTCCAATCGACAAGAACATCCATCATGAACCAATCTTGGAAATCATGTAAAGAATTCACCCAAAAACAGTGAAAGGGGAAAAATACTAAAAATTAAAGGGTCAAATGATGTTATGAAATTATCATATGAGATGTGAAAAACATGAAAATGTTTTTGAAAAATATTAATAATACTTCTTTAACCATTATACACAAGGTTTAAACAAGTTGGAATTAAGACAACACTAAGGTAAGGAAATTCTTAACCCAATTTCCATTCTTTGTGTTAACCTTCTACTTCATTATTTATGTGTTAATTAAAGTGTTTGTGTGATGGGTTCTATTTATATTATGTTTTATTATGTTTATTTACAGTATATATACATATTCCATCAACTCAATTAAGTCTCTCTTCGATTTGTATGATATTTATAAAGGCCTTTTCATTAAAAATCCTTTTTTTATTTAGTTTTTGAAATTCCAAAGTAATATTTTTATGGAATTATTCTTATTGTATTATTATGTTTTTGTTCTTGGGAATTATTTATGATGAATGGTGGGACCTATATTTCCCACCAATCCATTTATTATGAGTATGTTTGTGGTCGGTCGTATGGTTACTCCAAGTGTAACTGTGATTATTACACAAAGTAATGTAGTCGTGGGGGTTACGAAGTATAAGGTAGCCAAGAATGGTTACAAGATTATGTAAGTAATGCCCCAAGATACCTTTATGATTATATTTATGTTCTCATGTTTTTTTGGATTTTGTGTAAATCTAATGTTACTCAATGTAAGTATATATGGGTGATAAGAATGTCTTTTGAAAATGCTTTCATACTTTATGAGTATTCATGGACTAATGTGATTTTACATACTTTTCCATCCATTACTAAGATTTTGTGCTCATCCCAAATTTTTAAATGATTTTCACAGGTTAATAGATGTGTAATACAATGATTTAATACACATTAAATGATGAATAATTGTCAAGTAGTCTTGTTTAATGTTTTAATTTTTTATATTTTGAAAAAAATGAAACTCTTTTTATTGTATCCACTCTATAATAATGTGTTATGTCATGAATGAACTATCTTAATTCTCTAATGCTCTAAACATTAAAAGATCATCAATGTAAAAGGATGTTTTTTCTTGGATAAATTCAAGATTATGTATGTAATATTGCAGGGTCCTTATAATTTTATTGTGAATTGCGTGAATTGGTGTGCTTTGGATATGTTGCTCATGCATGTTTTTCCTGTTTTGACATTTGGTTCTAGTTTCTAAATAATATGTTGTTTACATTCCCAAGCATATTATTGTAGGATGGTGTGACTATTTTTCTCTTATGCACTTACATTTTAGAATTATATCCACGTAGTTCATGTGGTTTACCTTGGCCGATACGCACTGCTAAACTTTCATGACTTACATAGGGCCATGAGAACCTGAGCTGTAGACCATAGGGAGAATCGACGTTGATGGCTTCTCTATACTGTTTTTTTACATATAATGAAGGTCCATAGGGGGAATTGATGTTGATTGCTTCCTCAGAGAGTCTGTAGTTCCTTGATGCGGGCCACCAAGGGAATGTGACTTAACTGCTTCCCTAAAGAGCCTTTAGTTACGATACAAGACTATATGGGTAATTGACGGTGAGTACTTCCTCAGAGAGTCTATGCATAAGCTGAATTGGAGAGGTTTGACTGACTTTACTACCCAAAGGGATGCCTGTAATTGTTAGGTAGGACCAGTGGGGATGGGCTGTGAGTACATCACAGAGGGTTACATGTTTGTGATTATCTGCCTGTTTAGTTGTTGCATGACATTGAAACTATGGATTTTTTACTATTGAGTACTTTCATATTTACTGTTCTCTATACTTTTACCTTCAATATATTTACTAACTGTTATGCATAGATATCAGGGTTGTTGACTACTGGGATTTAATATCACACCCTATTTTCTTTTGGGCCCAAACATATTATATTTTTGCATGTATAGACAAGGGAAAACGCCCTTCTACTTTAGGTATGTGACATGTTGTGGAGCCAGAGAGCACGTGACCAATAGTAAGCTTGTGATGCTGTGGAGCTAATCACTGTTTTTCATTGTTTCTTGGTTTGGTATTGTATTTCAGCGTTGTGCTTTGTTTCGCTGCTCTCTTGGACATATGTATCATTCATCATTTTTATATATGTGCACCAGCTTATTCTATCAGTATCCCGCTAATTTTTTTATGATATTATTACTACATACACTCTTTTGTATATATATATATTTTTTACTTCTTACATGTACTTAGCCAATGAGTTTATAGTATCCCAACTATCACCCAAGGCCCTCGCTACTAGTTGGCCGACTTTGGCATTCGGGGAAATTCACTTGAGGTCATGTGACCAACCGGGTATGGGGCACACTGGGGTGGCTTCCGGAACTGGGCTGTTACATTAAAAATGTAATTTTCACTATCTCACATGCATGAATATGTAAATATTTTGATGTTATTGGTGGGAGGGAAATTGTATAGACCCACAATAACATGAGTAATGTGATTTATCTAATGATTTAATATGTATAATAGGTGAACCTAGCTCTTTATTTTGTTTACAATGTTGAAGTTATCATGAGGAAAATATTTTATACAAGAACATGAAGTGATCCTTGTTCACAAATATTTGTGCTATTTTGACATTATGACATGAAGATTCAATTTTATGTATTTCAACAATAAATTCATTTATATAATTTTTTTTATCATTATGTGTATAATGATACTATTGTTATGATATTATGATGATTATTATTCTCACCCAAATGACATTCATTCAATTCTCATATTTCTTATATGGTATCCTTCCCCTTAACAGGCTTTTATCCTACCCCATTTGTTGATGTATATCTTTAGGAGACAATATGTACTGAGGATAATGTGAAATATTTTATGTGTATAAAGGTAAATTATCTTAATAAAATTTATGAGTTATTATTTATAACTAATCTATTGTCCTAATTTTCCAAATTTATTAAAATGTTAGATTATAGAATGTATAACTATTAAGTTTTTAATCATAAAAATGATGTAATAGTCATGTAAGAAAAAGATGGGTCACTATAATAAAACATTAAATAAATAATTTAATTGTTAATGACCATTTTAATCATAAAAATGGAACCTTTAAAACATTTATATTTCATGATATTAGAATGTTTTGTTTATGTCAAATATGTTAAGAACAAATATGACATTCATATTTTTGTAAGAAAATTAAAAATAAACCTTCTCTGTAAATAGAAAAAAATATTTATTCTATTTTTTAAAAGTTCCATTATTTATAATATTACATGAAACATTTATATTTAAAAATATTGAATTTTTTTTAGAAAACATGAGTTTAGAAGGGATTGATTCCTGATCTAAATGGAAAGACTGTATGAGAATAACATACAATGGAATATATTGACGTTTCATTGCTAAAAAGTGATTTAATAGATACTAGAAATATATGAAAAAATCATATCCATGTTTGAATAATTTAGACATCGTTAAATAAATTAATATCACAATTTTTCCCCTAAAGGACCGAGAATATTAGAAATCAGGGGAAAAGCATATTGTAATATAAATCATTTTCCTTTTTGTTAACAATTTAAGTGTATGTCCTATGAAGGAATAACATGAAATAATATAATAAATATAATTAAAATAAGTATATTATTTGAATAACTTTTCATAAGGTAGTATATACTCCTAAAAAATGAGTATAGGTTCATATAATTAGAATGTATATCAATAAAATATAAATTTTGATGAATAACCCTTAAAAAATAAAGACATTGAATTATAGAATTATTCAATGAATCAATTATGTTTAACAAACATAATAATAAATAATATAATTGTAATTAAAACATAATATTATAAAAACTCAATAAACACATTATATTAAAAAATCAAGGATATGGAATAATTAATGTAACTTAATGAAATTAAAATTAGTTAGAAATTTTTTTTCTATATGTTAACAATCAAGTCGAATAACCATAGAAAAAATAAATAAAATTACAACATAAAATAACAAGATTTTTTAAAAATTCAAGATATTAAATTTAAAAGGGGATGTATAAAAACAATATAAAAGGAATTATATTCATAACATTAAAATATGCCTTAATGAATAGATATTAAGACAAAGTCCCATATTTTATTGGAAATTTCTTGATCGAAACATCTTGAAATATAGAACTTCAAATCGATTGAAAAATAATAATAAATTTTATGAAGTTAATCAAAATATATATTCATTTTATTTATATATTCCATGATATAAATAGAAGTTGTGTATAGGATATAC
Source organism: Viscum album (assembly GCA_963277665.1). NCBI lineage: Eukaryota > Viridiplantae > Streptophyta > Magnoliopsida > Santalales > Viscaceae > Viscum > Viscum album. The sequence goes on from OY728157.1 coordinate 1,855,741,504, forward strand.
ATATGTACCAATATTAAAAAGATAAATGATAAAACCTTAACTACAGTCTGACATTCTTCATACATGTTTTAATATCTATTATAGTAAAACTATATTAATAATTATATTTCATAAAAACTATTACAATTTTAAATAAAATATACATTAATAATTTATTATATTTATTTTAATGAGATATCTAAATACATGAATAGTTAATTCCATATCAGCTGTCTTAAGGATGGTCCATTCGTTAAAACAAAATGGTTTTTATGGGTTAACTTTAGTCAAATAGACCATTATTTAAACATCTATAGAATAATAATAATAATATATTATTATTATTATTAATATATCTATAACATGTTATTTAAACAAATCACAAAATACTATTATGAATAATGAACTATGTTATGATCCAAAAGATGGTAGGTCACATGTGTTCTTGAATAACGTTTCAATTTCTCAGTGATCATTATAGAAAGAAGGGATGAATTATTATATCATTATAAAATGATAAAAAAATATATTACATAATTATATACAATTATATATTTATCTATCATTCGATGCAGTGATGAATATAGAATCACATTGATTGGTGGAGTTGGTAGTGCACACATATGCACGAATGACATTATCATTTTTTATTGTAAGAAATAAAATCATATATCATCTACTAAGAATGATAAATATTTCATGAATATAAATATTTTTATGCTATATCATGTATATTTATTAAATGTTTCATTATTTACTCCCATATAATGTGTTAGTGAAAACTAATTACATCACTTAATGATGTGATAGTCAGCTGTTCACACAAGTGACAATATATTATCCCCCATAGAATGATAAGTAAGAAGGTATATGTGAGAAAAAAATTAAATAATTTTCAATATCTTATAGGTATAATATATGTACATTAAATAAAAATGTATAATAATATATTATATTCAATTATTAAAAATGAATGACATCAGTTCACGAGGCAGCTGTTTATCATACACATGAATGATGATTTCATATCCCATTTGATTAAATAGAATATATATATTGTTTATTAAATTAACATAATAAAATATCAGAATATGGGATATAAATTTATTATTATATCATACTAATTTGAATATATTTTATGGATTTTTACGAAGAAATAAAAAAAATGTATGTTTTATAAAGATACATCTTCTTCAAACAACCTCCTTAGGAAAGCACACCAAACCTTCATAGGATAGATTTGTGATAAAATTAATTTATCTAGTAAAATGTTAAGTAATTAAGTAGTATATTCTTTTTGTTATTGGATTTATTAGTGTGTTTATAAGTTGTGTAAAGAAGGTGATATGGGGTGGAGTTTTATAAGTGAGGTTGAGTGTAAGACTTTTGATTTTTTAAAGGAAAAAGATCTACCCATAATTTGGCATCAAAAGGATCCCAAATTAACCATTATTTAGAATTATATTATATAATGTATAAATATAATAATGAAATATATTTTAGAATATTTTTTAGGGCATTTTAACCATTATATTTTTTTAACCCCCATGTCATCCGATTTTCAATTTAACTATGATAATCACTTTTTACTATATTCAATATTAAATCTGGTGATAAATAAAGATAAACTTATTAAAAGATATAAAAAATTATTATTCCAAATATTTAATACATATTAAAAAATTAAATTCAATGAAATGGAAATATATAATTTTAAATTAAACCCATATACATGACAAAAAGTGGGTTTTCAAGAAGTGTATTGTTCAACATGAAGATGATTTTATATTAACTATATGACTAATAAATGTAATTTTATAAATTTCATTTAATATTTATTGATATATAATATATAAATTTAATTTTAATAACTCATCTTAGGGGATTAATTAATTAGAATGGATAAATACTATTAACATTAAAATAGTATTTAGAACAAAATCATTTTTATATCAACAAATAAACTTATAATAAAATTCAATATAAAGATAACTGAATATAGTTAACTAGAAGAAATATAAATAAATCATTATATTAATTTAAATCATATTCCAGATATAACTTTAATTTTAAATAACTTTTTTATTTAAAGTAAATGATAGTTTTAAAAAAATCAGTATTTTTCTCAATTCACTGAAAAATTAATATTTGTTTAAAAATACCAATTATTCAATATAATTAAAATTTAATATGATGATTTTAAATAATAATTTAAATTTTAAATAATTTCCAATAATCAATTATAATATTTTCTACTAAAAATAAAAAAGTATCATTTTTGTGGACAATATTTTTTGATTAACTAAAATTAATTCACAATAAATTTCTTGATTATTTAATAAGAAGTTATAAATAATTTTTACTGATTAGGGGATATATATATATATATATATATTTGATATCAGTATTTAATACTATTTATTCCCACTATGTTAATGGCTAGGTTCTAAATGTTATGTATTTAATGGCTCGTTTAATCTCGGTGTTGCAAGTCATATATTCTATCAAAAATAATGATCATCATTTCAAATTAGAGATTGTTACATACTTCAAAAATTTTATAAATTCATTCTATAACATTTGAACTTAAACTCTATAATAAATTGTTTTAAAATTTCAAAAATACCTATGTTGGAATCCCACATCGTAAAAATTGTTAATTAAACATCCACTTGATAAGAGATAAAAGGATATATGAGGGTCATCTGGAGGAACTGTCCTAGATTTTCAAATAGAAGAACATATGTGGGAAGTGAATATTGTGACATGTAAGAAAATATTAATTTCCAAATAATTATAAATAGTGTTAGAGATCATTGATCATATTGAAGTGATTGACAACAAGGAAATAAACAACCATAAATCCATAAACCGAATTGGTGTGAAAATAGTGGTTGATATTATCTAAAATGATGGTTAAAGGACATAATTTTTTTTCAATAACCTCTCCCAGTTTTTGAGAAATTTCATTACCATATATACTTGAAATATATGGAAATATTCTTACATTATGAGAGAAATTTTATTCATTTATTAATTTACCCCATAATCTCATCTCTTTCTCCAAACTGTTTGTACTAAACATAATTTTTTTCATTCCTAAAGCACCAAAATAACATTAAGAAGAATAAAATAACCATTATAGAGTTATGAATCTAATCTTTTTTTATATAGTCATTAACTGAAAACAAAATGGTTAATGCAAGGTAAGGAAATTCAAAAAATGAATAAACCATCGTATGATGAAATAATAAATTAATATCGAAAATTCAGTAGAAATACCCAAATTAAAACCTAAATAATTACAAAAACAAATGAACATATAGAAACAATAACCTAAGTAATGTAAAAAATTAAATAGTTATTAAACCTGAATATTTATCTCATAGATTCACCCTTAATTCCAAAAATATATATATCAATCTTATTCTAGACATCGTATATTCTAATGGTAGCTGCATCACCCTTATTACCCTTCGGTTGTGTATTCAATCCCCATGATCTTTTCCGATGTCATGGGTTGTCACCCAGACTTGATGTTTTCATTTTTCAAAATTTTATAACCATATAATATCCCAAAAATATATTATGAACAACCATAAAAATAACCATGATCACAAATGAAAACCCAAAACATAGATGTTATCAATACCATCAATCTTATGAAATAAAAATTCATACTCAAATAGTACATCATGAGGATCCTATGTTATATTGAACCCTTAACCCAAAAAAACACCACAAAAAAGGTTAATAATAACATCATAAAATCATTACATAAAACCTCATAATGGGTGTCCAATAATTAAATATTTGGTTAACCTTAATCATGTAAAGCCATGTTGGAATCCACAACTATTTGGACAAAATAATATGAAAACATCCTAATATACAAAGTTAACTAAGACCTTTTCTCATACAAATTATAAAAATGTTGAACCCACACTCCTAAATATAATTCTAAAAATATAAACATTATATTTTTTGTTTTAATATGAATGAGGGTGACTAAATTTTCTTTTTCCAAAAGATACAATACCAAAAGGATATATTGGATTAAATAAATTTTCAAGGACATTTTTTGTTTATATTTTTAGATAATTTGAAGAATATATGATGTAAATAATACAGTAGTCATTAAACAATATTTTATCCCACATAACCCATGTTTTATAATTTCACAATATTTTGATATAATCATCCATATACAAACCATCTATAAAAAATCATTCAACCATTTTCTTGATATACTGGGTGAAACAGAATTACAATAAGGGTTATTTAAAATGGAATGAAAGGGTAAAAATATGTATTAAGAATTTAATTTCATCAATTATAAACAATTACCATAATTTTATGATGAAAAAATCTATATGCATCATAAAAACATAAGAATATTGATACCCAAAAATATATTGATCATAAAACATGAAAACAATGTCTTGGGATTTCACAAAAAACGATTCATTAGAATCAATAACAATGATCCCTTTGATATCAATATTAATCAAAGGAATACATTTTAACGTTATGAAAAAAAATTAAAACATATTGGGATATTGGAAAATTATCTTCATATCACTTTTTAAAAAATGAAGAACTATTTTTTTTACTTACTTATAAAATATATCAATTCATTTTAGGGCTATCATGGACCCATCCATCCTTGGTTTCCCATAGAACAACCCGTCATTGAATTATCATTAAACCATCCACCAATTGTAAACAATATAACCACCATCCTTAAATTATAATGGCACTACCCTCCCTTGGTTTATAATGGAGCCATCAATCATTATAAATACTTTCCAAGAATCATATCATAAATAATGTACATATATCATTAATCTCATCATAAACACATTGAGACAACATTTATTCTTTTCAATACATGATTAAACCAGGGAAAGATAAATTGGTTCAATAATAATGTCTTTAAAACATGATTATATAATTGAAAATAATAAGTTTATATAAAAACATATTTGAAACATGATTAACCCATAGAAACATGGGATCAATAATAATATCATTGAAAAAAATAATCCATTGAGATAAATAATGATTATGGTATAATTACAACATGTCCCCAATAGAGAATAATTATCATCAAGGGTTTTTGAAGTTGATAAATTCAAACTACATCAAAAGATAAATAATTGGTTTTGATGAAAATGAACCATTTATTATATAAAACATCAAAGTATATTATCAAAAAACGAAAATGATTTTGATGGATCGGATAGAATATTTCTTGTATAAAATATCATTTCTAGTATTAAAACAATTAATTAGAATCTATTAAAATAAATAAATAAATTTATTGATAAATAAATTTGAAACATAAATATTAAGATATAAAAAGTAAATTTGTAATGACTTTGTAATTTTCCATTCATGATGAATATTTTAGAAATTAATATTTGATTCTTATTTTTGTATTAAATGTAAAAAATTACTATGTTTAATAAAATTATGGGAATAACCATTCTAATTATTTTATAAACAGATAATTATAGGTAATAATTACTTTCAAAATTTAATTTAAATCATTTGTGGACACATTTTTGAAAATATTTTTGAATACAAGGATATTGAAGAGAAATATTCTCGATCTAAAAGAATATTCATGATCAATATCACATACCAGTGACATTTGTGGTGTTTATTGAATAAATGTTTGAACAAATTCAAATTTAAATATTTTAAAAAATCACAACAAAAGGTTAATAAAATATATTTGGTTAAATAAAATAATATAAAATTATTTTATCTAAGATAACAATTAAAATAAACAATCCCAAAAGATTGGATATAGTAACACAATGCCTTCACTACATAGGTAACCCATATATACTAATCCCAATTAAATAATATCATTAATGGATATATTAAATATCACAAAAATATGGTTTTTGATGATATAGAATGTTAACAAGGAGTATATACACCTCACAAATGAACATAATATTATATCATAATCATATCTCTCAAATAAATAGCATTTGACATGAATAGCCCATTCAAAAATATTACAATTTAATTTCAGAATTTATCATTGAATTAGTTATGTATGTCAAATGTTAAAAACACATAACTCAATTGGAAATGAAAAATAATATTATCATAATTCATTACACACATCATCATATAATATCCAATGCAATGATAAAGTAATAAAACCAAATGAAAATAAATTTAGATATGGAATTATTTTCCACTTGGTATCATTTAAGTCAAAACCCTGTTGATGAAATAATTAAAAGAGAAACATATAATAACACAATTGATGAAGGAATACTTATATTACATGAAAAAGGGGATGTATATAAACTATATAAAATAAATAAGGTGTAAAACATTAAAATAAGCCTCAATAAAATGAAATTGAGACGAAGTCCCTTATTGTTTTGGTAATTTGTTGATAAAAATATCATAAAAGATAGAACACATATGTATTTATAAATAAGAATTATTTTATGGAAAATTATTTAAAACTAAATTCTTGATCTGTATATATATCACACAACAAAAATAAGTGGTGAATATTTCATATTCCTCGCAAAAATAAACGTGATATGTGAAACCTTTAACTATACAGCAAATTTATTCATATGTGTTCGAACATCATGTGTCATGAAATTATATTTATTATCTTATTTATTATTCACAATTTATAACATTAATACCATATACGTAAATAATTTTATTTAATTATTTTAATTAAATATACAAATACTTAATCTGTTATGTCCATGTCATGTTTTTTTGAAGAGCATTAGTTCATTATTTAATAATGGGTTTGGGGTGTTGATATTAGTCAATGAGGAAATTATTTAAATATCTTTATAATAATAATGAAAAACTAATTGTAACATTTTTACAGCAATTCTACTTTTTTTAAACCAATCATGGATTATGATTATGAAAAATAAACTATGTTACGATTTTGTTGATGTTAGGTCATACGTACGCATGACTAACCCTTCCATATTATATATATATATACCATCAATGTAATATTTTGATAAAAATAGAACCACACCACTTCTTAGAAGTGGTTATACATAGGTAAAAATGAACGCCAATTTCAATTTTCAATATAAGAAATAAAATGATATATTATATATTCATAATGGTAAATATTTATTTAATTTCATTAGTATTTCATTTATAGAACATAAATTTATTAAATGTACCCATATTACATTCCATGTAGAGATTTTTTGAGAAATAAATCTCATCACTTCGTATACGATAGTTTTCCACACATATGAATGACACTATCATATCCCCCACAATATAAAACATTAGAAGTTATATGTTATATAATTACTAAAATTGTAAAAATATTTGACAAATATCATATATATAAATTACACCGATCATTATAAACATCCATAAGTGGTGATCATGGAAAACGATTTACATCGGTTCATGAGGCGGTAGTCCTCCATAAACTGCATTGATGATTTCATTTTCGGGTTTATAGAAGAGGACATGAAAATATGTTATTCCATTAACCTAATAACATATAATTATATTAGAGATAATGGTTTTATTATATCAAAATATTTTTTTATATATAATGTAGGTGGAAGAATAAATAAAAAAAATGCTTGGTTAAGCATAATACAACCTTTTCGGAAAACCTCATAGGTAAGCACAAAAATTATTCTTATAATAGTCTTATGATAAAAATAATTACCATTTGTAGTGGTTATGTAATTAGGGAATATATTTAGGTCATTTTATAATTAACCCAAGGGTTTTTAAGGTGTGAACTGGATCAGAGAAGATGATGCCTTTTATAAGTGTGTTGAGTGGTTTACATATAATTTTCAAAATGAGAAATGTGCACCCAAATTTTATCAATTGAAACAATGTAAAACAAATAAACATTATCATGATATAGAAATATAATTAAAATTATTTTTATAAAATATATTTGAAAATTGTTTTAGATTAATTTTACCCTTATCATTTTTAGTTTAAAACCCTTTAATCCCTATTTTACCCAATTCATGGTAATTTATTTTTAATGTTTTAACAATTAATTATTTTGAAAAATAATGTGGAAAATATTAGATAATATAAATTATTATAATTAAAAAATTTCAATACAATTTTCCATATTCATATTTTATATGTGGGAAAATATAATATAAAATTGAACTTACATAAGCAGCGAAAAAAAATGTTTTTTAATATATGTATTTTAACCAAAAAAAATGACTTAATATTAATTGTTTACAACAAACAAAATTACGAATCAAAATTAATATTTTTTAGTATATAAATTTCATTTAAAATTTACTCAATTTTTTTTAATTAATTGAAAAGGATAAACTTTCTGCATTTCAAACATTTTTTAGAAAAATTCTTTTTTATACCCAAATGTGAACGTATACTAAAATCTACTATAATGATAAAAAATGTAATTAATTAGATTATATATAACTAAATTATACTAAAGTTTTTTTAAATCATATTAAACCAATAAATGGACTTTAATATTAAATAATTTACTGAAAAGAAATGATAATTTTTTAAAAAAATTCAATATTTTTCACTGTTCATTGAAACATCAATATTTTCTGAAAAATCACAAAAAATAATGTTAAGTTAATTTTGAAAACCTTATTTCATAAATTAATTTAAATTTATATTTTAAATATTTTAATATTTCAAAAAAGTAGTTATAAATTTTTATCTGAAAAATATATAATATAATATTTGGGAAAAAAATATTTTTTAAGAATAAAATAACATTACTAAAAATTGTTTTACTATTTTCTAAAAATATATCAATAATTTATATTTATCATGATATATATTAATTTATTTCATAAATTTGTTTATAGTATTCATAACTTCAAATTTAGCAATGGTATTTTAATGGTTACATATTTCACAGCTCGTTTATCCTCAATATTGCATGTTGAATATGTTATCAATCATAATTATCTTCATTTGAAATATAATGGTGTTAAATTTGTTATATTTAAATAGTATTTAAGTGAATTTTATTATTTATATATCTTTAACCCATATATAGTCTTCACCTATATTTATTTATAGAGTTAATAAGTATTATTTTAATTTTCCCTCTTATTATTACTCAAAACCCCAAGAACAAATAATTATAAAAAATGACCTAATTATTTCATTTTAGTCGGGAATATTTATATAACTTGTCTACATTCATTATATAGTTTTAGTAATTTTATTTTATAAGAATAAATTATTTCCAAAATGTAATTTATAGAAACATTGTGTTTTATTCTAAAAGATTAAATGAAATCATCCTTACAATTTCAAAATAATTTATTTTTTATATTTTTATTAATAATTATAGAAGAATTATATTTATATTGTTTTCTACATGAAATTATTCTCATTATAACATGAAAATTCCTAATGAGTTTCGTTCTATTACATGTTTTCATGGGTTTCCAATGTAATATTTATTCACATTAATCTAGGAATTTCTTTTTATATTAAAAATGGATATTAATTACATTAATGTTTTTAATGGGATTTAATTTATGTAATGTATATTTTTTATCTTCTAATACCCATTTAATTAATTAAATATAGTTTCTTTTAAATATTTTAAAATTTATATTTTTTAATATATCTATTTTTTAAATATCATTTACACCTTATGAAAATAATTCTGGAAGCAATTTGTTACATCATATGGAAAACAGTGCTAAATTATTTTTAGGAATGTCCTTTTTAATGTTTTACTTACATTTTCCTCTCCAATTTAATGATGAAATTACATTAATATAATATATTTTTTCAAATTATTTTACTTTATTCTTTTATCGATTACTTATTTATGGATTATATTAAAATTTTGTCATAATGATTTACTATCGTATCATTATATTCCAAGATATTATTTTCTCTATCAAATTACATGAATCATATAATATTATATTTCTCCATCATTCCCATTTTCTTTATCCCATGGATTTATTCATTATAATTTCAATAATGAATAAAACATATAAAAATTATTATATATGATCTAAATTTAATTATGTTGTCTATGAAACATAATTTATTTACTATAGAAATACTAATGTTATATATATTTTATTAAATAAATATAATTAATAATTAATATGAAATATTAATTCTGTATTTTATTTTTTTATTCAACAAATTATAAAAGATTTGGACAAGTGTAATTTATGTGTGGAGTCTTTTATATCACCTTCATGCAAAAAGTATGATCTTATAGAAAAAATTATATATAATTCAATAAGGATTATATACGTATTTATATATACATAAACATATATTAAAAGTATGTTAGTTTAGGCCTTAATTATATGACTAATATTCTTTGTAAAATGTATTCCAACATTAATGTATCACTTAGTATTGTCCATGTTTCTACTAAATTTTCATTATCTATAGATGTTTTTTGTTATCATATTATTTATTAAATTTTATCCATATTGATAATTCACCATTCCATATTTTATAAAACTTATATTTCTATATTAGAATCCACAGAATGCTTATCCTTACTACGAATCTGAGTACACCATTTCTATTTTTTTCATTCTATAGGTTATCAACAAGGGATATTTGAATGATTTCAATTTGGAATATAAATGTTTTCTAAGTGATTAAATACATTATTCTATGGATCCAATTTAATATGGTAATGATATATATATCTAGTGTCAATATACTATGATTTCTTTGATTCATTATGATGTGATCTCATTTCACTTAATAAAATATTATAAAGTGAAATATTGATCTAGTTTAATGTTGTTTGGGTTGTTATTGAATGATTCTAGTGTAAATCCATATCAAAAACCCCTATTTTTCATAGAAAATATTTTATAGGATAATGGTGAAGATATGGAATAATTTCATTGAAACATTCAAACATTTCCAAATAAATATCCGCTTTACAGAATTCACATTATACATAAACATTAACACTAATATCCCCATATAATTATATTCATGTAAGAGAAAGTTAAATGAATTTGGAATGAGTTTACAATGTGTAGAATGTTTAGTGGAAGTTAAAAGGATTCATCAACCAATATTGTGGGGCCTTGTCAGTTTTTCAAAATTCTGTTATAATTAATTTATGAACATTCATGAAAATTTTTTACTATATGATAGAAAGTATTAATATTATAATACTAAATATATTTAGTAATTATGGATATGTAATATAAATCCAATTAAATTTTCACCTTAATTGTTGGAAACATATTTTTTGTATCATATTGTAATCCGGGAAAATATATTGGTGAAGGGAGGAAAATATATTTTCCCTTTGTCACTTTTATCAAAGTGATCAAAGAAGAAGGATTGTTTTGGATCCTCTATATTTATCCATTTGATTCCATTAGGAAATAACTCACGTATGTTAATAATGGAAGTCATATATTCCCAATGGGAAATGAGTGGGCCTAATTGGAACATACTAGAGTTGGGAGTTATTGATATTAACTTTAAAATTTCATTATTATAAACACCATGTTAGTGATAAATTGTTTCTAAGAGACATAATAGAAAGAACCATTTGAAGACATAGTAATAAGGAAATAAGTGGAACATAGAAAAGTGGTGAAATTGGATTACAGATGATAGGTTTTGGATCAGAATTTAATAGACCCTTTACTATAAATGAACACATCCATTATAGAGACAATGTGTCTAGAATAGAAACTGCATCACAAAAATAATATTTATAATTTTTTGGTGAAGGATAAGAATTTATATTGTTTTTTAATGAATCATTTTCTTATAAAGTGGATCATATTTGAATTTCATTATTTCAAAAGTACAGTGTTGTGATCCATTCATGGGGACCATAAAAATTGTTTTTGAAGCCGATTTTAAGTAGAAATAGTAAAATTAGTGTTTATCTTAAAGAGAGATGTATTATGAGTGTGTTTTTTGATCAATGGGTTTGATTTTGTGAAAAGAGTTTAGAAATATTCTATTTTTTACTATCACTATTAAAAATTAATGTTCAAATTGGATTTATTTTTAATTTCAATTTTCAAGATAATGACACAACATTAGATAATCCCTTAACATATTCTATAAAATCATAATTATATTTTATCTATCTTATATTCTCTCAAAAATCATATGTAATATCACATATATTACATTTTACTAGAAACCATGGCTTGATTAGTGTAGTATAATTAATATTATCAACTCAACACTCACCTAGATCTGTGATTGGGTATCTCTAATAATCCTCCAATTCACCCACTACTTGTTATCTCGTGCAGTGGAGTGAGTCTGAGTGGCTTATATATTCAATGCAATGATCAAGGGATGAAAACATTAAAGTTATTAATAAAAAGGAAATATTCTAAAACCTATAAACATTCATATATATATAATAATATGAGATAATTTAAAATACCATATTAAATTTAATAACTATGATGAAGGGAGGGTATCCTCATCTCAGCCACTAATGGGTTATTATTCCATCATTGAAAAATTACAAATAAATAAAAATTAATTCGAAAAAGTAATGAAAATATAGAATCACCACTATTATAACAATCATCGAACTATCATATGATCATCTAGGGAAAATTAATTCATTTTTAGAGATTTCAAATCATATATTCCAACCACATGTTTATCATGAGGTTTTATTCTAATTAACATTTTAAATATTTTTTTTCTAAATATTCTAATCCCAATATATTCTCATTAAATATTTTATATATTCACATGAAAATATTAAATAAAACACCAATTAAATATAATTTAATCATTTATATTAAAAAATTCATCCCCATTTATTAAACTCTATACTCATTTGGGAATGATCGTTGAGAAATTATTTTATGTTATTCTATATCATTGGACTTCATGGTTTTATTAGAGAATATGGTGGATAAGGATTTATATTTCTATTATTATTGGAATTAAATTCTATAATAGGCTTATGTTACACTAGTATTGGGTATAATATGTGACTAGTAGTTAAAACATGGCCTACATTTTCTTTGGATTTAATGTCATATTTTATTTCATGGACCTCTATTTTTTTATTTTATCTTTATCTTAAAAAACTCATAGATTGTCATTTTCTATCAAATATTCCACATTGGTGTGATATTCCTCATCATTATTAAAATTGGCTGGAGTAAATTGAGGAATCCAATATCTTTAATGATGAACCTACAATTAGATTCACTGATAAGAGATCAAAATTTTTTTGTAGATTCACCATCAGTGAGCTCTGGTTCAACAAATTATTTTTATAACTAAAGTATTTCCTTGGGTCTTTTATCTCTTAAATATATATGAAATCCAATGATTCATCCTATAATTTTGATAAATAGTTTTTATCAATTTACATAGAGTAAAAACTCTCAAAATTAGGATTGAATATTTTTCAATTTTAAATTATCTTCATTGTTATGTCAATCCATTCATCAATTCTCGGAAAAAAGACTTCCAGATTACTCTAAAATTATTATGGATATATTTTGGATAAAATGAGGTGTACTATTATTCCCACTACATTTCATTTCATTAGGAGTAATTGATGTCCCCCTCACTTTAGTTTAAACATTACTAATTGAATAACATGAAACTGTGCTTTAATTTAAGTCCTCGAATTCAAAATATGAATTCTTTAAGAAATAGTTCTGACTAGTTCTCTATCAAAATCTCACACCCATAATCAAATCTCAATCCAAGCATATAATGACCATTTCAGTAGTTGATTACGATATTTCATTTTACATTTTGACCCGTTATCTCCCCAGACTGATTCTCCTATTTCCATCCAACTAAAATTCATCATCAACCCCAAAAGACATTGGTTCTTCAAACACGATATATAACTTCATGAAATGTAACTAATAGGTTTATCATGATGGATTTATTCCTTAAAACCCAATAATCCTATTTTTTAATCTTGTTTACTGATATGAATTGACTTCAATTTGTTTCTTTTAGACTTGCAATCTCCCTAAATTTAAATGAGAGTGGAAAGAATCTATATGATATTGCAGTGAATCATATTATTTATGATGATCTACATTATGCTTGAAATAGTGACCCCATCAATTATGATTATTTCTTTTTTTTCATTAACTGGGATTTCATATTCAATTTTTTATCATGCAATCAACTTCATTGGTTAGTACATGCAATATTCAGATGACTTCATGAAATTATTCAAAAAGTAGGGGAAAAGTGGAAAAATGGTGGTTTATCAATTTTAGTCCAACATCTGAGTTTCAATTGATCTAGGGGTTCTCATGTTTCGTTTTATAGGAATTTAATAATGATTATTGTAAATAATAATTTCACTAACTAAACAAATTTGAGGATCATTCATGCATAATATATTAAAACCATGATAAAATTGTAATAACAAATAATTTATAAAATGTATACCATACACTATAAGGAATCCTAAAAATCATCAAACACTATAGAATGGGTTTGAAAAATATCACCCTGGGAAGCCCAAAGACATTCTATCTCTATATTGAATTTACAGGTTGTTCTAAATCATCATATATTTGGATGGGATTATTCTTCCATTAATGATGTTCTAACATATCATATATATATATATAATGAAAAATATTGAGAGAAATTGGGAAGGGGGTACAATAAATTCTTGAGGTTATGAATCCATACACGTAATGTCATTATATGGTGGTGGGGATTATGTATAACTTAATGATGATTATTGGTGGTGTATACCTTAATTAATGGGTTTATAACAGATGTATTAATTTCTAGGATAATTGTTATATCATAAACTGGAATGAATTTATATCCCATATATTTCATCTTAGAAAATGATTCTTTTAATGATAGTTAAGATGGAACACCGTGCCTCTTTACCACATCCTGGATATAGATTTTGTACAGATCCTCCACCACAAGAGATTCACGAATCAGAATGAAATGGGATAACATTGTGAACTGTTCCACAATCACCTCTATGTCATCATGTTTCCTGGACATTGTCAGGAGACCTGTTTGAAAATCCATCTCTATTTGTTCCCACTTCCACAATAGATTAGTCAAGGATTGAAACATTCATTCTGGTCACTGATGCACTTCCATGAACTGTTAAAAAGTCAACCATCTCAAAACAAACTCGTCCACATCCCTAGTCATACCAGCACAACTAAACGACACGTCCAACACCTTATACATCTTAAGAATTCCTAGATGGATATCCCCCAAGAATTTTTATATGACCTGAAATGTTCTTCCTGACAAGCCATGGGTACCACCATCCTATTCCTAAAACACAAAACTGAATTCCAATTGAGATCATAGTCTTCAACAGTCTCCCTACCACTGAGTTTCGACCTCATCTCTATTCAATAGGAATCATATGCATGTACCACTTTAACCAAATCAACTATGTCAGAAACCAAAAAAACGATAAATAAGACCACTCTGTCACCCCAGTCCTCACATTCTAAGAGTATGTCAGCTATGACCTACATCAACCGCCACTTATCTGATGTTTTTTTCACAACATGAGAATATTATTATCTAATTAATGCATCCAAAACTGAATTTCAATTACCCAGTGTCTACATTAAGGGTAAATAAAATATCTAGAGGTATTCAATCAATCACCTTTTCCTGAAGATCAAATCTCATTATGAGAAAATATTGGTTAAACTCCTGAGATCGGTAAACATTGTGAATTTCTCAATAAAGAGATAATGAAAACACATTTTCAAATCGTGAACCACTGTCTCAAATTCTAACCCATGTTTTGGGTAATTCATCCAATGAATCCTCAAATATCATGATCCATATGATACCACATGAACCACCAGCCTGAGAACACTCCTCGAAACTAATCGTGATGCATCATAATACACCACATACCCTTTACCTGGTTCTATAAAAACCATGATTGGTGTTGATTTAATAAAAACTAATAGCTCATCAAATCATTTCGGACATTTCTCATCAAATTTAAAATGGATATTATTTGTTGTCAAAGCTATCATAGGTGAGGTCAATCATGAGAAATCATAAACAAAACATTGATAATATCTTTCTTGACCAAGGAATCATCATATCTAAAAAAATCTTTATCGGGTTTTTAGGAGATATAACCCTCTATCTTTTACCGATCAACTGAAACACCCTTCTAAAAAATAGTATAGACATGAAAATGAACCTCTTGTATAAAAAATTCACAATTTTTTTTAAATTTGGAATACAACCAATGATCCCAAAAGTCCCCTAATACTATCACTACATTCTAATTAGGCACCACCCTTGTCCTTCAACACCCCAATATATAATCCACAAATACCACCACAAAAGAACCAATATATTTGTGAAATATTTTTTTCCTCAATGCCATGAAAATCGTTGGTGCAGTCATTTGGACAAAGGTCATAACCACATAGTTTTAAGGGGAATTTCTACTTGTTATAGATATTTTGAAAATATCCTATTTCCTCACATGAAATTGATGACATAGTGACATAAATTAAATCTTGGAGAACCACTGAGCACCCCACCACTGGTCAAACAAATCATTAATATGTGGAAGTGGATATGGCTTCCTTATCGTAACCTGATTTAGTCAACGATAGTCCACGCAGTGCCACAATGTTTCATTCTCGATTTTATCAAACAAAAATAGTGCTTCACAAAGAGACATGCTAGGTTGGATAAACTATTTGTTTTCTATCTCCTCTAACTGCACTTCTAGTTCCCATAATTATTTGGGTTTCATTTTGTAAGACAAAATTGAAATAGGAATGGACCATGGAAGGTGATTAATCATAAACTCCACCTATCTCATGGGTGGAAACCATGTGAATTCATCAAGAAGGACGTCTATAAACTCTACAACAACAACTGGGAAAACACCTTTCTCAACAACATCCAATTATGGAAAAGATAAATCCTCTACCTCATATTAGATTGTGCCAACATCTGGGGAAAACAAATTCATTGCACCCAACCATTCATTCTTCTCCCCAATAAAGAGGTGTTGAACAAGATAATCCATATTAAAACTATCCTTTAATTCATATAAATCAATTTGGGCCTTAAATATAAACAACCAATACATTACCATGATTATATCATAAGTATCCTTATCAAGCAATAAGCAATAAATAGCAATTCAATGTCATCCACAGAAAAAAAAACATAATAATCTACATAAGAAGGCTGAACACTCTCTTTTACCAAAAGGATTTTGAAGTTTAAAAATAGAAGGAATAATTTCCATATTCATACCCAACAAAATAATAACATGAGAAGCAGTAATAGAATGGTAAGCACCTGTATAAAAAAAAGCTTACATGAACATCGAATTCAAAAGAACCATACCTCACACCATGGATGGCCCCAACTGATCATACATCACCACTTGTTCAGATCTAAAAAACATCATTCATTTCAAACTCTACTCTTTATTACGCAAATAAGGTGTAATGGTATTTCTAGAATCGCCATGACTAACTCGTCTCTACTGATGAGGAGTATGCTTCTGCCCTTGTCCCATCGTGGCATAAGATTCCTGTGACCCCAAGGAGTGTCCTCAAAACTGAAACTCAAAGTATTAATTTTTTTTTGAAGATTACCCCTCTTCTTATAGTTATGACAAGCTCATTTTAATTATATACAATCTAGCTTCATGTTTCCCATAGATAAAAATTGGAAAAACTCAGATTACTATGACGATTCGGTTGAAGATTCACTGATCTTGGCATCTATATCTGAGCTATAATTACACCATAAAAATAAGTGTATCTCTTCATCTTGAACCTCTCATTCGAGTTTCCACTATTTCCCATGGGTACTATAATGTTTTCCAACCTATATCCCCAAACATATATCACATAGTCACTATATCTCTATTCACCATTTCCTTTTAATCACTTATACAAAACACTACTATCTTGCACTGAGTTTCCTAATTCAACCATGAATAAAAAATTCATTCCTTCAAATATGCAATAAGTTGATTCACTATTTCACATTATAAAAACACTTTTCATCTTTCATAGAAATAGACATCAAGGAATACAACTATAGTGGAAAATCAGATCCAAACCCATTTACTTCTTTTCAAAACTAATGGTACGAACTGACCTCCAATCAATATTGGTGGACCTTTTGTCCACTATCCATCACCAATTATAACGATACATCCATCACACTTTATACATAATCAACAGAAGCCATAATAATTTACCAACCAATAAGAATAATTCACATGTAGTCGACACATTATGAACACAACCATTTCCAATGCATTATAAAATACTTCAATAAATCTCCCTATTTATTGAAAACACGCATTAACAATTTTCCATTCCAACCCATATTTCAATAAAGAAAAATATGTATTGATTTTTTTCATTATAGAATTTTTTTTATTATTCTAACCATTATCAATTTTTAAATCAACATTTTAAATTCACGCAATAAAACCCATTTTTGCAACAATATCCCATTTTACCCAGAATCCATAAACCATCACCAAATGGGTTTCGACCAATATTCGCAAATAATATTTACAATTAATTTCAATCAAAAAAATTAATTGAAAATGGTCTAATGTTCAATAAAAGCCTAGTCGATAGAAAATCCAACTAGCTTTTGGGTTTTAAAAAAATTGAACCACTAGCAACCACACCACCAAATCAGACAAGTGCTCCACCAAAATCACTATATATCTCCTTCCCTGTCACCAAAAAGAACTAATATAATCACCTAATAGAAAACAAATTCCCCAGATCTACATGAAATAGATATAGATCAAGATAACCTAGACAGGTGAGATATAATATCTAGTTGAAACCACAAAAAATAAAAGAGAAGACTTACTTAATATGAATCGCCTTCTAAACACCTTGAAACTCCTCAAATCACTTCAAAAACAAGTGGGAGAGAACCCTATCCCCTTAGATAATAAAATCCATCATATGATTCATATGGGAGAAGGAATTTTACAGTTTGTGAAAATACTGACTAACACAATTTTAAAAGAATCCATTTTTAACGGACCACACGGTTAACTCACTCGGTTTGATAAACCATGCACTAACCATGCAGATGCTACTGTCCGAATAGTTGTATACTTCATGGTTACCTAGTATTCATGCATGGTTAACCAAACTATTCTCAAATTGTAAAACCTTAAAAGGCCTCCAAATAGTTCCAAAAACCATTCCATACTCTCCCGATCCTTTACCAAACACTTCAAATGAATAAAAATGTTTAAAAAGGGGTTACATACCTCTAATCAGGGGTGATATAGTGGACTTTTTAGAAATATTTTCTCTATAAATTTCTAATAAGTCTTGAAGCCTTACACTTAACATGTTGTCAAATGTCTTTAATAATCCCTCTATAAACACTATTTCAAAAATTATATTTATTTTTTACACCAATAAAATATTAAATCTGACCACTATCCATGTTATAAACAAAGAGAACCTTTCTACCATTCTATACTAAATTATTAATATCTAACAAAATCATTCCTAACATGGGTTGGTATAACTAAAAAATATTTAAATAAATTGAAAAAACACTAAACCAGAACCTAATTTGGCAATAGGTCAACTCCAAAAATCAACATTATATCCAAGGAAATGAAAATAATGTCTATATAGTTATCTACCAAACAGATGAATCAATCCAACATCATTCATTAAAAATATACACAACCATAAGCAATAAACATACCAATATAAAATGGATATAGAAATATTATTCTATAAGTCTATCATAATATACTAGTAAACATTACTTGATAATATACCTTTAAAATTGTTATATCCATAGATTACATGAAATTAATCAACAAAGTTATCCATTAATACAATTATTTTACTTCATTTCAATAATTTTAGATTAAAAAAAGTAGACATTCAACTCTTACAAAAATATATGAAATTTAAAAGTAAATAGTGGATGAGAGAAGAAAAAATTTGGGTTCAATAATATTAATGTATAACACATATACACTATAAATAAACATATAATGATTTTTATATGTCTCAAAAATAACCAAACACATAAATTATAAGAAAATAAAACTCAAATATGTTGATAATGAAAAAATTCATTAATAAAAATGAAAAAAATTCAATTTAATTTTTAATATTATAGGCCAAAAACTCTAATGAAAATAAGTTAGAATTTTATACTGTGGAAAAATAAAAAAATCATATATAAATACTCAAATAACTTTATGTCTGATATGCACATAAAAACATCAAGCCTTTACATTTACAAAATTTGTTAAGAATCATATCAGGAAAATATAAAAACACACCATGGAAATAAATTATCGAAATTTAGAATGTATTTTTTAGAAAACAATGATACTAAGTCCTTGAAGTAATGAAAGAAAAACTATTCTTTTTCAGTCATCCATTTGGATGCACTATCATAATATATATGAGAATTTATATAGATATATCAGAATATATATGTCTGTGTATAAAATCATGGATATATATATATATCATTATATATATGTATATAAAATCATATACATATAGAACATACAAATTATATTTATATGTATATATATTTATATATATACATATATATAACATATATGAAAATATAGATAGATAACATATATATGTACATATACATAACATATATATATGTGTTTTGAAAAATCATAGAGGGAGAGAGATCAAAATAAACATGCACAGTCAAAATACACATATGTATCATGAACATGTATATATGTAATAAATATTTACAAAACATTTGTATCATATTATGATCATAAGTAATTACAAATGATAAAATTGATAATATCATTGGTTGGTCTTAATTTTCTTTAAATAATTCCAAAAACATTCTAATATTGAATAAATCATTAAATATGATTGGAAAATATCAAAAATAAAATAATATTGAATCTATATCCATTCATTTAATATATTAAATCTGGTAAGCCTGAAAAAAATATCTATGTGTATAATTGTAAACAAATTATCGTACTCAACTATAAAAGTATGACTGAACTAACCAATAACATATTATAAATATAGGTCTTTTTCCTCATGAATAGACAATTAAAAAACACTGATAATAAATCATTATCATAAAAATATTAAACATCCTACAAAATGACATAGATTATAGTAGGATGTGTAAATCATTTTATACTCTTTCATCAAATTCTCACCTCTTTCATTAAGAAATCTTATTCAATACCTCTGTTTTTTAATCTTTTAACATATTTTATATGTGATGATTTAAAAAAAATTATCTAAAAAATTTATTTAGTAAAATCATCTCTTGCAATAAAAAAAATAAAAAAAAATCATAGTAATTAAAACACAGTTGGATTTTTAAGAATTTTATAAGGAATACATTTAAAAAATGTAACATAAACTCTTCTTCAATAGTTATAGCTAATGAGATCAATTAAGAAATTAATGAGATTACCCCAAGATTAAAATCTAATCGAGAATTAATTTTGTATATATAATCATAAATGGTAATCAAACTAAAGATTAATAAAATAAATTATCAATGGAAATAAAAATTCAAATGGATGATTCTCATATTATAAAATGTCGATACCTTTGAGTGGGTTTCCATGGTTCTTGGAGACCACTTATCCAATTCATGGAATACAAAATCTTCATGTATGGATCAAAAAAATCATTTTACTAATTAATCTTTCACTACCAAGATATAAATTTTTTCTACAGGGATTTAAATTCAAGCAAATAATGATTAGGTAATTAATAAATTTAGATCAATTAGGTCAAAGGAAAATAACCATCAAAAGGATGGGGTGGTCAAGTGGGGAAGACCTCGAATGGTGGCGGGATGGCGGGGAAGGTCGGGGATGGTGAAGGTAAAGTGATGAAGGCTCGAGAGGGAGGGGTTGAGCTGGTATGGTATGGGTCATCTATTGGGATGATTTGATGGTCATTTAAAGGGTGTGATGGTTGTGGTGGGTAATAGTGGAGGAGTTATGTGGAATGTGTGAAGGGTCCTGAAGTAGGTTGTGGGAGTGTTGAAGAATATAGGTTTCGTAGATGGAGAGTATGTTGAGTTGAAAGGTATACATTCTACATTTAATTTTCATTGTATTATAAATAAAAAAGAGTTTATTAAATGTATGATTGCTAATGTTATATTTCCCAAGTGTTTTATTGTGATTTTTTAGAAAAAGCAAGTCATAATGAACAAAGAAAATTTTCTACTTTATATACAATATAGAATTTTATGATTCAATCAAACCCATCAGGAAAGACGTGTGACTGATTAATTATACTGACTTTTTTTCAGACAAATTACTAGACCTATGTCATATCCATCATACAGAGAAATGTCTTCACCATCAGAAAAACATTTGTACCAATACAACAGAATGAACATAGTTCAATTTATCAGATTGATAAATAATATGGAATTCCATCATACTATCAATAGTTTATAATCAATGTATATTTATTTATTTTTTATGAAATAACAAACATCATTTTTATGTGGCTAAAATAAAATATTTTTGAAAAATAAAATATAAATCATTTTTAGTCACAATGTTAATAATCTTAATTATTATTATAATTCAATGTGAAAAATGTTTGAGGACATTGTACTAACTCATAAATATGACTATTGGGATATTTAAGGTAAATTAGATTTCATTTGAAGTGATGGGAGTTGATACATTCACCAATCAAGACATATATGTATATTCTTCTGTAAAGACCTTATCGATTATCTTCATAATTAATAATAATTTTTATTTTCTATGTAATCCTAGTAAGGATTGAATATTCCTGAAAACTATTTTCTTTTGTAATTGTGGGTTCCATAAAGATGACAACCAAGGTCTTTGAAAAATTAGGAGATAGATTTGAATCCAATATATCAGATTGATGCCTTCTAGGGTTGTAAAGATAGAGATGATATTGAAAAATGTTTCTAGGACATTTTTTGTCATGAAAAGATGTTACAAATCAGCTCGACATATGAAGCTCTTTATGTTAATGCAAGACAAATATGATATAGATCCATCTAATCAAGGGAATTCTTGGTAAAGAAATATTGACCTTATAGTATGTACTGAATACTATGGATATATTTATCCAATGTCTCTAACTACTATTACTCCAAATCGTAAAGAGTGAAATATTTTATAAGATTTTATATATTCATACTGTTATAATCACTTTATTTCTTTTCATTACATGTTCTATTTTCCATTGTATATGTTTATTTTATAATTGTTTTTTATCAACATTTATAATATTATTTCTATCAAACAAACTACGATGAAAATTAATAAAACTAATTTTGATTGATAGTGTCTATATCTAATTTTCAAAATATGATAATCCGATTGGAAATTAGTCTAATCATTTTTACATAAGATTATTTTTTATTTTGTATGATTTAAATTTTTAATCTATAATTCACTCCCTATTCGAGAAGTTATAAACTCCAACGATCTAATTATTTGTATCATAGAAAGTTCTACTTGTTTTATATTATTATTCTTTACAGTTTCTATCAATATTTTTATAAAAATTATATTTAGAGTTTGTTACAATAAAATGTCCATAGAAAATGAGTTTCTATGGTCATTATGATATTATGTACTAATTAATGGAATTTAAAAAATCTCAACCCTAGTAGACCTCATATATTTGATGGTGATTATTATGAGTACTAGAGAGATAAGATGAAAATATTTGTTAATGATATTGGAGTTGATAAATTTTCAAGGGATACTAGTTATTAAAATATACATGAAATGTATATTACTTATTTCACACATCAAGAAATAGAAGAATATAAACTGAATTATAGAGTAATGAATAATATATTTTGTTGAATGAAAAGGAATAAATACAGTTAATTTTTTTAGTGTGAAGATAGTAAAAAACATGGAAAAAGTATGTAGTCTATCACTATAAAAATTAAAACGATATTAATAATAAAAGATATATGATGAGAGAAAACATTCATGATTTCTATTTCATACATGGAGAATCACGAATAAAAATTATTCTAATATTTATGAATATTTTAAATTGTTTTATTATCTTGGAGAATAATAAATTATTGATGAAATTTTGGTTGAAAATATTTTAGAAATCATGCTTAATGAATGTGAATATAAAAGGACCAACTTGAATGACATAAGGAAGATTACTATTCTCAATTTAGATGATCTTATTGGTAATTTCATGAAATAAAAATGTACATTGAAAAGATATTTTGATAAAATTTAAAATAATAATGGTTGTGTATATTTTGTAACTTCTTTTGATGTTCCTACTAAATTTCAATCCACTATGAAAGTTATAAAATATTCAATGAAAAATAATAGGTTTATTGAATTAAATTATTGCTCTTCAAAACTGACTAAATTGTGTAATTAAATATTTCTAGAAGATATATTGATGTTTTTGGAAAGAATTATTTTTGGTATAGATATATGAAAATTTTTATTTATAAGAATGAAAAATAAATAATCTATTGAAGTTATTTTTTATGAATGGAATAAGGAAGGATATATCAGGGATGTTTTTTGAAAGATAAAATGGAATTATATGAGAAATATAAATTCATGCAGAAACAAAAACAAGTATTTTAAGTCTATGAACAAGAAGAGTTTAAAATCTTATGACTCATGGAATAATATTAGAGGATATATTTCCCCAGAAGGTTATTCTGATAATGAATGTTCTAGAAATATGAAAATTGGTTTATTAAATGAAATACCTATGGTAAATAATTTTATTATGTTAAATAAATAAATTTAAAAATAATATATCAATATTACTATTAATTCAAGCTATCTTCGTTGTATTGTTGATAAAAACTAGTAATTTTTATATGATGATTCTTATTCAAAATTTGATGATAATACGTTAAATAGTTATGAATAAATATATATTTTTCTAAATATCCTAAAAAATAGAATTGTAAAGTATGTAAAAAACATGATAATTCCAAAACCAATTTTTTTATGAATGATTGAATAAATTAAAATTTATCCAAACAAATATCATATCATTCTAATGATCTATATAAAAATATTTTGAAAAATATATTATTTCTAAAGTCTTGAAATGTTTCTTTCTAAGAAAAATTTCCTACAAAATTATATTGTGAAACATAGTTTGACAATATATACTACTTAGGATAAAATTTATTTTTTAAAAATAAATATAGAAACATAATTTTTAATGAAAATATTATATATGATTACTTTTGGGAATAAAAACAATGAAATAATTTACATAATAATTTGACCATTAAGTGATAATACTAGAATGGGTTATCGAATAATAAATATATTTTAAGTAATTGCTATTTTATTCTATATACTGCTAAAATTTTCACAAAATTTTAGAGTTATGGACAATGGAAAAATAAATTTTACCTTAATAAATATGATTCTATTGTTTTTCATAAAGATTAATTATATAATAAAATTA
This sequence comes from Viscum album, assembly GCA_963277665.1. Lineage (NCBI taxonomy): Eukaryota > Viridiplantae > Streptophyta > Magnoliopsida > Santalales > Viscaceae > Viscum > Viscum album. Next base: position 1,855,766,973 of record OY728157.1, read on the forward strand.
CATATTCTCAGTGTATTAATTTGAAAAAATTTGGTTACCAAATATATCAATTTTTGATGACAACGAAACCAAGAAGTTTTCTGTTTTGAAAAACTGATGACATTATTTTCAGGAAAATTGAGAAAGTTCCAAACACAAAATAAAATTGTACAAGAATAGTGGTTTTTCAAGACATATGAATAGAAACATATATTCCTATAAGAATATTATGAAGATTAATGGTTGTAAACTAACATTATGTGGTAATCATATGGGGAAATCATTATTATTGATAAAAGTTTTGTTATCGGAAATCCATTAATATAAAATAGTTCATTATTATAGGATATATGAAAAACTATATAAGTATAATATATTTAAGTTATGAGGATTATCTTGTGAACATCAATAATGACAAATGTAATGGTCATAGTTCAAAAGATGAATTTTTTCTTTGTCTCTGTTGACCTAAGAATGTTTAAAACCTACATATAAAATTCATTAATAGACATGAAATAAATTGTCTTAATACAATGGAATATCTCTCTTCGTCAACGAATTAATGATTAAGGAACTGTAAGAATATAAAATTTAAAAATTAATATAATTATAAGCATTTTAAGGATCTTCTAGAACATAAGATTCATACATTAAAAGTATGGGACCATTTTTAATTTGTTATGAATTATAAGTCAAATTTAAATCTATTAATTATGTCTAAACATATCACAATTTATAGTTTGTAAACATGGGATTTTTTAATTCACCAAAAACTGGGAGTATGGATGTGAAATACCATGTATATGTTTAGTTGATTATTACACTAGATAAACATGGGTCTATTTTATTGAAAAAAAATAGAAGGATTTAGTTGTTTTGAATCATTTGTAGTAAGTGTTAGAAATGAGAGAAACATCTCCTTCATAATTATATATAGTGTTCATTTGGGTTAATTTTTTAATTGATATTTTTATACATTCTTTAGTAGGAATGGTATTGTACAAAACCTTTTAACACATAGAAGTCCATAGAAAAATGGATCAGTTAAAAGGAGAAATAATGTTCTCGAATATATTACAAGAATCGTTTTAAGTTAATACATATATTCTTAACATTTTTAGGGTGAAGAATTTATAACTTCATGTTGTTGTATAAATACTTTTTTAATTAGACCTTTTATCACAAAACACCCAAATATTTATGGAAATAAATAAATAAAATTCTTATTTTAATGTTTTCGAATGAAAAGAAATAATATTGAATACTATGTATAGATTAATAAATTCTCTCAACTATCTAATAAAGGAATATTTTTAATTTATTCCACTAAAAGTAGGCTTATATTATATTTAATAAAAATTAAAATACTATTGAGGAAATATTACAAGTTATGATTAATGAAACATATCCCTTTATTTCAAACAACCCCATCCTATGTTTTCATATGATAATTAGAAAACTAATTATAAACCATTATGAGAACGATCCTATAAATATAGAAAAAACTAAAGAATAAGTTTCTAACAATTTATCTTTAGAATTATTTTAACCAATAATTTAAGAAAAAACATGTCGAAATCGATGAAATCAGTGGTTTCATATGAATAATTCTAGTGATAGTATCAATAGTGATGCAGATCAACGATCCCCGACTTGATTTTCTTTGAGAAATAAAATTAAACCATTATATTTATTATCTCATTTTGAACCTCAAAATCATTATGAGGCTTTATGTAATGGGGATTTGTTAAAATCAATGCAAGATGTTCCTAGGGATTTTTAAAGGAACATTGTTTAGTCATTTACTGAATAGCCTAATGAAACGTCTATAAATAGTGTAAAACAAATATCTAGAAACAATTTTATGAAAATGGAGTAGTAGTTTGAAATAATCAAAGAATTATTTCTAATGTTAATAGTCAACAATAGGGAATAAATTATGAAGAAACATATGCTCTAGTAGGACAACTTGAAGCTATTCATAGGCTTCTAGCATATATTTAATTTTTAATTCCAAACTACTACAAATAAATGCGAATTTTGATTTATTAATGGATAATTTTAGTTGGAATGTTATGTACAACTACCTAACAATTTATGAAAAAACATCCATGCCGTATTTATAAACCTAAAATTACACTTTATAAACTTATTCAAATTTTTAGATAATTAAATTATAATTTTATACTATTTTTGTTTCAGTTTTTTGTAAATAGCGTAACAGATCCAAGAATTTTAAAAAAACTAGTTAATAAAATTATAATTATAGTAAAAATATATTTTAATGATATTAAATTTGGTTCCACTCAACAATTTTTATTTGATTCCTTTATGGATCTTATGATGTTTATGAATTAAATGAGTATGATGGGTGAGTTCACATTTTCTCTACATTTTCAAATTTTTCAAAAATGCGAAGGAAATTTTATATCTCAATATATTTATATAAAATATCCTCTTAAGAAATTTGGGTATGATTTCACTAAATTTATTATTACTCCTATAGAAACCTAAAAACATTTTGTCTGGATGAATCCAAAAACTAGTAGTTGAAAATAATTTCATAGGTGTGAATATATGTTTACAGTGCTAAATAACTGATCATCCATATTAAAACATATTTGTATGATTATTTAATATAAATCAATATGAAACAAAATAATTAAATTTTAAATACAATAAATGAAATTTTTATTACCTTAAATGAACTATTAATTTAGGTTTATTTTACTCTTATGGAAATGATTTTGAATCAAATTGTTTTTTAGATAATGATTTTGGTAGAGGTAGAATGGATATGAAAAGTACACCAAAAACATTTCATTCATTAGGATATGCCTTTGGTTCATGATCTTGTAATGAAAATAACCAATTAACACTAGCCACTACCAAATTTCAATATGTGGTAGGTGTATTTTGATCTTTTCATGTGACGTGGATGCAACACACACTCGCATTATATATAATGTGTTTTACTAAAACCATTTTTTATGTGATAACGCAAGTTCCATTGGCTTATGTAAAATACCATAAGATCATTCTTCTTATGTTTATATATATAAAAGACACCATTTCCTTTTATATCAGAAATATTAAAGAGATATAATTTTACAATTCATCCAAACACGAGATCAACTTAATGATATTTTTACAAAACCTATTTGTTATGATAGAATTAAATATATTGAAAATATGATATTAATGATCAATGTTAAGTGATTATTAATATCTAAATATGTTTTAACAATATCCTTATATTAATCATTTCATTATCAATGAGGGATTTCATAAGTCATTAGATTCTAATAATAGTTTGTTTCCTATTTTATAAAAAAAATTAATGAAGTTTTATTGATGAATTTTTTGGAATCAAAATATATCATATTATAAATATATTATAAAACATTTTAGAATAATAATATGTTACAAAATTATTTTGAACCAATATTGAATATACAATTTTTAGACAAATATTTTTCAATAAAACATTCGAACAGTATTTAGGTTTTAACCATTAAAATAATTTTTTTTAATTATGAAAACCATGAAGAACATGTTACTCATATCTATGTAACATTTCTATACTGAATATGAATATTCAATTATTATAGTTTTTTGACTTATCAATTTTTTTTTTCAATTTTTCTATTTATTTTTTTTAGTTTTACAAATTTATGATTTAGATATTAAATTTTTCAATTAGTATATTTGTCAATATGATAAAATATTACATAAAAACATTGAGAGTTAAAATTATTTTTCAAACATTCTATGAAAAAAGATATATTATTAGATTAAAATTATATTCAATATGGGAAATTGAAATTTTTCAGGAATATGAAATGAAACATCACATATCTATATAATGGTGGGATATTATATGTCTCACATGGATCTCTAGATAGTTCTACACATACTCTCACCACTCCTCTAAATGTTTACATCAATTGTTGGAATTCAACTGATTACCTATATAACATGTAGTATTATAGACACTATAGATGATTTTGAGAAAAGATAATTTTACATATAAAGTATTATAGGGAGATTACAGTTTAAAAATATTGATTATATTCATAAAAATATCATGTTAGGTCTACTAGGATAGATACCTTGAGGGGGGGTGAATCGGGGTATGATGGATTAAAACAACTGCCCCTATTGATCTTGCCTCGCTATTAAGAAAAAATCTCTTCTCTCACTTTCTTTCAAAACAGTATAAAAAATACTAAACCCCGCATAGGACACAATGATTTTTACATGGTTCACCCTCACTAGGATACGTCCAAGGAGCATACACCGACGATGTGCCGATGTACCATGTCTACTAAATACACACTACTATATACAATGTTTGGAATAGATCACTTCTAATCCCATGCTCCCTGCCTTTACAATGTTTTGGGTCAGCTCACTGCTTTCCCAAGGGTCACTCCCCGTTTCACTCTCTATGGCTCACTACCGGTGGAGAGGATCATCTTCTTCATATTCCTTTTCTCACTACTCTAGAAAAAATCCACTCACAGTTTATAGACCTGTTGGTCTCTTTATTATCACAAATGAATGCATCCTATGTTGTTTGTAGATTCTCTGTTGAATTCCAACTTTCACCTGTAGATGAATCTCACTTTGCACCGAAGGTATCGGGAAATATTATAGCTTTCATGTGGCCCTGAATCATTACCATGCTTTAATCATACCTAGAGCCCTTCTCCAAGACAACACGCAAGTCTCAGTGCGCAAGCAAAACTATAATGCAAGTTCACCTCAACCACTTGCGCGACACATTCTTCTACAAATCCAAACATGCGCGACTCACACCATTTTAAAACCAAACCAATTTTGGCGTGCAACCATCAACTGTCGTGCTTCTTCAAAACCTGGCGTGCAAGTGTAACTAAACCACTTGTGTGACACCCCCTTCTTCAACACTAAACTTGAGCGAGTCCTTTCATTTCTCGCACTAACCACTCTAGATGTGCAACAATCAACTAGCACACAACATCTATTTATGCAACCACACACAACATGCGTGACCACCACACCTGCGCGATGGGAGATGTGATTTTATCGAATTATTGAACTCTTTCAGAATGAGTAGGGGTCGACCTCAATTTATATGAATTTGGAAACCAAGTATGACAGCACACAAGTCTCCTCTCATCGTGCAAGTCTCGACTCGCAAGGCTCTATCGCACATGTCACGTGCGCAACCAACCCAAAAAAATGGGATCCCCTTTTCCCTTTTCCATATTTTGATTTTCTGATATTGAAAAACAAGTGGCGTGAATGTTTCTTCTCCTTAAAGAGAATGACGCACATGTACCTTTTCCAAAAATACTTTTCTATACTTTTCAATTTTGATGTCCAAAAATTTGGCAATCACTGGAAAAAGATGCCACCTTGTATCTGTTATTTTTTTACCACCTCCAGATTGACCATTCATTTTTCAAAGTTCATGAATCAATCATGGATCATTAACAACATATTTTATACTCTACATGGAAGCATGAAATCCCCTTTGTCTAAAACTTTGTATGTCATGGTTTGATTTTTCAACAAACACAACATGAAGGCCCACTTTGTAAACAAACACAATCACCTCAAAAATGATTCAATGATACCTTATGGGTTTTTTTCCCAACAATATCCCCCTTTTGGATTGTTCAAAAATCATCAATAAAAATATAAATCATTAATTATTCAGCCACCATTCGCCTATTGTGATTCCGATAGTGATCAAGGATTTACAGAACATATACTCTAAGACCACATGGGCAATGCTTGGTGTGAGAAACAAGAGTAAATGAAATGATCATCAATGAATCACATCAAATATGACACCCACTGTTGACACCAAACTGATACCAATTTTTTAAAATATTTTTACCGCATTCCAACACCACTCATCTTCTTTTATCATAATCCTCAACTATCGTGATATATAGTCATTGATTGATCACTTCTATCATCTTCATATTTGAAATTCTCTCCCCATCTGTTCACATCTTTAACTCTTGTTAGCTGAAAATCCTCTTTAGCACTATTTACTATGTTTTCCAAGCTAAGATTTGGCTATGCACTTTGAACTAGCTTCAACTCCACCTATCCACCTGCTCCACCTGTGAGATTCTCCCTGTTTCATTAATGATTTATCAAAGAGACACACTCTCTCCCCCTTAAACAATCACTATTTTCTCCCCCTTTGTCAACAAACTGAATGGTAACTCCTTTGCAGTTTGTAACATAGAAGAGAACACATATTTTCACATTAGGGAAAAACACATCATACCTCGGGGAGAGAGGTTTCCACATCCACACTCTTTTAAGTGTGAAGAGCTGACTGAACTCCCAGAGCTAGTCAATGCCTTTCACACACATCCTTGGGTAAAGACTTTGTTAGAATATCTGCATCCTGTAGCTCTATAGGCACATACTCCAACTTCACGAGCCCTTACTCCACCTTCTCCTTGATGAAATAATATTTTATCTCAATGTGCTTATTCCTTGGGTGATGAACTATATTTTTTCTAAGATTGATAGCACTTGAGTTATCACACAGTATTCTAATTGGAGAATTTACTTCAACTCCAATAACATCAAGTTGTTGCTTCATCCACAATAACTATGTGCATTCTTTAGTGGCCTTAATATACTCAGCCACTGTGGGGCTCAATGAAAAGAAATCCTGGTTCTTTCTTAGCCTAAAAATACACAATCTAGAAAGATAGAAAGCACCACCTGACGTTGATTTCATAGAATCCACTGAACCGGCCCAGTCTGCATCAATATATCCCAATAACTCTGTCTGAGATTTGTCATTAAATTCCTTACTGAAGTCCACCATTCCCTTGATATACCTATGTATTCTTTTCACTAGAAGCATGTGGAATTACTTATTATTACTCTGATATCTCCCTTCTATTCACGTGTTAAAAAAAATTCAGACCTAGTTGTGGTCAAATACTGAAAACATCCAATAATTTCCCTGTATTATGTGATATTAATTATCTTTCCATCCTCATCTTTGGAAAGTTTCATCTGGGTAGCAACTGGAGTCTTCAACTCCTTGTAATTTTCCATTGAAAACATTTTCAAAACCTCCTTCACATATCTCTAATATAACGTCATGCTATAGCCACGGATGTATGTCCACGGTTTTATAGGTCTATGGCTATAGCTTCTCTATAGCCACAATTGAGTGAACCGGCGTGGGTAAAACGTGTCGTCTCTTTTTTTTCGCTAAAATTTTGTGGGGTCCACCTACCTCCCCTCCCCAATACATTCTGCACGCGACCCACAGATATCCACCGCACCCTCTTCCTCGATACTCTCGGACCTTCACAGTGGCTCCCTCCTCCCTGATACCCTCTACACACGACCCTCTGAACCCTGGACCTTCACGGCGGCGCCCTCTTACCCGATACCCTCTGCTTGCAACCCTCCTTCCCCGATGGTTCCCATCACAACTTCTCCTCTCCCTGATCCTGCTCCACCAACAGTGCCCCTCGTGACGGCAACCCTCACAACGGTTCCCATCGCTACCACCAAACGAGGCAACCCCACCGGGATCTCTCATATCCGATTCTATTCCTCGGACGATGCCACCAAATGAGGGACACCTCAACTCTCCGTGCTGACACTGCTCTTATGTGTCTTTATCGCCTCCTCCAATGTGGCCAACCCACTCCCGGTGATCCTACTCCTCCTTGTCATGAACAATTATGAATTCATTATTTTGTAATCAGTTATTCATAGCAATGTTTTATAAAATCTATATTTTTTTTGACATTTCTTGAAATTATACCTTCAATATCTCTTGCTGAACAAGTTATTCATGGATTAAGGTAGGTATTTTGGTGTATTTACTTTAATTATCATGTCATTTTGTGTTTTCTCATTTCATAAAAAAATTTATCAAAGTAAAACAATATTTAATATATATTGTGGTTTGAAAAAGTGTTATAAATGTTTTTATCTCTTGGAATAAAGGTTTTATAATGGTTTTTAAAATTTAAATAAATTGGTTTAAATGACAAGAATTTGTGGGAATGCCTATATGTATTTTTTTAAAACAATTTATATAAAAAAGGTATTTGAACCCATTTAGGTATTGGTATTATTTTAAAATATTTTTTTGAAATAAAATTGGTTTAATGGATTTTAAAATTACTTGAATGAAAAGGCAGTTGGTTTTACAAATGATTTTAAGTGTTGGATCACATATAATAGTAATAATAAGGTGATAAAGTTGTTTTTTAGATGGTTGAAATGACTTTGAATTCTGAGTTGGTTTCTAGAAAGGCATATTTTTACTTTATATAAGATATTTTTATAATGAGTATTATTCCCCTTGTTTTGATTATGCCTGATTTGAATTGTGGCTCTTTATGTGGTATGTTTTATTCTATTTGTGATATGGATGAAGTGAAAGGCGTTATTTTCTGTGAGGGAGTTGATGTTTGAGGTGAGATGGGGTGTATTTAAAATAAGTTTTTATCGATTCTTGTGATTATTTTGATTTTCTACCTCCACTAGATGGATTTATCATGGGAACATAGGTAAATAATGGATTGTCTAGCGGCATGTGATGCTAGCTTAGTGTATATTAGATGGATAGTGCCCTAGGAGAACAACACCTGACCATGGGTCTATTTTATTGGTGGAGACACCTAAAAGGGGAAGTTGAATGGGATGATCTGATTTCACATAGTGTCCAAATGATTAATATAATGAACTAGGACTAGTATCACCCATTCTAGAGCCTAATGAGTTTCCCATAATGTCTATAATTCCTTGAATATTGATTAGAGGATCTCATCCCATGCCTTATTTGTATCCCCACAATTACATTAATTATTTCTCATTATCAATTTCCCATTGATATCTTGGTGGATGTTATGATTCAATATTCCATTTCAGTTATGGTTTTGGTTTATAATGAAACTGAATTAAAAAATAGTTTTGGAAGTATATTATTAAATAAAATAATGGTTTATTTAAAGGTTTTGTTTTGAGATATGGATTTGGAAAAAAGGGAAAAATGATTAGTTATATTTTAATGGATTTGAAACTCCTTTTTTCATTAGTTTGAAATCATTTCATTTTAAAATGAAAATGGAAGCTGTTTTATAAAAGAAGTTATGGAATGTTACAGTTTTTATGTAAACTATCTTGTGAAAAACCTATTCACTACATATATTTTAAATTACCATTAATAAAATGTCTTTTCAAAGGAATTATATAAACTCTTTAGTGAAATCCTACTAGACACAGTTTGGATCACATCGTGCATACACCAATGGGTGTATTAAAATTTCATGATTACTTTTAATAGCCCAGATTATGTTCTTTTACCTTGGTAAATGTTCAAGTTGGTTTGATGATAGATGGTATTGGATGGTACGGGGGATTTTGGGTCATAAGGAGGTAGTTAGTATTGATCCATGCTTGGTGATATTTTTGGAAGTTTATATATAATCCTTGTTGGCCCAGATATTTCATTTAGTTTATTATATACATGGGATTATTCTTGTTACTTTATTTTGTGATGATGTGATGATGTTATTTACCTTTTATTATTTCTAAAATATCATACTTTGTTTGCTTGTTTCGTTTATGTTGAATCTATTTATTTTGTTCATGAGTGACTGATGTATAGATGAGTGATGTTGGATTTATGGGTGGAGTCCTTGATGTGGTTATTCATATTTAGAGGGTGAAACCATTACCAATGGTTATACATTGATACCTTGACACTTATCACCATCAAACATAAATCAGAGACATTATTTGGGCCTTGTGGAGATTCAGGTTGGTGACATGTTAGGTTGATCTCTGAAAGTTCATTAAAAATTGTATTAGGGGGTTCTATTTTCATTTGGAGTCTGTATTATTATAAAGAATATATGACCATCATAGGGACTCGATAGGTATATAACGAGTAATTTATTGATCACCACTTTTCATAACAAAACATGAGATTCCATGGGTAGTTTTTATTTCAATATTTGATTTGGATTCTAGTTTTAATTATTTTGATATTGATGATTAGATTCTCATTGAGTTATATAAGATACTTTGGGAGGTTTATTTAATAGTTGAGATGAAATTAGGAAGGAACCAAAGTAACAACATCATCTCACATGGTCTGAAAAAATATATAGAGCCCATGTGTGTGGTCTCAAAAACATTTTAGATGCTGTTGTATGATTGGTGTATGGTCTGCTAAACCATGTGGCCAATTCGTGCACATCTTTTCATAAATTTTGGATTTATTTTGTAAACCTATTTTGATTTCCAATGGATCATATGAAAATTTAAACCTTGGTAGATAGATCAACGGAAGTTTTAGTGATTTTTTGGTGTTATTGTAATGGATTTTGTATGTTGTGCCACATTATGGTTTTATTTTGTTTGGTGATTCAATTTTTCTATATGGAAGTAAATATATTGAAATTTATTGATTCCAAAATCGGTTTTTGGGGCTTATTTCTAATTTATTTTGAATATAATGTATAAAGTTTTCAAGAGTATTATGGTTTAAACAGAATGTGGGAACTAATTTAAAATGAAAATACATTTTATTAAGTATTTTAATTTAAAACATTTTCCGTGGTTAATTTAAAAATTTTAATCACTGATGTTTTTGATTAAAAAACAAGTTTTATGATTTGGTTGGACTTTCACACAATGCTTTAAAGGTGATTGATTACATTATATAATTTGGGAAATTATTCAAAATGAAATTAGATTTTAGGAATGTTTTTGGGATTATGATGAAATTCATGAAGTTTATTGAAAATAATGGAGAGCATTATGAAATTTGAGTGACATTTTATTTTAAATAAGTTCATGATTATCAAATCTAGTGTTAATATTTTTTTAAAACCCTATACTTGGGAAGTTGTAATTTTACCCATTGAAATGGAATTTGTGTTTTTTAGGGAAGTGATTTTCTTTTTAATGTTCATTTCTTTTTTAAATGAGTAGTCATACTTCTTTTTAAAATGTGGGGATTTTTAAGAAAGGTATTTTTAGGAAGGTGGCGGTGAATGAGGGAGGGGGTGAGGCAGGGGGAGCTGGTGGAGGGTGGGTGCTGTAGGGGGGGATGGGGATGTGCAGGGGGTGGTGCTGCGGAAGGGGGTAGGCGGGTGTGTAGGAATTCCTGATTCTTTAGAGGGAGTTATAGAATTTGGTATTTCCTTCACCGTCAGTTAACCATTTAACATTATAATCATTCTTTTATATGTTTTCATTAAAACTGAGAAAGGAATTGAGATTGACCGTAATTTTTATTTCTCTCATGGGATAGGTGTGGAGGTCATAGTTGGTGTTTCTATTTGGGATATCATCGAGTTCTTTCTCAAGAAGAGTAATTTCATTGTTAACTTGTTTGGCATTGGTGTTACACCAATATTTTAGAGTCTGTTTGAGGTGTTTTAGTTTGAGGTTGCAATTAAAGGAATTATTGGTATGAGATATTGAGGACCATAAGTTTTTGATAACATGATTTCATTCTTCATCCGAGAGCTTCACATTATTGAAGAGGAAGGGTAACCTAGGTTACATATCTTTGGAGGAAATGTTTACCAAGATAGGATGATGATCAGATTTCAGTCTGTTAAGAGTGATGCTAGAGATAGTGTCCTATTTATCTAGAGCCAGGACATTCGTAAAGGCTCTATCCAATTTGAAAGCAACCAATTTTTTGTAATGTCTTCTATACCTAGTGTATTTCGCGCCAGTGAGATTAATTTGAATAAGCTTTTTTCCCTCGATCGAGGCTTTATATTCTCTCATGGAGATATAGACATGAGATAGGCATTTTATCACTATAATTAAAAATAACATTAATGACTTCCATAAGAAACCAGGGGGAATTCGTGTTAGTTCCTAAATAAGTGAGGTCATTCCAAATAATTATTCATTATTGGTATTAATTCATAGCATAAACAAAGGAGTAGTAAATATGATTACCATCAATAGTAAAGGTCCAAGTGAGAATCTGATTAGAGATACTAAAAACATTAAAATATTTTAAATATGAATGCGCAAATATCAATAACGAATAAATATTTAGATTATTATTGATCACACTAGAAAATATATAGTTGTGTTGACACAAGTGATAATATCTTTAGGAGAAAGATATTTTTGGTTCCACAATAGCCAAAACAATAGGGTGATGCATGTTAACCATTATTTTTAAAACATTGAGTGTCTTATATTTGGAAATACCCTGACAATTTCAAAAAAAGATCTTTATTTAAACCTTTGTTTGGAGTTAGAACTCCTTTTTTTATTTTTTATAGTTCCTTTATTTCTAGTAGGCCTTATAACCTCTTGAGTATTAGCAGTCTTTTCTTGTTCTCTGTGAGAAATAACATTGTTCTTATTTGTGGGTTTATTTAATTGTGTAGTCATATCTGAATCTATGGTATCCTTTGAGCCCGGTGATAGGTCATCAATACTTTCTGAAACCAGGATTTCAGACATTGCAGCACAGTCTGCATTTAATAAAGTAAGGGGATTGGAATTACCTTGAGCCTTTGTATCCACCGTTGATAGCGTCTTGACAATGTTATATGATAGTATTTGTTTATATTCCAGGGTGTTCTTATTTTCCTCCATATGGATCGGTTCCTAAACAACAGGTAGGCTATCATGTAGAACATGTTCTAATGGCATGTTAACATATACAGTAAAATCAGTACATAGGGTCTATGTCTCGGGTTGAACAGCCCTGTTGAGAGAGAGAGTGTGAGCAGAGGGAGTTAAAAAATCATGTGTTTTTTTCATTCCTCTTTTTGATAGTGGTAGAACATGGAGTTAAAACCGGGTCCCTGTTTCTATTGTTTTTTCCAGAATTAATAGTTGGGTTAGTGGAGTTCAGATCGCATAAGTGTAATGAAGTAGAATCATCAGAGAAAACATTAGTGCATGAGTCTATGGAACACATGGAACTTATCAGTAAATTGATGACTTTTTGACCATAGAGAAGATTTTCAGACATTATAGAATAATCTCCACCAGCAATAGTGGGAGGAGTCGGCATACATGGGATATGTGGATCTAAAGAAGACTGTTGTTTTACAGATTTCAGATGACTCTTCTTCTGCTCATGAGGGTCATTAAAAATCTTCAATTGTTTGGGTACTAGAATAGAAGGTTTATTGTTATGTAGGACATGTTACATGTTCGTTATCATTTCTATGTTAGTACAGAATTTTTCCTGCTCAGTGGATAGCCTAATAGTGTCTATGACCAGATTTTTAGTTTCAATTAAGAGGATTTGATCATTAATAAAATTCTCTTGTTCTTCAACATCATTTTCCCAGCTAACTTCAATGGAGAGAAAACTATCCTCCATGGATTTTGGTCACATCTTCAGCCTTCGACCACAATACGAGATGCCTATCAAAAAATCATTACCTTGTCTCATATTTTGTTTATTCTCTATAATAAAACATTTTCTCAATCACAAACCTCTTCCCTTGCATAGTCTACTCTGAATTATCTTAAGACATGTGAAAAATGACATGATTCATGCATATCTTGGACTTGTTAATCAATAACAGCTGGATCAACATGTTTGTTAGATTAACCTATGGAACAATTTTCTATATGGTGAACTACTTCTGCTCTAGTACATTTAAAATAAAATTCAGTCAAATGTTGATGTGCTTTGATGTGAAGGAATATATCCAGAAGCTTGTCGAACAAAAGAAAATTTAGGTGTAACTCTATCCAAACTAATTAAATACCATTAATAGGAAGAATATTTTTTCATTAATAGGAATGTACTATTTGATAGTATCATTTTGAAACATGGATTTATTTCCCCATTTCCTGCAGGAATATTCTTTGACCCATTGGGCATTGTGGTTCTTATATGTTGGGGAGCAGCAACATTTAGTTATAATGTTGTAAGAGCCTAAGTGGACGGTTTGGATCCACCATGATATAGGATCCCTCATCTAGCCTCTTTAATTCACATATGATATAAATTGAATTTAGCATTTTTCTTAATTCTTATAATTATATTTAATTTCATATCTTGAATAAGTGTTCATTAATAAAATTGTTTCATTTGATAAAAAATTAATGTTTTTATAAATGAAGTCATGTTTTTACAATATAAAAATTCCATGATTTTATAATAAAACACCTCCAACTGAGGTGCGCTATCTTCTAAACCAAAGAGTAGTGGTAGTTATTTGTATCATGTTTAGATTTGGTTTGAGTCTTTAATATGCCTCGTGTTGGTGTTTGTTTTGTGGCTAGTTAGTTATTGTTTTCTTTGAAAAAGATAAATTGGCTTATCATACTCGTTTAACTCAAAAGACAATGCCTGAGTAGGCATATGACTTGACCATGACACTTTTATTTTTACGCATTAAATATTATAAATAAAATTTCCATGTTTAGGAAAAGTGAATGAATTTTTAAATGGTTTGTGTATGCTGTATGATTCTTTTCCATAATTTTTTTATCTTTAGAGGTTGTGTCATTATTCCTCTCTCTAGAACCTTCTCTGGCGATCCCTTATTATTGCATATTAAATAGTTGATGTGTTATATCATCTTATGGTGGGATAACGACCAGAATCTGTCGGGGCTTAATGATTTTTACATGGTCTAACCACATAACACATAATATTAACCTAATGTAAATGTCACACATGTCATGGGAACTAATGATAATTATACATAGTCACTTTTCATAAGCTGACATTTCTATCTCACATTATACAGGCCCACGCATAGATAATTATAGGTATTGTCAAAAATAATTTGAAATTTTTTTAAAACTTTATTTCAATAGTTTTTACCAAAAATTTATGTTTTCAATATATTCAGTATAATAAATATTCATGTAGGGTTATGATCCTGTATATAAGGTGACATGATGGAGTAACCCTCGATTTTGGAGAAATACAACGTCATGGAAGACTGCAGCAAGGGTATATTTTCAAGCAGTGAGTCATTTTTTTCAGTTAATAGTTACTTTTACTTGTATTAAATATGATATTTTCCCATATATATATATATAAATGCATAAGCAGGTGAGTGTATACTGGTATATGCATATAAGAATATGTGCAAGGATCCCCTTGCACATGCTCATGGCCATGCGAGTGTGTGCATAG
Organism: Viscum album; assembly: GCA_963277665.1. NCBI lineage: Eukaryota > Viridiplantae > Streptophyta > Magnoliopsida > Santalales > Viscaceae > Viscum > Viscum album. The sequence continues at coordinate 1,855,782,103 of OY728157.1, forward strand.
TGGTTAGGTGTCCTTGCAAGTGTGTGAAGGTGCGTATACCCAGTGGGGGAGCAAAAAAATTTAGTTAGAATGTTCCAAGAACTGATGTGAATGGTTTAGTTCCACATTGAGGTAGAATCCCTCTTCCAGCCTCTTTAATTCAAGAATTATTTAAATTGAATTTAGCTTCTTTCTTAATTATGATAAATTATATTGAATTGCATGTTTTGAATAAGTGTTATTTAATATAATTGTTTCATTTGATAAATAATGTCATGTATTTATAATAAAACCCCTCCAATGGAGGTGCGCTATCTGCGAATACTCACAGTGATAGTTATTTTGATCTAGTTTCATAAATTATTGCATGTGATTTGGGATGAATGAGTTTTAGAGTAAATGTTAAATATAATTAAATAAATTTTGTGATATATCAATGCCATGATTTTATAATAAAACCCCTCCAACGGAGGTGTGCTGTCTTGAAAACCAAATAGTGGTGATAGTTATTTGTATCATGTTTAGAATTTGTTTGAGTCTTTCATATGCTTCTTGTTTGAGTTTGTTTTGTGGGTAGTTATTTTTTGTTATCTTTGAATAATATAAATTGGCTTATCATAATAGTTTAACTCAATTGACATTGTCTGATTAGGCATATGCCTTGACCATGACACTTTCCGTTTCACGCTTTGAATATTATAAATAAAATTTCCATGTTTAGGAAAAGTGAATGAATTTGTAAATGGTTTTTGTATGGTGTATGATTATTTTCTATTGTTTTGTCTCCATTTAGACATTGCGTCATTGTGCTGCTCACTACAACCTTCTCTGGAAATCCCTTGTTATATCATATTAAATAGATGATCTGTTCAATCATCTGCCGGCAGGGAGACTGTCAGAATGTTTCCCCACCTCCTCCAGCTCCCTTCGCTAATCACCTACAGATACTGCCACGTGGATGTCAATGGACCGGGCCAACATGATGCGGTCACGCTGCGGTCATGCCGCGGTCATGTTGCGATTTGGCCCTACTCCAAGACGACCCCCCGCAGTGGTTCGCAGTGATAGTATTCAATGAGTATTGTGATCAATGTTGAGAATGAATAATCAGAATTTCTGTCTATGGGGCGATGAACGGAATGTTGCCCCGCCTCCTCTCACTCCCTTCGCTCTTGGCCGGAAGATGATGCCCCATGGATGTCGCTGGACCGGACCAACACACCGTGGTCACGCCTTGGTCACGCCACATTCACGTCGCGGTCACGCCGCTGTAATGATGTGATTTGGATCTACTCTAGGACGACACCCAGCGACGGTTCACAGTGATAGTATTCTATGTGTCTTGTGATTAATGTCGAGATTGACTAATCAAAATTTCTACCGGTGGGGAGACGATCAGAATGTTTCCCCACCTCCTCCCGCTCCTTTCACTCCTAGCCAGATGATACTGCCCCACAGAAGTCGTTGGACCATGCCAACATGTTGCGGTCATGCCGCGATTTGGACCTACTCCCGGATGACAACCCACGACAGTTCGCGGTGATAGTATACCATGAGTCTTGTGATCAATGTTAAGACTAACTAACTACAATTTCTTCTAGCAGGGGGATGACGAAAATATTGCTCTGCCTCCTCCCACACCCTTCACTCCTGGCCAAAAGATGATGCCCCGCGATTGTCACTGGACCGGGCCGACACACAGCAGTCACGCCGTAGTCATGTCGCGGTCAGGACGTGGTCACGCTGCGGTCACACCACAATTTGGCCCTGCTCAAGCCACATCCAGCCCACACCAGCAACCTTCCTCCTTCATTTCATCCCACTTCTACCTGCCTTCCAGCCTGCAACAGACACTGCCACATTTGAAGCAGCCTGCACCATCCCCCCAGCAATTGCAACCAGCCCCCTTCCACCAGCATTCCAGCACCTTCCACCTGCATTATTGCCCCCACCAGCCCTCGACCACCTGCAATCCATCTCGCACAATCCACCACACCAGCCACCACCCCCAGCCTCCTACAAAACACTCATTCCAGCCCTCTACCACTTGAAAAAAAGCCCCCACCAGCGGTTTTAGCCCTCACCAGCCCCCTGCCTCCTACATCCCAGCCTGCACCACCTACATATCGGCCCACACTAGTTCTATCCCACTCCAAACCCCTTCCACCTTCATTTAGTGTTAGAGATCCAAGCATTGTTAAACCTAAAAGGGATATGCAGTTTCACAATTTTTTTGGACACATTAAAAAAAATAGGATGATGATCAAAATGGAGATTGTGGTGGGTGGTGCTAGAGATGATGTCTCATTTATCTAAATCTAGACATTCGTAAAGGCAATATCCAATTTAGAGGCAACCACCATATTGTAAACCTTTTTATACCATGTGTATTTGGAACCTGTAAGATTTATTTAAATAACGTTTATGTCTTCAATAGAGGTTTTGAATTCCCTTGTGGAGATCATAGCATGTGAGGGACCAATTTTATCACTTGAATTGGGTATAACATTGAAGTCCCCAATTATAAATCAAGGTGTGCTAATACAACAACCTAGATAGGTATGTTTATTCCACAGGGTCCTCCTATCTTGATATTTATGCTTGGAATAAAAAAAAGATCAAAAAATAATAGTTCCATCAAAAACAAAATCACATACTAAGGCTTTCTCCAATATGTAAAAAATGCTAACATTTTGAATAGAAGAGTGCAAAAAAATCCAGAGAGAATCGTCATAAGAGGAATTTTTTGTTGTGATAGTAAAATAATAACCATGTTAACAAAAATAACGGTATCTAGAAGAAAAATTAACTTTTTTTCAGTGATAGAAAACAAAATTGGGAAGTGGGTGTTCACCATTATTTTTAAAACAGTAATGGTGTCATATATAGAAATACCCTAACAATTACAAAAAAGGATCTTCATTTAATCCTAAATTTGTAGTAAGAACTCCCGTTTTGATTCGTAAACCCTAGTGTCTAGAAGATATTCTAATATTTTTAGTGGTGTTTTGGATCTTGGTCTTTTCTTGATTTATTTTAGAAGAAGTTGGGGAACTGTTTGAATATCCTACCTTATTATTACCCTTGGAGGAATCAATGCAGGGGTTATTCACAAGTAATTCCATATAGTCCTTACTAATACATGATGTATGGTAAAAATCATGATGAGTAATCAGGTTTGTAGATTTAGTAGGCTTATTAATGTTATATGAATTCTGAGAAATACCAATAGTATGATTGACAAAAAGGGGAGGAGATGTACCTGAAATATTTGTAGCAGGGTTGTCATGTGGAGTACTATAATGTTCTTCCAGCTTTTTTCTAGAACCTGGTGGAATCTGTGGTGTGTTTACCAGGTTTGGTTGATCATTATAAGATGAAAATATACACCTATAATTTTTGACCAATTCAATAGGCAGATTTGGGTTGGCATCTTTTAAATCGTAAAAACTAGAGGCAACCATATTTTGATTTGGGTAATTGTCCAATGCATTCTTTGAAACACCCAGAACATCAGGTGTCATGGTTATCTACTTGGTAGATGCACTATTCTAACCAAGTGGAGGTTAAGGGGTCCATTCAGTGCTAAAAGAATTCTCCACATAAGTGTCACTCATCAAGTGTAAACCCCCAAGAGGGTTGCTTTTGTTCTACTTAGAATCATTCTTCAAAATTGTCTTGGTCTGGTCATCTTGTATATCAAGTAGTGTGCCAACCTGTTTTGATTCACAACCCAACGAAGAAGAAGGGTATGAAGATTGACCGTTATCAATCATCATACCATTAAAAAGATCATTATAAATTTGATGTGATTTATTAAAATTAGATGTGTCCAAAAGAGTATCTCCTACAGCTAAAACTACCAAGGCAGGGTTTTTCGTAATGTGCAGGTCTCTAGGAAGTGATGTGCTTGTATGGTCACATGCATTAAATGATGATTTAATATCCCTATCCAAGCCCAAAGGTGGGTTTGAGTGGCCCTGCATGCTGGGTGAATTGATAAACATGATCTAAGAAAAGATTAAGTTTAATGAAATCGAAGAGAACATCCTAAAGCCATTGAGAAAACCAGTAAACCCATCATCTCTATCACCACTAAACCCCAACCACCCAGATTTCAATCAACATCCAACCCCTAGTGAAACTGGAAATAGTAGTACCCCGCTTGACACCAGAAGCACTACCCACTAGGACGAAGCCTACTATAATCTAATAACACTGGCCAATAGCAAAATTAATCGATAAAAATCCCAATAACAATCAATGTTTTACTAGTAAAACACTCAATGGTAATATCACCAACACCACTAAGACAACATCAATGTCCTTCCACTAGGAATGTATTCAAATTTACATCCCAAGACACTAGCACCAACCCATGACACTCCTTCAACACACCCCATCAAATAGGCATCTAGAACCACACAAAAAAACCAGCCAACAACCCATTTACCAACTCACAGTCAACAATAGAACCAAATCCTTATCAACAAACAAGTCCACAGAAACAGAACAACCAGCACCGCTATGCCAACACCAGCCATAACTTTATCCCCTACACCAATCCACCAAGAAACATCCATCTTGATGTTCATATCTAAAAACTCACAGAACTATGGAAAAACATCTCCCAGTATCTGTAGCACCAAAAATAAACACCCAATATTTATTAAATCTCCCAGCAGCCACACCACCTCCTTGAAATCCTGACATCAACCAAAACCCACCTACACCAGCATCAGGACCCAAAAATAGTAAAAAAAGAATATGGACACTCTACACCATCGTCCACTATTATAGAGTAATATATCATTAAAAACTAATACTCCCACTAGGGGGTTCTGTCCAGGGGGTTCAGCAGGGGGGCTGCTGTCCGGGGGGGCTTCTATCCCGAGGGGTCCGGCAGGGGGGACTGCTGTCCAGGGGGTCTAGTAGTGGGGGGTGTCTGTCCAGGCGGGTTCAGTAGGGGGCTGCTGTCCGGGGGGTGCTGTCTAGGGGGTCCAGTAGGGGGGTTGTATGGGGGGGCTGCTGTATAGGGGGTCCAGTAGGGGATGATGTCCAGGGGTCCAGGGGGCAGCTGTTCAGGGGGGTCTAGCAGTTTGGGGGGGGGGGGGGGTGTCTGTCCAAGGGGGTTCAGAAGGGGGGTTGCTATCCAGGGGGTCCCACAGGGGGGTGGGGGGGGGGGGGGGGGCTGCTGTCTAGGGGGTCCAGTAGGGGGGGGGGGCTGCACTACTCTTGTTTATTGAGTTATATTTTTTGTGAATATTCTAAGATGTTTTTTATTACCATAATTTAAGGGTATGATAACTACTATGTTGTACCTTGTGTTATAGGTACTTTTGAGCTGGTTCCATACTTCTTTGATAGTTTGTCTTATAGGGAGACTCATGTATGTGCAGTTATGTGTTTTTTATATATTTGTATTTGTTTAATTCTTATTTTATATGTATATTTTGTGTAAAATTTAATTTTGAGGGGACTAATAGGTGGGGTAGGTGGAAACTAGCAGGGGGAGGGGACTAGAAGGGGGTTCAAGTGGGGGATAGAAGGGGGGTGCAAGTGGGGGATGGCAGGGGTAGGGGGATGGGAAATGGGTAGTGTGGGGGGGAGGAATGGGGGGTGTCCCGGTTCTGCGGGGGAGGTTCTTGGGTCTGTCTAGGAGGGTGGGGGTGGCAATCCATGGGAGTGGAGGTCTGGGCTGTCCAGGGGGATCTGTCCTGGGTCTGGGGGGGTGTCCTGGGTCTGGGGGGTATGGGTTGGTGCCCATGTTCTGGGGGGGGGGGGGGTCTAGGGTTTATCTAAGAGGGTGGGGGGGCTGTCCAGGGGAGTGGTGGTCTGGCCTGTCCAGGGGGATATGTCCAGGGTCTGAGGGGTGTCCAGGGGCTGTTCGGGGGGAGGGGGTGTCTGGGGCTTGTTCGAGGGGTGTCAAGGGATTGTCTAGGGGGTGTCCAGGGTATATCTAGGGGGATCCAGGGTCTGTTCGGGGTGTGTCCGGGGGGTTTCCAGGTTCTGTCCAGGGGGTATGGGGTGGTGTCTATGTTCTGGGGGGGGGGGGGTTCTAGGGTTTGTACAGGAGGGTTGGGGGTGGGGGTGGTTGTCCAGGGGAGTGGAGGTCTGGTCTGTCCAGGGGGATATTTCTCGGGTCTGGGGGTGTCTAGGGTCTGTGGGGGTGGGGGTGTCCAAGGGCTGTCCGGGGGGTGTCCAGGGTCTATTTGGGGGGTGTCCAGGATCTGTCCGGGGGGTGTCCAGGGTTTATCTAGGGGGTGTCTAGGGTGTTAATGGGGATATGTTCAGGTTCTGGGGGGTGTCTTGGGTCTGGGGGGTCCAGGGACTGTCCGTGGGGGTGGGGGTGTCTAGGGTCTATCCAGGGTGTCTCCAGGGTCTGTCTGAGGGGTGTCCAGGTTATGTCTAGGGGGGGTGTCGAGGATATGTCCTAGACACCCCTAGACTGACCCTGGACACCCCATGGATTTTTATGGTTTATAAGACCCTATAGCCATGATTTTTAACCATGGTTATAGGTTTATGGACACGGCTAAAAATCACTTATATGGGTCTAATGCCACAGTTTCTAGCCTTGGAAATAAATTTTGTCCCTCCTATAGTATAGCCACGGTTTTAATCCATGGGTATAGAGATATTACCATGATTAAAATCATGGCTGTATACCTAGAGCCACGGTCCCAAACCCTGGCTATAATTCTAGGCCTATAGACACACCAATCTTAACCATGGTTCCTCAAACCATGGCTATTACATATAGCCACAGTTTGAGGTCCTATAGCCATGGATTATATCTGTGTCTATATCCCGATTTTACAGTAGTGTATTTGTATTGAGAAATGAATGTTCCATTCCTTCCTTGTGTCACCTGTAGTCCAAGGTAAAACGTAATCTCTCCAATAATTGATATTTCAAACTCAAATTTCATAAATTGAAAAAAATTTCCGCAATGAGCTTCATCTAATCCTACAAATAGTATGTTATCGACATAAAGTGACACAATCCTTATTTTATTACTGTCATTGATGAAAGAGAGATTGCAATCAACATTCTCATGCTGGAAACAATTTTTCTTCTAGTGCTGATCAGGCCTTCAGTACCATGCTCTTGGTTCTTGTTTCAGCCCATACAATGAATTCTTCATTCGGTAAACCTTGTTCTCACCTTCATGAATGAGAAAACCATATGGCTGCTGAATATACACTTCCTCCCCTAGAACCCAATTCAAGAATGCAGATTTCACATTCATCTAGAACACTCTAAACTTTCATTTCACTAAAATGCCTAGGAATAATCTGATTGTCTCCAGCCTTGAAACATGAGAAAATGTCTCATCAACATCTATTCCCTCTATCAGGGAGTATCCTTTGCATACTAGTTGTGATTTTTTTCGAACCACTATTCCATATTCATTTATGTTGTTGTGATAGACCCATTTAGTATCGATGTCATTATTATGTGTTGGTCTCGAAACAATATCCCAATTCTGGTTATTCTCAATCTGATCAGGCTCTTCATTCATAGCCTAAACCTAGTTTTCAACATCAGCTGCATCAGCAATGCATTTCTGCTCTTCCTAAGATAGGAAAGATGTCAGCTACAGTGACTTCATTATTCTAGTCTGAACTAGCGTTGTCTGATCACCAATGATATTATACCAATCAATTTCTACTTGACTCTTTCGCTTCCTTGCAGAAAAAGACTAGACAGTTTCTTGTTCATCATCAGTTTCTTCTTCTGAGTCAGCATCTTTCACTTCTGCTCCTCCTGTGTTACTTTTTGCATTATCACATTCATCATGAAACTGTTCAGTTTGATGTTGAATATACTCTAATTTTCCAAAATAGTGACGTCATTACTCCCAACTAATTTTCTCAACATCTTGTTAAAGAATTTGTATGCTTTTCTTTTTCCTGAGTATCCCATAAGTATTCCCTCATCTTCATGTGATTCAATCTTCCTATGCTTTTCTTTGTTGATAATAAAGCACTTAATTTCAAATATTCAAAAGTATTTCACTGTTGGCTTCTTTCCGTACCACATTTCATATGGAGTATTTCCTTACTTTGAACACATCAGAGCCCTATTAAAAATGTATGCTGATGTCAATACAGATTCCTTCCAAAACTTCTATGGTAGATCATTTTCTGTAAGCATTGTTCTGGTCATGTTGTTGATGATCTGATTTCTCATTTGAACCACTCCATTCTGTTGGGGAGTACTTACTGAAGAAACATGATTCCTTATCCCATATTTCTCGAGATACTCTTCCACCTAACTATTTGTGATTTCCGTACCATTGTCTGTACGAAAATTCAGAATTTTCTGTCCAAGAATCCTTTTAGATTCCCATTGGTACTATTTTAGGCATCTAAATACATCGTAATTATGGGGAATAACAATTAGCCATGCCATTCTTCCATAGTCATCACTAAAAATACCATAATACCTATTCCTGTCAATATATCTTGGTGAAATACGTCCACAAACATCAGCATGCACCAATTTAAGCACTCATTCCGATTTCTTTTCCTTCACTTTGTACGTCTTTCTAATGATCATTCTTTGTTGGCAGTCGTCGCATGTATGTGTACGATCACGTGACAGATTAGGGAGGTTTGTTGTTGCTTAACTCTTTACTAGATCTTCTAGAGAGGTATGACATAGATGACCAAGTTGTTTATGCCTCAAATTATTTTCTTCTTTTCTAGATAAAAAGCACATATCATCTTCTAAACTTACAAGGTAGAGATTTTCCTTTGTTGTTTTTCCCTATAAATATACTTCCCCATCTATTACTTTGAAGATTCACAACATCTTAGTAATCCTTATTGACCATCCTGAGTCACATAGTTGACTTACACATAGAAGACTGTGACTAAGGCCTTCTACAACCAATACATCAACACGTCTTATTTCTTTTCCCCCAAACATGGCCTTTCCCGATCTAATTATCTTCAGTCCTTCATCGTTTCCAAACATGAAAACTCTTTCTTTGTCATTTTTTATGCATGTAACCATATCCTTGTTTCATATCATGTTAGAAGTACAACCAGTATCAAGGATCAACACACAAGAATGATCTGATGCTTTAAATAAAATTTCAGCAACCACTGCATTTTCAGCTCTCTTCTTCTTGGTCCATATTTTTGTCTCCACACTCATTATAGTAAGAGACTCATGATCATTATCATAGTATGATAGAACTAATTCATCTTTAAAATATGTAAATCGATTTTTCATTTTCAATTCACCTCTAGGTTCATTAATCTTCTTCTTGTGAACATTTCGTTTCTGCTTTGGAACATTCCTTTGTATGATCGAAGTGAAGTAACTTTCCATGTACCCAAATCCTCCACACCAAAAAAATGTACATGAAAATATGTTATGGAGAATCATTATCTTTTTTTCTGCCACCTTTTTTCTTATTCCCATCAATATCTTCTAGTAATTGAACACACCCTTTGTGAGTGTCCCATCTTTCCACAACAATAACAACTGATGAAGGTGAATTCCTATGAGTTGCTTCTGTACTGACACTACTCCCTAGAGCTATCTGAGTTTTTTATTATACTTTATACCCACATCAATCTTAATATTCGGAACAGGTGCTTGCAGTCTGACTTCATCTCTAACTGACTTTTGTTTTTTATCAAGCTGCAAATCATCCTTAATGTCTGAGATTTGTTGTTAGTTCTTTCTGGATGAACTACTAGTATCCTCCTTCATCTTTCGTGTATTCAGAATATTCTTCTTCCCCAAGAACATGTTGGGAATCAATTTTATTTCATGATCCTTATATTTTTGTCACAGACCAACAACATATTCTTCACAATCTTCGATATGCTTAATGTGATCCTTCACTGTGATATTCAAGCCATTGAACTCTATCTTCTATTCCACAATCCTGAGTTTATACTTACTAACGCATTCTAAATCCTCTGGTACTGATGATCTGAGTTTCTCAATTTCTTCCATTAACTCTGACATCAGTTCTTATTGTTTCTATTTGTATATTTTGTCTTTGTGGACAACTTTGTTGGATTTATTTGTTTTATCCCTCCAATCATCTATCTCTCCAAGATCAGCCTATTACTCATCTTGCATATCAACTATTCCTTCAACTTAAAATTCTTTATAAATGTTGATTTCTTCCTTTTTCTGAGAACTACTGACAACTGGAACCATATAATTTTCTCCACGATCATTGCAGTTTTCAATCTCCTTATCCTCTTCATCCTCAGACTCATCTGAACTTTCAAATTCTTATGCAAAAAGATTCTTCTTTTGGACGAAATTTCACCTGAATTGTTTCTTCCCATTCACAAATGTTAAAGACTTATTCTTGGGAATTTTGACTTCATCATCATCATTATTGTTATCTTGTAACTTTTTGGGGAACCTTGCCCCAAGATGACCAACCTTACCACATCGAAAGAATGCTTATGGAAGTTTCCTTTTAAAATTTCATTTTCCTCTTTGCAGATTTGAAGAAAAGAATAACATCACCTCATCTGTCTCTCCTTCTTCTTGAGAATCATCAATGGTGAGCTTCTTCATGGACTTGAATGCCACTTCTTTGTATTTCCCCTTTTCCACATCATCGTTGTCATCATTTCTCATTTCATGTGCATCAAGTGTGTTGTGCAGGTTATCCATCGGCATCTCTTTCGGGTCATTATCTTCCAAAACTGAAACATTCTGATTGAACCTAGGAGGAAGTTTCCTCATGAAGTGCTTCACAATTTTTATATCTTCAATATCCTCTCCAAGACATCCCATGTACTCCACTACAATATTTACCCTGTCAAGGAATGCATCAATAGATTCATTCAGGTTCATTCTTAGATCTTCATTCTTGTTCCACAACACTTGATGCTTCGCTTCTCTGACCACTGTATCACCTTCAAATATGTTCAATAGCATATCCCACATATCATGTGATGTTTTTCATGACATCACCTTGGTGTAAATAAAATTGGATAGGGATCCCCCTAAAGCATTGATTCCCTTTTCGTCAGCATCAAATTCAATTTTCTCAGCTTCCGATAATGCCCCACTGTTAATGTCAACTATTATACAATGCATTGTTGTTGGGAATAAATCCATTACAAATGATTTGAATTAGTGTTGAATCCGATTCAACCATAGCTGAAAATTGTTCCCATCGAAGATAGGAATCCCATTATGATTAGTGACCTCCATTTGAGAGAGAACCACAGTTATAACACTCTCCAACTTATACCAAATGTTAGGTCCACCAAGGTAGATACCCTGAGAGGGTGGGGGGGTGAATCAGGGTATGACAGATTAATACAAATACCCCTTTTTATCTTGTCTCGCTGTTAAGAAATACACTCTTCTCTCTCTTTCATACATCATTGTATAATAAAAAACTAAAGCATGCACCAGACACAATGATTTTTATTTGGTTCACCCTCACTGGGCTACGTCCAAGGAGCATCCTCCGGCGATGTGCCAATTAACAAATCCACAAAAAGCACAGTACAGTTTACAATGATCAAGATAGAGCACTTCTAATCCCAGGCCTACTGACTTTACAATGTTTCGGTTAAGCTCACTGCTTTCCCAAGGGTCACTAACTGTTTCTCTCTCTCTGGCTCACAGTCGGTGGAGAGGAACACCTTCTTCCTCTACCTTTTCACACTGCTCTGGAAAGGATCCACTCACAGTTAATAGAACTATAGGTATCTTCATTATCACAAATGAAAACATCCTATATTGTATGTAGATTCTCCGTTGAAGTCCAACTTTCACCCATGGATGAATCTCATATTACAGCAATGGTATTGGGAAATCTTCCAACTTTCATGCATCCCTGAGTCACTTCCATGATTCATGTAATGACCCAAAGTTTTTCAATGGAAAATTCCCTTCTTATATCTATGTCATAAAAACACAAAATAATGAACTACTAAGTAATAAGTGACCTTTAAACATAATTTTTTTTTCACCCCTATGTTTGGATGTAACACCCCAAGATTTCATAGTGTGTTACTTCTTCAAAATAATTCAATAACTTTCACTACATGCAACACCGAGTTCAATCACACCATGACTTACAAAAAAAAAGCCATTCAAAAGAGGTTATGAATAGTATTATCTAAATTTTAAACTTTATATAATCCTTATAATTTTAGAATCCATATTATGAGTTTCTTAGATATAATGCAAGAACAAATTCATTTTCAATATTGCACTTTTATCAACTTTTAATAGTGAACCCTTTTTAAATACTATATTTTAAACTTTTTGACTAAATGGGGACATCAAAAATTTAAAATGAAACATCCCAAGCTTCCACGGTACGCTTTCTTTGAATAATACAGTAGCGTGTGTTGTACACAACCTTGAGTTCTAACACACACCACAACTAATTAAACTAGCCGTTGGGAATAGTAATACCTACTTTTTGAAATCATATATATTTTATAAATGGACTTCATTTTAGGATTCGGAAAATCGAAATTAGCCTAGGGTGAAATTTCGGTACTTTTCGGATAACTTTTATATTTTGATGAATAGTGAAAATTACTAAATTTTAATTAAAAACAACTTTTTTAATCAAAATAATTAATATTGATAAATTATTAATTTGAGTGTTTTTAAAGTATATTTAGAATATATTTTTACCATTTAATATAATTTTTGTCATTGGACATAATTTTACATTTAAACCGAACATAAACAAGTGTCAATCTTTGGATAGTTATTACCTCTTAAAAACACGCTTTTTGTTTTGACAGCGGGAATTAATTTTAAATTAATTTCTGTCACTTCTGTGTTTTGAATTTAGGAAAATGGATTCCATATTTGGAATCAGGATGTTCAAATTGTGTAAATAGGTAACTTTTATTTTTAGACATTTTGAATAGTTACTGTGGTAAATATTTTATTTACCATGGTTAAAGGGTAAATCCGGTAAATAAGGGTTAAAAAATAATATTATAATAATACAAAATTACCTTAAAACGTGTCCTAACCTTATTGGTGGACAAAAACCCGACCATGGGCATCCTTGGGTCAATTTGGGGACCCCTTGGAGCGACTTGTATGTGGTAGGGACACATTATATTAATAAAGTTAAAATAAAAATAAAAATGGCATAAGCTTACATCTTTTAGAAGAAAAATTTTTACATAGGGTTATACATGTTGGATTTTTGATTATAAATATTCATTAGAAAGATAAAAAGATTTACTACATGATGATATTTTATTTATAATTTTTAGACATCAAATAAGTTAAATTATTAATGACACAATAATGATGCAATGTTTACCTCATTAATAAATCATTGAAATAAATAATATTCTAATAATTAAAATATTATCTAAAACCTGTCCAATTCTTATTGGTTGATGTTATTTAGAATATTAGTCATCTTATCTTCGACCTCAATGATTTTTGGACCATTATAAACCGAATATAATTATATTATAAAGTAATACTTTCACTCTTTCCTAAAGAGCCCCTCCTCTCCCTTATAAAAGGAGACCACTTCTACTAATTCCTCACACCTCTAAAGACACTTGGCTCGTCCAAACTCTGCCCAAATAAGCTCCCCACATCCCTCTCCTCCTCCTTGAAGCTTCCCCTTAGGCATAAAGCATTTCAACAAGTCCTTTGGTTCCAACCAAAGTGAGTTACCTAAATTAAAGGTAACGATTTCTCTTAAATTATTTTCATTTATTTTGCTTCTTCAACCCCCAAACTCTTTTTATTTCCTTTCTTTTGTAACAACACCAGTATCCTCAATATACTAGGATGTTGTTATAAGAAGGATCCAAACTACACATACACACAAATCCATCTAATGGATGATGAACATAATGTTTCTGTGGATGGCAAACTAACGCCTCACGAAACGATGATTGTTCAAATACATCTTACCGCCTCTCATGGTGGCCATTATGATGGCACTGTAATTAAATATGATATTAATGATATATATTTTATATATAAGCTTCTGTAATTCCATTTTATTTCATACCATTATTCGTTTCATGTTGTATATACATACGATAATTTCATTTGAGGAAGTGCGGACTACCGCCCCCTTAAAATGATATGACTCGTTCATACCACACATGGAACGTATAAAGGATGGTGTTAATGAACTTAAGTAACATGTATAAAATATTATATTATACTGTAATAGTAATATACCTATGTATCATTGGTATTCGATTCTTTTAAAATAAAATTAAATGGAAGTAGCGTTCGTGCGTACGTACGGACTACCGTCTCCACGAACGCGATGAGATTCATTTTCCATCGTATCCATTCAAGTATAATTATCATTTGATGATTTAAAAATGATGTTTAAAGACTTGATACCATTCTTGATTTGAATAATATACAACTTATCCTTTACAAACATGGCTTATGTAACAAAACATATAAAAGAAAATGAGTAAGTTAACACCCGAAACGACGATAATTTTAAGATATTATTATCAAATCAGTATTAAAAGATCATATATGATATCATATTAATGTATATGATTCTTGTATAATTTAGTAACAATTATTTCACTATTATACAGGAGTTTAACCTACCCCAACCAAGGAAAAGTACAAGGTAAGGGTTATTTCACAATCTCTTCATTATCCGAGGTTGTATTATACGTAATAATCTACTGGGATCTCTTTATCATCCACATCCATGTTTCTTCGAAATGTATTTCAAAACATTTTTACTATTTACAAGAATATGGGTTAAAGTCATTTATACCCTTGTTTGACTTTTTATAAGAGGATTATAAAGGAATCTTTTCGTCGTTTTCAAAACAAGGTCCTTTTTAACCTTTTCGACAGAATTGAGGTAAGAATGTTTTTTTTAACTTATACGGCGGGTGCGGTTATTTTCCGCCATTATAAAATCGTCAAAGCTTTCCATACAAGCTTATAAGAATATTTTCAAAGAAAATGTTTTATTTTATATGGACCTTAAATGATTTCAAAATAAAAGGAGATACTTCTTTAAAAAGAATTTTGATTTCATCTATGTCAACATCCTTTGATGGATTTTAAGATTATTTGAAGTTGATTTATTATGATACAAAACTTCTATATTGTATTGAAGGTTTTGTAATATGTTTGACTGTGGATGTGCTATTTTTATACCATTCATAGTTTATGGTGAAATTATTGACATTTCGTATGCTAGTTTTAATACGAATTTTTATGTTATGTTTAAACCTTTTCATATGGGAATGCATTGGACTTAATAAGTGACGGGTGGAGCCCGCTATAGCTCCTCGATGCATCGGTAGGTCTCATGAGACAAACTAGTGTCTTGGCACAAGGCCTTGACAAAATCTTATTTGTAGTCTTGGCACGAGGCCTTGGCTATGTGGTTATGATAGTCTGGCATTATGCATTCCAACATTATGAAAGTGGTTATTGATTTTTGCATGTGATTATTCGATTAGTAGAATATCCATGTGAATAAGTAAATGGCATTATTTCATTTTACTTTTTCCATACTATGTTGAAGTTCAATTTTAAAAGGCTTTTGTTTTAGTAATTCATTGCCTTAAATGTTTATGCTTATTTTGAATGTTCCGCTATATTGTTATCCTTACTGGGCATTTGAGCTCACCCCTTTTCTATGTTTTATTTTATCCCAGGTAGTGAAGATGTAAATTATGAATGACTTTCAGGGATATTATGAGGGGTTAATAGTGTGGATATGAAGACTTTGTTGTTGTAGTAGTTTTTCACTTTGAAATGTAATGTAAAACTTTATGATTATATCTAGTGTTTCAAAGGCTACTAAACCAATCGGTCTTTCGGGATTTGATCTTTCTTGTGATCATGCCAATGTTATGTAATAATGCACCGACTCTGGGTAGCTGGGGTCGGGGCGTTACAGTTGGTATCAGAGGAAGTTTAGTACAAACCTTGGAAACTAGATTTAGATAAACTCTGATTAGAGCACGTAGACCTAAGATGAACTTTGAGGATTAGTATAGAATAAATTCCTAGAATTTTGGTATTGTAGAGATTTTGTGAGTTTTCCGAGCAATACATCCCTGTCTGGATACGAGCAGGTAGAGGCGGCTCTGGCACAGATGTACCTAGGGGTAAAACCCGAAAACACCGCTTTGAGCTAGACTCGAACGGGAACTGGTGCACGACAACGGGCCTTGCTGCACTCTTGGTTACGACACTCCCGGGGGATATGCTTAGGATAACTCTCATTTTCTTTACAAATCATTATGAAGGATTATGAGTATATACTTCCTCAAAGAAAACATTCTTATGATTATGGATTATATCCATAAATAGTTCAATTTATGTTAAGTGTTTTATAAGTATGGGATTATGTATTTTGATTCATAAACTGATCTAGTGTATTCTATTGTTTAGAAATGGCGCCCAGTAGAAGGAATGAGAACTCCAGAAATACACATGATCCAAAGAGAAGGAAGGATCATATCTTTCATGGTCTTAAGCTAGAATTTATAAGAGAAATAGTCTCCCATGTATTATCATCATATGAAGAAATAATATCATGTGTTGATAAGATAAGTAAAGAGTTTACTGAGTCCTATGGCTTTGAAGGGAAGCAAGAGAATAAAAGGATAGAAGAGAGAAAGATGGATAAAGGGAATAGGGAAAAGAAGAATTTTCCCATATGTGGTAACTGTGGAAAGAAACACCCTGGAACTTGCCTGAAAGGAATGGGAGTTTGTTATAAGTGTGGAGGAAAAGGGCACAAAGTACATGACTGCAAGGGTAAGAAAATGGTTTTAAATGTACAATGCTTCATTTGCAAGGAGTTTGGACACTACGCGAACCTATGTCCCAGTCATCAGACTATGCCGCAAATGATTTTATTGGATAATAATCAAGTTATGATACTACCACAGATGAATAGGAATGATTAGAGTTCTTATGTTGATTATGTCAATTGAGTGTTGTATCAACAATGTACTTGTTATAATAATTATAGAGTATATAAGGATTGTACTGTAGTACTATTTCATTAAGGACTTGAGATTGTGTGGAACAAAGAAAAGTGACTCAATAGTAGGATAAATTTTTGGAAAATATATGGTTGAGAGAATTATAAATCATAATATAATTCTGATACTAAGGTAGTGATTTTGGAATAATATGTGATTGTTTTGGATAAATTATATTGGATATTCATGACTACCTTGGAACTGATTAACGATTTGTATATTCCATCATTGTTGGGGTTTAAAACATTTTTGGATTAATGAAGTATATCCAGCATTCTATATGGAATAAGAGAGCATGAATGTAATCAATAAGGAATATGGTAATACATGATGAAGGTATTAAAATGCTATTACGGGGTAAAAAGAATCTACATTATGTTTACCTTCCTTATAAATGTTGGACTGTGAGTCTGGAAAGAAGTATTTTGGATAGTTCTAGTTTGGATTATTTTGGATTTCCATAAAAGGACAACCCGGAGGTCGGGCGGCAACCCGTCGCGTCCGGCAAGGCTGCGAGACTTGAACCCGCAACCGAAGGGCGACAAGGGTGTATCACCTACCACTGGCCCACGAGATGTCCTGGATTAAATAATGTAGTAGATGAATTATAAATTCTTTTATTTTGGAACCCTATACAAATAGTGTAAATAGAATTTTTTTACATTCTATTATCTTTTAGAGTGAAAGATGAGTTTGTGGTAGAAATTTATTAATGGATAAAACTCTAATTATAAAGTAAGTACATCTCCTTATGATCTTATCCAATCTCATAAATAAATTCCCCAATAATAAGAAAAGAAACTTAGAATAAAAATGTTTTCCTAGATGGTACCTTAAGTCATCACTAATTTATGGCTTTCGGATTTTTGGCCTTTTCATAGCCATGTTCTCTACCACTCTCCAGCAGATAATTGATGGTTAGATTTTTCTTCCATATCCATATTTTCCTACATGGAACCCTAGTATGTGTTATTTTCAGTAAACTTCATACTTTCGACTCTTTATTTTAAATATAGGCCACATTAATTCATTTTTCGATGTGGGATTTCAACTAAGATATTTTGAAACGTCAAAAATGTGTTATCCTAATACCCTATGTTTTGTTGAACCGATGTTATTTCAAATTATCATAGATTGATGAATTTAAGGACCTCAATTTTATACTTGTTTGTGATTGATGACCTCAATCACTACCTATAAATATTTACGTTGTTCCTCCAATTATATGTCTCTAATTGCCACCAATGTTCTCCTAATCGAGATCATAATTTGGTGGTGACCCTTTCATTTCTCTTTTCCTCATATTAAGACTAAATTTTAGTAAACCAATTTCCGATGTGGGTTTTCCCAAAAATATATTTTCTATTTTCAACCTTTTATTTTCGAAGAACAATTTCAAATTGCGAGGACGCAATTTATTGAAGGAGGGGAGAATGTAACACCCCAAGATTTCATAGTGTGTTACTTCTTCAAAATAATTCAATAACTTTCACTACATGCAACACCGAGTTCAATCACACCATGACTTACAAAAAAAAAGCCATTCAAAAGAGGTTATGAATAGTATTATCTAAATTTTAAACTTTATATAATCCTTATAATTTTAGAATCCATATTATGAGTTTCATAGATATAATGCAAGAACAAATTCATTTTCAATATTGCACTTTTATCAACTTTTAATAGTGAACCCTTTTTAAATACTATATTTTAAACTTTTTGACTAAATGGGGACATCAACAATTTAAAATGAAACATCCCAAGCTTCCACGGTACGCTTTCTTTGAATAATACAGTAGCGTGTGTTGTACGTAACCTTGAGTTCTAACACACACCACAACTAATTAAACTAGCCGTTGTGAATAGTAATACCTACTTTTTGAAATCATATATATTTTATAAATGGACTTCATTTTTGGATTCGGAATATCGAAATTAGCCTAGGGTGAAATTTTGGTACTTTTCGGATAACTTTTATATTTTGATGAATAGTGAAAATTACTAAATTTTAATTAAAAACAACTTTTTTAATCAAAATAATTAATATTGATAAATTATTAATTTGAGTGTTTTTAAAGTATATTTAGAATATATTTTTACCATTTAATATAATTTTTGTCATTGGACATAATTTTACAATTAAACCGAACATAAACAAGTGTCAATCTTTGGATAGTTATTACCTCTTAAAAACACGCTTTTTGTTTTGACAGCGGGAATTAATTTCAAATTAATTTCTGCCACTTCTGTGTTTTGAATTTAGGAAAATGGATTCCATATTTGGAATCAGGATGTTCAAATTGTGTAAATAGGTAACTTTTATTTTTAGACATTTTGAATAGTTACTGTGGTAAATATTTTATTTACCATGGTTAAAGGGTAAATCCGGTAAATAAGGGTTAAAAAATAATATTATAATAATACAAAATTACCTTAAAACGTGTCCTAACCTTATTGGTGGACACATACCCGACCATGGGCATCCTTGGGTCAATTTGGGGACCCCTTGGAGCCACTTGTATGTGGTAGGGACACATTATATTAATAAAGTTAAAATAAAAATAAAAATGGCATAAGCTTACATCTTTTAGTAGAACAATTTTTACATAGGGTTATACATGTTGGATTTTCGATTATAAATATTCATTAGAAAGCTAAAACGATTTACTACATGATGATATTTTATTTATAATTTTTAGACATCAAATAAGTTAAATTATTAATGACACAATAATGATGCAATGTTTACCTCATTAATAAATCATTGAAATAAATAATATTATAATAATTAAAATATTATCTAAAACCTGTCCAATTCTTATTGGTTGATGTTATTTAGAATATGAGTCATCTTATATTCGACCTCAATGATTTTTGGACCATTATAAACCTAATATAATTATATTATAAAGTAATACTTTCACTCTTTCCTAAAGAGCCCCTCCTCTCCCTTATAAAAGGAGACCACTTCTACTCATTCCTCACACCTCTAAAGACACTTGGCTCGTCCAAACTCTGCCCAACTAAGCTCCCCACATCCCTCTCCTCCTCCTTGAAGCTTCCCCTTAGGCAGAAAACATTTCAACAAGTCCTTTGGTTCCAACCAAAGTGAGTTACCTAAATTAAAGGTAACGATTTCTCTTAAATTATTTTCATTTATTTTGCTTCTTCAACCCCCAAACTCTTTTTATTTCCTTTCTTTTGTAACAACACCAGTATCCTCAATATACTAGGATGTTTTTATAAGAAGGATCCAAACTACACATACACACAACTCCATCTAATGGATGATGAACATAATGTTTCTGTGGATGGCAAACTAACGCCTCACGAAACGATGATTGTTCAAATACATCTTACCGCCTCTCATGGTGGCCATTATGATGGAACTGTAATTAAATATGATATTAATGATATATATTTTATATATAAGCTTCTGTAATTCCATTTTATTTCATACCATTATTCGTTTCATGTTGTATATACATACGATAATTTCATTTGAGGAAGTGCGGACTACCGCCCCCTTAAAATGATATGACTCGTTCATACCACACATGGAATGTATAAAGGATGGTGTTAATGAACTTAAGTAACATGTATAAAATATTATATTATACTGAAATATTAATATACCTATGTATCATTGGTATTCGATTCTTTTAAAATAAAAATTAAATGGAAGTAGCGTTCGTGCGTACATACGGACTACCGTCTCCACGAACGCGATGAGATTCATTTTCCATCGTATCCATTCAAGTATAATTATCATTTGATGATTTAAAAATGATGTTTAAAGACTTGATACCATTCTAGATTTGAATAATATACAACTTATCCTTTACAAACATGGCTTATGTAACAAAAGATATAAAAGAAAATGAGTAAGTTAACACCCGAAACGACGATAATTTTAAGATATTATTATCAAATCAGTATTAAAAGATCATATATGATATCATATTAATGTATATGATTCTTGTATAATTTAGTAACAATTATTTCACTATTATACAGGAGTTTAACCTACCCCAACCAAGGAAAAGTACAAGGTAAGGGTTATTTCACAATCTCTTCATTATCCGAGGTTGTATTATACGTAATAATCTACTGGGATCTCTTTATCATCCACATCCATGTTTCTTAGAAATGTATTTCAAAACATTTTTACTATTTACAAGAATATGGGTTAAAGTCATTTATACCCTTGTTTGACTTTTTATAAGAGGTTTATAAAGGAATCTTTTCGTCGTTTTCAAAACAAGGTCATTTTTAACCTTTTCGACAGAATTGAGGTAAGAATGTTTTTTTTAACTTATACAGCGGGTGAGGTTATTTTCCGCCATTATAAAATCGTCGAAGCTTTCCATACAAGCTTATAAGAATATTTTCAAAGAAAATGTTTTATTTTATTTGGACCTTAAATGATTTCAAAATAAAAGGAGATACTTCTTTAAAAAGAATTTTGATTTCATCTTGTCAACATCCTTTGATGGATTTTAAGATTATTTGAAGTTGATTTATTATGATACAAAACTTCTATATTGTATTGAAGGTTTTGTGATATGTTTGACTGTGGATGTTCTATTTTTATACCATTCATAGTTTATGGTGAAATTATTGACATTTCGTATGCTAGTTTTAATACGAATTTTTATGTTATGTTTAAACCTTTTCATATGGGAATGCATTGGACTTAATAAGTGACGGGTGGAGCCCGCTATAGCTCCTCGATGCATCGGTAGGTCTCATGAGACAAACTATTGTCTTGGCACAAGGCCTTGACAAAATCTTATTTGTAGTCTTGGCACGAGGCCTTGGCTATGTGGTTATGATAGTCTGGCATTATGCATTCCAACATTATGAAAGTGGTTATTGATTTTTGCATGTGATTATTCGATTAGTAGAATATCCATGTGAATAAGTAAATGGCATTATTTCATTTTACTTTTGCCATACTATGTTGAAGTTAAATTTTAAAAGGCTTTTGTTTTAGTAATTCATTGCCTTAAATGTTTATGCTTATTTTGAATGTTCCGCTATATTGTTATCCTTACTGGGCATTTGAGCTCACCCCTTTTCTATGTTTTATTTTTCCCAGGTAGTGAAGAAGTAAATTATGAATGACTTTCAGGGATATTATGAGGGGTTAATAGTGTGGATATGAAGACTTTGTTGTTGTAGTAGTTTTTCACTTTGAAATGTAATGTAAAACATTATGATTATATCTAGTGTTTCAAAGGCTACTAAACCAATCGGTCTTTTGGGATTTGATCTTTCTTGTGATCATGCCAATGTTATGTAATAATGCACCGACTCTGGGTAGCTGGGGTCGGGGCGTTACATTGGAATTTTAAAAATCCAACATACACAGTTGTGTTCAAGATAGTTTTTGGAGTCTAATGAAACAAAAATAATTTTTGGTGAATAGTAACCTACCATTATGAATAGTAATATGAACCTTATGAATAGTAAATAAGAGTAACATTACCTATTAATAATAAAATAAAATTTAGACATCATATAATGTGATAATTTGACCTTAGTAAACGTTTTTGGTATTTTATAAGTCATAAATAATTAATTATAATTAATTCATTAATTTAAAAGAATATTTATTTTCCTGTAATGTATTCATAAAGTATTGAATAAATGTCTAATAGTTTTTAGAAAATTTTATAAGACCCTACGAAATTTTTGAAAGAACTATAAATTTAGTTTTAATCTTAAAACCTGTTTTTTTTTTGTAAATTATGATTTTTATTAATTATTAAATTAATAATATTTAGAAAATTATTTTTGAAAAATGGACATCATTTTTGGATTCTACACGTCGAAAAATGGTACAGGTAAAGTTTTGGGTTTATTATGAAATACTTCAATTTTTGGGTGAATAGTAAAAAAATACAGCTTTTCACATAATCGGTATATACTAAATTGCATCATTAATGATGTAATGATGACATAATCAATCTAGAACTTTAGTTTCGGCAAAAACATATTAAATTTCATAAATTTTTCCTTTATATACAATAAATCCAATTCTCAAACCTAAAAAGAACTTTCCAAAGCCTAAAGTCAAAAGATGATTTCTTAAAGTGTCTTTTTCTCTTCATTTCACTTTCCTTTTAATAAATTAATGAATTCGACTTATAAAGAAGAGTTAAACCCTAAAAAGAATTTTATTATATTAATATACGATTTATTAGGTCAAAAAACTACTATTACAAGTCTAACTTATGATATATTATTTTATTTAATATTTTATACCAAAAACCCCTCCCTCCTCATGTATAAATAAGCCCTCCCCCTCCTCTTGCCAAACCACACCTCTCAAGCTTCATGAATTGTTTAATCTATACCCAATCATATTTCCTATCCTCTCCCCCACGTCTAAGAGCTCCTGGTCTCATCAAAAGACCAAGCATAGGCCCTTAAGGAGGTTCTTAAGAGGAGGATTCTAAAGGTAATTTCTCTCCCTCTTCTCCTTTAATTTCCTTTCAAGTTCAAGTTCCTTTCTTGATCTCTCCATACATATCATAATCCAAACTGTTTTTTAACTCCAGTATTATACATATAATTTAATATTATGATTATAATGGTATATTATATCACCCCTCACCCTCTCCCTCTTCATTTTATTTTATTAAAGAGAACATTGTTCATGTGGTGATAATTTATCACCTTTAAAAACAACATGCTCTCTTCTTCCATTTATACATTCAATCTTGTCATGAAACCATTTTTTTGGTTGAACCAGAATTTTATATAAGTATTATGTTCTATTTTATGTTCTGGAAATAAACTATGGCCATACTACTAAGTGAAAAGTTAAAATGAGTTGGTTGTGATCCAAAAACCGCTCAAATTAACCCAAATAATCTTCATTTAATTCTTATCTAATGATTCGTCCACATGGATCTAATATAACTCATTATAAAATCATTAAAGCTTCTATAATATCATTAATTACATGAAATATCAGTTCTGGATGATTACCCATGATCTACCCAAACATCAATTTAAGAATACAGGTGGACAGCTCAAGAAAACCATAAAAACGAACATCCCCGAACAATGTTTTTAAACTCTACAAGTCATCCAAAGGAACATAATATGAAATAATGAAACCATAATGAACCAAATTAATATATAAAAGGTTCTGGAATTTCTAATTAATGAATAAAATGTCATTATACAGGACATTAAAGAGAAGGAGGCCTTCAAGTACAAGGTAAGGGGAAATCTCGAACCCAATTTTCTTCCTTTGGGTTCTCCCTCTTTCAGTCCATTTTTGATGTGGTTACCCTTCAAAGATCATTTTTTCATCTTTTACTTGACTTTTCTAGAATATAAATGTTTTTCACTGGTTTTTATGTCCATCAAAATGTATTCCAAAAGAACTCTTCTTTCAAGATCTCACCTTTTACCTCTCATTCATGGTTGATGGTTATTATATCAAGTATATTGTTCCCTATTTCTTTTGGGAACCCAAAGATTATGAATGTGTTATTATGAGATGAAACTCATTCCTTTACATGGGTTATTTATGTACATTTTTGATATGTGTTCTATGTGTCAAGCATGATAATGATAATGTTATGATGTGACGGGTGCGCCCGAAATTATATAGCGCTCCAATGCATTGGGTAAAGTGATGAATCTCATGAGTAAATGTGAAATGATGCGTGAACATGATGCTAGATTTGTTCACAAGTATGTGTGGTAGTTAACCACTAAGACATGATGTTTCATTTTTATGCTTTGCCACATTTGAAGTCTATTGTTTATGCTCCCATCTTGTTCAGGATCTTCTTCATATGTCATGATTATGCTCACCCCATGCTATATTGTTCTTATCTATCCTCTTACTGGGATTTTAGCTCACCCCTTTTTATGTATATCCTCAGGTGGATACATATACTAAGGAGAGGACAAGTGATACTAAGAAGCTATAGAAGAAGAGATTAAATGAATTTTTATGCTTGATGTTGTATTTGTTATGTGTTGTCCTAGTTTTCCCAAGACACTAAACCTCTGGATCCTCCATGTCTAATACTATTATGTTGTTTATCTTTGAAATGATGTAATAGTAATGTATGAAAAGGTCGGGTTTCTATAGTTGGTATCAGAGGAAATGTTTAGTTAATTTGGGAATTAGGATTAGTGATCCCTAGAGAAAACCTACAACATGAGACTAAGTACAAATATGTACACCATAATATTTACCTAGGGAACCCATATGTTATGTTTTTGGTTTAATTGTTTAAATGAATAAGTTATTCATGACTTTTTTACTTATGTTTTGTTCTAAGCTTTTCTATTTTAGAAAATGGTGGGAACCAGGAGAGGTAATGAAGGAGAAGTACCCTCACCTATTTGTGTAAAGTGAAATTTCGGGGGCTAAATTTCTTAAGGGGGGAAGAATGTAACGACCCAAAGTTTTTCAATGGAAAATTCCCTTCTTATATCTATGTCATAAAAACACAAAATAATGAACTAATAAGTAATAAGTGACCTTTAAACATAATTGTTTGTCACCCCTATGTTTGGAATTTTAAAAATCCACCATACACGGCTGTGTTCAAGATAGTTTTTGGAGTCTAATGAAACAAAAATAATTTTTGGTGAATAGTAACCTACCCTTATGAATAGTAATATGACCCTTTTGAATAGTAAATAAGAGTAACATTACCTATGAATAATAAAATAAAATTTAGACATCATAGAATGTGATAATTTGACCTTAGTAAACGTTTTTTGTATTTTATAAGTCATAAATAATTAATTATAATTAATTAATTAATTTAAAAGAATATTTATTTTCCTTTAATGTATTCATAATGTATTGAATAAATATCTAATAGTTTTTAGATAATTTTATAAGACCCTATGTAATTTTTGAAAGAACTATAAATTTAGTTTTAATCTTAAAAACTGTTTTTTTATGTAAATAATGATTTTTATTAATTATTAAATTAATAATATTTAGAAAATTATTTTTGAAAAATGGACATCATTTTTGGATTCTACACGTCAAAAAATGGTAGGGGTAAATTTTTGGGTTTATTCTGAAATACTTCAATTTTTGGGTGAATAGTAAAAAAATACAGCTTTTCGCATAATCGGTATATACTAAATTGCATCATTAATGATGTAATGATGACATAAACAATCTAGAACATTAGTTTCGGCCAAAAAATATTAAATTTAATAAATTTTTCCTTTATATACAATAAATACAATTATCAAACCTAAAAAGAACTTTCCAAAACCTAAAGTTGAAAGGTGATTTCTTAAAGTGTGTTTTTCTCTTCCTTTCACTTTCCTTTTAATAAATTAATGAATTCGACTTATAAATAATAGTTAAACCCTAAAACGAATTTTATTATATTAATATATGATTTATTATGTCAAAAAACTACTATTACAAGTCTAACTTATGATATATTATTTTATTTAATATTTTATACCAAAAACACCTCCCTCCTCATGTATAAATAAGCCCTCCCCCTCCTCTTGCCAAACCACACCTCTCAAGCTTCAAGAATTGTCTAAGATCTACCCAATCATCTTCCCTAGCCTCTACCACACTTCTAAGAGCTCCTGGTCTCGTCAAAAGACCAAGCTTAGGCCCTTAAGGAGGTTCTTAAGAGGAGGATTCTAAAGGCAATTTCTCTCCCTCTTCTCCTTTAATTTCCTTTCAAGTTCAAGTTCCTTTCTTGATCTCTCCCTACATATCTTCATCCAAACTCTTTTGTAACTCCAGTATTATACATATAATTTAATCTTATGATTCTAATGGTATATTATATCACCCCTCACCCTCTCCCTCTTCCTTTTATTTTATTAAAGAGAACGTTGTTTATGTGGTGTTAATTTATCACCTTCAAAAACAACATGCTCTCTTCTTCCATTTATACTTTCAATCTGGTCATGAAACCATTTTTATGGTTGAACCAGAATGTTTTATATGTATTATGTTCTATTTTACGTTCTGGAAATAACCTATGGCCATACTACTAAGTGAAAAGTTAAAATGAGTTGGTTGTGATCCAAAAACCACTCAAATTAACCCAATTAATCTTCATTTAATTCTTATCTAAGGATTCGTCCACATGGATCTAATATAACTCATTATAAAATCATTAAAGCTTCTGTAATATCATTAATTACATGATATAATAGTTCTGGATGTTTACCCATGATCTACCCAAACATTAATTTAATAATACAAGTGGACCACTCAAGAAAACCATAAAAAACAAACACCCCCGAACAATGTTTTTAAACTCTACAAGTCATCCAAAGGAACATAATATGAAATAATGAAACCATAATGAACCCTATTAACGTATAAAAGGTTCTGGAATTTCTAATTAATGAATATAATGTCATTATATAGGACATTAAAGAGAAGGAGGCATTCGAGTACAAGGTAAGGGGAAATCTCAAACCCAATTTTCTTCCTTTGGGTTCTCCCTCTTTCACTCCATTTTTGATGTGGTTACTCTTCGAAGAACATTTGTTCATATTTTACTTGACTTTTATGGGATATACATGTTTGTAACAAGTTTTTATGTCCATCAAAATGTATTCCAAAAGAAGTCCTCTTTCAAGATCTCACCTTTTACCTCTCATTCAAGGTTGATGGTTATTATATCAAGTATTTTGTTCCCTATTTCTTTTGGGAACCCAAAGCTTATGAATGTGTTATTATGAGATTAAACCCATTCTTTTACATGGGTTACTTATGTACATTTATGATATGTGTTCCATGTGTCAAGCATGATAATGATAATGTTATGATGTGACGGGTGCGCCCGGAATTATATAGCGCAATATGAATGTTTAAATGTGACGGGTGCGCCCGGAATTATATAGCGCTCCAATGCATTGGGTAAGTGATGAATCTCATGAGTAAATGTGAAATGATGCGTGAACATGATTCTATCTTTGTTCACAAGTATGTGTGGTAGTTAACCACTAAGACATGATGTTTCATTTTTATGCTTTGCCACATTTAAAGTCTATTGTTTATGTTCCTCTCAAGTTCAAGATCTTCTTCCTATGTCATGATTATGCTCACCCCATGATATATTGTTCTTATCAATCCTCTTACTGGGCTTTTAGCTCACCCCTTTTGATGTATATCCTCAGGTGGCTACATGTACCAAGGATAGGACAAGTGCTACTAAGAAGCTATAAAAGAAGATATTAAATGAATTTTTATGCTTGATGTTGTATTTGTTATGTGTTGTCCTAGTTTGCCCAAGACACAAAACCTATGGATCCTCCATGTGTAATACTATTATGTTGTTTATCTTTGAAATGAAGTAATACTAATGTAGGAACAGGTCGGGTTGCTATAATTCATCCATACCTGGCGCCCTTCTCCAAGCTGACACACAAGTCTCAGCGCACTTTTTAGAACTGGCACGCATGTTCACCTCAACCACTTGCGCGACACTAGATTTTGCAAGTCCAAACTTGTGTGACTCACACCCTTTTACGTCCAAACATATTTTGGCATGCGACCATCAACCACAATGCATCTTCAAAACATGGAGTGCAAGGGTCACCAAAAAACCTATGTGACACCCCCTTCTTCAACTCTAATGTTGAGAGACTCCCTTATTTTCTCTCCCAAACCACTCTGGACACGCAACAATCATCCGACACACAACATATACATTCATGACCATACACCACTTGCATGACCACAACAACTGCGCGACGGGAGCTCTGATTTTCTCTAAGTGTTGACCACTTTTAGAATTAGGAGGGGTCAAACTCTATTTATAGAAATTTGGACACCCTGAGTGATGCCACTCAATTCTCCTCTCATTGCTCATGTCTCGGCATGCAAGGCTCTGTCGCGCAAGTCACTTGCACGGATAACCCTAAAACATGGGCGCCCCATATCCCTTTTCCATATTTTGACGTTTTGATCTTAAAAAACATATGGAGTGAATTTTTCCTCTCAATCAAGACGACAACACACAAGTCTCTTTTCCAAAATCATTTTTCTCCATTTTTCTATTTCGTAGTCAAAAAATTTGGCAAACACTGGAAAGTGGAGCCACATTGTTTCTGATCTTTTTTTACCACCCCCAGATGGACCATTACTTTTCCGATGTTCATGAATCAATCATGGATCGTTAACATCATCCTTTGAACATGAAATGCCACCATGAAATACCCTTTGTCAGAAAAAATTTATATCATGGTTTTCATTGTCAACAAACACAACACGAAGTCCCACTTTGTCAAAAAACACAATAACCTCAAAAATGATTCAAGGATATCATGAGTGATTTTTTTCCTAACAATCTTCCCCTTTGGGCGTGTTGACAACTCTTCCATAAAAATTAGATTGTTAATTATTCATCCACCATTCTCCTATTGTGATTCTGATAGCGATCAAGGATTTACACAACACATACGTTATGCCAACATGAGCAATGCTCAATGTGAGAAACAAGTGTAAATGAATAGTTCATCAATGAATCACTTCCACTATAACATCCACCATTGACACCAAAATGATACAGATTTTTGGAAATATTCTTACCGTATCCCAACACCACTCTTCTGCTTTTATCACAATCCTTAGCTATCGTGATATCTATTCATTAATCGATCACTTCTAGCATCGTCAGATTTTAAATACTCCCCCTATCTGCTCACATATTTAACTCTTGTCAGCTGCAAATCCTCTTCAGCACTATTTCCTGTGTTGTCCAAGCTAAGCTCTAGCTATTCTCATTGAAAAATATTCAACTCCCCCTCTCTAGATGCTCCACCCATGAGATTCTCTCGGATTATTTCATGAGTTCTCAAAGAGGCACATTGTCTCCCCCTTGAACAATCACGATTTTCTCCCCATTTGTCAACAAACCCGAAGGACTCTCATTTGTAGTCTGTAACAGTGTAGAGAACACATATTATTACATTAGGGAAAAACACATCGCACCTCGAGGAGAGAGGGTTCCACATCCACACTCTTTTATGTATGTGGAGCCGACTAAAATCCTAGAGCTAGTCGATGCTTTCAAATGCTTCCTTGGGTAAAGCCTTTGTTAGAATATCTACAAACTGTAGCTATGTAAGCACATACTCCAACTTCACAAGCCCTTGCTCCTCCTTTTTCGTGATGAAATGATATTTTATCTCAATGTGATTTTTCGTTCAGTGATGAACTTTGTTATTGCTATGATTGATAGCACTTGAGTTATCACACTAGATTCTGATCTGAGACTTTACATCAACTCCCATATCATCAAGTTGATACTTCATCTACAATAACTTTGTGCATGCTTGAGTGGCTACAATATACTCAGACTATGTGGTTCTCAATGAGATGAAATCTTTCTTCTTACGTAGCCAATAAATACATAATCCACCAAGATAGAAATCACCACCTGACATTGATTTCATATCATCCGCTGAACTGGCCTTGTCTGCATCAGTATATCCAAATAACTCTGTCTGAGACTTTTCATTATATGTCAACCCAAAGTCCACCACGACCTTGATATACCGATGTATTACATTCACAAAATGAATGTGGATTTCCTTGGGATTACTCTCATATCTCGCTTCTTGGTATGTAGTGAAAACAATTTCAGGCCTTGTTGCGGTCAAGTATAGAAAAATTACAATAATTTACGTGTATTTTATGATATTAACTATCTTTCCATCCTCTCCTAGGAATTTTCCATTCCAAACATTTTTAAAACCTCCTTCACATATTTTGATTGAGAAATGAATTATCCATTCCTTCCTTGTGTCACCTGTATACCATGGATAAATGACATCTCTCCAATCATTGACATTTCAAACACACAATTCAGGAATTCGGAAAACTGTCTGCACTGAGCTTCATCTGATCCACAAAATATTATGTCATAGACATAAATGGACACCAATATTCTTTAATTACTATATTTTCTGAAATAGATATTGTAATAGACTCCCCCACACTAGAAACCAAGCTTCTTCAAGTAATGATCAAGCCTTGAGTACCATGATTTTGGTTCTTATTTCAGCCCATAAAACACCTTCTTCAGTCTGCAAACCTTTTTCCCATCCTCATGAATGATAAAACCATGTAGCTGGTTAATATACACTTCCTCCTCTAGATCCCCATTCAAGAATGCAGATTTGACATCCATCTAGAACACTATGAACATCCGTTGCACTACAATGGATTGAAATAATATTATTGTTTCCAGCCTTGCTACATGTGAAAAAGTCTCATCAACATCTATTCCCACTATATGGTAGTATACTTTTCATACTAGTCATTCATTATTTTGAACCATTGTTCCATATTCATTCATCTTGTTGTGATATACCCATTTAGTCCTGATGACATTCTTATGTGATTGTCTCGAAACAATCTCTCATGTCTAGTTGTTCTCAATCTGATCAAGCTCTTTATTCATAGCCTGAACCCAGTTTTTATCTTCAGCTGCATTACCAAAGAATTTCAGCACTACCTGAGATAGGAATGATTTTTTTTGCATTGACTTCATTCTTCTTGTCTGAACTGGAGCTGTCTGATCACCAATGATATTCTTCCTATCAATTTCTACTCGACTCTTTGGCTTCCATGCAGACACAGACTTGACATTTTATTGTTCATAATCAGTTTCTTCTTCTGAGTCAGCATCAGACACTTCTCCTCCCCCTGTGTTTCCTTCCTCTTCATAACTTTCATCAAGAAACTCTTCATAGTGCTTTTGAATATTCTCTTCATTTTCCACAATAGTGACGTCATTGATCTCAACTAATTTTCCCAGACTCTTGTTAAAGCACTCGTATGCTTTGCTTTTTCCTGAGTAGCCTAGAAATATTCCCCCATCTCCATGTGATTCAGACATCCTATGCTTTTCTTTGTTGATAATGATGCACTTACTTCCAAATATTCAAAAGTATTTCACTGTTGTATTCTTTCTGTACCACATTTCATATGGAGTCTTTCCTTCCATCGTACACTATATAGCCCAATTAGAAATGTAGACTGATGTCAATATAGCTTCCTTTCAAAATGTCTCAGGTAGGTCTTTTTCTATAAGCATTGTTCTAGCCAGGTTGTTGATGATCTGAATTATCTTTTCAACCAATCCACTCTGTTGGGGAGTTCTTACTGAAGAAACATGATGCCTTATTACATGTTTCTCAAGATAATCTTCTACCTGACAATTTATGAATTCCGTACCATTGTTTGTACGAAACATCAGAATTTTTTGTCCAAGCATCCTTTCATATTCCCTTAAGTACTTTTTTAGGTAGTTGAATACATCAGATGTATAGAGAATAACTAATACCCATTCTATTCTACTATAGTCATCACTGAAAAGAACGTAATACCTCTTCCCATCAATGGATCATGGTGAAATTGGTCCACAGACATCATCCTGAATCAATTCAAGCACTATTGTCGACTTCTTTTCCATCACTTTCTACGTAATTTTGGTGATCTTCCCTTGTTGACAGGCATCTCACATATTTGTACGATCAAGTGATAGCTTAGGGAGGTCTCTTTCTGCTTCACACTTTACCATATCTTCTAGAGATGGTTGATATAGATGACCAAGTCGTTTATGCCACAATTTCTATTCTTATTCTTTGGATAAAAATCAAATATCATCTTCTCCAATTACAAGGTATATATTTCCCTTTTTTCCATGTAGAACTACTTCCCCATATCTTCCTTTGACAATACACATCTTCTTAGTAAACCTTTTAGAATTTCCTAAGTCACATAGTTGACTTACGCTGAGCATATTGTGAATGAGTCCTTCTACAACTAATACATCAGCATGTCTTATTTCATTGCCCCCAAACATGGCCTTTATCGATCAAATTATCATCAGGCCTTCATCGTTTGAAAACTTTAAAACTCCTTATTTTTCATATTTCATGCATGTAACCAGATCGTTGTTGCCTGTCTTGTGAGAAGTACAACCACTATCAAGGATCCACACACTAGAACGATCTAATGCTTTAAGGGAAATTTCAGCAACAACCGACTTCTCTGCTCTCTTCTTATTGGTCCATATTTTTGTCCCCACACTCATTATAGTTTGAGACTCATGATCATTTCTAGAGTATGATGGACCTACTTCTTCTGGAAAAGCTATAAATCTATTTTTCATTTTCAAATCACCTCTCAGTTCATTAATCTACTGCTTGTGAACATTTTGTTTCTACTTTTGCACATTATTTTGTATGGTCTAAGTGTAGTACCTCTCCATGTTTCCAAATCCTCCGCACCAAAAACAATGTCTTTCAAAATATGTTCTGGAGAACCATTATCTGTTTAGATTCCACCTTTGTTATTATGCCCTTCGATATCTTCTAGCAATATAACACACCCTTTGTGAGTGTCCTATCATTCGAAAACAATAACACCTGATGAAAGGGGCATTCCTATGTTTCAATTATGTACTTCTAGTAGTCCCTTGGGATCTTTGAGTTTTTTTAATTCTTCTTTGTACCCACATCAATCTTCTTATTTGGCACAGGTTCTTGCAGTCTGACTTCAGCTCTGGCTAGTTCCTGTTTTTGATCATGCCCCAAATTAGCCTTAATGTTCGAGCATGATTGTTGTTTCTTTCCTGCTGAACTACTAGGCACCTATTTCAACATTCCAGTATTCAAAATATTCTTCTTTTCAAAGAACATGTTGGGAATCAATGCTTTTTCATGATATTTAACTTTTTTCCAGAGACCGATAACTTCTTCTTCAATCTCTTCGATACACTTTATTTGATCTTTTACTATGATATTCAAGCCATCAATCTATTTCTTCTGTTCTTTAATCCTGAATTTATAGTCACTAACAGATTCTAAATTATCTGGTACTGATGACCTGAGTTTCTCAATTTCTTCCATTTAATTAGACAACTATTCTTCTTCCTGCTATATGTAGATTTTGGCATCATGGAAAACATTGTTAAATTTCATTTTTTATCCCTACAAACATCTATCTCTTCAAGGGAAGCCTCTAACTCAGCTTGCATATCAACTCTTCCTTCAACTTCTTCTTCATTGTCAAAATCAGTTTCTTCTTTAAGCACTACAGACAACTGCCGCCATAGAATTTTCCCCATGATCTTTTCATTTTTCAATCTATTTATCCTCTTCATCCTCAGACTCATCTGAAAATTCAAATTCTTGTGAAAGAATATTCTTCTTCTTGAAGAAATTTCTATTGAATTTTTTCTTCCCTTTCACAAATGATGAAGACATATTCTTGGGAATTTTGTGTTTGTCATCATCATTATAGTTATCTTGATAATTTTTGGGGCACCTTCCTGTAAGATGACTATCCTATCCACATTAGAATCATGCTAGTGGAAGTTTCCCTTTAAACACTCTTTTTCCTCTTTGCAGATTTGAAGAAAATAATGACACCACGTCATCTGTCTCTTCTTCTTCATCTTTATAATATTCAATGGTGAGCTTCCTCATGTCCTTGAATTCAAATTCTTTGGATTTACCCTTTTCCATATCATCGTTATCATCATTTCTCATTTCATATACAACAAGAGTGTTGTGCGGGTTATCCATTTTCATCACATTTAGGTCATTATCTTCTAAAAATGAAACTTTCTGATTGAACCAAGGTGGAAGTTTCCTCAGGACATGCTACAAAATTTTTATATATTCAATAACTTCTTCATTACCTCCCATGTCCTCCACTAAAATATTTACCCTATCAAAGAATGCATCAATAGATTCATTCAGGTTCCTTCTGAAATCTTTATACTCATTCCACAACACTTGCAGATTTTCTTATCTAACCTTTTTATCACCTTCATATAGGTTTAGAAGTTTTTCCCACATAGCATGTGATATTTTTCATGACATCGCCTTTGTATAAATAGCTTTGGATAAGGCTCCCCCTAAATCATTGATTCCCTTTGCGTCAGCATCCAATTCTCTTCGCTCAGCTTCCGATAATGCCCCACTATTGATGTCAGCTGTTATACCATACATTTTTATTATGAATAAATCCATTACCAAAGATCGGAATTAGTGTTGCAATTGATTCTTCCATAGTGGAAAATTATTCTCGTCAAAGATCAGAATCCCTTTATGATTGGTTTCCTCCATTTGAGAGAGAACCACTGATATACACCTCTCCCTTTGATAAAAATTATTAGGTCCACTAGGTTAGATACCTAGAGGGGGGGTGAATCAGGGTATGAAATATTAAAAAAACTACCCTTTTTGATATTGTCTCGCTGTTAAGTAAGACTCTTTTCTCTCTCTTTCCTGCAGCACAATATAAACAAAAACTAAAGAATGAATAGGACACAAAATTTTTTACTTAGTTCACCCTCACTGGGCTACATCCAAGGAGCATACACCGGTGATGTGCTGATGTACCAAATCAACAAAAAGCACACTACTGTTTAAAAAGATTGGGATAGATCACTTCTAATCCAAGCCTCACTACCTTTACAATGTTTAGGGTCAGCTCACTACTTTCCCAAGGGTCAGTCCCTATTTCTCTCTCTCTGGCTCACTGCCGGTGGAGAGGATCACCTTCTTCCTCTTCATTTTCAAACTCCTCTATAAAGGATCCAATCATATTTTATAGACTTGTAGGTGACTTCATTATAACAAATGAATACATCATCTATTTTATGTAGATGATATGTCAAAGTCCAACATTCACCCATAGATGAATCTCACCTTGCACTGATGGTATCAGACAATCATCCAGATTTCACGCAGCCCTGAATCAATGTTGTGATTCAACCATACCAGGCACCCATCTCCAAGACGACATGCAAGCATCAACATGTAAGTTAAAATCGGTGCACATGTTAACCTAACCACTTGTGTGACACTAGCTTCTGTAACTCCAAACTTGTGCGACTCACACCCTTTTACTCCCAAACCAATTTTGGCATGCAACCATCAACTATCACACTTCTTCCAATCCTAGAGCTCATGTTTCACCAAACAACATGCGCGACATCCCCTTATTTAACTCTAAACATTGGAGACTCCCTTATTTTCTCTCCCAAACCAATCTGGATGTGCAACAATCAACTGGAGCGCAACATCTACTTGTGCGACCACAATCCACTTGCATGACCAACACACCTGCGCGACGGGATCTTTGATTTCCTCTATTTCTTGAACTCTTTCAGAATTTGGTGGGGTCGAACTCTATTTATAGGAATTTGAATAGCCTGCACGACGGTACTCATGCCTCCTCTCGTCGTGCATGTCTCATCAATGGTGCCCCTTTTCCCGTTGTCATATTTTGATGTCCTGGTCTTGAAAAACATATGGCACTAACTTGTATATTCTCTTTTTGTACCACCTCCAGATCAGCCATTCTTTTCTCCATGTTCTTGAATCAATCACAGATCGTTAACAAAATCTTTTTAACTTCACATGCCACCATGAAATCCCCTTTGTCAACAAATTTGTATGTCATGGATTTCTTGGTCCACAAACACAACACGAAGGATATCTTTGTCAACAAACACAATCACCTCATAAATGTGTCAATGATACCTTGATGAATTTTTACCCAACAGATCATTTATTTTTAGGTAAGGGAAAAGGTTTTCATATAAATTGATTATGGATTTTTTGATTTAAATTATCTTGAAGTTGATAGAAAATTTTATTCCAAAATTTTGTT
Organism: Viscum album; assembly: GCA_963277665.1. Lineage (NCBI taxonomy): Eukaryota > Viridiplantae > Streptophyta > Magnoliopsida > Santalales > Viscaceae > Viscum > Viscum album. Next base: position 1,855,818,763 of record OY728157.1, read on the forward strand.
TTTATAAAAATAAAACAAAGAAGTGGATTTTACTCTATATTCTTAAAATTATTTTCTCCATTTAGAGAATTCATAGAATTATTAGGTGGTCCATATCAGGTTAATTTTTATCTACCTATTCATAATTTAAATGATATACCTGAATGTTTCATGAAATTAAATGGTGACCCATCTTTTTTTTATATTTTGAGATGGTAAAATATGTTTATCATCTCACAACATACAATAGATTCATCATGTAATGGATGAAAGAATATATAATACTAATGAAGGGTGATATGGATAACCTAAAATATTTAGATACTTTTTTGTGGATTATACTATAAATTTCAAAAAAATAAACACTTTGAGGTTGTTTTCATTACGGTGGAAGAAATTGAGAAAGATCGATGAATTAAAATTTAATAGTGTTTCCTTATTTTCTAAATAAATTACTTATTAATTGAATTGAATATTAGATATTGAGAATAATAATTTTCTTTATGGGAAAATATTTCTTATATCCATGATGAAACAATCATGAGAATTAATTAGTTTTTTTTTAAATGTTGAAAAATATTTTGGGTAAATTGAAAAGCACCAAGTCTAAAGGAAGACCTGATAATAAGAAGTAATTTTTTAAAGAATAAATAATGGCCAATTCCACACCTCATAAGAAGAAAAAAAATTGAATAAATTACAGAATATGAGTTTAAGAAACTCATTGAACATAAAGCATAAGAAAACTAAGTGACCCTATTTTTAACATTGATTTTATTGAGGAAGCAGTCTTGAAAATATGGGTAGCCGATGAGTTAAAAGAATCAGACGAAAGTAATAAATATTTAAATATATTATAAGAGAAACATTTGTAAAAAGTTCATTAAAGGGTGTTGAATGTTCGTTAAAGAATACATATATTTGAGTTTCTCCAAATTTATTTGTAAAGCCATCTCTTCATAGTTAAATTGTTCCTTAAGAAGATCAGTCACATATTTATGAAAGAATATAATTAGTTGATACATAAGTTATACATTCATTAGTGACATAACTTAATAAAAATATTATAGGGAAAGAGGTTATTGAAGATTTTATTGTTTCAGTACTTGTAGAAGTTCAAACAGTTCTTGAGAAAACAATTCATAGTCTATAAGTAAAAGTGTTCTTAAAACATTGAGGCAGTTTGAGAATAATAATAAGGATGAAAAATTAGAAGAATAATAAGAACTATAATATTATAAAGAGTAATAAGACAAAGAAATAAGATAATATGATTTAATTAAAATATATTATAATTAGGAAACAATGTAAATTAAATGTAATTAAGATTCTCCATAATATTCAAATTCATTATCAGTATAATAAGAAAAGGACCCAAACATAGAAGGATGAAAAGAATAAAAATAATCCTATAATGAAGAAGAAAAGTCATCTTTAAGGACAAAGGAATAATATTAGTAATCATAATTATAATATTATCACAAGATTGAACCAGATAAGTAAGTAGAAATTATAAAAGTTTTATTATAATAGATTATTTATCAAATAGATCATGAATATATTGAGAAGAATAAAAAACCTGATTCTGGATACTCCATAAAATTTTTTCCATAATGATTTATCAGGATCATCATATTTAGAAGGAACAATTTCAAAAAAATGCTTTTGATTACATAATCTATCCTTTAAAATGTTAATTAATTTGATTCCATATTTTCTAAACATACAGTCAAGATATAAACTAATTCAGAATAGTCTTCGTGAAAAATAATAGTCTATAAATGATTTGATAGAATCAGTTTCTCATATTCAAATAGAAATGAAAATATTCTATGAAAAGACCAAGGAATATATGATATTTTAAAATCATATGGTTATGATTCAATCCATGTCGATAATGATATAAATCATTATTATGATCAACTATTAAAAGTGAAGAAAAATTCTATTGAAACAGATGATTCATTTTAAAGGTCATAAATATATTTAGAAGATTAGATATTATTATGGAATGGTTTAGAGACAAAAGTTATGATTAAATAAATAAGTGAATGTTTTGAAATAAAATGTTCACAACCTGGAATTAGAAAAAAGTAGACTTAGAAATGGTGAAGATAATTTATTCCTTGTGAATAATTAAAATAAAAATATTATTGTGTATGTTGAAGGATGATGTTAAACCATCGAGATTTTATAGTAATGGAAGACTATATTGTGAATCTTTATTCATCAGTCTCAAAATTGTAAAATAATCATGATGAATTCATGAAAATATAGGTGATTCTCAAAAAAAGTATTGATGAAAGTATTAATATTTCATTTGATATATTGATGTAAATTTTTTGGAAATTTTTTTAATGAATGACTATTTATTCAAAATATTTTATTTCTAAAAATCGTTAAAATACTTTTGTATGTATGTTATTTCTTTCAATTCTTGGATTATTAGTTAATTCAAACATAATTGTTTGATATGTTATTACAATTCTATCATTTCAGGAGAAATAATTTATTTATTTTATTGGAAAATCCAAAGGGGAGAGTTTTTAATGAGATATGTTTAATGAGAATAGAATTTTAAAAGGTGGGATATTTATGAGATATCTAAATAGAGAATTCATTGAGATTTTTAATTTGTTTATTTAAGGGGAAGTTTTATTTTCATAAAATCAAGAATCAATATTATACTTATCATTAGATCATAGAGAAATTATAAACCTATGGGGAAATAAAATATATTCTATATCAATAATTATGTAAAATAAAAAAGGGTTTTATTATTTTCAATGTTGTTATTATTTTTTGTATTCATGGTTTTAAAAAGGGTGACATTTTTTAGTCAATATTTATACATTATACACTTAATTTTCATAGTTTTGTAAATGAAAATAATTCATAAAACTATGTTTAAGGAATTTATATTTTCCCAATGTTTTAGTAAGTTTTTATTAAAAACTCTTATTTATATAGAATATATAAATAGATATAATGTAGAATGAATATAGAATTTTTATTATCCAATGTGATACATCATAATGAATGCATGTTCGATTATCTGGAATGAATTTTTCCCTATCCCATAGCTAGATTCTTGTCTATTATATTGTAATAACAAAATTCATGAACAATTAACTAAAATTGGCACAAATACATCATATTGGACCTTATTTAGAGTTTTACATTTAAATACAATAATAAAGATTATTACAATTTCCAATGCTTATAATCAATGATTATAGATTTGTTTCTATCAGAAAGAATACAAAATACAATTATAATGGTTATGAACAAAGTGATGTTAAGAAAATAAATTAAAACCCATGTTTAGAAATCAGGTTAAATATCCAAATAAAAATGAGCATTAAATGTGAAAGCAATCTAATTTTTTTGAAAACAACCCCGAATTATGACCATTGGGGTAATTCTTATAAATAAAATTTCCTTTGAAGAGATGAGAGATGGTTCATTCGCAACCAATGTCATACAAATATTTCTCTTGGTGAAAATCATATTACTACTTTTAGTACATTTTTAGTGAGTTTATGTTATATGGAAAATATATATGGAATATATATTCAGTATAACTACTTACTTCTATATCTATATGTATGATCATTGTACTGATCATGGGATTTTGTGGAAATGATGTTATAGGCGAATCTGATCAATTAGATGGAGGGATTCTAGGGCTAGGAAGACAGATCTAACACTGGTAATAATATTTTGGTATTTCATGGTTTATAAGTAAAGAGATTAATATAAATATCATATTAATGGATTAAAGGGGAATGGAAGATATAGATGATGTTGATCATTAAGAGTGTTGTCTATCATTGTAAGGAATGATAGACCATATAATAGTTACAAAAAAATTTGGATATATTTAGTTAGGTATTTTGACTCCAATAAATCATATGGTTAAATATTGAAATCATTTATAAGATGGAAATCCATTTTTAATAATATAAGTATTTACATTTCTTATTATTTTCATGTGATAATATTTTTTCTGTATTAGAAAATAGTTTCTAGTCAATATTTCTATGTTAGTTTCATTAGACTAACTGTGATACTAGAAAATATCATTGAATTAATCAGAAAGTACATGGATCTGATTGTAATAATCTTATAATCAGAAAAAGTGTGAGAGTAATCATTTTTACATAAGAGTATTTTATTTTTTTATCTTAATTTTTAAACTACAATTAACCCCCTCCTAGAAATTGTAAAGGTTTTTTATTTAATAGAGTGGTGGAGGAAACAAGGAGAACCACCATTGGAATTAGTAGTCATAGTGGATGTAGGGGTATCGATGTTTGAGACAACATCAACATTAGTAGAGGGAGAAAATGTCACGGGTCTCCAGAGTAGGAAAAGGTGGGGTGGATCACGCAGTAATCATTGTGATATTAGGGATAATGATAGTTAGAGATTTGAAAATATAAATAAATAAAATATCTAATTTCATTATGTTTTTAAATTTATGATATAATAAATATATGTTTCAATGGTATAAATTTTTATAAAAAATATGATTTTTATTTTATTTGAAATAAAATATCAATACATGAATATAAATTATTATTAAAATAATATTACAATATTGAATGTTATTTTTTTATTAAATTAAAATTATCAATTTTATGAATTATTTTCACGGTATTTGAATATGGTTGTTATGTATAAATATGACTATTTAAATACCATTTATATATACAATATCAATCATTTATGTAAATATATAAAATATCATAATGATTTATATTTATTTTAAAAAATTACTTAAATTCTTATTTAATGAACAACATTATCATATATAATGACTACATATATTTAAGGAAAATTGAAAATTTGAAACAATCATTGAGTTATTTTCAATAATACATCAAAAAATAGATATTTAATTTTTTTTGTAAAAATAATAATACATAAAAATAACAGTTTCTCTTAAGTTGTTAGTGATTAAATTTTTATTGTTTTAAAATGGTTTACTATATTAGTTTTTATTGACAGAAAATGATTTTTTGTAAAATTATCATTACTAAAAAATTCTAGTGTGCGTAAATAATGTTGGTATTTTTATGATAATGAAATAGATTTAGCTATTAGTAAAATAATTTTTGTAATTGAACAATTAATATCAACAGATATATTAATTGATAAAAATAATTGTTAGAACTTAATATTAATACATAATAGACTTATTTTTTGATATAATTACCTATTTTTACAAAAATATATATTATTTATCATTAAATTTCTATTAGAATAGAAAATTTTTTATAGTGTGATGAGATTCTTATTTTTATTAGAATAGTGAAATATTATCATTTTTATTGAAATATGATTTATTATTAAATTAATTTAAAAAGTTAAATTATATATAAAATTTTAATTAAATAAAATTTAGTTCCATTATATTAAAATTTAGCTAATTTATTTCATTTGAATCAATTTAATACTGAATATTGATATTAAAATCATTCGATATGAATGGAGTTCTCTCTTTGGAAAACCACTCTATCATATCTTTTGTATTTTAGTTATAAATTGTATTCTACAAATTATATAAGTTTGCTTTAGAATAAATGATTCAATATTTTTTTTAAAAAATAATTTATATTATCAAATCATTCGAACATAATTTTTTACTATAATGAATAATGAAAATATGAAAAATTATTTACCATAGTTATGGTGAAAATAGGTTTACCATGGTGTCAAACTATTAATATATGAGTTTAAAGGAATGAAATTTTTTCAAAGCCCATTAGGTGGGTATATTTTGTCTTTATAACATTTTATATTCAATAATTCCCCATTTTCAAGGTTTTTATCATGATTAAAATTTGGTTATAACTTTATCCATTCAAAAAATTTATGTGTTCCCTCTCCCCTACTTATAAAAGTACACCCCCACTCCTCCTCAAATCACATTTCCAAAACAAATTTGTATATCGATAACATTACGAAATAAATTCATTAATTAAATCATTAATTCCTAGTTTCCTTAGTTTTATTAGGAAAACCACATAATATGGATTTATGTATAAACATAAAGGGGTGCTCTAAAAAGGGGGAAAATTATAAAATGGGTTCATTTGTTTTATTTGTCCTTCCACCTCCATCATAAAATCATAAAATATGATAATATAATATTATTATTATTTTATATATATTTTCATATTATCATGTTAATTTAATAAAACATATTTGTCTCAACATCTATCAAATGGTAAACAACACCGTCTATCATGTGTAATGTGAACTACCACCTCACGAACCACTATAATTCATTTTCCATCACCACCATTCAATGATATATATAATGTTGGGATTATAATATTTATATGTTTTTTAAAATTATTATACTTCATTAATGATTATTTTAAATATACTTCGTACTTTCCATTCTTTCGGGGTTACGGTAACGTCACTCGTGTGTATGGAGGATTACCGCATTACAAACCGATGTGATTCATTTTTCATTTACACATTAAATGAATGGCAGTAATGTAAAAGTTTATAAATATATTTTTTATTTATGATATAACATTATATTTGGATATATAATACCTTATATAATAAATAAGCTTCTAATCTGTTGCAAAAAAATAATGTCACTCATGTGAACATGTTGACTATCGCCTCCATATGAAGATGTGAAAGCATTTTCATATTTATTTAAAATGGAGATAAATAAAATATTATTTTATTATTATAAAATATATATATTAAATAATAATTATTCTATAAATAAGAATTAATATTTATTTTACTCTTTTCTATCCATACAGAAAAATGGAAATAATGTTTATGTGTATGTATGGCCAGTTGTATCCATGAATGGTGTAATCCATTTTCTGTCTCTATATATAATAGTCTACTCAAACTGAATATAAAATTGATAAATATTATATTTATATTATATTTATCAATATTTATAATATGTAACTACAATAAAATTAAAATTACCAATAGTATCGAACTAAAACTTATATGAAAAATTAGAAATTATCATGCAAAAAAGTGGTTTTAAAATATAATTTTTAGAAATTTTTTTATAAAATAATAAGTGTAACTAATATATCATATAATATATATTATTATGGTATAATATAATTATTACATCAAATATATATATATAATACATGATTATTGGAGATATAAAAAGGAAGTCGAACAAGAGGTATGGGGTTTTCATCTCATTATTTCTTCTGTTAAACGTACACTATATTCCCCCTTTATTCCTTTTAATGGTTTTATTAATTAAAATCCAATATATTATATTCAGATAATATTTCTATTCGTGGTACACAAATTTCCCTTTTTTTTATTTATTTATTGGTTCTTATGATTCAGAAGTAACCAAAGTGGTAAGGGTTTATTTCAAAATCTCACCATTATTCTGGATTGTTATAGAATAAATCTCAATTTGGGGAATAATTTTATAACTATATAAAAAAATTTCTATTTCCTTAAGATATATTTATTCGAGAATAAATTAAGTAACATTATCAGTTTCTACTCTTTAGTACTCAATATGATTGTAAAAATGGTTTTAATGAAAAATTAATTAATATATTTGTTTAGTCGAAAATATTTTTTCCTAAAAATCATTTTTTCTGTAATTTTTCAAAAAATGTTTGTATACATATATTTTATTTATTAAATAATTTATTATGAGTTATTTAATTCGTCATTTTTTTGAAAGTATACCCTAATTTTTTTTTCAAAATAAGACCCATTGGTATTTTATGGAAATTGTACATGGAATCTTTGTTATAACATGTATGGAATGAACTAAATATACTTATGTAATTTATATTCAATGTTTTGAAGAATAATTTATATTTTAAAATGTTAATTTCAGTGAAAAAAAATTCATAAAAATTTGTGAAATTTTAATTTTTAAAAAATATATTTTCAATGTGGAAATGGTATATTATTGAAAAATATTTTTAATTACATATTTTATGTAATTTATATTCATAAACATCTTTAACCATTTGTTTACATATGATCCATTTGGGATATGATTTATTAATATCATCATTATTAAATTTTTGATTGGTATTTTTCTAGTTTGACTAAGGATTTACAATTATATAACAATTCACCATATTGCTCTAGTTGGTTTATGATTATGTATATTTCATTGGGGTAACTGTTAAAATTTATAAGACTTTTTTCAATAAGAATTTTTTTTCATTATTTTCTAAACCATTCATAAGTGGAATGCATTGGAAATAATAATTGATTGGGGGGCCTGGTTATAGATATCCCCCAATTCATAAATAGGTCTTATGAGACAATCAGTTTGCAAAATTTTACAGGAATATACAAAAAAAATTAAACTATCTTTTGAAAGGCATTGATAGAATTTTTTATATGTCTATAATTATTCAATACCTCATTGTGAGAAAAGTTATTTATTCCAATAGTATTGTTTTATTAATAATAGTATCCCATGATTAGATTCAAACTTATGTGATTATTTATATGGCTTTATTTGATCATCATTTATTTTTCTACCATATTATGATCTACTTATTGATTTAATGAAATGTGTTTTAGTTATTTACCATTACATACTGATTATTTTTATTTATAATTTATTTATTACACTATACTATTACCCTTACTGAGCTTTGAAGATCACCCCTTTCTAGTTTTTTATTTTTTCTATGACATCAAGAAGTGTTTTTGATTAATATGTAGGTATACTCAATACGAAATAATGGTGTTATCAATGAAAAAATTATGTATTTCATACATTTATTTGTAATTGTAATTTCAAATATTTATATAGTTTAAAAAACTACTCAACTACTTAATACTTAGGGATATGATTCCTTGTATACAATGATAATTTATTATAGTAACCACTATGTCAAGCATACTTTGGTTAGGGGCTTTACAATCCATAAGTAGAAATTCATTACTCCAAGAAAGAAGTGAATAATGTAGAAGGCATTAAATTTTTTTAATGGCATTATAAATCCAGAATTCATCATTTTTTATAGTACTAGATACCTCCCTCCAAAATATAAAATCATTTCTAGTGGGGATTACCATGGACTCTAACAATTTAACCCTCTACCGATGTGTCCTGATTGTTTTTCAACTAATAAAATTATTCATTATTAGTGGTGATTATAAACTCCTTGTGTTTGGTGTATTCCAATATATATGTGCTCTATTAATATTATTAATTGTATAAATAGGGGGAATGTATAATCCATATAATATAACTATTTATAAATATTATTGTATTTCCCCAATAGTTCATTATATATAATCTTATCATTAAAAATGGGTTTCTAATATAGAATAAAAAATATATCTAGTGAAATTTATAATTCATCAGCACATGAATCATTTATAATATTAATCTTCCATATATGATTTTCCTTTTTCAATAATTTTGATAACCAGTGGATATTATGTAGATACAATACAATGGAATGTATTACACAATATATTTTTAAACATCAACCTTCATAATGATCAATACATGGTTCTAAAATTTATTCACCTTATGTATATATCCTCCGCAATCCCAATACTTTTGATATAAAATAAAAATATCAATTCTATATTTTTTTCCTTGAAACTAGAATCATATAATATTCAATAATATTAGTATAATCACATTAATTTCTCTCAATTTACCTTTATATATATATTCTTCATTATTATATCTCATATTTTATAAATACAATATGACCTCATATGTATATTTCCATTAATGAATACAAAGACTTCATTGAAATAGAAAAGACTATCTTCAGTATAAAAACAATCCATTTATATAAATTTTATAATTATTGTTATTATTTTCAAAATATAATGATAAATATATACTTTTCATCTATATAATTATCTTTTAAAGATTGATGACTACAAAATGTATATATAATTTAATAATTAATCACCATATATTTATTTTTTATTTTTTATTTATTTAATTTTTTCCAAATTTATTTTAGGAAACTAATTTTTCATGAATTTAAAGGTGGTTTGGTAAATTTTAGAATTAATAAAGTCAAATTTGCTAATATGAAATATTTTTTGAAAAAGTATAAAAAAGGAGGATTTATGATAATAAGGGGGTAACCCATAAGCCATACAAAAAAAGAGATAAAACTTCTAAACAATCATAATCCACAACTTCCAGTGAGGGGGAATGAAGAGGTGTAGAGAAATGACTCATGTTATCTCTAGGAAGTGGTTATAAAATATAGAGGAGTGTTTGGAATTTGATGAAACTAGGAAGGTTTAAAACTAAAATAAAAACATGTAAACTATATCTATAATGTTATACTACCATTTTTTTATTTTTTAATAGAAGGTGGATAATTTTTTGGAACACTCATAGTATGGATAAGGATGGAATTGATAAAATGGAATGGCTTCACCACTATTGGAATGTATTAGAAAATAAATTGTCTGAAAGGTACTTTAAAATATCACATTGATTTTTTTTCATAATAAGCTATGGTGTAAAGTTTCTTCTAAAATCATATATCACATTACTTGGCTACGTAGTCATATGTCATATGAATTCTCCAAATAAAAAATCCATTTTACGAATAAAGTTATTTATTTATACCATGCACAAGATTCAAGGTGATACGTTCTTTGATATTTTTAGTATTATATATGAATGAATATATACTTTTATTATAATAAAAAACATAAGTTTCACTGTAGACCATATTAAGAAAAACATATAAATATTGGATTTATATTTATTTACACTGTAATCCAATGTAATGAACCATAATTAGTATGGGGAAATTTTATTCAAGACATGTTGTAATTAGAGGGGTATAAAAATTTTAGTTGTAATAGAAATTAATGGAGACCTAGAAAGAAGGGAAATATGGATAAAAATTATGAGGAGATATTTATGGAAGTAATTTTAATAATTTTTACTTGATTCTTTTCAATGGATCGACATTTACTATTTCATGATAGTGAAGTTTTATTATATAATTTTTATAATTGTTCTTTTATCACATCATATGATGATTGATCATAAAATCCACAAGTTTATCTTTTTACTGTTGATAAATGATAAATTCATCATTAGTGTCTAGTTTCAATGATAATAGTGGGTCATGAATAGGAAGACTGATATCTTCATATGAATGGGTAGTCTAGATTATGAATTGATTGAGGGGGACCAACATCATGGTTTATTTATTTCATTATTATCCATTAAACACGTTTCGAATTGAAAAATGATTAGAGGATAAACCTATATGAGGAGAGGTAGAGTGGGAGAGTGTGAGATGAACTTAAATCAATCATTTGAACACAAGATTGAATCTAATGAACACCGGCTTATTACATTGACACAATAAATGTAATAGAGTAATCATAGGTAGTTCAATATGTTACAAATTGTGGGATCTATTAACTTGAATATGTATTTGATATTGTCATCATTTTTTAAAAATTATTTAAATTACATAGAAGTGAATCCTCTAAAATTATCCCACTATTATTACCTTTATTAATATGATTGAATTACCCACACACAATACTTTCAAAATGATATATGTTTCTAAATATTCAATTTCTCATATCTTGTGTTCTCTAAGATATTTATTTAGAATTTCAAAATAAGTAACAATAAATAATGATGTTCCAATATCAGATATCATCATTTTCATATGGTTCAACCTCAGGACTCTACATCATGTACTGCACTTATTTAATGTTATTGAGATGGATATATTATTTTTAACTCTAAACAATGACTAATTCTCTTAAGATTTAAAAAAATTATAATATTGTTATGTTTTTTTCACTATTTTGAGGTACTAAAGTGATTTAACTAACCTTTAATCCATGCCTCTATGGATATATATGTATTCTATTATTATATCATTCAATTTTACTTTCATTGTTTTTCTTTTTCGTATGTGTATTGGATTTGATTATTTATATTATATGACAATGATAAAAAATCATCCCAAAAAGTTCATAGTTATCTTACTTTGAGTAATCCATTGAATTACGTCTCAATATTGAGTGTTATATTTTATACACCTAGAGTGTAGATATGGCTAGCAACCCTGGATCCTAGGTCTCAAATAAAGAAATTATTAAAATTGTAAGCAAAAGAAAAAATTCCACCTGAAATGATGTTCATAGATTATATAAATTAATCCATATATGAGGAAACATCATGTTTTTGTGACCTACAATATATTAAAAATATATTTTTGTTCAAGTTGAGCATTCACTAGATGATCCAGAACAATGAAAAATTTAGAGGCATGCTAAATGATGAATTTCTTGGTCAAATTTTTATTTTTATAAATGTATATGACGTGTTAAATATTAATGATGTATTAGACACCAATATATGTCTCATGCGATTTCCCTGCACATTGACTAGATTTTCCATGGAGTTGGTTATGTTTCATCAACTAGGCTTAATAACATATTTAGAACATATATCATACAATATTGTAGAGGATTATATTCCATCATAAAAAGTTGATAGACTTGGAAGTAATATCTTTAAATTCACATAAAAATATTGATAATACAATTACATTGAAAATATAATATCAATGTGTTATTGTGGAGATTCCCAAATCATATAGTGTACTTATGGATATAGATGAAAACGTTTTTACCTTTGTATAAAATATATATGGATTTAATTGATTTAATAAAATGATTCTTTCTAATAGTGAAGAAACACATAAAATCCCATTCAATTATAGATTATTGAGAGAAGAATATCTCATAGTTTCTTATAGAAGGAGCATTGTCTAGGACAGTAGTTCACCTTGTGGAGAAGATGAAAAAAGTGGTCACTCAACTCAAGAAGATATCTGAGATGATGGAAACCCTATGGGAAATTCCTCTTTCAAGAGTGTTGGGAAAAAATCCATCAAGGTATCATTGAATCATTTTTGTGGTGATTGTGTTTTTCTGAAAAAGTGGACAATTGTGCTATCAATGATCCATGTTTGATTCATGAACACCGACAAAGGAATGGATGATTTGGAGGCGGTAAAAAAAGAACAGATACAAGGTGGCACTGTTTTCCAGTGTCTGCCAAATTTTTGGGCCTGGAAATCGTCAAATGAAGCAAAGTGGTTTCTGGAAAAGGGACATGCGTTTCGTGTACTTGAATGCTTGGAAACTTGGGCGCCATATGTTTTTCAAGATCATGACATCAATATATGGAAATGGAAAGATGATCGCGCAAGTATTGTGGTGGTCACGCAAGTGACATGTGCGCCGTGAAGAGACTTGCATGATGATGCCTAGAAGGATTGGAAACTGGCCCACCATTTGTCCTTAGTGACCAGATCATAAAAATATGGAAAAGGAAGAAAGGGCAGACACGTTATTACGTTTGTCGCGCATGTGTCTAGGGGGAAAAAATACTTGCACGCCGAAACTTGCACGCTGAGAGGAGAGTTGCACGTTGTTGTGTAGGGTGATCAAATGCCTATAAATACAGGACAACCCATCCTAATTTTCAACAGAGTTCAACACTTTGAAAACTCAGAGCTCCTATCACGCAGGTGTGGAAGTCACACAAGAGGTGGTGTGTCGCGCAAGTAGGACTTGCACACAAGATTTGAAGAATGTAAATTGTTGTTTGTTTCACGCAAATATTGGTTTGGGCGTAAAGGGAAGTGTGTCACAGAAGTTTGGAATTGATGAATCTTGTGTCACGCAAGTCTCTAAGGTGGACTTGTGTGCCATTTGTGACATGTGCCCCGATACTTGTGCACCATAATAGACTTGCATGCCATGTAAGGTTGATTTCCTGGAAGTGTTTTCGAGCTGCGTGGAAGCTGGATGTTTGCTCGATACCTTCGGTGAAAACAGATATTCATCTACGGGTGAATGTTTGAATTCAATAGAGCATCCACATAAAATAACAGATGTATTCATTAGAGATAATGAAGAGACCTATAAGTCTATAAACTGTGAGTGGATCCTTTTTGGAGTAGTGAGAAAATGAAGCGGAAGAAGGTGATCCTCTCCACCTACAGTGAGCCAGAGAGAGAGAAATAGGGAGTGACCCTTGGAAAAGAAGTGAGCTAAACCTAAACATTGTAAAGGCAGTGAGCCTGGGATAGAGTGACTATGCCCGAACCTTTTTATCCACATCTAGTGATGTTTAGTGGAATTTGGTATGACCGACAACCTGTCGGCGTATGCTCCTTGGACATAGCCCTTAGTGGTGATCCAAGTAAAAATTGGTGTGTCATGGGCTTTCTTTACTTTCTGTTTATACTGTGAAACAGGAAAGAGAGAGAGAAGATTTTTTTCTTTACAATGAAACAAGATCAGAACATGCTTTTATTTTAAATTAGTCATACCCTGATTCACCCCTCCCCCCTCTCAGGGTATTCAGTCATTTGGACCTAAAAATTGGTATAAGTGGGAAAAGTTGATATTTGTTCTTCTCTCAATGAAGGTCACTAATCATAAATGGATTCAGATATTCAATTGATGAAATTTTACAATATGGATGAATCAAATGCAACACTATTTCTGATCTTTTGGAATGGATTTGTTTTCAGCAGCTATTCATGGAATCCCTGCTGATATTAATAGTGGTGCATTATTAGAAGCTGAGCATAGAGAGTTGGATGCTGATTCCAATGAAATCAATGCCTTTGGGGGAGAACATTCCAATCCCATCTATAAAAAGGTGATGTCATGAAAAAAATCACATACTATGTTGGAAACTCTTTTTAATATATATTAAAGGGATACAAGGTCATAGAGGCAAAGCTGCAAATGTTGTGGAACAAGTATGAAGATCTGAGAATGAACCCGAATGAGTATGTTGATTCATTCTTTGATAGGGTAAATGTTATGTTTGAAGACATGCGAGGTCTTGGTGAAAAAATTGAAGACATTAAAATTGTGAATCACATCTTGAAAAAACTTCCACCTCAGTTCAATCTGAATGATTCTGTTTTGGAAGATAAATACCTGAAAGAATTGACATTGGAAAACCTTCACATAACCCTTGTTTCATATGAAATGAGAAATGATGATAACGACGTTGTGGAAAAGGGGAAATCCAAAGAGGCGGCATTTAAGGCCATGAAGAAGCTCACCATTGAATATTCTCAAGAGAAGGAAGATACAGACGATGTAATGTCATTCCTCTGCTAAAACCTTCAAAGAGGAAAAGGAAATTTCAAAAGGAAAATTCCTCTTAAATGATTTAGATGTGGAAAGGTTGGACATCTTGTAGCAAGATGCCCCAAAAATTTTCATGATGAACATGATGAAGATGATGGTGAAATTCCCATGAAGAAATCATCATCTTATGTGAAAGTGAAGAAGCAGTTCAAGACAAATTTCTTCAAGAAGAAGAGTTTTATTTCACAATAAATTGATAGTTTAGATGAGTATGATGTTGAAGTGGTTGAGGATATTGAAAACTGCAATGATCGTGCAAAAAATTATCTGGTTGCGGTTGACGGTAGTTCGCATGAAAAGGAAGAAATTTATGCTGTAGAAGAAGAAGAAGAAGTTGAGGGAAAAGTTGATATGGAAGCCGAATTAGAAGCATCTCTTGAGAAGATAGACGTTTGGATAACCAAAATGAAGAAAGGAAATAAAGTGGTTTGTGATGTGAATATCTATATGCAACAAAAGGATGAAGAAAATTCAAATCTGTTAGATGGATTTGAAAGAATAAAATCCTTAACACCAGAGAGCTCATAAAATATTGTTGAGTATAATCTAAAAATTGAGGAGAAAAAAACAGAAATTGATTGTTTGACTAACACAGGAAAGGAGTAGGTCAGAAGTATCAAAGAGCATGATGAAGAAGTGGTCGGTCTGTGATGAAAAATGAAGGATTAATAAAAACACTTGACCTCCAATGTGATGTTAGGAAAGAAGGTCATTCTGAAGAGTGAAATGGTGAATGAGGAGCCCAGTTGTTCAGCAGGAAAGAATTATCTATTGAGCTCAGATGACAACGTTGATTTAGGGATTGAGAAGAAGAAAAATATGTTGAAATTGAAGTCAGACTACAAGAAACCATCCCCAAATTGAAGGTTGATTTGGGCACAAAGAAGAATCATAATATTTAGAGATTCCAAGGGGAATCTCATAGTGTTGAAGAAACACGAATGAATGCACCTTATATAAGGTGTTATTGTTGAGGGAAGATGGGAAATTCATAGTATGTGTGTTCCATAGCCAAGAGATATCAAAGGGAACAAGAACAGAGGTGGCAACCAAATAGAGAATAGTTTTCTAGAACATATTTTGAAGGACACTTTTTTTGGTGTGATGGATTTGGGCACATGGCGAGGTACTACACTTCAACTATACAGATTAATGTGTCAAAGTAGAATCAAAATATTTGCAAACAACAGATCTATAAACCAACATGTGAGTTAAAAATGCAGAACAGATTTGTGGCTTTGCATGATGAAGCTGGTCCATCATACTCTAAGAATGAACAGAAGTCTCAAAATATGCCGAGTGTGAAGGAAAATTATAGACCAAGAAGAAGAAAAATGAGAAGGTTGTGGTGGCTGAAATTTCCCTTACAGAATCAGATCGATTTGGTGTATGGATCCTTGATAGTGGCTGCACTTCTCACATGACAGGTAATAAGGATATTGTTACCAGCAAAAAATATGACAAAGAATGAGTTGTCAAATTTTGAAACGATGAAGGCCTAAATATTGTTGGCTCAGGAAAAGCCAAGTGTGGGGGGAAATAAATGAGACGTACTGATGTTTTTGTTGTAGATGGTGTCAGTCATATCTTTCTCAGTGTTAGTATACTATGTGACTCTGGGCACTCTATCTGATTTACCAAGAAGATGTGTATAATGAATGGAAAAGAAAGAGCAGTTGTTCTACAGGGAAAGAGGAAAAAGGAAAATCATTACCATGTAGGTCAAGAATAAGATATGTGCCTTTTATCGAGAGAGGAAGAAAACCAGTTTTGGCATAAGCAACTTGGTCATCTATGCAAACCATCCATGGAATATCTGGTAAATTGTGATGTTTCTAGATACCTTCCCAAACTATCACGTGATCGCACTCATATGTATGATGCTTTCCAAAAAATAAATATCATCAGAAATTCATACATGACAAAGGAATAGAAATCAACTAGAGTACTCGAATTGGTGCATGATGATGTATGTGGACCTATCTCACCACAAGATATAAATGGGAAAAGGTATTATGTTCTTTTAATAGATGATTATAGCAGAATGGATTGGGTATTTATCGTTACCCATAAGACAGAGGTGTTCAATTGCATAAAGCAGTATAGGAGGGAATCAAAAAGTATGCACGAGCAGAAAATTATAAAGTTTCATACTAATAATATTAAGGAATTCACAAACAGTAAAGTCGAAAAATATCTCGAGAAACATGGGATAAGGAATGAAGTTTCATCATGGAGAACTCCCCAATAGAGTGGAGTGGTTGAGAGGAGAAATAATATCATCAACAACATGGCCTGAATGATGCTTATTGAAACGGAACTACCAGAGAAATTTTGGATGGAATCAGTTTTGAAATCGCTTTATATTTCGAACAGATCCCTGTTGTGAAAAAATAAATGGAAGACTCCGTTTGAAATGTGGTACAGAAAGAAGAAAATGCTGAAATACTTTCTAATCATTGGGATTAAGTGCTTCATTCACAACAAAGAAAATCACAGGAAGTTTGAGTCATGAGGAGATGAGGGGATATTCATTGGATACTCAGGGAAAATTAAACCATATAAATGTTTCGAAAAAAGGCTGGGAAAAATTGTTGAGAGAAATGATGTCACTATTGTCGAAAATGAATAGAATACTCAATGATCTAATGAATAGTTTTTTGATGAATGTGAAGATGAGGTAAGAACAATAGGGGGAGCAGAAGTGGTAGAGGCTAACTCAGAAGAAGATACTGATGATGAACAAGAAAGTTTCTGGTCTATGTCTGGAAGGAACCTAAAGAGTCGGGCTGAAATTTACAGGATGAATATCATTGGTGATCATACAGCTCTATTTCAGACTCAAAGAATGAAATAATTTTAGATAACATCGTGTTAATCTCAGGTGGAGTCGAAATGTTTTTCCGATGAAGCTGAAAATCAAAACTAGGTTCAGGTTATGAATGGAGATCTTGATTAGATTAAGAAGAACCAAACATGGGAGATTGTTTCGAGGCCAGCAAAAAAGAATGTCATCGGGACTAAATAGATCTATCATAATAAGATGAATGAAGATAGAACATTGATTTGATTAGACATTTTCACTGGTTCCAATGCTAGAGACAATCAGAGTATTTTTAGTCATAGTATTTCAAAGAAATTTCATAGTGTTCCCAATGGATGTCAAATTCACATTCTTGAATAGAGTTCTGGAAGAGGAGGTGTATATTGAGAAGTCAGATAGTTTTCTCATTCATGAGGATGAACAAAATATTAGAGGCTAAAGAAGGCGTTGTATGGGGTGAAACAAGCACCAAGAGCATGGTACTCAAGGCTAGATCAGTACTTGATGAAGCATTGTTTCTAGCGTGGGGGAGTTGATTACAATATCTATTTTCTCAACAATAGTAATAAAAGGATGATGGTGTTGGTTTATGTCGATGACTTAATATTTGGTGGATCAGATGAAGCACAATGCAGACAATATTCCAAATTCATGAAAAATGGGTTTTAAATGGCAATGATTGGTGAAATAACATTTTTCCTTGGTCTACATGTGACACAAGGAGGGAATATAACATTAATTTCTCAATCAAAATATGCCAAGGAGGTTTTATGAAGGTTTGGCATGGAGATTTCCAAGGAGATGAAGACTCCTGTTACTACCCGGATGAAATTATCAAAATATGAGGATTTCAAGGCAGTTAATATCACAAAATAAAAGAAAATCATTGGAAGTTTTTTGTACTTGACCGTGAAAAGGCTTGATATTGTTTTCGCCACATGCCAAGAAGCGAGATATCAGAGTAATCCCAAGGAAATCCACATGTTTTCAGGGAAAATAATACATCAGTATATCTAAGGCACCATGGATTTCGGTCTGATGTATAATGAAAAATCTCCGTCAGTGTTATTGGGTTACACAAATACAGATTGGGCAGGATCAACAGATGACAGAAAATAAACGTCCGGAGGTGAATTATAACTTGGTGGATAGTGTATTTCGTGGCTAAGTAAGATGAAGGATTTCATTTCATTGAGCACCGCGGAGGCTATTTATATTTCAGCCACTCAAGAAAGCACATTGTTATTATGGATGAAGCTGCATCTTGAAGATATGGGAGTTGAAGTGAAGTCTCTGATCGAAATACATTTTGATAACTCAAGTACTATAAATCTCAGAAAAAATCCTATCCATAATTCAAGGACAATGAACATTGAGATATAGTATCATTTAATCAAGGAGAAGGTTGAGCAGGTAATTGTGAAGTAAGATTATGTGCCTACAGAGCTACATGTTGCAGAGATTATGACAATGGCCTTACCCAAGGATGTGTTTGAGAGGCATCGATTGGCTCTAGGAGTTCAGTCGACCTCCCACACTTAAAAGAGTGTAGATCTAGGACCTCCCCCTCTCCCCGAGGCATGATGTGTTTTCCCCTATTTTGATGATATGTGTTCTCTACACTGTTACAAACTGAAAAGGTGTGACCTTTGGGTTCATTGACATATGCAGAGAAAATAGTGATTGTTCAAGGGGGAGACAGTGTGGCTGTTAGAGAAATCATGAAAGATATAGGGAGAAGCTGTCGGGTAGAGCAACCAGAAAGGGGGAGTTAAATGTGCTTAGCCATAACTTATCGTGGACAACACAGGAAATATGGATAAAGTGGTTTTGAAGGTAAAAATAGTTGAAGCTATGAGAAGAAAGGTGGGAGTATTAAATTTGATGATTCTAGAAGTGATCGATCAAAGAATATATATCATGACAGCTGAGGATCATGATGAAAGTAGAAGAGTGATTTTGGAATTTGGTAATAATATTTCCAAAAATTGGTATCAGTTTGGTAAAAATTTGTATCATTTTGATGTAGACAGTGGGTGTTGGAGAAGAATTGATTCATTGATGAACTTTTCATTTACTTATGTTTGTCACACCGAGAATTTCTCATGTGGGCTTAGAGTATGTGTTGAGTAAATCCTTGATCATTATCGGAATCACAATAGGCTAATAGTGGCTAAAGGTTTAACAATATATCTTTTTATCGATGAGTTGTCAACAAACCCAAAGGGGGAGACTGTTGGGCAAAAATCACTCAAGGTATCATTGAATAATTATTGAGGTGATTGTGTTTGTTGAAAAACTGGACAATTGTGCTTTCAGAGATCAATTTTTGATTCAAGAATGTCAACAAAGGAATGGATGATCTAAAGGAGGTAAAAAGAACAAATACAAAGTGGCACCATTTTCCAGTGGTTGCCTAATTTTTTTGCCTGAAAATCGTCAAATGAAGAAAAGTGGTTTTGGTCAAAGGGACTTGCATGTCATGTACATGAAGGATTGGAAACTTGTGCGACATATGTTTTTCAAGATCGGGAGATCACAATATGGCAATGGAAAGAGGGTTGTGCAAGTATTGGGTTGGTCGTGAAAGGGACTTGCACACCAAGAAGAGACGTGTGCACTGTTACCTGGAACTATTGGAAACTTGAGCGCCATATTTCCTTAGTGATCAAATAATCATAATATGATAAAGGAAGAAGGGGTTCGCAAGTTATTAAGTTGGTCATGCAAGTTTCAAGGGGGACATAAGTCTTGCGCACCAAAAATTGCACGCCAAGAGGAGATTTTCACCCCATTGCACAGGGTGACCAAATTCCTATAAATACAGGACCACTCCTCCCTATTTTCTACGGAGTTCAACACTTTGAAAAATCAGATCTCCCGTCGCATAGGTGTGGATGTCACAAAAGTGGTGGTGTGTCGTGCATGCCCTACTTGTGTCTCACAAGTGTCTAAGGTGGAATTGTGTCTCACAAGTGTCTAAGGTGGAATTGTGTGCCGGTTGTGACTTGTGTGCTGATACTTGCGTTCCAGATTAGACATGCACAACATGTAAGGTTGATTCCCCATTAGTATTTTCAGGTTGTGTGGAAGCTGAAAGTTTTCCTGATACCATCGGTGCAAAGAGAGATTCATCTACGGGTGAATGTTGGACATAAAAAGAGCATCCAAAAACAATAGAGTATGTATTCATTAGATAAAATGAAGAGACCTACAAATCTATAAACTGTGTGTGGATCATTTCCAGAGCCATGAGAAAAGGAAGATGAATAAGGTGGTCCTCTCCACCGGCAGTGAGCCATAGACAGGGAAACAAGGAGTGACCCTTGGGAAAGTTGGGAGCGGACCCTAAACCTTGTAAAGTCAGTGAGCCTAGGACAGAGTGACTATCCTTGAACCTTTTAATCCATAGATATTGAAGTTTATTGGAATTTGGTATGACCGACAACCTGTCGCCGTATTCTCTTTGGATGTAGCCCTCATCGGTGAACCAATTAAAAATAGCTCTGTCTTGTGCTTTCTTTACTTTCTGTTTATACTCTGCAAAATGAAAGAGAGAGAGAATAGTGTTTTTTTAATAGCGAAACAAGATCATAACATGGTTGTATTTTAAATTAGTCGTACCCTAATCCCCCCCCTCTCAGGGTATTCAGACTTGTGGACCTAACAAAGAGAACCAAATGAGACTTTACAAGTCCATTAATAAGAATTATTTAGTGTCCATAAATATTTCATTTTTATCAAGATCCAATGGAAGACATATCAATCAGTGAGGTGAATATTTATAATTACAACCAAACTCAAATATACTACAAAAATATACTTCAAATATGGAGAGATTTTGGTTCCATAAAAATCATGGTAGGAGAACTAGTTTTTGGAAAACTAGAAGAAATGTTTTTCCTTCATATTTCACCATAGAATACATCTAATTAAATCCAATAACCATGAATTCAATAATATTCATCCATTTTAATATAATGTAGAAATATTTTTCACTATAACATCACGATAAAGATCTATCATTGAAATATCTTGTCACAAAATACATTAATACATGATCAACAGCTTGTTCACGTCGTGAGAACCATGGAAATGAATAAAAATAATTTAAAAAAATCATCAAATATTGATCAATAATATTAACACATAATGAGAAAAACCTCTTAGATAATCTTCCATCTTTCATTGTGTGTATTTTTAATTACCACTGAAATCATATTATAGGAATCTAAGGTCATTACTGTGTGAAGTGAGAACAACATGAAAGAAGAATTATGATTCAAAGGGACAATAAAAATGACTATTGAAATAATATAATAAATAATACAATAAATGAAAACAAAAGGAAATAAGGAATCATGATCTTGTTACATGGGAGTACATAGTTGTGAAAAAGGAAATATTTAATACTTTACTCTAGTCGGTAAACACCACATCCTCAATGTATAACTCATCAAAAATTCTATAATTATAATGTCAATGGTCCCTAAATATGTATATAATTTTAATTTCAAAATTTAATTAATGTATATTGATAAAATTATTATCACTTTTTACTTTATATATATGAAATTCTATTTTGGTTAATTTTTGGGCATTTTCTAAAATGGTTGATTTTTCGTGAATAGTTTGAAATATAGTTATAAATAATACTCTCAAATTAATGAAATCATACATATATTTTAATAACTTGAAATTTCCATAAATATGTATTTTATAAAAAATATATATTTTAGAATTAAAATATATTATTTAAAAATATTATTTAAATATAGAAACCAATGTTTTATATTTTTAAACCTAATTGAGGTTTTGTTCAAATAAAAGAACTATTTTCCTCATTTATTTTTAATTAATTATTTTTAAAGATAAATTTATTTAATATTGATTTTAAAATCAAAAAAATATTATTTTTAATCATAATTAAATTCATTTCATATAAATAAATTCTATATTCGATTTTACTGTAAATCTATTTTTATGTTTAAAAGATATTTTTTTCTAAAAAAAAATTTTTGTTGGAAATTTGGTACACATATTTTTTCTAATTATTATAGTCTATGGATATATAATTTTATCAATTGGATTCTATGATTTTTATAATCATATTCAAATTATGTTATAACATCAATTTATTTTTAATTGTATTGAATAGTTACAAAATTACCACCCTAGTAGGGAAAACAAAACGATTATGATTTATTAATATACTACCACCCTAGTAGGGAAAACATGGTGTACAAAAAATTTATTAATAGGGATCTTGGAATTATGAAAAACATAATAATAGACCATGATTCTATATTCATGGATTAAAATAATATGGATATGGGGGTTCTCCATGAAGGTGAAGAATAAAACAGTTTCTAAATTATTTCCAAATGATATTTACTAGAGAATATAAACAAATCTCATATCGAAAAAATTGATTAGATAAAGAAATGAAATTATGGAATTATAGGAAGTATGCAAATATTGTCTATGAGGATGGTATATTGAAGTTTTGAATTAGAGTATGTGTTCCAAAAAAATATTATTAGGATTTAATTACAAGAATAATCCACTATATTAAATTTCTCTACACATACTAGTTATTGATAGATTTATATGGATTTTATAGAAGCTTTTTTGTGAAAAAATATAAAGTAAGAAGTCTCTAATTATTTATCAACATGCATAGTTTTTATAATGGTAAGGATTAGAATACATTATTTATAAAATAATATCACAACCACTCTTAATACCAACGTGAAAGTGGAATGATATTTCAAAATACCACTCACTGTACTATGAACGAATCCAATTATGAATGATACTATATGGATTATTATGAATCACATTACTATGTATAATCATTTATGATAAATAAGAAAATATTTACCTCTTGAGAACATTAAAATAACTTCTATTAATGATAATGTATGATTTTATGGTATGCATATTTTAGTTTTATGTAATTATAATACATGATTTTGATAAAATTTCTGGAATGATCCTCTAAAGGATGTAGACACCAAGAAATATTTTTTTTCTCTTCCTATCATACCAAAACTAATGGATAGTCAAAAATGACTATTCAATCATTGAGAGACATGATTCATACATTCTAACATTATTTTCATGGTATGTGGGGTAATTATTGACCTTTGGTTATATTATTATATTCTATTAATGCATTCAAATGGAACTATATGAAGTATTTTATGAGAGGAGAAACATTAATAAGACTTTTTGTGATGAAGTATGGAAAAGTAATCTAGTAGGTCCTGAAGTTGGTTAGTAAATAACTATGAATGTACAATATACTCAAAATCATATCATTACAGATAAATGTTAAACAAATATGGATAATAAAAAGAAAATTTTAAAATACAAATTTGAGGATCATGTATTATTAAGGGTATCTCTATAGAACTGAGTAACGAGGCTTGAAAAAAAGTGGATGTTATGTCTGAGGTATATCTGATATTCCGAAATTTTATAGTGAATTAGAGTTATGCATACCATTTTTCTATACCACTTAACCTCTCTATAGTGAAAAATTTATTCTGTGATTCATTATAATGGAACTTTATTCTATATTTAATGAATATTATCAACTGTAATGGGCTCGATTCAAAATGACAATTGTTCTATAATGAATATCATGTTCAGATTCTTGATAATGGAGAGACAATGTTGCTGAATCAAACAACTTGGATGGTAAATGTGCTATATAAATAAATTGTTAGAAGAAAAAATATGGGATTCAAAATAATAATTGATTAATAATTAAACAAAATTTTTATATATTGAAATATATTAAAATTTTAGGATAAAAATATAAAAATGGGGGGGGGGGAATGTACTAATTAAGAAAGTGTACTAGATGGTAATCCCCACATCACCAAACTATATCCATTTACACAATAAATTACAATAATTTAAATGGATCATTCATATATATAAATTTAAAATTTATAAATATTATAATTTTAATTTAATAGAATGGATATCATGTTTTTGTTGAAATGGCTAGAATTAGATTTGGGTAAATGTCTGGGTTTTTTCCAAAATGGTTGATTTTTGGGTGAAAATTGAAAATATAATTTTAAAAACTATTATCACTTTTCATAAATCGTAATGATATAATAATGACATAGTATTTCTATGAAAATAAAATAAAAAATTTATATATTTATAATCTATATAAATCATTTAAAACAATTATGTTGAATTTAGAAACCTTTGTCTTACATTTTAAAAACCTCTAGATATTTCCACATAATAAGAGAACAATTTTTATCATTTTCATTAATTAAGTAGTTAATTGGATACATTAAAATTTAATATTTTTAAATTACATATATAACCATTGTTTAATCATAATAAAATTAATGTGATGAGAGTAAATTCTATATATGATTTTTTTTTAAATCATTTTTATTGTTATTGTGTAAAAAATTGATGTTTTGTTCCTTGTTGTGTAGTTATATAAAGAGTATTTTTCTCCAGCTATCAAATTTAATGACATAAAATGGATATAATATTTGAAATTATAATAATAAACATATTTGATGTATTTTATTTCAGTGTTAATCATCATGAATAGTTATCATGGTAAATGATTTTTGTCTCAATATGTGTTAAAAGGATTATTAGAGGTTAAACTATGATATTCTGATTCAAATATGACAAATTTTTTAAATATAATCGTATGATTATATATTTACCCACCATTATCATATATTAAAAATGTATTTCTAATTGGTTCCAGTTGTCTATGAAAATGATGACATATCATTTTAATGATTACAATATTTACAATGGTACCACTCCTCTTATATATAAAAAGAACACCTCACTTATCCACACTCTATGAGAACATTATCTATTATTATCTACACAAAATTCCTACAATAAATGCCTATATATAACCTAGATATTCTGGCCTCCCCAAATAAGAAACATAAGAAGACATAATACGAAATCCATATGAAGATTCCAAAACAAGATGTAGTTATTACAAATAAGAAATTTCATATTTCATTATTATTAATACTCTTCCAAATAATAACCAAATATCCCAAAATATGAGATAAATATTATTATTAGATTTGATTATTTTTTAAGTTATAATAATCATTCTCCATATTTCTCTTCGTCTACAAACGGAAACATCACTAATTCGTATATGTATACTCATGCCTACATGAATGTTTTATTTAATTTTGACCAATGACACAAAAAGATCATTAAAAAGATTAATTTAAAGAATAAATATTTTATGTAATATATAACTAATATTTTTTAATGATAAATCACCATCTACCTTCTTTTCTTTATAACTCGGTACAAATTAAAAGGTCACTCATGCGTGTGTGAAAACTACTGCCTCTATAAACCACATATTTAATTTCTCATAACTCCACTAAATTTATTGTTATATAATTTAATTTAATTTATAAATATAAAATTCATGTATGGATTAAAATATCACATGTCTTAAATACATGGCTATGTTAACAAAAAAATCACAACATGAGTGAGAAAAAGAATATTTTCCCCATAACTAATTGATTTTTGACATGAATTATGAGTAAATGGGTTGAAATAAGTTATAAATAAATGATATAAATAAATAAAAATAAAAATATGCATATTATTATTCATTAGGGTGTGTGGTATTCACATTTCCATGGAGTTCGTATATAGTGTTTCATGGTGTCTATTCCTCATTTTTTGGGATATGTGCTCATTAATGGTGAAAGAAGAGCAGCACAGTATGAGGGTACACCGTGTCCCAGAGGTTTCGCTCATCTTGCAGATCTATTGTATGTTTATTTTTTTGTCATGGTGATAAGACCATATCTTGTTGTAGATAAATATTGTCATGGTGTTTGAATGTTTAGAGGTTTTGTGCAGGATCATGGCGTTGATATGGTGTTGGCCTCCCCAATTTATGTTTTTCCTTCTTCTAGTTCGACCCCTACTATGATGGATGGTCGCACTGAAAGTTTTCATCCTATTTATGGAAATGTGTGGTTTCCAATAAATGATGTGAAGAATAATTCAATTTTGGATATATATGATGGTTCTAGGTAATTTACCCCTACTATATCAAATTTTATAATATATTGACCATATTTTGTATTTTTTGATATCCAGAAATAGAAACTGAATATTCTATTGGAGGTCTGGATGTTTAGCTAATGCGGAAAGAAAGGAACTAATATTTATCTTGTCTTTTCATTATTCATTGACCTTTTTAAGGAATAAAAATCTGAAAAGGGTCTTCAAATCATTTCGGGGATAACCATGATGTGTATTCTAAGAGAATCACAATCAATAACAAATCCATGACTGCACGTCTTATTTTACCCAATGGTCACAAGCCTATTGTGTATGATAATTTGAACCAAAAGATCCCTTTTTATGTGTATTTTATGATTGGATATGTTTCTATCATGGTCATGGTTTCATTCATTGGTTTTTTTCATTTGTATACTTCAAAATTTAATGTAAGGAGCACCAAATCCAAATCACTAAGACTAAGATTCCTTCACCTTCATAAATAGTTTCTTGAAATAAATGCTTCACATTAAAGGAATTATTTTTCTCATGTTTGGTTTTTCCTTAATGGTATTAACTTGGACCATTGGCATCCAAACATACTGCATGATATTTTCATGGAAATTGGGACTTCTATAATCATGGACTAGGAAACTAAAGTTGTTCAGTTTGTACACTTTTCCAGGATGTTGGTGAATATTAAATGTAGATCCATTATGATGGAAATGGATACCCTCTCTAATACTACTAATATTATTCAAATTGATGTTGAATATGAAATAAAGTATCCTTTCGGTAATGAATGTATGATTGTTGGGAATTCTGTGGATCAATGTCGATGGAGGACTTCCTGCAAGAGATGCCGATGGAAGAGTCATCCAGAAAAGTGTTTTATATGGAAGTAGAAGGGGAAGGATGTGATCTTTTTAAGGCCACTTGATAACAATTTATATGTTCTCAACGAGCCATTACCTACCCTATGGATAAGTTGGATCTTGATAATGATCCTCAAGTACCTAACATGAAAGGAATGTTACTAAAGGTGGATTAGTCACTGATCAGAGTTAACTATTTTCACTCTTACACTCAGTTTGTGTATGGAAATGATATTATGTCAACTAATTATTTTGCTTCTACCTCTTTTTGGTTAGTTGAAACTAGAGGTTTGACAGCTGGTCTCACTTTTTATGGCCCCCCTTCTACAGACCATCCAAACCATGGTATGAATTCTAGTCTTGGTACGTGTTCACATCATAGTGGGATTATTGGTCTAGATCCTTTTTGGGTGGATAACAATGGGGATCATAAAACTCTATAATGTCATAAATAGATAAATAATGTTTTTAATTATTATATAATATCTGAGAACTGGGTTGATAGTTCTAATGTGGAAGGGATTGGTGATTGCACCTCGAAGAATTAAATGATCTATCAGGGTCATATATCTCTAAAATATATAATCTTATCTCGTAACAAGAGGGTATGTGATGAGGGATTCACTTCTACTCCATCAAAGAGAATTCCAATGAAATAATATTTGAACAAACCATAGATTGTGCCTACATGATAATCTATTATGTAGTCATGTAGGATTAATACTGATATTCTTATGTACATCAATCTTTTGTAAGTCCAAATATGAATGGGAAACTACTGATGATTTTTATTATATTAATGACATTTCATGTTATGACCACTTTACCTTTTCTTGATAGGTGAGGGAATGTCCCTCTATTTGAATCCACAATCTCCCTTCAACTTTTCTATGATCATTAATAAATTTATAGTATCCTAGAAATTGGCCTGCCTTGTTTGGAAAATAATGATATAAATATGGATATGATATAGATGGGGTAAATATAATATTATTATATAGTAGGTTAGAATAATTTCAAAAATGCAGGAATCCATGGTAATGATTTATTTTACAATCTCACTTTTAAACATGATTGATTATAACCAACCCGAACCCACACATCCAGATCCCAATCAGAAAACATAAAAAATACAATTATATCATTGAACCTAACTATGTTTACCCAATTTTAATGATGAAAAACGTAAAACATAAAAATAATATATTGGAACACTTACATTATTAATGAAATTTTATGTTTATAGTTTTATTGAATTTGGAAGAACTCATACATAAATAAAATTCATGAAATTAAATGAAAAATTCACTCACTTCAATGATATTTCTATACTACACATTAATTCTTCATTATAATCCATAAAAAACCTTATAGATATAAGTTATTCAAAAACATTAATTATAAATATTAGAAATGGAATCATAAGAATGGTGAGATCAAATAATCAGATAGGCTAAAACAATGCATTAAAAATTTAATGTCATTAGTGAGCTTAAGAAGAGAATGGGGGTATGAAGAAATAATCAAATATCATGATCATAAAATTATAATATTCATACATATCAGCACTTGGATCATAAAACATGGAATGTTGGAAAAAGTATTTCACAAAGGTATGAGTCATTAGAATCAGCAATTCTGATGCTTGTAATATCAATCTTTATTAGAAGAAACATTTTTAACTATAAAAATAACAATGAAACCATATTGTTATCTTTAGAGATTATATTCATATCACTTATTAAAAATTGAATACTGTAATACCCCGAGCTTCCACGATATGCTTCTCATTCAAAAATGCAATAGCTTGCATTGTACACAACTTCGAGTTCTAAAACACCGCGACTAATCAAAGTAGCCATTATGAATAGTAATAACCACTATTTAAAATTATAGAAATTTTATATTTCAAAATGGACTTAATTTTTGGATTAGGAATATCGAAATTAGCCTATGTTGAATTTTTGGTATTTTTCTGAGAACTTTTAATTTTTTATGAATAGTGAAAAATACTTAAAAACAACTTTTTTAATCAAAATAATTTATAGTGATACGTTATACTATTTAGTGGTTTTAAAGTATAATTAGAATATAGTTTTACCATTTTATCCAATGGTGGTCATTAGAATTATTTTAACATTGAAATTGGACATAAACAATTGCCAATCTTTTGATATAAATTGTTTCTTAAAAACACGCTATTTGTTGTGACAGCGGGAATTATTTATAAAATTAATTAATGCAACTTATATGTTTGGAATTTTTTAAAATAGACATGATTTTTGAAATCTGAATATCAATTATAGCTTAGGGTTAAATTTTGGCCTTATTCTGAAAAACTTCAATTTTTGATGAATAGTGAAACCACTAAGTGGTTGTTAAAAACTGATTTTTCGTTAAAATAAAATATTACCACTTCTGTGATTTGATTTTCAAAAATCCGACATACATGGTTTTCATTAAGAAGTAAAATGTGGTTCAATGAGATTAAAATAATTTTTTGGTGAATAGTAACTTTTAAGTTCTTAATCACGATTAGAGGTAATTAGTGTAGTTTAAGATAAAAATAATGTTTTAATAATATAAGATGAGCTTGACACTTGTACTACTCCTATTGGATGAGTCATGGCCGACCAAGACAACCCATGGGTCATCTTGGGGACCCCATGGAGCCACTTTGGTTGGAAAATGACATTAATATATATTTATTTAATGTTAAAATTAAATTGACACAAACATGAGTTGTTTTACTAAAACAGTTTTTAAGTGGGGTTACACAAGTCCAAATTTTGACTATAAATATTCATTAGAAATCTAAAAAGATTTCGTACATCATAGTATTTTTTTTATAATTTTTAGACATTAAATAAATTAAATTATTTATGACATCATTATGATGCAGCGATGACCTCATTATTTGACGATTTAAATAAAATGAGAAGATAATGAAAAATCCAAGGCATACACTTGTCAAAAGCCTATTGAATGAAGTGATTTCGAACCCTTATCACCTTAGCCACTAATTATATAAGTGTGGGACCTTTAGAATCCGAAAAGCATTGTATAATAATGTAACATTTCAATCTTTCCAAAAGTGCCCCTCCTCTCCACTTATAAAAGGCCCCCACCTCTCCCACCTCAATTACAATTTAAAGCCATTTGGCTCGGCCAACCTCTGCCCAAATACTCTCCCAAATTACCCCTCTTACTCCTAGAAGCCTCAATTTGGGCAGAACTCTTCTCAAGGAAGCCTTTGGCTCAAATCAAAAAGAGTTACCCGATTTTGAGGTAATGTCTTCTCTAATGTTGTTTTGTTTTATTTTTCTTTTCCAACCCCCTAAACTCTTTTTATTCATTTCTTTTGTAACAACACCAGTATCCTCAATATACTAGGAAATTGTTATAAGAAGTATTCGAGCTACACTTAGACACACCTACATCTAATGGTTAAAGAACATACGGTTTCTGTGGATGGTGAATTTCTGCCTCACGAAACGATGATTGTTCAACACTCATATAACACCTTCAAAGGTGGCCATTAAGATGTCACTATTTTTATATATGATATATAATATGTTTATGTATTACTTATGCTTCTGTATTTCTCATTTATGGCATACTTTATGATTTCCATTATGGGTAAAACGAGATAATTTCATTTTAGGAAGTGCGGACTACCGCCCCCTCAAAGTGATTTGAATCGTTAATGCCATATGTAAGATGTATAAAGGATGGAGTAAATGGTATTATACACTATATTATACTGGAATTATATTATACATTTATATCATTATGATTTCATTCCATTAAATATGAAATTGAAATGAAAGTAGCGTTTATGCGTACGTACGGCTTACCGTCTCCATGAACGGTGCATTTCATTTCTTACCTCTAAATGTTACGTAATATTATAAATGAATGTATATACTGGATATATAAGATATATATGACATCTAAATCATGAATATAATTCTGGAGATAATGGATATTCTACCACATAAACAACATGTAATTATAAGAAGTTTATTGTTGACTCAAGTACCAACGATCGACAAAACGACCGTTATTAACCAAAATAATTACATAATGTTCATATCATTGTAATAAGTTATATAATAAGGATAATGAAATTGAAAATGGTTCTTAATAAGGTATATATTAACTCTAGTTTATTATTCAGGAGGTTAAAGAACGGTTGAGTCAAGTCAGACACGAGGTAAGGGTTTACTTCACAACCTCTTCATTATCCAAGGTTGATTATACATAATTATCTACTGGGACCTTGTTATCATCCACATCCATGTTTCTTAAAAATGTCTTTCAAAACATTTTTACTATTAAATGGAAAATGGGTTAAAGTAATTTATACCCTTATACGTTTTTGAAAGGAATCTTACCGTCGTTTTCCAAACAATGTACTTTTTGACCTGTTTGAAACATTTAAGGTAAGAATGTTTTTTTACTTATACGGTGGGTGCGGCTATTTTCCGCCATTATAACTTCATCAAAGCTTCCCTAACAGGATTATAAGAATATTTTAAATGTAAATGTATTATTTTATAATTATGGGACTTTTAAATGATTTCAAAAAGGAGAGATATTTCTCTCAAATAGCTTTGATTTCATCCATGTCAACATCCTATGATGGGTTCTAAGTTTAATTGAAATTTATTTATGATACAAAACTTCCATTGAACATTTTGTGAAATATTTGACTGTGGATGTGTTATTTTATACCATCCATAGTTTATGGAGAAATTGTTGACATTTCGTATGCTAGTTTTAATACGAATATTTATGTTATGTTTAAACCTATTCATATGAGAATGTATTGGACTTAATATGTGACTGGTGGAGCCCTCTATAGCTCCTCTATGCATCGGTAGGTCTCATGAGACAACTAGACGTGGAATTGGCTGAGGCCCTTTCCCAATTTGATTTATGGTTTCGGCCGAGGCCTTAATCATTTTAGACGTCTTGGCCGAGGCCTTGAAAAAATGTTTCAGAATGTCTGGCATTATACATTCCCTCATTATGAAAGTGGTTATTGATATTGCATGTGATTATTCGACCAGTAGAATATCCATGTGAGGAAGTGAATGGAATTATCTCATTTTACTTTTGCCATATTTAGTTGATGTTCAAGTTTAAAAGGATTTTGCTTTAGTTATACATTGCCTTAAATTTTTATGTTTATTTATGAATGCTTCCGCATTATTGTTATCCTTACTGAGCATCTAAGCTCACCCCTTTCAATGTTTTAATATTTTCCAGGATGTGAAGAAGTATTTTATGAATGACCTGTAGGGATTGTCAGAAGAGGATATGAGAGTGGACTATGGAGACTTTGTTATTGTAGTTTTTCACTTTATGATGTAATGTAATTTTTACGAATGTATCTAGTGTTTCCAAAGCTACTAAACTAATCGGTCTTTCGAGACTTGGTCTTTTGTGATCATTCCAATGTTACGAAGTAATGCACCGACTCTGGGTAGCTGGGGTCAGGGCGTTACAGTTGGTATCAGAGGCAGTTTAGTACTAACCTTGGAAGCTAGATTTAGATAAACTCTGATTAGAGCACATAGCCCAAAGATAGACTTTGAGGATTAGTATAGAAAAACTTCCTAGAATTTTGTTATTGTAGAGATTTTGTGAGTTTTCCAAGCAATACATCCCAATATGGATACGAGCAAGTAGAGGCGGCTCTGGAACAGATGTACCTAGGGATAAAACCCGAAAACACCGCTTTGAGCTAGACTCGAACGGGAACTGGTGCACGACAACGAGCCTTGCTTCACTCTTGGTTACGACACTCCCGGGGGATATGCTTTGGATAATTCTCATTTTCTTTATAACCCACTATGAAGGGTTATGAGTATATACTTCCTCAAAGAAAACATTTTTATGGATTATATCCATAAATAGTTCAATTTATGTTAAGTATCTTACAAGTATGGAATTATGTATTTTGATTTATAAACTAATATAGTTTATGCCATTGTTTAGAAATGGCTCCTAGTGGAAGGAATGGAAACCGTATCAATGCATGCACTCCGTGTAGGGATTGCCCTCCTGCTCAAGATAATTATTGTGGAGCTGGAGATACAACTGGTGCTGATCAACTTATTACCATACTGGGACAACTCACTCAGATTATGAATAATAACCTTACTCGTATGGAGCACCCTGATCCGCAATGTGGAGGATCAATGTTAGACCGCTTCATGAGGCAACAACCACCAACCTTCAATGGGAGTACAAATCCTATAGTAGCTGAGCAATGGATAAATTCCTTAGAGAAAATATTCCATGCCTTGGGGAGTAGTGAAAGGGAGAAGGTTGTCATGGAAGTTTACCGCCTCACTGGAGATGCCGATCAGTGGTGGTCGCTGATTCAAAACACAAAGGAAGATGATGACGTATCGAATATGGAATGGAGGGAGTTCAAAGAGATTTTCTTAGAAAAATACTTTCCTCGTGACCATCGAGCAGATATGGAAAGACAATTTCTGAGTCTGAGGCAGAAGGAGGATGAGAATGTCGCAAAGTATGAGGCTAACTTTACAAGGTTAGAGAGGCATGCTGCCGATTATATACGTAACCCAAGGAGTAAGATTGATCGTTTCTTTGATGGGTTAAAACCATTTCTCTGTCGATCTTTAATATCACAATCCTTCTCATCATACGAAGATATTGTCTCGTGTGCTATCAAGACAGAAAAGGAATTCTCTAAGTCTTATGACAACAAAGTAAAGCAAGAGAAGAAGAGAACGGTGGAACAAGAGACATATAAAGGGAAAAAGGGAAAGAAGGATTTTCCATTATGTGATAATTGTGGGAAGAATCACCCTGGTACGTGCCTAAAAGGAATGGGAGTTTTTTATAAATGTGGAGAAAAGGGTCACCAGGCTCGTGATTGCAAGGGAAAGAAAGAGGCTATCAAAGTTGAATGCTATGATTGTAGAGAAATGGGTCATTATGAAAATGAATGTCCTCGGCGTCAGGGAAACTTACCTCAGAAAAGGCCAAGAGATCAAGGACAATCTTATGTTGTTACTACAGTTGAAGCAGAATAACTAATGTATTGGTGCTTTTGGACTCATGGATTATATTTTGGTTATTAGAATATGGTGATATATATATATATATAAGGATTGTACTGCAGTACTTGTTGATTTCAGTAAGGTTTAATATGATGAAGGTAATTATATTTTTAGTATGTGACAATAAGAGAAACTTAACTTTGTTTGGGGAATCTGATAAGTTGATTTTGGAATTAAGAGACCATTTAGAGAAAGTCTGGACAGAGGTATTTTGGATAACTACAATGGTTGGAGTGGATTAAGTTGATCTTTGGATAGTATTGTTTAAGGTTAAAAAATTTATGAAGATTATTTTTGTAATATTATGATACTATAGTTTTAGGAAAAGGAAAACCTGCAGGGTGGGGAATAACCCGTCGCGTCAGACAAAGCTGCAGGATTCGAACCCACAACCATAGTAAGACAAGCCTTTATTTCCTACCACTAGCCTACAGGAAGTCCTGGTTATTACAAAATAGTTTTACTAATCTAAATGGTATGTGTTAATATTTGGAACCTTATACAATTAGGATAAATAGAATATTTTTGAGTTCCGTTACCATTTTGAGTAAAAGATGGGTTTGTTGTAAAAATTTATTAATGAATGAAACTATACATAACAAGTATGTATATTCCCTTACATTCTTAGTAAATCTCCTAAATAAATTCCTCAACATTATAAAAAAGTAACTTAAAACAAAAATGTTGTCGGTTAACTTTTCCAACTGGGGATTCAATGACCGTTTAACCAATCACAAGTTTGTGATTTCTTGTAGTTAAACTTTCTCCTAATCCCTTTTTCTATAACTCTCCATCAGACCTTGATGGTTTGTTTCTCCTCCATATCCATATTTTCATAGAATCCTAGAATGGGCTATATCGGGTGACCTTTGTAATTATCTTGCTTTCTTTTAATGTTATATATTTATTAACATTATTTTCGATGTGGGTTTTCCACAAAGGTATTTTCGATTTTCAACCTTTTATTTACATAGAAAAATTTCAAATTGTGAGGACTCAATTTATTGAAGGAGGGTAGAATGTAATACCCCGAGCTTCCACGATACGCTTCTCATTCAAAAATGCAACAGCTTGCATTGTAAGTAACTTCGAGTTCTAAAACACCGCGACTAATCAAAGTAGCCGTTATGAATAGTAATAACCACTATTTAAAATTATAGAAATTTTATATTTCAAAATCGACTTCATTTTTGGATTCGGAATATCTAAATTATCCTATGTTGAATTTTTGGTATTTTTCTGAGAACTTTTAATTTTTTATGAATAGTGAAAATACATAAAAACAAGTTTTTTAATCAAAATAATTTATAGTGATAAGTTATACAATTTAGTGGTTTTAAAGTATAATTAGAATATATCTTTACCATTTTATCCAATGGTGGTCATTAGAATTATTTTAACATTGAAATTGGACATAAACAATTGCCAATCTTTTGATATAAATTGTTTCTTAAAAACACGCTATTTGTTGTGACAGCGGGAATTAATTATAAAATTAATTAATGAAACTTATATGTTTGGAATTTATTAAAACAGACATCATTTTTCAAATCGGAATATCAATTATAGCTTAGGGTGAAATTTTGGCCTTATTCTGAAAAACTTCAATTTTTGATGAATAGTGAAACCACTAAGTGGTTGTTAAAAACTGATTTTTCGTTAAAATAAAATATTACCACTTCTGTGATTTGATTTTAAAAAATCCGACATACATGGTTGTTATTAAGAAATAAAATGTGGTTCAATGAGGTTAAAATAAATTTTTAGTGAATAGTAACTTTTAAGTTCTTAATCGCGATTAGAGGTAATTAGTGTAGTTTAAGGTAAAAATAATGTTTTAATAATATAAGATGAGCTTGAAACTTGTCCTACTCCTATTGGAAGAGTCATGGACGACCAAGAAAACCCATGGTTCAACTTGGGCACCCCATGGAGCCACTTTGGTTGGAAAATGACATTAATATATATTTATTTAATGTTAAAATTAAATTGACACAAACATGAGTTGTTTTACTAAAACAGTTTTTAAGTGGTGTTACACAAGTCCAAATTTTGACTATAAATATTCATTAGAAATCTAAAAAGATTTCCTACATCATAGTATTTGTTTTTATAATTTTTAGACATTAAATAAATTAAATTATTTATGACATCATTATGATGCAGCGATGACCTCATTATTTGACGATTTAAATAAAATGAGAAGATAATGCAAAATACAAGGCTTACACTTGTCCAAAGCCTATTGGATGAAGGGATTTCGAACCCTTATCACCTTATCCACGAATTATATAAGTGTGGGACCTTTAGAATCCGAAAATCATTGTATAATAATGTAACATTTCAATCTTTCCAAAAGAGCCCCTCCTCTCCACTTATAAAAGGCCCCCACCTCTCCCATCTCATTTACACTTTCAAGCCATTTGGCTCGGCCAACCTCTGCCCAAATACTCTCCCAACATACCTCTCTTACTCCTAGAAGCCTCAATTTGGGCAGAACTCTTCTCAAGGAAGCCTTTGGCTCAAATCAAAAAGAGTTACCCGATTTTGAGGTAATGTCTTCTCTAATGTTGTTTTGTTTTATTTTTCTTCTCCAACCCCCTAAACTCTTTTTATTCACTTCTTTTGTAACAACACCAGTATCCTCAATATACTTGGATGTTTTTATAAGAAGTATTCGAGCTACACTTACACACACCTACATCTAATGGTTAATGAACATACGGTTTCTGTGGATGGCGAATTTCTGCCTCACGAAACGATGATTGTTCAAAACTCATATAACACCTTCAAAGGTGGCCATTAAGATGTCACTATTTTTATATATGATATATAATATGTTTATGTTTTAATTATTCTTCTGTATTTCTCTTTTATGGCATACTTTATGATTTCCATTATGGGTAAAACGCGATAATTTCATTTTAGGAAGTGCGGACTACCGCCCCCTCAAAGTGATTTGAATCGTTAATGCCATATGTGGGATGTATAAAGGATGGAGTAAATGCTATTATACACTATATTATACTGGAATTATATTATACATTTATATCATTATGATCTCGTTCCATTAAATATGAAATTGAAATGAAAGTAGCATTCATGCGTACGTACGGCTTACCGTCTCCATGAACGGTGCATTTCATTTCTTACCTCTAAATGTTACGCAATATTATAAATGAATGTATATACTGGATATATAAGATATATATGACATCTAAATCATGAATATAATTCTGGAGATAATGGATATTCTACCACATAAACAACTTGTAATTATAAGAAGTTTATTGTTGACTCAAGTACCAAAGATCGACAAAACGACGGTTATTAACCTAAATAATTACATAATGTTCATATCATTGTAATAAGTGATATAATAAGGATAATGAAATTGAAAATGGTTCTTAATAAGGTATATATTAACTCTAGTTTATTATTCAGGAGGTTAAATAACGGTTGAGTCAAGTCAGACATGAGGTAAGGGTTTACTTCAAAACCTCTTCATTATCCAAGGTTGTTTATACATAATTATCTACTGGGACCTTGTTATCATCCACATCCATGTTTCTTAAAAATGTCTTTCAAAACATTTTTACTATTAAATGGAAAATGGGTTAAAATAATTTATACCCTTATACATTTTTGAAAGGAATCTTACCATCGTTTTCCAAACAATGTACTTTTGACCTGTTTGACAAATTTAAGGTAAGAATGTTTTTTACTTATACGGCGGGTGCAACTATTTTCCGCCATTATAACTTCGTCGAAGCTTCCCTAACAAGATTATAAGAATATTTTCAAAGTAAATGTATTATTTTATAATTATGGGACTTTTAAATGATTTCAAAAAGGAGAGATATTTCTCTCAAATAGCTTTGATTTCATCCATGTCAACATCCTTTGATGGGTTTTAAGTTTAATTGAAATTTATTTATGATACAAAACTTCCATTGAACATTTTGTGAAATATTTGACTATAGATGTGTTATTTTATACCATCCATAGTTTATGGAGAAATTGTTGACATTTCATATGCTAGTTTTAATATGAATATTTATGTTATGTTTAAACCTATTCATATGAGGAATGTATTGGACTTAATATGTGATGGGTGGAGCCCTCTATAGCTCCTCGATGCATCGGTAGGTCTCATGAGACAACTAGACGTGGAATTGGCCGAGGCCCTTTCCCAATTTGATTTATGGTTTTGGCCGAGGCCTTAATCATTTTAGACGTCTTGGCCGAGGCCTTGACAAAATGTTTTAGAATGTCTGGCATTATACATTCCCTCATTATGAAAATGGTTATTGATATTGCATGTGATTATTCGACCAGTAGAATATCCATGTGAGGAAGTGAATGGAATTATCTCATTTTACTTTTGCCATATTATGTTGATGTTCAAGTTTAAAAGGCTTTTGTTTTAGTTATACATTGCCCTAAATTTTTATGTTTATTTATGAATGCTTCCGCATTATTGTTATCCTTACTGAGCATCTGAGCTCACCCCTTTCAATGTTTTAATATTTTCCAGGATGTGAAGAAGTATTTTATGAATGACCTGCAGGGATTGTCAGAAGAGGATATGATAGTGGACTATGGAGACTTTGTTATTTTAGTTTTTCACTTTATGATGTAATGTAATTTTTACGAATGTATCTAGTGTTTCCAAGGCTACTAAACTAATCGGTCTTTCGATACTTGATCTTTTGTGATCATGCCAATGTTACGAAGTAATGCACCGACTCTGGGTAGCTGGGGTCGGGGCGTTACAAATACCAATATTCATTACATCCATACTCATAATAACCAATTCATTTGAGAGATATTATAGACCCAACCGTCCTTGGTTTCTCACGAATGTAATCATAAATGATTTTTAAGGAAACCACCCACCTAGTTAATAATTTGGTTTATAATGTTACCACCCATCAATGTTTCATTACAAAAAAAACCCATAATTATAAAAAAATTACATCAATATTATCAAGAAAAAAACATTGATATTTTATATCATTATTAACTCAATGATACATCATTTATTGTTTTTAAAGCATTATTAACCAATGGATGAGAAACCATATCCATAAAAATACCCTTAAAACAAGATAAACTCGTAGAAAATTGGCAGGATCTATAAAAATATCTTTGAATTATGAACAACTCATGTAAAATAAGGGGGTAATGTGAAAATATATATGAAATAATCGTAATCCATCCAGAGAAAGAATGAAGATGTTACCATTACATGATATCCCAAATGGAGCATATGTAACATCAAGTATTTTTTATCTAAATAAATAGAAATACCATTAAAATACCCTTAATTTTTTGGAAATATAACCATTTAATTTTGTGCAACGTAAAAGGATTTCATCTTTTATGTAAAATGGTTTTTGGAAGATTACATGGAATAATTCAAAAGGAAAATAACATTTCCACTTTGAAAACAATTTTTTAAAATCTCAATTAAATAACCCACATTTCTTAATGATAATTATTTCATAAATAAATGTTTGAGTATTATACACATAGATAACAAATAAAAATCAAAAACCAGTATAATTCATTAATAAATAACATTACATTAGTTAACTACAAAGTCACTGAAAATTACAAACAACAAAATTTTCCAAAAATAAAAAATTGAATAGATAAAATTGGTATGTATGGATCACCCAAATCTTCAAAAAAAATTCCCCATGGTAAACACTATAGGAAAAAATTATTTTTAACCAATAACAATCATAGAAAATTAAAAGTTATAACATTGTGAAGAATTTTACTGAATATTGAATGAAATATTGATATGGTAATTAAATAAGGTAATGTGACAATTTGAAGAGTAATGTGACCATTGAGAATTGTAACCTCACCATTAAGAATAGTGACATTAAAATTAATATAATAATTAAACCTCAAAATAAAAAACTGTGATATATATAATATTTATAATTATTAATATAATTAAATAGGAATATTATACTCTCTAAAATAGAAATCATGAATAAAAAACTTAATGAAATTTAAGCCACATTTTTAATAAACAAAAATAGAATGTATTTTTGAAAAATCATTATTTTTCCGATGTTATTTTTTTGATAAAATAAATATCAATTTTAAAATAATAATTTATAAATATCCCAAGAGTTAAATTTTTTTGTAATTTTCTGAAATTCCAAAACTGCCAATTGAATATTAAAAAAAAAAGTTTTTGAAATAGTCCATGTATCTTAAATTACTTCATTAATTATTTAATAATGAATATATATTATATATATTTTTATGATTGAAAAAATATATTTAATTTTTTAAACAAGTCCTTAAAATAAAATGAACATAATTTCAAAAATACTTTTTGATTCCAAAACATAAGTCAAATGTTATCCCTTAAATTATCAATTTCATATTTTTCTAATTTCCATTTTAATAAACTAATTGAATTAGAATTATAATAGAGTTTTTAATGTCCTAAAACCGTAATACTATATTTATATATAATTTATATTTATAAAAATTCACTGTTATATGTTTGCCCATTAATATTGTATTTTATTCAATATTTGTTTCTAAAATACCCCTCTTCTCATGTATAAATAGCCCCTCTTCCCTCCATAAAAAACACTCCCTTATTACCTAAAAAAGAAATATTTCAGACCAAATCAAATTTTTTATCCCATATAAACTTTAGGGAGGTGTTGGATAAAACCAATACTATTCATTAGGTAAGTATATCGTCGTATAGGAGAAGCCACACTAAGGAAAGGGTAATGTTTTTTCAAATTCTTTTCTTGTTTTCTTCTTCTTCTCTCACTTTTCCCAATATCATTAAAAATAAATTCTTCTAATATTTAATGAGGAATAGTGTTAAAATTATATTAATGATGGTAAGAAAATAAAAAATATTATATTTTCATATATATTTATTTTATACCTATTTTCCAAATATTTGGACAACATTCCTGTTAACCATGGGTTAACAACAAGTGAGGATGTTTCCAATATATTTCGTTATCTACAACCTTATATATGGTTTAAAAAATTATTTATTATATATATATATTTAATCATACATATATTATAATATTAATGTATTTATTCTATTTTTATATAAATTACATTGAAAAAAATATTAAAATTAAAGCAAAAAATGAAATTTTTTAGGAAAAATTATATCAAAATTCATCATAATAACAAAAATTTAATTAAAATAAAAAAATGAATAAAATCAAAAAATAATGATAAACAAAAAAAATAATTCTAGATAAATTTTTTAACAAACTTATGTTCATTATTTATGACTCGGATAAACGATGAAATACATCAGGATTCTAGTTTAGGGGATTTTTGAACCCAATAAATTTTCATTGAGTTACCCCTCTTTCACGATATCTTTTTAATAGATATTCCTCTAAAATATGATAGATATAATTTATCTAATATTAAAATATATTTTCATTTATAAACATTTTTTCAGCATTATTTTTAATTGAAATATAATGATTTTCAAAAAATACATAATTCCAAAACACATATTTTGCAATTTTTTTTTCTAATTCTCCCATTAATTGTGATTCTTATGAAAAATATTTTTTCCATTATTAATCTGAGAACCCTATTTTTATTCATGAAATAATACTTTATAAACTCCTTATGAAACCCATTCCTTTAAATGGGTTATTTCAATATTTTGATTGTCATATATTCTATGTGGCATCCACAATTATGTAAATATTATTATTTGAAGAGTTTTACTAGATTTGTATATCCATCTAATTCATTAGGTAATTTAATGCATCTCATCCAAATTTTTTTATTATTATTGAAAAGGAATCTATTTTTTTTACAATGATGATGTTAGGATTATTTACACCTATTATGCATGAGCATGATGACATCTTTGTTTATAAATATGTGTGGTATTTGATCAATATGACATGTAGTTTAATTTTTATGGATTCCCAAATTCAATTCCTTTATTAAATGTTTCCCTCATAATGTCTTATATGATCATAAGCTTATGATATGATGATTATTATTATTCTCAACCAAATTCGATCGCTTCATATATCATATGAATGATTCTTATCTTTACACTTACATTGATTTTATCTCACCCATTTCATGGATATCAATCCTTAGGTGGATAAATATACTAAGGATAATGAGAAATATTTTAAGTGGATAATGAAGATGATTTATAATAATTTTTATTATTTACAATTTATATGTCATATATGATCTTATTTTTTACAAGATACCAATCCTTTTGATCCGTGAATGTATCACTATTATGTTCATTATCTTAAAAATGATGTAGTGTTAATGAAATAAGAATTTTGGAATCTATATTTTCTATTAGATGTATTTTTTAGATAATTTTGAGATTTGTATAAGAAAACCTTAATTAAAACCATGTGTATAAGAATATGTATAGGTAAAAATATTAGAAGAATAATTTTTGAAAAGAATAAACATAGGGATCACAAAATATACACCTTTAGAGTTATTTTGTGTGTTAGAGTAAATTATTCCTTCTTTGAATACTTCTATAATGTTCTAAAACTACCATCCAAATAAAATAGAGAAGCTAGAATTAATAAATAGAAATATTTAATGGTACACTTAATACTAACTCATTCCCAAATAATTTTTCATTTAAATAGTTTTTTTGAGTTCCTTTATATACTAAATGTTTTCTAGATCTTCTGAATAAAATCTATGATACATTGAAGTAGAAATATATATATAAATACATTGTGGTGAGATAAATGAAACACATCTGTTGGAATCTTCTAATGTTAGCATATGTGGGAATATTATAACATTGAATCTCATTATCCTACCCTTGGTGGAATTTTATTCTTAAATGGGAATGGGTTTTCTCATGTTATATAAATCACCCTAGACCTATCATGAAATGGAAATCTCATTTAATATTATGAACTATCCATAAACCATCTAAAATTTAATTAATATTATGAATATCTCTCTGAAAATCCTTTATTTGTTTTGGTAATGATAACATTGGTAGGATAATAACATTCAGAAATAGTTGAGTCAGTAGAAAAAATCATCCATGAGGTGATTCCCATTTGTTGGGAATACATAAATTTATTTGTTAAAGAGTATCTTGGACATACCTCATATTGTGAAGTATAATTTCTAATATAATATATTATTATAGCCACTCATATCCCAAAATTTCCATACATAATGTCCCCAACCCAATTATAGGAGTAAAGAAAAATTGAAAACATATTTTGGGAAAAGTTATTATACTCCGTAGTTCATAAATTTATGGTTCACCAATAAACTTTTTTTAACAATAAGGGTGGATCATTTTGGATGTGTATTGATTAATGGGAGATCA
This sequence comes from Viscum album, assembly GCA_963277665.1. NCBI lineage: Eukaryota > Viridiplantae > Streptophyta > Magnoliopsida > Santalales > Viscaceae > Viscum > Viscum album. The sequence continues at coordinate 1,855,863,181 of OY728157.1, forward strand.
ACAATAACACCATAAAGAACACATATCCTCTATCAAGGGTTGATGGATTGTTTGATCAATTATAACGATATTAGTACATAAAAAGGGGGATATTGGTTAATGATATCATTATTTAAATGTAAATATGGTTGATATATAGAATATGGGAATCTATATAATTCATGAGAACTATGAGTTGATAGTTATTCCCTTTGAACAAACTAATTACCCATAAATCATTTTGGATTTTATGAATATAGTCATTTGATACTACCTTGATTTTATTTTGGTAATTTTTATTGACGATATTATAATTTAAACTATTATAAAGGAGGAATATAATGATAATCCTAGGATTGTACTAGAATCATTGAAGATGGAGAAAATGTACTCTATGTACTACAAGTGTGAATATTTTTTGGATCTTGTCAAATTTTTGGGTAACATAATAACAAGGGGTAGAATTTAAATAGACCCTTCAATGATAAACGTAAAAGAGGAAATGGATAGACTCAATAATATCATGAAAATTTGTATATTTATTGTCTTATCAGAGTATTATCAACATTTTGTGAGAAATTTCTCAACATTGTTTATCCCACTAACAATGATAAAATAAAATGGGTAGATCGTGTCTGTATAAAATAATATTAGTAGATATTTGATTATATCAGGAAGAGGCTAATCCGTATGACTCTACTCACACTAAAAAAAAGTTTAGATGGTTTTTTGAAATAACAAGATCCTTTGAAGAAAATAATGGATTGTGTACACATGAAAAATGAAAAATTTAATGATAGTTAATCATTATAATTGAAGATAAATGATAAAAACTACTTGACACATGATCTAGAGTTAAAAGTTATGATCTTCACATTGAATATTTGGAGGAACTATGTATATGTTTTAATGTGTGACATATATACTGATAATAATATCCTAATGTATATTTTCACATAGAACGAGATCTACATGTGTCAAAGAAGATGGTTAGAGATAATAAAGGACTATTATTTCTCTATTCACTGGCATCTGTGTATGGAAAACAAGTTATAAAACTCTATAAATATAAAATGACCATCTACTTTATCTATGATGAGGATTTAGAAAACCCCAATCTTCATGTATTTAAAAAATATGGATTGATATATTCGAATGGTAGGGAATATATACTAACTTTAGGAAATTATTTTCCAACAATATAACCAAGAGAATATATATGAATCATACAGGCATGATCTGGAGCATCATAAGAAATTGAATGAAGTAATGAAAGGGAAGCAACAAGAGTTCCACATTGATGGGGATGGTGGGATTCAGTTTGTTAATGGACTTTTTGTTCGTGTATAAAATGAGATAAATGGGAATCTATTGGAAAATGAGCACAGATCATCTTTCTCTATCCAATATTGATGTAGCATGATGCCCCATGATATTTACGAGAACATCAATTATGAAAATATAAATAAGAAAATATGGATTATATGAAAATAATAATAGTATGTCAAAATGTTAATGAAGAGGGAAAATACGAAAACGGATGATGTAACAATTTAATATAGACATTTTGAAACGTGATAATGGAATAATGGAATTTTTCACCAGCATCACAAATACATCCAAACGAAAGAAATCAATATGGTATATAATGGATCAAATCTCCAAGAAATCCAACTTCATCGATATTCAAGAATAAATTTTAATTTAAAAACATTCAATGATATATGTAAAATTAGTGTTGAGGATGCGTGGGGATCCAATTTTGATCATCATTGATCATGATCATGGTTCACATCTAAATCCTAGATATTTCGTTAATATGATATGAGTAATGAATTTAATTTATGTATGGAATATAACCCCAAAACTAATATCCAATCTGAATTGAATAATCAAAATCTTGAGGATATACTAAGTGATTTCTCAACATAATGTAATGGGGGGTGGGATCAAAATATCTCATTATTTGTGTTCATACAAAACAAAACCTTCTACATAGCTATTCAAATTAATCCATATGAATCTATGTATGGGATTCAATTCATAAAACCAACTTGATTGGATGAAGTTGAAGAATGAAATATACATAGACATGATATTATACAATAGATGACATATAATGATCAAGCCAACAAACAACATAATATTTTTTCTCAGGGTTAGATAAAATATATGATGAAAAACACTGAAGGGACATATATTTTGATATTATAGAAAAAATTTTCCATTAAATTTTAATATGGAAGAGAGTTATGAGATTTGGAATGAAAGGTAATCTTATCCCTAGGTACATTGGACCCTTTTTTATCCTTATTCGAATAGAAGCATTGGTTTAATGGAATTCACTTCCAAAGAATATGTTCCACGATCATGATTTTTTCAACATATCTCTAATGAGGAAGTATATACTTGATCACTGAAATCTTCTAAATCGGCATTCAGTACAAAGTTGAGAATAAATTCTTGTATGAGGAGCAGTATGGGAATATCCTAGAATGTAGAGAATCTTTTCTATGAAATAATAAAATATACCTTTTCTAATTTACATTGGGGAACCATAACTATAAAAAGGAGAAATGGGAACTAGTGGAAACAATGAAATAATAGTACTCTCATGTATTCTCAACTTCGATTATGTGTTGAAATTTCCGGGATGATATTTCTAAAGGATATAATAATTTATTTAACCATATTTGTAAATGATAATTGGTTCATAAATAAATGTGTGGTTATTACATGAATAGATAACATAGGGAAACCAAAAAAAATTAATTCATTAATAAATATCACTATACTATAAATATATATAACTAATGAAAATTCGAAACATTACAACTGGAGAAATAATAAATAATATTAAATCCAAAAAAAATTATAGATCACCCTAATCATATAAAATCACCCCACAGGTGTGTAATACTATAGAAATGAAAAAAAATATTTCAAAACAAAAAAAAATTATAAAAAAAATGAAATTATATAATGTTGGGAATAATTTTAGTGAATATTGAGTGAAATAATGATGTGGTGTTTATAAGAGGTAATGTCATCATTTGAATAGTAATGTGACAACTGGGAATATGAACCTAAATGTTTTTAATAATCATCAAACCATTGGAATATTAATTTAAACTAAAAATAATAAACTGTGATATAAATAATATTTACTTTGAGTAATATAATTAAATATGAATATTATCTTGCTAAAAAATAAACATCATGATTGAAAATTCAAATAAGATAATAACACATTTTTAATAAAATGTATTTTGAAGAATTTTTTAATAATCATAAATTTGAATATGTTAAAAGTTTAGTTCAATAAAACACAATTATTTTTGAAATAAGAATGTCTAAATTATCTAATGGAAATTTTTGGGTAGTTTTTCGAGGTCATAGATCTGGTTTTTCTACGTGTCACACTGAGGTTGGGGCACAAAAGGATTAGGTTGCATGGTAAGATTTCGCCGAGGTACGTCAGGCCATTTGAGGTGTTGGAGATAGTTGGGCCAGTTTCTTATTGGTTCCAGTTACCTCAAGGGTACTAGGCTATGCACGAAATCTTCAACGTTTCTCAACTTCGATGATAATTTTCATACATGTGTCATGTTTTCCAACTAGAGGAGGTTGAATTGGAAGTGGATTCATCTTTCAGGGAGCTTCCTATATAGATTTTTTACCGCATTACAATGGTTCTATGTGGCGGGTATGTTCCTCTGGTATGAGTTCTATGGAATCTCGGGCGAGTATAGGACGTGAATTGGGAGAGGGAGGCTGATGTACGAGTGAAGTGGCCGATGTTTTTTGAGTTTTCATCTTCTACATAGCAGTAGGGAAATTCGAGGATGAATTTCTTTAAGGGGGGGATGTTTGTAAGTACCCAAACCTTCTATTCATGTATATTTTCCTTTTCTGGGCGTTTTTGAGAAAAAAGAGGTTTATTGGAATCTTTGTAAGTACACACCGTGTACATTATGAGTACACACCGCATACTCAGTTACCACGGGTAGTCGGGTGCTGTCCATGTAGCATCCATACACACGGCCATGTGGGGTGACATGGAAGCCTCCTAAAGTGGAGTACAGAAAAGGAAAGTACACTCCATGTACATCAAAAGTACATGCCGTGTACTTTATATATTTTTTCTATTAAACGCTACGGGGTCACATCTAATCCTGAGAACGCTATTCTTCTTTGTCTCATTCGACTGAGAGCTCTATACAACCGCAGATCTTCAACAAACCCCCAAGTGAGCTTCTGTCCTCTGAATCGAACACCGTCAGTTGCGTTGGAATCGCATCAGTTAGTTCTTTGTTATGCTAGAGCATAATATTCTATTTTCTATTAGTTTGTGAGTTGTCATGGGTTTAATGTTTTATGATTTTTCTTATATCTACGACATTCTATGGTGAATCAAGGGTCGAGGTTCATGTATATTGATCTCCCAACGCCACGGTAGGTGGTTTTTGCCTTTCTGTAGGATGGCTTTTAGTTTTATGTGCAAATTTCTCCATTACCCATGAATGGTCTATTTCTCATTTACCGTTTTAGTACTATTGTTTGACATCTATTATATTATGTTTAGTTAATGATATTTGAGTCTGAATGGGGTAAATTTTTGTGCCTTGGATGTGTTTCCGATTCATGTTTTACCTATATTGACCTTTGGGACTACTTTCCTGATATGCTATTGTTCACATTCACATGACTATTATTGTAGGATAGTGTGACTATTGTTCTGTTATGTGGTTATGTTGTAGAATTATATCAATGTAGTTCTTGAGGTTTTCCTTGGCCGATACGTGCTGCTACACTTGCTTGACTTACTCAGGTCCATGGGAACTTGGTGTGTAGTCCATAGGGAGAATGGACGTTGAGGGCGTCTCCAGAGTGTTTGTTTTACTTATGATGCGAGACCACAATGGGAATTGATTTTGACTGCTTCCTCGGAGAGTCTATAGTTCCTTAATGTGGTCCATAGAGGGAATGTGATGTAAGTGCTTACCTAGAGAACCTTTAGTTATGATACAAGACTATAGGGGGAATTGGCGGCGAGTTCTTCCTCATAGAGTCTATGCTTAAGCTGAACCAGAGGTGTTAGAATGAGTGTACTACCCAGATGCTTGCTTTTACTTTTTAGGTACGACCAGAGGGGATGGGCTGTGAGTACTTCCTAGAGGGTTTCTTGTTTGTGTTTATCTGCCTATTTAGTTGTTTCTTGACATTAAAACTGTGGATTTTTTTACTATTCAGTACATTCATGTTTACTGTTCTCTTTACATTTAACATCAATATATTCACTCTCCGTTAGGCACAAATATCATAGTGGTCACCTCCTAGGATTTAGTCTCACACCTAGTTTGGGTCATGGTTTTGGGCCCATGTAGATTATATTATTGTAGGTATAGACATAGGAAAATGTCCTTCTACTTCAGGTACATGACATGTTGTGGAGCTATAGAGCACGAGACCAAGATTATGCTTGCGATGCGGTGGAGTTGATAACTATTTTTATTTTATTCTTTTTTAGTAATATATTTTAGCATTGTGCTTTGTTTCACTACTTTCCTGGACATATATATCATGAATCAATTTTTATATATGTGCTCTATCTTATTCTATCAGTTTTCCACTGTTTATTTTCATATGATATTATTACTTCTTCTGCTCTTGTATATATATTTGTTTACTTCCACCTTATACTTTTCCAATGAGTGCATAGTTTCCCACTATCACCCAAGGCCCTCACTGCTTTTCGACAACCTCTGGAAGTCGGGGAAATACACTTGAGGTCATGTGACCAACAATGAATGAGGTGCCTCAGGGTGGCTTCCGGAACCGGGAGTATCTAACCCGTGTACAAGGAAAAGACACTCTACCTTGTTATTTTCAATTTTTCTTGTTTTGTAATTGTACAGTTGATTTGATTTCACCATTTGGTGATTTACATGTTTTTCACTATTACCATTGATGTTATTGAGGTTTTATTTCAGTCTCAACCCAATCAGATGAGGGTATTCCATCTAATTCATCATATATGATCTTTATAAAAATCACAAGTCATGCATTCATTCCAAGCCATCTATGGGGCATCAGAAATTGCATTTTGTTTTGATAGATGTTGTGTAGAATATGAATATTTTTGGGATAGATGCCTTGATAAAAATACCAGCTATTTGTTAGGGTAAGTTTTGTGTATGATTTTGTCTAAATCAATGCCAAACTTTGGTTATTGAGTGTTATGGGCCCTCATAGACCAGAATGTTCCAGATCATTGTCTTTTTTACCTTTTTATAACTTGCATAATATTCCAATATTTCATTCTCGGGGATTATGGTCCCTCACGGATTGGATTTTGGCACCTTCAATGTGAGTTTCAGTGTTTTTATTGGTTATGGAGTAGTTTCCAAGGCTTACTATCTAGAAAAACCCAGAATACATGTCGTGTAGTTTTAACTACATGCGATGTGTTCTTATGTTCGAGAAGAAACATTTTTTCTTAAGTATATTCCATGTACTTTATGTACAGACCGTGTAGTCCTTAACAGTGCCATAGGCCATGTGGGTAGAGACACGAGATAGGGAATTCTTTTCATGAACATGTTGTGTACCAGTTGAACATTCCATGTATTTTTGACCATGTGTCCGCCCGTGTAACTAACTAAATGGAAGGAGAAATATTAAGTTACAAAAACTGTGTCATGATGGAACATGTCGTGTAGGCTGACCAAAGTTCCCAGATGTGTCACTAATAACACAGGTCGGAGTTATCCTTTCAAGTACATTTTGTGCCCTCCTTGAACACACCGTGTAGTGTGAGCTGTGTTTCAGGTCGTGTCCATAACAAAATGAGCCAGGTGAAGCCTGTCTAGTACACACCGTGTCTGCAGTGAATACACCATTCAGCCTTGTATTCAGAGAGTAGTGTATCTTATCCATGTAGAAGAACTCATGAAGGGGAAGAGGATTAATGTACATTACGTGTATTAAGATAACACACCATGTGTTTGGGGTGTTACATGACCAGTTTAGGTAGGATTACACGCCCTTGTAAATGACTTATGGTAAAACTCAGTGTAATAATTGTACACGCCGTGTAGTAATGTTTTGTAAAACATGAGTGCTTTATTACTCATGTTCCCTTCTAAAAATTATAGTTTTCATTCCATGATAATCTAGTTTTAAGTTGTGCACTTGACCTTGCAGATTCATGCCACCGAGACATCCTCCGGTTGAACGCCAAAGGCTAGGTGGTGATGAGACACTGGACATGGCTGATCAGGGACTACCCATAGATCCTCCTGTCGTGCTAGTTTTGGCACCAGAAGATATACCCGAAATAGGTTCTGATGCATAGTTCAGAGAGGGGTTTTGAGAATGATGAAGACTTTTCAGGGAGCACCGCCTCCTACCTCGTCGATGGAAGATTTGACGTAGGTTTTCCAGCAGCAGCATCCTCCCACTTTCTCAGGGGATGGGAGACCCCAGGCTGCAGAGTGATGGATAGAAGTCATGATGTCGATCTCTGAGCATCTGTAGACACCTCCAAAAAGGATAGACAAGCTCACTACAAATATTCTTCTTGATTCCTCAAAGAGTTAGTGGTATCTGAACTCACAGGTGGGACTCTACCAGGCTATGACGTGGGACGAGTTTCAGCACATCTTTTATGATTACTTATATACAAAGAATTTGAGGGACGATAGAGCCCAAGATTTATGATTCTAGATTAGGGAAGTCTCTCAATCGTGGAGTATCACTCCCGCATTACTGATCTGCAGTGCTTCACGCCTATTCGAGGAACTGATCAGTTATTCCTCGTAAGAATGTTCTAGGATGTTTTGAGGCATGACATCTGATCACAGGTGAACATCTTTAAGTTGACATCCAAACCTTCTATAATCAACCAAGTGATGATCATGTAGTTTAATCTAATGGATTTTAGAGTTTTGATCCAGGGTGTCTCGACATCTAGAGTTAGTATCCCTCCAACTGAAATTAGGAAGCACCATAGGGAGTCTTCGCGCAGTGATCCAAGGAGGCGAGACACATCTTCTAGTAACCAGGTGGTGTGATACCAGCGAGGAAGGAGTGGACATACGAGGCCACATTGCACGAAGGACCCAGTGGATTGCCGATCATGTGGAAAGATGGGTCACCTTCAGTGCTTATATTAGATCTTCTCACCTATAGCTAGTGACATGGGTTCTTCTATGACACTGCAATCGGGAGCAGCACCAAAAGTTTCTCACCAGTCCGAGAAGTGGAATCCTTCGGGCCATTCCGGACGAAGTGGAGGATGTGGTCACGGTGGTCAGTTACCGGTCTTTCAACAACATTTTGGTGTATCATCTCATAGTGGTCAGGAATGGTCACAGGGCTGTGGAGCATGCCATACTTTTGCAGTGGATCAGACCCAGCTAGATCATGATCCCGGACCCTCCACAGTTCGATGTATGATCCTAGTTTCCTCAGTTTTATCTTCAACTATTTTCGATACAAGGGCTTCCCATAGTTTTATTTATGTTGCTATTGTGGAGATACTTGGGCTCTACATCTTTTCATCTGCCAATATTTTGACTCCATACACTCCATTGGGGACTAGAACGGTTAGTGTATGTTAGTGCAAGGAATGCCCTCTAGAGGTTGGTGGGTGTCAATTATTATGGGTTCTCTATATCCAAGAGATGACTGGCTAAGATTTCATTCTCATAATGGAATGGCTAGTTTTCTTTCTAGGTAGTCATCGATTGTTATCATTGGAGGGTGAGTTTCATATCACCGAAGGGTGACTTGTTTCGTCATAAGGGAGATTGGGATGTCCAGGAGAGCAGAGCAGGTCCAAAGAATCATGTTTTAGGAGTATTTACAGTCAATATTGCTAGTCCTTATCTAGATGACCTAAGAAATTCTTAATTAGACTTCCCTCTCGTGGTGGATCATTTCAGGGATGTCTTCCGAGATAAATTTTCAGGTTTGCCTCTAGTGTGCTCGGTAGTCTTTTCAATTGATATTATGCCAGCAGTAACAGTAGTATCCATTCCTCCATAAAATATGGATACACCAGAGTTGGAGGAGCTCAAGATGTAGTTGGAGGAATTGTAGGAAAAGGGTTTCATTCGACACAACACATCTCATTGCGGTTTGTCTGTCCTGTTTGCAAAGAAGGAAGACGGAACCCTCAGGATTTGTGTGGATTATCAGAAGTTGAATGAATTGACGGTCAAGAACTGATTTCCCTTGCCGAGTATTGATGATCTATTTGATCATCTTTAAGGAGAACAGGTGTTCTCGAAGATTGACTAGAGATCCTGTTATCATTAGTTGTGGGTTAAAACATCTGATATACACCTTACATCCTTCCAAAGTTGGTTTGGTCTATACGAGTATATGGTTATGTTGTTCGGTCTCACGAACCCGGCTGCAGTTTTCATGGCTTTGATAAACTGAGGGTTCCATCAATAAATGGAGTCTTTCATGGTTTTCATCGTGGATGATATCTTGGTGTACTCCCAAACTCGACATGACCATTCCACAAATCTGGAGATAGTTTTGAGTAAACTGAAAGAGAATCAGTTATATGCTAAGCTCTCAAGACGCCACTTTTGGATGGATCAGATTCACTTCATGGGTCATGTTATCTCAATGGTAGGTGTATCAGTCAACCCATAGAAAGTGAGAGTAGTAGTTTCCATGGAGCAGGTGAATAATGTATTTTATTTGTAATGTTTTCTGGGGTTGGATGGATACTATAGATGCTTCATACAAGACTATTCACGCTTAGCATCACCACTGATATTTCTAACTAAGAAGGGTAAAAAAAATTTGTGGTCAAAATCTTGTGTGTCTGCCTTTCAGGAGCTGAATGGGAGGTCGACATCAGCACTGATACTAGTATTTCTATAGTTGGGAATGATCTATACTATTTTTTGTGATTCTTCAGGTATTGGGATAAGAGTTTTGCTTATGCAGGGATAAGGATTCGTTGCGTACGGGTCTTGGCAGTTGATTCCACATGAGAGGAATTACCTGACACACGATCTGGAGTTAGCTACTATTGTTCATTCTTTATGTAGTTGGAGGCATTATCTTTTTGGAAAGCATCTTGTGATTTTCACCGAACAAAAAATTCTCAAGGATATCTTCACTCAGTGTGATTTGAATATGAGACAGTGAAGGTGGGTTGAGTACCTTCAGTCCTTTGACATTGAGCTTGCATATACCCCTAGGAAAGGCAATTAAGTGGCTGATGCACTGATTAGGAGGACTCAGATGCATGTAGTTCAAGAGGACAGTGGTGAATGGAAGCTTATGGATCTATTCTCATAGATGCATTTGATGGTTCATGACAGAAAGGGGCCGACATTTCTATCTTCTGTAATTGTTAACTATACTCTTCTTGATCGAGTGTAAATGAAGAAGCTATCAGATTCAAAAAGCCTAGTCCTATGGGAGAGTGTGACAGGAGAGGACCCTATTCTAGGATGAACCATAGGTGAGGATGAGATCTTTCATTTCTAGGGGCACGTATGGTTGCTAATAGATATACCCGAGGAGGTGATGAGGGACTTTCATTCCTATGTTTGGGCAGTTCATCCTTGTGTAACCAATATGTATTGTGATCTACACCGTCATTATTGGTGGCCAGGTATGAAGAGATATGTTGATGGTTTTTTCATGAAGTTTTCCACCTATTACCAGGTGAAGGTAGAGTATCATCAACTAGAAAGTACTTTACAGCAGTTACCCTTTCCCGAGTGGAAATGGAATGATATTTCAATGGATTTCGTAATAGGTTTATAGAGGTTGCCTCGATGAAATGATGTAGTATGGGTTGTAATTGACAGACTTATGAAGTTCACTCACTTATTTCTGACTAAGGAGGCCTTCAGTGTGGATGAGCTGCTATGGTTTTATATCTTTGAGATTGTACGTCTACATGGAGTTCCACACTCCATCAATTCTTATAGGGATGCACATTTTACTTCTTAGGGCTGGTAGGGGCTACAGAAATAATTGGGTACATTGGTGCCTTTTAGTACAACCTACAACCATCATAAAGATGGCCAGTATGAGCATACAATTTAGTTGTTTGAGGACATTCTTGGAGCATGAATCCTGGATTTTGGAGTTTCTTGGGTGAAACACATAGCACTTATGGAGTTTGCCTATTATAATAGTTTTCATGAAACTATTTAGATGGAACCTTATGAGGCATTATATAGTAGGCCATGCTGGTCACCCTTATTCTGGCTAGAGGTAGGAGAGGCAGCTTTGCTGGGACCTCGACTTGTTTAGGAGGCCACTGAGTAGATAGGGTTGATTCAGAAGAGGATGGAAACTGTACAGTCTAGTCAAGCATTATGATGATCAGTGGAGATGACCTCTAGAGATTGAGGTTGGGGATGAGGTTTTTCTATGTTTCCCACCTAGGTTGTGGCACATAAGGATTAAGAGATAGGGTAAGCTTTTGTTGAGGTACGTTGGGATATTTGAGGTGTTGGAGAGAGTTGGGTTGGATGCCTATTAGTTGCAGTTACCTTAGAGGTATCGATCATTTCAAGAAGTCTTCCAAGTTTCTAAGCTTCTTCGTTACATTTCAGACTCGTCTCATGTTTTCCAACCCGAGGAGGTTGAGTTGGAGGTGGATGCATCTTTCGAGGAGCATCCAATCGGGATTTTCGAACATAGTACCAAGGTTCTCTGTGGTCATTCTTTTCCTCTAGTACGAGTGATATGGCAACACATGCGAGTATAAGATGAGACTTGGAAGAGGGAGGCTAAGGTCCAAGCGCAGTGGCTGAAGTTGTTCGAGGTTTCTTCTTCAACTCCATGCTCAAGAAATTATGGACTGAATTTCTTTAATGGGGGATTTTTTTAAGAACCTGGACCTTCTTTTCAGGTATGTATTCATTTTCTAGGAATTTTTGAGAAAAGTTGTTTTTTCTGGAAATGTTCGATGTACATATTGTGTACATTATGAGTACACACTGTGTACTCAATTAACACTAGTATCAGGGTGCTGACTGTGTAGCGGCCATTCATACAACCAAGTGGGCTGACCTGGAAGCTGCCTAAAGTAGAGTACAAAAACGGTGAGTACACGCCATGTTCTTAAAAAATACACGTCGTGTACTTTCATCTTTTCAATATATAGATCAGGGTCGCATATAATCACCTGAACACTCTTTATCAAGGTCCCATTTTACCGAGAGCTCTGTACGACTGCAGATATTCGATGAAACCCCGAGAAAGAATCCATCCTATGAAACAAACACTGTCGATTATGTTGGAATCACATTAGTGATATCTCGCTTCTACTAGATCATAATCTTCTATTTTATCCTCTAAAATTAGTTATCATGCGTTGAATGTTTTATGAGTTTTCTTATATTGAAGGTTCTCTAAGTATATTCAAGCCTTGAGGTTCAAGTATATTGATATCCCAATGCCAAGGTAGTTGGTTTTTGCCTTTCTGTGGGATGTATTTGAGTTTTATGGGAAAATGTTCCCAATACTCATGAATGGGGTATTTCACATTTAGCATTTTAGACCTATTGTTTGTCTGCTATGATTTTATGCATGATTAGATGATATTTTATTGTAAATAGGGTGCATTTTTGTAATTTGGATGTGTTTCCCATGCATGTTTTTCCCATTTTGAAATTTGGGTCATGTTTCCTGATAGGATGTTGTTCACATTCCCATGTGAATTATAGTCGGATGGCATGACTGCAATTCTGTTATGCAGTTATGTTGTAGAAAGCTATCCAAGTAGTTCATGAGGTTTACTTTGGCCTATACGCGCTACTACACCTTCTTCACTGACAAAGGGCCATGAGTACCTGATGTGTAGAACATTGAGATAATGGACATTTAGGGCTTCTCCAGAGTGTTTTCATTACATACGATGAGAGGCCACAAGGGTAATTTATGTTGAGTGATTCCTCAGAGAGTTTGTAGTTCCACGATGCGGGCCACAGACGGAATGTGACGTAAGTGCTTCCCAAGAGAGCCTCTAGTTACGATATGAGACTATATGGGGAATTGACATTGAGTGCTTCCTCAAAGAGTCTATGCTTAAGCTGAACCAAAGGGGTTAGACAGGGTGTACGGCTTAGAGGGTTTCTTGTACTTGTTAGGTAAGACCAGTGGGGATGGGTTGTGATTACTTTTCAAAGGGTTACGTGTATGTGTTTATCTTCCTGTTTAGTTTTTTCTTCACAATGAAAATGTGGATTGTTTACAATTGAGTACTTTATTGTTTAATGTTTTCTGTACTTTTACCTATAATATATTTACTAACTATTAGGAATAGATCTCAGGGAGGTTTCCTACTGGGACATAGTCTCACACCCTGTTTGGTCCATGCTTTCGGGCCTAAACAGATTATATTTTTGCAGGTATAGACAAGGGAAAGCTCCCTTTTACTTCAGGTACTTGAAATGCTGGGGACCTCAAGAGCACAATACCATGATTAGGCTTGCAATGCTATGGATCTGGTCACTGTTATCCTTTTGTACTTGGTTTAGTACTATATTTCGTCATTGTGCGTTATTTCACTGCTTTCTTGTACATATGTATTAGGAATCATTTTTAGACATGTTCTCCATCTTATTCTATCAGTCTTCTACTATTTATTTTTCTATAATATTATTACTACTTCCACTATTTTGTATATATATTTTTTCTTCCGCTGTGTCCTCTACCCATGAAGGGATAGTATCCCCACTATCACCCAAGTCCCTCACTACTAGTAAGCAGCCTCTAGCATTTGAGGAAATGCACCTAAGTTCATGTGACCGATCAGGTGCAGGGCACCTCGGGGTGGCATCCGGAATGGGGATGCTACATTAAAAATGTAAATTTTTCTATGTCATATGGAATATTATGTAAATATTATGAAGTGATTGGTGGGAGGGAAATTTTATAGACCCACAATAATTTGAGTAATGTGATTTATCTAATGAGTTAATATGTGTTATAGGTGAACCTAGTTATATATTTCTTCACAATGATGACGTTATCCTGAAGAAAATAAGTTATACATGAACATGATGTGATCCTTGTTCACAACGATGTGTGTTATTAAACCACTATGACATGATTTTTCATTTTTATGCATCTCTAAAATAAATATCTTTACATAATTTTTCTATCATTATATCTATAATTCTACTATTGTTATGATATTATGATCATGATTATTCTCACCAACATGACATTGATTCGTTTATCTTATATCTTATATTTTATCCTTCCCCTTAACAAGATTTTGTTTCCCAATTTTTTGACGTATATCCTTAGAAGACAACATGTACTGACGATAATGTGAAATATCTTATGTGTATAAAGGTGAATTATTTTAATAAAATTTATTATTTACTATTTATAAGTGATATATGGTCATAATTTTTCAAATATATTAAACCGTTAGATCCTAGAATGTATAACCATTATGTTTTTATCATAAAAATGATGTAACAATCATGTAAGAAAAAGATGGATCACTATAATTAAACATTAAACAAATAATATTATTGTAAATTAAAATTAAAATCTTAAATATGGAACCTTAAAAACATTTATATTTCAAGATATTAGAATGTTTTGTTTATGTCAAATACGTTAAGAATAAACATTCCTTTCATATTGTTGTAAGAAACGTAAAAATGAACCTTTTTTATAAATAGAAAAGATGATTTATTTTATTTTTTAAAAGTTCCATTATGTATAAAATTACATTAAACATTTATATGGAAATGTATTGAAAAAATTTAGAAAACATGGATTTAGAAGGGACTGATTCTCGATCTAAATGAAAATACCATATCAGAATAACATAGAATGGAATTTATTAACGTTTCATTACTAAAATGTGATGATATATAAATTAGAATTTATTAAAAAATCATATCCATGTTTTAATTATTTATACAATTTTAAATTAATTAATATCACATTTTCCCCCAAAAGGACGTGGAATATTAGAAATCCCAGAATAAATCATATTGTATCATAAATCATTTTCCACTTTGTTAACTCTTCAAGAATATTTCCAATGAAGGAATAACATAAAATGATACAATAAATATACATAAAATAAGTATATTAATGTGATAAATTTTCACAAGGTAGTATATACACCTCAAAAATGAATATAGGTGCATATAATAAACATGTCTATCAATGAAATATAAATTAAGATGAATAAAAGTAAAAAAAATAATGAAATTTAAATAGAGAATTAATAAATCAATCAATTATGTTTAACTAACATAATAATACAAACAATAATTCGAATTAAAACAAAATATAATAAAAACTCAATAAACACATTATCATAAAACATAAAGGATAAGGAATAATTAATGTAACCTAATGAAAATAAATTTAGTTAAAAAATAGTTTACTACTTGTTAACTATCAAGTCAAATAACTTTAGAAAAAATAATTAAAATTACAACATAAAAAACACGATTTATTAATAATTCATGATATTAAATTTAAAAGGGGAAGTATAAAATCCATATAAAATGAATTATATTCATAACAATAAAATATTCCACAAAGAATGGAAATTGATATGAAGTCCCATTTTGGACTGGAAATTTCGTGATCATAACATCATGAAATAGAGAACCTCAAATCGATTGAAAAATCATAATAATTTTTTTGAAGTTAATCGTAATATATATTCGTTATATTTATATAGTCCACACAATAAACAGAAGTGGTGAATAGGATATACATATGTATCAATATTAAAAAGATAGATGATAAAACCATACCTACAATATAACTTTCTTCATATATGTTTTAATATCCATTATAGTATACTAATATAAATTATTTAATTTCATAATAACTATTTCACTTTTAAATAAAATATACCTTAATAATTTATTATATTTATTTTAATGAGATATTTAAAACATGAAAATTTAATTCCATTTCAGGTGTCTTAAGGATGAACTATTCATTATAACAAAATGGTTTTCATGGGTTAACTATGGTCAAATAGACAATTATTTAACAATCTACAGAATACTAATAATAATATAATAATAATATTAATATATCAATTATATGTTATTTTAACAAATCATGAAATATTATTTGGAAATATGAACTATGTTATTATCCAAGAGATGGTAAGATGCACTGGTGCATGAATAACGTTTCAATTTCTCAGTGATCATTATAGAAAGAAGGGATGAATTTGTAATGTCTTGGATTTTTCCGTTTATTATTTTAA
This sequence comes from Viscum album, assembly GCA_963277665.1. NCBI lineage: Eukaryota > Viridiplantae > Streptophyta > Magnoliopsida > Santalales > Viscaceae > Viscum > Viscum album. Next base: position 1,855,879,418 of record OY728157.1, read on the forward strand.
ATATTATATGGAATTATTTCGAGACCGGGTGAGAAAGAGACACATCATTTCAAGGTCCAGTGATCCCAGAATGGTGGTTTGAACTTTTTTTAAGTTATGTGAGTCGGCGCTTGTCCGCGGCTGTGGTAGTTTCTAAACGGATTCCCGGATTAAAAATATGAGGGAACTATTGCGTCTAGGATGACGAATTTTCCTATGAAAGAATCTAACCTCAACCGGCGTAGGTCGTCTGCAAATTTTAATTTTGGGCGTTTTAAAAAGGAGAAATACATTAGAAGGAATAAAATAAATTAATGATTTATTTTATTATTTTAAAAAATTTCCTTTTATTAGCATAACCTAATATTCCCCAATAAATGCATCTGTATGGGATATTCGTAGGGTTATCCTCATAACCCTGTGAGTTGAGAGAGAGAGATTTCTCTTAGAGCTTGGGAGGAGGAGAACGCATTGGAAAACAACGACGAATCATGATCGAGAATCATTGCACCAACGTTGAAGGATCACGCCGACAACAATAGTGTGGTGCCTTCATAAACGATTGATCCTTTCAAAAGGTATAGTTTGTTATTTCGATTTCTTTTCCCCGTATTTATGTTTAAATGATGAACGCGTATCAACCACGAACATGTTCATCCACGTACTCGTACGTTTCTAGCAGGAGGGATTTTTCTTCGTGAAGATTATGGGGAATTGATACATGCTTTATGTTTTTGTTGATTCTTGCTCTGTTTATGCCTATTAACGGGAGAATATCAATGTCGTGACGAACGATGGTGGAGGTCTGTTCCTCAATTTTTTTATTTGGATTTCTTCCTCCTTTTTCCCCACACGTTCTTCGCGTTCTTCACGGGGCGATGAACAACGGTTCGTTGAACATCCGTTATATGATGCAATGATCCCAAATCAAATGTTCGACACGACAACAACCTTGTGTAGGTGCATCGATGATGGCAGATGACGAATCGGACCGGATTGGAAACAGCATTCTTCGAGCGTTCTTCGTGCGGGAAGATAAAAACGTGTTTTCGTAGCTGATAGAAGGTCTGAAAACACCGGAAGAGGATTCGAGGCATCGGGGCCACCAAAACATGAAGGTTTCGTGGCGATCAGATGGCTGGATCAACGTTCGGAGCAGCATGGGAGGCGCGCCGGCGAAGAGCGCCGTTTCTGGAAATTTCTAGAATACACGGCGTGTACTTCCGAAGAACATGCCATGTAGTACTGGCGGTGGCAGTTAGGGTTTTGGGGTCATAGAAGAATCACATGGCGTGTGACCCCAGTCACACGACGTGTTGGACCTTCCCTGAAGCTCGACATGTACTTTAGGTAGTACATGGACATGGGATGATCTACATGGATTCAGGCGGCACGACGTGTAAAGCATGGCAGAGGTGGCTACGTGGAGCTCAGTGTGTAACCTGGGGAGACAAAGACATGGGATGAAGTACATGACCGTGTACTCCATCACACGGCCAGACAAGGCCAGCAGCACGGGTCACCCCCGTGTGCTGTTTACACGGGTCGGAGTACACGGGTTGGTGACTGTGTATGGGCACATGACTAGAGTACATGGAGCCAACCCCAGTTACCCATACATGGAATGTACTCCAAACTACACGCCATGTACTATATTTGTTTTCTACACGACCAGCCTCACGACATGGGTCATTGTACATGGGAAGTAGCCGGGGTCAGACAACATAGCGTGTATGATTTCTACACGCCATGTACTTTTTGGAAAACATCTTGGTCCTTTTGTTCATCGTGCCTTGAACATCTTTCAGTTGGGTTAGTTCCCCTTCTTCTTGTTTCCCTGGGGGTCATGCATCTTTCCCTCACGCCAGATTTTTGATTCCTTCAGCAGGACATTCTTTGATAGAGTGAGGCATCCATCCTAGAGGCCCTGATCGAGATCCTATATCCATTCCAGACCCTCAGTAGCATCAGGAATTTATGTGACCAACACTATCGGGAGTTGATCCTCTACCAAGCAGGTGAATTCTGGATGAGTCGCGGTATCCACCATGTCCCTTGCGGTAATCCTCTTTTGTGTTTCAGGATCTTTCCCACTCAAGAGTGTGTCTTCCGAAATGAGTGCTTCTATTTACCGTAACCTTTCCACTCATGAACGTGTATCCCGTAATGTGTGTAGCTATCTCTCATGATGGTTCCCGATGAACATCACTTCTCTGACGTGCGTCATCATAGCTATAAGACTCGTGGAGTGTTTTCTCCCAGAACGAGCGCATCACAAAATCTTCAAATAGAATCCCTTATAGGGGTATGCAGTTGCGTGAATTGTCTCTAGACCACGGGTCTGGGTTTTGAGTATATATTTTTTGTTTTATATGTTCTTTAACCATATACTGTGCATAGATGACTGTACCTTTACTTTGTATTGCTTCGTGGTTTTCGGGATCCTCTACTGAGTATTGTTATACTCACCCATGCATGGGATTTGCCCGCACGTCTGGTGACTTGTGCAGACGAGCAGCCTTTTGACAAAGTCCAGCACGGTCCAGGAAAGTACCAAGCGTTCTGATTTCCCTATAGGCTGAGGTGTTCCTACGGCTACGAGCGGCAGTCCCAGTACCTTTTTGTTCTTGCAGGTTGTACTTTGCAGTTTTCATACTCTTTTTTATTTTCTTTTTGGTGGGAATGTATTTTTGGCCCCGTTTACTTTTATAGTACTCTAACATTTATCATACTCTGTTGGTTGGGTTTAGTCGTATTCATGCAATTTTGTTCCTTAGTTTTTTATATTTCAGCATTTGTGGGCTTCGAGATGTGTGTGTGTGTACAGGTACATAGGTAATGCCTCCCATATTTGTGATATTCCTACTCAGTGCTAGTCACCATCCCCTGGCCTATTAGAGGTGGGCATGGGGAGTCACAGCGTGGGCCCCACTATGACGGGTCCTAAGTCGGCCCACTTCCTAGCTATCATGGAGCAGATTTCTGTGGAGAGCTTGGGACACCTCTACATGTAGGAGATAGTTCGGATTCATGGCATCCCCTCATCTATATTATCTGACCGAGATGCCCGCTTTACATTTCGGTTGTGGAAGGGATTGTAGGAGGCTTTTGGGACTCAGCTACGCCTGAGTACAACGTTTCATCCCCAGAAGGATGGTTAGACGAAGAGGGCCATTCAGGTTCTGGATGATATGTTGCGAGCTTGTATCTTGTACTTTGGTCGCAGTTGAGAGGACCACCTACCATTTGTGGAGTTTGTGTACAACAACAGCTACCACTCCACCATTGGTATGGTACCATTCGAGGCCTTGTATGGGAGACCCTGCCGGTCACTGCATTGCTGGACCAACCCCGGAGAGTCCGCACTCATGGGTCCAGAGTTAGTGCGAGCCACCACAGAGAAGGTGCAAGTCATCCGAGAGAAGATGAAGTCTACCCATAGCCGGCCGAAGTCTTATGCTGACAGGCGATAGAGACCTCTGGAGTTCGAGGAGGGAGACCACGTCTTTCTTTGGGCCTCACCTCAACGAGGGTTTCAGAGATTTGGCCAAGGCGGCAAGCTATCTTCGAGGTTCATCGGACCTTTCCAAATTCTATGAAGAGTTGGTGAGGTGACATACCGCCTAGATCTACCGTGATAGTTTCATCGGGTACATTATATCTTCCACGTGTCGCAACTGAGGAGGTATGAGCATGACTCGTCGCACGTCATCGACTGGGGTGAGCTGGACATCGAGGATGGAGTGACCTTTACTGAGTACCAGGTGGAGATCGAGGATCATCAGGAGAGGATCCTTCATGGGCTATCGATTCCCTTAGTGCGCGTCCGGTTGCAACACGTAAATCTTCAGGAGGGAACGTGGGAGTGGTAGGCTCAGATCCGTGCCTAGTATCCTCATCTTTTTTAGTATCCCTCGTTTTGGCTTTTTAGGGACATAAATCCCCAAGGTGGGGAGAATGTAATGTCTCAGATTTTTCTGTTTATTATTTTAAATATTATATGGAATTATTTCGAGACCGGGCGTGAAGGCGGCACATCATTCCGAGGTCCAGTGATCCCGGAATGGTGGTTTGAACTTTTTTTAAGTTATGTGAGTCAGCGCTTGTGTGTGGTTGTGTAATTTTCTAAACAGATACCCGGATTAAAAATATGAGGGCACCATTGCGTCCGGGATGGCGACTTTGCCTAAGAAAGACTCTAACCTCGACCGGCGCAGGTCGTCTGCAAAGTTTAATTTTGGTCGTTTTAAAAAGAGGAAATACTTTAGAAGGAATAAAATAAATTAATGATTTATTTTATTATTTTGAAACATTTCCTTTCTTAGTACAACTTAATCTTCCCCTATAAATGCATCCTTATGGAAAATTCACAGGGTTATCCTCATAATCCCCAGAGTTGAGAGAGAGAGATTTATCTTAGATCTTTGGCGGAGGAGGACACGTTGGCAAATGACGAAGGATCAAGATCGAGAATCGTAGCACCGACATTGAAGGATCACGAAGACAACGGAAGTGCGGCGCCTTCATCAATGATCAATCCTTTAGAAAGGTATGGGTTTTTATTTAGATTTCTTTTCCTCGTATTTAAGTTTAAACAACGAACACAGATCAACCACGAAAAAGTTGATCTGCAGACTCATACGTTTTTTCCAGGAGGGATTTTTATTCGGGAAGATTATGTGGAATTGATCCACGATTTATGTTGTTGTTTATTCTTGCATCGTTTAAGGCTATTAATGGGAGCAGATCAATGCCGTGATGAACGACGGAGGATGTTCATTCCTAAATTTGTTTATTAGGATTTCTTCCTCCTTTTTCCTCGTGCTTTCTTCACGTTCTTTATTGGGCGACGAACAATGTTTCGTTGCGCATCTGTTATGCGACACAACAATCCTAAATCGAAGGTTCGACACCGCAATGACCTTGTGGAGGTGCAGCAATGATGGAAAACGATGCATCGGACCAGATCGAAAAGAGCGTTCTTCAAGAATTCCTCATTTAGGTTGATCAAAACATGTTTTCGGTGCCGATAGAAGGTCTAAAAACACTAAAAGTGGCTTTGTGGCATCGGGGAGACCAAAAACTGAAGGTTTCATGTTGATCAGATGGCTGGATCAACATTCGGAGAAGAACGGGAGGTGCACCGGCAAAGAGGTCCGTTTCTGGAAATTTCCAGAATATACGGTGTGTAATTCCTAAGAACACGCCGTGTAGTACTGGCGGTGGCGGCTAGGGTTTCGGGGTTTGAAAAGAATCACACGGTGTGTGAACCTGGTCACACGGTATGTTGGACCTTCCCCGAAGCTCGGCGTGTACTTTGGGTAGTACACGAACATGGGATGATCTACACGGCTTCAGGAGGCACGACGTGTACAACTTGGCAGAGGGGCTGTGCAGAGCTCGGCGTGTAACCCAGGGAGACATGGACACGGGATGCTGTACACGACCATGTACCCCATCACACGGCTAGACAAGGCCAGCACCGTGGGTCACCCCATGTGCTGTTTACACGGGTTAGAGTACACGGGTTGGTGACCGTGTACAGGCACATGGCCAGAGTACACGAAGCCAACCACAGTTACCTAGACACAGCGTGTACTCTATAATACACACCATGTACTATGTTTTTTTCTACATGACCAGCCTCACGACACGGGCCATTGTACACGGGCAGTACCCGGGGCCGGACAACATGACATGTATCATTTATACATGTCGTGTACATTTTGGAAAACAGCTTGGTACTTTTTCTCACCATGACTTGAACATATTTTATTTGGGTTAGTTCCCCTTCTCCTTGTTTCCCTGAGGGCCAGGCATCTTTCCCTCACCCAGGATTTTGATCCCTTCAGGAGGACATTCTGTGATAGAGTCAAGCATCCATCCGAGATGTAGAGACCCGAAGCCTGACGTACCTTGACATTACATTACTTTTGCGGAATACTTAGTACAAAAAACACACACACACAAGGATCGTAATAGTTTAGTGTCTTTGGAAACTCGAAACATAATCTTCTAATCCTGGTGAAAGATCTTCAAAATCTCCCACAAAGATCTTCCTTTTTTTATACCTAAAACCTTTCTTTATATCCTGGGGAAAAGAATACATAAAAGGGTGAGCTCAAATGCTCAGTAAGGGTAAACAAAAGAAATATCAATCACATAATTTTCATAAGAACATAACATTTTTGGAAATCTTAACCTGCAAAAGAGAGCATAATTTCATAACATGGGATAAATCATAGTAGTGAAAATGAAACCATAACTTAAAACATTACTCATTGTGGCATACACACATAATCATAGAGAATCATTTCTTGTTAGTCAAGACTCATTGCCAAGACTATCTTAGTGGACAAAGTCCCTTTCTGAATCGAGTAATCCTCGTTTCAGTCCTGTTTCACTGAACCGGTATAACCTACCATTCCAGCCATGTCTATCTCATGAGATATGAAATCTTTACCCAATTCATTGGAGGGAGATATAGGTCCCACCCATCTCTTAATGAATCCTTTCTTATGTGTGCCACAAAATCATAAATCATAAATCATTGCATAACCCATGTAATAAAAATGGGATTCTTAAACAACATGACATCATAAAACCATTCATATAAGATAAAGGAATTCATAAACATAATTCCATCACAACATAGTCAAATCAATGTAATAATATGGATAGAAACAGAACCCTTTATGGAAAATAATTTTGATAAAACAATTGAATTGAATTCTTGAGGAAAATTTCCTTTCTTCTTCAAAATCAATTTCTTTTCACAAAACATCATGCAATTTTAAAAGAAAGAGATTTTATTGAAAATAGTCATGAAATCATTTAGAGGAAGCTTCTTGAAAATAAGGCTTTATAAAACAGTATAAATATGTTCGTGCCGTATAAGTTAAAAAAAACATTCTTCGTACTTTTGTCGGAAAAGTCAAAAAGTACCACGTACGAAAAACGCAAAAAGATTCCTTTCATATCCTTTACTAAAAACTCATAGAAGGGTAAAATTGGATTTAAACAATTGTAGGTGGATGGAAATAATATTACATATTGAGGGAACATGGATGTGGATGATAAAATACACCCCAGTAAATACTTACGAATAAACAATCTCGGATAAAAATGAGATTGTGATATTTCCCTTACCTTAGGTCTGACTTGCTTTGTAAGTGTCCGAACCTCCTGTATAATTATTTAAATCATGTTATTGACTTATTCCAGAATCATATTCATTGTTATGATATCATATATGGTTCACTTATGACATTATATTACCCGTTCTTTTGTAAATTCCATGTTAAAGAAGCGTTTTGGGTAAAATCGTTTCATTTATCTTAGGTGTTTTGACTTGTTGTTCTTGACATCATTATTACTTATATCATGATTTACTTACTTCCAGAATATAAAATATGATTTATATATCATATATATTCAGTATATATATATATATATATAATAGATAGATAAATGACATGAAAAACACCGTTCATGGAGACGGTAGTCCGTACGTACGCATGAACGCTGTTTTCCTTTCCTTATTGTCTTGAATGGAAGTAAGTAGATGACATACATACATATATATACATAAATCCAGTAGCTTTATAATTTCATATATTTCATTATTATTTCTTATATATACTTTATAATCATTCTTAAATGGTTAACATGGAGAATGAATCTCATCGCGTCGTGGAGACGGTAGTCCGTACGTACGCACGAGCGATGATATCATTTCCATAAATATTGAATTGAATTGGAGTGGATTATACAATATATCAGAATCAATATGATGTTGTAATAACTATGTATAGTTATTCTTTACACCCTTATACCCATCCATGTAAGGTGGTGGTGGAAAATAGATTACACCACGGCGTGGAGACGGTATTCCGTACGTACGCACGCGCGGTGATTTCTTTTTCCGTAGGATGGATAGATGGTGAAATAGGGTTGTTTCATACTTATAATAACATATCAGTATATGAGTGATACTGATGTTATTACTTCATAATGAAACAACCTAAGAATAAGAAGTGGAAGAAGAAATAAAGATGAAAGAATTGGTAACGGTAATTACCACTTCTTTGAAGCGCCTTTTGGAGACCTCCTCTTAGGGAACTAAAATTGGTCTTTGAGGAAGACCAGAACCTCTAGGATGTTTCTAGGGAAGTGGAGAAGATATTTTGGCAGGGTTTGGCCGAGCTTGAGTGCTCAAATTGGTGTGAGGAGGAGGGGGAGGAGGTGTCCTTTTATAGGGGAGGAGAGGGGCACCTTAGGAATTCTTAAAAACATTAATTTATAATAAATCTAACCCCACTTAAAAACCTCCAAAAATGACTCATATTCGAAGATTAGATGAGATAGGGTTGTAATCTCATCAGCCAATCAAATTTAGACATGTTTGGATCTTATTTTAAACCATATCAATTAGATTTAACTCTAAGTTAAATAATTTAACTATTACCGTGTCTTTTTGTTTTCTTTCACTATATGGTTAATACACTTACTATAAAATGCCAAACGAACCCCAAATTGTTTATTATTAATATATATATCCTTATCTAAGTAATTTGGCCGAACCTTAGATTTTTAGGAATAAAATAACAATTAATAATATGATATTTGATTTAAAAACTATTTTGTGTCAATTTTGACACTATTTGATATATGATTTTTGTGAAAGTCATAACAGAATTAAATGTTCGAACCAAGTTGATTAAATCAACATTAATATATCATAGTAACCTAGAAAATTAGTGTAATTCATAAAAATTCTCAAATTACATTTATTTTGGTGTTTATAACAACAATTATGTCAATATTTCATAAATAAGATAATTACTGCATCATCTTTGTGTCATAAATTAATTAAATTATTTGATGCCTAAAAATTACAAATAAAATACCATTATGTAGGAAATCTTTTTAGCTTTCTAAGGAATATTTATAGTCGAATTTATCTTATGTATAACCCCATATTAAAAATGATTTACTTATTAAACTTTGATTTTAACTATTTTAACCCTTCTTTAAATAAATTAATAATAAATGTCCTAATCTAATCCAAGTGGGCCTAAATGGTCATATTTTATTCCTAAGTTTGTTTTTGGTCGAATTACACTTGTCCAATAGAATTAGGACATGTGTTAGGGTAATATTGATATCATAGTTACCCTTAGTTACCCTATTTACTATTAACCGCGGTAAAAATAGTAAAAAGTTACTATTCACCAAAAAATTATTTTTATCTCATTGAACCACATTTTATTTACTGATATCAACCGTGTCTGTCGGATTTTTGAAATTCCATTCACAGAAGCGGTAAAATTAAGTTTTATGAAAAATTCAATTTTTTAACTACGACTTAGTAGTTTCACTATTCATCAAAAAATGAAGGTTTTCAGAAAAATGCCAAAATTTCATCCTAAGCTATATTTCATATTCCGAATTCAAAAATGAAGTCTATTTTACCAAATTCATAACATAGAAGTTGAATTAATTAATTTTATAATTAAATCCCGCTGTTAAGACAAATAGCGTGTTTTTAAGAAACAATTTCTATCAAAAGATTGACACTTGATTATGTCTGGTTTAAATGTGAAATTACAAACAATGACCAACATTGAATTAAATTGTAAAAATATATTCTAAATATACTTTAAAACCACTCAAATTAATAATTTATCACTATTAATTATTTCGATTAAAAAAGTTGTTTTTTAATTATAATTAATAATTTTCACTATTCATCAGAATATGAAAGTTATCCGAAAAGTACCAAAATTTCACCTTAGGCTAAATTCGATACTCCGAATCCAAAAATGAAGTTCATTTTGAAATATAAGATTTACAGAATTTTAAAAAGTGGTTATTACTATTCATAACGGCTAGTTTTAATAATATTTTAATAGCATATCGTTGTTTAGTGAAACTCGTTATTGCGTACTACACACGCTATCGAGGAAGGTCGCGATTGCGTGTATGCAAGGCAAGTCAAGGATGCGTGTTGTGAAAGATCTTTTTGGTGTAGCGTACAACACAAGACATTAGTGAAATAAAAAGAATATTTTTCATAAAATCTCGGGCTGTTACATTCTACCCCCCTTAAAATGAATTTCGCCCTCGAAATTCGTCGGGGTTATAAATGGTTTACTATTCGAAAGATTCTTTAATAGAATCCCACATCGTAAAAAGGAATACAAAAACTTGGCTTTAAAAACTAAAGTATGAAATGTAACGATTACCCAAATAAACTAATCGCTGGGTTTCCACATAGGTAAAAATATGGATATGGAAGAGAAATCTAACCATCATGTTCTGATGGAGAGTGGTAGAGAACATGGCTATGGAAAAGCCAGTAATCACAAATCCATAGATTTGTGATGATATAAGGTACCATCTGATTCATCAGGTATAAGATCACTAGGACAACATTTTTGGTTTTCAAGATCATTTCCCTAAAGTTGAAAATTTGAATTAGAATAAATACTTACTTTATTTTGGTACAATCTCACTATTGTTCGTTCCTTGAACAATTTCCACTTCATCTCTTAAATAAATGAAGTTGAATTTGTTATTTGTGAAGTGTTAGCAGATCATGTGATAGAATGACGAGTCATTCCATCTGTCTCAAACAAAAGGTTAGTAAAAATTATATGCATAAGTCGATCTATAGTGAGATTAATCATATATGGTTCCTAAAATGGACTTATACTTCATATATCATACTGCTTAATATAATAAAACTAGTTTCTACTAAACAGGGACTTCCTGTAGGCCAGTGGTAGGCGATAAAGGCCAGTCACACTTCGGTTGTGGGTTCGATTCCTACAGCCTTGTCTGAAGCGATGGGTTGTCGCCCGTCCTGCAGGTTGTCCTTTTTCCAAAACTATATTACTATAATATCGAAAAAAAATTCTATCCTTAAACAATACTAACTTACGTCCAACACAATCCATTCCAATCTTTAGGCTTATCCATAATACTGCAGTCCACTCTCATAACATAGTGAAAACAATTACCAGAGATTTAATATCATCGTTGATCCCCATATATCATAAGATATGTTTTGTTGGTCACATTCCAAACATTCAAAGTCCTTAATCATGTATACTCTTGAATACCCATTGAACCTTAGTGAAAACTTGAATGCAGTTAAAAGTTAACACTTTGCACATACCAAAATCCTCAAAATTATTTATACTCAAACCATGATATCACTTAGTCCTTATATCAATCATGAGCTCATGAATACAATCAAACATCTCATTATCTTCTTATCCTTTCATTATGCACTTATCATCTACTTTCCAAAAGTATCTGAATAACCTTTCATGGTTACTGGTAACATTAATCAGACAACAATATAACAATCCTTACATGTCTCTTTATTCCATAGTACCATGAGATTAGTTATACAACATTACACATGATAAACATGTAATCATTCCACAACATTCTTAAACCATTAACCGAGCTTCAACAATTCTTTCATCTCATATATCATTTGTAGTCTCTTCATCATCATCCACATAAATACTACCCATACGGCCATACTGATTCTCTTCACGAGTCTTTCCCTTAGGACATTGGTTTGCATAATGCCCATACATTCCACATTTAAAACACTTAACCATTTTTGATGTCGTAGCAATACCATTATCCTCATCCATGGTGTTAACTGAACCTTTTCCTTTGCACTTACTTGCTTTGTGTCCTTCTTTTCCACACCCAAAGCATCTTCCAGTTCCTTTGAAACATTCTCCTTGATGCCTCTTCCCACATGAATTACATAGGGGAAATTTAACTTTCTTTCCTCTATGATCATCATGAAACTCCATCTTTCTCTTATTAGCCGAGTCAGGAAACTTACCAAATTTTACTTTATTGATCATATTATGAGATTGCTGATTCGGCATAATAATTATGTTTGGACTTCCAAATCCCATTTCATTATGAAGAATATCATTCCATTGTCCATCATATCCTCTATTATCGTGAATCATCTTGTTTCCAGCCATTTTCTAAAACCCAAAAAGAATAGTGTGAGAGGCAAAAATCATGCTAGGGAAAACAACATAATAAAGGGGGAGTACCTTCAATATCTAACATCTTAGTTTTAATTCTATGATCGTTAGCGTAATTCTAGTACTATAACCTATACGTATACTTAACCTTAGGGACATCCCTAGACATACCTTAGAAATATCTCTAGGGATCTCATTAAAGTTCTCGCATCCTAGTTTCCAAAGGTTGACTAAACCTTTCCTCTGATACCAACTTTAGAGACCCTAATCTTATCGTACATGGACATTACATTACTTTTGCTGAATACTTAGTACAAAAAAAAACACACACACAAGGATCGTAATAGTTTAGTGTCTTTGGAAACTCGGAACGTAATCTTCTAATCCTGGTGAAAGATCTTCAAAATCTCCCACAAAGATCTTCCTTTTTTTTATACCTAAAACCTTTCTTTATATCCTGGGGAAAAGAAAACATAAAAGGGTGAGCTCAAATGCTCAGTAAGGGTAAACAAAAGAAATATCAATCACATAATTTTCATAAGAACATAACATTTTTGGAAATCTTAACCTGCAAAAGAGAGCATAATTTCATAACATGGGATAAATCATAGTAGTGAAAATGAAACCATAACCTAAAACATTACTCATTTTGGCATACACACATAATCAAAGAGAATCATTTCTTGTTAGTCAAGACTCATTGCCAAGACAATCTTAGTGGACAAAGTCCCTTTCTGAATCGAGTAATCCTCGTTTCAGTCCTGTTTCACTGAACCGGTATAACCTACCATTCTAGCCATGTCTATCTCATGAGATATGAAATCTTTACCCAATGCATTGGAGGGAGATATAGGTCTCACTCATCTCTTAATGAATCCTTTCTTATGTGTGCCACAAAATCATAAATCATAAATCATTGCATAACCCATGTAATAAAAATGGGATTCTTAAACAACATGACATCATAAAACCATTCATATAAGATAAAGGAATTAATAAACATAATTCCATCACAACATAGTCAAGTCAATGTAATAATATGGATAGAAACAGAACCCTTTATGGAAAATAATTTTGATAAAACACTTGAATTGAATTCTTGAGGAAAATATCCTTTCTTCTTCAAAATCAATTTCTTTTCACAAAACATCATGCAATTTTAAAAGAAAGATATTTTATTGAAAATAGTCATGAAATCATTTAGAGGAAGCTTCTTGAAAATAAGGCTTTATAAAACAGTATAAATCTGTTCGTGCCGTATAAGTTAAAAAAAACATTCTTCGTACTTTTGTCGGAAAAGTCAAAAAGTACCTCGTACGAAAAACGCAAAAAGATTCCTTTCATATCCTTTACTAAAAACTCATAGAAGGGTAAAATTGGATTTAAACAATTGTAGGTGGATGGAAATAATATTACATATTGAGGGAACATGGATTTGGATGATAAAATACACCCCAGTAAATACTTACGAATAAACAATCTCGGATAAAAATGAGATTGTGATATTTCCCTTACCTTAGGTCTGACTTGCTTTGTAAGTGTCCGAACCTCCTGTATAATGATTTAAATCATGTTATTGACTTATTCCAGAATCATATTCATTGTTATGATATCATATATGGTTCACTTATGACATTATATTACCCGTTCTTTTGTAAATTCCATGTTAAAGAAGCGTTTTGGGTAAAATCGTTTCATTTATCTTAGGTGTTTTGACTTGTTGTTCTTGACATCATTATTACTTATATCATGATTTAATTACTTCCAGAATATAAAATATTATTTATATATCATATATATTCAGTATATATATATATATATAATAGATAGATAAATGACATGAAAAACATCGTTCATGGAGACGGTAGTCCGTACGTACGCATGAACGTTGTTTTCCTTTCCTTATTGTCTTGAATGGAAGTAAGTAGATGACATACATATATATATATATACATAAATCCAGTAGCTTTATAATTTCATATATTTCATTATTATTTCTTATATATACTTTATAATCATTCTTAAATGGTTAACATGGAGAATGAATCTCATCGCGTCGTGGAGACGGTAGTCCGTACGTACGCACGAGCGATGATATCATTTCCATAAATATTGAATTGAATTGGAGTGGATTATACAATATATCAGAATCAATATGATGTTGTAATAACTATGTATAGTTATTCTTTACACCCTTATACCCATCCATGTAAGGTGGTGGTGGAAAATAGATTACACCACGGCGTGGAGACGGTATTCCGTACGTACGCACGCGCGGTGATTTCTTTTTCCGTAGGATGGATAGATGGTGAAATAGGGTTGTTTCATACTTATAATAACATATCAGTATATGAGTGATACTGATGTTATTACTTCATAATGAAACAACCTAAGAAGAAGAAGTGGAAGAAGAAATAAAGATGAAAGAATTGGTAACGGTAATTACCTCTTCTTTGAAGCGCCTTTTGGAGACCTCCTCTTATGGAACTAAAATTGGTCTTTGAGGAAGACCAGAACCTCTAGGATGTTTCTAGGGAAGTGGAGAAGATATTTTGGCAGGGGTTGGCCGAGATTGAGTGCTCAAATTGGTGTGAGGAGGAGGGGGAGGAGGTGTCCTTTTATAGGGGAGGAGAGGGGCACCTTAGGAATTCTTAAAAATATTAATTTATAATAAATCTAACCCCACTTAAAAACCTCCAAAAATGACTCATATTCGAAGCTTAGATGATATAGGGTTGTAAGCTCATCAACCAATCAAATTTAGACATGTTTGGATCTTATTTTAAACCGTATCAATTAGATTTAACTCTAAGTTAAATAATTTAACTTTTACCGTGTCTTTTTGTTTTCTTTCACTATATGGTTAATACACTTACTATAACATGCCAAAAGAACCCCAAATTGTTTATTATTAATATATATATCCTTATCTAAGTCATGTGGACGAAACATAGATTTTTAGGAATAAAATAACAATTAATAATATAATATTTGATTTAAAAACTATTTTGTGTCAATTTTGACACTATTTGATATATGATTTTTGTGAAAGTCATAACAGAATTAAATGTTCGAACCAAGTTGATTAAATCAACATTAATATATCATAGTAACCTAGAAAATTAGTGTAATTAATAAAAATTCTAAAATTACATTTATTTTGGTGTTTATAACATCAATTATGTCAATATTTCAAAAATAAGATAATTACTGCATCATCTTTGTGTCATAAATTAATTAAATTATTTGATGCCTAAAAATTACAAATAAAATACCATTATGTAGGAAATCTTTTTAGCTTTCTAATGAATATTTATAGTCGAATTTATCTTATGTATAACCCCATATTAAAAATGATTTACTTATTAAACTTTGATTTTAACTATTTTAACCCTTCTTTAAATAAATTAATAATAAATGTCCTAATCTAATCCAAGTGGGCCTAAATGGTCATATTTTATTCCTAAGTTTGTTTTTGGTCGAATTACACTTGTCCAATAGAAATAGGACATGTGTTAGGGTAATATTGATATCATATTTACCCTTAGTTACCCTATTTACTATTAACCGCGGTAAAAATAGTAAAAAGTTACTATTCACCAAAAAATTATTTTTATCTCATTGAACCACATTTTACTTACTGATATCAACCGTGTCTGTCGGATTTTTGAAATTCCATTCCGAGAAGCGGTAAAATTAAGTTTTATGAAAAATTCAATTTTTTAACTACCACTTAGTAGTTTCACTATTCATCAAAAAATGAAGGTTTTCAGAAAAATGCCAAAATTTCATCCTAAGCTATATTTCATATTCCGAATCCAAAAAATAAGTCTATTTTACCAAATTCATAACATAGAAGTTGAATTAATTAATTTTATAATTAAATCCCGCTGTTAAGACAAATAGCGTGTTTTTAAGAAACAATTTCTATCAAAAGATTGACACTTGATTATGTCTGGTTTAAATGTGAAATTACAACCAATGACCAACATTGAATTAAATTGTAAAAATATATTCTAAATATACTTTAAAACCACTCAAATTAATAATTTATCACTATTAATTATTTCGATTAAAAAAGTTGTTTTTTAATTATAATTAATAATTTTCACTATTCATCAGAATATGAAAGTTATCCGAAAAGTACCAAAATTTCACCTTAGGATAAATTCGATACTCCGAATCCAAAAATGAAGTTCATTTTGAAATATAAGATTTACAGAATTTTAAAAAGTGGTTATTACTATTCATAACGGCTAGTTTTAATAATATTTTAATAGCATATCGTTGTTTAGTGAAACTCGTTATTGCGTACTACACATGCTATCGAAGAAGGTCGCGATTGCGTGTATGCAAGACAAGTCAAGGATGCGTGTTGTGCAAGCTCCTTTTGGTGTAGCGTACTACACAAGACATTAGTGAAATAAAAAGAATATTTTTCATAAAATCTCGGGCTATTACACGAGAGGCTCGGATCGAGATACTCTATCCATTCCAGACCATAGGTAGAGTCAAGCATGGACGTGACCAAATCTACCGGGCATTCATCCTCTACCAAGCAGGTGAATTCTGGATGAGTTACGGTATCATCCATGGCCCTGGCAGTGATCCTCATCTGTGTATCAAGATCTTTCCCACTCAGGAGCGTGTCTCCTGAATTGATTGCTTCTATCTACCGTAACTTTTCCACTCAAGAGTCTGTCTCCCATAATGAGTGTAGCTATCTCTCGTGACGGTTCCCGACGAACATCAATTCTCGGACGGGCGTCATCAGAGCTATAAGACTCGTGGAGTGTGTTCTCCCGGAACGAGCGCATCACGTAATCCTCGAACAGAATCCCTTACGGGGGTTTACGGTTGCGTGACTTGTCTCTAGAGCATGGGTCAGGGTTTTGAGTATATCGGTATGTCTTATATGTTCTGTAAACATATAATGTGCATAGATGACTGTACCTTTACTTTTTATTACGTTGTGGTTTTCAGGGTCCTCTACTGAGTATTGTTATACTCACCCATGAACGGGCTTAGCCGAAATGTATGGTGTCTTTTGTAGACGAGCAGCCTTTTGAAAGAGTCCAGGGTGGACCAAGACAGGACCAAGCATTCTGAGTTCCCTACAGGGTGACGCGTTCATATGGTTACGAGCAGCAGTCCTAGTACCTTTTTGTGCTTGCAGGTTGGACTTTACAGTTTTCATACTCTTGTTTGTTTTCTTTTTTGTGGGCTTGTATTTTTGGCCATGTTTACTTTTACAGTAATCTAACTTTCGTCATACTCTGTTGGTTGGGTTTAGTCATATGAATGAATTTTTCTTCCTTAGTGTTCTACATTTCAGAATTTGTGGGCTTGGAGATGTGTGCGTGTGTACATGTACTTAGGAAATGCCTCCCATGTTTATGATATGTCTACTCGGTACTAGGCACCCGCCCCTGGCCTATTGGAGGTAGGCTTGGGGAATCACGACGCGGGCCCCACTGGGAGGGGTCATGATAGAATTATTTTATCATTATTAAATGAATAAAAAATATAGCATTACATAATTAAATACAATTTTATATTTATCTATAATTTGATGTGGTAATGAATTTAGAATCACATTGATTATTGAAGGTGGTAGTGCACACATATGCATGAACAACATTATCCTTTTTTAATGCAAGAAATAGAATCATATATAATATACTAGGAATGATAAATATTTCATGAATATAACCATTATTTCTATTATATCATTTATATTTATTAAAGTTTTCTTCATTTACTCCAATATAACGTGTAGTGAAAATGAATTACATCACTTAATGAGGCGATAGTCAGCCTCTTCACACAAGTGACATTATATTGTCCCCCACAGAACTATAAGTAAAAAGGTATATGCGATATGAAAATTAAATAATTTTAAATATCTTACAGGTATAATATATATACATTAAATAAAAAATTATAATAATATTTGATATTCAATTTTGAAAAATGAATGACATCAGTTCGCGATGCAGTAGTTTATCATGCAACTGAATGTTTATTTCATATCCCATTTAATTAAAGAGTTAATGAATTTAGTTTATTAAATTAACATAATAAAATATCAGAATATAGAATATAAATTTATTATTATATCATAATAATTTGAATATATTTTAAGGATTTTTAAGAAGAAATAAAATAAAAATGCATGGTTTAGCAAGATACCACTTCTCCAAAAAACCTCCTTAGGAAAGCACACAAAACCTTCAAGGATGGATTTATGATAAAAATAATTTACCTAGTATAATGGTAAGTAATTATGTAATATATTCTTTTTGTTATTGGATTATTTAATGGTTATATAAGTTGTGTAAATAATGTGATAGGGGGTGGTGTTTTAAAAGGTAGGTTGGGTGTAACACTTTTGAATTTTTAAAGTAAAAATATCCTCCCATATTGTAACATCACAAGGCTCTAAAATGAACTATTATTCAGAATAATATTAGATAATGTATAAATATAATAATGAAATATATTTTAGAAGATTTTTTTTGGAAATTTTAACCATTGTATTTTTTTAACCCCCATGTCATCCCATTTTCAATTTAACAACTGTAATCACTTTTTACTATATTCACTATTTATTCTGGTATAAAAATAACGATGAAATTATTAGACGATATAAAAAATTATGATTCTAGATATTTAATAAATTTTAATAAATTTATATCCAAAATTTGGAAATATCTAATTTTGAATTAAACACACATACCTGACAAAAAGTTGGTTTTCAAGAAGTGTATTGCTCAACATGAAGATGATTTTATATTAAATATATGACTTATAAATGTAATTTTATAAATCTAATTTAATATTTCTTGATATATAATATATAAATTGAATTAAAATAACTCTTCTTAGTGGTTTATTTGAATTAATTAGAAAGGATAAATAGTATTAACTTTAAAATAGTATTTAGAAAAAAACCACTTTTATACCAAAAACTAAACTTATACTAAAATACAATATAAAGATAATGGAATGCCATTAAATAGAATAAATATAAATAAATAATTATTTTAATTTCAATCATATTACAGAAATAAATATATTTTTAAGTAACTTATTTATTTAAAATAATTGATAGTTTTAAAAAATCGTTATTTTTATCAATTCACGGAAAAATTAATATTTGTTAAAAAATACCAATTATTAAATCGAATTTAATATTAATATGAGGATTTTAAATATAAATTAAACTTTTCAATATAATTTTTATATAATCTCTAATAATCAATTATAATATTTTCTACCTAAAAAATATCATTTTGGGGACAATATTTTTTGATTAACTAAAATTACTTCACTATAAATTCCTTGATTATTTAATAAGAAGTTTTGAATAATTTTTATTGATTAGGGGATATATATTTATTAAATATATGTATTTAATACTATTTATCCCCACTATATAAATGGTTAGGTTCTAAATGTTATATATTTCTGTGCTCGTCTAATCTCGGTATTTCAAGTCGAATATGCTATCAAAAATAATTATCATCATTTCAAATTATATTTGATTACATACTGCATCAATTTAATAAATTTATTCTATACAATTGGAACTTGAGCTCTATAATAAAAGGGTTTACATTTGAAAAAATACCTATGTTGGAATCCCATGTTGTTAAAATTGTTAATTAAACATCCACTTGATAAGAGATAAAAGGATGTACGAGGGGCATTTGGAAGAAGTGTACTAGATTTTCAAATAGAAAAACTTATGTGGGAAGTGAATATTGTGACATGTAAGAAAATATTAATTTCCAAATAATTTTAAACAGTGTTAGAGATCATAAATCATATGGAAGTGAATGACAATGAGGAAATAAACAACCATAAATCCATAAACCTGAGTTGTGTGAAAATAATGATTGGTATTATTTGAAATGATGGTGAAAGTATATAATTTTTTTCAATAGACACTTCCAGTTTTTGAGAAACATCATTTCCATATAGAATTAAAAAATATGGAAATATTCTTACATGATGAGGTAAATTTTAACCATTTATTAATTTACAATATAATATCGTCAATTTCTCCAAACTGTATGTATTAAATATGATTTTTTTCTTTCCTAAAGCACTAAAATAACATCATAAAGAATAAAATAACCATTATAGAGTTTAGAATCTATTTCTTCTATATTTATTCATTAATTGAAAACAAAACGGATAATACAAGGTAAGGAAATTCCAAAAATGAATTTACCATTCTATGATGAAATAATAAATTAATATCGAAAATTATATAGAAATACCCAAATTTCAACATAAATAATTCCAAAAAACAAATGAAGATATATAAAATATAACCTAAATAATCTAAAAAATTAAATAGTGTTTTAAACTCAATATTTATCTCATATGTTCACCATTATATCCAAAAAAAATATATCAATCTTATTCTGGACATCTTATATTCCAATGGTAGCCGCTTCACCCTTATAACCCTTTAGTTGTGTATTTATTCCCTATGTTCTTTTTGAATTCATGGGATGTCACCCATACTTGAGGTTTTCATTTTTTGAAATGTTATAACCAAATAATATCCCAAAAAATATTATAAACAACAATAAAAATAACCATGATCACAAATGATAACACAAAACAGAGATGTTATGAATACCATCAAACTTATGAAAAGAAAATTAATACTCAAAAAGTACATCATGAGGTTCCTAATAGGTATTGATAACATAACCCAAAAAAAACACCACACCAAATTTTATTTATAACAACATCAAATCATTACATAAATTTTTATAATTTGTGTCTAATAAATGAATATATTATCTACCTTAAACTTGTAAAACCATGCTGGAATCGATAACTATTTAGATAAAATAATATGAAAACAAACTAATCTACAATGTTAACTAAGCCCTTATATCATGCAAATTATAAAAATGTCGATCCCACACTCCTAAATCTGATTCAAAAAACCTAAATATTAAATTTTCTGATTTGATACGAATGTGGGTGACTTATTTTTCTCTATCCAAAACTAACTATACCAAAAGGATATATTGGATCAAATAAAATTTCAATGACATTTTAGGTTTATATTTTTAGATAATTTAAAAAATAATTGATGTAAATAATACAATGGTCATAAAATGATCATCTATCCCACTTAACCCATATTTTCTAATTTCACATTAGGTTGATATAATCATCCATATAAAAACCTTCTATAAAAAATTCATCTAACCCCATTCATTATATATTGGGTGAAACAGAATAACAATAAGGGTGATTTAAAATTAAATTAAAGGGTAAAAATATGTATTAATAATTTAATTTCATCAATCAGAAACTATTACCATAATGGTCCAATAACATAATCTCTATGCATTAGAAAACATAAGAATATTGATACACATAAATATCGTGATCATAAACAAGAAAATTGGGACTAAGGATTCCACAAAAAATGATTCAATAGAATCAATAATAATGATCCATTTTATATCAATATTGATCAAAGGAATAATTTTTTATCTTATGGAGAATAATTGAAACACATTGAAAGATTAGAAAATTATCTTCATTTAACTTATTAACAATTAATCAACTATTTTTTTGACTTCCTTATCTAATTTATCAATTAATTTAGGGCTATCATATACCCATGCATTCTTGGTTTCCCATATAACAACCCATCATTGAATTATCATTAAACCAACCATCAATTGTAAATAATATAACCACTATACTTGGATTATAATGGAACTACCCTCCCTTGGTTTATAATGGAGCCATCAATAATTATAAATAATTTACAAGGATCATATCATAAATAACGTACATTGATTATTAATCTAATCATAAACACATTAAGTCACCATTTATTCTTTTCAATACATGATTAACCCATGGAAAGTGAAACTGGTTACATGATTATGTCTTTCAAACATGATTATATAATTGAAAATAATAAGTTTATATAATAATATATTTGAAACATGATTAACCCATGGAAAAATGGGTTCGATAATAATATCATTGAAAAAAATAATCCATCGAGATAAATAATGTGGACAGTATCATTAAAACATGTCCCCAATGGAGAATAATTATCATCAAGGGTTTTGAAGATGATGAATTCAATCAACATAAAAATATAAATATTTTTTTTTGATGAAAATAAACATTTTTGTTTATGTAACATCAATGCATATTATCATAGATTGAAAATTATTTTTATAGATCAGATGGAATATTTCTTGTATAAAATATACATTCCAATTTGAAAACAATTTATTAGAATATAATAAATAAAATAAATCAATTGAATTAAAATAAAATATGAAATATAAAAATTAAGATATAAAATGTTAATTTTTAATGAAATTTTAATGTTCCATTCATGATGAATACATTAAAAATTAATATTTGATTCAAATTTTTGTATTAACTATAAAAAATTACCATGTTTTAGAAAATGATGGGGACAAACTTTTTAATTATTGTTCTAAAAAATTAATTATTGGTAAAAATTACATTAAAATTTTTAATTAAATCATTTGTGGTCATATTTTTGAAAATATTTCGGAATACATGCATATTGAAGAGAAATATTCCGGATCTTAAAGAATATTCAAGATCAGTATCACATACAAGTAAAATTCTTGATGTTTATTTAATAAATTTTTTAATAAATTCTAATTAAAATTTTTAACAAAATCTAAACCAATGGAGAATAAAATATATTTGGTTAAATAAAATAATAACACATTATTTTCTCTAAGATAACCTATAAAATAAAGAAGCCAAAATAATTTGAAATTATAACATAAAGCCTTTACTACATGGGTAACCCTTATATCCTAATCCCAATGAAATAATATCATTAAAGGAAACAATAAATATAAAAAACATATGGTTTTTGATGATATAACATGTTAATGAGGATTATATACACCTAAAGAATTAATATAAGATTATATCATTTTCAAATATCTCTTATAAAGAGCATTTGACATGAATGGTCCTTACAAAAATAATAAAATTGAATTTTAGAATTTATCCCGGAATTGGTTATATGTGTAAAATGTAAAAACACATAAAATAATTGGAAATGAAAAATAATATTATCATAATTTATTACACACATAATTGTAGAATCTCAAATGCAAGGAAAAAGTAATACAACCAAATTGAAAATAAATTTAGTTATGGAATTATTTACCACTTGGTAATATTTAAGTCGAAACCCCATGGCTGAAATAATTAAATGAAAAACATATAATAACACCATTGAAGAAGGAATAATTATACTTCATGAAATTTGGGATGTACATAATCTATATAAAATAAATAAGGTGTAAAACATTGAAATATTCCTCAATAAAATTAAATTGAGATGATGCCCATTATTGTTTTGGTAATTTGTGGATTAAAATCTCATAAAACATAGACAACATATGTATTAATAGATCGAAATAATATTTTGGAAAATTATTCAAAAATTAATTTTTGATCTGTATATATATCACACAACAAAAATAAGTGGTTCATATTTCATATGTCTCACAAAAATAAATGTGATCTGAGAAACCATTACATATACTACAAATTTATAAATATGTGTTCAAACCTCATGTATAATGAAATTATATTTATTATTTTACTTATTATAAAAATTTATAACATTCATACCATATACGTATATAATTTTATTTAATTATTTTAATAAAATATATAAATACTTAATCAGTTAACTCCATGTTGGGTTTTTTTGGATCGTTGGTTCATTATTTAAAAATGGATTTGGGGTGTTGATCTTAGTCAAAGAGAACATTATTTAAATATCATCAGAATAATAATGATGAATACAATATAATATTTTTATATCAATTATATTTTTTTTAAACCAATCAGGGATTATTATTATGAGAAACAAACTGTGTTATGATTTTGTTGATGGTAGGTCATACGTACGCATGAGTAACTATTCCATGTTATATATATATATATACACACATACACAAATATTTACCATCAATGTCATATTTTGATAAAAATAGAACCACGTGACTTCCGAGAATTTGTTATCCACGTGTACAAATGAATGGCTTTATCAATTTTCAATGTAAGAAATAAAATTATATATTATATATTCATAATGGTAAATATTACCTTAATGTAATTATTATTTCATTTATAGAACATACTATTATTAAATTTACCCTTATTATAAATTTAAATTTATCATGATATATTTATTTATTTATTTCATAAAGTTGTTTATAGTATTCAAACCATCAAATTTAGTAGTTTTATTTTAATGGTTACATATTTTAAGGCTTGTTTATCCTCAATATTGCATGTTTAATTTTCTATCAACAATAATTATCTTCATTTAGAACATTAAGGTGTTAATTGTTTTATATTTAAATATTATTTAAGTGCATATTATTATTTATTTATCTTTAACCCATCTATATTATTCAACTATATTTATTTCTATGGTATATATGTATTATTTTAATTTTCCCTCTTGTTAGTTATCAAAAACCCCAAAACAAATAATTATAAATAAAATGACCTAATTTCTTCATTTTTTTCAGGAATATTTTTATAACTTTTCTACATTCATTATTTAGTTTTAGTACTTTTATTTTATCGGAATAAATTATTTCCCAAAGGTAATTTATAGAATCATTGAGTTTCATTGTAAAAGATTAAATGAAATAATCCTTACAATTTCAAAATAATTTATTTTTTATATTATTATTAAAAAGTATAGAGGAATCAATTTATATTGTTTTCCACATTGAATTATTTTCACTATAAAATAAAAATTCCAAATTAGTTTCCTTCCACTACATGTTTTAATGGTTTTCTAATGTAATACTTATTCCCATTAATCTTGGTAATTTGTATTATTATATTAAATATGGATATTAATTACATTAATGTTCTTAATGGGATTTAATTTCAGTAATGTATATTTTTTATCTTCCAATACCCATTTAAATAATTAAATACCGTTTTTTTCAATATTCTTCTATTTATATCATTTAATAAATATTTTTTTTAAAATATCATTGACACCTTATAAAAGTAAATCTAGAATAGATTTGTTACTTCATTTGGAAAACACTGTTATTTTTTTAGTAATGTCCTTTTTAATGTGTTAGTTTCAATTTCCTGTCCAATTTTATGATGAAATTACTTTAATAAAATATTTTTGTTCTAATTATTTTACTTTCTTCTTTTATCAATTACTCATTTATGGTTCATATCAAAATTTTCTCAAAATGATTTACTCTCTTATCATCATCTTCTAAGATATTCTGTTCCCTATCACATTACATGAATAATATAATATTATATTTATCCTTCATTACCATTTTCTTTATCCCATTTATTTATTCATTATAATTTCAATGTTGAATAAACCATATAAAAATTATTATATATGGTCTAAATTGAATGATGTTTACAATGAAACACAATATATTTACTATAGAAATATTGATGTTAGATATATTTGATTCAATAAATATAACAATTAATTAATATAAAATATTAATTCAATATTGTATTTTTTTCATTCAACAAATTATAAATGTTTTGGACATGTGTAATTGATATGTAGAGCCTTTTAAATCACCTTCATTCAATAAGTACAATCATATGGGAAAAAATATATATAATTGAATATGGATTTTGTAAGAATTTTTATATACATACACATATATTAAAAGTTTCATAGTTTAAGAATTAATTATATGATTAATATTTTTTGTAAAATGTATTCCATCATTAAGGTATCACTTATTATTGTCCATGTTTTTATTAAATTGTTTATTATATATAGAATTATTTTGTGATAATATTATTTATTAAATGTTATCTATATTGATAATTCAACATTCCATATTTTATAAAACATATATTGTCCTATTAGAATCTACATAATTCTTATCCTTACTAGGAATCTGAGTACACCAATTATGTTTTTTCTTTCTATAGGTTATCAACAAGGGATATTTGAATGATTTCAGTTTTGAATTCAAATGTTTTCTAGGTGATTACAAACATTGTTCTATGGATCAAATTTGTTATGAAAATCCTATATATATCAACTGACAAAATACAATGATTTTTTTGATTCATTCAAATGTGATCTCATTTCTCTTTTGAAAATATAATAAAGTGAAATATTGATCTAGTTTATTGTTTTTGGGGTTGTTATAGAGTGAATCAAGAGTAAATACATATTAAACCCCCATTTTTTTAATAGAGGATATGTTATAGGATGATGGAGGAGAAATAGAATATGTTCATGGAAACATATAATCATTTTCACCTAAATACCCCGTTTACAGAATTCACATTATACATAAATATATACACTAATATCCCTACATAAATATATTCAGTTAAGATAAAATTAAATGAATATGGAATGATATTACAATGTGTATAAGGATTAGTATAAGAGAAAAGGATTTATCAACCAATATTGTGGGTCCTTGTCACTTTTTGAAATCCCTTTATATATAGTTTATGAACATTCATAATAATTTTTTACTATTTTGTATAAAGTAATAATATTATAATAGTAAATAAATTTAGTAATGATGGATCAATTAATATAAAACCAACTCAATTTTCACCTCAATTGGTGGAAACATCATTGTAGTATCATAGTATAATCCTGGAAGATATATTAGTGAAGGAAGGAAATGGCATTTTCCCTTTGCCTCTCTTAACATAGTTATCAGAGAAGAATTATAGTTTTGGATCCTCCTTATTTATCCATTTAATCCCATTAGGAAATAACTCACTGATGTTAATAATGGAATTGATATGTTCCCAATGGGAAATGAGTAGTTTTAATTAGACCTTACCAGTGTTTTGAATTATTGATAATAATTTTAATATTTCCATATAATAAACACCATGTTTGTGATAATTCTTTTAGAAACCTAATAGAAAAAACCATTTTAAGAAAATGTAATTAGGAAATAAGTGGATCATAGAAAAGTGGTAAAATTTGATTAAAAATGATAGGTTTTGGATCAAAATTTAACAGATTATTTACTATATCTAAAACCATCCATTAGAGAGCAATCAAATCTAGAATATAAACTACATCCTATCAATAATAATTAAATTTGTTTTGGTGAAGGATAAAGAATTTATATTTTTATTTAATGATTCCTTATCTTATGAAGAGGATTATATTCTCATTTCATTATTTGAAAAGTATAGTGTTGTGATCCATTCATGGGGACCATAAACATTGTTTTTGACCAAGATGTTATGTAGAGATGGTACAATTAGTGCATATCTTAAAGAGATGTGTATTATGACAGTGTTTTTTGGTTAATGGGTTTGATTTTGTGAAAATAGTTTAGAAATATTATAGTATTGACACTCACTATTTAAAATTATTGTTTAAATTGGATTTATTTTTAATTTCAATTTTTAAGATATTGACACAACCTTAAATAATACCCTAACATATTCCATAAAATCATAATTCTATTTTATCTATCCTATATTCCCTCTAAAATCAGATGTAATATCACATATATTACATTTTACTAGAAATCTAGGCTTGATTAGTGTACTATAATTAATATTATCAACTCAAAACTCACCTAGATCAGTGATTGGGTATCCTTAATAACCCTACTATTTTCCCACTACTTGTTATCTAGTGCGGTGGAGTGAGTCTGAGTGGCCTATATATTCAATGCAAAGATCGAAGGAAGAAGACATTAAAGTGAATAGTAAAAAAGATATATTCTACAACCTATAAACATTCATACATATATAGTATATGAGATAATGTAAAATACCATATTAAATTAATTTAATAAGAAGAAGGGAGTGTATCCTCAGCTCAACCACTAATGGATTAGTGTGCCATCATTGAAGAATTAAGAATAAATAAAAAATAATTAAAAAATTAATGAATATATTATATCACCTCTATTTTAACAATCATCGAACCATCATATGATCATCTAGGGAAAATTTACTCATTTTTATAGATGTAAAATCATATATTCCTAACACATGTTTATCAGGATGTTTTATTCCAATGAACATTGTAAATATAATTTTCTCCACACAATCTATGCCCAATTTATTCTCTATCAATATTTTATATATTCACATTACAATATTAAATAAAACTACAATTAAATATAATTAAATATTTTATATTTAAATATTCTTCCCCAATTATTAAACTCCATACTCATTTTGGAATGATCGATGAGAAATTATTTTATGTTTTTCTATATCATTGGACTTCAGGGTTTTATTAGTGAATATGGTGGATAAGGATTTATATTATTTTTATAATTGGAATGGAATTCCATAATAGGATTATGTGACACCAATATTGGGTATAAGATGTGACTAGGTGTTAAAATGTGGCTTAATTTTTTTTGGATTTAATGTCATATTTTATTTCATGGGTTTCTATTTTATTGATTTTATCTTTAACTAAGAAAACTCATGGATTGTCATGTTCTCTCAAATATTCCACATAGGAGTGATATTCTTGATAATTTTTGAAATTGGTTTGTGTAAATTGAGGTATCCTATATCTTTAAAGATGAACCTATAATTAGATTCAATGATAAGAGGTCAATAAAATTTCAGTAGCTTCACCATCATATAAACATGATTTCTAATCAGTGAGATTAGGTTCAACCAATTAATATTCTTAATAATGTTTTTCCTTGTTTCTTTAATATCTGTAATATATAATAAATCCAATAATTCATCCTATAATTTTGTTTAATGGTTTTCATAAATTTATATTGAATGAAAACTCCCAAAATTAGGTTTGAATATTTTTCAATTTTACATTATCTTCTTTGGTATGTGGAACCATTCATTTATTCATTGAACATTGACTTATAGATTAGTCTCCAATTATTATGTATATATTCAGGATAAAATGGGGTTAACTATTATTCCAACTAATTTTACTTTCATTTAGATTAAGTGATTCCTGCCTCACTTTAGTTTACACATAACAAATCGAGAAACATGAAATTGTGCTTTAATTGAAGTCCCTGAATTCAAAATATGAATTCTTCAACAAACAGGTCTAACTAGTTCTATCTCAAAATCAAACACCCATATTTAAATCTCAATCCCAGCATATAATGAACATTGAAGTTTTGGATTAGGATATTATATTTTAATTATTTAGACCCATTATCTCCCATGTATGATTCTCTTATTTCAATCCAACTAAAATTCATCATCAACCCCAACAGATATAGGTTTTTCAAACTCGATATCTTACTTCTTGAAATGTAACTAATATATTTATCATGATGGATTCATTCATTAAAAACCAATATTCTATTTTTTAACTAGTTCACTGATATGAATTGGCTAGACATAGAGTCTTTTGGCCTCGCAATATCCCTAAGTCTAAATGAGAGTGGAAGGAATCAGTTTGATATGGCAGTGAATCATATTATATATGATGAACTTAATTTTGTTTATAATAGTGATCTCATGATTTATGATTTATTCATTTTTATTCATTAACTTTGATTTCATATTCAATGTTTTATCATGCATTCATCTTCATTTATTAGAACATGAAATATTCAGATGACGTCATGTATAGACCTGTAAATTTCAAGGAATTTTTTTTCTTAATTTTCATTTGAATTTTAAAAGAACGCAGTTTCTGACAGAACCTGATTCTGAGGCCCGGTGTGTCCGGAATCATTTTACGAAGTTTTGCTCGGGTACGTTCTGTGAACAAATGAGTGGGTTTTTCTAACTTTTGAACCGGTGCTCGGAATCAAATTCCGATGGCACCGATGGAATCGTAGCGCCAGTATTTGCTTAGAAATTCCTCTTCTGGAGTTGCGTTTGCTCGGGTGTGGTTTTTAATTTTTGGGATTATGTGAAGAAAATAAAATAAAGTTGTGCGACAACTTTATTTTATTTCACTTAAATCCACTTAAAGCCACATTAAAGCTGCTTAAGCTGAGTTGACGCGGATAGGATGCAATTCAAAATATCCTACCCTCTTGGTAGGATATTTTTGGGGTAGGGCCCGCATGAGCCCCACCATTTTTTTTCCACTAAGTAACACACCCACGAAAACCATTTTTAATGAAAGTTAACTGGGGCGTTTTCTTAAACTCTAAAACTCTCTTATTAATTGGGCGGCTTATTCGTTGAAATTAATTCCATGAATTAATGGGTCGTTACTTAGTTGGTTTTTCAATTTTTTGGCATGTTAATAAAAGAAGACCAATGCTAGTCTTCTATAGGATTGATCATTGAGAGGATTTGGAGAAGACTACAAGGCTTGAGATCTTCATCCTCCTTCTTGAAGAACGTGAAGAACGCGAAAAACGTGAAGAATGCGAATAACGCGAAGAACGCTGACCTCCGACGAAAGGCGACGAAGAACGCCAGACCCCCGGAGATCAACGCGACCCCAACGATTCTTCTGTGACGTTCTTTCCCCACGAAAAATCTTCGATCAAATGCTTGAGATCGTCGATGTGACGCCCTTCCACGACGATGCGACGCCCTTCCGCGACGCGACGATCACCTCCTACAGCGACGGTCAATTCTGCGACGTGCTCGCACTCGTCCGACGACAGCTACGAGGTAGGGGTCGTTTGAAAATGATAATACCCATGTCTGTTTTCCTACAAGGCAAGAACGCAGACCAACCAATTAACAAGTTGGTCCGCAGATTATTATTGCGGATCGTGGTTCATCAATTGCTGGGATTTTATGGTGTTTTTTCAAACCACTAACGCTGTGGGTGCAGACCAACGAACAAGTCTGAACCCACCTCCCTTTGTTCTTGGTGTGAAGAACGGAGTACGATGACAAAACGGGTCACAGAGACGATTTGTTGATTCCGTAGTGAAGAACGGGACCCGGGAGGAGCTACGGCGCAGACGGAAATGGAATCGGACCACCGGAGCAACTCCTGTGGCCTGCGGACTCCATCGGCGGCGCCGGAAGCCAATGGCAGTGGCACCCCGGCGCACGGCCTGATGGAGCCACTGTGGTGGCGGCCGACCAGACCCGCGATCGCACG
Source organism: Viscum album (assembly GCA_963277665.1). NCBI lineage: Eukaryota > Viridiplantae > Streptophyta > Magnoliopsida > Santalales > Viscaceae > Viscum > Viscum album. Next base: position 1,855,910,525 of record OY728157.1, read on the forward strand.
GGTCTGGCGAGACACGGGACGCGGCTATACCGCGTCCGCTGACCAAGCGCGGCCCCATGCGGGGCCGCAGCTCCTCTTCCTGCGGGGACATCATGCCCCGCGGCAACCCTTGCTCGGCTGCTCGGCCGAGCCGAGCTGAGCCGACCTGACGGCTGGGTCACGCCCAGGCTAGGCCGAGACGCCCTATCTGGGCCGACCCGGGGGGGGGGGGGTCGGGCCTTGTCGGTCCGGGCACAGACCCCCCGTTTCAGGACCTTTTTGGTCTTTTGCTCATAACCTGAGCTACGGGCCTTCGAACGACGCACCGTCAGTGGAAATGCGATCCTTGGATCGAGACGGTCGTTTTGGTTTATCACACTCATGGTGTTAGAATACATTGTGTTCGGCCGGGTTGGTTTGTACATGAAACCAACTGGGCCCTCGGAGCAGAAACACTCATATCTTGAGCTCCAGACGACCGATTGACCTGCCATCGACTTTGGTGGATTTATCTAATTGAGAAAGAACTTTTGTCATACTCCACCCAGGGTTTGGAAGCAGGTGGAGTACGGTTGGGTTGGTTTTTCCTTAAAAACCAACCGGGCCCCTGGGACGAAAAAGCCAAAAACTCTCAGACCGGGCGTCCGATTGACGCGCCGTCTACGACGTTGAGTTCCTGTTGACGATACGGAACTTTTGGATACATCAACTCTGGACTATGTGTTAGTTGATGTATCAGCCTCTCGGCTCATGGAGCGGACCCTCCCGAACGAGCTTGCTATGTGCGGGAACCCTATAGCTGGCTGCAACTGCTACTGTGACGATGACGACTGTACATAGATCCTCAGTGGATTCGACTGCGACGATGATGAAAACAATACGGGGATCCTCTGTGTTTTCGGCAGTGACCACTACTGTACATCTTGGGATACATCAACTCCGGACTACATGTCAGTTGATGCATTGACCTCTTAGCTCGTGGAGTGGACCCTCCCGGAACGAGCATGCTGTGTGGGGAAACCCTAGAGCCGGATGAGACTTGGTGACTACTGATCGAACTACTCGGTGTGTTACGGATAGCCCAGTGGGAAGTGCTTGGTTGTAGCAGCAGACCCATGGTGGAGGAGCGCTTGGTTGTAGCGGCAGACCTGCGGTACTCAACAGAAGGAGTACCTCTGGAGGCTATGAGGGGGAGCGCTTGGTTGTAGCGGCATACCCACGACGGAGGAGTGCTTGGTTGTAGCGGCAGACCTACGACGGAGGAGTGCTTGGTTGTAGTAGCAAGGGGGAGTGCTTGGTTGTAGCAGCAGTCCCATGGCAGAAAAGCACTTGGTTATAGTGGTAGACCCGTGGTACTCAACAGAAGAAGTACCTCTAGAGGCTATGAGGGGGAGCGCATGGTTGTAGTGGCAGACCCATGGTGGGAAGCGCTAGGTTGTAGCAGCCAGCCCACAGTACTCGATAGGTGGAGTACTACAGCAGTCCAAGGTTAGAGGGAAGCGCTTGTTTGTAGCGGCTTATCCACTGTACTTGATGGAGAAGGAGTTTCTCAGTAGCTATGGTTTCACTTCATGATCGATCCTATGTGGGTCATGGCGGGGGTTAGTACCTACCGATCCTTTGTGAGTCCGATGTCTTAGATGAATCAGTGGCTCTATCTGATCATCTCTATCGTCTTACGAAGTAGTATTCCTGTGTGAGCTGAATCCTTTTTTGCTTTCCTATGTGGATTGTGTTGTGCTATCCTGTGTGGATTTACATTTTTCTATCCTGTGTGGACTGGGTTGTACTTGGGCTCGGATGTTGTAGCCGAATGCGAATTGATGACTTAGGTATATGTATGGGCATATACCTAAGCCGTGTCGGATGTTACATCGTGATTGTATCTTTCCTTTGTGGGTTATCCTTTGTGGATTCTGGGAGACCTTAGGGGGTCTCGGGGTCCCTACTAAGTAGATTATACTCACCCCTGCATGAGATATTCCTGCACTATGTTGTGTTGGTTGAAGATGACAGACATCAATGATCTTGGCTGAGGCTTGCGGAGCAGGATAGTACCTGGTGGTGGACCACTGGATGGGACGTACTCGGAGCGGACGACCGGACCCGAGGAGTAGTGGAGGCTATCTGTACCCACCCTTTAGGTAGGATTCCAAGTGGACAGCTCGACGTTGCGGCTTTACTTTTCAGTTGCTGTTTTCCCTTTCCAGTAGTACATTAATTTCAGTTTGTATACTGGCCCACTTATCTTTCCGCAATTACTATTGTAACAGTTTTTACTTAGTGTTTACTTCTTCTGCTTTATTACTCTGTGTTGTTTGGTTACTTTAAAAAGGTAATGCCTTCCCTTTTTCCAGGACTTACGCCTTGGTGCTAGTCGCTAGCCCCTTGCCTATTGAAGGTGGGCTTGGGGTAGTCATGGCACGGGCCCTGAGGACGGGTCGTGAAAAATTGGTATTAGAGGAGTTCAGTTCTATCGCAGACTCAGATCATTCTTCTATGTGAAGAAATAGTGTTCAGCGTATTGAGTGTGGGTATCAGTCCAGGGATCCCAGTGTTGGTGCGGCGGCCGACGTATCCATACACCAGGACCCTGACATCTGATTTCCGACTTAATGGACGAAAACATTGATTGCATGAGTGTTTCATGTTTTCATTGTGATTACTTTGTATCATATCACCTGGTATACTATTCTGACCGTGGCGCACATGTTTCCTTTCAGGATGGCCCCACGACGGCAGCTAGCTAGGGTTCCGAGAGTTGAGCATGACGACAACCCACCGAGCGATGAGGCCTTGGTGTAGGGCCCTTTGACATCTGAGGCACCAGCGGTACCTATACCTGCCGAGCCACCGATGCTTCTAGCCCCACCCGCTGACGATGCATGTCGCCTTAATGTACTTCATGAGTTCCAGCGCCAGCGACCACCTAGGTTCCGCATGGAGACGGACCCCCAGGCATCCGAGGACTGGCTGGAGGTAGTGGTACGAGTTTTCCCGTTAGGGAGGACACCATCAGACCTCATGGTGATCCTCGCAGTGATCATACTGCACGCGCTAGCAGGTAGATGGTAGAGCTTAATGGTCCAGGTGTAAGACAAGGCATCACTTCTTTAGATAGACTTTGAGAGCCTTTTTCACTCAGTGTTCGTCCCAGCCACCCTCCGAGCAGTGCACATCTAAGAGCTACTACAGCTGCAGCAGGGCAGCATGACTGTAGCCCAGTACAGGGCGAGGTTTACCGATCTCTCGTGCTATTCCACGGACATGGTACATGACCCATTATTCAGGGCCCGAACCTTCGAGCAGGGGCTCAGGCGAGAGATCATAGCTTCAGTCGTTTCTCACAGCATTTCAACACAGACATGGGTGTTGGAGCGAGCCCTCTTAGTGGAGAGTTTCCTTGCTAAGCATACTTCAGCAACAGGACCCACCACTAGCCGGCATGTGGCATAGTCTTCTACAGTGGACAGTAGACAGATGACGCAGGGGTCTAAGAGGACTAGACCTACCGGTGGTCGACCGCGTGACACAAGATCGTTTGTGAGAGGCACCCAGGGTGGAAAACGACTTTCCATGAGAGGACAATGTTACTCATGCGGAAGGATTGGTCACATGGCTCGTGACTGCCAGACCCGCCTTTCCGAGGAGCAGTAAACAGTTGAGGGTCCACCTAGGCAGAGGTAGATGGTCGACCGTGGCGGTCCGCAGGGAGCAGGAAGACGAGGTAGAGGAGGTGGCTGAGCAGTAGGTGGTGGGCGAAGCTTTGAGGCTCTTCCACCACCACCACCACTAGGAGGTCCACCCCGATCGCAGGGAGCTGGTGGACATGGGAGACCTCAGCTTCAGGCAGCTGAGGCCTACGATCGTGGAGCTCCGGGAGCAAATGGACAGGAGCGGGACTAGCTCCATACCTGGAGACTTTTCTTTATGTTGCTTCTAGTATTTTTGATGTTTGTTTTTAGGTGTTTTGTGTCTTTGAACTTTGAGCTATAGTAATAAAATACACCTCTCTTTTGGCATTTACCTTCCTGTCCTCTCTTTGTGTTGTTACTAAGTGGTTCCGGTTTAAAAACCATTGACTTGACCCTCACTTTGAGATACCTACTGGAGGAGACCCAGTGACCACACACTGATGCCGACAGTGTGACTCAACCCTTAGAGGCGAGAGTAACGGTTGGATCTCTTGGTAGTAGCATCGAGGCCTTACGACGTCAACCTTTCTATGGGTTTGTATCATCCATGATGGGATTGACTGTATTAGGTGAAGAACATGGTTCATCTCGGGAATGAGACCGGATTTCTATTAACGGTGAAGAAGAAATATCAGCAGCTCTTGTAGGACCAGAAAGGTCCATGTCATCCATGAGCGGATGAGGACATCTCAGAGCCGGAAAAAGTCTTGTGCTGACAGGAGGCGGAGGCCACTAGAGTTCGGGGATGGGGACCGCGTCTTCTTGTGTGTCTCACCTCAACGTGGATTACGGAGATATGGCCGAGGCGGCAATTGTCTCCATGCTTCATCAAACCATTCCAGGTCCTCAGCAGGATTGGCGAGGTGGCTTATCGTCTGGCTCTATCACCCTAGTTGCACTAGGTGCATGACGTCTTCCACGTATCTCAGCTGTGGAGGTACGTGCACGACCCGACGTATATCTTTGACCATGGAGAGCTGGGCATTGATGATGTGGAGACTATTGAGGAGGATCCGATGGAGATCGAGGATCGACGGGAGTGGGTCCTACGTGGACGGTCGATTCCCCTTGTGTGCATCAGATGTCATCACGGGAACCTCCAAGAGAGCACTTGGGAGCGGGAGGCTCAGATGTGTGCTCAATACATGCTTTTGTTTCCCTAGTTTATGATGTATCTTTACGGGGACATAAATCCCTGTGGTGGGAGTGATGTAAAGACCTGTAAATTTCAAAGAAATGTTTTTCTTAAATTTTTTTCAAATTTTACAAGAACACAGTTTCTGACGGCACCTGATTCTGAGGCCCGGTGTGCCGGGAATCATTTTCCGATGTTTGGATTAGGTACGTTTAGTGAACGATGGAGCGGGTTTTTCTAACTTTTGAACCGGTGCTCGAAATCAAATTCTTTGGGCACCGATGGAATCGTAGCACCGGTATTTTCTTAGAAACTCCTCTTTCGGAGTTGCGTTTGCTCGGGTGTGGTTTTTAATTTTTGGGATTAAGTGAATAAAATAAAATAAAGTGGTGCAACATCTTTATTTTATTTCACTTAAAGCCACTTAATTCCACATTAAAGCTTCTTAAGCTGAGCCGAAGCGGTTAGGGTGAAATTCAATATATCCTACCCTCTTGGTAGGGTATTTGTGGGGTAGGGCCCGCATGAGCCCCACCGTTTCTTTTCCACTAAGTAACACACCTGCGAAAACCCTTTTTAATGAAAGTCAACTGGGGAGTTTTCTTAAAGTCTTAAATGCTGCTATTAATTGGGCGGTCTATTCGTTGAAACTAATTCTATGAATTAATGGGTCGTTACGTAGTTTTTTTTTCAATTTGTTGGCATGTTAATAAAATAAGACCAACACTTGTCTTTTGGAGGATTTCTCGTTGAGAGGATTTGGAGAAGACTCCAAGGCTTGAGATCTTCATCCTCCTTCGCGAAGAATGTGAAGAATGTGAAGAACGTGAAGAACGCGAAGAACGCCGACCTCTGACGAAGGGCCACGAAGAACGCTAGACCCCCAGAGATCGACGCGACGCCGACGCTTCTTCCGCGACGTTCTTTCCCCGAGAAAATTTTTCGATCAACTGCTTGAGATCTTCAACGCGACGCCCTTTTGCGACGAAGCGACGCCCTTCCGTGAAATGACGATCACCACCTACTGCGACGGTCAATTCTGCGACGTGCTCGCACTCGTCCGACGACAACTATGAGGTAGGGGTCATTTGAAAGTGATAATACCCATGTTTGTTTCCTCCAAGGCAAGAACGAGGACCAACCAATTAACAAGTTGGTTCGCGGATTATTATTGTGGGTCGTGGTTCATCAATAGGTGGGATTTTATGGAGTTGTTTCAAACCGCTAACGTGGTAGGTGCGGACCAACGAACAAGTCCGAACCCACCGCCCTTTGTTCTTGGTGTGCGGAATGGCGGACGACGACAAAACGGGTCGTAGAGACGATTTGTTGATTCCGCAGTGATGAATGGGACCCGGGAGGAGCTACGGCGCATACCGAAATGGAATCGGACCATCATAGAAACTCCGATGGCCCACAGACTCCACCGACGGCACGGTTCGTCGGCGCGGCGATGCCGGCAGCCGGAGGCGGCAGCGGCCGACCAGAACCGTGACTGCGCGGGTCCGGTGAGACACAGGACGCGGCTCCACCGCGTCCGCTGACCAAGCGCGGCCCCAAGCGGGGCCGCGGCTCCTCTTCCCGCGGGGACAGCACGCCCCGCGGCTTCCCTTGCTCGGCCGCTCGGCCGATCGAAGCCGAGCTGACTTGCCGGCTGGGTCGCGCCCAGGCCGTGCCGGGTCGCGCCCAACCCGGTCGGACCCAGACCCGGGTCGGGCCGACCCGGGGGGGGGGGGGGGGGGGTCGGTCCGGGCCCAAACCGCTCCGTTTCCGTACCTTTTCGGTCTTTTTCTCATAACTTGAGCTACGGGCCTTAGAACGATGCGCCTTTAGCGGCAATGTGATCCTTGGATTGAGATGGCTGTTTTGGTTTATCACACTCAAGGTTTCGTAATACTTTGGGTTTGGCCGGGTTGGTTCGTACATGAAACCAACCGTGCCCTTGGAATGGAAACACTCATAACATAAGCTCTCGAAGTCCGATTGATGTGTCATCGACTTTAGTGGATTCCTCTAAGTGAGACAGATCTTTTGGTTTACTCCGCCCAGGGTTTGGATGCAGGTGGAGTACGGTCGAGTTGGTTTTTCCTTAAAAACCAACCGGGCCCCTAGGACGAAAAAGCCAATAACTCTCAGACCGAGCATCCGATTGACGCGTCGTCTACGATGTTGATCTCCTGTTGACGATACAGAACTTTTGGATACATCAACTCTAGACTATGTGTCAGTTGATGTATCAGCCTCTCGGATCGTGGAGCGGACCCTCCGGAACGAGCTTGATGTGTGCGAGAACCCTAGAGTAGGTTGTAACTGCTACTGTGACGACGATGACTGTACAGAGATCCTCAGTGGATTCGACTGCGATGATGATGAAAACAGTACGGGGATCCTCCTTGTTTTCGGCAGTGACCACTATGGTACATCTTGGAATACGTCAACTCCGGACTATATGTCAGTTGATGCCTCGACCACTTAGCTCGTGGAGTGGACCCTCCCATAACGATCATGCTGTGTGCGGAAACCCTAGAGCCGGATGAGACTTGACGACTGCTGATCGAACGACTTGGTGTGTTACGGATAGCCCAGTGGAAAGCGCTAGGTTGTAGCAGCTGACCCACGATGGAGGAGCGGTTGGTTGTAGCGGTAGACATGCGGTACTCAATAGACGGAGTAACTATGGAGGATATTAGGGGGAGCGCTTGGTTGTAGCGGTAGACCCACGACAGAGGTGCACTTGGTTGTAGCGGCAGACCTACGACGGAGGAGCGCATGGTTGTAGCAGCACGGGGGAGCGCTTGGTTGTAGCAGCAGACCCACGGTAGAGGAGCGCTTGGTTGTAGAGGCAGACCCGTGGTACTCAACAGAAGGAGTACCTCTAGAGGCTATGAGGGGGAGCGCTTGGTTGTAGCGGCAGACCCATGGTGGGAAGCTCTTGGTTGTAGCGGCCGACCCACTGTACTCAATAGGTGGAGTACTACAGCAGTCCAAGGTTAGAGTGAAGCACTTGGTTGTAGCGGCTTATCCATTGTACATGATAGTGAAGGATTTTCCCAATAGCTATGGTTTCACTTCATGATCGATCCTATGTGGGTCATTGTAGGGGTTAGTACCTACCGATCATTTGTGATTCCGACGGCATAGATGAATCAGTGGCTCCATCTGATCATCTCTATCGTCTTACGATGTAGTATTCCTATCTGAGATGAATCCTGTTTTGATTTCCTATGTGGATTGTGTTGTGCTAACCTATATAGATTTATGTTTTGTTTTCCTGTGTGGACTGGGGTGTACTTGGGCTCGGATGTTGGAGCTGAATGAGAATTGATGACTTAGGTATATGTATGGGCATATACCTAAGCCATGTCGGATGTTACTTCGTGATTGTATCTTTCCTTTGTGGTTTATCCTTTGTGGATTATGGGAGACCTTCGGGGGTCTCGGGGTCCCTACTGAGTATCTTATACTCACACCTGCAAGGGCTATGCCCGCACTATGTTGTGTTTGTTGCAGATGACGGACATCACTGATCGTGGATGAGGATTACGGAGCAGGACGGTACCTGGAGGTGGACCACTGGACGGGACGTACTCGGAGCGGACAACCGGACCCGATGAGTAGTGGAGGCTATCTGTACCCACCCTTCAGGTGGGATTCCCAGTGGACAGCTCGACGTCGTGGCTTTAATTTTCAGTTGCTGTTTTCCCCTTCCATTTTTACATTACTTTCAGTTTGTATACTGGCCAACATACCATTCCACACTTACTGTTGTACAAGTTTTTACTTAGTTTTTACTTCTTCTTCATTCTTGATCTACGGTGTTTGGTGACTTCACCAAGTTAATGCCTTCCCTTTTTTCGGGATTTACGCCTTGGTGCTAGTCGCCAGACCCAGGCCTATGGAAGGCGGGCTTGGGGTAGTCACGACACGGGCCCCGAGGACGGGTCGTGACATGTCAAAAAATTATTCAAATGGTGGGGCCCAAGTAGAAAAATGGTTGTTAATCAGTTTTTTTAATTCATCAGTGTTTCAATTGATCTTGGGGGTTCTCTATTTTCATTTTATTTGAATTTAAATAAAATTATTGTAAATAATATTTGCAGAAACAAACCAAATTTGAGTATCATTCATGAATAATATATTAAAACCATGTTAAAATTGTAATAATGAATACTATAAAAAATGTATACCATGCACTATAAGGAATCCTAAAAACTGTTAAACACTATAGAATGGTTTTGAAAAATATCACCAGGGGCATACCAAAGACATTCTATCTCTATATTTTATTCACAGGTTATTCTAAATCATCATATATTTGGATGGGATTATTCTTCCATTAATTATGTGCAAACATAATATATATATATATATAATGAAAAATAATGAGTGAAATTTGGAAGGGAGTATAACACAAGCATTCGGTTATGAATCCATACACATAAAGCCATTATATGGTAGTGGGGATTATGTATAACCTAATGATGGTTATGAGTGGTGTATACCTCAATTAATGGGTTTATAACACTTGTATTAATTTCTAAAATATTTATTATATCCTTCACTTGAATGAATTTATGTCCCATATATTTCATCTTAGAAAATGATTCTATTAATGATAGTTTAGATGATGGATTGATCTAATATCCAAAAAATACTACCAATATAGGCATTATAAAAAATATATATCCCCTTATGTATGAAAATAGACAATCTCATACATTCTATAGTATATATATATCATATATATATATAATTATTTAGGGAATACATCTAGTTCAATTTGAGAATTTCAATAATCCTTAAAAAACATTGTTTCATTTAACCTTATATTATATCATATATAATAAGTTGTGAAATCATATCCACAAATAATTCTATATATCATCAAATAAACATTTGGAAATTCACTATTTACCTCACCTTGTATTACATAGTGTGTAGTATATTTCGAATACCCATCAAAAAACGTTTGGATTAACTGTAATCCATATTTAGATTATCCCTCAAATTCAAAATCAATCCCCATTCAATAAACTATAACGAGTGAAAACATATTTTGTTATAATATTGTAACAAATACAAGTCTTTTTATCTATATATGTCAGAAGAAAATATCTCCCAGAAAACATAAATACAACACAATATATTTAGGGATCTGGTGTTGAATCCATAAAACATGCATATTTCTATATCTATTTCCACAAGTCTGGATCATATAAAAATATTAATCCTCATATTTTAAATTTATACAAGAAATCCAATGATTATGGGAAACAAAAATAATCAATCCCTTATATCAAAATCATATTTTTTGATTGGTAGATTGTATATTGATTTGATCAATGAATACATTACATGTAATTAATCCTTATAGATAATCACAACATGTGTCCATATACTGATATATATATATATATATTATAGGGGTGGCCTCACTGCCCCACAAAATATCCAACTGAGGGACTATATGTCATACAAATATAATAGTAAAAATTCATATCCTAGTTATAATCTATCGGACGGCATGGTCTACAACACACTCATCCACCCTCATATTATGTATGTCAATTTGTATAATTATGTATGTATGTTATCAAATTTTGATGTTTTATAAGATAGGTATCTCACCAACCTAATATATTTTGGGGTCAATTATGATCCATGAAACCCTAGTATATCAATGATATCATCATGAATGACCATGTCGTACACTGAGTTGATCATCAAGGGTGTAAAAGCAATCAAATTTTTTTATGCCACATGATCATATTCTACATCTTAATTAAATAATCTTAATCATTCCATCCATAATTGTTTTTTAATATATAAAAATCTCTATGAAACATAATTTCAGGATAAAATAAAATCCATAGATTGATATTTAATTTATAATTACACCACATGAAATTTATATCTATATATATATTTATGTATTCAATATGAAAGTATGACAATACGTAGGTTTAATTTATTATGATAAATTTTAATATTCTTAACATCATTAACTATATTTATAAATAACAATTTAACCACAAACATATCCTATAATATATGATAACTTTCTAGAGCAGCCTTATGTTTGTCACACATTCATGGTTTTTAAAATGTTACAACATATATAATCCTTGTCACATATCTTTGGGACCATTTAATAATAACCTCACACTAAACATTTTAGTGTGAAACATATATGGAGGATGCCAATTTAAATAAATGGTAGACTTATGAATAATATTCTTAAATAATACAATTATTAAGAAAATTCAAATATCTTTTCTTTACAACATCAAATGTCATGATGTCGACATATATTTTCAACTTAGAGATCATTATATGATCATCATCATCAGAATACTTGTAAACCATTTCCATTGAACTATTTCTATTATATAATTTCACTTACATTAATATTGTTTACAAAAACATAATAAATGTCTAAGCATACTAATTAAAAATCATATTAATCATAGACCCATATAATATTAAATTTATTACCATTGTACTTATCAAATTTGAAATATACTTCAACTAGTCTATTGGTAGCTAATTTTTTTTTAAATAAGTTATAAGATGCAAAAACCCTTTTATGTTTGCAAAAATCATTTATTTTCTTTCATTAGTGAACTTATACTAATAAACTATGACTTCAATATCATATATAGTATTATATATTTTTTGGATCCTTTTATTTATGAAGAAATTATTATTTTTTAAATATGTTACTGATGTGTAATGAAGACGCATACCCACATATTTTAACAAAAATATGGATAAATAATTAGTCATAGATAAACACCTTAACATAAAAATTCTTCTTAAAAAATGTTATAGAAATTTAAGTATAGTAAATAATGTGTATATAATTAAACATCTGTCATGGTTAATAATAACTCTTTGTTGTTGAATTTTTCCACTTTTCATATAAAAGTAATGTGATGTAGATTCCCATTTTTTACTTATATTCACATGATCCTGATAAATGAATTTATATTCATATCTTCAATATAGTAACTATTTACATCATCTAATTAATATAAACTAAAATTTTGTTCAATTTTTCATTTAATTTTGATCTTTTTTATATTTAGAACTCTTTGTAAAATATTCATTTTACATCATATAATCTTAAAAATTTAATAATTTATTACTATAGCCTCCATAACTGAGAAAACAATTCCATGGAGTTTCAGAAACTATATTATGTAAATATTATATAATTAAATACCCTTAATTTGTAACTCTTCCTTTCTAAAAAAAAGCAGGTTTCAATTACAATTATTTTCTTCTTGAAGAAATATTTTTGAACTTTTCAACCAACGTTTCTTCTTGGGGTTTTAAATTTTACCAAATTTTATTGTCTATACCATAATTTAGAATATAGACATTGAATACATAGTTGAAATATATTCCCAAAACATTGAAAATGTTGAGTGTACATTCTATGATTTTAATCATATTGTGGGAACATTTCAATAAATTATAATTTCAAAAATCCCATAACAAGAAGAAATCATTTTTAATCTCCCTTTACATTATGTAATAAAACTAAAATAATCATAACTATAAGTATAAAAATTAGATTATGTGATTGCATTTAGATTATTATTGTTTACGTGATTTTATTAGATGATAGATGAGATTAAATACACATCATATGATGATTTTATCCAAGATTGAAGTTTTTATGTTATCATAGTAGATACTCCTTTGATCCAGTAATTAAAAAAAATCCCATTCTTCAATTTATTTTATCTTATGACTATATTATTATTTATAATACTTTGAGAAAAATTCTATTGATATCTTATATCTATAAAAATAATGAAATTTATTTCTATAACTATAATTCACTAAGTAAAACTTCAATATCACAATGTAATTTAGTTTATTCAATCATATTGAGTATCATTTGACTCTCCCACTCATATTGAGTATATGAGACTATAATCATTAATGTGCCCAATAATACTATGTATATTGGTGGAGACTATGATTCCACCATTTATTTTGTATCTAATTCCATTTAAACATTTAATCAATCACCTTTCACTTTGATAACATTTAATATTTTATATTAAAAAAATATCAACATGTTGTTAATACTGAAGGAACATTTATAAAACATTACTGTGTTTTCATCAGAAAATTTATTAAACGTCAAATAATTATTCAGACCATTTCACAAGTTACCAGTCTATTGATTAGATCACATTATGATTCTTATTATCATGGATTGTTCATAATGTTAGGAATCATTATAATGATGATATTATTTACAACATAATAACTTATCAAATCATTATAATGAATTATTAATGATTTGATAGGTAATTTTATTAAATGGTATACCACTAATATGAATAACCCTTTTTTATCATCAAATTTATTAGTATTCCAGTATATATATTTCACTAGGATAATTACTATACTTTTTATTGAAACTCACTGCTCAGTTATTTAGATATGGAATCATTTTAATCATATCATACATTACTCATAGAATGTTGAGTGTAATTTTTTTTACAACCAATCATGAGGAGAAATTAAACTCTATTCTTCAGGTATCATAATCATTTAAATTTCCCATTTGGTGTAACAAAAAGAAAATCTAAAAATAAACTAATTATTATATAATCTAAGACAACCCACATTGGGAATAATCATCGCAGTTCAATGATCAAGGCCCTGAAAAGTGTCTATATAGATTAAATATAACAACTAGTATTTGAATTTGTATTTAATTACACCATATTATATCATGCCATTTTCTTTTATTTCATCACCTTAATTTTTATTTAGTTTGGAATCATATTGCATCTGATTAATCCGTACGGTCAAACCATATTGAATTGTAACTCTCCATGAAACCCACATGTTTTTGTTACTCACCCATAAATAGAATCAAATACCAATATAAAATATCCAAATTAATAATATGAATAAGGTACTTTAAAAACTATAGTAATGGAATATATGTATTTGAGATTGTCCATCTTCACATGAGTAATCCCAGAGAGATTGATAGACCTCCCCACTCACAATCCTAAACAAGGAATATGCCACCATCTAGGTATTTATTATGTTCCCATGTCCCGAACCCACAGGATTATTTACTAATGAGATAAAATTGTTCATTATAATAACATCAAATAATATTAAAAATATATATCCAAAAACGATATTCAATCTAGAAATTGAAATGAAAACAGAGGACAAGGAAGATGGAAGTCTAAATTCACTATATAGACATTCATATCATATAATGAAAGGCTATATCTAAAATAATATTAACAATTAAACTAAAACATAAATAGTAATAAAATTTAGTAAACATTTTTCTAAAAGTTAAAATAGATACGAAAAACGATTAAAATAAGTGAACTAGTCTAAAATTTAAACATAAGACATATATTTATGAACATTTCATAAATAAGATCTAACTATTATCACTTTTAATATTTTTGCATTAACATTATAGAAATTACATATTTATGAATATGAATTTTTTATTAATTCATATATGAAAAAATTAATATTAATCTATATATAGAAATTCAATTTAAATATATTATATTATATGATTTATAAAAAATTTACAATTTATTTTTTAATATGTTAAAATTTTACATAATTTAAAAAATATATACTTCCTTATGATTTAATCCTAATCATATAAATCATCAAAACACATATTATTTTATTTGAATAATATCCAAATATATCCGGTTTTATATTTTGAACAATTAAAAATAGTTAACTATAGATAAATCATTATTAAAAAATAATGATTTTATATTTTAGACATATTTAATAATTTATAACACATTTTAAATTTTACTTATGATTTAAAAATAAAACAAATTAATTTAATTGAGGATTTCTTCATTACAATTTTGGAAAAGGTACGCTACACATTGTCTTTTAATATGTACAAAAAAAATTGTTAAAGATTTATTTACTAATGTGTTGATAATATAAAATTAATAAATTGATATGTAAACCCTTTATAAATTAATTATTCCGAAAATATATTTTATATATTTACATTAAAATTTTACAAACCATTAAAATCATTAAATAGTTTAATAATAATATCTAAAATACCTTCCATTTACTCTTATGTATGAAACCATTCCAATGTAATCGTATGGCCTTCTACCCTAATTCATGTCATTCAGATTCCTTTGAATAAAGGTAATTAATTACTTACCTTTATGGATCATATGTATAATGTGTTACATAATGGTAATGAAAATATAAGCATTATAAAACTCATGTATAAAAATGGTAAAATTAATATTAATTTTATGATAACCCTTCACATAAGAGTAGGTCAAAATTTAAAATTACAAGTCTTTATCACATAGCAACGTAAGGTTACTACCTATATGAAAATTGTTTTTTATATGTAACTATGAGGTTACTTGTATGGATTCTTTTTGAACCAGTGTCTGAACATTACACCATATTCATTTTATACTAGGTAAAAACTATGTTTCCAATAAAAAACAGTTAGAAATACAAATTCCATTACATAGTCCTCAATTTAGTGTATCATTTTGTATTTATAAACCTAAAACAGAACTAAATATGTCAATGTAATTACTTGTTTCCACTTATATATCTCAGCTGCGTAAATTTTACATGTATGTTACCATTATATATACCATTTATGTAAGCCTACAACCTCTTATCAAATAAAAATTTGAGAAACTTGAATCAACTCTACCTATTTGTATTATTATTTGTATCAAGAAATATTTCATATGTTTATTTCACTAGTTCCCTCTAATTCCACTATTATGATTCATACAAATTTAATAACACATATTAAAGACAAAAAAATAATTATAATCCATACTCAATGATCGGACATCCATGAAATAATAAAATATCACATAAGATTGAAATGATGAATACTGCAAATCATGTGTACCGTACTCATTTGGGAATATAAATTGTCACCAAACACCATTATGTGTGTTTTATGAATTTCACCATGGGTATCCAAATGAAATCTCTTGTTTATTGTGTACCAATGGGATTTGATGAATCATTATATATTTGGATGGTATTTCCCTCATATTCTTGAAATTTTATCATATCAAATGTATAGATGAAAAAATGAAAGATAGAAATGGGTTGCGGGGGATATGCAATGCATGTGGATCTGAATCCATACAAAAGATCTCATCATATAAAATTAGAGTTTATGTATGACCCAAAAAGGCTCCTAGGTGGTGTACACATTAATTAATGTTTTTATAAATCCAATATTAATGAAACGTCAAATATATTCATCATTTGTATGAATGAATTTATCTCCATTAATTTTAATGATAGGAAATATTAATATTAATGATAGCCAAGCTGGAGGATTGATCTGTTGTCAACAAAATACAACCAACAAAACAATTTCATGCAATTTATAATATATATATATATATATATCAAATGTATATATAAGTCTTTAAATAATATATCTATATCATATAAATCTTCGATGACTTCTAAAACAAGCATTGGTGGCCTAGACCAATCCTCACTGTTATTATTCAATATATTTTCTTGTGGGTTCAATAAAATATTCAATTTCATGTTTCATATACTACATAAAACATCTAGAAATGATCTTATCCTCATTATTTTAGTTGTTTCAATTTTGGGTATCATAATATTCTATGAATGTGGGTGGAATGTCTCATTGAATTCCAAGGTCATTTTAGATTTCTAAATATGGTAGGTTGTAGATCGATGAACACATGATAAATTAATTTCTAGACACTTAAGCTACCATGAAGAGGAATATTATGGTCACTTTTGAGGGGATTTTTTTGATCAATAAAATTCTTATGAGGGTTCATATTATTAGTTGATGTGTTTTAATGTTTTACCTACACTCAAGGCCACATGAATATTTGAGGAGTGGTAACCTTGCACGCCTTTATATCTTTTTCATGCCAAGTCACTTTGAAAATAATCATAATGTAACTAAACTAGATTTCTAGTGTAACATAAGTGGTCCAAGATTGGATATTCAATCACATCCCATATATTCCCTTCAAAGGTTAATAGTCATTTGAATGACTTATCTTGTGGTCAGTATACTATACATGGGTTCTTGATATGGTAAGTATGACCCTTTTCCAAATTTTTAATCAATATAAAAAATTATAATCCAAAATTCAATGAAATGTTATTCTAATGAATATAAAAATTAGTAAATTTGAAAAAATTATAGAAAATTTATATAATTCTTGGAATTAATGTTATAAAAATATTTCAATGAATTTCATTGAAATATTAAAAATTTAATTTTAAAATCTTATGTCAGAAAAATAAATTCACAAATTCAATGATATTACAAAATAAAATCGTGATTTTTATATTAGACAGATTATTATTAAATCTCATAAAAGATTTTAATTCAATAAATGATAAAATACTCTTTGAAAAAATAGAGTGAAAATATAAATTTCAAAGTGTCCGTGATAAAAAATTTTCACAATTGAATAAAAAATTGATATTTAAAATATCAAATTTTATATTTACATGTTTATTCAAAATTTACCAAGACCATTTAAATAAACAATTACCTTTAATAATTTAAATTTCATGTATCCAAAAAATAAATATATGGCTTCAATGAAGTATTCAAATATTTAATAAATAATAAAAAAAATTAGTTAATAAATTTTAAATTAATATTAAAATATTTAATGGTTACAAAAACATATTAATTACCTTGGTTTTAACTTATTAATGATTTTAAATTCAATAAAATATAAAAAAATTAAATTTTCATCTCACTTCACTCACCCCACTTGAACTACTATATGCCAAGTCAATTAATTGAATTAAATTTATTGAAAAAAGATCATTTTCCTAAATATACCTAAATATATATTATATATAAAAGATACTAATATCCCCCTAAATAGTATCAATTATTATACCTCTTCTATAAAGTAATCCATTGAATCGACTTGGTTAAATTATAATTCCTTGTCATGAAATTGGCCAAATTATATTTAAATAGAATCAATGTTTTAAGAGGAAGAACTTCTATATATTTTTTCTCCTATGTTTTTGAAATCTATTTTTTATTTCCCACTCCATTGATAAAACAAAAGTCATTTTATAATGAAATTTCCCCATTCTTTATTTTAGTTCATTATTCCCCTCCTCAGAATGAATTCAATTTTAACTAATAAGACCTTTATTTATTTATTTTTTGGATTTTCTCCAATCATGTTTATATATATCACTATTCAATGGAACTTATTATATATGTATATAAGTATTAACCAAGAACATAGTGAATAATGTCTAAGAGCTTCATCAAGGAATCATAGTTTCGAATATTACTTTACTTTTAAAGGGCTTATATCTATTTAATTTTAGTTGTCTCCCTAAAGATTTATTTTTTACATAGTTTAAGCTACCTGAGAAAAAATACATTATAATATTGAATTGTGTGATAAGTCTAATTGAATATAAATATTTTCATTTATACACACCACCACAGTTTTATGGATAGATTTTCTATGAAGGTAAAGAAAAAATAACTTATTATTCATCTAATAGATAAAATTTCACAACAGGTAGACTTTATTCTACTACATGATGAGATCTAAAATATGTATGGTATTATTACACATAAATAAAGTATGATATAATCTTAGAAAATTATAGAAATTATGGTTTAACAATATTTATAAGTAGCTCTTTAATTTTGATGTGTTTTTTATTTTTTCCTTTTTAATTTTTATTGTTTTTTATTCAGACAAACCGAATTAAAAATATAATATAGTATTTAAAAAATTAAAAACATTTTCCTATCTCCCACAAAATAAATTCATAAATAATTCCATTAAATTTCTATAATTATTAATATTCAGTTGAAATTTATTAAAAAATATAAGAAACTAATCTTCTATGAATGTATGAGACAATGTGGTTTTCAGTACTCAATGGAAATATGTAGTAGTTTATAATAATAAAGTTTATATTTAAAAAATAATAATAATACATCACTTTTTGGCTATTTACATTTCCAGGTCTCTATGAATCATCCAATTTAATGTCAAATTGAAAAAATGAAATGTGTTTGTCAGAATGTATTGTCTATCCCATTTAGAATGAATTCATCCTAGAAAGAGTTTTATCATTTAGGGGAACCCAAAATTATATATTATTTATAATATATTTTATATATGATTCATTCATTAATATATATTGTATTATAATTATTCAAAATAGAATTACCATATGATACACTTCCCGGTTTTTCAATCTTTATCATTAAAAAATTACTCTTTTATCGAATGCTTCCAAACATTGTGTTACACTATTTATAACATAGTTTACATTGGGGCACAACTCAAGAATCCCGAGAAAATGATTTCTATACAATATCATATATGTGAAAAAAATAAAGGCATATTTATAATAAATAACATCCCATTCGTGACCAATATTAACATTTCATCACTTTTGTGGAATACATAAAAAATTACAAAAATATACTCCCAAGGACTGTATTAGTCTACTGCCTTTGGAAACATTGAATAATAAACACTTGTACATATGTGATACATAACATCTCTGATTATGTTCTTCTTTAATAGAACCCTTATTTGACACATCAAACATAGTGTGGATCTTCATAACCTAGTGGAATGAAACATAAAAAGGGTGATTTCAGATGATCTATAAGGGTAAGCATGGGAGAAATGTAAGCATAAAAATTATCATATAATTATGACAACATGATCAATAAATTTGAATATCACTCTATAATTATAAAAGACTATAAAATTAAATCATGGAATATTTTTTGATAGGTTATAATATATACTTAATTAAGAAATAATCAATATAAGACATGAAATAATAACATAGGTAAAAAACATGGAATTATGGAAAATTCATAATCATATAATAATATTTCAATAGTAGCCATGGAAATGTTGTGAAGACAATATTATTAGTACTGGATCACTTCCCATACGATCATGGTATTTGTGTTTCACTCTTATGGCCAAATTAGTAGCTTGATTTCACTCTTCATACCATCTAGGTAGTCTTGGATCACTCCCATGACCATTTTAATAGCCAATGTTCACTCCCTATACCATATTGTTCTATCCCATGAGATATAAATCATTATCCAATTCATTGGAGGGAGATATAGGTCCCACCAACATCACAATGATGTCATAAATACATATTACACAAAATCATAAAAAATATTTATATCATATCCCACAAAAATATATGGGTATTATAAACATTTAATCACTTCATAATGTATGTAAAACGACAGGTTTTATAATCAATTACTCATAAAAATAACTCATTAAAAGGAATAGGTTTTAAAATATTACAACCCATGAAAAAGAAATGGATTTCAAAAACACCATGCCATCAAAAAATAATCCATTCAAAGAAATAATATGAATGGAAACATTGAATCATTTCACCACATGTGCATTAGTTACTCTATTTGATGTTATATTAGATTTGAAATAATTTTTAATTATCATCTAAAAACCTTTATTGGGGAAAATATCCTTCCCCTTTGGAAAATTATTTGAATAACATAAAACCATTTGAAAAAAATTTCTTTGAAAACAAACTTGAAAAATTATTACAGATTCTCAAAACCATTTATAAAAAGGCTTCCCTTGGTACATAAAAGGAATCATGGTAACCATTTCTGAACCCTTTTCCTTCATGAATTTTAATTGATTCCTAAAAATCATTCTAGAACGTAAAAAATAAAAAATAAATATCATAGGATGGATATGTAAATAAAAAAAATTTAATAATAATTATTATATAATACATTTACGAGAAGTATATGCACAACACAAAATAAAAGAGTGGTGAATAAGAATGTTTCTCATAGATATAAAATTTGAGATGATATTGCCTTACCTTTTGTCAGGACTCTCTTTGACCTCATACTAGATTCCCATATAATAAATGAATATTACTATAAATATTTTACAAAATGAATCTTTAATATCCCATAACATATATGGTTTGATTATTACATTATATAAACCATTTTTTTAATAATTCCATGTTAATGTTTTACATCGGGTAATATCCTCTTCGGGCAACACATGTATCATATTTTTTAATACATTGGTCATTATAATTGTATAATTATTTCCATAAATTGATCCACAGATTAAGTATAATGTATATGTAGTATATTTTTATTATTATATACCATATTATATAGAAGTATGGAATGGAATACACCATTCATGGAGATGATAGTTTGTATGTATGCATGAATACTATATTTGTTTAATTGTCATGTTGAAAGACAGAAATTAAAATACATCTATATATATATATCATTATTAAATTATTTTTATTATTGAAAATATATCATATATATTCACTAAAACAATCTTTAATACATTACATGTAGTGCATGAACGAATCACATCGCTTTTAGCTGGTGATAGACCACCCATCTTCAAACCAAATTATCTTATTCACACAAAATAAATATGTATAATGTTTTGTGTTCTGTATTATAAATAAATTATACAATATTAACTACATAATAAATATAACATATAAGATATATAAACATATTTTTCATCATAATCTCCACCTTGAGATGTAGTAATGGAAAAAATTAATAATCATCATCCAGTAATATGGTGGTTCGGCGTACATGTAAATTGTATGTTTGTTACCCATTAGATGAAACTATGTGTTTGGTTATGTTGATAACAACATTAAAATTAATATTATATTTAAGATACTATTATTTATCATATATTCAAATATTAAAAATGTTTTTCAATGTGGATAATGAAATTAAATGAATGTTGTTTGAGGGAGGTTGATATCTTTTAATTGGGTAACATCAGTTGGTTTTCACAGAAGGTGTTTCTTTGAAGGATTTCCCCACAATGGATGATTAAAAATGAAAATAGGGGATTTTAGGGATCTATTCTAGTATATTTATTTTCAGGCCAAAGTGGCTTGAGAGTTGTGAGGAAGTGCGGGTAGACGAGTCCATTTATAATCGAGGAGGAGTGGAATTATTTTAAATTTTTTGAAAAGGAGATCCCCACACACATTTTTTATGGAATCTATATCCAATAATAGTACAAAGTAGATTTATGGAAGGATATGTTCTTAATATTTCCATCTAGTATATTTTTGAAAATTATATATATCTTTTTTTGCATTAAAATTATTTTTCAGTCCATTATTACAAATAATTTATCTTTAAAAGATATAATTAACTCTTATCACATTCACTAATATTTTTGGTCGAAAACTATTTGAAATTATTAGAAATTATATATTATTTGTATTCTTGTTATGGTATAAGTTTATCCAAATTCTAAATACATAATTAGATGAAATTAATTTAAAATATAATCACAAAGACAAGAAATAAATGAAGGGTTATAATGTAAAAACATTCAAAATATTACAATGTTTTACTATCAATTTCAATGTTTAATTAATTTAAATAATCTAAGTTGATTTTTTTGATAAAAATTTATTGTAATTAATATTTAATCCATATAAAAATATATTTTAAGTATATAAATAAATTATATTATAAAGTAGTCTTAAATGAAATTCTAGTATTTTTTATTATTCCTTAAAAAATGAAACCTCGCAAATAATTACAAAAATTCACCCTAACCTAATGTTTATGATTCTATTTTCCAAAATGGATTTTATTTTGACCCATAAAATTGTTCAATGTTCAAAATATTATATTTAATATAGGTTATCAAAAAAAAGGTTGTAAAAGTTTAATAATAAAAATATAGGATTTTTGTGTGAAATTTGGTTTGTTCTTATCTCTTTCCTATCAAATATATTAGAGGAATATCAAATATATATGATTGAATATATTATATATATATATATATATTACATTAATATAATCCACTAATTCTTATTTATTTAATTTATTAGGTTAAATTACCATTGTGAGCATAAAAATTGTTCTCTATAAAAATATTACATTCTTATTCAATTTGTTCATTGTATATAAATAATTCATTTTATATTTGTTTAAAACGTAGGTTTTCATATATTAGTTATTATTATTCATAATAGTTATCTTAGAATAAATGTTATTTTTTAATATATAATAACTTATTAATATAGTTTTGTTTGATAAAACTAGGTGTTGCGTGTAATGTATGTATAGTCAATGTCATGTGAAATTAATGTTTGACTTAGTAGATTTTAAAAGATCAATTAAAATAAATTTTTCATAAGAATGGCCCCTAAAAATTAGGGTGTTACATTTTACCACCTTTAAAATGAATTTATCCCCCAAAAATTTTCATTCTAGAGAAAACAATGAGGATGCTACTGCTTCAACATATCCTCATGTTTCCGTGTAGCTTCCTCAATCATGATATTTATCCTGAATCCTTTGACATGGTTAGTGGTATAATTTCATATAAAAGTATATGGATGGTATATAATTTCAAATTGTTTCTCCTCATAATAAATATCATGTTCCAACGGTATGACGTCTCAGTTGAGTACAAGTGAAGTTCCTGGTTTGTACTTCCATTGTAGTGGAATATATAACACATAATGGACTAGACAATGATTTAGAGGATGTTATATATGATAGGATATCATCCTGAAATAATCAAGAAATTAAAATTGAATGATATACATAGGTAATACTGTCACATTCTTCTGGAATCTCATAACATTTTACTAGGTATAGATTCCTAAAAACACGTTTTCAACAACATCAAATTATTGATCACTCTATTGGTTATCAACATAAAATTTCTAACAAAAACGAGATACCTTGATATGATGATAGAATGTATGTAACCTTATATTTCATTTCCTCAATGATATAAGGTCCCAATAACATTATTTTTTCAAAATACCCACTAAAAATACAGAGTTATTCATTATTTCCCATAAAGGGATTCACATGGTTCTATCTGAATTCTGGAGTGAAATCTATTGTTGTAAAAAAAATTGGGGAATTTATTGATCCAAACCACTGTCGAAATATAATGATCATGATCTCAACATATACTCTAGTGTTTTAATTTTTCGTTCAGATTGACCACCCTTATGAGGATATTATGATGTGATGACACTATATTATGTGTCTTGTGTTTTATGAAGACATCACCAGAATTTTCAGGTAAACCTCATATCCTAATCAGATACTATGAACATGGTATTCCATGTAGAATTAACATTTACATAATGTATATACATGAATGTTTATCAAGATAGATATTTTATCTGATAGCAATTAAGTGTTCTGAATTAGTATGGAGATCTACTACCACATATATAGCATTAAACCATTTTGTGGTTTTGGGGTGTCCAATGACAAATTCCATAGTAATGTTTTCCTATAACCATTTTTTGTATGGGTAATGGATACGACATCCCTTTAGTCTTATTTCTTCTATCCTTAGATTCTTATCATATCAAGAACTGAGATACAAACTCTACGATATCTCTCTTTATTCTATCCCATTAGAAACATTCTTTCAAATCCCTATACATATTCTTACTTCTATGACGAATAGAGAATGACGAAATATGATATTCCTCTAATTTCCCATTCTTCAAATATGGTATGGGAGGAAAACATAAAAGGTCCCAAAATAATATCTTGTTATCGTAATTTTGGTTAAGCTTAGGATCATTTCAAATGTTCTTTTGTATCTATTCATCTTCATTCTACAACACCATAATCTTCAGTTTGATAGAGGGTTCAACATTCCTTTGAGATATATATTATTTTTAGCATTCCTTCATGATTAATAGATCTATAATTTTCAAATAAATATATATTACATTTTTTAACCTAATCATGGATAAGATTTCATGATCAATTTAACCAATGGCACCAACCACCTTATTTTCATTCCCATGGTAGTAATGTATTAAGATGTTATAATACATTATCAGCTACAAAAATATTCTCATTCTAATGATCCACTAATTCTTTGTGAATAAATATTTAAACTTTTAAAATTAGTATATATATCACACATTTTTTCATAAAGAATATTTCTCTATATCATTAATGAAAAAATACCAATACTAACATCAGATTTGGGTAATGTTTCTCATGAACCTTCAACTATCCTGAAGAATACCCAATAACCATGTAACTCTACATATGAAAACATCATAATCACTTCTTGGATGAATCACTATAGATTAAAAACCATTATACACTACATGGTAATATAATCATTCTTTCCCTAACAAACCTTTTCTTTAATTCCTTGAAATGTTTCACATATTCATATATCCAGAAGAAATTGAAACCATTATGAGATAACATGGTTAGAGGACTAGATTATAACGAGATATTATAAAAAAACAATCTATAAGATAAACCAAGCTGTATATGGATCTTAGTCACTACGGCTGGTCTAGGCCTTCATTAAATATCATGTGTATTAGATGAATCTATAACTATTATATATCTTGAGATTATGTGATGCCAAAATGAAATCATTTTCTACCAAAATTAAATAGTTTTAAATTTTATATATAGTTTCTCCTTTTTTGACATCTTTAGTAAAATTATCAAGTGTTATTCATTGTTTCCATTTCACATTAAATAAATAAGAATATTATATACAAATACTAACACAAACTAATTAAGGTGAACTCTAAAGACTTTATTCAATCAAATATGAAGATGAAAGGGGAATTAGTAAGACTATAAGACGTTACGGTATAATAATATATTATATACATTTTTTTTAAATTTTATCTAGATATACCATCCATTTAACCCTAAATTTATGATATCTATAATAAATAAAAATCATCAAAAAGTATTGAGCTCCTCATAGTTGATCAAATAAGTCATCAATTCAAATAAATGGATAATTTTTCTTGATTTTGAATTTGTTAGAATCCCAATAATAAATGTAGAGTCATATTGATCCATATATCTTTTTCACAAATAGAACAAGATTAATCCATGGTGACACACAAGGATAGATGAATACCTTATCATGTTTTTCTCAGAGTCTCTTCTTTAGTTCCTGCAACTCAATCAGGGCCATTCTGTTGAGAGTCTTTGAGATTAGTGTCAAAACAGGTATGAATTTTATAAAGAACTCATCTTCACGTTTTACTAGAGCTTTAAGAAACTCTTCTAGAAATAAATCCACATATTCCAAAACAAAAGGTAGTCCATTGATATCGATTTTTTCTCCAACCATTCGATATAAACATCCCTTCTGAATGTGAATTACGACAAACCCTAAAGATGTAATATCCATTGGAAGTTATACTTATAATCACATTGATGTATGGTCATATAATATATCAAATGTAGAATCCCTTACTTTATAATTTATGTTATATTTATGAAAATAAATCTAAATCCTTACTAATATAAAATCAATTTCAACTAATGGAATAATGGCATGTTTTTCCATATGAAAATTCCTAAAAATTTCAACTGAACGGGAATCATTATCTTGGGATACAATCATGATACAATTTAATATTTTCACTACGAATTATACATATAATGGTTTTGGTGGAATCTTAACTCCCTTATAAAATTATTTATAATTTGAAATGGTTGTTATATCCCAAATCAACTAAGAAATTATAAGTTCAATAATGTATGATGAGAGTACATTTCAACACATCGTTATCACACCCCTCATCAAAAATATATTTTTCATGAGATTTCCCCTTATCCCTAAAATTAATTGGCTGATGTCACTAATCATCATCACTACTCCTTGGGTTTTGTTACTATTTATCATAAATCACATTATTCTCACACTTGTATCATTAGATAATAGGAGGTTCATTTTTTAATACTTTTTATCCATGACCACTATTATCTAAATTATTCCCATCACATCTACAAAACAAATTTTTGATACCATTCCAATAAACATGTAAAAAATTTATTAGTCCAATTAATAAAATTTTCTCCATGATTCTTCACACACATAGAGAATAATGGAATCCTCATCTCTATATCTACACTGTTTTTAGATATTCCTTTAATCTTAATCATTATTTTATTATGAAAACCATGAATGTGATATGTGACTCCAACCTCAATTTCAAACATGATTTCATAGTTCTTAATATCCTGATAGATACTAATGTCTCTTATGAAAAATTCTATTTTGGGAATTGGATTTATTCCACTGAAGAACATATTAACATTACTTTCTGGTTGGGTGATAATTGATGAAGCGTACCTCACATGTCTTGAGAAATTATCCTTTTAGGTACCAATAATCTTATTATACTATTACATAAAATCAAGGAATTATTTATAATTATTCATAAGTAGATTATGCAGAATTAACATATTGTGAAATATTTCTTTGAACTCATATCATTCCATGGATTAAATTTAATCATGATTCCACATATTCTTGACTATATTCCATCATTGCTCCACTTTTCCTTCTAACTAATAAAAAAAAGAATGAATTTTTCCTGATCCAGAAATACAGAATGAAGAATATATTATCTGTAGTATTGATCCATTATTTAACAATAATTGGATCATAAGAGACTCTAACATTAGGTGGACATTAACCCATAAAATAATCAATAGAATGTTGTTCCCACATTTTCTCATTGGAACTCCATCATGGTTTGTAGAGCAAAACATATGTGTGAGCATAGAAACAAGATATTTTGTTATAGTTCCAATTAAAATAAATTTCCAAGGATGAAAATAATTTAATATTCTATCCCAATAACTATTAATTTGGTTCTTTTGGGTTCTATAAATTTACTAAAATAGAAATCCTGGAGTGATTGTTTTTTCATAATGGGAAACCTCACAATCTTTAAAATTCAATTATAAGATGCCATTGTCCTGAAGCCATCCATAAACTATGACACAATAGGTTTGTTATAGTTTATTCATAGTCAATATATTCTTAAATCCTTCGTGATGGTTCATGAAGCCTTTTTGAGTTCCCAAAATCATATCTCCAATGAGTGTCAAACTAGTTGTGCATCTCCACCCATTTTTATGTACTAGATAACACTGATTCAAGATCAGAATATCTAGTAAGATTATATTACCCCATGTTACATTTTTTATAGATCCATAAACACTTGATATATCGATACATTGATTTATTTCTCAACAACCACTCACTATATCTATTTTAAAAAATTTAGGACATTTTCCCATGCATTTCCTTATCAGTAGTCTTTCTTTAAACAAGTCCATATGGTTTTCACTATGGTTTTATAAACCTATCATCCAATGGATAACTAAAAAATCACTCTTATAAAAACAATAACAATCTATTCTTGAAATAACATAACAATAGATCAATTTTTTTCTATACATAAAACATTACAAAACCAGACATCTACATACAATATTAGTTCAGTGTGTTTGGAAACATGGAAACATAAACATTGGTACATAAGTGAGCAACATAATCTTGTAGTGGTTTCATCTTGATTAGAAACATTATTAGAAACATAAAACATAGTATGTATCTTCATCACATGGGATAATGAAACATAAAAATTGGTTAGATTATATTCTTAGTAAGGGTAAAAATGGGAGATATGTAAGCATAAACATTATCATAAGAGTGTATGAATGTGATAAAAATTGAATATCATAGCATTTATATCAAAGATCATAAATAATAATCATTTAATAAAGATTGACTTTTTATTAAACATTAACCGTAAAAAAATATATAACCTATGGAATAAAATCATAACATAAGAATAAAACATGTAGTTTTGGAAAACACAGAAGTATATAATATGATATCCAATGTATCTATGGAAATGCTTCTAATAACATATTATTACAATGAGTTCACTCCCTATAACATTATATTATTTATGTTTTACTATCATGGTCATCTCAGTAACACGATTTCACTCCTCATACCATCATGTTTGTCATGTCTCACTCCCATGGTAATCTTAGTAGTCAAGGTTAACTCCCAATATGATAATAGTATATCTCTTGATATATAAAATAATAACCTATGAATTGGTGTCAAATATAGGTCCCACCTATCTCATAATGATATCATAAATCCATTTGAAAAACAATGATGAATAATATTCATTATTTAATCTATGAAATGAACTGGGTAATAAAAACATGTAATCAAATCATAACCTCTGGTAAAATATTGGCTTCATAGTAATTTCACTATAAAAATAACATGTAAAAAGAAGTTGGCTACAAAAGCATATAATCAAGAAATAGAAATAAGTTTCATAACCATCATTTCAAAGAAACAAAAAAAAGTAAGTAAAATAACATGACTTGAAATATTGAATCATTTACCCTGAAAGGAATTAGCAATGACAAAGGATGTTATATTGGATGTGAAATAACTTTTAATGTTGTGATAAAAACATTTATTCAAGAAAATATTCTTCTCATATAAAAACAAATTTTTAAATTAAGAAAACATTTTTAATTTTTTTTAAAAAAAACATGAAATGATATAATTTAATCTTTAAAACCTTTTTAAAACCTTTTTAAAACCATTTATTCTTGATACATAAAATGTATCTTCTAATCCATTTGAAAAAAAATTCCTCGAAAGGTTATAAAAGACTATTAAATCCCCTTTTAGAAAATAAATACTATTATAGAATGATCATAAAATGAATATTAAAATACCCAAAAATTTAAGAATAAAAACCATTGAATACATTTATTAGTAGTATATACACCACACAAATGAAAATACTGGCGAACTTGGCATGTATCTCACAGATATAAAAAGTGTGATGAAATTTTGTTTCATTTTGTCTTAACACTCTTCATACTCATATATATTTCTGGTATAATAAATGTATGTTTGATATATATCATTTATATAATAATATTATTATTTCTAACTACATATATGGTTTGATTATGTCATTATATAAACCATTGGATAATAACTATATGTTAAGGTTTCAGTTTGGTTATTACCCATATTTTTTCTGCATGTGTCTTAATTAGTTATATAATTGTTCCTTACACATATATCAAGATTTACAGAATATAAAACATGGTCTAAAAATAATATATATTCATTATATTTTGTATTATAATAATATATATAATTTATAAGTATCGAATGGAATACACCATTCATGGAGATGGTAGGTCATACATACTCATGAACACGAATTTCTTTTAATTTTAACGTTGAAAGAAATAATGTAAAATAAAAATATGTATATATATGTATATATATAATAATTATAGTTGAATTATTACATAATATATATTCACTAATCTCATCCTTAAAATACATGTAGTGTAAGAAAATATAATATTTCGTTGAGAGGATTGTAGACCACACATCCTCTAATGAAATTATCATATTTAAAAAATGAAAATTATAAAGATGTGTTTATCAATTTTTTTAAATAATTTTAAATACATAATAAATATAATAAATATAATATATAAAATATATAAATAAAAATTCTATCATAATTCTAACTATGAGAGGCAGTAGAGTAAAAATGAACAATCACTATTTATTGAAGTGGTAGTTCTCCATACACGTATCAAATATGTTATTATACCATAAGATTAAATTTTATGTAAGTGTAGGTTAAAATCCTACAATAAAATCATCCTATTATGTGTTGGATAATGGTTTTTATACAAGAATTGAATAACGAATAATTAAGGTAGTTCTGAAAGAAAAAAATGAAACAGTTTGACGGAGGGTGTTACCTCTTAATCGGATAACTCCTTTCGTTTTTCACCAAAGGGATTCATTGGATGGATAACATCAAAAAAGAAGGCATAAAGTAGGAATATAGGAAATTTGGGGACCTATTTGAGAAGAGTTTTTGGATCCAAAATTTATTTAGTGGTTTGACGATGTGGGAGGATGAGATTCCTTTTACAATTGATGAGGAGTGACACCTTTGTAATATTTTGGAAGTGGGAAATAGAACCCATGTTTTTTATTATATGTGGATACAATAACTATTTATAATCATTAGAAATGGGAATATGGTCTAAATAAGAAAATAAAATGGGGTTTAAACAATTTTATAGCTCATTCTAGGCCATAATATGATGGTTTTTTCTTATTATGCTTATTTTAACCTTAATCATTGTAATTATCTTCAATTAATTTCAAGAATACGTTTGGTCAAATTTTTTTTGAAATTATTAGTCATTATATAATTTTCTAATTCAAAATATGGAATCTATTTTTTTAAATTCCAAATATATATGTTACATAGATTAATTAAAATGTCATCTAACAGATTGGATGGAAATGTAGGTTTTTAAATAATTAACATTCAAAATTTTTCTATATTTACAGTAAATTTTGAAGGGAAATTGATTTTAATGGTATAAATTTAATTTATTTATATAAATATAACCTAACTAAAAATTTAAAAAAATTATTATAAATATATATATAAATTAAGTAGATTTAAATTATGATTTGTTTTAAATTTTAGTATATTTCATTACTCATTACAAAATGAACGTCATTCAAAAATAGAAAAACAAGCCATAAAATAATTTATATGTTTTTCATTCAAAAATGATGTTTTTTTTACATAAAAAATTTATAAAAGTTAAAAATTTATATTTCATGTAGGTTCTCGATTAAAAGGCATTAATAGTACCTTAATAAAAATATAGGATTTTACGTGTAAAATTTGGTTTCTCATTCACGTCTGCCTATCAAATATATCAGATGAATATAAAAAAATATTATTTAATATAACATATATATTCATTACATTAATATCACTCAATAATTTTAGTTAATTTATTTTATTATTATAAAACATATCTGTAAACATAAAAATAGTTTTCTATAACAATATTCCATTTACATTCAATTAGATCATTGTAACTAATTAAATAATTTTATATTTGTGTAAACCATTTGTTTTCAAAAGTAAGTTAGTCCTATTAATATCTGCTAACATAAGGGAAAGGCTATTTCTAACTATATAATATTTTCATAAAATATTTTTTTTTGAAACTTATTTTGTTCGTGTAATGTATGCAAATACAATGTTATGTGAATGGAATTTCTCACTTTGTGAATTGAAAAATAGAAATATAATTTAATTAATTAAAAAATGGTCCATAAGAACATGGGATGTTACAAAAGAAATAATTTATGCCCACATTTCAGCTATAACCATTTCAATCCATCCATTTTATCCTGGATGTTTGGTATTCTATATAATTCTTTTTATATATTTGTTTGAATTATTGTCTAAGAAATTTGGGGGGGAGGTAGGTAGAGTATGTTTTGTGATGTTCTATATATGTATTCACTATGGATTCTAACTTCTTTTTGCGTGCATTTTTCAATTATTCTATTATTATTGTTTGAAGAAACCAAATACTATAAAAAGTGTTAATTTAAAATATTAAATCATTGTTTTGAATCATCAATTCATGTGATTTTTTTTCATGAATCAACTTAGTAAAAAAATTCAATACTAATAAAAGTTATGAAAACACAAATGATTTAATAAATGGACCACTAAAATCATACCCTTTCACTTAAAATACAATCACTCAAAATCAGTGGTTTTGTAGTAATTTTATATCCTTTGGAATGTCAACTAATTAACTGTTATTTTGGAGTCCTTTTTCTGAACTCAGGTGAAACGTTGAAAATATAGGTCCAAAAATATTCAGCTTCTATAAAAATTCATGTTGTTATTTGTGGTCCAAATTGGAATCCACAAACATGTGTATGAGAAAACAATATCACAAAATTAATTTCCTATTTGGGATATACACATCCTTATCAATTTATCACTATATATTTTCTATAAATATAGATATTCCCAAATGTAAAATTTTATTTCATATTTCAATTTTTGATATTTGTTTAAAAATAATGGATGTTCCCTTGATGTTACTAAGATGTTTATGAAATAATCCTACCAAGGAAATTTAAAGGATTAATATAGATACACACATGAAAAAGATTCCTCCTTATTTTTTGTATGAAGGATCAAACAAGAGATTATGATTTAGTTGACTCACATGGTTTGTAAAAAAAATACTCCGAAACATTCTTTTCCATGATCACTAAATTGAACTCTTTTAGTTGAAAAATTACCCCAATAATATTAGATTTCCAATATCTTTTTGATCATGTCTTTGATTTTTTCATTACCAAAATGGTTAATTACATTACTTCTTAACAAGTAAGATAAAACAATATAAAGAAATAGTAAAAGAAAGTAACTCCTTCTCTATCTATATAAGATTGATCTGGGAATTATCCCAGGTCAATGAATCATAGGATATCTATTTTGAGTGTCCATAAATATTTTTGAATGTATACCTCCATCATTTATATTGGAATAATTACACATTAACTCAAATGTGATTTCAGAGTATAGTGTGAAGATTATGGAGGTGTTTCTCAATATTTTATTACCATATAAAATGGTTTCCCGCATAAATCATAAATAAATAAATAATTATTTATTTATAAATATGTATTTATTTATTGGGTAATTGAGGAGATAATAAATCTTTCTAATGACCCTAATAAAATTTATATAAATCACAATATTCCATAATAATATTATAATTTGTTTCATATAGATGGGGAGAGAGACTATTTAGAAGACAATAAATTTGTCTTTGTCATCATCAATTAAATCCTTATAAATTATTTGTCCTAAAAAATTTCCTTTTTATACAATAAAATTTATTTTTAAAAATTAAAATCCAATAATTTCATAATTAGTATTTTGAATAATAATTCAATAATTTCAAAAAAACTATAATAAATTTTCTATATAGAGTAATTCCATCAAGGAATACCATAAAGAATATATAAATCACGGCTGAGAAGATACATACCCCGAGATAGTGAAAGTTTCACGGTGCTTTTTAAGACCAAAAGTAAACCTCTAATAGGTAAACAAACTAAATATACATGTGAAAGTTGTGTTATATTTCTAGTCTAGAGAAATTTGAACATGGAATTACAAAAAAATTTAAACAAGGAAACAATATTGACCCTTCTAAAATATAGATTCGTTAATTTTTCTAAAAACGAGTTAGTAATCTGGTCATTATGTATTCCATAGATCAATATAATAATTTTAATCAAATATTTCTAGATATTAATTGATTCAAATTATTATAACCATGGGTGTATATTTTATTGTAACAATTTAAAATGAAAGAAAACTACAGATTCAATGACTAGATAAATTTTCCTAACTTCCAAAACACATTAAACATCCTTTTAATCTACATATAGTGGAGTTCGATTGATCCTTATTTGGTATTTTCTCACTATTTTAGACTCACATTCCATCATAATTATATACGTAAAGGTGGAAGGGCTAAAAACTAGAATGACCATTATTTCATA
Source organism: Viscum album (assembly GCA_963277665.1). Lineage (NCBI taxonomy): Eukaryota > Viridiplantae > Streptophyta > Magnoliopsida > Santalales > Viscaceae > Viscum > Viscum album. The sequence continues at coordinate 1,855,944,736 of OY728157.1, forward strand.
GCATATGGAAAAGGTATTTTGATTTCAAATTCACTGAATTTTATATTCATGTTAATGTTTTATATTAATTGTATGTTTAATAGATGTTACTAATTTTACATTAAAATTATATAATACAATTATGATGGTGGGGTTTTCTTGTCCAGATAATGGGGATTTTTTAATGATTATTCATTCTTACTGTTCTTTCTATTTGTATCCTTTACATAAAATGCAGTTATTTTAGTGGTGGTTTTGAGAATATCATCAATGAAAATTCTTTCAAATTCTTTAATATGTATAGAACAAATAACATTTTACATATAAATATCATATAAAATAACTATTTTTCTAATTATATTAGGGGTTTCAAGAGCTCCAACAAATTTAATTATGTCATCATAAATTTCAACTTCCCACATAAAATATCATATAAAATAAATGTATTTTGTTGTAAAACATATTTTTATTCATGTGGGAAATTAATTTACTCAATTATATTGAAATTACTTAAATTTTTCCTCAATATACAGAGTTATATTATAGACAGTGATAGTTTCTTTGATCATAATAAATGGAAAAAATAAGATAATGAGGTTTTGATTTACCTTTTCTTTAATCCATGTTTAGAATTAATACGTTTGAAGTGAAAAAAACATGTGTACATACTAGAACATAAATTATAACACATAATTAATAAGAAATGGTTTGGTTTGAATTCTTCACAACCGCTTGGTGGTTCTTAGTTATCCTTTCTACACAGACGAATAAATATAGTAAGGAATTTTATAAATTGAGCTTCAAAATTTTAAATGTGTATTGGAAAATTTAATAACAAAAATTTTAAAGTGGATAGAGAAGATACCTCCATATTTGATTTTTTAGTGGATTTATGGAGTTACAAGTATAGAAAGATTTTTTAAAAAATTTACCTTTTTATTATCTTATTTTTTTTCTCCTCCTGGTTCACATGTATTTGATTAATTTCACATACCATTGAATTTCGAATATTGTTTCTAGTAAAGGGATATTAACATATACCTTCATTAATATCTCCCAAATTATTCAGTTTTATTGTATCTTAACTAGTTTTATTGTGTGGTTTATTTATTTTCGGGACGTTTGGTTGGAGATGATTTATATCATCTATTTAATCATTCCTATTATATTTTTTAATTGAATATTTTTTAATTGTTTCTTTAGATTTATTTTCAATGGAAAATTCTTCAACTACATTGGGATATCTACTCCCAAATCATTAACTAGATAGTGATTCATCACTACTTCCTATCTCTTTTATTCATCATAATGTTTTAGAACCAACATTTCCCATAGGGTTAAGAATTTATTGACAGGGAAGCATTATTGATCCTTGATTGATAAAATTATTAATTTCTATCGCATTATACATTTATTTTACGTGTGAATCCTTATAGAAGGGATACCTTCACAACAATTAGTCACTCTCAAAATCCATTTTTTTTACAAAATTGTACTTTAATGTTTACTGGTAACCACACATTAAACCTGGATACACACCGAACTGACTAATATCTATAAATAAAAATTCATGCAAAATTATAAAAACAATGAATTTGTAGTATGAAATTCAATAAAGTCTAGAAATTGATCCCCACACCACCAAATTTCATCAGGTCCTATGATCATGTGTAGTGATCCACCTCTTGTTATACCCCATAACACTTAAACACACCCTCATCATCTCTAATCCACCAGTAATAACCCACCACCCATTATCCCACCACAGAAAATTAATTCCAGTGTAAATTTTCACACATCAGCATCATCCACATTAGGGATCAGATTCACCTCAACATCAAGATCACAAACTGTGATGGAGAAACCCGACAAAAACTCTCACAAATCAATAAAAGTAATAAATTACTACAATTAACATTTGACACAACTTTACTTTTACCCTATGAGTCCTTGAACACTGTTGCTGTTTAATGAGGAAGCCATCATGCCATCAGATTTTTTCATCTAATGAAAAGAACCATGGATCCGAACAAATCCAATGTTGGGTGTTACTTGTGGAATACCATATACTAATCATATAGTACATCCATTATCTTCCTTGAAACTATTAATGTTTAGATATTGGGATATTAGTAATGAAACAAGAATCTAGAGAAGAGTTTAAAGAATTATGTCCTTATCAATAATGTTAACCCTCTTTCAGAACACCATGAACATCCATAAAAGACACCTCCAACATAATAACCCTCCAAAAACACTCAAAATACGTCTATGAAATATAGTTCAATGAAAAAAATATGATTAAATACATGAAGAACACCTAGGACTCCATTGAATCTCATCCCACAAATCCTATAACTCCATGATAAATTTCGAACAACCGACCATAATGGGTTCAAAATTGGGATAAAAGGAAGGAAATTGAATATGAATATATTAATAGAGATTTAATATATATAAATAATCTCAAACAGACTTTGATAAAATCATCAAAGCGGGGAAAATGGGAACAAAATAAAAATCGAAAGAGATAGAGGGGAGGAAGAAGAAAAGGGGGGAATGGAGTAGGAAATAAGGAAGAGTGATGAAAAAATAGAAGGGTGAGATGATGATAGATAAGTTTACATGCCTCCCCCATTGAATAAACACTATTGTAATTCCTATCTTGTGAGAGATAAGAGAGAAAATCCACATAGAGAAATTATTAAATAATTTTGTTGGTGACCATCTCTGGCCTGAATAGTGGAAAATATCCACATATACTTCAGTATTTTATCATTATTATTAGAACTACAACTGGTACATGTATTTACAAATCTCTATTAATTTTACTTTATGGAATCCATAGGTGTAGTGATCTTTAGGGCTGGAATGCTATAATATTCATGGAGGCGTGGAAGGTGGTGTTTCATGTACCTTGTTCAAAAAAATAATAAAATAAAGGACAATTAGTCAATATTATTTTCATGTAACGGCATGACACACCCATATTTTATTATATATTTTTCTATAAATAAATTAAAATTATATCATATCTTTCAAAACACTTAACACTGATTTTACACAAAAAAAAATACAATTTTATTTTGTTAAATTAATCACATTTACAGTATATTTGATGGAATTAATAATATGAATCAAATTTTGAAAAATATAGATAAATTTTTTAATTAAATTTTTTGATTAACTCATCATCAATAATATTTCAATTTTGAGTAAATAAATTTTCTTCTTCAATGATATGTCTTCATCAAAAATAAATTTTATACTATTTTGCATGTGGTTATTATAATTAATTTCATATACTTTAAAAAATTAATCTTATTAAAATTTTATCATTTTTTATATTATCATGTGGTTATTTTTCAAGGATTAGTTTCTAGTAAATTTTAAGAAGATTTATTATATAGTGAATTGTAAAAAATTAAAATTTCTATTAAACTCTATTATGTTTACTATAAATAAATTTATTTTTAAGCCCCATTATAAATTTTGTTTAGTAATAAAGTGAAATATTCTCTATTTAATTGAAATTAGGATCATTATTTTATATGATTTTGATACAACTAATTTTTTAGTCTTAAAAAATAATTCACTAGAAATTTTATTTTATCATATTTAGTGGGTTTATTATTATATTATACTGTGAAACATATTGGAACTAAATTTTAAAATATAGCATTAACATTTTTAACCAATAGGTTAAAATTTAGTAGATATTTCACTTTTATTTTTAGAAATTATTAATTGTAAGTGTGGTAATATTTATCACCTTAGTAAAGGGTATATCTGGTTTTTAGTGATACAAATCATATGATAAGGCATCTATAATATATCAAAAAAAATAATTTTTTAAAATTTTATGATATTAATTTATCTATATTAATTTTAACATATAATATGTGGATTTATTTTTCATTTTACTTTGATAATGATATTTATATTATTTTATGTGATGAAAAACACAAAATGACAAGCTCTGGCCTTTAAATTTATCTTATATGATAAAAAATGTATAAAAATATGTTGGTAATAAATATTTAGGTTTATTTTTGTCATAATAAAATTATATTTATGATAATAATTTATTTATTATGTTTACTGGTCATATAATTGTTTTAAATTCTTGTACAACACCGACAATGTTCTTATGCAAGATATAGAATAACTAGGTAAATGATATTAAAAACGTTAAATGTATTGTAGTTTGAATGATAATTTTTGGTTAAAAAACTATCTGTATAACTTTGGAATATTTCATTATTTTTAAAATTAATATTTTAATTCAATATATTTTTTTATTTATTTATTGTAAAAAAAAGAGTTTCAAAAATGACATTAATAATATTTTATAAAAAAAAAATTCGAATTATTTTTTAATAAAAAAAAATAATGATGAAAAGGGTGATGGTATATTATTTACAATTCAATTCCTCAGATTTTTGTAATTCAAATATAAAATTATAATTAGATTCATAAACCTTTCATATTGGAATAGTTATCACCATAGTTAATATAGAAAATGGCCAACAAAGGGGTTAACCACGATTCTAATGTTTAGATTGATATCTGAACCTATATAAATATTAATGGATTAATAAATTTGGAAAATAAACTATTTTCAACGAATCCATGTTTATTTTCACCTATCCACATGACTTCAATATATTTAAACATTTTTTAAAATTACCAGAGTTCCCATCGCTTTACTTATGAAAGGAAACCCTTCTCTATAAAACTTACACTACAATGTGCTATATATCACATCCAAAACCTACCCATTTAACATATAAAACCCCATTTCCCACATGTAGATGCTCATGTATTCTTAAAATTCAATTCTAAATAGTCATTTTAAAGGGATGTATAGAATTATACAAAAGATGATATAATTGTCTTTACCGATTCATTCAAATTAATCTATACTAATACATCCAATAAATATATTTTAATAATCCTTAAATAATATCTCTAGAATAATAAAAATAATTATATATTATTAATCATATGGTAAAACCATTTTACACATATTTTCATTCCAACATAAAATTAATACATTTCCCACATGTACATATGACTTACCATCTCCATGTAATGGAGTAATTCATTTTTAATTAAACTTTTATATGATTCTTTCAAATGATAAAACTAATGAGTTTTTATGATATTTATGAAATATATATGAATAATTAAATAGAATATATCATTTAACTTTTTACCTTCAAATATTTTTGAAAACGATAATGTTTCTCATCTGTATGTGTGGACTAAAACATCTACAATGACATATGATTCATTTAAAATTTTTGATTTACAAGGATAGTAATAGAGACACATTTAATGAATATATATATTATATATGATATAAAAATTATTCTTTAAATTTGAATTAATATTTACCTTTCTTTTTTCCAACATTCAGAAAGTGAACACATCTTTCATATGTATGTACTACATACCATATCTATGAATGTTGTAATTCATTTTCCACTCACATTATTTTTATGGATGTCTCTATATAAGTACCTGGCCTGAAAAAATAATTAATTTAATACCCTGACCATAGTTATCATGAGTTGATAAATTATTACATAACAATGTCATGATAAATAATGATCAAGTCTCTAATAACTGATTAGTTTAGTAGCCTTGGAAGTACTAGATATAATCATAAGGATTACATTACATCATAGAATAGAAAAATAAAACAATTTTTTTTGATATAAAACACTAATATCCCATAGACTAACCCTGAAGGTTAGTCGTAATATACTACTTCGCATAATATGAAAAATAAAACATAGAAATGGGTGATCTCAGATGAACATCAAGGATAACAATATTATGGAAACATTCAGAAATAAGCACAAATATTTAATGAAATGTATAAACCAAAATAAAAAGCCTTTTCAACATAAACATCATAATTATATGGAAAATAAAATCAAAATAATGTCATTTTCTTACTCACATGGATATTCTACTATTTGAATAATGAAATACAATATCAATAGCCACATTCATAATGATGGAATGCATAATACCAGACATCATAACCACATAGTCAAAAACCTTTCCAAGACTATAAATATTATTTTTTTAAGCCCTTATCCCAAGACATTCATTTGTCTAATGAGACCTACCGATGCATCGAGGAGCGTGGCGGGGTCCACCCATCACTTACTAAGTCTAATGCATTCCTCATATGAAAAAGTTTAATCATATCATAAACATTCGTATTAAAACTAGCATATGAAATGTCAATACTTTATCTATAAACCATGAATGGTATAAAAATAACACATCTATAGTAAAACATGGCACAAAACCATCAGTACAATATGGAACTTTTGTATCCTGATAAATCAACATCAAATAACAATAATATACATCAACGGATGTTAACATAGATAAAATCAAAACCTTTTTTTAGAGAAACTTCTCATTCTATTTATAAATCATTTATGAGTCACATAATTTATAAAGAAAACATTTATTTTGAAATATTCCTATAAGCTTGTATGGGAAGCTATGATGATGTTATAATAGTGGAAAATATCTGCATCCACCGTATAAGATAAAAAAACATTCTTACCTTAATTTTGTCGAAAAGTTCCTAAGGTAATTTGTTTGGAAAATGACTGAAATATTCATTTCTAAAATTTTTATTAAATTTCAAAAAAGGGTATAAATTATATTAACCCATAATCTATTAAGTATAAAAAATGTTTTGGAATACATTTCTAAGAAACATGGATGTAGATGACAAAGAGGTCCCAGTAGATACTTACATAAAAACAACGTGGATAATCAAGTGATTTGGAAATTAACCCTTAGGTTAACCTTCTTTATAATGGTGAAATAATTTTTATTAAATTATAAAAGAATAATATATATTAATATGATATCATATATGACCTTTTAATATTGTTTTGTTAATAATATTTTAGTATTGTCATCGTTTTGGTTGTTAACTGATTCATTTTCCATTATATGATTTGTTACATAATGATTTTTTTTAGGGATAGGATTTATATTATTAAAATTCAGAATGATATTATGTCTTTAAACATTATTTTTAATCATCTAATGAAAATAAATCTTTAATGTATACGATGGGGAATTAATCTTATTGTGTTTGTGGAGACGGTAAGACATACGTATGCACGAGTGACAATACCATTATATTGATAGTAAAATCATATATAATTGGATGTTATATCATATATACAGAATCATTATAATGTTATATTTATTATTTACATCATTTATACATCATTATTATAACCATCCAAATAGAAATATTTTGGGTATCAACTACACCACGATGTGGAGACGGTAAGTCGTACGTACGCACGTATGGTGACATGTCATTCAAAGGATGGATAGAATAATATATATGGTTGTACCATATCTAAAATAACATCATTGTATATAGATGATACTGGAGTAATTATTTTATAATGGAAACAACATGGAAAGAAGAAGTGGAAAAACAAAAAACATGAAAGAGGTGGTGAGATATTTACCTCTTCTTCGTGTTCTTCCATTTGATTTGATCAAAAGGGAGTCATTAGATGGATTTATGACTAAATTAAGGCCTCTTGGATGATGTTAAGATATTTGAGAGGGTATTTGTGTAGGGTTTGGCCAATGAAAAAGGTTTTGAAGGTTTGAATTAGAGATAAAGGAATGTTCCCTTTTATAAGAGGGGTGAGGGGCACCTTATGAAAAGCTAGAAATATTTTTTTATAATAAAATATTTTTCGGTTTATAATGGGAAAAAAATGAATTATTCAAAGTATAAGGTATGTATGGGTTAAAAAACTCTCAAACAATAGGTTTTAGATAGGTTTGGGTCATTATATCAACCTTATCTGTTAAATTTAACTCTTAGTTAAATAGTTTATCATTTACCATGACTCTTTGTATTATTATATTACATGGTTAATAAACATACTATAAACATCCAAGATAACAAATAGTGTTTCAATAATGATACACCTATCATTATATAAGTATTTTGGCCAAACCATAGATTTTTAGGATTATTATATCAACCAAAAATATTGTATTTGTTTTAAAAACTCATTTATGTCAATTTTGACATTATTTAATATTTTATTTTTGTTAAAGTCCTAAAAAATGTATTACTTATAAATAAATACATTTTATCAACCCTAAAAAGTCATATTAACCTATAAAATTAGTGTAATTCATTAAAAGTATCAAATTAGATTTATTTTGGTATTTATAATATCAATTATTGAAATCATTCATTATTACAGCAATTATTGCATAACCATTGTGTCAAAAATAAATTTACTTATTTAATGTATAAAAATTAAAAATATAATAACATTTTGTAGAATAAAAAAAATTTATCGATCTAAATAATATTTAATGTTGAATTTATATTGTGTGCAACCATATATTAAAAATGATCTAGTTATTAAAATTTTATTTTAACTCTTTTCACTATTCTTTAAATAAAATAATAATAAATGTCTTAATCGAATCCATGTGGCCCAAATAGGATCATATTTTATTCTTAAGTTTGGTTTTGGTAGAATTATACATATCCAATAGAATTAGGACATGTGTTAGGGTAATAATAAAATCATTTTACCCTTAATTACCTTATTTACTTTTTACCATAATAAATGTAAAGTAAAAGTTTCTATTCACCATAAATTATTTTCATTTTATTCAACCAAAAATTACTTACTAATATCAACCATGTCTCTCGTGTTTTTTAAATTCAAGTCACATAAGTGGTAAAATTATGTTTTATATAAATTTTCAAATACTCGTAGGAGGTGAGTAAAAGACGGTAAAAATTTTAAAAAAATTTATATATATATAATAATATTATAAACTGACTCCAATGAATTACATTGAACATATATTGGTATTATGTATCTATTTTGACATAAATTAATTTAAATAAAATAAAAAATTATTTCAATAAAAATTATGTTTTAAACTATAACTCAGTGTTTTTCATTGTTCATCAAAAATTGAAAGTTTTCAGAAAAATACCAAAAATTCACCGTAAGATAATTTTGATACTCCAAATCCAAAAATGATGTCTATTTTGAATTATAAAATTTATAAAATTTCAAAAAGTGTGTATTACTATTAATAATGGCTAGTTTGATTGGTTGTCGTGTGTTAGAACTGAAAGTTGCGTACAACACAAGCTATTATATTATTCAATGATAAGCGTAATGTGGAAGGTTGGGCTGTTACATTCTCCCCTCCTGAAAATAATCTCATCCTCTAAATTTCGAGAATATTACTGCGTAAATAAAACTCGGGTGGTTCTTCATTATAAGGTCATCGGGTTCCCACTTTTCTTCTTCCATCTTATGTTTTCTCCATTTAAATTTTACCAGATGAGTCGTCCAACTTCTAAGCACATATTCTCCTATATCAAGGACCCAAAAATCTCTTCGTAATAAGACATATCAGGTTCCAGTTCTAATTCCTCATAGGGGAGTACATGCGTTGGGTCAGGAATATATTTTCTTAACAGTGATATGTGGAACACATCGTTAACTTTGGAAAGACTTGATGGGATTTCCAAATGGTATGCTACAACCCCATTTTGTTCTAGAATTTCTAAAGGTCTGATGTACCTGGGACATAATTTTCCCTTATTATCGAAACATATAACAAGCTTCCATAGAGATACCATTAAGAAAACCTGATCTACTACCTAAAATTAAAAATACTTCCTCTGGTTATCAACATAACTCTATTGCCTACTTTGAGCTACTTTGATGTGCTTTTGGATTACCTTCACAATTTCCATCGTTTCCTCCATAGGTTTTGGGCCTTGAGTTTTCTTTCACCAACATCATCCCAAAAGGTTGATGTGAGAAATCTATTTCTGTGTAACGCTTTATATGCATCCATCTAGATACTTGAATGGAAGATATTATTATAGGAAAATTATAACAGTGGTCAATATTGATCCCACATACATTAAAAGTCAATTGAGCATTATTTTAACATGTATTCTAAGGATTGAATAGTCTATTCTGATTTTCCATCAGTTTGAGGGTGGTAGGAAGTGCTCAAACGAAGTTCAATATCAAGGGCTTTCTGGATACTTATCTAGAATCATGATGTAAAAGGTGGATTGCGATCAGAAGTAATCGAATGGGGTAATCTATAAAGTCTTATAACTTCATTAATATATAGTCTTTCTACACGTTCAAGTGGTAAATCTTCTCTTATAGCATGAAAATGTGCAGACGTGGTAAGACGATCAACAATGACCCATATTGAAACATTCCATCTAGAGTTCTTTTATAGTCCCATGAAAAATTCCATCGTAATATTATCCCATTTCCACTCAGGTATGGGAAAAATTTGCATGAATCATCCAGGCTATTGCCTTCCAGCTTTCACTTGTTGACAAACCATACATCTTTACAAAAAATCAGCAATCTCCCTCTTCATGATGTCCCACAAAAAATGTACCTTCAAATCCATATAAATCTTTGTGCTACTAGGGTTTATAGAGAAATTAGAACTATGTGAATCAACCAACAATTCCCTTTTTAGATCATCTATATCAGGAACAAAAAGTCTCTTCCCAAATTTCCAAATTCCATCTTCATAAAAAAAGTCACTCAATCTCCCATCATTCAAACCTTTAATATTCTTTTGAAACTCTTCATCATCTGTTTGAGAACTCTTTATCCTTTCTAGTGAAGATGGTTTGGCAGCCATTTGAAAATTTATTGATGTTTCACCCTCCATGGTTATCCTCATGTCTAATTTTACTATATCCTTGTATATAGGGTACTTTTTAACTCTCATCTTGTTGAATACTCCCTGATCATTTCGGTTCAAAGCATCTACCACCTTATTTTCCTTCCCTGATTTGTAGTGTATGGTGCAATAATAATCCATTAGTATTTAAGGCCATCTCCATTTCCTCATGTTGAGTTCTTTCTATGAGAAAATATAAATCAAACTCTTGTGATCGGTATATGTCTCACATTTTTCAACATAGAGATAGTGTCTCCAAATCATCAAAGCAATGATTATAGGTTCTAACTAAAGATCAAGACTGGGATAGTTTTGTTACTCAATTTTTTTCCTGTTGTGATGCATAGGAAATAACTCTAGAATTCTCTATAAGGACACAACCAAGTCCATTCTATGAAGCATCAGTATGAATAAAAAATCCACCATTCCCTGATTGTTGAGTCAATATAAGAGCATTGATTAATCTTCTCTTCATTTATTCAAAAAATTCTTAAAACACTTTTTTCCTAACAAATTTAACACCTTTACGTGTGAGCTTGGTTAATGGTTAGCCAATCGGGAAAAATTCTGGATGTAACACTGATAATAACTTGCTAAACCAATAAAATTTCATACCTCAGTTATACTAATCGGTGCTGGCCATTCATGGATTGCTCTTATCTTAGAAGTATCAATGAAGATTCTATCTTTAGAGAAAATATGGCCAAGAATAGGACTCTCTTGAATCAATAATTCACATTTTCTAAACATCCCAAATAATTAATGTCTTCTAAGAGTCTCTAGAATAATTTGAAAGTTATTTTCATGATCTTAATAGCATTTAGAGTATACCAAGATATCATCAATAAATACCACTATAAATTCATCAAGATATTCCTTGAATACACTATTCATTTTATCCAGGAAGATAGAGGGTGCAATAGTCAATCCAAAAGGAATTACTGTACACTCATAATGCCCATACCTGGTTTGAAATGGTGTTTCTGCAATGTCTTCCTTCTTCTTACACAACTGATGATATCTATACCAAAGGTCAATATTTGAAAAGTTCTGAGCTCCATGAAGTAGGTCAAATAAATCATCAATGCGAGGTAGAGGGTACTTGTTCTTTGCTGTTATAGCATTGATCTCTGTGTAGTCAATGCACAACCTCATAGATCCATCTTTCTTAATAACAAAAAGAATTGGGGCTCCCCATAGAGAAACACTAGGGTTAATAAAACCCGTATAACTCAATTCTTCTAATGTTTCATTATTTCCACTATTTCCACAGTGGACATTCTATATGGGGTCTTCTATACGGGCCTTGAACCGGGAATTAAGTCAGTAGAAAACTCAATTTCTCATTCTGGGGGATGTCCAAGTAAATCCTCTGGAAACACATCAACATATTTGTGAAAAATAGGTACATCCTCTATTTGAAAATTCCTTTCCTCACCCATAGTTATTTAATTCACTCACTACCCAATAATAGAATTTAGTTTTGCTACTAGGGGTGGATCTAAATAAGAATTAGGCGGTGACGTTTCTACTCCTAGAATAAGGTACTCCTTATCATCATCAAAAATGTTAACATATTTTTTCGTACAATAAATTTTCGAATCATGTATAAAAGACAATCCATACTGAGTATTATATCAAATTCAATAAATGGTATGACGTTGAGATCAGAAGATAAATAAAATTTAAATGCATTAATGGGAACTGATTCAAAAAACATTTTTGAAATGATACTTCCTTTAGTTGTTTTCACTGAGAACTCCTTTGTTAAATCAGTTTGGAAATATCTAATTTTCTTAAAAAACAGGGAAGATATGAAACTATTCTATGATCCAAAATCAAATAAATTAGTGGATAAACATGATGAAACCATTAAATTACCTACCACTACCTCTTTCAGAGCTTCAACCTTAGAAGAAGTGATATCATAAGATTTGCCTTGATCGCTTTTCCTATTATGAGGTATGTTCCCCTGATGCATAGAACATTCACTTTCATAATGTCCCATTTCTATACAATTGTATCATTCAACATTAAATTCCTCATTCATCCCCTTGAAATCACGATATTGGTTTCCTTTTTCAACACACATGTAACAGACTCCCATTCCCTTCAGACATGTACCAGGGTGTTTCTTCCCATATTTACTGTAGGATGGATATTCAACATTTCCTTTTGTTCTCCTTTTTTCCATTTCCATATTTTTTGGAATACCTCTTATTCTCTTTCTTGTATTTAAAGTTGTATGACATAGAGAATTCTTTTTCTATCCTGATAGAACATGAGACAATATCTTCGTACAACGAGAAGGATTTTGAGACTAATGCTCCACAGAGAAATGTTTTTAACCCATCAAAGAAACGATAAATCTTACTTCTTGGGTTACGTATATATTATTCATCATGCCTCGATAACCTTTTAAAGTTATCTTCATACATTGCAACGTGCTCATCCTCCTTTTGTCTCAGACTCGGATATTGATTTTCCATATCCGCACGATGGTCATGAGGAATGTTTTTTTCAATGAATATTTCTTTAAACTCCCTCCATTCCATATTTGATATAATATCATCTTCCTTTGTGTTTTGAATTAATTAAAAACATTGACCAGCATCTCTAGTGAGGTAGTATGCTACCATGAAAACCTTTTAATTCTAGCTACTCCCCATGGCATGAAATATTTTCTCTAAGAAATTTATCCATTTCTTATATACTATTGGATTTGTACCCCCATTGAATATTGGTGGTTTTTTTCTCATGAAACGATCTAACATTGATCCTCCACACTGCGGATCAAGGTGATCCATACAGGTAAGGTTATTATTCATAACCTGAGTGAGTTTTCCCAGGGTCGTGATTAGTTTTTCAGCACTAGTTGAATAACTAACTCTACTATAATTATCTTGAGTAAAAGATAAATCCCTACATGGAGTGTGTGAATTGATATTGTTTCAATTCCTTCAACCAAGAGCTATTTCTAAATAATGTCATAGACTTGATTACTTTATGAATTACAATACATAAAACCAAACTTGTAAAACACATAACATAATTTGAACAGTTTATGGAGATAATCCATATTCATAAAAATGTTTTCTTTGGGGAATTATATACTCATAAACCATTCTAAATAGTTTGTAATGAGAATAAAAATTATCCAAAGCATATCCCCAGGGAGTTTTGTAACCAAGAGTGCAGCAATGCCCATTGTCGTGCACCAGTTCTTGTTTGATTCTACCTCAAAATAGTTTTTTTGGGTTTTTCCACTAGTTACATCTATACTAGAGCCGCCTCTACCTACCTGTATCTAGACAAAGTAGTATTTCATGGAAGACACACAAAATCTCTAAAATACCAAAATTATGGGATGTTCTTCTATATTAATCATCAATATCTATCTTATGGATATGTTCTCTAACCAATGATTATCTAAATCTAATTTCCATGGATTTTACTAAATATCCTCTGATTCCAACTATAATGCCCCAACAACAGTTACCTAGAGTCAGTGAATTATTACATAACATTAGTAGGATCACAAAAGATCAAATCTCGAAAGATCGATTAGTTTAGTAGCCTTGGAAGTACTTGATACATTAATAAGGTTTACATTACATTATAAAATGGAAAAAAACAACAAAATTGATTCCATAGGCAACAATAAGTTCCCATAGACTATACCTATAGGTCAGTCATAATATAATTCATTGCATCCTGGGAAAAATAAAACATAGAAATGGGTGAGCTCATATGATCTGTAAGGATAACAATATTGCGGAAACATTCATAAATAATCATAATCATTTAAGGGAATGTATAAAACTAAAAAAAATTCAACATAAAATTCATCATAATATGGAAATTATAAATCAAAATAATTCCATTTACTTACATACATTGATATTCTACTAGTCTAATAATAAAATACAGTATCAATAGCCACTTTCATAATGATGTAATGCATAATTCTAGAGCATTCCAAATATGAAATGGTTTAAACATAACATAAACATTCGTATTAAAACATGAATAAGAAAAGTCAATACTTTATCCATAAAGCCTGATTGGTATAAAAATATGACATCCATAGTCAAACATATCACAACACCTTTAATACAAAATGGATGTTTTGTATCATCATAAATCAACATTAAATAAACTTAAAATACATTAAAGGATGTTGACATAGATGAAATAAAAACGTTTTTTTAGAGAAATATCTCTTTCTATTTTGAAATAATTTAAAAGTCACATAATATATGAAGAGAAAATTTATTTTTAAAATATTCTTATAATATTGTCTGCGATTCTTAGACGATGTTATAATAGCGGAAAATTTCCGCACCCAACTTATAATTTAAGAAAACATTATTACCTTAATTTTTTCAGAATATTCCTAATGTAATTTTTTTGGAAAACAACAGAATGATTCCTTTCAAAAAAAATTATAAAAATTCAAAAAAGGGTATAAATGAAAATATCCCATAGTTTAGTAAATAGTTAAAAAATATTGGAATACATTTTTAAGAAACATAGATGTGGATGATAAAGAGGTTCTAGTAGATACTTAAATAAAAACAACCTTGAATAATAAAGAGATTGTGAAATTAACCATTACCATGTAATTTTCCTTGGTTGAGGGTAGGTTAGCCACTTGTATAATGGAGAAATAATTGTTATTAAACTATAAAATAATCATATACATTAATATGATATCATATATTATCTTTTATTATTTCTTTGTTAATAATATTTTAGTATTATAGTCGTTTTGGGTGTTAACTGATTCATTTTCCATTGAATATAATGTCACATAATTAATGATTGTAATGGATAGGATGTATGTTATTCGTATTCAGAATGATATTAAGTCTATAAACATTATATTTAATCATCTAATGAAAATTAGTCTTGAATGGATAATATGGGGAATAAATCTCATCGTGTTCGTGGAGACTGTAATCCGTACGTACACACGACACTACTACAAAAACGGGCAAGGGAAGCGCGCCCTTATAACAGCGCTAAGCAAAACCGCTGATAAAGGATACCCTATATCAGCGCTAAAATTACAGCGCTGAAAAAGCTAATGTTTATCAGTGCTTTCTTAGCACTGATAATAGTAATATTTATCAGCGCTAGAAAAGTGCTGATAAATATGATCTGTATCAGCGCTAAAATTTTAGCGCTCATACAGTTGGTCTTTATCAGCGCTCAAAAAGCGCTGATAAAGGTTCTCCTATATAAGCGCTAAAAAAGCACTGATACAGAACACCTCTATCAGCGCTCAAATTTCAGCGCTGATAAAAATTATCTTTATCAGCGCTAAAAAAGCGCTGATAAAGAGACCCTGTATCAGCGCTATAATTGTAGCGCTGATACAGGGAATCTTTATCAGCGCTTTTCTAGCGCTGATAAATCATAATATTATCAGCGCTAGAAAAGCGCTGATAAAGATAGATTTTATCAGCGCTAAAATTATAGCGCTGATAAAGGTAGCCTTTATCAGCGCTTTTTTCGCACTGATAAAACCTTAGTCAATTTTTTTATAAAGTCGGTCGCACAGTGCCCTCGTTTTATCGCAGCTAAAGCCCTCGCGGAACCGTAACCCTGCTACTCTTCTCCCGAATACTGCTGCTGTGTTCGCTTCGCCGGAGCTTGCCGCCCTCGGTACACTCGCCGTCCTCCACCGCCCGCAACACCCTCGTCCGACCTCCACCGCCTGCCACCCTCGGCTGCCCGCAATGCCCTCGGCCACCGTTCTCTGCCGCCCTCGGCCGCCCTCCGACGCCCTCGGCCGCTCTCCGCCGCCTCCGCCGCCCTCCGCCTCACTCGGCCACCCTCGGTCACCCTCCGCGGCCGCCTTCCGCAACCTGCAACGCCCTTGGCCGCCGCCTTAATGTAACAATCTATGAAGAAGATGTATATGTTTTCATATAGATAGATTGTGTATAGATGATTCTCTCTAAGTGTACTCATGATGATGTCCAGATGTTGGGAATGATCATCATTATTTTGGTATTACACCAATATGTCATCCATAAAACAACAACAATCTGGTCTAGGTACAAGTGAAATATTCAACTCATCAAGAGAATAAATGCCATGGGGAATTCGTCAACACAAATTTTATTATGAAGAATTCATAAAAACTATACATGATTTCAAAATTAGTTTATAGTATATCAGAATTTCTCAACCTCAAATGATGATAAACAAAACTTAGATCAATCTTAGACAACAATATGGAACCCCTCAGCTGGTCAAATAGATCAAAAATACAAAGAAGTGGATATTTGTTCTTAATTTTCATCTGATTCATATTCTATTAATAGAAACACATATGTAATGTTCTGCCATCCTTCTTGGAAAATAAAACATGAGAACCCCAAGGTGACATACTCGAGCAGATGCACCCTTCATAATCTAACTCCTCTCATTGAGTTTTATGTTCCTGAATCTATTCTTGTTTCATTCTGAAAGGCGTTATATAAAATGGCTCAACTCCACGCATCAGCTCAATCATGAACTCAAAGTCTCTTTTAGGTGGTAGCCCTAATCAATTCTCATGAAACACATCCTAGAACTAGTCTACTACTAGGGGAAATATTTCTTGTTTCAATCCATTATCATCAAGAAAAATATTCGTAAACTGGTCTATGTTCTCACCTAGTTGTGGAAGAACTGGTCCTACATGGTCTACCAAGATATCCCATTCTCCATAAAATACATGGGCTCTACCCTTATGAGGCTTGACGGTCACTCATCTACGGTAACAATCAATGTGATATTGATTAAATACCAAAAATTACATCATCACTATCTATTCAATACATATCATATTAAGAATGTATAAATCCAAAATGAAACAATACTCACAAACCATGAGGGAACATCCCTTACGAAGACAGATGCCTTCTAATCACACCCCCAATGGTGTGTTGACCAACATGGTCCCACAAAAGTACTCTAACACAAAATAGAAACCATTTACCAAGAGATAAGATATAAAATAATGGGAGGATCCCCTATTACAAGTCTCCTTTAGGTACCCCTATTCGGTGCTCTGATAAAGGTATCTCTCATCGATTGGAAATCCTCTATCTCCTGTTATATCCTCCTTATAGAGTGATGGATAATCATCTTTTTAGTGAATCTAATATTCTTTTTTATGAATCTTGATTGTAGGTTAGACTACTTGATCTCCATCCAAGGAAGTGGTTCCCTTCTACTGTATTTGGAAGTCTTCTTTTGTGTACTTGAACCATAAATACTAATATTTGAGATTCAAATAGGATGAAGATGAATAAATATTGGATGGATTCTAATCATTTAACAATAGAGTACGAGAACGGAGTGAAAGAGTTCATCAAGTTTGCAAAGGATCACACAAAGGATCCTTATCAAATCCTTTTTCCGTGTTTACGTTGTTGTTATTCTAGAATACTTACTCCAGAGGAGTTGGAAGAACATTTGATATGTCACGGAATAGATCGTAGTTATAAATGTTGGAATAAACACGGAGAAAAAGCGAATGTAGCTACTGGCTGGGATAAAACTGTGTTTTATGGATCGTCATATATGAATACAAATATAGATATTGAAGAAGACCGTATGGAGGATGTGATTACAGATGTCAACGATGATGACGATCGTATTGAGGAAATGACAAAGACAATTCAAGATGAACCCCGTGATTGCCCAAAATTGTTTGAGAAGTTAAAGAGTTGTGCAAAGACGTCATTGTATGCTGCTTGCACTAAGTATAAAACATTGTCAACTGTACTGAAGTTGTATAAATTAAAAGCAGGCAATGGATGGAGTGATGTCAGTTTTACGGAACTACTTGCTCTCTTGAATGACATGCTCCCGGAAGATAATGAGCTCCCAAACCGGACATATGAAGCTAGACGAATGCTAAGCTCGATGGGAATGATTTCTGAAAGAATACATGCCTGCCCGAAAGACTGTATATTGTTTCGGAAGGAGAACAAATCCCTTACAGAATGCCCAAATTTTGGTGCTTCTCGATACAAGAAAGATAAATCCAATCCTACGAAAGTTGTATGGTACTTTCCAATCATTCCAAGGGTTAGGCGTTTATATGGAAGTGAAGAAACTGCAAGACAATTGTCGTGGCATGCAGATAAAAGAAATAAAGATGGGTTATTACGTCATCCGGCCGACTCTCCTCAATGGAAGAAAATTGATCATGAGTATCCTGAATTTGGAAAAGAGTCGAGAAACCTTCGTCTTGCGTTATCTATAGATGGAGTGAATCCTTTTGGTTTTCAAACCAGCACTCATAGTACATGGCCTGTTATGTTGCTAAATTATAACTTGCCACCCTGGTTATGCATGAATCGAAAATTCATCATGTTATCTATGCTTATATCAGGACCAAAACAACCAGGTAACGATATTGATGTTTATCTGACTCCTTTGATCGAGAATTTGAAGTTATTGTGGGACTCAGGTGTAATGTTGTATGAAGCTTATAAAAGTGAATACTTCACGTTGAGAGCGATGTTGTGTGGGAAAATAAATGATTTCCCTGCTTATGGAAATTTGTCCGGATATAGCATTAAAGGAACTCAAGGGTGTCTAGTGTGCGAAGAAGATACAGAATCAATTAGGTTGAAACATTCATCGAAATCTGTGTTTCTAGGACATCGTAGATTTCTACCTCATCGGCATAAGTACCTATCTTGGACGACATCATTCAATGGAAGTTCAGAAAAACGCACAACACCGTCTCCACTAACAGGTGATCACCTGTTTGAGAAAGTAAAAGATATGAACACTGTTTTTGGTAAACCATTTTCAAAAAACCTTACGAAAATCGGTTGGAAAAAGAGATCAGTTTTTTTTGAATTACCATACTGGAATTGTTTGTACGTCAGACATTTTCTTGATGTGATGCATGTGGAAAAAAATGTATGTGATAGTGTTATTGGAACGTTGCTAAATGCCCCTGGAAAAACAAATGATGGAATTAAGGCAAGGTTGGACATGGTTGACATGGGAATACGAGAAGAGTTGGCTCCCGTGAAAGGTGAAAATCGAATGTTTCTTCCTCCTGCTGCTTATACTCTTTCTAGGGCAGAGAGATATCAGTTTTGCAACTTCTATAATGATGTAAAGGTTCCATAGGGGTACTCATCAAATATCAAGAACATTGTGTCAATGAATGATTTGAAGTTAAAAGGTTTGAAATCACATGATTGCCATGTTTTGATGCAAGATCTAATTCCTATAGCTTTACGTTGCATTTTACCCAAGAATGTTCGTCATACGTTAACCAAACTTTGTTTCTTTTTCAAAGCTATATGTAGCAAAGTTTTAGACCCGGGGAAATTGCCAGCTATGGAAAAAGAAATTGTCATCATATTATGTGAATTAGAAATTTTCTTCCCGCCAACATTATTTGATATGATGGTTCATTTGATGATTCACTTGGTGAGACAGATTCGACTTTGTGGTCCTGTGCACTATAGATGGATGTATCCTGTTGAACGGTATATGATGATTTTGAAAGGATATGTCAAAAATCGAAGTCAGCCAGAGGGTTGTATAGTGGAGCGATATATTGTTGAGGAAGCCATTGAATTTTGTATTGAATACCTATCTGATGTGGAAAGCATTGGTCTCCTGAAATCTCGTCACACTGGATGCATTGAGGGTGGGGGAATTTCTGGAAGAGAAGTTGTAACAATCAGTATTACAGATCGGGAGTAGGCTCATCTTTATGTTTTGCATAACAGTTGGGAGGTTTCGCCATATATTGAAACTCACAAAGAAATTCTTAGGCAGTTGAATCCATCAAGGGCTGAAAAATGGTTAGCAGATACACATAATCACCAGTTTATAGGATGGTTTCAGGACCATATTTTTAAGCAGTTGGATGAAAATCCGAATTCAATTTCAGAACGACTTCGATGGCTAGCCGCTGGACCAAGTGTGT
Source organism: Viscum album (assembly GCA_963277665.1). Taxonomy (NCBI): domain Eukaryota; kingdom Viridiplantae; phylum Streptophyta; class Magnoliopsida; order Santalales; family Viscaceae; genus Viscum; species Viscum album. The sequence goes on from OY728157.1 coordinate 1,855,965,464, forward strand.
ATGTATTATCTTACAGTGGGTATGTAATTAATGGTTATACATTCTATACGGATGAACATGATGAAGAGAGTGCCATGCAAAATAGTGGAGTTACACTAGTGGCTGAAGCGATGCATGTTTCTGGTAGTAAGGATAGAAATCCAATTTATGCAAATATGTCATACTTTGGCATTATAAAACTAATATGGGAGTTGGATTATAAGACATTTCAATTGCCGATTTTTCAATGAAAATGGATTGATAACAACAGTGGTGTTAAAATAGATGAATGGGGATTTGTGAAAGTTGATTTTAGTAAATAAGGGTACAAAGACGAATAGATTATAATGGCATCACAAGCGGTACAAGTTTTTTATGTTCCAGATCCGGCAAACCGAAAGTGGTCGATTGTTCTGTTATCGTCCAAAACTATTGAGGGTTCCGATGAAAATTCAGTTGAGGACGATCCTTTTAGTGGTACGTCACAATCAATTCGGAGCGGTCCCAATGCAGAAGATGTTTTGTATGTTAGAGGAGACCACAATGAAGGGATTTGGATTATCGATAGAGGTGTCAAATATCTTCAACCTTTGAAAAAAAGAAAGAGAGTTCAGTAAACAGGTTATATTTTGTTTGTAATATAGATCTTGTTATCTCATGTTATTATATTATCATTACATAATTTATGTAATTTGAATGAACTGTTCAACCACTTTTGCAGATAATGACTTCTACACATTCTGGTGCTCCTAACCTTGAGACTGAACAAGTCTCTCAAGCAGCTGCTGCTGTGGCTGCTGCTGCTCCTGCAGCTCATGCTGCTGCTACTGTTGCTCCTGATGCGGCTCCTGCTGCTCCTACTACTGTGGCTCCTACTCCTCCACCTGCTGTGGCTCCTGGTGCTCCTACTGCTCCTGCTGCTGCTCTTACTGCTGCGGCTCCTGGTGCTCCTACTGCTCCTGCTGCTGCTCTTGCTGTTGCGGCTCCTTCTCTTAGTGTTTAGGTCCAACAACCATCTGCACATGCCACTGATATCATATTAGATGAACATATAGATGATTTTGATATCGATGAAATGGTCGGGAATGAAGGACCGACGTCGCAGAAATCACAGGTGCGTCGTAGTTTGACAGTGTTATCCAAAATTCTTAAGGCGAAAAGCAAAGGCATCAAATTTGAAGTCGGATGGAATGCACGAGGCCAACATGTGAATCCCAACAAGGATATGTTTAGAAGTTACATTGGAGTTGTCACTCGACAATGCGTTCCGATTGACATAGATTCATGGCACCATGTTGTGTCAGGGTTGAAGGCTGTGATCTGGGAAGAAATTACGGTAACATTATGAATTTATTTCTTTAATTAACTAGCAAATAAAATGATGAAACAGTGTCTTACTCTTCTCAATATCTTGCAGAGTACATTTATAGTAGACGACTCACACAAGGATTATGTACTAAGGCTTGCAGGAAAGATTCATCGAGGATTTCGTACTATTTTAACAAGATATCCCCTGAATGATTCTAAAGGTAAAATAAACCCGCACCCACCCATTGTCTATGCGCACCTAATATCCCAAGAAGCATGGGATGCATTTATTGGCCGTCGTGGGGATGAGAAGTTTCAGGTACATTGTGAGTGATAATACGTTGTTTGAGGATACCTGTATTCATCACTTTGATTGTCAATATTTCATTTATGAAACAGAAACTCTGTACTGAAAATAAGGAACGTGCATCAAATACAACAGACCCCTATGATAAAGCAAGGATGGGGTACACTTCATTAGCAAAGAAAATGGTACGTATTGTAAATTTACAGTAATATTGTTAGGTGCCAATCAACAACATCATAATTATCTTTCTATGTTTATATGTAGATTGATGAATCTAAAACCAAATGCACTTCTATCCCACATCATGTGCTATGGAAGGAGGCACGTGTGAACAAAGAAGGGAAGTTAATAGATGAGAACACACAAAAAGTGTGGGAAATATGTGTAAGTATGACACGATGATAAAAAGATTTTTTTAAAATTGCTATTACATAAAATTAATTAGTTTTTTTCCAATATCTGACAGTCACAGGAATCAGCTACTCCTGTAGCTGATATAGACCTATTATCGTCAGTTTTGAAGCAGCCAGAAAAATACGGTCGTGTCAGAGGTGCAGGGTTTGGGGTGACACACTGAGTATATTTTGAGAAGAAGAAAAAAATGGATGATACAGAGAAAAAATTAGAACAAATGAGCGAAAAAATAGCAACCCTTGAAGAACAATTGCAATGGCAGGGAGAGTTGCTAGCAACTTTTATGGGTGGTAAGAAAAGGGAGGACACAACTCAGGAACAACCACTGCATGAACATCCTGCCCCACCCCCCACCAGCTTTTAGGCGAGCCATTCACCTAAAAAAATGTCTTAGCCGTGGTAATCAATATTCTAATAACGGTTCCCATGAAATATGAATCAGACAAACACTGATAATTTATCTGTACTGATCTTCTACAGGATGATAATGATTGTGATTTATATATGTCAACACCCACCTATCACCTTGTAGCGAGGGCTACAGTGTTCAATATCCCAGATGCCACACTGCATAATAGACCACTTTCAAAAGATCATATGAAAGTGACGATTACTGTAGCTCATGAGCCAAATGCAATGCTACCTATTCCACTTGATGACGATGATATTCATACGGTCGAAAAGGCTATAGGTGCATTAATTGCATGGCCGGCACAACTTGTAAGAGTACATGCAGACAAAGAGGTATTTATTTCCTTTTATTTTCAATCTAAACCCTTAACAATTAATGAAAAGAGTGTCTGAATCAATGATTGTTGTTATAGACGGAGAAAGGAAAGGGGGTGACTAACATCGGCTCGAAACCATCTAAAGGATCGACCAATCGATCCCAAGGAGCTACTGAAATCAAAATAACACCACCTGTTCTCTTTCCACATTTACTAGCATTGAAGTCTCATGTGGATACGAAGCTAAAAGATGGTAATAGTCATATAGTTATTTTCGAAGATAATATATACGGAGAGGAAAGTCATGATTTCGTTGCTACTGAAAATGTAAATGAAATCCTTGAAAACGGTCGGTTAGGCGTCACTGTTGTAAATGTATATATGAGGTATGTTTCCATGAATTGATTTTCTAAAAGCTGATCTAATGTGAAAATTATAACTAAATGCATTTTATATTGTAGACAGACGCATTTATGAAAAACAGTTGAAGGGATTTTCCCATGAGCCAAGATTTGGACTGGTTAGTCCTCATATCACATCAACACACCAAACAAAAATAGAGTCATCAAAAAGGGATGCAATAGTGAAGGACTTGCTGAAAACATTTGAACGCAAGATTACAGATGACAGACTTTTCCTAATACCAACCATGTAGGGGTAATACTCTACGATTAAATCATATCAATTATAATTTCACTTTTTTTTTTACTTATTCCTTTTTGTGTTTTTAGGCAACATTGGTTGCTAATTGCGGTGAACTTGGATACTCCGAAGATTTATTTTCTGGATTCAAAGCTAGGATATCCATCAAACCGACCATACATGATGGAGTTTGTGAATCTGTAAGACACTACATCTTACGTTTTAGGTCTAAACATCAATTTATATAATATATATTATCTTTTACTAAGGATTCTGTTATGATAGGGAGGTGTACCAATATCGTCTAAATCATGGTATGAGGACAGGGGCTAAGCATAAGGAGCCGTGCAAGTACTACGTCTGGACAAATATCAGGGTATATATAATAAAATTTCACTATCCAAACACATCTCAACACAAGTTATTTATTCTCCTAATGATCATTTTTTTTGCAGTGTCCAAAACAAACAAATGATAATGATTGCGGTTATTATGTTTGTAAATTTATGAAAGATATCGTTTTTCATCAGCAAACTAGCATCTCTAAAGAGGTATTTTCAAAAACAATTACTAGATCGTTTAAGTTATTTATTAATTCTTTATTTTTTTATTTTGCAGTACTACTATGACTGCCGAAAAGCCTCATACTCACAAGAGGATATAGATGTGTTCAGAAACGAGTGGGCCGCATACCTAATGACAGATTGTACACAAATACAATGAAGATCTGACTTGGGGACATGTACAATTGGTGGTCATTTTTGAGAGTGGTTAAGGGGATCAGAAGATGAAATATTGTTGTATGTAAATGTTCGTAGAAAAATTGTAATTATTATTAAATAAAACATTCTTTCTCTAATGAGTCATTTTTCCATTTTAACAGATGATATGCACCAGCAACATGCAAGAATGTTGAACCACTAAAATGGTCGCTCTCTTGTTTAAAATGGACACCACTTTAATTGAAAAAAACAACTGACCTACGGAAATCTAACCAGACACATCTAGATTGCCTTCATCCTTTAGGAGAACGATCCACGGGTCCTTGGTGACGTGTACGAGTCAACTCCTCCTCAATCCGAGGCACGGTGTGACCGCTACCACCCAAAGGGTCGCTCTCTTGTTTAAAATGGACACCACTTTAATTGAAAACAACAACTGACCTACGGAAATCCGACCAGACGCATCCGGATTGCCTTCATCCATTAGGAGAACGATCCACAGGTCCTTGGTGACATGTACGAGTCAACTCCGCCTCAATCCGAGGCACGGTGTGACCGCTACCACCCAAAGGGTCACTCTCTTGTTTAAAATGGACACCACTTTAATTGGAAACAACAACTGACCTACGGAAATCCGACCGAACGCATCCGGATTGCCTTCATTCTTTAGGAGAACGATCCACAGGTCCTTGGTGACGTGTACGAGTCAACCCTGCCTCAATCCGAGGCACGGTGTGACCGCTACCACCCAAAGAGTCGCTCTCTTGTTTAAAATGGACACCACTTTAATTGGAAACAACAACTGACCTACGTAAATCTGACCAGATGCATCCGGATTGCCTTCATCCTTTAGGAGAAGGATCCATGGGTCCTTGGTGACGTGTACGATTCAACCCCGCCTCAATCCGAGGCACGGTGTGACCGCTACCACCCAAAGGGTCGCTCTCTTGTTTAAAATGGACACCACTTTAATTGGAAACAACAACTGACCTACGTAAATCTGACCAGACGCATCCGGATTGCCTTCATCCTTTAGGAGAAGGATCCACGGGTCCTTGGTGACGTGTACGAGTAACATGAAAGAATGATGGACCACATTTCTTTGGCCTTTGGACAAAAAAACTAGCAAAATCTCCAAAATACCTTCATATCACGCAGTTCTGAAAAGAGTCACTATTTAAAAGAAAGTCACAAATTTAGATACATCTCGAGATGGTCAGTTTAAAGGCATTTTGAGGGACACTACTAAAGACATTCTCAGATATGCACACATCCCCCACTTTTAGATCGTTGTCTACTACAATGATCTTCCAAACAAGATATGCATTAGAACGCTCATGATACATAGAGCAATTCACTGGCCACCTTCGAGAATGATCTGAAGCACAAACCATGACAGCATTATGTTTTTAACTTCAGCACCTCAATTGAGAATGTGACACCTTTCAGGACTTGGCGCCATTGTATGTCGTTTCGTCCACTGAATGGGTCTATCCTTTTATTTAATTTTTTTAACTTCAGTCAAATATTCTAGAAAGATGTCGCGGCAGATCCTTCACCATTTTGTTTTTCTGAACATCTCATTACATTGTTAAAAAAAGCAGGGTGTCTTGCATGGGCAATACGTTCCTGTATTGAAGATGATGCACTCCCATTTATTCGAACCCACAAAACCACCCCACGGCGCGGCGGTCATCGGCAGGTGCCTGGGTTCCTCCCCGCCTACCAGAAAAATATGAGTCCCTGTTTTCTCATGCGGGGTGGTTTTGTGGGTTTGAATAAATGGGAGTGCATCATCTTCAATACAGGAATGTATTGCCCATAGAAGACACCCTGCTTTTTTTAACAATGTAATGAGATGTTCAGAAAAACAAAATGGTGAAGGATCTTCCGCGACATCTTTCTAGAATCTTTGACTGAAGTTAAAAAAATTAAATAAAAGATAGACCCATTCAGTGGACGAAACGAGATACAATGGCGCCAAGTCCGGAAAGGTGTCACATTCTCAATTGAGGTGATGAAGTTAAAAACATAATGCTATCATGGTTTGTGCATCAGATCATTCTCGAAGGTGGCCAGTGAATTTCTCTATGTATCATGAGCGTTCTAATGCATATCTTGTTTGGAAGATCATTGTAGTAGACAACGATCTAAAAGTGGGGGATGTGTGCATATCTGAGCATGTCTTTAGTAGTGTCACTCAAAATGTCTTTAAACTGACCATCTTGAGATGTATCTAAACTTGTGACTTTCTTTTAAATAGTGACTCTTTTCAGAACTGCGGGAGTTAACATTTCTTCAACATATTCACACACAAAATCACCCTTAGACATATCCTACAATGTCTTCAGACCCCACCCTTTCCCCTCGGCTGTCAAAAAAACCTAAAAGACAATGGCTAGCAATGATCATTCCAAAATGCATTTAAACTGAAACCTTCCAGAAAAAAATAGAGTGCAATACCTGCAAGTTGTAACTTAGGTCACATTGCACAAGCCGATTTCCACATTGTTTGTAGCAACCACATTTTCTCCAACACTCTAATGATCTTCATTGCTTCATGTATTTTATACTCATCCAGAAACCCTTCTATAAGAAGGTCAACTATCATGTCTGCATACTCACCTTCAAATGTGACGTGTACGAGTCAACCCCGCCTCAATCTGAGGCCTGTTGTGGCTGACACAACTCTAAGTGCATCTGTTTTGTTCAAAATGGACTTATTTTTAAGTGAGAAATCAACAACTGACATACGGGAAACCGACCAAACGCCTTCGGATTGTGTTGACACTTTAGGACAACGATTCATGGGTTATATGTGATGTGTACGACTCAACCCCGCCTCAATCCGAGACGCGGTGTGACCGGTATCACTCCAAGTGTCTGTATTTAGTTTAAAATGGACAATATTTTACGTACATAGGCCAAACTGATCTAACGGCTTCTGATTGCATTGATACTTTTTCACAATGATCAATGACTCATGTGTGACGTGTACGATTCAACACCGCATCAATCCGAGGCCCGGTGTGTCCGACACCACTCATAGTGTCACTGTTTTGTTAAAAATGGACTTAATTTTAAGTGAAATCAACAACTGACATAAGGCAAACCGACCAAACACATTTGGATTCTATTGAAACATAAGGAAAACTATCCATGGGTCAAATTTGACGTGTAAGATTCAACCCCTCCTCAATCAGAGGCGCGGTGTGACCGGTATCACTCCAAGTGTATGTATTTAGTTTAAAATGGACAATATTTTATGTACATACGCCAAACCGATCTAACGGCTTCTGATTGCATTGATACTTATTCACAACAATGAATGACTCATGTGTGATGTGTACGATTCAACACCGCATCAATCTGAGGCCCGGTGTGGCCGACACCACTCACAGTGTCACTGTTTTGTTAAAAATGGACTTAATTTTAAATGAAATCAACAACTGACATACAACAAACCGACCAAACGCATTGGGATTCTATTGAAACTTAAGGACAATGATCCATGGGTCAAATGTGACGTGTACGAGTCAACCCCTCCTCAATCATAGGCGCGGTGTGACCGGTATCACTCCAAGTGTATGTATTTAGTTTAAAATGGACAATATTTTACGTACATACGCCAAACCGATCTAACGGATTCTGATTGCATTTATACTTTTTCACAATGATCAATGACTCATGTGTGACGTGTACGATTCAACACCGCATCAATCTGAGGCCCAGTGTGGCCAACACCACTCACAGTGCCTCTCTTTTGTTCAAAATGGACTTATTTTTAAGTGAAATCAACAACTGACATGCGGCAAACCGACCAAACGCATTTGGATTCGGTTGAAACCTAAGGGAAATGATCCATGGGTCAAATTTGACGTGTAAGAGTCAACCCCTACTCAATCCGAGGCCCGGTGTGGCCGACACCACTCAAAGTGCCTCTATTTTGTTCAAAATGGATTTATTTTTAAGTGAAATCAACAACTGACATACGGGAAACCAACCAAACGCCTTAGGATTGTGTTAACACTTTAGTACAATGATCCATGGGTCATCTGTGACGTGTAAGAGTCAAACCTGGGGTGGATTACATGGCATTCCTATATGGAATATATCCCACTACACGTCTTTAATGAGCCAGCTACGCAGTTTATCCCTTGTACAGATACACAGGAAGAATCACACGAGATCGACGTCATGTACTAACATAGGGCAAGGGTGCATAAGAGTACACAAGATCAAAGGGTAACATGTATATGTTTTTTAACATGCCATGTAATTTCCTATTGATATGTCATGTATATTCACATAGGCAGCTGAACATTGGAGTTACCCAGGGTAAAGCGACAAAGCATATGACCCTTTAAATGACACATAATTTTATGTACCATGATTGATCTCTTTGAACACTATATCAAGGACATATTTCATTAGGGTTGGCTCCCATGATCCTTCCTAGGATGGTTTTGGTATCTTTTCCGACTTACGGTAGTCCGATCGCTTCAGCAGGACATCCTAGACATAGTTGGAGTCTCTCTGAAAGTCCTGGAGTGAGATCATATATCTATTTTTGAGGTCCAGGTAGAGTCATGTATCAACGCAACCAATCCTACCAGACATCGATCCTATATATAGAATGTTAATCTTGATGTCTCATTACAGTCCCCCAATTTATGATATGTTACCTTTTTTGTATTAATATACATAATTACTAAGGGTGATGGCTGGGAGAGTTAGGATATCCTTTTTATGTATTGCAGAATGATTCAAGGAGCACGGGCTCTGCACGATTTGTAAAAACCAAGTGGCAATCCAAGGAGAAACAATGCATAGTGGAATGTTCTAGTATTTATCTTCTGATTTGTGTAGAAATATTTTGTGATACTATGTAATGAGGTAGTTTTGGTTTCTGGGTAGATGGTATCTAACTCATGGTAAGAACACTGTTTGGTTGGGTTGTGATCGGTTGATGACATGCTTGTGGTTGATATACTGGTTTTTTTGCAGGTCTGCTCGGCTGGCTATACTAGTGCAGGTTTTTTATTAGCATCAGGCAGGGATTTAACAGCGCTTTTTAAGTGCTGTTAAAGGCGACATTTAACAGCGCTAAAAAAGCGCTGTTAAAGGAGATATTTAACAGTGCTTTTTAGCGCTGTTAAAGGTGACATTTAACAGCGCTAAAAAGTGCTGTTAAAAGACCCCCCCCCTTTATCAGCACTGAGCTTTACAGCGCTTTTCTAGCGCTGTTAAATCCCAATTATAGCGCTGTTATTGCCCGTTTTTGTAGTAGTGCGAGTGACAATATCATTCTTTTCAAATAAAAATCATATATAATTGGATGGTATATAATTTATAAATAATAATTATCATGTTATATTTATTATTCACATCATTTATACATCATTATTATACGCATTCAAATAGTAATGTATTGAGTAACAACTACACCACAATGTGGAGACGGTAAGTCCTACGTACAGACGTATTGTGACATGTCATTCAAAGGATGGATAATATAATGAATATGGTTGTACCATATTTATTATAAATTCAAAGTATATAAAAGATATTGTATTTATTATTTTATAATGAAAACAACATAGAAATAAGAAGTAGAAGAAGAAAAAACATGAAAGAGTTGGTGAGATATTTACCTCTTCTTCGGGTTCTTCCTTTTGATTTGATCAAAAGGGATCGATAGGTTGGATTAATGACTAAAGGAAGGCCTCAATGATTAAGGGAGGAAATTGTATATGGTATTTGTGTTGGGGTTGGCCATTCCAGATGGCATTGAAGGTGTGAATTAGATAGAAGTGGAAGTTCCCTTTTATAAGAGGGGTGAGGTTCACCTTAAGAAAAGCTAGAAACATTATTTTATAGTAAACTCATTTTCGGTTTCAAATGGATACAAAATAAAATTTTTAACGATTAAGGTGGTGATGGGTAGAAAACTCTCAACCAATAGTTTTAGACAGGTTTGGGTAACAATATTAACCATATCATTTAGATTTAACTCATAGTTACATAGTTTGACATTTACCATGTCTCTTTGTATTTTTATATTATATGGTTAATAAATTTACTATAAACTTTTAAAATAACACCAAGTGGTTCCATAATGATACACCTATCATTATATAAGTCTTTTGGTAGATCCATTGAATTTTAGGATTATTATATCAACCAATAATATAGTATTTGTTTTAAAAACTCATTTGTGTTAATTTTGAAAATATTTAATAATTTATTTTTTTAAAATTACTAAAAAAATATTACTTCAAACTAAATAAATTTAATCAACCATAACAAATAATATTAAAATAGAAAATTAGTTTAATTCATTAAAAGTATAAAATTAGATTTATTTGGATATTTATAAAATAAATTATTTTAATCATTCATTAATACGGTAATTATAGCATCATCATTGTGTCATAAATAAATTTAATTATTAAATCTATAAAAATTATAAATAAAATCCCATTATGTTGGAAATAGTTTCATCTTTATAATTAATATTTAATGTACAATTTCTATAGTGTGTAACCAAATATTAAAAATGGTTTAGTTATTAAACATTGAGTTTAACTCTTATAACTCTTCTTTAAATAAAATAATAATAAATGCTCTACTATAATACATATGAACCAAAAAGCTTCATATTTTATTCCTAAGGTTTATTTAGATGAATTATACTTATCCAATAGAATTAGGACATGTGTTAGGGTAATAATAATATCATTTTTACCCTTAATCACCCTATTTACTTGTAATTTTGGTAAATATAAGTAAATTTTACTACTCACCAAAAATTATTTTCATCTTGTTGAACCATATTTTACTTATTGATATCAATCGTGTCTCTCGTATTTTTTTAATTCAACTCACAGAAGCGGTAAAATTATGTTTCATTTAAATTTGATGATGCTCCTTGGAGGTGGGTAAAATACTGTAAAATGTTCAATAAAATTTTTATATATCGAAATATATTATAAACCAACTCCAATGAATTACATTTAACATATATAGGTATTATGAATTTATTTTGGCCAAAAATAAATTTAAATAAAATAACTATTTATTAAAATAAAAATTTGGTTTCAAACTATATCTTAGTGTTTTCACTATTAATCAAAAATTGAATGTATTAAGAAAAATTCCAAAATTTCTCCCTAAGCTAATTTTGAAACTCTGAATCCAAAAATGAAGTCCATTTTGTAAGATAAAATTTATAAAATTTCACAAATTTGGTATTACTATTCATAATGTCTAGTTTTATTGGTTTTTGTGTGTTAGAACTCAATGTTTCATACAACACATGCTATTGTATTATTAAAAGAGAAGCGTACCGTGGAAGCTTGGGGTGTTACACTTAACCATGAGTTAAATCAATAATTCACATTGATGATCTTTTAAGGTTTAGTGTTTTAGATAATTAGGCCATAGCTATTACATATCAACTTGAATATTTCAATGTAGACACTTCAACTATAACATAATTTTCCCAACAACAAAACTCCTTAAATAAAACAAGAGTTCGTTTCTTGATATAATTATTCTTGAATACTTATTTTCTCTTACCCTTCCTTATAACCAGTGAAAAACATTTCAAAAACATTGGATGATCATAAAAATATTAGTAAGGGATATAAATTAAAGAAAGGAAACATTCACCCATAAATAAATAATAATCAATGAAACAATAATTTTTAATCATAACATATCTTCTGAAATCAGAATATTTATGAATAACACATAGTTATCATAAATCATAAAGGTAACATGAGGAATCCATATAATACATACATTGTATCTATCAAAACTATAGATGGATTCCCATTTGGAATACCCATCACACTATATTCCCTAAATCTCTTAGAAGAAACATTCACGTTTACCTGTGTCATGTTACCCAATGCATTAGAGAGCTATCTCCAGATCACCCTCCCAAGGATTATCACAGAACCACCTGTATACGTAAACAATTTCCAATAACCATAACATATTCATAACACATAACAGAAGAATAAAATAAATATAAAATTTCTACATTCCAATCAAAATATATCCAATCATGATATTAAAGTAAACAATGATTTATCAAATCATTTTCAAAACAATTTAAAACATTTAATAAAGAGACTTTTGAACCAATGTGTCCCATACCACTTTGAAACATTTAAATAAAATATCATTTGAAAACATTATTGTCCATATAAATTAATCCATAAAATCATTTTTTGTAAAACATGGACATTAATGATAATGATTTAGAAGAATAAATCTTTAAAAAATTTAAAACAATATTTTAGTTATTAGGTTTTTAACAAAATTAATGACTCTTAAATAAAAATAATTAAGGAATAACATTGAATAAAAACTTAATAATATCATGAGAATAAAGGGATTCTTGATATAATATTCCAAAAGAATATATATACACCATATAAGAGGGAATTGGTTCATAAAAACAATGAAGTCTCAATGGAATGTAAATTGAGATGAAATCCATTATAAAAACTATATCCCTAGATTAAGGATAAATAAAATACCTAATAGTTTGTGAAAAATATAAATACACTCAATATTATTTGATATTCAGTGTAATGAAATCAGAGAATGTTCCACTTATTCATTTTTAGACAAAACCAATGACTGGGATGTTTAACTCAATGAATGGAAATTAAGTTAAAATTACTCATATCAAGTTCATATCGATGACTTAAGAATATATCAATGGAGTGATTATGTGTATCAGAATTATATCTACACAATATTTAGTGTAAATTAAAACATAAATCAATAAACAGTGATTTAAAACATAATCATAGCATGACATAATTAAGAATTATAATATTAACCCAAGGAATGTAAATTGGGTTAAAAGGTTCTTTTACCGATTTGGTAACATACAAAACATAAATCCCATGAAAGAAGGATATGAAAATTAAGATGAAAATACCTATAAATTGAAGTATATACCACAATTCATAGAATATTGGAAAGTACATACACCATAGAAAAGGAAATAGTGGCAAATATATCATAAATCTCGCGGGAATAAAAAGTGTGATGACAATCCCTGACCATGTTGTAATCAATAAAGTCATATGACCAAAAGATAATAACCACCAAATTATTCAAAAAATAACATTAATTTGAATATTATCAGGATAATATATATATAGTGGAAGTACACAACACACCACATGCAATAAATTAGTTGCGAACAATGGATATACCACAGAATTTAAAATGAGATAAGAAACCCCTTTACCTCATGTCTGACTTCACGTGTTTGTTCCTTATTCTTCCTGAATAATAAAATAAAGTTAATTTATACTTTTTTAAGTTCCTTTTAAATTTTCATTATTCTATTTATATCACTTATTATCATGTTATAAAAATTATGAAATCATTTAAGATAAAAATGGTCGTTTGGTCGAAATTTGGTACTTGAGTCAAAAATGGACTTCTTATAATTACAAGTTTTCCTTGTGGTCACTAGTCAATTACAACAAGAATTATATTAATTATTTATATATCATATATATCATATATATACAGTATATATATTTGTATTTATAATATTACATAACATTTTGAGGTAAGAAATGAAATGCACCGTTCATGGAGATGGTAAGCCGTATACACGCATGAACGCTACTTTCATTTCTATTTCATATTTTAATTGAATTAAAATATAATAATAAATAGTTATATTATAATTACAGTATAATATCATATATAATTTCATTAACTCCATCTTTTATACATCCCACATATGGCATTAATGAGGCATATCACTTTTTGGCGGTGGTAGTTCACACTTCCTCTATGGAAATTATCGTGTTTACCCATTATGGAAACCATAAAGGTATGATATAAATGAAAAATACAGATGAATCAAAAAAGTAAAATAATATATATCATATATAAATATAGTTCCATCTAAATGGCCACCATGAGAAGTGGTGTGAGATTATTGAACAATCATCACTTCGTGAGGCATTAGTTTGAAATCCACAGAAACACTATGTTCTTCACCCATTAGTTAGTGGGGTGCATAAGAGTTGTTATAATCCTTCTCATAAAAACATCATAGTATATTTAGGATATTGTAGGAGTTATAAAAGATATAAATAAAAAGAATTTAGGGGATGAAGAAGTAAAAAAGATGAAAATCATTTTAAGAGAAATGATTAACTTTAATTCGGGAAACTCCATTTTGTTAGAACCTAAAGGACTTCTTGAAGTGCCTTATGACTAAGGTAAGACTTCTAGGTGGAATATACTAATCATGAAAGATTATTTGGGCAGCGTTTGGATGATCCAAGGTGCTTGAGATGTGTGAGGAATGGGTTAAAATTAGTGTCATTTTAAAAGTGAGAGGAGGGATGTTTAAAAAAGATTAAAACAATTATTTTATTATAAACTTAACTTATGTTTAAAAAGGTCAAATACTCCTTAAAGTATAAGATAATATGACTCATGTTTGAAATAAAATCATTCAATAATAATTGGACAGGTTTTGGATAAATTTTTAATTTGTATAATCTTATTTATTTAAATCATTTATTAATGAGGTTGACACTACATAATATTTGTGTCATAAATAATTTTATTTATATGATATTTAAGAATTATAAAAAAATAAAATTATGTAGGAAATTTCATTATATTTATATTAATTTTTTATATTTGAAAAAATAACTTATATAACCCTATGTAAAAATTAATTTACTAAAAGATATTTGTTTTTTTCATTTTGTCTTTACTTTAAATTAATTAATATAAAGTGTCATTATCACACATAAAAGGATCCATGGGGTCCCAAAATCTATCAAAGGATTCACATGGGAAACCATTACTTATAAAATATGTTTAGGTCAAGTGTTAAGATAAATTTGTATTATTATAATATTCTTTTTACCATAAATTACCATATTTACCTTTAACCAGAGTAAATAAAAGTCAAAAGTTACTCTTCACCAAAAATTATTTTCATCTTATTTATACTAATTTTACATTATAATAACAACCATGTATGTCGTATTTTTAAAATTCAATTCACAGAAGTAGTAAAATTTCATTTAAATGAAAAATCCAGTTTTTAACTACTTCTTAGTAGTTTCAGTATTCATCAAAAATTATTGTTCTATAAAAAAAATACAAAACATTATGCCTAAGTTATATTTTGAATTACAAATTCATAAATTATGTTTATTTCAATAAATTAAAAACATATAATTTGAATTTATAATTTAAATTTAATTCCTGTTGTCCAAAAAAATAGCAGGTTTTTAAGAAACAATATCTATCAAAAGATTAACAGTTGTTTATGTCCAATTTTAATGTGAAATTAAATCTTATGACAACAATTGGATTAAATGGTAAAAATATAATCTAATTAAAATTTAAAACAAATTAAAAATTAAATTTAACCATAAAAATAAATTAGATTAAAAATCATATTTGAATTAAAATACATTATTTTTCACTATTCATTTAAAAATGAATTTTATCAGAAAAATACCAAAAAATTACCCAAAGTAAATTTTGGTGTCTTGATTCTAAAGCATAATTTTATTCTGTCTAATGGAACATTAATGTGACAAAACAATATGTAATGAAATTTCTCCATAAAAAAGAGGTAAATTGACATTTTAGTGAATATTAAATTATTTATTCTTAAAATCGAAGTATTTTATAATTTTAAGACTCTAAATAAAGGTAAAAACAGTTAATAAACATGTATAATCATATTTTACTTTGGTATGTTCATTCTCACCAATACGATATTTAGGTGCTAACTACCATTTAAAAAATAATATTATATTATTAATGTGTAAAATAGAATTTCAAAGAAACCCATTGTTGTGTATCGGGTACGCCAACAAACATATCATCCACTTTAAAGTAAAATTAATATTTAATTCAAAATTATTAATAAATATGAAATATTTCATTTTCTGTCTTCACAAGGTATGTTACATCCTTCCATCTTTTTGGAAATTGCTTTCTCACAATTTTAAAACTTGGCTTGGAAGCTTCATTAAAAGTCCCATATCGGAAAAGAGTCAGTAAAACTACCTCTTTAAAATAAAGAAAAAGAATTACATAGGTAACCTGAGATAACTCATTCTAGGATTCCATGTAGGAAAAAATGGATACGAAAGAGAAAAAAACCATCACGTTCTAATAGAGAGTGAGAGAAAACATGATTACTAGAAAGTTAAACACTATGAAAATCACAAACATATGATGTGTTAAATGGTCTTTGATTACCCAATAAGAAATATAAACAGACAATATTTTTGTATTATGTTCTTTTTCATTATTTTTAGGAATTCATTTACAACATAGAATAAGAACATAAAGAAATATACTTACCTTCAAGTAGAGTTTCATACTTTAATAAGTTTCTACCAAAAACTAATATTTTCACCAAACAATGATCATTCAAAAAGACTCAGTCACGTAAAAATCCCAAAAATCATCTTTTTGAGAATCACATATTCCACAAAATAAGAACTATATATTTCCCTTTTCTTTAGACATAAAATAAAACCAAAATGGTTAATATGATATTATATAATCCCTAAAAAGGATATTCCTTTATAAAAATAAATACGACTATTAATATCCAAAATTATAAAAAATGTACCCAATGTTCCAGAAAGAACATTCAATACATAATTGTCCTGAAAATTCTTCAAAATAATCCAAATGAAGATTGAAACCCAAAACCTAGGAGGATTTAATCACATAGTGATCCATAGTAAATCTTAACATTTAACTACAAAAACATAGACTACTCTTAAAGTCTCATACGAAAGCATAATTAACCAAACCACATATTCTCTATGATTGGTTAATAATTTATATAAATAACACAAATCGCTACATGTCCACAATATAAATAGATATTCATCCAAAATAAAATTTCAACCATTACTACACAAATACAATCTTCTGGTATTCTATTTTTCTTAAGTGCACAATGATACCAAAAGAGATAATTTCTTCCAAAATCAATTTTATCACTTAATCACCAAATCATTTTCTTATACTAAGGATATCCATTTCATAAAACATAATATCCCCAACCAACTAATTCTTGATCAATAAAATTATTTAACTAAAACAAATAATTCATACAAACCAGTGACTTCACTTAGTCTAGTGGTAGGTGATAAATCCTAATTACACTTTGGATGTGGGTTTGATTCCCACAGCTTTTCCTGACGTGACGGGTTGTCACACGGTCTCTGTGTTGTCCTTTTTATAAAACTCAAAAATAACCCTAACATGTTTTATCCTCAATGGTTTCATTATACCTATCATTTTCATCCCACTTTATATGATCTGAACATCATATTTGATGAAGTCTTTTATATATTCTAATTTTTTTCACAACCATATGATAAAATAAAATGATCCCCAAAATAAAGAACAACATACCTTGATCATAGTGTCCACTTGGTTTCATCGTCATCTTTCTCACATAGGTATATGGTCCATGCATTGCAATAATGATTTAGAGTTCCTTCAAAATAATATACTTCCATCATCCAAATACTCATTTCACAATATGGGTCACAAGGGTGGTCATATAAAAACAGTTTTGGGAAATAATCATGTTTGACATATAATTTCAAAACATCTGATAAAACATGGTTTCTATAAAACAGTCGGATAGAATTCAAGTTGAACTGTTCAATTAATAACCCATTTAAAATAACATAAGTATGTGATGAGAGACTATATTTTCAAAGAAAATACAAATAGGTTGTGCAAGGGTCCTCTTTTTTAGAACCTTTTTCAAAATGATAATACGCTTCTAAATCTTGTGATAATGTCAAATATTTGAAAATACCTTGATAACATTTACCTTTCATGAAAATATGAGAATATTCTAAAAATAGTATTTTTTTTAATATAGCCCATGATCGACTATGATAATGACGTATAGTGGAGGTGTTTGATATCACAAACAACTGTTTTCAAGTGAGTTTTATGCTATAAAAAGTTTCACAATCCTCCAAACATGACATTTCAATAATTATTGCAAGCAAGTCATCAGAATGAGAATGGAATTTCATTTGAGATCCTCCTCGTTCTATTTGTAACAGTGTTTCCTTGATATGAAAAAGTTATAAAACCAGGATTTAACTAAAATAATAGACATTGGGACTAACCATGTGTCTAAAAAATCACATAATCCTTAAAGTTGTCTAATCCGAATTTTGATATCGACTATAAGGACCTAACCTTTAATATTAAATAATCTTGGGTTAAATCACGAATTCACATTGAGGATATTTTCATATTTAGTTTTTTAGAGAATTAAGAAATAACTATTAAATAACAACTTTAATATTACAAAGTAGAAACTTCTACTACAACTAATTTTTTCACAACAAAAAACCTTTAAATAAAAGAAGAGTTCATTTATAGATATATATCTTCTTGATTACTTCCATTCTCTTACCCTTCCTTGTAACCTGTGAAAAATATTTCAAAAACATGGGATGAGCATAAACATCATAGTAAGGGTTACAAAATAATGAATGAAAACATTAACTCATAAACAAATACATTTCAATGAAACCATAATTTCAAATCATAAAATACCTTCTAAAATCTAATATTTATGAATAACACATAGTAATCATAAATCATAAAGGTATCCTAATTCATCCATATCATACTTACATTTTATCTATCACAGATATAGTGGGAGTAACATTTCTAATACCCAACAAAGTATATTCCCTAAATCTCTTAGGAGAAACATTCACGTTTTCCACCGTTATAGTACCCAATGCATTGGAGAGCTATCTCGAGCTCACCCACCTTAGGATTATCACTGAACCACCCATAAACATAAACAATGACCAATGTACATAACATATTAATTACACATAACACAATCATAAAAGAAAGATAACATTTCCCCATTCCAATCACAATATATCAAATCATGATATTGAACTAAATAATTATTTATCAAATCATTTTCAAAACCTTTTAAAGAATTTAATAAAGATATTTTTGAATCAAAGTGTCTCATACCCCAATGAAAGATTTAAAAAAATTATTTTTAAAACCTTAATGTCCATAATTAAATTTGTAAAACCATATTATTAAAACATGTACATTGTTGATAATTATTTAGAAGAATAAATCTTTAAAACATTTAAAATGATATTTTCATTAAAGAGTTTTTAACAAAATGAGAGACTCTTAAATATAAATAATTGAGGAATAATATTTAATCAGAACATTATAATATCATGAGAATAAAGGGATTCATGATAAAATATTCCAAAGGACAGTATATACATCATATATGATTGAATTAGTGCATAAGAACAATGAAGTCTCAATGTAATGTAAATTTAGATGAAATACCTTATAAAAACTATATTATTAGATTAAGGATAAATCAGTTAAATAATAATGTGTGAAAAATATAAATACAGTAAATATGATTGGATATTAAGTGTAAATTAGTCAGAGAACATTCACACATATTCTTTTTATGACAAAACAAATTAAGTGGATGTTTAACTAAATGAATGGAAATTGCGTTAAAATTACTCTTATTATGTTCATATCGATGACTTGAGAATTTATAAATAGAGTTATTATGTGTATCAAAAGTATATCTACCCAAATGGGAGTGTAAATTAAAACATAAAAATATAAATAGTGATTCCACTCATAATCATAGTAGGACATAATTATGAATTATAAGATTAACCCAAGGAATGGAAATTGGGTTATAACGTTCCCTTACCAATTTGGTAACTGACGAAACATACAACCCAAGAAAGAAGGATCATAAAATTAAGATGTAAATACCCATAAATGGCTGTATATTACAAATTGAATACAATATTCGGTAGTACATACACCACACAAATGGAAATTTTGGAAAATATAGCATGAATCTCACGGGTATAAAAAGTGAGATAAAAATTCCTTACTACATTGTAATCAATCGAGTCGTATGAACAAAAGTTAATAACCACCAAATTATTCATAGACTAGAATTAATATAAATATATTCATGATAATATATATCATGTGTCATTACAAAATAAACCACATGCCAAAAATTAGATGTGAACAATGGAAATATCACAGAATTTAAAGTGTGATAAGAACCCCTTACCTCATTTCCGACATGACTTGTTTATTCCTTGTTCTTCATGAATAATAAAATAAATTTAATTTATACATTATTATGAACCTTTTTTAAGTTTATTATTATTTTTATATCACTTATTACTAACTTATTAACACTACGAAATCATTTATGATAATAATGGTCGTTTTGTTGATATTTGTCACTTGAGTAAAAAAAGGTCTTCTTATAATTACATGTTGTCCTTGTAATCAATAGTCCATTATCATTAGAATGATATTAATTATTTAGATATCATATATATCATATATATCCACTATATATATGTATTTATAATATTACATAACATATATTGGTAAGAAATGAAATGCAATGTTCATGAAGACGGTAAGTCGTACGTACGCATGATCACTACTTTCATTTATATTTCAGATTTTTATGGAATTAAAACATAATGATACATAGGTATATTATATTTCCAGTATAATATCATATATAATATCATTAGAGTCTTCCTTTATACGTCTCACATATAGAATTAACGAGTCATATCACATTAAGGGGGTCGTAGTCCTCACTTCCGCAAAAGAAATTATCCTGTTTACCCATAATCGAAACCATAAAGATATGATATAAATGAAAAATATAGAAGAATAAAGAAAAAATAATCATAATATATATCATATATAAATATAGTTCCATATTAATGGCCACTATGAGAGGAGGTATGAGATAATTGAAAAATTATCCCTTCGTGAGGCCTTAGTTTTCCATCCATAGAAACAATATGTTCTTCACCCATTAGATTGTGGTGTGTGTAAATTTAGTTTGAATAATTCTCCTAAAAAACATTTTATAGTGATTATTCAGGTTTTTTTATAAAATAATATAATTAAAAGTGTTTATGGGTTTGAGAAGTAAAATAAAAGAAAATAATTAAATAGAAATTGTTACCATTAACATGGGTAACTCCCTTTGGGTTGAACCAAAAAGATTTATTGACTTGACTTATGCCTAAGGTAAGGCTTCTAGAGGAAAGATACAGATATTTAGAGAATTTATGGGGTGTTTTTTGAGAATACAAGGGGTTTTAGAGGTTTGAGTAATGGGTTAGAAGTGTCGTCCTTTCGTAAGGGAGATGAGGTGATCTTTTGGAATGTTTGACATTATTATTTTATTGTAAACTTATCTTCAGTTTCAAAAATTCCAAAACTAATTAAAGTATAATATAAGATGGCTTATGTTCGGAATAAAATTGTCCAATAATAATTGGACAGGTTTATGATATTATTTTAAAATTTTTAATCTTATTTATTTAAATCATTTATTAATGAGGTAAATGCTACATCATTTCTGTGTCATAAATAATTTTATTTGTTTGATGTCTAAAAATTATAAAAAATACCATGATGAGGGAAATTTTTTTAGAATTCCAATTAATATTTATAGTCTAAATTATATATTATATAACCCTATGAAAAAATTACTTTAATAAAAGATATTAGTTTTTGACATTTTTGTCTTTACTTCAAATTAATTATTCTAAAGTGTCATTATCACTCTTAAGTGGCTCCATTTGATCACAAAATCTACCTAATTATTCCCATGGTAGTCCGTGACTCATCTAATAAAGTTATCATATGTTTTATGTCAATTTTTTATTATTATAATATTCATTTTACCTTGAATTACCCAATTTACCTTTTACCGTGGTAAATAAAAGTCAATAGTTACTAATCACAAAAAATTATTTTAATCTTATTAAAAAAATTATACATACTAATAACAACCATTTATTTCTGATTTTTTAACTTTATTTCACAGAAGTAGTTAAATTTCATTTAAATGAAAAGGTTAGTTTTTAACTACTACTTAGTGGTTTCACTATTAATCAAAAATTGATGTTTCTCAAAAAATACCAAAAATTCATCGTAAGGTATATTTGGTGCTCCTAATTAAAAATTTATTTCTAATTAACAAAATTAATAAAACAGTAGTTTCATTTATTAATTTAAAATTAATTCCCATTGTCAAAACAAATAGCGTGTTTTTTTGAAAAAATATCTATCAATAGATTGACACTTGTTTACGTCCAATTTCCGCGTGAAATTATTTCCAATGACCACCATTGGATTAAATGGTAAATATAAAATCAATATACACTTTAAAACCAATTAAAAATAAAATATAACCAAATAAGTAAATTAGATTAAAAATCAGATTTGAATTAAATTAGAGTATTTTTCACTATTCATTAAAAAATGAATTTTATCTAAAAAATACCAAAAAATTACCCAATGTAAAATTTGGTATCCCAATTCTAAAGGGAGAACATTTTTTTGGTAATGTAGAATGTATAAAAGTGACAAAATAGATTTCATTAGGATTCTCCTTCAAAAGGGGCTAAATCGACCTTTTAGTGAATATAATATTATTTATGCTTAAATTAGAATTATTTTCTTAATTTAATCCTATAAATTAATGTAAAATCATTTAATAAAAATTTATAATCATATTTTAATTAGTTATGTTCATTCCTTCCAATTGAACGGCTAGGAATTATATATCATTTAAAATAGTATTATTGTATTATTATTGTGGAACGTACTATTCCCTAGATACCCATTGTTGCGTAACAGGTACACTATCGAACATAGTGTGGCCTTTAAAATAAAATTAATATATAATTCATAAGTATTAATAAATATGAAAAATTCCATGTTCATTATTTACCTAGGATGTTACACTCTAAATATTTAAATAATGAATATATATGATATTTATATAATGATAATAATTATGCATATTATTTAACTATAGTCAATATACATCTAATGTAACTACATAACAAAAACATTCATGATGAACTACAAGTTAATACCTGAAATGATCATAATAATAAAATATTGTTACCAAATGGGTGAGAAGATGTTATAAATTAAAAATATAATATATGATATACTAGTATAGGGTTCTATTATTTAATTATAATAAATATAAATTTATTATACATGATGTTAAAATCACTTACAATGCTTGTCAAAAATGTGGTCTGATATTTGTCTTAATTTCCAATCCATTGAGAAATATTTGGTATTATGTACCTATTTAATTTTACATAGTATATATATTAACAATTTTATAAATTTTTCATGATAATAAGTTGATTATTAAGGATAAATGTTTCAATTCACGTATATTATTTCAACATTTTTCAATTTGAAAGTTATCAAAGTGGTTTGAATTTATCTTACAATATCATTTTCTTATTATTTCTATAAATTTTTTAATGAAATATTATAATCTATCATAAAATACATCTATTTACTTATCAATTGGATATTTAATTAATTTCGACATGTTCCTACAACTTATTATTTATTTTAATTTGAATGAGTATATACAACATTTTAAATAGAAGTTTAACTTTTTTCTCTTTTTGATCATGTATATATTTCATCCATGACCATATTTTTTGAAATTGATTTAAAATAATTATATTTATTTTATCAAGTGTTTTATAACATAAATTATAAGAACCACTTGAATATATTTAATTTCTGAAATTAATCATTCTAATATTTTATAAAGCGGATCACTTTTATGATGCATTACAAAATGTTTAGAGGTATTCTTCTTTTTATCTTTTGCGATCTTAATAGGCAATCCTATTTTCATTAGCGTTTTATGATACATACCATATTTAATAATATGTTAATTTTTTTATAAATAAAAAAATAATGAACACTTATTTCATTAATTTATTCCATAATCTTTTATGTTAAAAATACATTATTTTATTACAAAACCAATATTTTTGTTGAATTGATGCAATTATTTTATCTCTTATCAACTTGGATTGCATTATGATTCAATTAAAACATTAGAATTCTTGTGAACCTCATTATTTATACATTTTTATTATTTTTAAATATATATTATTGCATTCATGGATATGATTATTTCATAAACCATATTGTTTTTCTAAATGCGTTAATTTACTATGAAAAATATTTCATTCACTAGGGAAATAATAATATTCATCATTCCTTACTAAATATAGATATTTATTGATAATAAATATTTTTATTGAATTAAATTGATCCTTATTTATACGAGCATCCCATTGGATATTTAGTGAAGAGTGGGTCCCACTTATAGATACCCTTGTTGCATCAATGTGTATCATGAGACAAACCAGTTAGACAAAATTATTATATGGGGTTTTGGTGTATACTCATACCATGATTGAACTAATTAGATCAATGACCTAATGGTAAATATATCATTTATAATGAGATCATAACATCCAAATTATTAATTAAATTCATTTATAATTTAGTTATTATTATCTATGAGGTTATGACATTGATATTATATATTGATGCATTTCATGTTTATGTTTTTGATTAAATAAAATTTATTTTTATTTTTTACCTTTTCGTAATGATAATGAATAATTTACTTGTGTTATCTTCCTCTAAATGTAACCCTTACTGAGAATCTAATATCACTATTTATTTTTTCCTTTCCAATGAATATGAAGTAGGATATTATGAATAATATCATGGTTTCAAGAATATTTCAATTACTATGTATTTTATATAATTACTATAACAAGGGAATCATGTATGTATATGGTTATTAAATATTATTATAATGATCACCCATTTGGGATGATATATCTCATATAATATTCCAATGTAATAAATAATATACAAGATCTAATCTATTGGAGTTGGGGGTTTTAGAGTTTCTATCAAAGGGAAATTTTGTAGAATCCTTGGGAACTATATTTTAAATGCACATAGATTACGTGATAACTATGGTCATCCCTTATAATATCGGAGATTATTTATCATTGGATGTATTTTTATTTTATTTATTGATATCTATGATGACTATGAGATAACTAAGTGTGTTATGTAATTTAGTAATTGTGACTAATGAAAGAAATAGAATCAACAACCGTAGAATATATATATATATATATATATATATATATATATATATATATTTACCTACTCATCTAGACAATACAAATAGTATTGGCACTAAGTGGATCAATTCTATATTAGGTAATCTTACTCAGGTTACGATGAAAAATATTTCTTGTATAGACAATACTATGGTTTCACATTGTGATTCACCAATACTAAATCTATTCATAAACAATATCCTCTTACTTTTAGTGGAATTAATAATCTATTAGAAGATTAACTATGGATTAAGTCCCTAAAAATATTATTCATATATTTGGGATGTAATGAAATTTAATAGGATATTTTTATAGTGTATTATTTGAAAGAAGTTATCAATAAATGTTTCACATTGATCTAGGACACTATAGATTTAAATGAAATATAAATCATGGTATATAGAATTTTGGATGTGATATACGTTGAGAAATACTTCCCACGTGAACATAATATAGAAATATTGAAGAATAACACCTATTGAAGCATAGGTAAGATGGAATTATGGAAGAGTATGAGGAAAACCTCACTAGATTATCCAAGACCAGTTTGGACTCTATACATAGTCTAGAAAGCAATATTGATTATTTCGTTGATGGGATCAAGCTGATTATCTAGAGATAACAACTTTCTCAAACTATTTTATCATATGAAGATATAATATGAAGTTCTATTAAGAAATAAATTTTGTCTAGATACTATATATTCAGGGGAAGTCAAGAGTAGAGGCAGAAAGATGAATTTAAAGAATAAAGAAACATATCAAATAAGAATAGGGGAACGAAGAAATTTCTATCATGTTAAAATTGAGGAAAGAATCATATTCAAAACTTATTGATGGGAACTGCAGTTTGTTATAAATGAAAATATGAGGGTCATCTGGATAATGAATTTAAAAAAATGAAAGAAAAAAATGTTATCGAATGCTTCAAATGTAACTATATGGGTAGCTATTCAAACTAGCTTGTTACGATCCAAGGTAACTTACTTTAGAAAAATACAAGGGGATAATGCTAAAAAATGGAATTTCTATAACAAAAGTGAACATTCCATGTTATGTGGCAGAAGGTAAACTTATCATCTACTGTAGAAGTGAAATTTTTTATCTTTCTTCTAACTTCACTATTATATATAAATAATTTTCATACATTTTCTCATCAATAGTTCAATGATTAGATGCTTAGTTTGTAGTGAATGATGATAATGATAGAATGGCTGCATCTCGATTCTATAACTCCACTATGATAAGAAGTTTTTTTGAATTAACATCCTATAAATATTTTTATTATTCATTTATATGAATTTGATATAACATTATAAATGGTATGGATCTATCATTATACAATCTATATCAATTATTTTGGAAGCTATGTTGTATTTTTTATTCTGAATCTACCAATTATTATCTATTAGTGTGAGGATGAACCTTAACTATAGTTAGAAAATAATTACATAATATGATTTATCTACCAATTAATGAAATATTATTATGTTATATATTAAGAGAGAAACTCAAAATTAATAAATTTTATATTTTACGGGTGTTTAATGATGTATTTCTATAAGAGTTTACAATTTTTCCCTAAATCATGAAGTTCTGTTTTAAACATGAATCATGTATAGTTATATAACTAATTCAAATAATCCATATAGAATAGACGTGATTGAATTATATGAATATATGAAAAAACTCTATGAGAGTCTTGATTTTGGGTTTATTCAGCCTAGTTCCTTACTATGAGGTTATCCTATTATTTTTATTTAGAAGAATTATAGTTCAATGTTTCTTTACATTGAATATTGTGAACCTAAAAAATCACTATTATGAATATTTAACCTCTACCTCATTTCAACAATCTATTGTATGAATTTTTTGGAGATAAATATTTTTCCAACATTGATATTTGATTTGGATATCTGTATGTAAGGGTCAATAAGTAGTATATACCCAATAAAACCATCCATACAAGATATGTTCATTATGAATTTAGATTAATTATAGTTGGACCTACCAATTCTTAGGATATATTCATCGATTTTATAAATAGATTCAATATTGATTACCTCAACTAGAATCAGTTGGTTTGTTTGGATGATATTCATATACATTAAAAGAGAAATGAAGATCATGAAGAACATATGATGATTGTGCTGATGATGATTTGGAAAGAAAATTTATATGATATATTTACCACGTATAACGGTTGGGTTTAAAAATTATATTTCCTAGGTCATATAACTTAAATAGAGGTCATATCAGTCGATTCTTTTATTATAGATGTTATTGACAAATAACTTTGACCATTAACGGTAACATGGATCAATAGTTTTATAAGGTTGAATCGATATTATTAATGAATTGTGAGATATTTATCATGAATATCTAATCTTATAACTAAATTCAATATAATTGTTGTTATGTTCTTGTATAAATAGTAATGTGGGGTGAGTTTGAAATAATTGAATTGAAGGTTACCCAGTGTTACTATGATTACATTACCCCATAGTAGATAAGGGTTTTTGATATATAGTGATTAATATAATAAGTGACTATGATGAATCATCATTAATAATGAGAAGATGACAGAAAAATCCAATAACCAATTAAAATTCATGAATAAGATTAAAAAATAATTATTTGTAGATGCTAGTAGTAATTTATGAATTGAATATGTTGAGGTATTATCAATAAGATGAAAGTTGTTATATATATAATGATAATATAAGATTAATGTATATATTTTAATAGAATGTGTTAAATATTCACTATAGAATATGGTTTTAATTGATTAATGATTATGACAACTCAATACAATACCACCATGTTGGGAAGAACAAGGTGTATAATTCATTGAGTTGGAAATAACATTCTAGTTTTTCAATGATTAGAATTGAAATAGATCCAATATCAATGGATTTTATAAATTTGGATCATTAAATCATGAGGATTGTTGGAATATATTATCTATTATAGGAAAATGTTCAACCTTAAATATATTAGAGGATTTATAAGTAAAAAAGTAATAGGTGAAATTATAAACGAATGTGGGGAAAACTCCTAAACTCAACCATAATCATAGTAGCGTGATAACGGTCTGAAATGATGTATGTTTTCAATGAATACCAGTTTTCATGGAGTTGTAGGATAAATCTCATAGTTTTTTATTCATTAATCAACCATAATGTACAAATATGTATAGAGATATAAAGAAATATTTTTGGAATAACATGAAAATTGGTATTATAACATACGTATCTTGATCTCAATTGTGTTTGAATGATAATTCATATAGATATAAATATAAGGGTATGTTAAGACCCTTAACCATACCATAATATAAATAGAAAACCATTTCCATGGATTTCATCATTGGAATCCCAAAAAAACATATAAAGATTATAATGATATATGGGTTATAGTCGACCTCCTTAAGAAATCAATACAATTTATCATTATTGATGTAGATTTTGCAATTCTAAAACATTAATGGTAATATATTCATAATGTTAAAAGATTTGATGGGGTACCTCCATCTATCATATCTGATTAGTATCCATGTATTACCTCAATTTTTTGGAGAATACATCAGTGGGTTCTCGATACAGAGCTACATTCTAGTAAAATATATCATCCTTGGAAAGATGGTCAACGTGAAAGGACAATTTATACTTTACAATACATATTCATATATTTCCATATAGATTAAAAAAATCAGATCAACACCTTTTTTGAGATATTTTTCTTATAAAATTATCATTCTCTCAAGAATTCAAATTTTTCCTTAAAATAACTTATTTTGAAGGAAATACATAACTATAACGTGTTAAGAGGAATTTACAGAAAGAATGATATTAGAACCCAATATTTATAACGAATTTATAGATATGGTTGAATCCATTCTTCAATACATATATTGAGATCAAATTTGAAAATAACATTTACCTGAAAATCATAGGTGATATCTAGAGTTCAAATTTAGTGACATCCTATTCGTATAAATATATACATGCCAGAAGGATATGATATTTATGAATAAAGTAAATATAATCACTATATATATCAATACCTTTTAAATTTATGATTATATTTAGATAATAACTTTTTGTTTTCACTACCACTAAATATATCTGACGTCCAATATGTATTTCACATATCACTTCTTGGAAATTATAGATCTCAGCCTTTACATTTACTGAAATTTTAGGCCATACAAATATTGAAATAAATTCTATATAATGTACAACCAATGGGTTTTTTGGATCATAGTGATAATGTGTTATAAAATAATACCCCTATTCTGGTTAATGTTTTTTAATGAAATGAAAAATTTTATGAAGCTATCTTTGATACTAAAGATGTAATGAGGAGAAATTATCCTTATTTGTATATATCAATTATATATAATATTAGAGTTGATATTATTATAAGGGGGTATAATGTAACACCACAATATTGTATGACACATTTATTTGAAAATAAATTCAATTTCTTGCATAGATTATGAAATAAGAAACACCGAGTCTAAACAAATCGCCTCAAACAATTAATATAATGTTATGTGAAATTCATCACGTAGCCATTTGATTTGAGAGTAGTAATAAAATTAATAAAAAATTTAATATATATGTATATATATTTATTAATTTAATTTATTGATTAACATATATGAAATATGATCTCAATTTTGAAAACATCTATTTTATGCTACAATAATTTTTTTTTTCAAAATTGAAATTTTTTATTTTTTGTGTTGATATTATAATAAATTTATTAAACATTTAAAAAATTTATATTATAAAAATAATAACATTATTAAATAATAATTTCATTATAATCTTATGTTAATTTGTAGATTTAAAAAAAATATTTTTGAGTGTGTACTAAAAAATACTAATTTTTGTAGAACATTCATTTAATTCTATTAAATAGAGTAATTAAAAATTATAATTACATTTTAAATTAACTAATAATGAAATATAATATCCATTTTTTTTAATAGGGAAATTATTTTACATGATTTTTATATTAGTCACTTTTTTCATTAATACATTAAAAATTAGAAAATACTTTTTCATCGCATTTTGTGGGTTTATTTATAAATTAACATCAAAATGTAATATATGTTGAATTTCGTAAAATCGATTAAATATTTTAACAGAAAAGGATACAATTTTATAAATAGGTGCCTTCAATTTTTAGGAATTAATAATTTAAAAATGGTACCATTTACCACCTCGGTAAAGGGAAATTCAGGTAACTAAGGTTTAGAATGTAGTGATATGGCATTAAAAATTTATTCAACACTTAGATTTACCTTATTGGATGATATTAATTAAAATATTTTCATCCTAGCATCTAATATATATGATTTTCATTCTTTTTCTCTTTGAAAAGGATATTTATAAAATGTCAAGTGCATGAAAACAAAAATATCACTCTCTTGAAATTATATTTCTCTTGTTCATTACATAGGGATAAAAATATGTTCTGAATAAATATTAATTTTTTGATTATCCATAATGATTTTTTTGGATGGAAATTAATTTATAACTTTTAGTGATTATATTATTAATTTATGTTCTAATACTACAATGTCATTGTGTTTGTGCGTGGAGAAGAAATATTATGTAAATGGTATTAAAATTAAATGTAATGAAATTTTGATAAGATATGATATAAAATGCCATAATTTTCAAATTAAAAATATAATTTTTTCCTTATAACTAAAAATGTCTCACATTATGAATGTAATATTTTTCACTATGGATTAGGATAAAAATGGTTATTAAAGGATTTAATTAAAAATATAAGGATCAAATTGATTTCTAAACCTTTATAAATTGACTGGATAATTATATTAGGGTTGTATATTTCTTATATTTCATTATGTATATTTATTGAACCATTTATCAATGAATTTTTTTTATTGTCTTTTTATAATTTTGAAAAATTACAACAGTGGTCCTCCCTTCACTTAAAAAAGGAAACACATTGCTTGTTTTTGTTACACAAAATAGCTCCATATATCTCAAAAAAAAAAAAAATATCTAAAATATATCTATATACATAAATTAAGGTATTTGGTAATATTAAAAGACTATTCCATGGGTCCATAAGAAGGTATCTAACATATGTCTATCAAGGAAGAGGTACTGGTCTTTACCAACTCTTTCAAAATTTTTTATTCTTCTACTTCATCAAAAAATGGGGTAACTATTAAAAACATATAAATAAAATATCATCATTATAATTTAAATTTTTTTATTATAAAATAATTTTAATGTTATTTTCTATCCCATGAATATTGAAATCATTACATGTTCATGCCTATAGCTTGTCGTCTCTATGAAACAGTTTTTTTCATTTATCATATCCATTTTTTGTGGATTGTAAAAAATATGGAACTATTGAGTATATATGATATTTATGATATAATTATGGGATTTATACCATATTATATCACTTAAATTTTTACCTTATAATCTAATGGAAAATGATAATGTTATTCCGGCGCATGTTTGGAATGCCTCCTCAATGAAATAATGTTACTCGTTTTACATTTCTACTTTACACAGATGGTAACAAGCATATATTCAATGAAAATATATGATATATATGAAATAAAATGTTTCTTTAATGATAAATTATTATTTATCATTATTTCATTCCATCCATGGAAATTTGAAAACACTGTTCATGCATACGTACGACATATCAACCCCATGAATAATGTAATTGAATTTCCAATATCAACAATATACAGATGAATATAAATATTTATAAAATGAATTTAAATAATATTAATATCATTAGTATTAATTTTTTATTATGTAACCATAATTAATGTAAAAGGACTAGAACTACAAACCCAATATTATAATGAAAAAATTAACTAATTAAAACACTAAACAACAATAATTGTAAAATATTATTTACAAATATGTGATAAGATGTTATAATTGGATCATATATGATATAATAAATAGATATATTATTATACTATTCATATATAATAAATCTAAATTTTTTATACATAATTTTAACATAACATATGAGACAAGCCAAACTTGAGGTAAGAGATTTTGTCTCAATTTCTACTCTATTATGAATAAATTTATATTATACACCTATTTAATTTTATGTTCTTTATATATTTAGTTATTCATTTATATAAAATAAATAAATAAATATATATATATTTTATTATTAAAATTTCATTTCATGTCTATTATTTCAATGCATTAGAATTTTAATGTTACCAAATATGCAGGAATTTATTTTGTAATAACATTTTTTTGGGATTGATCTTAATTTCGATGAATTAATATTATAATAAATCTTAAAATCCACATATTTTCCAATCCTATATATATTAATGGAATTTAAATGTTTTTAGAACTCTTTTTATAGTTTTAACATGAATCAATCAATGTATTATTTAAATGATAATTCAATAAATTTTTTTCAGATATATTTTCCATCCATGTCTATATTTTATCAAATATTTTTACCAAAGACCTTATTTTATCAAATCATTTATCATGGAAACAATAAGCTATAATTTAATTTTTTTTCATGTTGTTTAACTAATATATATAATTATTTCCTAAAAGGATCATTTTATACTATGGGAAAAAAAATCCCATATGAATTTTTCCATTTTTCCTATATGACATTAATTAATTTTCTCACCACCATACCCATTTTATGATATATGTATTATTATATATTCATTCAATGGTTTTAAAAATAAAACACAACAATAAAAAGTTATATAAATTTTTCACTTCTGTTTTATTTGATTATCCAAAAAACATTAATTTCTTATGAAACCCATATTATTGATGAATTAATGGTCATATTTTTCCTGTTATCAATTTTAATGTCATCAAATTTATCATTAAACATTCACTTTCTTTTGATCACATATCATTGGAAATTACATTAATTCTAAATATCTGTATTATTTGTAACTTGGATGCAATTATTTTCTAAACTATATTAAATTACAATATGTGTTGTATTACAACAAAATATATTTCATTGAATAGATAAATATTAATATTCCATATTCATTACTCAATTGATATATTATTTTATATGTAAAATTATTTTGAATTAACATGATCATTAAACATACATGGAATTCAGTAGAAATGTTGTTATTGAAGAGGCCTGGTTATTGATAGCCCCTTGATGCATTGATAGATATCCAAGGAAAAAATAGTTATCCAAAATTATTAAATTGTTTTTTGGGGTATTCATATCCATAATGAAAATATATTGGGACTATTCCTTGATAGTAATGATATCATGATGTTTGAGATCATGACATCAAAATTTTAGAATTTCCATAATTTACAATTCTATTATTATTTTCCAGGATATCACTACAATTAAATTATCCATGGATTCATTTTTTGATATTTTTTTAATTAAAAGGAATCTATTTTCAATTATTTACCATTATATATAGCTTTTAACTAATTTAATCATGATAAACTATTTTGAAGATAAATAATTATGAGAATATGGGTTCACCCATTGTTTTTTTTTCATTTCTCGGTATATGTAGAAGTAAATAATAAATAAACTGAAGTATTTGATAATAAATTTTATTTTATTTATTTAATTATTCCACTGTAATATAGGAATAATATATGAATATGGTTTTGAAGAACACTAAAATGGTCTATCCATTCAGTTGAGAACCCATTTAACTTATTAAAATGTAATAAATAATGAATTGAATATGGGTTACTAGAGCTGGTGTTGTTAAAAATTGGGTGTTACAAAATTTTACCACTTGTACTCCTTCATTTGTGGTTAGTTTTCAAAAATGATTAATTTTTTTGGGAGGTACTGTAAATCATATATTTGAATTCATTGGGGTAATTTTATTTTATTACTATTATAGAATAATTTTCAAGTATAATTTATTAATTATTCACTATCCATTTCTAAAATAATATAAATAAATAGTGATCTTCATAAGGCATATATGGGAAGGAGGTTTTTGAATAGTTAAATCATTCTGAGAACTTTTATCGAGTTTATCCCATTCCTATATCATCCCATATATTTATTTCATTATTTGGGTAGTCCTTGAGGTAGGGAAATATTTATATAAGAAACAATTCTACTTACAATACCTTGTATTGAAATCCCTACATTGGTTGTTATAGACACATTTCATTGATTATCTTTTTAGATAGAATGAAATGATCTTCTAGATAAAATTATCTTGTGATACTCCTCTCAGATTGAAATTACAACAATCATAATTAAATTATATTATATTCATGTTAGGTTCATCTATGACCATTCCATTAATTTTTGGCAGAATTTTGATCATACCACATCTCAGTTCAAATTTTTATTGATCATTAGTTTTTTGAAGCTGATTATCATAGTTGAAGTTGGGTGTATTGAGTTTCCTAATATTTTTATTAAATTATTCCATATTTGTTTCCATATTTTACTCTACATAGTTAGAATTATGGAAGAATATATTAAGGTAAGATATATTTTCAATTGGCCGATGAGAAATTCCCAAACCACATATTCGTTGATTTTAAGGGTTCATAGTCATTCCAGAATTGATCGTTCTTCATTAAAATCAAATACAAGGAGGTGATATGAACATGATCTAGTAATTTGTAGAAATAATTTTACTATATAATTAAAATAAAAACATTTAACTTCCAGAAAATGGTTCTAGGTTTTATGAGAATCTACCTCAGAGCCCTTCATAAATAATTTTTAAACCCTAGGTATTAGATTAAAAATTTGATGTTTTCTTTTATTTAAGGGAAAAATTTCATTGATGTGTTTTCCTTTCATTTAATTGGTTTTATTTTCTAAAAATATTGTACATTTATGCTGGATTTGTTTTTCACTAAAAAAAATATTTATCAAATTTTAATTATTTTTAAATTTAAATTTAGTGATTGGGGTCTAACCATGATTCATCCCCTCACCACACCTAAAAATCCACATTTCAATTTAGGACTATTTTATTCTCTATCTAATCGAGTAAAACCTCTCTAATATTACATTCTCCATGATTTATCTTCTTTTTTAGATGAATAAATCGATCTTGGTAAACCCAATTCTAAAATGGCCTAATGAATTTATATCACTTATCACAATTTTTTCACACACTACACAATATCATGTGTAGTGAAGTGAGTAGAAGTGTTTGATATGTGTAATTAAAATATAGAAAGAAATAAAAATTAATGTTTTTAATAATAAACAAATATATGAAACCCTAAATCCATTCATATAAATATAGATATATCTATATGATATAAAATAAATTAGAATGTGTATTTTATTTTCAAGGATGTAAAGAGATTTTCCTTATAATTGAATCAAATGTCATAGTGTACCATCACTATATAATTACATGTAACAAATAAGTAATCAAAATAGTGATACATCAATTTTTTTGAAAATCATAGGGGTGAAATCTCATCATCCATTAAATCAATTTCAATTTATAGTGATTCCAATCTATCCATTCCCACAACATGATTAACATATTCTTCATTTCCAATAAATTTATAACGTCAAGATTAGTCACTAATTATAAGCCCAATCTCTTATCTCTATATTTCTACCATGTTACCAAATTTATGAATGTGATTTTCAAAGTTATTTTACTAGGTGATTTTATTTTAGAATATCCTTACCTAGTTATCAAACTATTTTTGCATTCATGAATGATCAGTGTTATATGATTTATTGCTCTCCAGCTTCAGTAGAATTCAATAATTTCTTAGTGAACAATATGGATTTGAATTTTATTTTATTGATTAGTTAGTATGGGACTATATATTGGGTTTCAGTTAGTCAAGGATTAGGCCTGGGATCAGTATTGATTTTATGACTAGTTATGGTTCTTCTGTGGATTCAATGTTATATTTTATTTCAGTGGGCCCTATTTCGATGAATTTTTCTTTGACTTAAAAAACCCTGGTGGAATCCAATTTTAATAAATAATGCAATTCGATTTTATATTTCTCATTTCATAATTTCTTATATGGGAAATAATTTTGGCTCCTTATATATTTCA
The DNA here is from genome assembly GCA_963277665.1 of Viscum album. Classification (NCBI taxonomy): domain Eukaryota; kingdom Viridiplantae; phylum Streptophyta; class Magnoliopsida; order Santalales; family Viscaceae; genus Viscum; species Viscum album. The sequence continues at coordinate 1,856,001,777 of OY728157.1, forward strand.
TTTTGAAAAAAAAATCAGGGACAAAAACTAGAAAACTAAACTTATTATACAGCATCACCATCATTAAAACATGATTCCTCATTGATATTATCTGGTGAATCAAATTATTACATCAATTTTATTTGAGATTTGGTACTTTAAATATATTTATGAATACTTGATCTAAAACATAAAATAAAAAATAAGCCTCAATGTTTTAATAAATTTTTTATTTAATCAAATCCAACAAATAAATTATAGCATTTTTAATTTTAAATTATCTAATTTAGTTCATCAAACTATTGGATCATGCTTGAAGTATTGTCTTATAGGATGGTCTCATCATCACAGAGACATATTGTAATGAAAATTTGGTGTACAGTTCTTCAAACTAGTAGTTGTATATAATAACCTAATAATTGAGGATATAGTTTTTTGTAAATCAATTGGATTTCTTTGGTACATTTATTTACAAGTAAAATCATGTTTAAATGAATTTTGATATAATTTTGAAATATAATTATTTTATGTTATAATTATAACCTATACAATGTATTCAAGGGAATAAATAAGGAAAAATAAATTATAAATAATATATAATTTTTATATGTATATCATAAATTAATTGGTTATCAAATGGTTTTAAAAGAAAACAAAATCATTTTAATGTAAATAGAGAAGTTTTTTTTAAAACGGTTTTTATACACACAATATTTTTTTCTTTAAATAAATTTGATTAACAATTATTAATGAATAATTCTATTGGAATGAAATGATTTAAATTTTAACAATTTTTTTTTAATTTTCATCTAAATATTTTAACTATGAATGGAATAAAAATATGAATATTTATATCTTCAAATTTTCATTTTTCCAAAAACTAATTTTTAATCATTTGTGCAGTTATTATAATATAAAATTTTTCTACTTCATGGAATTGAATCCTTAAAAATGTATTCCATATTTAGAATAAATATGTACAATTTTTCAAAATATTCCAATTTTATATTTTATTAGTATGAATAATAACCATGGTAAATATTTTATCACCTCTGTGACGGATAATAGGTAATATAATGCTAAAACACTATGATAATGATTTAAAATTTCTATAAATCATGAAATTATTTAATTTTATATAATAAATTGAACCAAATACTTATAAAAATTCAATATATTTCTTTTTGGACCCTTTTTCACATAATAACAAATTTTATATTAATTTAATTGAAGAAAATTACAAAATATCACTATGTTGACATTAATATCTCAAAAATTATTATATAAGAATAAAAATATGTTATGTATAGTTATAAATGTTTATTTGAAATAAAATTTTATTTAATATTTTTTTTAATTTTAGTGATGAAATAATTTCCTAAATTTCTTATAGAATAACGACATAACGCATATTCATGGAGCATAAAAATCATGTAAATGATGTAAAAAATGTTAAATGTATTAAAATATTGGTGATTTATTTTGTTAAATTTTTTTGAAGATATATAACATGGTAGATATGTATGAAAGGATTATATTTTAATTAATTTTATTTTATGTTGTTTTCATGTTTAATGTTAATGAATAATGTCAAAATAATAATAATTATATTTTATGAAAATAATATTTTTTATTATTATTAAAAATTAAAAAAATATTGATAGAGGATAATTATGAAGATGAATGGTCAAAAAATTTACCCACAATCAATTTAATATATAATTTTATCCTTAGATATAAAATTATAACCCTTTCTGATTAAAAAAACTAACACCATAATTGAGGTTTATATTGGTTAATGATGGAGTTAATAAAATTGATAAGGTTTAAAATGAAATGAAAACCTATGAAAATTTCACTTCATGATGATATTGTTACCATATGCTCTTCTTATTTTAAATCAAGGATATTTATATCCATTATACTTTATTAAGAAAATAATAATAATTAAATATTTTAAAATATTACAATTGCATCATTTCTCTCACATATAGAAGGACTCCATTTATCTCATTCCATCGCAATTCCTTGATATATATACATAAAAAAATTTACATAATTTAACTTATAAACATCCCTATCCCAAAAATATTGGTTTTTATATTCATTAAATACCATTACAAGGGTCCTTATAAATGGATTAAACGAGGCATACCGAAGAAGTTGTAATCATTCTACGAGGCCTCTTTCAATTTATTTTCACTTATAACTCATATAAATATGTGTTATTTATCAATATAAATTTAATTATGTATAATAAAAATAATAAAAATTTATTATTACTATGTAACTATGATTAGCAACCATATTTTATTCCAAATTGGAGGTGAATGTATCGCTCGTGGATACATGTTGACTATTAACTCCTTATTGTGGTGCAATTCAATTTCCATCACCATCATACATGGGAAGGTATAATTATATGATTTTGGTTTATATATGATATTTATTAAATAATATTTCTCATGTTATTATAAAATAACTTCAATTTTCGTACCTTTTTAACCATTTGAAAATGACAACATCGCTCATGCATACATATGGATTACCACCTCCACGAAGTGATGTGATTATTTTGATATTTACACATTAAATGGAAGGTAATAATGATATTTTTAGTTTATATAAATTATATAAATTATATTAATAATATTATTTAATAAAGTTAAATTATTATTCACCTTTCAATCATTCTGTCCAGTGAAATGTGAATACAATCAACATAAATAATTTTGACATATCGTTTACATGAATGATGTTATTTATTTTCTATCTCTATAAATTATAGATGGACTGAATATATATATAATGAATATATATGATATATATATATATATATGGATTAAAATGATTTATATGATGTATCCATGGTTAGTTTTAAATTATCAAAACTACAAAACTAAAATTATCATGTAAAATGAAACAGTTAACACCGTGAAACAAAAAAATTACTATGTAATTATCAATAAATTGGTTTAGATATATTTTATATTGATAAAGAGTCATATTATATGGAAGTAAAATAATATATTATTCAAAAATAGCAATTTTAAATTTATTGTGTAATATGTAATATTGATTTCAAAGAAAATCAAATTCATGGTAAGGGTTTTATATCGCAATATAAATGTTTACCCGGATTGTATTGGATTAAAATATTGATGATGGAATTTCATGATATTTCTCAAAAGGATCCAAATAATTTTATTATCTTATTTTTATTCTAATAGATTATATAGTTTCATTTCATTTTACACTCTTTAGCCACTCTTGAGACTTGATGATATTTTTGGTCCAAAAACCAATTGTATTTCATTATTTGGTTGATTTTTTTCTACCATGTCTATGGTATTAAGAAAATTCAACAACTAATTTTCTAATCGATAATGATTATTTAAATAAATTTTAAATTTTTTTACATTTTAAAAAATGGTTTAAAGTGAATATTCTTGTATTGAACTCGGTACATCAGAAATAAACTATGGATTTGGACATCACATATCTTATATACGATTCATATCCAATTGATGTTGTTATGAATGTGATTTTAGGTAATCTTATGTTCCTCTATCTAGATAAATTTGATTTTTTCATATGAATAGATTGAAAATATTTACATAAATATCCAACCAATTTATGTTGAAAGGTAGTTTTTTTTGATATCTTGAACTAACACATGATCATCAATATGTGCTCTCATAAATATAAAATTCCAATGAAAATGAAAACAACTATAAATTTATTGATTCAGATTCAAAAGGTATGTTTATCTTATCTAGTTGTTGATAAAATCATCATATTAGACATTTTTTATAATATAAATTTTTATATCCCCCAAAAATAGTTTCTTAAACACTTTCAAAATAATGAATGTGAGTGAAAAAACATTTTTCATTGTCCATGAACAATGGGGACGATTATGTTGTAGTAATTGAAAAGAAATTCCTTGAGATTGTTGATATTAAATTCAATAAAAAAATTCTATATCCATGGGGTGAACCTATTGTTTTTATTAAGAATAAATATGGATGAATGAATCTCTACATTTTTATTAGGAATAGTAAAATATCAAAATAAATAATAAGTATATTATTCCTTATATTTTAATTTATTTGAACAATTATTAAGAACTCGCTATTTTCCTAAAATTCATCTTTGAATTGGATACTATAATTTAAGGGTCAAATGTAGTGAAATACCCAATACAACCTTTTTTATGATGAATAAACACTATATGTTTATAGTGATGCCTTTTGGTCTTAAATATTTCCCACTATCTAAATTTATATAATGAATAGAATCTTTTGATATTGTCTTGTTCATTGTTTTTAGGTATTTATTGATTTTTTATACATTCAAATTTTAATGATGATCAAGAATATGAAAAAAATATTATAATATAGAATTTTATGATTAATATTTTCTATGAATAATATATTATTTTTGAATATTTTATTTGTATTGTTTACATTCGTGGTCATATAATATCAAAAGAGGGTACGTTGGTTGATCCATTGAAGACGGATTTTATTGATCATTGGCCCGGACCAACCACTATAGTAAATATCCAAATTTTGTTTTGTTTTAGAGGGATATTATTTTAACATTATGGAGAATTTATCAAGGCTATATAATCTACTCACAATGATAACTCAGAAGGTATCTAGGTTCCATTGAAAAAATAAATATAAAGAAAATGTTGAAGAATTAATGAGAATGTTAGTTCACACACCATTTATCAGACATCCCTATTTTATATAATAATTTTGATATATATTTATTTTCCAATGAATGAAATGGGATACATCCCTAGGAATAATTATACAGTGATAGCTTATAGCTCACAAAAATTGAAGCATTATGAGAAACATCACCCAAAGTATTATTTGGTGTTTTATATGATAAATTTTTAATTAAATATATATATGAATGATCCTTATGTGGATAGGTATGATATATATAACTATCATAAATGATAAATGTATATATTCAAAAATAATGGGTTAAAAATTCACCATAGAAGATAATTGAAGAGGATAAATGATATGACTAATGAATACGTTACCACACTGGGAAAGTGAATAGGGTGGTAAATGCTCTGAATCGAAAGGATAATTAAATAATATTTAATAGAATGATTTTTTTTTTATTTCTATATTTAAAAAATAAGAGATTAAAAATATAGAAGGATGTGGAGAAATATTATCCTGGTGAATTTATTGTTTAACGATATATCTATTTGAGGATAAAATATGTTGATAAAAAAGATATTGAATAGTAAAGAATGTGATAAATGATAGTTAATTCATAAATAATGGAAATTCGATCCATATGTATGTTATTCCAATTTACATTATTGATCAAGTAGGAATGATAGCTTACCATTTGGTACATAAAATGAATCTCTCTCAAGATCATCATTTGTTCCATATATGTGTTTATATATATAGGATTTGGAAGGTCATAATTTATCATTAAAATATACTAAAAATAGTGTTTGTACCATTAGAACATGATATAATTGAAAATAAATACCCACAAATTTATGGTTTTATTAAGGATTATAATTTTTGAGGATGCTACTTGGGAACCTAAGCATGTAATGGAAAATGATATAATCATTTGTTTGAAGTGGAATGCAATAATTTCTATGTTAAAAAACATTATAATGGAGTATAATTTAACACCCCTATATTTTATAATGTATATTAAAATAAATATATATTATTTCTTATATATAATTATTTATAAGAATCACATGGCATAATGGAATTTCAGTATACTAATGAAATATAATTATTTAATCGGAAATTTACCACCTGACATTGGATTGGTTGGTATGAATATAGAAACATATATTATAGGAAAATTAATATAGAAAATTTATTAAATAAATTCATTTTTTGGCAAATAGATAAAAATAAAAATAAAAGTTCAAATCTAAATAGAGATGTTTTTCTGAGAATTTTTTTTATGAGAACCATGATTTTTATATATTTTTTTTATCATTATCCATATTTGTGAGTTATATTAAACAAATTAAAATATTAAATATCAAATAAGTTGTATCAATATTATTTTAAATGTTTTTACTTGGCACACAATAAGAGTAATTCCAATCTTATGATAAAAAATGCTTTTCTCAAAAAATAGTATTGTATCATTTTGCAAAATTATAGTGAAATGATTTTTTGAGACATCTATGAATTGATTCATTAAATGGTATTCCCATTTTTTACTAAGAGGTTCAAAATTTTAAAATATTTCTCTTTTATTTATTTTTATTATGAATAGTAAACATTGAAATTACTTTTCACCGCACTAAGGGTTAAACAACTGAAACTTTGTTAAAACATTAGAGATTGGATTTTAAATTTAACAACAAGAATAATATATTTCATTAAATAGGAAATATTATACAATATTCATCAAAATGTATTAAAACATCAACTTTTGGTGCTACTTTTCGTAGATAATGTCATTTATATTATTTTAGGGAAAGAAAATTCTATAATATGACTCTTTTGATTTTAATAACCCTAAAAAAGCGATACCTATGTATAAATATAGTATAATTTTAGTTATATATTACTATTTGAAATATAAATTTATATAATTTTTAAAATAAATATATTTTTTTAATTCTACAGATTAAATAATTACATTATATACTTACACAACACTAACATAATTTTTATGAGAATAGTTCAAAAAATCATATTTATGATATTAAAAATATTAAAATAAATACAATTTGACTGTATAATTATGATCCATGAATTTTATTGATAAATATTACATATTATGTAGTTATGTATGTTTTATATTCAAATTAATTTTTAGTCATCTTTTTTTTGAATATAATGTAATTTTTTATTGTTAAAAATGTCATTATTCATATTTTATCAAAATTGTTTTTTTAAAATTTTTAATAAAATATGTAAAATATTTAAATTTGAAATTTATGATGATAAATGGTGAAAAATAATACCTTGTAAATTTATAAATTTTTTAATCTTTTATGTCAAACTAAAACTCATTATGATTATAAAAAATCCCACCAAAATTAAGGTTAGAATTTTATAATGGATGTATTAATAAAAAATATATGGTTATAGATTATTCCAAAAAATCATAAATTTCATTATACAATGATATTTCTACCATAACATATTATAGATTGTACTAATTCATATTTATATACATTATACCTGAGAAATGAATTACTATTATTTAAATATTGTAATAAATTACATTCGTGTCCTTTCCCTTCATTATAAAAGGACACAGCTTAGAACATTTCATTATACCTCCCAGATTCATCTTGATTCACCAAAACGTTCCCATTTCTACTATAAACATCCCTATACTCAAATTGCAAGTTTTATAGTTCTCTGAATACCATTTTATGGGTACTTAATAAGAGATCTAAAGAAGGTCTATCGAATTATAATCTTCCAACCAAACCTCTCTCAATTTATTTCTTCTACTACATCATATAAATATATGGTAATAATCATAAAATAATATATTAAATATAGGATATGTACCTAAATTATATTTTAAATATTTAACTACCATTATCCATCCTTGTTTCTAACAAATTTGATGTTAAAGTGTTTTTCTTTCATATATGTGGACAACCACCTCCATGAAGGTATTTAATTCATTTTCCATCACCATATTTCATAGATGGGTATAATGATTGGTTTAGTATTTATTTATTATATTTAATACATAATTATTCATATATAATTAAAATACTATATCTACCATATTACTTTGCAATATATTGGAAAATTATAATTCCCCCCATGCGTAAGTGTGGACTACCACCTCACGGAGCGATCCAATTCATTTCTGAGTTACACATTACATGGATAAAAATAGTGATATTTTTAATGAATATATATTATATATTTTATTATATTAATTCATTAAAGGTGAATTATAATGTACATTTCATATATTACATCCTTTGAAAAGTAGAAATATTGTTCATGTGTACGTATGACATACCGTCTCCAAGAATGGTGCTATTCTTCCTTATATATCTATATTTTTTTGGAAAAATTTAAATATAAATATATATAGTTAATTCATGTGAAGTTTATATCATGATAATGATTCAGGATAGTTTATAACAATGATCAAAGTATATGCCCCAGAACCACCAAATTGAAATTTTCATGAAAAATGAAATAGTTAGCAACCATAATTTATGATTTAAATAAGTAATTATTCGTACATTGGTGTTTAGATGTTTTAAGTGGATCATATATGATATTGAAAGTATTTCAATTTTTCTATTATAAATTAATTTAAATTCATATTTATATTACTAGAGGATAGAGATATTTCTAAGAAAGTTGATCCTAAGGTTAGTTTTTTTTGTTACAATCTATTTGTTTAATAATATAATTTTTTATAACATTTTTTATCATTAAATTTCATGGTATATCTCTCTAGGATTGTATGAGTTTTCTTATACAATTTTTGTTACATGAAATTAATTTTTTACATTCATTGTTCGCAATGTTAAAACTCAATTTACCAAAAGAATATTTATTTATCAAAAATGTATTTATCACTTCGGTTGAAAATCCTTTTTATTCAATAATGTTTTTTATAAAAATACATTAAATATATTTTTCACTATTATCCGATGATTGTTTAACTATATATTATACATATGATTTAATTTTTAAAAAATTCATTAAAATTAAGATTTTTTTCATTTTTCGAATGATTTACTTTTTACATTTACCAAAAAATGGTAAAGGAATATTTGTTTTAGTGTATAATATCTAAATGTAAATTCCCAAAATCATAGCCACTCAGTCTATAGAATCATCCATTCCTTGTTTCTATGATAAGATGTGAAGAAAATATTTTCCTTAATATTTTTGAAATTATGAGAATTTTAACCAAGTAATTTTAAATTAAAAGTGTATTTTCTTCATCAAATGTTTCAAAGTTATATTAATAGAATTTCTCATCTTTGATAAAAGGATGGATATTACTTATGATTTACCAGGGATATGATCCCATAATATCAACTCTTTATTTGATTTGATTACTTATGATTATTAATTTTTGATTATAATTATATGAAATTTATTCGATTCCCATTGGAAAATTATTTTACTATAAAGCCTTTATGAAACTCATTTACTTTCCAGGGGATAATCTATGATAAAATAATGAAATGTTTATAACAAACAATTTCATTCCAAAGGGAAGAATATAATGAATTTTTCATTATAATGTTGGAAAAAAATATATTTTTTTATGTGATGGGTGGGATTGAAATTATATATCCCTTTAATGAATTTTGTAATAATGGATATAATAATAGATAATAAAGATTATAATGGGCATTGAACCATACTCGATAAGGGAGTTTAAACACTATGATATTCTTGGGAGTCAAACATGATAAATGATATGATAAAATTTGGAGTGAATCAATCCAATATGATATTATTAGATGTGAGCCTTGACTAAAGAAATGAATTTATATTCGCATGTGTATGATTAATGGCACATACCTCTATGGTCCATTCCATTACAAATATATAGTGTTTGAGGTGTTATGGTGGTCAATGTGACTTATCCTATATCTTTTCCAAATTTCCAATTCTGCGAACAGTTCCATTGGTGAAACAGATGTGAATAGTTCCATCAGTGAGACCTATGTGAATAGTACCATAGGTGAGACTGATGTAAGTAGTTCCATCGATGAGACTGATGTGAAATGTACCATCAGTATCAGGGAGTCATTCTGTGAATGGTACCATTTGTATCAGTAACTCATTCTGTGAATAGTTTTTCTAGGACCGATAAGTGTACAATGTTTCCCAGATCATGAACATTGTTTACAACTTCATACAGTTGTACCCCTTTAACATTTTCATTGACGTAAAAATAATTCAAGGCCTTGTTTTTTAAGGGATTTAGGGATGAATCTAATCTCATAACTCCTATAATAATTTCTCTAAGGCTTGGGATGTCTTTACAAGGTTAAACAGTGTGGTTTAATGTGATTCACTTTTAATGGAAAATCTAGTGTATCTTAAACCGCAGCTCCATAAATCTTATAGAGCGATGAGATATATTCCACCATAATTCAACCTTGTGATAGATGCTCAAACATTTCCTTTTTCCCATATGAGTGGTGTGATTGAACCTTAATCGTCAGATTGGTTCCCCATGATGTTTCTTCCTGCTATATGTGCACCCCTTCTTTTGTGAAAGTAGCATGGGTCAATCCATCATCGATATAAGGTATGTTTTATCATCATTCATTGTGGTTCATCTTCTCATGTTTCTCCTTTCCATGTTATGATATGTGATCTCCATGATTTTAATGTTGTTTTCATGTGTTTTGGTTGGTGCAGTCATAGTGCTATATCCTCAGGTGGATATAGTTGTCACTTGTGGAAGAGATCATGATCCATTGTGTGTATTGTTATTGTAAAAAGAGAATTAAGAACCATCTGAGGTATGGGATTCATTTCTTCTCAATTATTTTACATGAAACTGTAGAGTTAACATGTTTTAGCCAACTAAATCACAAAGGAATTTTCATAATAAATATTTGAATCAGATAAATAAATTGATATTGATCTTATGTCATTTCAACTTGTTTTAATAGATAGTGTGATATGTATGCCTAATTTTTTAATCTTTTTGTTCTTGATGAAAATTGGTAACGTACATAAATAGGGATTAATTGTAAATAAATTGTCAAAGATAATGAGGAATGTAAACGAACCTATTTCTTCTTGTTTTAATTTGAAGATATTCAAATTTATGTAGTATGCATGATTAAACAATTTTTGATAGCTTATTTTTTTGGTTTCCCAATGTTTTAACCCCATGAATAATAAATCTTTCAATTCAATATAGATTAATGAACTGGTAGTTTTCACAAAATATAGTTCCTTGTAGGGTTCGTAGTTACCCTCTTGCTTGTTTAAGGATCAAGAGCCAAATTGATATGATATTGTTATCATTCTTCTTGTGTTGTAATTTGAGACTAGGAGGATATTGTGATATGTGTGGTTGGGAGGCCTATTCGTTGTGGAAGCAGTTCTTTCCTAGAGTATCAAGATGAATCGATTTATGCATGTGGGTGTTGAGGAGGACACTAGAGATGATGGAACGGGTTGGATGTGAATGTTTAGATGCTCGTTATATTTTTGGATGTTTATCTTCTTTACATTCTCTATGGCTCAAGGTATATGGTTTCCTATCCCTCCTTCCAAATGTGGAAAAGTCTCATGGGGTATGCCACACGCTTTCCATGTTTAGATTCCTAAGGGAGTGTCACGACCTGGCCCTACCTAGGCTCGAGCCGCAACTGCCCCTAGCCCGCCTCCATAGGCCACGAAATGGCGACAAGCGATGAAGGATAAATAGCTCAGGAAGGCCTTTTCCTGAGTACCTATACACACACACACATCCCACTCAATGCAGATGTGCAGAGTAAAAAAGAAAAGTAATGTAAAGTAAATTAATGTGGCAACTGCTATAAACAGACTAAAAAAGGTTCATCGACTTCTAAAAAGTACAAAGTGAGTGATAAAGGTAAACTAAAAGGAAAAGGGAAAAACACATGTCCAACAAGAAAAGTTCCACAACCCGATAACATGTAAACAAAAGTAAAACAGCTGGGAGATCCCCACACCTAGAACCTGAGTATGACCACCACACACTGTCCATGCTACCAAACATCTAAGATCCTTTGTATTCACGAGCAACTTTTCCATCTTCTTCAAGGGCACACCAAGGGCGGGAAAATCCCAAGAATGGGTGATTATAAAAATAAATAGTAGGATACCCCGAAGGCTCGAGGTAGCAACAAAGGAGGTACTGAAGAGGTGAGCAGTAGATCGAATAGGGAATAGTAAAGGAGAACGACAGAGAGTCCAGTAAAGAGTACATTAGAGTAACAGCTCATCCCAACAAGATAATGGAAGTATACTCATCCAAACCCAAGGAGCATTAAATAGTTAGAAGATGAAACTTCTCGTCGAGTATTCGCTACCTATAGTAGGTGAGTAGACTCCTCCAACCACGAGAAGCATGACACAAAAAGAACGTGGCATACCCCACGCGTCTTTGCCTCTCCTGGAAAGAGAGTAACCAAACCCATGGAGTGGGTACTGGAAAAAGGTATATAGATATCCATATGCTGAACAAGAAACCCGAACAAGATTGTATGGGGATCTCCATCCCATAGCTCAGCCCAAAATGTGATTCTCCAATAGTCCCAGAAGTAAACACCATCAATGTCCGACATCCCGCACGTCTGCCCTGAATGTCAAGTCAAGGGGCTCAAATCACAACACCTTGACACTATCCACTTTGGGAGGCACTGACTCACCCACATGGTTTTAGGTCATGTCTCAAGGACATGTCTTGGTGGGAAAGGAACCCATCATACTTGAGAGTTCTGGGGATTTTCAAACCACACCTCATCACTATCACATAGTCGAGAGATCATCTCAAAGTCAAAGATGTCACATCACTAACCTGTACAACCAAGGGTCCACTCAGGTAGTCATGGAGAAAATCCACAGACTAGCCTAGTATAAAGTACTATGTTTGAATGAAGTCGTCGAGAAACCGACCACCCAGTCTCTACTGGAGGGTAGACCCTAAGAGGTCGATGGGTAACCCATTTCGTAGTCTCTTCTAGAGGGTAAACCCTAAGAGGTCTTCGGGTAACCCACTTCACAGTCTCTGCTGGAGGGTAAACCCTAAGAGTTCATCCGGTAACCCATTTCTCAGCCTCTGCTGGACGGTAAACCCTAAGTGTTCGGCGGGTAATCCACTACCCAGTCTCTGCTGGAGGGTAAACACTAAGAGGTTGTTGGGTAACACACTTCCTAGTATCTATAGGGGTAAACCCTAAGAGTGCATTGGGTAACCCACTGCCCAATCCCTATTGGAGGGTAGACCCTTAGAGGTCATCGGGTAACCCACTTCCTAGTCTCTAATGGAGGGTAAACCCTACGAGGTCATCGGGTAACCCACTTCCCAATATCTGCTAGAGTGTAAACCCTAAGAAGTCAATGCACAACCCACTACCTAGCCCCGCTGGAGGGTAAACCTGAAGAAGTCGATGAGAAACCCACTGCCCAGCCCTGCTGGAGGGTAAACCTGGAACTACTCTGGCCATCCCTACTAGATGGTACAACACTGGCCAAAAGAACACAGAGTGGTTATCGTGAAACCACCCACCTCCAATACAATTCACCTATTAGAGGTTCATCACTCTTGTAGTGAGGGTCCCCCCATTACCTGGAGCTCTGCCGAGGGAAACATGTCATCGTAGATCATGGAAGGAAGATATGTTCTCGATACTTGGCTAGGGAATATGCACCCAGGGCTCACTGGGCTATGCACCCTACTGGAAAAAACCTCCGGGGTAGAGGATTGGTGCCCGAGTAAATTATTGGTCACACCAAATCCAAAAAAAAAACACTACAAGGGAACATGAAGAGATGTGATATTGTGATCCCACATGGCTGAAGGAAAAAGGGGAACCCAAACAACTGTACTGATCACACCTTTGAGAATATAACCAGGGGAAACCACTCAATCCTGGTGGTTTAAACCATCATGAACAGAGGGACCCTCTATGTCTCGAAAGATCAGAGGTACGTAAAGCATAACATGACACGCACAAGGCTCCCAAACGATGTTTGGCCCAATATCGTCTCCAACCCATGTACACAATCATTATCATGTATAAACTACAACAATTAACCCAAATCATCCTTGTATACTCCCAGAGTATACCACATCTCTAGTCCAAAGGCTATCGTGCACACGACACCCAACGTCAGCGTGAAGGGTGAAAACATAATTCCTCTAACCTACTTCCTCCACAGACCTAGCACGTCCATTAATATCTCCTAAAACATCAACTTTACTCAAACGGAAGTGAATTCGATCGCATGCCAAGGGTTTTTTCCAAACATAGCAAGAAGAACTGCAATTGGAGCACCATTCATGCTTCCACATTTAATGAGATCTTGAATGAGACTTCGCACATCCAAACAAATCATACTATTTTAATCCTCGTAGAAAGACATGAGAGATGGAATATTTACTCACCTCCAACAGACATCTGATGTCTAAGTCATTTAACACTACTTTACGCTTGAGTGGCGTCCCATGGTCCAGATCGTCAGTTCCGAAAATAGTCAGCTGCATCGGACCATTGCTATCCCCTCTGAAAAACACATCGAATTGACTGCTCACTTGTGTGGAACAAATATCTGGAGAAAAAGATGCATATTTCCATACCTCACATGAGCTGTGGTACGTGGGGCCCACATCCCTGTCCCGTAGCGCTATGAACGATCACACCATTTCGATGCTCTCGATAAAGTACACAAGATTGACTACCCATTTATCCGAAAAGGACACCTGGTGATAAAGATGGAATCCACCACCAACTCAAAAAAGATCCCTTATAGGGCCCGCACCATTTTGCAGAATTAATGTGGGTGGATTGTGACATTGCAATGCCCTCGAAAAACACCCAGAATCGACTGCTCACAGGCCCCGGATGGATGTCTGATGGAAGAGTTTCTAAACGCTACGTACAGCTCGAATGACTAGCCGAGGGTCCCATGCCTCGACTCTGGTTTCAACACCCAAAACTATACAGGAAAACTCCGCCTCGATGCCAGGGTCCCAACGCCTTTGACGATGCTCAAAACGGACATTGGATGTGTCTGTGTCGCCCAAAACATAAACCCCCAGAAAAATTCCAATTCACCTATTGGCGTGTCACACCTTAGGGGCCCATTGTTTCATGAATTAAAACCCCCTGAGACCATATTAAAATGTCCATCTCGATTTAAGGGACGTGTCACCACAGACAACTAAAAAATCGTTTACACGGTTTACATTTTAGCGCTTTTTAAAATATTAACGGACCGAAACAGTGGGTCTAGCCGGTTTGGCCGGCCCACCCACAGCCGGAACTGGCTAGCAGTTCACCGCACGGGCCGACCAACCTCGCCTGGACTAGCTCTGCTGGTCTGGTTCGATTTCTATGGTGACCCACTTATGATGGTCATGGTATGCTAGCCGGGGTCACTGACCCCGGTCTTCCTCGCCGAATGGCCGGTAGCCGGCTAGTCTCCCTCGCCCGACCGCGCTCGCCCACTACCACCCCCCCCCCCCCCGCCACTGATTTCCTCCCGCTCGCCCGCCGCGATGATGCTCCCTTGTGCCGTCCTCTACTACCGAGAGAGCCCTACCGCCACTGGATTGCTGGGCCGCCACGCGTGCCGCCAGACCGGCCTAAAACCCGCCGGAAAACCGTGGGTCCCGGATAAACACTCCAAAAACCCATGGATCTTTGTAGGATGACTATGATCACCTCAGAACTCATATTTTCAATCCAAAATATGCTTTGGAAATTTTAGAACATGTACTATAGAACTATGGGGTTTTATTGAAGATCAAACAACATTTTGATGCTAAAAATTGAGCTCAAAGTAAGAGCACGATGAAGTGCATAGGTGCACGAACACTTCTTCTCCGGTGAGTCATGTGTGGTTTTCCCTCAGCGATGATGTGCATAGTTGCACAAACACTTCTTCTCAGGTGAGTCACATGGGAGACGTCGTACACCCAGTCCAGACTTCAGGGTTAGGGAAAGGTGGTAGGGAAACTTACCATCCCTTTTCATGGTATCAAACGTCCGGAAGGACCTCAGGTGTAGCTCACCCCCCCTATCAAACCTCTACATCGCACGTCGCGACTGGAATCATCGTTTGGTCCTGGGACAAAGCCCGGTGATTCCCTTTTTCAGAATATCTATATTGTGAAACATCTAAGGATATCTGGTTACACAAGGTTCCATAGTCGATGGCTTGCAACCAAGACTCTCTTACACACTCAAAAAGCAATGGAGTCGATACCATCGACTAACGGAAAAATTTTCGACAACATCTACTCTACCAGTAAAAGGTTACACTTGATTCCCTATATCACCCGGGTAACAAGAGAAGCAAGGTGCAGGAAGAAAATAATTTCACACATAGTGTCTAACAATTCTAATAATAATGTATAAGAGTTGTAAACCGTACCTCTTATAACCTCATGCTCTATAGGATCATAGACATCCAAAGATCATGATAGTCTACAGTCCTAATTGTCTGCTTTCCGATCCTCACGTGGACCACCTAGTGGTGGTGGGAAGACCTCGCAAGGTCGTCCCTCACTTCCAGCTCCTCCCGCTCCTCCGCTAGCACCAAATCTCGTGGAGCTACCCCGATCACGACGCTACCTCTATTGTGGTGGTGCACCTACTGTCTGCTGGATGTTCTCAGCATACCATGTCGGGAAGTCCCATGAAAAGTGACCTCGCCCATCGCAAGCATTGAACCAACACTCTCCATGCTTCCCTGGTGCCCTCTGGAACCACTTTAGTTTACGACCCTTCCCCTGGGTCTACTCACGGAAGGGTCTCCTTGGATGAGCCCTTGTGCCTTTCTACCACAGTGGTGTAGGACCACGTCTTCGAAACCATCACGTGGAAGGCCGCCTGTGTCGAGGTTCTGTCTGCTGATGCCTACTAGCAGTGATAGAAATCTCGTCTCCATCGTGCCTACTGCCACAAAAAACTATAGAATGTGATAGGAAGCTCTCTGTGCACAGTGCCTACTCTAGAACCACAACATAAGTGGGAATGCCCAAGGGTATTATGATAGCACGAATCTCTCTATGGAGACCCTGCACGAACATCCGTGCACGAATGTTTCCATCATGGACCATGTCTGGGTAAAAATGTGCATGGTCCACAAACCTAGTCACGTACTCAATCACTGTCATCCCTCCCTGGTGAAACTATAGGATCTCCTAGATCCGAATGGAGCGTAAGGAGGTGGGGTAAAACTCCTCATGAAATAGTACCAGAAATTCACCCCACGAAAGTTTCGACTTATCAAGTAACAGAGTCTCCAGACTCCACCAACGCCCAGATACACCATGGAAAAGTCTGGAGGCTAAATCCACCATCATATCAACCAGTGTCTATGCAATCTAGAAGAGGCAATCAAATATCTCGTGCCAAACCTCTGCTTCCTGAGGGTCTGGCTACCCACTAATCCTCAGCGTTCTCTATCGTTGGAATTCACAGAGTGTGCTCAACATGTGCTCAACCTTAGTCTGCTCTACTAGAGCTTTTTGCTACTCACCAGGTGGGGGTGCTGCTACCGGGCCACCCAGAGAAATGGACTCGCAAGATGAGTTCTAGACTGAGGCCTCGTCTCTCACAGGGTCGTCATCACAAATCAAAGCTGGTATCCTGGCTGGCTGTCTTCGTGGAGACATCCTGAATATTATCGGGGAGTGCCGCTGTAAGATGAGAATATTTTTATATAACAATAACAAAAATGGGGATCTGAATTAAGAAGGATAGTCGAAGACTCAATCCTATGTGATTCACAAACCAATTCTCTGAAATGAGTGTCTCACCAAGATGAGTTGACAAGCCAGATATCAAGGTCCTGGTGAAGGGATATGTCGGCCGCCACAACATAACTGTAATCTTTTTCCAGAGAGACGCACTCGAGACACGTTGACATTGTTTCCCTAAATCCCAAAAAAATTCTTTTTAGGGACGTCCACAAAATGTCCCAAAACACTAACCTCCTATAATACCACATTTTCACGAACCGACCCTACCCAGGCTCAAGCCGCAACTACCCCAAGCCCACCTCCATAGGCCAAGGGATGGAGACATGTGGCAAAGGCTAAACAAATCAGGGAGGCCTTTTCCAGAGTAACTATAAACATAGACACACAACCCACTCAATGCAGAAATGTAGAGTAAAAACAAAAAGAAAAAAAAGTAAAGTAAAGTTCCAACTGATACAAATAGACCACAAAAGGTGAATTGACCTCTAAACAGTAAAAAGTGACAGTTGAAGGTAAACTGAAAATAAAAGGTAAAAACACGTGGCCAACCAAAAAAGTGCCACAACCTGGCAACAATTAAAGAATAGTAAAACGGCTGGGAGAGTCCAACACCTAGAACCCGACTATGACCACCAGACGTGGTCCAATATTCCACCCTCCTATGCTCCTCAGTAGTCACGAGAAACCTGTCTGTCATCTGCAAGGTCACACCAAGTGCGGGAAAAGCCCAAGCTTGGGTGAGTATAAAAATAATCAGTAGGATAACCTGAAGGCTTGAGGGATAAAAAAAGGAGGAACTGAAGAGGTGAGCAGTAGATCGAATAGGTAATAGTAAAGTAGAATGACAGAGAGTACAGTAAAGAGTACAGTAGAGTAACATCTCAACCAAAAAAGATAAAAGTAGTAGACATGTCCAAACTCAAAGAGTTAGAAATGGTGATATGATGAAACTTCTTGTCGATTCTTCACTACATATAGTAGGAGAGTATGCTTATCCAACCACGAGAAGCTAGAAACGGAAACCACGTGGCATACCCCACACGTCTTCGCCTCTCCTGGAAGGAGAGTTACCGAACTGATGGAGTGTGTACTGGAACAAGGTATATACATATTCATATTCACAACAAGAAACCCAAATAAAATCATAAGGGGATGTCCATCCCATAGCTTAGCCCAAGAATGTGAGTTACTGACAGTCCGAAAAGTAAACACCATCGATTCCCATCATCCCACACGTCTACCCCAAACTACAAGTCAAGGGGCTCAAATCACCGCACCTTGACACTATCTACTTTGGACGACACTAACTCGCCCGCACGTTTTTAGGTCTCGTCTCAAGCACGTGTCTTGGTGGATAATTTCCCATCATACATGAGTGTTCTTGGTAATATCAATCCACACCTCATCACGGTCACAGAGTTGAGAGGTCTTCCCAAAGTCAAAGCTGTGACATCACTACCCTATACAACCAAAGGTCTCGCTCTGTTAGTCATTTAGAAAACCCACAGACTAGTCTAGTATAATGTACTGAGACTGAAAGATGTCTTCGAGTTACCCACTGCCCAGTCTCTGCTGGAGGGTGAACCCTAATAGGTCGGTGGGTAACCCACTGCCCAGTATCTGCTTGAGGGTAAACCCAATGAGGTTGTCGGGTATCCCACTGCCCAGTTTCTACTAGGGGGTGAACCCTAAGAGGCCTTGGGGTAACCCACTGCCCAGTCTCTACTGGAGGGTAAATCCTACGAGGTAGGTGTGTAACCCACTGCCCAGTCTCTGCTAGAGGGTAATCCCTAAGGGGTCGTTGGGTAACCCACTGCCCAGTATCTGCTGGAGGGTAAACCCTAATAGTTCGTCGGGTAACCCATTGCCCAATCTCTGTTGGAGGGTAAACCCTAAGAGGTCATCGGGTAACCCCTACCCTATCTCTACTGGAGGGTAAACCCTAAGAGGTCATCAGGTAATCCACTACCCATTCTCTGCTAGAGGGTAAACCCTAAGACATCAATGAGAAACCCACTGCCCAGCCCCATTGGAGGGTAAACACGAAGAAGTCGATGAGAAACCCACTTCCTAGCCCCACTAGAGGGTAAAACCAAAACTTTACTGGCCATGCCTACTAGATGGTAGAACACTAGCCACTAGAACATGGAGTGGGTATCGCGCAACCACCCAGCTCCAGAACAATTTACCTAGTAGAGATTCAACACTCGTGTAGTGTGGGTCATTTCGATACCTGGAGCTCTACCTAGAGAAACACCTCACGGTAGATCATGAATGGAAGATATCATCTCAAATCTTGGATAGGGAATCTGCGCCAAGGGCTCACTGGGCTCTTCACCCTACTTGAAATAGCCTCCTAGATAG
Organism: Viscum album; assembly: GCA_963277665.1. Lineage (NCBI taxonomy): Eukaryota > Viridiplantae > Streptophyta > Magnoliopsida > Santalales > Viscaceae > Viscum > Viscum album. The sequence continues at coordinate 1,856,021,574 of OY728157.1, forward strand.
AGGATCAGTGCCCACGTAAAGTATTGGTCACATTGAATCCACAAAAACTATACCCGGGAAAATGAAAGGATTTGATACTAAAATCCCACACAACTGAAGGAAAAAGGATTACCCAAACAACTCCGTAGATCACACTATCGAGAACAGAACTAGGGGATACCACTCAACCCTGCTAGTTTAAACCATCGTAAACAGAGGTACCCTCTATGTTGAGAGAGGTCAAACGTACGTAAAGAAGATCACGGCACGCACAAGGGTCCCACACGATGTGTGGCCCTATCTCATCTCCAACCCAAGTACCCAAACATTATCGGGTACAAACTAAAACATGTACCCCCATGCATCCTAGACTACTCCCAGAGTATACCACATATCTAGCCTAAAGGCATTCATGCACACGACACCCAATGTCAGTGCGAAGGGTGAAAATTTAATTCAACCAACTAGATTCCTCCACGCCCCTAGCATGACCATTAATATCTATTCAAACATCAACATCACCCACACAGGAGTGAACGTGATCACAGGACACAGGTTTGCTTCCAAACACAACAAGAAGAACTGCCACCAGAGCACCTTTCATGGTTCCACATTTAATGAGATCTCGAATGACAATCCTCACATCCAATTGGATCATACTGTTGTAATCCTCACAGAAAAAAACACGATAATGACTATTTAATCACCTCCAATAGAAATCTGACGTCTAGGTCGTTCAACACTACTTTACGCCTGAACGGTGTCCCGTGGTCCCAAGACTAAGTCCCAAAAATAGTCGGGTGCATTACACCAATGCGATCCCCTCATAAAAACACATGAAATTGACTACTCACTTGCATGGAATGGATATCCAGAGAAAAAGATGGATATTTCCATACCGCACACAAGCAGTGCTATATGGGTCCCGCATCCCGGTTCCGAAGCACTACTAACGAATCACACCATTGTGATCCTCTCTAAAGAGTACACAAGATTGACTACCCATTTATCCGAAACAGACACCCTGTGATAATGATGGAAACCACCGCCAACTCCAAAAACGGCCCTCATGGGGCCCACGCCATCATGCATAATTCAAGAGGGCAGATTGTACCACAACAATGCCCTCAGAAAAACACACAAAATCGACTTCTCGCATGCCCCGAATGAACATCCGATTGAAAAGCAATTAAACGCTGAGTACAACTCGAACAACTCCATGAGGAGGCACCCCTAAACTCTAGTTTCAACGCCCCAAACCATAAAGATAAAATCCTCCTTGATTGCAGGGTCCCAACGCCGCTGACGATGCTCAAAATGCAATCTGGATGTGTCTGTGTTTCCCAAAACAAGAACCCCTGGAAAAATGCCAATTCACTTAAAGGTGTGTCATGCCACTGAGGCCCATTGTTTCGAGAATTAAAACTCCCGAAACCATCTTAAAATATTCGTCTTCCTTTAAGGGATGCTTCACCATAGACGGCTCGAAAATCTGACACACAGTTTTCATTTATGGCATTTTAAAATATTAACAGGCCAAAACGGCGGGCCGAGCTGGTTTGGCCGGCCCACCCACTGCCTGAACCAGCCTACAGTTCACCATGCAGGCCGGACAGCCTCGCTCGGACCATCTCAGCCTGTTCGGTTCACTTTCTACAGTGAACCGCCCTACTCGGGTCACGGTATGCAAGCCGGGGTTGATGACCCCGGTCATCCTCACCGACAGACCGATAGCCGACATGTATTCCTCACCGGACCGCACTCGCCCATGGCTCCCACCCGCCATTCGCAGCCACCCCCCCCCCCCCCCCCCCCGTAGCCGACCGTCCTGCTGCCTCTCGCTCGACCGCAGCGCCGAAGACGCCCTGCGCCGACCTCCGCTGCCGAGGAGAGCCCCAGTGCCGCCGCTGGAGAGCCCCACAACCGCTGGATCGCCGGGCCGGCGCGCATGCCGCCAGACCGGCCTGAAACCCACCGGAAATCTATGTTTCGCCGGTAAACAATCCAAAAACCCATAGATCATCGGCAGATGAATGTGATTGCCTCAGAACTCGGAATTTCAATCTGAAATATGTGTTGGAACGCTTAGAACATGGACTATGAAACTTTGGGATTTTCTCAAAGATCAAACATCATTAAATGCTACATATTGAGATAAAAATAAGTGAGGGAAATTAAAATGGGAATGAAGAACTCCTACTTATTGGGTGTAGCCCATCGCTTTGTGGGTGATCTGCCAGAGCTGGTCTACCAGAACATTGGAGAAGAAGGGAGCTTGATGGGAGGGGATCTTCTTGGTTGCTCAAGAATTCCACTTCCAGAGAAATGGAGTGGCGAGGAAGAAGGGTGGATGGAGGATTTTAAGTAATGAATTAAATAAAATTTTAATGAATCCTTTAATCAACCTTGAAAATACCCACATCCGAAACTCCCAACACGGTCAAGATTAAACCTCCCCTAGAGTAAAAACCTCCTCCCAAGCACAACGAATGTCTCAGAATTTTAATTCGAGGCCCCATTCAAAAGATATAAAACATAACGTCCAAGGATGCTAAATTAAAAATCGTCGCTGGGGACATTTTCCATAAAAGGGTCGCACCTGTGAAAATTACACCCCTCGTGGGGTAAGAAGCACGCTCCAGACTCACCGGTAGAGGCACGCTCCAGACTCACCAGTGCCCTAGATTTTCGCTTTTTAGCAACCATTTATGAGGTATTCGATTTACATGGCGTTCTCAGTGTGAGTGCACTAAAAATTTAATTTCAGCCATACCGGGGCTCAGAATCGCACGCCGTCTGAAGGAGATTCTCCGGAATAACAATAAGAATATTCAAAAAACTTTTATAGAAATAACCAGGTTCTTATAGGGAATAATGAAATAAAATCTAGCTATAGGTGGGGAAAACATGACGGGTAGTTCACCTACCCACCGTGTTGAGCCCTTTGTGTTTAATAGCATAGAAATTTGTATCTAGAATGACATGGAATATGGAAAAGTAATAATTTTGTTAATAAATGATTGAATAATTAATTTTAACTCATGTGGTTGGAGCATGTTGGGAATCAATGATAAGGTTTCAATTAAATGGGACATTGGTCATTGGGTGTGCTGCTAATGAAAAATAGTTCAGAAATTGGTAATAGTTAATTAATGATTAAATAATTAATGAATGTAATGTGAAACTGATAAAAAGGGAATGAAGGAATGTAATCAAGCCCGTTAAATAATCCTATGCTTATAGTATACCTATTTTTAGAAGTGGAAACCAGAAGTCTGAGAGAAGTTAGCAACAATTGATTCTACGACTAGGTTATGTCCATAGTGTGGTTTTGAGCTATAGTATATTCTATAAGTTTTGTGTATCAACACAATAATATACCCTATCAGCTAGGGAAACTAACACCTTGCGAATTCTGATCCTTTAGGGTGCTTTCCCCACCATTCTAGTGGGAGGATGGATGGATGAATACCCCTTTGGACCCACTCTATTCTCTTAGTAGTGATTTGTTCTAGTAGGAAAAATGGTTAGCTTTCCCCATATATGCATATAGAGGGTTGTAACGGCTTATGGTTATTCACACACATATATTCTAGATATAGTTTCATATGGTCTACCATAGGTGTGACATGTATATGTTGGGTTGGATTAAGGATCCTTACTCCATGTGTGGGATGTAATGGAATGAGATATAATGTCTGACGTATGATAAACATTATGCGAGCTATGGTGGCTCTTGGAAAATACATGATTACATTGATTACATTGATTATGTGGTTTTTTCACAAAAGGTACATGTTTTCGTTATTTTCCCAGGTTTCATTGGGCAATCCTTTTTGGAGAGATACTCTTTGGATGTGGGACTTTGGGGAAAAGAGGAAAACCAGTGTGGAAATAGTAGCAGGGTACCCTTAATATTCATTATTATATTATATACTATTTTATGTGATACATGGTGAGAGTAGCCATGGTGAGGCTGGGAACGTAGTATACATATTAATGTTACGGGTCAGTTTCACTTGTTGTCCACTATTCTCTAGCATGATTTCTTTACATTTGCATGAGAGGCTCCAGGGAGGATACTACTAAGTATTATATTATACTCAACAAATGTAAATATATAAAGTATTTTTTCAGGTCACTTGGAGAAGGATGGAGATCAGGCTGGTTACTACTAGCTTGTATAGCCGGAGTTTTTTGGGCATCATCGTCACTTCTGTATTTATATTCTTTTGGGTTATTGCTGTTTTCCTCTTTCAATTATAGTAGTATTCATGACATTACATTGGTGTACTTGGTAATTATTTTATATTTCTCTCTGAGTTGGACATGGTTGGTGTCTGTATTATCTCACTCTTTTTCATGTGTTCTCTTTTAGTAATACCTCCCATTTTGGAGTGTTTACTATACCCTTGGTGCTCGTCTCCATCCCAGGGCCAACTGGATGTAGGACTTGGGTGTCAATAAATCTGTTCTCACATTTTTGGCCAAAGAAGGGTTCACCTTGTGTGGAGGGGGTCAAAAAAGGTTTGTATCTGAGGTCTGGTTAATGGATAAGAAAGATTTTGGTGTTAGGCACAGGTGATGTTTCATGGGTTGGTAGGGAAATGACATTAGTTATGTTAAGAAAGTGATGTAAAAATTGGAGACCAACTGAGACATTGAAATTTAGGGACCCCTACGATCTCATACATGTTCCACTAAGTTTATAATGGATACTAAATGAGGTGATACTAGATACTGGGTAGAGACCTAGAAAATGATCTGGTATCATTCTTCTTTGTGCTTATAATTTAATGGGTATAAAATGGGACAGGGTAACCTAAAATGATTAAAAGAAATGAATTATTTAATTATTTTTGAGTCTTCCATGTTCTAGGTTTTTGAGATCTATCTATTTTTTATTTTATAGGTATGGATCTAGGTCAATGTCCTCATCATTTTTTTAGAAGATGTATAGCACGATATGCCAGTAGATCACCACAGTGTAGAGGTTGAGGATGATGAAAAATGGAGGTGAAAACATTGTGGGTTTTAGATCTAGAGTTTGAAGAAGTACAATGGCTTTGTTTCTTATATTGTCATGGAAGACTGGTTGGGGGGGGGGGTTGAGATAGGCTTCAGTTCAGTCTGTGCTCGAAATGAGCACTGGGTGTCCTTAGTTTTGTGTAACAAGTTATTCTGACCACACTACATGTCAAATTGATGTGTTGTCTACATGTACATATTGAAAACAAAGAAAATGTAGTTTTCTAATTATTTCACAATATTCTGGTGTCATTTTCTTTTATTTTTATTGTTCCATGAACGTTTTACTATTTTAAAACACTAAAAATGTGTTTATGTACATAAAAGGAAGATAATAAATCATAATGAATATATGTCTGTTCATATATTTCAAAATTAAATATTTGTCCATTTTCCCATAATTTTAGGGAAATCTGATGTCGTTTTCTTGTTTTTGACCAAATGAAATGTGTTTTTAAATTATTTTGTTTTTTAGAAGAGTATATTGAGTAATTCTAACCTAACCACACATAAAATAGTTGTGTTGTATGAAATACATATGAAACATAACTCATAAGTTTTTGTTCCATGATTTCACATCAATATGTGGTCTTTTACTATAGTTCTGACCATTCCATGCACATTTTAGTGTGTTAAAAAACTAAAAACATGATTACATGCAAAATGGATAGAAAATTTTGTTTTAATGGCGTTCAATTAGTTTCTACAATTCAGTATTAAATATATTCCCATTTTCCATGATTTCATGGAAATAAAATTGTGTTTTCCTAGCTGTCACCCCATGATACTCATTTTTAAATACATTTTTACCTTTCCAAAGTGTATATCAAGAAATTTTGATCACAACAATTTTCAGATTAATTTTTCTTTTGTGTGTAGAAATAAAATACTCAAAGGTGATTTTCCCTTGATTTCATGTCAATTTTAGGTCATTTTCAATGGTTTTCACCATTCCACATTCATTTTGGAGTATTAAAACACCAAATAAGTGATTATTGATATAAAAGAAAATTTGATACTCGTGTTGTTTCCATGTATGTTACTACCTTTAAAATTTAAATTTTTGGTAATTATCCCATGATTTAAGGGAATTCTGATGTTTTTATTAGGTTTTACCCCCTAAAACTTTTTAAAAAAACATTTATACCTCTTCGGTATTGTATAACAAGTAATTCCAACAACACTGAATGTTTGATTGACGTGTTGTCTGTTCGTACACATAAAATAAAAATCAACATCATTTTTATTTGGATTTAAAATTAATTTGAGTTAATATTCAATATTATTTATCATTCCACACATATTCTACTATCTAATAACATGAAAAAATTATTTATGGGTATAAGTGGAAAAAATTAATTGGTAATGATATGTCGTTAATTCATACATTTCAGAATTAAATATATTATCATTATCCCTTTATTTCATGTCAATCCCAAATCATTTTCCTAGTTTTCAACCTCCAACACCTATTTTTAAACACTTTTGTACCTTTCAGAAGTGTTTACCAACTGAAAGCCAAGAAAAAAATCTTGGATTGTTTTCAATCAAAAGCATAACAAAATATAATTAATTTTTGATATGTAAAAATATACCAAATGATAGTATAGCATAAGATGTGGTCAGTATGACTCAAAATTAGTGTTTTCTATATAAAAATTGTCATTTTAGTTTTATTTATGAATGTTCAATGTGTTATTTTAAAATATTTCAATTATATATGGAATTAATAATTTACCCTAGTGGGAAAAGTAATTAAGCTAGAAATTTCCTTGGGGATTGGTCCAGACATCCACTAAAATATAGAAACTAAAAAAAATTCCATTTATGACCACCATTTATCATGTGATTTCCTATAAGAGTTTTGTTCTTTCACTTTTTCTTTCAATCATGCATATTCTCTTTGTGACTCATGATCAACAACACCACTCAAAATACCTTATTGTGTAGAATTAATGGATGGTGCCTTCGTATCAATGAAAACGGATGGAGTATGTACATTTCCAATCCCGTATACATGTCTCTGATTCCATTACCCTCAAACTATTACAACTACATCATTCTATGAAATTAATGATGATTGTCATGGGTTTTCATCCCAGACATCGTAAAATTTAAAATGTTAATACAAAAATATTATAAATTATATTTTAAAATATATTGATTTCACAATTTAATATAATTAAAAAATATATCATTTACATTAATTATTTTTCAAAAATGTAAAAACATAATAATAAAAATAATATTAAAATAAATACCAAGCCATAAAGAATATTTATTTGGCCTGACTATATGTATCAAATGACACCAAATTGTTATTGTTGGGCCCATGTAGATGGCACCATTTTATTGGGTTTAAGTATTGTTAGTTTTTAATATATTTTTTAATATTACATTTTTTGTAATAAAAAAATATAAAATAGTGGTGAAGTGTGCTTAATCCAACATATTTATTAGTGTTATTTAAAATACTGTCATCATTTTTGCTGTGCATATTAAACCACATATCTGTATGGAAAACCGAGAGTCCTAATTAATTTCCCATTATTAATAAATTTATACAATTTAGAAAAACATTGATTTATATTAAATTTTATAAATAATAATGAATAAAATACGAACCTAAAATATTTGTTTTCTAAAAAAACATTGAGACCCTACGATATAAGGAATTAATTTCTTCTAATTATTAATATAATTATTTAAGTAGATTTATACAAAAAAGATAAAAATTAATAAAATTTATAATTTTATTGTGTCAATGTTACTAAGTTACTATCAATTATGATGTTACCTCATGATATTAATCTCTATGGATATCGACAACGAGCTTCCATTACTCTGGAGAAATTACTTCTGAATCATTCTCTTACATTTTTAATAAGCTTAGAGAAGCATTGTAAAGACATACAATAATCTCTATTTAAAATCAATCCATTTCTTGCCAAAAAATTATATAAGTCCGTGAGTGTGAAATGAATTTAGGGACTTCAAAATTAATAACATCTAGAAATATAAAAATAACACTTTATTAGTATATTATCGAATTTTAATCAGGTATTTTAAATTAGTTTTCATGGAATACTAAATTAATATTACCTTTAAACAAGTATTAATGTCCTCATTTTTCATCCAATGTAAATAAAAATTTGATCATTATAATTAATGGAAAATATCATTATCTCATAAGAAATATACTGAATAATCTTCTCAAAGACTCTAGAAGTGTAACTAGTAGGAACCCAAAACTCATCAAATGGAAAGATAATCTTGATGTCCTTTAGGTTCCATATATTTTTCTTTTTCATATTTGATTCACTTTTATGATTTTTTTACCATTTTGTCTTACAAATTAAGCAATTAACAAAATTTAATGTTTTTTTGAAAAAATAACATACATACCAATGACAGTTACTCACATAATCCCCTATATAGATGGGTAAAAAACTTCTCTATAATGATGGTGTATTAGGTAGAGGTCTACCAATGAAATCTAGGGAAGTAGATAACTCACTAGTAGTCCTATTTACAATAGATTAAATAGGTTATATAGAAGTTTATGGTAGTGGTTGTGTTCTGAAAAATGACGATCGGCTGGGATCCAGAAATTTTTTTTCTTGGAATACCTTAATTTAAAATTTCTTAGTCATATTAATTTTTTATTAAATTTAAATATGATTTTTTTACAAAAATTGATATTTTTGTACAATGTATATATATATGAATCACATATCTATGAGAAATTGTAATATATTTTTTATTTCCAATTTATAATTTTAATTATTTTTCATATTCATTATGATTATTTTTTTCAATCTATATTTTGATGAGTCCATTATTTTCACCTTCTCTTGAATGTTCATCTATTATGATATTGTCAGTAAAAATCAATTGGACATTTTGTGGTTGATAAGGATCTTTAAAAAAAAACCAATTTATCTTCATATCTTATACCATAAAATTTTCTCAAAATTAATTGTACAATAATATTCCCACCTTCTTCTATTTAATGATCCAAATAATAAACTATATTCTCTTATAGAGCTATGGAAAATGGATCACCCTCTACACACTCACCAGTATCCATTAAGAGAGACAATTTGACATATGTAAAATTCAATGAATCATTCATTATACTACTATCAATGTTAATGCACGTTAATTTGAATTAGAAAACTACAAACAAACAATGATAGTTCGATTCAATTATATCTTTTAGCATCCAATATTATCCAACCTCTGTAAATTTTGATAAATCACTCTTATGGGTTTTGATTTCTTCTACATGATAAATTGTATGAAACCTTAATCCATGAATATTGTATGGAACAAATATATTAGCTTACCTTAGAGAACATCGATCCAAAAATATCAAATAATTCCTTATTTATACTATATTTTCAAAATCAATTATCTAAAAAATATATAATCTATCACTTTTAACATAGAAAAAATAACTATAGGTTAATAATAAGATTATGAGTATATAATTACACAATGTAAAAACCAATGAACTAAATACTTATTAAAAGTTTTTATTAATTTCAGTAATTTCATGATCCACCCATTCGTCTTCTCAATGTTTATTAGTCACATATTTTTAATAGATAGATTAATAATAACATTGTTGCATAGAAAATATCTACTTCATTATAGAATGAAAAATTAAGTCAGTGTGAAATTTAAACCCATTACAACTGGTCATCAAAAATTTTGAAATACCGATGACTGATTTTTAGAATGAGAATTATGGAGTGGACATCAGTACATATAGAATGATTGAATCTAGTTAAAATGCTATCCAAATATTTATAACAAGAGGTCAGTGTTTCTTCGGATTTGTAACCATTCAAAATAGTGCCAAATGGTTGAGTTTTATTCCTCACATATGTGATAGAATGACTTAAGTCCCTAATAAATAAAATAAGAAATATATTAAAACAATTTATCCAATGATTTGATAAAATCAAATTTCCCAATGAATATAAAAAATATCAACATACCTCTATATTGGATATTTCCATTGATACAATACGAGTCTACCAAGTTTAGTTTCTTCAACCAAATAAACATATAAATTAATCATAAAAATACATAATGAAGGTGGAAATGAAAAATACAAATGAGATTGTTCAAAACAATTGATTCAGGATTTCTATCAAGGCCAGTTGGATTTAGTGTTTTTACACAATACTGCCTAAAAAAGGTACAATACTAAACTAGAACAATAGTAACAATTTTTATCAATTATTTTGGAAATCCAATGGAAACAAATTCTCCATAAAAATAAGTGATTCATGAATATTAAATCCATGTAACTTTTGATGGTTTAAGTCAATAAATGATGATATATTACATGAAAATAAATTATTCACTTTTACATTACATAAAGGTCAATTGAATAAAAAAATATTATGATTTTTCATTGTAAAAATTGTTGATGGATATGTTTTATTATCATTTTCCCATATACCAATCCTTATATCCAATGTTAAAAAATAATTACGTGCTTTATGGTGATCCATTAATTTACCATTCTCATTAAGTAATATAAAAATTACATACTCACATACAATCTTCCCAATATGAATTACATCAAGATTATGACATATAAAATTAAACTCCCAATAAGGAATTATGAGAAATATAATCTTTTTTAATCCATTTATGTGTGTTTTCTTCTTCGGATACATTACTTCATACCCTTTTCCCCAATCATAAATCTAATAAATTTTTTCCAAATTCTTCATTCACATTCATTAACTCCCCCATTATTTCTGAATCAGTTAAATCCTCTGGTGACATTACCATTTCAATATATCCATTTAATAATGTCTCCCTATATATGGATTTATTATAAGAATAAATAATATGTATATTAAACATAAATAAACATATTATATTATGAGGTAACCATTGAGGATCAATATAAAATTATAAATTGGGAAAGCCAAAACAGTATGAGTGTTCCAACTAGATAAATTTCACAATAAAGGAATCTCAAAAAATTTCCACATTAAGGAAGAATAAATTTTGAATATTTATATCATTGAATCATATTATGATTCCATTTCATCATACAATAACTCAAACAATTAATTGATTATCGGTTGAGGATATACATCAATGACACTTCCTTAAATTTTCATTCATGGAATAATTATTGAAACAATGAATGAAGTATTATTTATACACATCCATATAGGTAGGTTATAGCTGATAAATGAATGTTAAAAATTTATATAATTTGTACTAAATGTTCCAAAAGTGATAAACCAATCAAAAGTAAATCCCAAACACACATTCCTAGGATCCGACGAAAAATATGGATATAGCGAATCAAAAATATTCGAAGACATTAAACCATTTGGACTTCTAATGAACACATAGATATTATCCTAAGCATGCCACTTCTTGTAATATTCATCCTTTCATGACATGAATAATATTTTAAATGGTTATTTTAGATAGATGTAACACAATTATTTTATAGAAGTTTTATTCATATGTTTCTTCCTAGGTTTTCATTGATTAATAAAAAAATTATTGTTCAATGAATTCAACAATCTTTTATAACATTTTTTTAATTCTTATTTAACAATAATATCCCATATTAAATGATTAAATAATTAGGGAAGGTGTGTATCTTTATATAATCATGTCTATGATTTTTATGAAGATCTTCATCTCATCGAATAATGCATGGATATTAACATCAACAAATGCATCATAATAAAACAGTTAAATAATAGACATTTATTTTATTGTAATTCAATATAGACACTTGATATGATACAACTTATTTAGAAAATGAAACTTCCAATAATTGGCACACCCTTCATCGAGTTCTTGTTTTTTCCTTTAAATAATTAATAAAAATATTTTTTGTAAAATAAATGTCCATTATCTTAATTTTTCATCATGATGCACTTATTGATGTAAAATAACCATGATTTTTTCAATGAAATGAAGAAGTTCCTAAAATATAGGTACATTATTATATAAGTATAAACACATTCCCTAATTATTACATGGATTACCCTTCATAATGTTCTTGTTTTAGTCATTAACTAATTAACGAAAAAGTATTGGTCAATGGAGTTCTGATGTAGATCAACCTTAAGGATTAAATGAAGGATCTATTGATCTACTCTTATAGTACTTATAGTATTCATTATGTAACCATTACATTATTCATTTAATGTATATAAAGTTAAGGGTAATGAATGTGAGAGTCGGTATAATTTTGAAAGATGTTTTTATAAAAAAGGTGAAGCCCCACAGGCGGTTCATAGTTTGTCTAATCGTACGGAAAAACCGTGCATATATGTTCCATTTGAGGAAGTTGCCCCCACACAGTTGGATCAATGTTAGAGTGAATGTGCGAGGATTTCATGGGATGGACTACCTAGGTAGTGTATAACACATAGTTTGTCTAAACCTGCGATCTAACCATACTGGCAGTTAAGTGAGACCATAAAAAAGTGGATCTCATACATTTTTGACACTAAATGTTTCATTTTTTCTCTAATGTGGACATTACTCTATATTTTTATTCTGTTAATTCCAAATAAGGTTCTCCCATTATTCCAGGGGAAATCTGAAGTCTTCCTTTGGAGAATCGAAGACATGTTCTTTAATAATGTGCTCGTTCTTCTCTGTTCTTGTTTAGTTTCTTACATCTACTTATATCTTCTTCTTATCTTCTGTAGGTTTCTTAGATCTATGCCCTTTATGGGTATATCTATGTATATGGATTCCATGTATAATGATATTTGGAATTGATATTTCTAGTAGAATAGATCCATGGCAGATTTTTGGAGAATCAACCTAGTTTTCTAGTTTTTTCTTTGTTCGTTGTGGTTTTCATCAGATACTTCAAGGCATAAGGCTTATCACTCGACTATTATGGCCTGAATTGATTTTCTTCATTTCATATTGGTTTTTTATACTTGTAATTATTGTGAAAATCATCTAATAAATCTTCTTCAATGATGATTTATGGTTTTAGTGAAATTATGAAAACGTGGTGAATTATTGCGCAATGTTATTTAGCCTCTTGAATTTTAAATGATTATATTAAATCATTGAGTCAATTGAATTGTTAAATGGTTTGAAGAAAATATGGTTTTTAGTAAAAAGGTTGTTTTATTGAAAGGGTTTCATATTGAATTGTTTATGTTGGAATTTCTTTCCAACAAAAGTGGTCAATTTATTAAAAAGTTGTTTTGCTATGATCTTTTAGAATATTGGCGTGTGATTTCATATTACTTTTATGGGGATTCTTATAAATATGACTCTGTGCTCAGTGCCAAATGTTTAATGTCACATAGAATGTAATGTTCATTTTTCATATATAGGGTTTGGTTGAAATATGTCCTTCTGATCTGTTCCAATGGGTTAATAGAATATGGGAAACAATTACCATGTGATGACTTGGTAGGTCAATGGGAAACTTCTCATGAGTATAGAATTGTCATAAAATAGAATGCATGGTTTGTTTCATGTGTTTGTGGAATGGTTGGGTATGCTCAAAAGGGGAAATTTTGAAATTATTTTAAATCATGTTAGTTATTTTTCTGGAAAAATAACTTTCTTGAAAATTTCGTTTCAATTTCACTTATATGCTTTAATTTATAAAAGGATTTGGGAAACAAGTTTATATCTTGTTATAAACTATTTTAAATTTTATTTAATAAACTGTTCATTGTAAATGTTTATAACTATTCTATATTTTTGGCATGAGTATTGACGGTACTGGGGAGAGCCTACTGAATTTTATACTCACCCCTTCTTTTCTACATTGGAGCTTTTGCAGATTATATCTTCTAGGACATGGGAAAAGATACTGTTTCCCACATTTTTAGCAGTTCCTCATAATGTTTGGTTGTTTGGAGATTGTAGATCTTGGAACTTTTGGAAAACAGAGTCTTGTGATCTTTTGATAGCCTTGTGTCCTTTATCCACTGTGTATTTTGATACATGGTTATTCATCAATTATTTCATAAATTGATGTATATATGAGATACATGAACTTCTTGACTTTTCTTTCATTTGTTCATACATCATATAGTGTATGTTTGGTTATGGTTGGTTTGTTTATTATATTATTTATTAATGGGTAAATCGTACCCCACTTGTATTTGAAATCAGTAGATAATTATTTCTAGCCATTGAAATCTTGGGAATGTCGCAGAAAGCCATATATTGACTCATGGCCATCTCAAGCCAAAGAGAATGAGTGGGTAATTACAAATGGTATGAGTCTGGCCCTTTCCTTGTGGTAAAAATCATCAGTTTTCTAAGACATAGAGTAATTATTAATTTTATTCTTTTCCATGTGTTGGAATATTATATTGGAGTAGGATTTTTTAAAATTGAAATATATAGAATAAGAGGATGTAGCTTACCCATTTATGTTGAACTTCATGTTTCCAGGGTGATGGGTACAGAAGTGTTTTAGATACACTTCTAGAATGTTGGAAATATCATTTTCATGGTTTTAGCCAATGAGATGAGCATGTCATGAATTGATGAGGAATAACATCCCACTAGTATTGCATATTTCTTTGTGAGGAATGATTTAGGATTTTGTGCAATGATGTAAAATTTTGAAAAATGAAGAAATTGTTTTCAAATGAAATATTTTGAAAAGAGGATACTTGGTTGATGTTGAAAAGGGTAGGATTTTCTAAACTAATAGTTGATTTTCAAAAAATGGTTAAACATGGAAATATATTGTTTTCGAAAAAAAATTGTGATTGTTGATGTGATATAATTTGAAATTCTAAAACATTAGTGGCTAGAGAGTGATATTGATAGAGTTTTTTGATGGTTTAGAAAATGAAACACCAAAGGCGTCATCAAAACCAACTCAAAGAAGATGTAGAGAAATTGGTTTCTCATAAGCCACTTGTGATTCAAGAGATGGATCAGTGTATTGTCCAAGATATTCAAGCTATGGATATAGGGAAATAGATGAATGAGCCATGACATGTGGATCATACCACTATGTTCATGATGAAAAATCCACTTAACTTTCATGGTGATTATGAACCTAAAAAAGCAGAGTTGTGGTTGAGTAGGATGAACTGCATCTTTGATAGTGGTGGGATTTAGATGTGTATGAAAAAGCAGATGAAGCCCATACATGGGAGGATTTTGAAGAATTTTTTAACAAACAATTCAATCTTCATTTGTTCATGATCCAAATAGTGATGGAATTATTTAGCATGAAATAGAAGAGCATGTCCATCATAGAGTCCGGAGCTATATTCCTAAATTTAGTCCATTTTTCACTAGTGGTTGCGGTATATTCATCTTTGAAGGATGAAATCTTTAAGGAAGGGCTTAGGTAAGATATTCAAAAGAATATTTTCGGGATTTGTATTATGAATTATACATAGATGTAAGACATTTTGACTATGGAAGAACGTGATATCTCAGGATTTTTAAGAGGTGGAATGATGATACCTATAGAGACTTGTGGGAACTCAGTCGTATGGAGCAATAGAAATAGAGACGCCTATTTCCAAGGAGGAAGAAGTAGTCTGAACAAAAAGGTGGCATCAGTGAACATTCATCCATGAACCTAGAGAAATTTAGGTGGATTTAAATGTGGTTCGCTTGACCACATAAAGTGAGAGTGGTCAACAAAACCTATAGAATTTCATAATTGCAACAAGATGGTATATCTTCAATGCTATTGTAACGGTATTCCAAGGTCGGGTGCTTGGGACACATCATAACCAGCAGAAGAATCATATGCTTCGATAGGTTGAGGGCAACAAAATTAGTCTCACCAATAGAGCAGAGCTAGACATGGTGATTTTAGATATATCATGATTCCACAAGTAGGTAAAACTCATAAAGGAAATAAGGAGAATAATTGTACGACCAAGTAACTCTATAGAGCTGAGCAAATGATTATATATGGTTAGGCAGGACCATCTACGGTGAGGGGTACAATTATATTGAATTATAATTTTGTTCAATAGATCTTTGATACTTGTGAACCATATTCATTCATTTTTTATCGTACTATTGTCTTTTTACATTTAGAGTGGGAAATTATGCCTTCTATTTTATAACTGAAAACTTCTCTCAATGATAGTGGATGTAAAAAAATTGTGTGTTGATCAAGTGTTATAATTGTTTATGATGGTGTGCTGAAATTGGAATTCTCGATGTTGGGGATTGATTTCTGTTATTCAATCCTATGTATGGATTGGTTGACAATGTTCAAGGGCTACATAAACTATTATAAGAGAACTGTTAGCTTCACGGCTGGGGACGACATCGAGCATCGCTTTAGAAGAGAGATGATGGTAAACAAAGGTTAAAATAGCTTGTTGGTACCATTGGTTGGAACTCTCTCTTATTAGTTGGTGGAATTGACTTTAGAATAAAAGGAAGAGATCACGAAAAATATTTTTCCAGTAGTTGTGGATTGATATACAGATGTCTTCCCCCAAAACATCTCAAGGTTACCACCTCTACTAGAAGTGGATATTTTGATTGATATCCTTCTAAGGACCAGTCCTATTTCCCTTCAATCTTGTAGTATGGATCCAAATGAGTTAAGCGAATTGAAAGTGTAGTTTGAGGAGCTGTAAAGTGTGGGTTTCATTCAACCATGTATATATTTGTGGATAGCACATTTTTTTCACGAAGAAAGAATATGGAATTATTCTGTTGTGTGTTGATTACTGTAAGCATAACCAATTTATGATAAGGAATAATTATCCACTTCCTCACATTGATGATATTTTTGATCGATTAAAGAGAGACTAGTGGTTCTCAAAAATTTACTCACAATATGGATATCACAAATTGTTAGTTTGGAAGGAGGATATTCTGAAAATATCTTTGAAAAGAAAATATGACCATTATGAATATGTAGTCATGGCTTTTGGTCTAAAAAATTATCTAATAGTCTTCAAGACATTGATGAATTGATTATTTTAGTGATATCTGGATTCATTTTTTGTGGTGTTTGTGGATGACATCATGGTGTATTCAAACACAAGGGCTGACCATGAGTATAATTTGGAAATAGTGTTACAAATCATGAGAGATCACCACTTGTATGAAAAATTATCAAACTCTGATGTTTGGATACATGTAGTACATTTTCAAGGAAATGTCATTTCTGAAAAAGGTGTTTCTGTTGATATTGAAAATATGGAAGCTGTTATATCGTTGAAACCACCGATGAATATCTCCGAGATATGAAGTTTTCATGGTTTTTCTTATTTCTATCATCGCTATATGCATGATTTATCACTACTAAATTTTCCAATGATAGCTCTGACAAAGAAGGATTGTCCATTACAATGGACTGAAGAATTCTATAAGTCTTTCCAGGAGTTGAATGTTTGTCTTACATTATCACCTATATTGATTTTTACAGAATCAAGACATGGGTATGTGGTGTACTATGATACTTCAGGATCAGGGTTGTGATGTGATTTCATACAAGGAAACCATGTGGTTTCTTATTGTTCGAGGCAGTTAAGACTACATTAGAAGAACTACCCATCACACGTTTTGGAGTTAGTGGTAGTCATCCATTCTATGAATAAATGGTGACATTATCTATTTGGTGAGAAATTTACTATGTTCACGGACCACAAAACCATGAAAAACATTTTATAACAGTGAAATTTAAATCTAAGGAAAAGGATATGGTTGGAGTATCTCCTAATGTTTGACTTTGACTTGATGTATACATAAGGAAAATGGAATTTGGGGGAGATGCATTGAGTAGAATGTCATATGCATAGTTGTAAAGAGAATCTTCAAATGAATAGTGGATGATGTCGGTCCAAGACTACATGAACTTGGAATATGAGGACCAGGTTGATGTTGTAGTTTTAATTTCAACTACTCTTGTTCTCGATATTTTAAATTTTGTCAAATAGGCACAACAATCTAATGTGGAATTTTTGGTTTTTACATTCAAACTCAATGGTGGGGAGACCATTGAGGGAACTAAACATTATGGGAGTTTAGTTTTGTGTTTTAGAGATCAGATATTTTACCTATGGCTTGTCAGGAACAACTCCTTCATGCTTCCCACAATTCAAGATGTTTTGTACATTCAGGTACACAAAAGATGTATATGGTGTTAAAGGCACCGTTTTGGTAGAGCATCAGGAAATGGACGGAGGCAGAGTTTGTCTCATATTGCATAACTTGTCAGTAGGTTATTATAGAGTATTAGAGACTTGTAGAAATGTTGCAGCCTTTACTAATCACAGTGTGGAAATCGGATCATATAGAAATTATTTTTGTTATAGGTATTCTAAGAATGGTTCGAAAATACAATTTCAAATGTGTAATAGTGGGTCGGTTTACCAAGTCAGCCAATTTCATCCCTATTCATGAAACTCATATAGTGGAGGATCTTTCAGAATTCTACATTGGAGGAGTGGTATAGAGTCATGGATTAAAGGTGTTAATAGTCTGATATAGAGATCCAAGTTTCACTTATCATTTTTGGAAGTCCATATAGAAATCACATAGGACTCAGTTCATTATGAGCACGACCTATCATCCTCAAAGAGACGACATGTCTGAGAGGACAATACAAACATTGGAAGGGATGTAACGAGAATGTGTAATAGATTTTTATGGCTCATGGGAGGTGCATATAAACTTGGTGGTGTTCTCATGAAATAATATCTATCATGCCTCGATACACATGGCTCCTTTTGAATCATTTTATGGGAATCCTTGGTGTTCTCCTCTATGATGTGTGGAAATAGGTGAAAGATCACTAGTTAGAATTATCCTTGTCCACGAATCAATGATGAAGATCCAGCTGATACGAAAGAGGAGGGAGATGGCTCAGAGTCATCAAAAATATAATGTGGATCACCGTAGAAGACTAATGTCGTTAACTGTGGGTGATCTTGTCTTCTTGGGGATATCTCTAAGGATTGGGCATCGTCGTCTCGGGAAGTAGGTCAATCTATATAAATGATACTTAGGCCCTTTCGAGATACTGTAATGGGTCATAGAGGTAGCATATGAGTTGGCATTTCCACCATGATTCAGTTTGGTGCATAATGTGTTCCATGTATCTTAGTTGAAAAAGTATCAGCCTGATCTGAACCATGTGATCAGATGGGATCAGGTTGACCTAGATCTTTATGCTTCATTGATACATATTCTATAACTATTTTTGGATAGTCAAGAGAAATTCATGCATGGAAAATCACCGGTCTAGTGTAGGATTTATGGTAGCATGGTCAGATTCAGAAAGAGAAATGAGAACATGAAATGGAACTGAAGGAGTGATGAACAGAAATATTT
Organism: Viscum album; assembly: GCA_963277665.1. Taxonomy (NCBI): domain Eukaryota; kingdom Viridiplantae; phylum Streptophyta; class Magnoliopsida; order Santalales; family Viscaceae; genus Viscum; species Viscum album. The sequence continues at coordinate 1,856,040,903 of OY728157.1, forward strand.
TAGATTTGTGAGGATTTTCTATATTCTAAGGATGGAATGAACAATGGTGGGGAGAATGTATTACCCCTTTATTCTTGTATCTAAACCTCACATTAAGATTTTAATGTTTATAAAGTTATGGGTCATGAATGGGAGAGTCAACATAAATTTTAATGATGTTTTGAGGAAAAAGGTGAAGTATGACGGGTGGTGCACAGTTTGTCTAACCATGTAGAGAAACTATGAATAGATGGCCCTTTTGAGGTAGTGGCTCCCATAAGGATGGAGCACGATTATAGATTCCATGCATGGAAGCCATGAGAGGGTCTTCCTTAGTAGTGGCTGATGCACGTTTAGTGTACGGTTTGTCTAAACATGTGAAATAACTATATGGGAACTTAAGTGAGATCCTAGAAAAGTGGATCTCATATGTTTTTTCCTCTAAATGGATCATTTTTTATCCTAATCAGCCATAACTCTATATTTTTTTTCTCTTATGTTTATAGAGGGTTCTCCCATCATTCCAGAGGCAATCCGGATGCTTATCTTGGAGAATAATAGATAAATTCTTGAGGTATGTGGTCGTTCTTCTACATACATGTTTGGATTCTTAGATATACATAGATCTACTTCTTCTCTTCTCTTAGATTCATATATCTATTCCCATTATGGGAAGATCTAGGTGTTTTAATTCCATGTATAATGATATTTGGTCTCAATCTATCTTGGAGAAGAGATCTAAGTTGGATTCTTAAAGAATCGACCTAGTTTTCTTGTTCGTTCTTTGTTCGTTATGGTTTTCATCAAGACCATTAAGGTTGGAGGCTTCTCTCTCATCACCTCTTTCTATAATTGATTGTCTTAGTTTCAAATTAATTTATTTTAATGGGTTTGATTGTGAAAATCATGGAATAAATCTTTTTTAGTGATGATTTATTGTTTTAGTGAAATTGTGAAATCATGGTGAATAATTGTGAAAAGTTATTCAAACTCTTGAATTTAAAATGATGATTTATTTTATTGATTAAGTGGAATTTTCAAATTGTTTGATTCAAATTTGGTTTTAAATAAAATGGGTGTTTAATTAAAATGGTATCGTATTGAAATGATTTTTTATGGCAATGTATTTCAATGAAATGGTGTTTTTATTGAAAAGGTGTATTGTCATGATCCTTGGGAATATTGGATTGCGAGTTTATATTAAATTTATGGGTATTGGTTAAAATATAACCTTGTGCTCAGGGTAAAAGGTTAAATGGAACACAAAATAAAAATTTCATATAGCACATATAGGGCTTGGTTGAAATATGACCTTATTCTCAGTGCCAAAGGGTTAATGGAAAATGGGAAACAATTACCTCGTGATGACATTCTAGATCAAAGAGAAACCACTCCTGAGTATTAATTTTTCATAATATATCATCCATGGTTGTTTTCATTGGTTTTTAGAATGGTTTGTTATGCCAATAATGGGATATTGTGAAATTATTTTAAAGCATGTTTAGTTATTTTTCTAAAAATAATAACTTACTTGAAATTTTGGTTTCAATTACACTTTTATGCTTTTGGTTATAAATGGTTTTGTGAAACTTGTTTATATCATGTTATAAACCGTTTTGGGAAAATGATTAATATAAAATTTTCATTTTAAATTTTTTTATCTCTTCAATCCTAGTGGCGTGAGAATGGAAATCATTGGAGGATACCAAATAAATTTTAGTCACCCCTTTTTTGGCACATTTGTACCTTTTTAGAAGTTATCATTCAGGACAAGCGAAAAGGTATTGTTTCCCTTGTTTTTAGCACTACCTCGTGATATATGGTTTATTTGGAGATTTTGGATATTAGAGCTTGTGGATCATGGAGTCAATTGTTCTTTTGAGAGTATTGTGTTGTTTATCCACTATATAATTTGATTCTTGGTTATTCATCTGTTGATGCATACTTTGATGTGGTTTTGAGATAAATAAAGATGTTTAGTTTTCCATTATTTTTTCATGCATCATATAGTAAATGTTTGGTTATGGTTGGGTGGTTTATTGGTTTATTTCTAAAAGGGTAAATAATCCCCCATTTGTATTTGAAACCCTTCTGAATTTATGTCCAGCCTTTAGAGTCTTAGAGATACCTCTTAAGGCCAAATAATGACTCATGGTGCACTTAAGAAAATTAGAATGGGATGGTCATTACAACAAAAAATTTGAGATTCTATTCTTCAAAAGATAATGCATCATTAAAATTTTCTCACCATATTCTCCTCTGACATGACACATTTTATTTCATTGATAATATTTTCAATATTTTCAATTTCAATATCTTGTTATTCGCCATTCCAAATATAACATTCAAATCGACTATGAAATAGTTATAATATCAAATTATCATATATATCATTTCTATTTAACTATTGATTTATTTTTCAATCTGGATATACAGATTTTATTCTAAAAACTGCTGATTGGGTTTCAACAACATAATGACAAAATTCTTATGAAACCATGGCATATCAAGATTTGTTTTCATGTAAATTAATCCAAATGTTATATATATATATTGGATTTTATTCTACATCTACATTTAGATATAATGAACCCAATATTTTTTCAAATAGGACTAATCAAAATTAAATAACACCCAAATTCATCATTGACTCTTTCATAAAAACTATAACGTAAAATGGGATGAACCAAATAAAAAACATTTTCTAACTAAACTTATAATGTAAAGACTTTAATCAAATAAATTATTATTTCTCACAAAAAATAGATGAATAACGATATAAATTATATAACTATGACATTTTATCCCAAAGGAGTCCTATGAACATTCTAAAAGATATAAAATATGTATTCCTTAATTGAGATTTAGTAGTTGAAGTGTCTTTCTCATTTATGATAGAATTAATTTTTTAGGTTAAGGAATGATCTTTATGGGATTTTATAAGACCCTTGAGCATTGTATTTGATTATAGATACATTCTCAAAAAAATATTATTTAATTATGGATATGTGTAAATCAAAAACTATGTTAAATATGATAAATTTGAATCAGTTTTTGATATTTTATATAAAGATGGTATTTTTTTTGGAGAAATAGATAATGGTGTATTTTACCCTAGTGTTGTAACTAATGAAGGATTATTCCATTAAAATATCAGATACATTGATAAATTCCCAAAACACTTCCCCTGATCTAAATAATTTTATGATCACCCTTTTAAAAAAATTGATTTAAAAGTATAAATTATTTGGATATCCCGATATTTCATGCATACCCAAAATATTCAACTCTATATTTTGATATCTTTTGAGTTGGTTTTGTGTGAATTCATGTTGTTCCATGAAATATATATATCTATTTTGTTAGCAGAACATCAAATCATATATTCCTTCTATTTTATTTAATCATTAAAAAATTTATAATAACATTAATATTAATAATTTTTATTGTGATTTTCAAATGAAATGATAAGAAATTAGTCATTTCAATCAAAAAACACACATTATAATTAGTTCTTAGAAAAATAATGTTAGTGAAAATAAAATCAATGAAGATACATTGGCCATTCCAATTACCATTACCAATAATTTTATATCATTCATGTAAAAAAAACCCTAACTATTATGTAACCACCCAACAAGTATAATTAAGATACACGATTCTTAGCATATTAATAGAATGTGAAGCATTATGCTAAATTTAAAAATTCTATAATATCTCATTTTCAAGGTATTTTTTATTAGAGACCTTTTCAAGGTTTATGATGAAACCATGTGTGTCCACAAACCCCACAAAAAAATTGTTCATGAGTAATACAATAGTATCAATTATGAATATGTCAAAATAGGGGGCAATAAAAAATATATAAAAAATTATTTTATTAATATAAAATAAATTCCATCAAATTATGAATGATCTATATTCGATAACAAACATATATTAGAATCATATTTATTCATTTTTATTTAATACAACATAACCAAAATTAATGAATATTATAACACTAATAAAATAGAAAAAATAGAAATAACACAATATAAACAATATATATATATACATAACTATTGAATGCATGAAAAACAAATTATATAAACATTTTATCACCAATTATTGTCTATCTAATTCTACTCAATAATTTATTATGGGGGAGGATGATGCAACATTTCAGGGGGGGTTTTGATTCTGCTGAGAAGGGGATGTAAGTTGGGGAGATGGAGGTCGAAGGGGGGTGTATTCAAAGCCACTTTGAAAAGGAACCATGATGCGGAGATGATTAATGTAGGGGTGATGTGGGACTATGTCATAAGAAGGGAGGTGAATCGCAGGGTTGGGAGAGGGAGGTTGGATGGGGGAACTCATGGGTTCGGCGTCGGAAGGGGGTGTCACAATGGTCGGGGCCAGAGGTGGTGTTTCATGGGTCAGGGTGTCCATTGGGAAGGTAGGTGGTACAACGTGCGGGTAGGGGGGTGCTGCGTGTTGTGGGTTAAGAGTAACTTCCATGGGTGTGATATGAGGAGGTTGTGGGAATGATTATTTAGAAATAGGGTAGGACGCATTAAGAGGGATGGGGGACGAATTATAGTTTTTTAGAAAATTTATGGATGTTTTAATTAAAACCCACATTTTTTGTGAAATCAATAAAAATACAATGGTAGTTTTATCAAACAACAACTATATTATATTTTTCTGACAATATTTAATTCATGGTGGTGACTAGAACGGACTCTAATAGACCATTTCTAATGGGAAATTTTTTGTAGTGTATTCATTTCATTATTTTAATTCCTTCCCATACAAGAATTTCTATTCATAATTTACTTAATATATGTCCCAATATGATTTCAGGTGTTAATAATGTCATGATGAGTATATTATATAGATTTGAAAAATATTTAAAAAAGGAATAAAATATTATTTTTACTAATATTCTATGAATCTAATTTTATGAGGCACTGAACCAATAAATTTTTTGATATGTAAAATTATGGATGTCTATATTAAAATGATATTATAATTATGTATGTGATGTTTTGGTTGTTATAGATAGTATCAAAAAATGGTGTAGTTTTTTTGGAAATATGATAAATAATAAATTAAATTGATACACCCTAGGGGATCATATATTCCAAGCCTCGAGTGGGGTCTATCAAGTGTTTCCAGTTTTAACCAATTCCAATTTTATATTATAAACCGTCTAACTGATTTTTTAATTCTGTCTGTGTTCCAGATGATAATAATTTTTATCTATTCTCTTCAACTCGACATGAAAAAACACATGTATTAATGGAATGAAGATATACTTTTAATGTACAATTTAGAAGTTTTGGCCCCTACCATGACTATAACTCTTTTCATTACATGGTTTTTTAAAGGTATTGATTATATACAAGGTATTTATCATCTTTACATGTAGTGTTAGTTTGGTATCATCCAAAAAACTTCTTCTCACGATATTTCATATGTGTGGTAACCATATTACTTAGGTGACTTCATCTTCTCCTATATGTTATTTATAATCATATACCATGAGTTATTTTTGAGTTCTCACCCTCTAAAGTAGTTCCAAATTATCCTAGGGTTATTACTAATCATGAACAAGAAGATATTATTCTGCAACATCAATGAGAATTTTATTTCACATTTGACATAAAATAAACATCGTAAATCTCAATCTGTGAAATTGTGTTATATCAACTTATTCATAGAACACATCATTAGACAAATAAATAAAAAAAATTACTTCTATAGGAGATAGTCGATAGAATAGTCTCAAAACACACTCTTATTATTCATTTGTATAGTTTCAAGTGTATTTTCCTAATCCACCTTCTTAAATAGCTTTATTACTATCATGTATTATTATTTCACACACACACTCACACCAATGGCAGTTTCTACATTCAATTTATTTTTTCCTATATATGATTTTCTCAAAAACTGTCTTGCATAAGTAGCTACATTAAATGACCTATTTCAATTCTCTATAATACAAGTACTTTTATGAGAAAATAGAAAATTTCCACTGAATATTAACTATTTTATATTGCCTAGTTTGAGATTCAATGATTTCTCTCACATGTACATTTTATATCATACAGTATCCCACAAATACCCTTAATAAATGGTCTTTAATATTTAAACATGGATAAATAAAATTTGAAATTGGTTTTATCATGAATTGAATTATTTATCTATATCATCAAAAAAATATACATTAAAATATGTATATCAATTTTCATTATTGTAAAATGATATATGAGAAACATGCACAATGGGGAGAACTTATTATAATATTTTTGTATTTATGAACCCTGAATAATATGGCATATTTTTGTATTTGAAAAATTTATAGTCATAAATCCCAATTCATCTTCATATTCAGTCTATTCATATTAGATCACAATGATGTAGGGATTACTAATTGGTAACATGAGATTGTATTGAACTTCAACATCATTACTCATGAAATACATTAAATTAATTTATAATAATCAAGAAAAACATAAAGTGTTTATCCTTATTTAATCATACAAAAATAAATATAAAATCATGGATTGAATAATTTTCATGAATTTTTTATCACATATTAATAGTATCAACATCATCATATATGATGTTTTTTTAAAAATAATAAATTATGGAAACATTAGTTTTATCTATTGATTTTACCTTACAATGGGTAAATATTAACTTATATATATTAACAATATTAAATATCACTATGATATAGGTGTTAATGATGATTATACCATTATCTAATTGTTATTTTATTTTATAAAAGAATTTCAACATCATTAAATTAGAAAACCAGACCATCGATTTTTCATCCTCCATTAAAATTTAATTTCCACCAAGTATTGAAGCCTTAATTTAAGAACAACAAATACATCTAGTAAAAAATCCTTATAATGAGCCCTTCTGATCAACTTCAGGTATAAATTTTTTAATAGACATATTGCTTATAATTTCACTATGTATTGAAGATTTATGTTCATCGAAAGATTTAGGCTATGGACAATGAAGAGTTGTTGTCATTATGAATTTCATTAAAATAGTTTCAATGAAGAAATACACAGAGTAATATAAAGACAAACTCTATTAATGTATTCCAAATTTTAATTATGAAAAAAAAATTATTTATGGAACTCAATGTCTTACTGTATCCCTAGACAATTATTCTCATCACATGAAGTTTTATATTAAAGACTTAGATTTTTTCCATGACCTCCACAATTCACATTTATATATGCAGCACCAAAATGATTTTTTATTTCTTCAATTATTCTCTATACGTATTCAAATCACCTTATAATTTCTAAACACAACTATTTTAATTACTAAGATAAATCAAAAACAATATCAAAATACATTCTGATGGGTTGTAGTATATAAAACACTCATATAAGATAATTTCATTAAATATATCTTATAACATAGATTTAAATCCTCTAATAAATTCAGATAAATATCATTTCACATAATCCTTCATTCAATAGATATATAAAACTGATTTTATTATCCAACATACATCAAATTCAATGGATTTTTCCTCCACATATTTATATCTTCTCCACTATCTACCGACCAATTACATACCTTTTGAAAACATATTCTCTAATATTTCATGCATATTTATTGTCATTATTCCCAAAAGAGATTATCTAAGACCATCATTTTATGAAAATGTTATTGAATACAGGTAATATCCATGTTTAAAACTTATCATCGACATGAAGACATGATTATTAACCATAATTTGTTAATATCCACTATATAAAAGATATGCATCTATATCATCATTTGTAGAAACATTGTTCACATCCATTGGGTGAAGAATTTTTTTCAAAGATTGAGAAATCAAATATTCATTAGGTTAATTGGAAATAATAATTAAAAAATAGAATATATTAAAAAATATAATCAATATTATTTTAGTACTTCAACAAAATTATAAAAAAAAATATTTCGTATGTTGAGTAAATTTAGACATAAGTGTAAATGATAGTTTCTTTATCCTTGATTTATTAAGTTTTTACTCCTTCCCCACATGAAATGTTTTTCTTTTATAAAGTAAATTATACTTTAATGAAACAATTTAATATCTAATTTCATTTGTATTGTATTTTTTTTCAAAAAACATTTCTAAATCTAATGATGTTGGAGTCCGAAACCTCATGGTGTTACTTATCCACTTCTCCAAAAACATAAAGAATAACCAAAATCATTATATCATTCACCATATACCATGAAATAGAAAACATTATTTGAGGTCATCATTATATAACCAACTCCTATATTTAATGGATTATCTTATCCATTTTCCAAGGTATAATGGGTCATCTCAATAAAAATGGAATTTTTATTTCGTATTGTTTTGAGAATGATATGTTTATTCCATCTATCTGTATGTTTCATAAATAATGAAACTTAATTGTATTTATTAATAAATAATAAATACTCTATGTATGAATTCAAATCAATAGAGTTAGAAGATTTCATAAAAATATTTCTCAATATGTATTTTCCTCAGAATCATCATACTAATATTGAGGGAGAATATAAGGAACTCATCCAGTCAGATAATGACTAAATTAAGAAATATGGTGATTTTTTTATGAATTTAAATATATGATTTAATAATTAAGACCTACACTACAAATCAATGAATTTTACACCATTGATTTTCAATAGTATAAAATAATATTTAAATAACATCACTAATTATAAAAAACCCCACACCTTTATGTACCAGAATATATGAAGAAACATGAACATAAAATCAATACAGTCAGATGAAACATTCTCTACACTCATGAATCCTAGTGAACTAAAGAAATAATAATACAACTTGAATTGTTAATAAATAAATGAATAATAAATTTTACTTTTATTACTGTAATTTATGTATCTATAATTAAAAACCACTAAACATTCCATATATTGAATGTAACATGATCAAAATCACTTATTTAAAGTATAGTACACAAGTGCTCCTACCCAACATTAATAGTGGGGCCCAACTAGTGAATTGGTTCTTGTATTTTCTGAAAAATGTAGTGAACCCTCTATTTCCCATTGAAACTGACGATCAACTATAAAAATCTACGTCTGGACACTGTCATTTTGGGAACATGGTAGTAACTCATATATTATTAAAATATTCCCATATATTAAATTTGAAAACTCTCACAATATATGATATTTTTATAAAATTGTAAGAAAAAATTAACATATCATCATTAGAAACAACATTGAATTAAATATCTATAATTTTTTCTCTTTATATAAAAAACATCGTATTGGAACAAAAAATTAAAATATGAACACCCAGAGCACCATTTTCTATTGTATATTCCACTACTAATTTTCTAAAAGGGCCATTGATAAATTTTGGATCTTCTAATATTTATCATTTAAATTCAGAAATGAACATGTTTCACAATTCCATTAATAAAACACTTAAATCCATCTTCTCAGAAACCATGATAAATACTATCAATTTGGAAAACAGGAAACCATTAGATCTTTTACAACAATAATGATGTCTCCACCTCATTTTAGACACCCTAGTTTCACTAAGGAATAATTTTCCAAAAAACATTTCTAAACTCAAACAGTAATGAATAGGTCTTTTTGATTCATTGATCCAACTATATTATATAGACCAAGAACTCCATATTCTAAAATATTTTTGATGAAATACTATTTTGTGTAATGGTTTTTCTTCCAAGAGTGAAACATCATATTCTTGTCCAAATTTTTTGGACATTGACTACCAAAGTGGATCAACAACCCTTCATTAGCCCTTCTGTGTTCCAGTATAAAATAATTTAGTTACATTAATTTTTTACCTATTATTGTGATGGTCACATACATAGATTATTTTTTGGATAATCCTACCAATTTTTTAAAACATAAAATCCAGCTAACTGAAAATCCTCAAAAACTGTAAGCATTGCCTTTGGTACTCTTTTGAGTGTGGAAATTTTCCCTAATGAAATTTATCCACATACCCATATAATAGATTCTCCATTTTGACCCTCAAATCATCCTAATAAAATACTGTTATATAATGTAGAATATGGTTCAAAACATTTGGGTATTATTTACATGGATTCATCATGAATAAATTAACAAACCATAGGGAAATTTAAAATTCATTCCTTGTACATTCTAAGGAATTCATAACTATTCCTAAAACTGATGATAATAGAATATTCACCATATAAATATCCTTATATTATACTTTTAGTTTTTTTATCATCGCATAGTTTGAAGTTTTCCACAGATGGGGATGAAATTGTTTTATAACAAAACAACCCAAATCTTTCAATTACCCTCCTGATGTACTTCTTATAAGATAAAACCAAAATTATATTTTTTAAAAATATCCTAATATGTATCCTAAATATTTTTTTATAATCTCTAATATCTTTCATCACAAATTTTCTAGAAAGAGATTTTTTTAATATCTAAATTTATTTAATTGTTGGATCTTCTAGGACTACATCATCCATATATGAGAGAAGGAGTATAAATATTCCTTCCCTATACACCTTTTTGTAGGAATAATGATACATGTTTCTCTAGATGTAACACTTCTCATCCAATAGTTGTTATATATGAGGATCATTTACCTTGGAATATTCTTTATGGAATAAATATTTCTATTTAGATTACACATAATGTCTAGATTCTGTAGTTCAATAAATAATTTTTTATTTATATTGATTTTCTCTTCCAAATCACTATGAAGGAATGTATTTATCACATCCATATAATTCATATGAAATATATGAAAAGAAACAGGAATGTAAAATATCTGGATAATATGATTTTTACCTATTGATGAGAAAATTTCATAGAAATACACTTCTATATTTTATTATAATTCATTTACATCATACCTTTATTCATAGCTATTCATACTATTAGATGATTCTTTCTCATGAAATACCCATTTATTATCAACTTATTTATTACCTCATAATAATTCCTTTATCCCCCAGGTTTTATTTTAATTTAATAAATCATATACATGGTTTATAACTTAATCTCACATATAGAATCACAAAATCTTTCACTTCTTCCGAACACATTGGATCTTATCTATTTGTTAGAATCAAGTAATTATAGTAAGTATTGAATATCGATATTATCCAGTTGATATTTTTACATCTATATAGTTGATCGTGTTAGCATCTTATTTTGGAAAATGAAACATTTAAAAAATCATCTTCTGAAACTATGATTGGAGTTTTATAGTCCTTGTGAAATATTGTATAACTTCTACAAGATAATATTATCTCCTTTACATGCCCCTTAACATTATAGAACAAATTTACTTATAGAGAATCCATTCAGAACATTTTGGATTTGTTCTGTTGATTCAATTCACACAACATCCTTTCCTAACATGTTATCATCATTATAATAGAAAATCTCATTTAAGAGGATGTTTATAATTCTTATTATATTTGAATTATCATTACCCCAATACCTAAAACTATATATTTTATAACCATATCCCAAAAATAAATATGTTTTTACATTATCTTCATGTTTTTTAATATCTAAATTACTGTAAATAACATATGATAAAATTTCAAAAAGACATAGTAAAATTCATTTAGTTTACCGAATTAAAAATCACTATCATATTTGGGCACATGACTGCATAAAGGCATCTATTAAAAAGATATTATACAGAATTAACTGCTTTGACCCAAATTTCATGGGACATTATGAAATGTAGACCCATGCTTAAATACTTTTGAATTAATGTGTAAGTCATTTTATGCACCACTTTATTATAAAATATTGTATTGGGGAGATTTAATTTAAACATAATTCCTTTTCTCCAATAGATTTAAAAAAAAAACTTCTACAAAATTCACCAACATTGACAAACCAAATAATAATTTTCTTATATATGGTCTCTTTCTTTATTATAAAACCCCCTCAAAAGATCAGTATGAATTCATTATACTTGTTCTTCAAAAATTAAATGTATACTTTTCTATTAGCATTATAATGAAATTCACAATGTACAATAAACCATCACAAAAATAGAATGGTATATTTTCATATATTACCATTTTAATAAGCTATAAAATTAGGGATTTTAGGTTCCATATATTAAATTTAAATGAAACCATATAAAATTTATAAAACTATCAAAAAATACAAACTATAAATGTTCAAGAATAAATGTACACTTTTTTTCTAGAAATATTATATTCTTGTATATAAGATACTGAATACATTAGTTTAACAACTATAACTATCTAGAAGTTTTAATTCTTGTAATTTTTACTCAGTTTGATCATATAATTAAATGAAATGTCAAATATATGACCCCTATAACTATAATAATGAGGCATAGATTTATTTTCATAAAATAATTCATAGATCTAGTTTAGATTCCTTATTTTTTTATCCAACAGATGAGTATTAGTTTTTTATGTAAACTTATGATTTTTTGGATACGTTTTTATTGAATATGAATTCTATTATTCAACTAATATTTAATTCCCCCTTTTCCATGATAACAACATATTCATCATCAACTAAGTGAACCATACAAAACCTTTTTAACACATAATTCACATTGTATTACTTCTAATCCATGTAATTAATTTAAATCCATGAAACAATGATCCTTGTTTTCAAAAAACTATTTACAAAAAATAAAAAAAAATAATGATATTCTCAACTAAAATATTAATTATAATAGAACTTATAAAATCATTCATTTTATAATTTCGTGTGTATACCCAAAAATCATCCTTTAGATTCAATCATTTCCTATAGTCCTAACATATGGTTCCTAGGCCCAATTTATTTTCTTTAAAATATTTTTATAGTCATATCATATATTTCATTTATTCATTTTTATGAATATATTTCCTCTAACATCTGTATTCAATTTATTTTTGTAGTTTATTGGAATTTCCTCTATCTTATCCCTTTATTCCAAATAATATTTCTTACATCCTCACCCATCATATTATTTGTTATAAAATTATTAGATATGATATTTTCAATTACATCCCATGATTCTATAAGTTATGAAAACAATGTAATCACCCACATATCTCTTTAAAAAGAACATTAACTCATTCAAGATGACTATGAATCATCTTAATCTTATTCACCTGATCAAAATCTAAAATTACAATTGAAATCCTCAAAATGGACAAACGTAACCTCACATAAACCTTGATTAATTTGGATTTATTCTCATAAAAGTATATTATAAATTCCATTATCTCCATTGTGGTTTTCATATCCCTGATGATAAAAAAATTAATTAAGGTTACAATTACATTTAAATCATTTTATGTTCAATTCTTCTAATATAATCATATTTTCCCTCTAAATTATTTATGGTTTAACTCAAATCAATAATGATTTATATTCGGTATAAATTGAGTAGTCATGAATCTGAATCCTATAATGGTTGATGTCTATCCCATCAAATATTTCAATCAGGGTTTTTCCTTCATTCGACTCCATACCTACTAAAATAAAAACTCCTAAATAGAAATAATATCAGTAAAACAATATAACATGAGTATACTCTCATGTGTGATATAAATAATTGTCGGATCCATCTATGATACCACATGTTTTGAAAACCCAACAACACTGGTCCACAGATGATTAACCTTCATAACCTACAGAGTGTAAACAATGTTTTGAATAATTAATTATTAGAAGGAACCCCTCAAAATAATGTTACAAAACATTGTAAGAAAATATGCACCAATAATTTGTAAACCCAAATGGAACATTCTCTAAATTCAAGAAAACCACATGAATAATAAAACCGGAATACATGTGGATATAAAAATAAATCATAAAATGTAAAAATTTAAATGATTAATAATTTACACCTTTTATCCATGGTAAAAAATTACTAGAAATTAAATTTATTAGAAAATATAATATATAAAAAAATAATTTCATATAAATTTGATTATTTTGTTACACCTAAGTATTTTATTATCAGAAAATTCTATAGAAAAGTTCCACCATATAACAAAACATTAAGAGGACATATTTTTTTCCATAGAATGCTCTTATCAACTATAGAAAGCTTCTTTTGAACAATAATTTTTTCAAATGTTTTGGGTCACCATTCTGGTTTGAGTATGAAAAATATATATTTCATCTCACAACTCTATTGTTTTAAACACTTCTATGAAAAACTAAATATAAAAAACATTATTTATCATAATAATGAACCCCAATGTATGCCTATTTTTACATTTATTTTCATCATCTGGAAAACATACCACATACACACACAACATAGAACATGAATTTCATGATCAACTACACTCACTGTATTTTCTATTTCCATTTATCTTAATCTATAAAATTTAATATATATATATATATATATATATATATATTCTCTTAACAATATTCCAAATTATTTCATTAATATGTTTCACAATTCCTTATAAAAATTAGTTTTTTAGCTACATGGATAAATATATTAACATAATCTTTTGATGTTTGAAACCAAATGTATAAAAATATGAAACTATCTATAACATTAAGAGTTAAAGAGAAGTATTTCACTATGTATCTAATGTATGAATAGACATTTGAAATGTTTATCATGAATATGAAGATATAAAATGAAGGATGTAATTTTACACATTGGGATATAATTAAAAATGATATAGATATAAGAATATCCAACCATACATATATAAAAAAATGTCTAAATAACAAATCTGAGAGTATCCTTAATATATCTAGAAAATGATTCATGTATGAATAATAGGTCACTAGGAAAAAAATTACTAATGGTAATTGAATAGGTTTCTGAATGAAATACATGAAATTAAGGTTCCACTGAAAGAACCACTCATTGTTCAATGAAAAATATATATAGAACATAGTTATTGTGTTAATAAATTTACTAAACCATGGGCTCTATAAGGATAATCAATACCAAAATACACAAAATATAAGGGATCGATGAAGAGTTTTTTCATTCACTACAACTATTAAGGAGAAATAAATGATGTGGTAAAATGTCTAATTAATATTCATATATGAATGGTGTAAGAATTATTTGATTCTTGTTTAATTAATTTATTTATATTTGATATGTTTTCATATATATTATATCATATCCATCGAATCGTGATATATAGTTATCAATGAAAACCCATTGTTATAAAATTATTGCATTAAAAAATTAAGAATATTCATTGATAAATATTATTTAGATTGTTTCTCGACACCATTTTATAATTATTCCTTTTGTGGAATTTAACTATATAGTGGGAATAAATTGGATCATCTTATATAGATCATGTATCAACTACTAGGAAAAAAATCACATTCCATATCCCAGATCATCCTAATATATTATGAAATTTAAAATAAGACTACGATTCTAATTTTTCTACTTCTTTATATGTATGGGTATTACTACCAAATGGAAATAAATATCATTAAAATGGATTAGGAAGAGGAAAATTTCATCATAGAATACATGTATCATTTGAATGTGAATATTGAAAAATTCCCAAAAAAGGTTTCAAATTTACTATTAGATCATAAGGGTGATTTCTCTATAAATATAAATAAAATTGAAAATTATATATCTAAGATCCCATAAATAATTTCCCAAATAAAAGTAGAGTATTAAAAATGATAATTTATTTTAATATTAATAAAATTTATACACTCATGTATATCACCTTTGGGTGAACCTATACTCATTATCAAATATATGGATGGGTGAATGAAATTTTAAATATATTACTAAGAACTCAATATGATCACTAAAAAGAACATTTATCTTTCCAACATATTGAAAACCTGTTCAATCAAATTATACGATATCAATACAAATAAAAAGATGATATTCATATATGATATCTCTAATTGATGGTGAATGGAGATGATATTTAAAAGTCATCCTTATTTAAAAAATATAGAAACTATGAATTCATAGTGACTTTATTTGAATATATAAATATCCAAGTATTAATATATAATTAATGAGTAAATTATATATAAATTACAAAATCCTATTTGGCGTTTCCTTTATTAAAGATATTTCCTTAATCTTAATATAAAATAATATCATGATGAAAATATATCGATTGTCTTGATGACATTTAAGAAGTTACTCGTCAAATAATTCATAGAATTTGGATTGTTATAATATTTAAATAACATTTTTTGGGTTTGTTATCGCCACATAAGCAATATCTATGCATCGATAAATATAAATTAACATTAATACATTAAAAAACTAAATACTATTTCAAATACCCATAGTTTTATTGTATTAGTTTGGTACTATAAAAAAAATGAGAACATTATCCGGATTTTTTATACTACAATCTATGTTAACATTAGATATATTAATGTATATGTCGAAAAATTTAATACAACTATTAAAGTAATATTAAGAGGCTAGTCACCACACTAGTACTCACACTAACCATTAGATTTATGATATATTTTTATTATTCTATGAATAGTTGTGGTTGGATCCAAATATGTAATGATATCACAAAAGCCTATTTGTTTGGAAAATTTATGATACATAAGAAATTATCTTACGTGATTCCATGAATTAGTGATAGTAATCCATAAATAGAAAATCTATGAAATTATCTCTATAGATGGAGTTGTGATATAGATACATATCACATGAGTATAATGTATATATTCATACCTGGAGTTTAAAAAATGTGTCAATAAATATGTTAAAATTAAATACATTGATGATATATTAATATAATGTCATAATAAGAGGTTAAATAAGTAATTTTATTATTTTAATTGAAATGAACCTAGTACCATATCCATAATTCATATTGAGAATGGGAAAATCTTTATGGTTTTATTTTATACATATTTTGAAATAATATTTTTATAGGAGATATCCTTCTATTCTGAAATGTTTACAAGACCATTGATCTAGTGTAAATATAAAAAGGAATAATGGAAATATTTTGAATTATATAATCTTTTACAAAATGGTTTTAATCTTGATGAATTAATCATTACAAAATACTAGTTCATTCTATTTAAAAATATACATTATTTTCCATCAATACTAGAGATAAAGTTGAAGCAATTATATGATTAAAATAACACATATTTCTCTATACACAAAATAAATACTCTGAGATTCGCTAATCCACAAGAATAAATTTTATAGAGAAAAATGAAAAATCATATTACAAATAATTCCTTAAATTGATTTTTATACTAGCATGTTAGCATGGAGTATAAAAATTTTAAGGGGATAGTGAATCCATTACATATACCAATATAGAAATTGTATGACATCTCTATATATTTTGTAATAGATCTTCAAATGTTATCTGAAATAAATAATTCCATATGAGTGTTGATGGATCAATTTATTATAACTTATCACATTATCACCCATAGAGAGGATATATCACTCAACCAAAATTCTATGACATACATAATGGATGTGGCTAAGATTCATTGAGAACCACATTCTATCATTTTTTATAAATATCCATTGTTCAATATAATGTTCTTGATTATTTTTCAATATTCATTAAACCATATATTAGATTTTGAATTACATATCATACCTAAATAGTTAATCAATATAAAATATCCATCTATTTACCTGAATGTATGTTGGGAGAGTATATGATTCATTTTTAAGGAGGTTATGATAAATTCCTTCCACTAGTCATGTCCTCATATAATAAAAATCTAAAATATAAAAATTTATGGCTCTATATGGATCCCAATATGGTTGTATATGTAGAAATATAATATTCTTGTATTAATTTGATGAATGGAAGCTATTAGGACCTATAATTTCATGGGAAATGATAGTTAAGGATCATTTCATTTAAAAATACATTTAAATCACACAATGCTGATAGAAAATAAATTTTGTAAATCATCAAATTTATAAGGAGTTTAATGATGGGGAGAATATATTCCAATGAATATATCCTTATAATATATTCATATGTTTTGGAAGAATATGAAAGATAATCCCATTATACATCATGGTGTTGAGGATTTCTAATTTTATTGATGCTTTTACCTGTCAATTTTCTCATCAACCCAAAGACATTGATTACCTAATAAATTATATATTGGATTTGTTTTCAATGAAAATGTTGATATCCAGGATTATGGGAAGTTAAGAAGGATAATTTTATCAAATCTATTATCATGATATTAAAAATTAATTTTCTATATGATGAAGATGAAATATATTGTCAAATTATATAAAAATAAGATAAAAAAGTTGAATCATCCACTTGAGGATCATGAAGAAAAGGTTTTACATGTCATGAGAAAGGGGAAAACACTATGATATGACCACATGGAAAAAATGGCGATCTATAAAAATTATTACACTCTAATAGTAGACTTAATATAATTTACATGGATAACACATTTCCTCATGAATCATCAAAAAAAGTCTCCGTAACCAGGTCACCCAATCTAGTTATGGTCTATTTATAGTCCCCATTTGAATGTATGACAAAAAGTCCTCACATTTATGAAGTATGAAAGGGATACCGAAGTAAATGATAATCATGGTAAATTCAATACACATTTTTAATCATCATTTATATGGAATGAGTTTAATTATTTTTTCATCCTTAGCATAAAATAATAAAATCATAAATTCAAGATATGGTGACGTATATTGTTAAGAACATGAATTAATCTAATTTTATCTGGATTCATATTTACATTTTAAGTCTTCAATTATATAAAAATGTGTTTTTTAAAGAGATTATTTTTTCATTGAATGTATACAAGATAGATCGAAGTTTTGTTCATATGAGACTATAATAAAGGTTGTTCGAGTTTACATTTAGGAGTTATCCACTCTATAGAATATCATAGTGATGACTCATTGGTTTTGCTATTATATCTTCTATTAATAGGATATGTATTCTTAATTGCAACTATTTTATTTGATGATTCCAGATTCTTATGTGTGAATTATGGTATTAGGAATACAGGAAGTTATAAAATGAGGTATCGATTATGATTACATTCTCTTAAAATTATAATGAATGGATTTAATTGTTGAAGGATTCCCAATATGACTTTATTATCCCACTATATAAACAAGAAATGATGAATTCAATTGAATCAATCGCGTATAAATATTCATGAAATATGAGCTTATCTTTTTATAAGGAAGTGAAAACATTCTACCCGTCCACTAATAATATTTTATGTTGTCCATAAAGTATTGAATATTGTTGTAAAAATATCATTGCGAATCATTTTGGTTTTTTTATTGAAAAAACTATTAAAGGAACATCAAAATTATATCACGAAGTCATGAGACCCAACTTCATATAGGTCAGAGGTGATTTGGAATTTTCCAGTTGAAATTATAAACATTTTTATTTTGTGTTGATTTCTAGAAATTCAAAATGTCTTAATGTCTACTCTAATTTTTATGGAATCGGTATTTCATCGGGATTTTGATGGAATTGATTTCGGAATGTAATATAAGAATATTTTTATTTTTATGACTTTTTCTATTCTATTTAATGATTCTATATGATAAAGGTATAATTTTTATTAAATACCTAAACATAATAAGACCTTTAATCATATCAATTGAGACTTATCACTGCACCATGTAATAGTTTTTATCATAATTATCTTATTTTCATAAGTATTTTGATTGAAATTTTTAGACTTCATGAATTAGATAATAATTTTTTTATAAGACTAATTAGGATTTCATAATAGTTGAGTAAATTTATTATACTTTATGGTTTCAAAGACAACTTATCGTGGAACCATGTAATATTCCTTACATTATCCATTTTCAAGAAGGATGGCCTACAATAGTTTGCATTATATTTTATTAGTTATTAAAATTTGATTAATGGTTTTACCATTTAATTTTGAGAAAATTGTGACTCAATCAAATGAGAACAATTAAATGGTTATTTATTGATTTAAATTAATATTTAATGATGATATGGTGGATCTGTTTTGACCTGATATAATTTAATGAAGTGGTATGTCATGAATTATAGGTTGAAAAAATAGTATATATCTTAAATTTAAATTTAGTGATTCTGATAAATATTAATGGAGAAATTATTTCTAAAATATTATGAAATTAATATATTATTAAATTATATAAAAAATCCCAGAAATGATAATGGATTATCTATATTAAAATATTGAAATATTTTCCATGAGGGTATTCTATGATAAATTTATTCAAAAATAATAAAAACAATAGGGGATATAATATCCTAAAGTATCTAACAACACCCAGAGAAGAATTATTTATTTAATATTAAATAATATAGATAAACAAGGTTCATACATATATTGAAGACTCTTATTATGTAAAATTAATGGGAATATAGATATCGTGCTCTAAAAAGAAAAAAATAATGAATTAACCAGTTTAAGAAGAGTCTAGAATTTCATTTAACCTATGCTACTAGATATAACAAATAAGGTGTAATTTCTTTTTATTTTCCATAGAAGAATGATGATGATTATCTATGGAGAAATGTGTTCTTCCTTATTGTAAGATAAGTGTGTTATTGTTTTATCTAGGGCCAATTTCATTAATATGCATTACAAAATAGAATAAATGATATTTTTGTTTTAGTTGAAATGGAACATTACCTTTATATCACCATGGATGATATAAAATTTGGTTAACTAGGTAAAATCATAAATGTATAAATTTTACTATTTTATTTCATGAAATCAATGATATAAGATAGATTTATTGAGAGATATATATTCCTATCAAAAGTTAAATATGATAATTTATAGGGTCCTTTTTATGAATTTATAACACTATGATTCACCCCTCTCATGGTATTCACCATTTTTGGAAAAAAATAATATCAATGAAATTGTTCTTGTGGAATTATTTCTCTCTCTAAAGTAAAATGTAACATTTTTTTTTTAAAATGATGATCTTCATTGAAAATGATTACAGATTAGGTAGAATAAGATTAAACACTACATTAAAATCTTAGAAATGGATATCTACATGACTCAAATACATGGGTTTTTGAACAAAAAATAAATGAATATAATTATAATATAAATATATAAGTTTAATTGATGATGATTCAAAATGATTCAATTCAATTAGAGGATCATTATCCAATGTTATATAAACAAAATGTCATTTAAATTCTCAGATTTCGTGTGTGTAAATCTTCTAAATTGTGATGAAGGTGACTGCATGATATGTGAATCCAAGATAAATAAAATATTGAATATGAATGAGAACATGAAAATGAAACCATGATTGATTATTGATGCGTTCTATAAATGGGTAAACATCATTATAGTGAAAATTCAGGGACTCAAGGAAATCCATGATGATTGTACAGTAAAAAAGAATATTCTGATAAATATACCACCATATTTCATCCCAAATGACTCATTATATGTATAAAAGCGAAATATAAGTAATTATGAATATTCTTCATAGTACCCTTATGAGATGATGAAAATTGGAAATTATTATATGACTGTGAAAAAACTTTAGGATGTTATATTTAATTAAATAATGAAATTAACAATTGAAGGGGAATTTTAGAATAATGATATTGAGGAGGTGATTTAACATCATTCATAATATATCAAAAGTGGATGAAAATCTAAAAAAATAATTTCGGGGTGATAAAATAAAAGAACAAAACACCATAAATTTTTCCAAAAGAAGAACTTTCCTATGATTTCCATTGAATCGATGTCTTAATTATATGAAAATAAATTAAACATTTCATTATAATAAATTATGATGATCATTTAGCTTTACAGTTTTAGATAATTAGAAAAAACATTAACATACACATCCCATTATATCAAAAAACTGACATTTCCAACACTATATAAGAAACTACATAATTTATATTATGCCATAATCATTTCCTATAAATTACCTAAACATAATACTCTTCTGGAAACATAGCTGGAATTTATTTTTCATAAATAGGGGAAATATAATCATATTAAATGGGTAACCATAAATAATCAATAAGGGTAAAAAATGGTGATAACCATAATAGATAATAAATGGAAATAATATGAGAATATGTGTATAATCTGAATACTTATGAAAACTTTACCCAAAAAACCATATATTATAGATAATGTCATAAGGTATGGAATAACATAAAAGTGAAGGATATCATAGAAAAGAGGAATTATCATTTAATGTAACATAGCATGTAAGAAAATAAATCTTATAAATAAGGAGAAATATTATTTATAGGAAAAAAATCTGAGAGAACTCATTATTAACACACATATTTGAACAAAATCATAATGAGCACATCTAAAAATGTGAGAATACTCATTATTCCAACATATATGTGATTAAAGTAATTATTTTCACTCCTATATATCTTATGAGATATAAACATAAAATAACTCATTGGAAAGAGATATAGGGTCCCAGCCATCATCAACAATACATATGAGTTCCACTTGAAATAAATCATCCATCATTTAAAAAAAACCTAAGAAAATAATATACGTTTTCTAAAAACCCTATTTTTCCATGAGGTATCGATCCAATAATGTTTGTCTAATTATATATATGGAACTGATATGGATGCCTAATGAGTATACAGTTGTTTTGGAAGAGTGAGGGGATTTTTTGGACATCAGAACCTTCAATAGTGGTGAAATGGACTAGGATACATAGTACGTAGAAACCATGAAATAAATTATGCATGTTTTACCTAACCATACGATTGATGGACTGAGGGATACATAAGGCCACACATTTTGAGGACTCTATGAGGCTAAAGGTTCAACGACATTTGGTGGGTATGTTATTTTTGAAAGATATTCCAAGAATGGTTGTCCCACGGTTTCTCAGATTGTTCATCTTTTCTATATGAGGTCCCACTTTATGCGATGTATGGTATGTGGTTAGCTCACAGTTTTACAAACCAAGATTCCAAACCAAGTTAACCATATATTTTTGGGTTATTTTTCCATTACTCCCCTTAATATAGTTTAAATTAACCATTTATCTCATTTTTCCTTTTATGTGGCCAAGCATAACTATTTTATTTTTTTGGATATCTCAAAATCCTCTTCAAAGTTTCATATCCCATTTTATCAACTGATCTTAGATTCGTTCTTCCTTGGACATGATCGATGGTCCCTGATAATTTCTCCTATCGTTGGAATCATTTCATGATTATTCTTTTCCTCGAGGATATTATATTTTTGTAGGTTCAAATGACCTTGTCTCAGGGCATTTATCCATTCCTCTATTTTCTTCTAATCCAGGTTAAAAAATGGAAAAAACTAGATGGGTAGAGTTCTACATACTAGAGTTATGTGGTATATGACACATCCCTTATGTCTCACTATTTTATAAACATTCATCATTGTGCATACATAGATTTCATCTTGTATTTCCTATTAAATTTACTTTCCTTTCATATAATATATATTCTCATATTTTAGTTCTCCTTTTAGGTACAATCATAACATTGTTGGAGGTCATGTCTTCAATGCTAACCAACTAATGTATGGAATTTTCCTTATTCATTACTTATTTGATTTTTTATTATAATATGCATAACATTTAAGGATTTTATTGACATGACATTATAAAGGTATGTATTCCAAAAAAATAAAAGAATTATTAATTTCTATCACATGCTTAGTATAACATAAATATTATATGTGATATGTTCCTATATTATCAATGGATCCCTAATTGGTAAATTTTTAGCATATATATTTATTACTTGACCCTTAAAATGTATGTGTTAAAATTAATTTATTAACCATTAAAATGTTATATAGAATGTATATTAATATATATCACATGGACTAGTAAATTATAATTGAAATGGTTTTTGGATTCTTGTCCTCATCTACCATGGCATGATTAATAATGTTTAAAGTAAGAAACTAATAATTTAATATTTAATTTATGTATGATTGGTTTCATTTCCTTCAAATCGTGTTATATAGTATGATGTAATAATTAATCAACCCTTAGATTTTATAAATGTAATGTGTGTTATATGCCCTTAATTAACTAATAAATTGTGTATAAGGTACCTAATGCATATGGACCATTTTATTTTTATAATATTTATCATACTTGACCTAGGATTCAATTACAAATATAATGGATTGCTAACTCAATAGAAACAATTCAGATTACTAGACAAAGTTGTCATGGGAGATAACCACCCTCTAATATGGTACTTTCCTTCTATGGGATTTACAGTTTGATGTCGTAGGATCTGATAATAATATTTATTATATTGGGAATCCTTGGATATAATCATTGGATCCAACTTGACATAATTAGACATGTGGTGCTTGAGAGTAAACCCCTTGGAGCCCATAATGCATATCCCATTTTACATTCTATGATATCCTGGGACATTGTTAGAATCATTAATAGTGGAACTCTTGGGCAATAACCCATGGATTTCACTCATAGACATACTTTCATGCATCTCATTATTATATAGTTGGATTGACCCTTAAGGCCATGTATGAATTGGTTAATACATTAGATTCACTTGAACATAATCATCATATAATTAATTGGTTTTAACTTACACTCTATTTACAATTATCATCATTATAGGACCACTATATAGACCTTATATCCTTTATTACCATTATTATTATTATTATTATATATTTTCATTGTTTTTCACACCTCACATGAAAAATTTATATAAACTAAAACATAAATAATTAAATGTTACAGGGTCAAACACATTACCCTTTAAATATGAATAGGTTTTAAATTGTCATTATAACAATACATTATATTCATATAGACCTTTACACTATCAATTTATATTCATAAACTCTATAGTATATACACCATTGGTGGTGGCCTACTAAGATTTTTACGACACCGTATCCAAGATGCCATGGGTACCTAGTATGATTATATAAATTAAGGTGTTTATAAGGGGAAGTGTCCCACTTTAGACACATCATCGTGATTTCATCCATATTATAGATCATGGTACCATATGATTGGGGAATATCGTAAAATGTTGGATAGTTATTTTCGTCTTTATTACTATTTTATATAGCATGTATTCTCTGCTACCATGTATACCTATTTTCTAGTCTCCTACAGACATGAAATACATAACAATTATTTTTAATATTATTTTGTTTCCTCATTTTGTATTATTCTATGTTTTTTTATATATGATTTCTTCTATTGATTTATTCATCAACATGATGTTTCTTATTTTTATCATTCTATAAAATATCCATTGTGTTCTAGTCTAATATGTGGTCATAGTCACCCTATAGACACACCATATACCCCATCTTATTATAACATCATCTATTGTATAGAGACATTCACTTCATTCCATGTTGAAAAATGAGTATGGGGCTCCCCTGAGTAGCATTCAAGTCCATAACATCACAAAGTTGTATCATAGAGCTTTCATTTATTGAGTTGTTGTGTTGAGAAAACATATATAAGAATTTTAATACTTTTTAATATAGTAATAATCCAAGATTTCGAGTATATGATACAAATTTTGGGTAAATACTATGTTTCTTGAAATGAAGAATATTTTTCTATATTTTTCTTATTATAGTTGAAATTATATCAACATTTAGTGACACGCATGATTTGTGATTGTTATTATTTTTATTATTATAATTGTGGATTTCATTTTATCATTTGCCTGATGAAATGAGGTAAATGAAGCATCAATAATTTATCATTATAGGCAACTATAAATAACATGGAATGTATATTACATGTTATATAGATGCATTTTACTGCTTTAATTTCTTATTTTTAACGTAATTTTGGAGTAATCAATGTTTGTTATATATGTTTTTTATTCATTTATCTTATACATGGTAAGGTAGAAAATTTTTTAAATTGTAAGAATAAATAAATAAAATTTGTATTGATTTATTTATTAATCATGGAATCTTAAATATCTAACTTATACCGATGTAATCTATGTACATCTCGTTACAATAGTTTAGTTTTGGAAAAAAATTAGAGCTTTCCAGTTTCAATTCATGTGGTATATGGGCCCTCATGAAATGGAAGGAGTAATTTACCCAGTTAACCTATCATATATCTCATGTTACATTCTGTTACTGTGTGTATATATATTTAAAATTTAAATTAAATTGGTTGGGATTGTATTGATAATATTTATGGGACTTATTCACTACCAATAAGGATTTGTTTAATTTAAAAATTATATATTTAAATAAGAAAATTAAAATATTCAATATGAATATTTACATATAATAAAATAAATGTTTTTTAATAAATAAATTTGAATGGTTTAGTTGAAACTTCATCAACTACAGCTAATGCAGATCAAACACAAACACATACCAATATTATGTCCTTCTAATTGGGTAGTAGGGTAGTAACGTTGGTAGTTAGACCCAATTCATGTGATCTTCTTCATCTAGTGATTCTCTCCATTTAGAAATATTTATATGAGATGTGTGATTGAAATTTTTATATCGACGTCACAATGAAATATTCAAGACATGTTACAGGAAGGTGATCATGACCACAATATAGAGATGATGATCCCTAGGACTCCAATCATTCCGCTAGGAGTTACAAATAAGTAACTACCTATTTTACCTGATCTGGTCACTACCACTCATATTGGAGACAATTTCTTACATATAATGCAATACATACATGTTTCTCCCTGACCATCATCTATGTTGGATGATCTGACTTGTGTTTTTCAACAAAATAATCCTCCAATATTTTGGGGGGATAGTAGTCTATAGGTTATTGAGTATTGGATATAAGACACTATTTATATGATTTACCATATGGATATGACTATAGTGTGGAGGATGTGACTTAACACCTACATTCAGTTTTATTTGACTAAGCACTGGTGTGATATGATCACCCATGCTGGTAGTCATGAAGGTGTGGTCTTTGCTAACATCCTAAATATATTCAATCAGTACTTATTTCCTTAAACATGGAGAGCTGACTAAAACATATAGTTTAAGCACCTAGATAAGGCTTATAGGACCATCATGTATTATTAAATGATCTTTACTTTATTTTATTTCTTTTCACTGGTTCTTGTTGGCGATGTGATGTCCCAGGCTAGATGGTTCATGTATGGGATCATGTATTCCTTCTATACTCAGGAAATTGTCAATAGCCTTCCCACATTTTATGATGTTGTGAACCAAGACTTCATCACAGATCACAACCTATGATAATGTTATAGGTTTGGGAACATATGTTTAATGCTGAGATGGTCCAGTAGATCTTCTTCTATCAGGATGTTAAAACTTTTGTTTTATTATCAAGGATGTTGTAGCCAAGGTATCCTTAATTGAAGATCCATGATATGAAATCATTGTGGATATAAGGAAAAAATGGATACTATGTGTGATTGAGACCCTCTTTAAGGCCATGCATATAGCCATATGTGAAAAATCAAATATTATGTTATCCCATTCCATCTTCTATAAGTGGAAGAAGTACCATGATTGATCTTCTTTCAGGGGAAATATCAGTTAAGTCACATCCATTCAGGAGTTAGTGTAGTACGGACTAGACATTCCAATGAGGAGGTTATTATTGTGATAACCAGATTATTGACCACTAGTGATAGCTGGTCATGCCTTTTAAGGGCAGTCCAGATCATGAAAAGTACTATGGATCATCCTAGAATCATTCATTACATCTGATACCCGAGGATCAAAGTGTAGGATCATCAATAGAATATGGTATTATTCTTGTAGCCTCAACTGTTTTATCTTTTTTTTTCTATATAGGTGATTCAAATTAAATTAAACTTTTATTAACCAAAAAATATATCAGGATTTAATTGAAGTATTATTTTGGTGTGATGTTCCTAGAAACATTGTTGGCAGTGCGGTGAGAGGGAATATACTAGTTTATGGACTGTCTTGTTGAGGTAGGTTGTTTTACCATTTAATGGGACCTCCTTGTTCACATGATGGCAAGGGTCGAGGTAATTCTTGTAATGGATTGGATATTTCCATATCACACCTTTGATGACTACCATTTTCATTGTGTGTCATTTAAATCATTAAAGGGAATCAATTATCTCCAAAAGGATGATTTGGACATCAAGTCTACTAGAGATTGATGAGAGTATTGTGGTTTAGGTAAAATGATTTCCCTTATTCCTAGTTTTTTCAGGGTGGAACATGGAATACATCGAAAATATTTTCCTATCATTGTAGATCATTTTGGGTGCATCTTTCATGATCAGTTTTTGAGCTTACCTCTCAAAAGAGTTATAGATTTTACAATCAATCTTATGGTAGGAGCATCACTATTGTTCAATCCTCCCTAAAATATCGATCATTATGAGCTCATAGTGCTCAGTAAATAGTTAGAAGACCTAGTATATAATATTTTTATCTAGCCCAAAATGTCATCTTTGTGTTTTCCTATTCTTTTCAAAAAGAAAGTGGATGTGATCCTTTATTTATACTTGGATTAACAATTCCAAACCAACCTATAGTTAAGAACCATTATCCACTACTATGAATAGATGACCTCATTTACTATCTACAAAGAGCTAGTTTTTTTCTCAACGATTGACCAAATATTGGGATATCATCATTGGAGACTTAGAAAATTAGATTTACTATATACGAATTTCTGAAGTTGTTATGGTTTATAAGATTATCTTTTTATTCCATTCTGTAAAAAAAATGTTCTATATGTTTTCATTGATATAATTTATTGTGTTTTCGATCCCTATCTCGATTATACGGTCTTGGTATTTTTGGATAACATATTTGTGTACTATTTTACTCATATGTACCATGATAAACATATTGAGATCATTTTTATTACACTAATAGAGAATCCTCATTATTTCATCCTTTCTTAGTGCGACTTCTGGAATTAAAAAAATTCACTTCATGGGTTATATTATCTCAAAATTAGGAATATTAGTTTACATAGATAAGGTGAGTGATGTTTTTATTTGGTAGAATAAAAAAATCATTTTCTATATATAGACATTCTTAGGAATAGATGTAAAATACAAGTATTTCATATAGGACTAATCCCAGTTTTCAAAATACCTTATTGGTCATATGAAAAGTTTTGTGATGTTATTTTTTCCTAAATCATGTGAGAAATAAATTCATAAAATATACTTATTGCTTGTTTCGGAAATAGTTATGATTCTTCAAGATCCTACAAGAGGATATACAGTGTTATGTGAGGCACTAGGCATCATGATGGGTGTAGTGATGTTGCAGGATGATAGAGTTATTGAATAAAAATCATTGTAGATGATGCCTCTTGAGAGAAACTCCCAACACATGATCTCGATCATACATTAGTTTTCCAGGCCTTATGTTTCAAGAGATTCTATCTTATGGGTGAGATCATCAAGGATTTTACAAAACAAAAAATCCCCAAATATATGTATTCACATCAAGACATCAATATCATAATAAGGGTCTGTGTTGAATACCTACATCATTTTGGAATTGATCATTCCAATATTCCGATTATGGGAAATGTGGAAGTGGATTTTCTATGTTGGAAATGTCAGTCAGATGATGTATAAGAAGCAGTTGATGGATGGAAAACTATGACCTATTTTTCTGAGATGTATCTAGAGTTTCATGAATATCATAATAAGTCTTCTCTTATATCCTTGGATGTTGCCTATAATATCTTGGATATGGTGAAGAGTAGAAAATATTTTTATCTGAAAGGCTTTGTCCTCAGAGTGCGTGTTTCTGGTAAGGACCTCCCTCCAGATTGGAATCTTAACGGAGACGAAATCCAATGTATATATTGGATTGTAATAGTCCAAATTGAAATTTTAGTGAAAATGATACAAGGGTTCTATACTTATCAATGTTTAATTCATCCAAGCACCTCTAATATGTATCATGATATGCATCGGCAGTATTGGGGACCAGGGATGAAATGACAGATAAGGGGTTCTATCACTTGTTGTTCTACCAATCACCTAGTGAATGTAGATAAACAAATACCTTCTATCTTGTTATAGCCGCTCCTAGTCTCAAAATGGGAATGAGAAGATATTTATATAGATTTTATTTCCATATTATCGATGTAAAATTGTGGTGGATATGTAATTTTTCTTATATTAGATCGACTGATAATGGTTTCCTAGTTATTCCCCATCATATAGATGTTCTTCATTGATTATATGAGAATAATTTATATTAGTGAGATTATATTGATACACGGTATCCCTTATTCTATCATTTCATAAAATTATGTTCATTTTACATCATGGTTCTAGAAGGTGTTACAGAATACCATGGGTACAATGGTTCTTATGATCAAAGCCTTTCACCCTCAGATCGATGGCCAATTGGAATACATGATATAATTGTTAGAAGAGATGATCTCAACATGATTCAATGATTTTATTGGTCCTTGGTTGAATTATATACATATCTTCTAGTTTTCCGATAATAAATTCATTCATGAGACGATTCAGATAGCCCATTATGATGCCCTCTACATTAGATAGCTCTATTCACCCCTATGCTTGCTAGTGGTTGGATAGGTAGAAATTCATGGTCCTCATCTAATTTAGGTTTATTTGGAATAGGTTTAGCAGATCATAAAGTGTATTTATATTAAAAATTCTATAAAATAAATCACATGTTGATCACTACTTACAACCATTGCACTTCAACATCACAGATACTGTCTTCCTATGGATATCTCCCAGAAATGGGAGTATATTGATATAGAAGGAATAAGAGATGTCACCTCATTTTGTTGTTCTGTTTGATATTCTGGATAGAGTCTGGATGGTAGCCTATTTCTTGTTACTACCAGAACAAAACTATTCCATTCATGATGTATTCAATGATTCACAATTTCGAAGATATCATGTCAACACATATCATACATTTCAAGCTAAGGGCATTGATATAGAAGATGATGTTTGAAAAGTATCCCATATGAACCATTTACCAAAGAATGTAGGCTCTCTAATGATAGAATGTCTCTCTATTATAGATACTACAGTATCACATCAATGTATAAGAAAAGATCATGGATTGGGTGGTAAACGTACACGATTTGTGGATGGAGTTATTCTCAGAATATGTTTTACCACCCATTGAAGGTGATCTTGGTGGGTGATTAACTTTAAATGAGGTAGACTGCAATAACCATGTCTTCTAATGAGATATAGATACATTATCTTTTGATATAACTTTTTTATTTTAGGAATAATATGGATAGATAATGAGTTCATGGTTGTTTAAAATAGTGTGTTGGGATTTTTCAATGATAAAATACTTAAATGATGGAGAAATGGATTGGTCTACATGGTTAGTAAAAACCGTGTTATTCATTACACATAGTTTCCTTAATTATATGAGGGCTATACAGGGTGATTTTGGAGTCCCCATGATATATGTAAAATGTGCAGCCATCTGAACATGCTTTTTTAGTATATCAGTAAATTTTTACAGATCCACCTATCATGGTTGTGTTATGGTTTCTTTAGATCATGTGGAAAACCATGTGGGGTCCCTCCTTATAAAGTGGAAGGAAAATTCATGGTAAAAAATTTGGCCAACCATGCCAAAATGTAATGTCATAGAGATATTTTGGTTGATTATATCATTATAACATTATTTATAATTAAGCTTATCAATTTCTCTTCTTTTATTATTCTAGTAGAAATAAGGCCATCATTTCTCTTATGGGATCACTCAAACCCCTCTTCATAGTATTTAATACCTTTTCACATTCTTTTCATGGATTGTATCCCTATTCATCTTTTCTTATAACCATTGATATTTTCTTCAATTCTTTTTTCGTAGTTATTATTCTTATTTCTATTAATTACACTATTTTGATGCAAGATCATATGCCCTATTTTTCAAGGCATTGATTTATTATTTTATTTTCCTCCAATCTAGGCCTATTAAAGGGATGATATTGGATGAGGACTGGTTTATAGGCTCATGGTAGGTGTTCTATGACTCATCCATTGCATCTCTCCCTTTTATAACATATCATCAATGGGTCCACACTGACTTCATGAGGCTCTTCATATTAAATTCACATGACATGACATTAATCATCATCCTAATATTATAGAACCCATTCTATGTATGATAATCACATATTTTGATGTTAGGACCTCAATAATGAACAACCCAAAATTTTTTTTTCCATAATTCATTCCTTAGATTATTTGTTATTACTATATGCACCACTTTTTGGGTGTGCATTGACATAGCCTTATAAAGGTATTTTTTTAATCAAATAATTAAATTGAGAAATGATATTACAAGTTTATTATCACTTGAAACATAATTGGTAAGTGTTATGATATTATAAATTTTTTCCTAATTGGTAATTGGATAGAAGGTATAACTATCAATTGAACCATTTGTTGTAAGAGTTTCAATTTATTGATGAACCATTAAAATGGTTAATGACAAGTATATTCCTTTAAATCACTTTTCATATCCAATTATAATTTACAATGTCCTTGTATTCATGTCCTTATAATTCTTTTCAAGGTTATGAATGTTAAAGTAATGATCCTAATAATTGAATATGTATTAAATTTTAGAATGGGTGAATGTCCTTTTATATTGTCACATATTATGAAAGGTAATGAAATAAATAGTTTGATTTATTAATTAAGATGATTATTATAATGAATTAATTAACTAATAAATTATTTATATGGTTTCTATTGAATATTGGACTTATATCTTTATAGAAGTTGTTAGATGTGAGACAACCTTGGATTCTAATCGTAATTCCTTGAGCACTCGGAGTATTCCATTCGGATTCAATGATCATATTTCCTATGGAGATACCTAGCTTTGAACATGGTACTTGACTACTATTTGATTCCTAGAATGAGGTTGTAGGATAAGTTCACTAACTTATGGATATAAGTATGCATTTGATGGACTCCATGGATACAGATTGATGTATTTAGACCTATGGTGCCATAGATTCAGCCCATTGGGCCTAGTCAAACATAAACCATTTTACCTTGAATAATACCATTTGACTCTATTAAAATCAATTATATTAGAATGAATTGGGTTATTCCCCTTGTATTCCACTCAGAACCTTATATGCAGACTTTATGTTTTTACTATGTTGGTCGAACCCCTATGGTAAATTGTTACTTGGTTAATACCATGGATCCTTTATACAATTGTCATCATAATAGGACAACTTAGTTATACCTTGGATATTATTTACGGTTGCCATCATTATAGAATGACATGATATACCTTGGAACCTTTATTTCTTTCATTATAATTATTATGATATAATTTCATTTCATTTCACACATCAATTGACATAATTATATGAAGTGGAACATAAAAAATTAAATCTCTTATGTTCAGAGACCTTAGCAGCTAAGGTTAATGTAGGAATTATATATCATTAAAACATTTCTTCTAATTCATATATACCTGTACACTATCAATTTATATTCATAGAATAGATGGTGTATATATTGTTGGTTGTGGTTGAATACATAGATTTATTTCATCCCCTTCATCGCCTCTCTTTGTACCAATTAAGATTTTATGTATAAAGATGTTGATTAGGTGAAGCATCCCTCATTGGAAACATGATCTTGATTTATTTCGTAGGATCGATCTTGGTAGAAGATGACCAGGCTAGAACTACTGATTCAAGATAATTGTTTAGCATATTTTTAATTATTTTTTATCTCATGTAAAGTCTATTTTCCCTTATACCCATTTTCTAGTTTCCAAAATACATGAAATAAAAAAACTTCATATTGTATACGATTCAGTTTCATCATTCAGTATAATTTTATATTTCATGGTTATTTATGTATTACTTCAATGAATAATTAATTGATATCATGTTTATACTATTTATTAATTTATCATATGTCTTATGTGACCCACTTTGACATGTGGGCCTAGTCTCCCCACTAACACACCCTATAATGTAACTACAAGTTGGAAGCCTCTAGCATACGAGGACGAGCGCTAGAGGCAATGTGGCCAAACAGGCCCGTGGAACCAATGAGTGGAACCCATGTATGATATTTCACTGTTATCATATAATTTTCAAATGGAACCATGAAAGGTAAAAACCAAAATTCTATCAAAAATAATAACATGTTATACAAATGGAAACTATGTGGGAATCTATGGATAATTAGAAATATTGTTGATAAATACCATTCAGTCATAATAATTGAGAATGTGGTATTTACACAATATATATAGGGTATATGATCAAGTTAATAATTTCTCCAATCTATCATTGTATGTAATATTGGTAAAAACCCGTCAAGAAAATAAATTGAAAATATTTTATTCTCAAAGGAATGGAATTGGAAGAGAATTTATGACCATACAAATTGGATGGTGTATAAAGAAAAAGGTAATAATGGTTCACATGAGGGAACACATATTAGAGTATAAACATCTAAAGGAAAAACTTTATGGTAAATTAAATTATTATTAAGGAGGGGAAAAAATTATTAAATAGGATGTAATATATTGAAAACAATTATATACCTTTTAAGAATAACATTTTGTCAACATAAATGATACGAATTAAAAATCCATTTTCAATAAAATTATAAGAAAATATACCATGAAATAAAGTAATTGTGTATTAAAAAACTATCCTTATATAAAATATGTTCATGATGAACCATTTTATCTTACCAAAGGAAGATAAGGGAAAACCCTCTTATGGTAATAGTAATGTATAAATATAATTACATGAGAGGGATTCCAAGAATTGTAAATTAAAAGATTATGATATGAAATATATTAATTATTATTTATGGAAATAAGGAATTGAATGCAACATTTTATCGAAATAATGGTGTGAAATATTATATATGTCTCATGTATTTGGAAATGAGACAAAGAAACCCTTAAGATGATTCCCCACATTTTCAATGGAATTCAGTGATCATATATATAAAACATAGATATCGTAGTTTTATGTTTTATAAAATTAATCATATATATTAATTTTTTTTGTAGTTTATTTTTGATCATTTATTTTTAATATATTAGTTATTAATAGAATATTTTTTCACAATTGGTTG
Organism: Viscum album; assembly: GCA_963277665.1. Lineage (NCBI taxonomy): Eukaryota > Viridiplantae > Streptophyta > Magnoliopsida > Santalales > Viscaceae > Viscum > Viscum album. The sequence continues at coordinate 1,856,076,014 of OY728157.1, forward strand.
GTGGTAAATTTTATGGTTTCAGACTTGTATTTTGATGTCGATTTTCATACCCATTATCTGATACCAATTTCATCCTTAGATGATTATCTATGGTTCAATAATATATAACATATATTTACCAATAATTCACTTATATCATTCGATAAGATAATTATGTTGTATAAAAATGAAATAAATTTCTGACTATTTCAGTAATTTTATAATTTGATGTTGGTATTTAAATAATTAGTTAAATAATTTATATGCGCTCTTCATACATATAAATGAATAATAATTATTTCTTAACACATAAAAATAATTTTATTTCTATTCCAACATTCAACCATTGTATAATTTTACTGCATTTTACATGTAGTTGGTTAGACTGACCAAATCATGAACATAGAAAAATTCATAGATGGTTGTGGTTATAAAAGTGAATTATTTGTTTTCAGAATAATATATTTATTAAATAATAATAATCATATTTGTAATATTTTATTCTTTTTTGAATCATATTTTTTTATTTTTTTGAAAATAATATGAAATCTTGATAAAAATATATATATGTTTCTCTATGGTGTCAGTGGTCCCTATAATGCATGAATATCATTTAAATTTTACTTTGAATGAGAGGAAATTAATATATATTATAATTTATATCTTCAAATTAATAATTATATTATATATTTAAAAATTACCATTCATTTAAATTCTTGAAACTAGTGAATATAGGTTTCCGTAAAACATTGACGATGACACATTGTGGTGGCAGTAATCTACGTATACACCCATCAACATTATTTTGTTTATATATGTGGATGTAAATAAATAAATAATGGATTTTATGTTAATATAATGAAAATTATATATAATAATGCTACTTATTTTATAATTCGTCTATGGTTAGGATAGATTTCGGAGGTAAATATTAAGAATAGAAACTGATCGATTATATAATACTCATTTTGGAACAATGAACATTCTCTCAAAAGTATCATTGTGAATAAAGAGCTTAGGCTATCTAATAAATACCAAGAGATTTAAGAATTTCAAGGGAAATAGAAGTGAAAAATATTTTTCATGTTTTAAGGTAATTATTAATTGAATGTGTAGATTTGTAATGTACTATGTGATCCCCTTTTATGTGTGATGAAAAGGAAAATTATGTGAATTCATGTTATTTTTTGATAATTGAGTGCCACTATTCTATTGTCACATAATCGTAAACTGATAACTAAAGTATATTTTATTTAAAAATATTTTATATATCTTCTAAATTTAATTTCCACACATGTTTTAAACATATTTTTTAGTCTATTACTCTTATATTTATAACTTTTATTATTTTAGGTTTTTACCATTGAAACTATTTTTGGAAAAAGTAATTTATATTTTAATAAAAAATTAACATAAGATGTATTAAAAAAAATACATTGTGAAGAAACAAAATATAGGACCCATATAAAAAAATTCAAATTATAAAAATTTTAATTTTAAAAATACTAATATACAGACAAACACATTTTTAGAAGAATGCTAATTTAACCGTTAATTAATATTAATAATATATGACCATGATTACCAATTAAATTAGGGACAATATATGTTTATATATGTGTAAAATTAAAATAAGCATAATTTTATAATACATATAAATTACACTCATTATATAAAAATTATACAAAATTAATAAAACAAACCTTTTAAATTAATAGTTTTACCAGTATCGTGGATTTTAACATCAATACATGTGAACATACATTTATGAAAAAAATTAATGTAAAATAATTAAATAATATTAAAATTATTATCTAAAATATTAAAAAAATATCTATTTTCAATATGTGATAAAATATAATTTTCTATATAATTAATAAAAATAATTTCATGATTTTAATATTTCCATGTTTCCAAAAATAATAAAAATTGTTTTTATTTAAATTTAATGATGTATTTTTAAATTGTTTCTATTAATTATTAAATATATATATATATATATATATATTAAAATTTTTTCCTAACATTTAATTTTTTATTTTGTTAAAATTATTTAATAAATACGATTTTTTATGAAATATATATATTTTATCTATTCACCTAAAAATAATTTATTTTAGAAAAAACATGAAAATTAACCCAAAGATAATTTTGATGAATTTAATTCAAAAATTAACATCCTTTTTTTGAAATTTTTATTTTTAAAATTATTAAATATATATATTTCAAATGAAAATACAAAATATAATGGAAAATTATTTTATTTCGAAAAAACCCTTTTAAAACTCCAAATGTTCTCAATACTATATAATAATAATTTATATTTGTTTTATATATTTTTCATTTAATATATTTTATAGTACTATTTTATTTTATTTATAACAATCATCAAATATCAATCTATTTATTTTAGTTTTATTCTATAAGTGGGGAAATCTATCGAACACAATATATTTTTTAGGAGAAAGTACGGTGAAATCTCCTTTTCTTACAATAAATTCCTAAAAATATGTCATCCTGGAAGAAATGAATTCATTTTTCAAGTTCTTATTTCTATCATAGAAAAACCATAGGTACAGTATATTGGAAATGAAGGTGATTAAGTAAGGAGAATATTAAACCTCAGGGCTGAACTTGAAGTTTAATTTGATGAATTTGATAATTGAAAGGACAAGACTATAAAAGAAAATGGAGTGGTGAGTGAATCTAAGCATTATATAAAAAATTAAAAAAATGGAATTCTAATTTAAAATATGATAATGAATGAATAAAATCAATGAATATTGTTAGAACAAAGAAATATATTTTGATTAAACTAAAAATTATATAAAGGAAGGATACTATTTAATCATAAGATAAATCAATGAAAGGTAATATAAAACTAAATGTGGAATGCTAAGATGTAATACATGGTGATATGATAGAAGAATAAATATTAATAAAGACATCTACCACCTCAAATGATGTTTGAGTACATTGAATAATGAATATTTTAATGTCGTATATAGGGAGTGAATATAAAATGATTCAAATTTAACCCAGGTAGAAAATTTCCAGGTAAATGAAAAAACTATTGAGGGGTTAATCTTAATAAAAAATCATTATTGATTGATCGATGAATACAAGGACTCTCCCTAAAATAATTATTTATTGAGTAATTCATAACATGAAGAAATATGTACTACTTGAGTAGTGATGAAACACAATATTGCACTATACATCCTTTGTCATTATTTTCGAAACATGTGGAGATTATAATATATTTTGTCCATAAATATGAATTTTATGGTTTAAAATAAATATAAATTGATGATTCATATTTATTTCATGCGAATTTATTTTAATGGATATTAATTTTTTATGATGTTTAAGGACAAAAATATATGAATTATTCATCACGGGTGTGAATAAATATTCTAATGGGGGACCAAATAGTTTCATTAGTATGGATATAAGAATCATAATGTGGTATGGAATCCCAAAATAAGTATTTTTCATTGAAATATAATGTTGATTTTTTAATGAATGAGGTGGAACAAATTTATTAACCACTAGATAGATAAAATAAATGGACTGGCCCAAGAAAGGAAAATATGAGAAGGCCAATCTCATAGAAATTAACTTATGATAAATATATCAAGGTATAATCTATATAATTGAGAGTGGTTTTACTTCTCATATTTTATGAAATAATTATTTTATTATGAAAAAAATTATACAACAAAAATGTTGGCATTCACTTTTGAAATGATGAATAGTTGATGATAATTATCTTCGTAATATCTAGTATATGAATATTTGATTTTAGGTGAATTTATTTCTTCTTGGTTGAAGTCATTATTAAAAACATTCTGTGTTTATGTGTATTCTGTGAGTCTATGAAAGTAATTAATTTGAACAAGAAATATTTAATTATCAATAGAAGAAATGAATTTGTTGACATACATCGGAAGAAGAAAAGATATGGCCTCTACCATAATGGTGATGTGGAGGACATGTATTTAACATCCATGAAACAAGAATATTATTTGTGGCATAAACATATTGGTCATTTAGAAAAATATTCTATAGAGGACATGGTAAAAAAATTTGTCACAAGATATACAATAACATCTATGTGATCTCAATACTACGTATGATACTTGTTAATAAAAGGAGTATTTTTATGAAAACGTTCAAGGAAAAAAAAATTCAATAAGGTTACATGATTTATCTCAAGATGAATTTTTTGGGACTATAGAAACAAAACCAATTGATGAAAAGATTTATTATGTCTTGTACATTTATAATTTTTGCAGGATTGTATGGTTCATATTTTATACTCATAAATCTAAACGGTTTAAATACATCACAGCTTATAATAGGTTATTAGAAAATGGATTATGGAGAAACTATTAAAGTTTCAAACAAATAATGGAATATATTTCTCTAATAATAATGTGTAGGAGTATCTCAATAGAACATGATAATGTATTAGGTTTATGTAGTGAGAAATACTTAATAAAATTTATTTTTGATATGAGGAATTGATGTTTCAATATAATGGCTTCAAAAATACTCATTTTTAATAATATCATACAAACATATCAGAAGGATATTGTGGTTAAATTATTATACAAGTTTAATAGAGTATATTTATGTTTTAATTGATAAAATATATCATATGAGTTATTGTACAAGAAGAGTCTAACTCAAAATTACTTTTGTGTGGTTAAAAGTATATTCATTATTCTATGAAAAAGTATAATCTGATGTTTTATGTTTGTAAGGATGAAGGAATTTTCAATTAATATTAATTTAACAATAATGTCTTATTAATTATAAAAAATACTTAAGGAAATTAATGAAATATAATAGGTCATTGTTTTTGAAAATTAGAATATATTTCAATCCATTAAAATTATTTTTTAGTACAGTAATGATAAAATATCCATGTTATGTGATTTTGAAGTGATTACAAATAGGGGGAACATGGGGTGGAATAATAGTCATATAAAAATAATGTATAAAACAAAATAGGTACAATAACTTTTTGGAGATAAATATTGATCGCTGAAATCTATGATGTAAATATTATTGGTTACCACAAAAAATTTATGTAATGGTGGGGAATGAAGGATCATAAAAAATATCTAATTAATATAAATTAATTCATAAAATTCTTCAAAAATATTCTAAATATTCCAATGGGTTAAATAATAATAATAGAAAAAATGGATAAATTAAAAATAATCAAACATGATAAATTTTTCCAAGGTTTAAAATGATAAATTTCATCAAGACAAAGTAAATTTTTTTAAAATAAACAGAATAATCATTAAAATGCGACTCAAAAAATTAATGGATCTCTTATAAGGGAAATTATTAACTTTAATGGATAGATATTAGTGATACTTTTCCACATTTCCTTTTAAAAATATAATAATATTTTCAAAGAATGTTTATAATTAAGGGTTTCAAGTTATTCCCATTTTCATTCAAACATGCATTTTTCAAAAAATGTCTTTGATGAGGAGGTTTACATTGATGAAATATATGGAATTAATATAGATGATAATTGGATAAAAGTGTTACAACTGATATTCCTCATACATAATAATAAAGGAATCATAGATTTTATATTCTAGGACTGATCTATACTTAAAAACATTTTAATTCATTAAATATGTATTGATCACAACATCTTCATTATGAAGGGAAAATGATAAAAATATATTAGTGCTCATTTTTTTGATGAGATAATTTTTAGAGTGTTAAACAATACAGAATGAAAACTATTTTTCAGAAACTATTATGTGTGAATATGAGATTTACATAGTTGGTGACTTATCCTTTTTCTCTATTTTACATGTTACTCAATTAATTTTTAGTACGTTTGTTTCAAAATAAAACATTCAAAATAATAAATCAATAGTTTTGTAATGCATAATTCCATGATAATAAAAAATTTAGTGTATGTATGGATTAAATTATTACTAGATGATTGAGGAATGGTTTCCAATATCACCGAGCATAGAAAAAATATTGGAATAATTATATACATGATTGTAATAAATCATTTTATTTTGTTTTTAATATTCCCCATCAAATATTTCCAAAGTTTTCCCAATGAAAGTTTCATGGTAATAGTGAAAATAGTACATTGATATATCTATAATTTAATGTATTTAAAGGTATTTTATCATAAAAAATTACAAAATTATTTATTGGAATCCATAGATGATGATTAGGTAGGTTCATTGGATGATTTTATGTGGAAATCAAATCATTCTTTCTATCGTGGATGTCATGCATTTCATGTATATATAGGAAGTAGTACCATATTTTTTATAGTATAGTGGTAGGTGATTACTTTAAAGACACCCAAGAATGAAATCAACAACTATGGATGATATAATATCTAAAGCATATTGGATTTATTTTAAATTACCTTATTGATATCATATACGATAACTTGAGTTCTGTAAATCATAGAAACAATATCATCCATCGTTCAAGGAAAATGCACACTAAGATAATGTATCACTTCATCAATGAAAAGGTTTAATAGGTTTTTGACAATTTTGATTATTTTTCTATATAAAATCAATTCAAGGATATACTAATAACAAAAATAATCAAATTAGTCCACCAAAGGCCTCTCATGGCCTTTAGAGTATAATAAGTAGATGATTTTGACAAGGGATCCCCACTCATTTAAGGGATTTTTTATTTTTTGAAACATATAAGAACACTCTATAACTAAATATTTTGATTTATAACCCTATATTTTATGCATTTATATAATTTCACATAATTTTTGTTGATGAATGGGGAGAATCCATTTATATATTACCCAAGAGATGTAGTTCAAAATTTGATGTCATGTGGTATTGGTGTGTTCATTCATATTTAAAATAGTGATTAAATCTATCATGGTATTTTTCAATATGGGGATACTATTGGAATTTTGAATCAAGGATATTATATTTTTTATTGTTTTTTTATGTTGACGGAGTTCATTGGATGTTTTTATTAATGATGATTTAAAATAACTATTTCTTTTCACAATGATTTGGACTCAAGTGAGCATAGAGTTGATGTTTAGGGAATCATTGATGAAGCATATGATGAAAATATGTTTATATATTATTTTTTGTCATTTATAGTCGGTTTTAGGGTTTTTATGTAATGATTTATTGGATATATTTAGATATTTTAAATGAACCCAAAAATTTAATTTTATATGAAAAAACCCATTGGGTTGTTTTGTTTTTGTGTTTGTTTAAAATAGAAAATTGATGGAACTTTGAAATAAGCCCATTAAGTCATGGGATAAAATTTCATGTAGGATGGATGTGTATTAGATGTATTATGGTGTAATTATATATATTTTTGTATTATATTTATATCTCAAAATTTAAAATGTCCTGATGTGTTCTATCATTATCTAATACATCAAGATTTCATAAAAATTTTGGTAGACTCACAATTTGTAAAAGTATAGTATTTTTCGAATGCATATAAAAAATTATCTAAATATATTAATAACTTTTATAATAAAGGGGTATATTGTTTTTAATATATACATTCTTGTTATAAGACTTAAATTTTGATCTCAGAGGACTTATTATTGAATCATGTATTCCATTAATTTTATAATTATTATAAAATTTCATAAATACGTTATAAGAAATCATAATTATTTAAATCCTATAAGAAATTTTTAGTTTCTAATAGATTTATTGAGATATTATAAGGATTGATAAACTATATAAGAAATTATATTTTCATAGATGAGATATCAGGGAATAATGTAATGTTAATTCAAATATCCATTTCCAAAGATAATTGGCATGTATAATTTTGAAAAATAATTAATTAATTAATATAAATTAATTATAGTTCAATAATTATAACTAAAGAAAAAACTAAATCAAATTAATACTATTTAATGGGTATTCATTGATTTAAATTTTAAAATGGTACTGATTTAGTTGATATAGTTTTTACCAAATAGATCATCTTGAAGAAAAAAGTCATAACATGGATGTTGAACCAGTTATTTTGGTTTTAAATATAGATATCTTGATTTTAAAAATGATTGAGAGATAAAATATTTACAAAATATTAGATGATGTGGTTATATTTTAATTGTAGTGAAAATCAAGGTGCTAAATTTAGATGTTTCAAAATCAAAAATATTAATATTTTTGACATGTGTGTTCAAGAACTAATATATTAATGGTAAATATACGATAAGAAAAAAGAGGTAGATAAGATCATATATATAATCTCAAAAAATATTTACGAGAGATATCAATCAACTTGAATTAACTACGAGATAATAGAAATACAAATTAATCATTTAGATAAGTAAAAAAGGAGTTCTAATGTGATTACTTGAAATGCAGGGGAAAACAAGAATTTATTCCTTGAGGTGTCTCACGATCTGATTGTGTAAGATTAGGGGGTTTCTAGACCAACACAAGTGTAATTAGAATATTACAAGTGGAGAAGTGTGTTCTTCCATACATGAGTATAACAGCATTATGTATTTAACTAGTTAAGGTTATAAACCAAGATTCTAGTTGTGGGTACTCATTACTATAAAGGAAGAAATAGAAAGATTAGTCACTAATATAAATTATCACTTCAATAACACTAAAAATGTTTTTATTAATCATAAATACAACCCTATAATTTGAGTAATGTTAAAGAATCAAATTTAGTAGTGATCTTAAAATCAATGAAAAATAAATTATTTAATAGATATTTTTTAGCCCTAATAAAGGGGGACTTTATTATGGAGTTTTTCAACTATTGATAAATCCCCACATTCTCAAAACTAAAAAACAATGGATAAATAAAACCATTATCAGTACTACATTATGAACTGATAAAGGGTGAAAATTTAATTTTCTTTAGAGATATCTTCCACCCCTTTTCAGTTATTCCCCCACCTCATTATCTATGCTTTTCATCCACCCACCAACCACCCCTTTATCAATGACTTGAATGGGCCTTTGTCAACAATTTATAAAATTCCATCCTTTTGTGGACCCACCACGTGCACTTGGATTTGAACTCTTCACCTCAACATTGGAACTCAAACACCATTACCACTAGACCAAGAATTTTTTTTTGTTATTTATAGTTTTTTTATTTATATATATTTAAATATATATATTCTATTAATATATTTATGTAGTTGTTTTTAAATATGTCTCTAAAATATTTGTTTTTTGTCATATATATACCCATATTTATTTAAATATATTATATATTATTATTCTTTACATATATAAATATATAATATAAATATATATCAATATATACTACACAAATATATGTATATATAAACATCATATATACATATATTTATATAGGTATAAATGTATTCCTAAATTTTTAATGTGTAAAAAATGGTTAGATATATTTTTTGGTAATTGGTTAGAATATTTCTATTTATATTGTATTTATATGTAAATTATATACATAACTTATATCTTTATATGTTTATACGATTCCATATTAACATTTAATTTTATATTTAAAAAATTATTTTCTTATAATTTATTTATAAATATTTAGAGTAATATATGTTTATGTACTAAATATAATGACAAGGGTAATGATTTATTTATAACTATACATCTTTATATTATGTATATTTATATATAATACAAACACACATATTATCACAGACAAGTATACATTTATATTTCTCATATACACAAACAAATATTTACATAATATTTATATATTTACAGATATTGTAATACATATATAAAGATATAATTTTTTATTGACAATAACATGATTATATATAAAAACATACTTATATAGTTATATATACACATATTATTTCATTTGGTAGGTAAATAATCTATAAATTTTTTTCATTTAAATAAAATGAATAGTAACTATTTATTTACATTTGGATTATATATACATATAACTTTTTACATAAATAAATTTAAATATTGATTTATAAAATTTATTTATTATGAGTTAATATAAGAAAATAGGAATATATTTAATGAAAAATTAAAATAAATTATGAAAATTGATAAACCGTCAAAACCATAATATCAACATGAACATAAGCCTATGGAATTATTTATTTATTCTCAAAAAAATACAATAATACCCCCTTTAAGTGTAAATTCATATTTATACATATCAAAATCATATTTTAAAAAATATTATATATATATAAATATTACATATTAATATATTTATTTTTAAAGAAATATAAATATTTTTTTAAATTAATCCATTTATCAGCACTATAAAAAATCACTAATAATGGTTGACTATTATCAACATTATACCCAAAGTTCTATTAATGGGGGTACTTAATTATCATTTTTACAAGAGATAAAGGGATCCAATTTATGAGTGCTTTTTTGTTATCACTCCTAATGTCCCAACCTTTATCAATGCTATTTTTTATCATTGATTATGGGAACCCTTTACCAGTCATTTTTTAGTATTGATAATAAAGAACCCCTCCCCATTATTAGTGATTTTATCTAGCGTTGATAAATCATAGTAGTAGAGAACCGAAAAATTGTAATAGTTAGTGTTTTGGGTGCACTATAACATCTCTATTTCATGGTCCCTAGATTAGACCACAATGGGTGAACAGGGAAAATTATTTTCAACAGATTTTTATTTATATTATTTATTAACATCTTCCATGAGAGAGAGGAATTATTATAAAAAGTGGGATATGATCATATGTAATGGATTTTTAAGAATTAATAATACAATGATGCAACCCCTTTATTGTGCATTCTCTATGTTTTGGAACAATAAATATTATTGATAAAAATTGATGTAAAATAAAGATCTGTAAATAGTGAAAAAATATTTCCCACCCCACTAGAATAACATTAATAACATGAATAAGTAAAAATAAATAATACAATAAAGATACTTGTCCTAAATTGTTCAGTTCATTGAGAATATAAGAAATTAGATATGTTAATTATTATCGAAAAAAATCATTCCATGATTTTGTTATACAAAGAAAAGTTATATATATTATAGATTCTGTAATTTTCATATAAAAGATTTTATAATTATTTGATGGCCTATTTTGATTGTTATCTCTGCTATATATTAAGGTTTTGATAATAGTCATAGATTTTATATTGCAATTTTAGTAGAACATTTGGACCCCTAAATTGAAGATTAAGGTAATATAGTAATATAATTATTATTATTTCATGAATTTATTATTATTTTGATATTTGAATATCCTAAATTGGATTACTAGATAATGTGTCAAGTCTAATTGTATAATATTTCCTAAAAATTTTTAATGATTATTTTAGATAATTTATTTTCTAATTGATTGAATTATTAGAGAATAAAGATGGGTGACATAAGAATTAGTTAAAACTATGAATTTTTAAGACATTTCGTTAAGGAGAACAGTTTACATCAGATACTGTGAGTGTTCTTCATAGTCTCATTGTTAATGTTTATTGAAATTTCCTCAAATCAAATTATATGAATACTATTCATAATTTACCCATTAGAAACACTTACTGGTATTTCATGAAGATCATTCTTCATTGTTTTATATTCTTATATTTTATATATTTTTTCCTATTGATTTATCATATAGATGAAGTTCATATTTGAGAAACCGTCAAAAAACAATTCTAATTTATCTTCCAAGGAGGCGGTGTAGATTAATTCCACCAAGACCATGATAAATTAGATGGAAAGTGGGCATGAAAATATAACTGTTTTCATTGAAGGAAGAAGGAAAAGTTTAGTAATAGAGTCCCAGAATTTTACTAATTATAATTTTAAATATTTTTAATTATATTTTTGGAGTGTTGAACTATGATGATGTGGGATTCGGAAGCCTATAGTGCCTGGAATTAACGCTATAAAAATATTAAATATATATTATATTATATTCATGATGTTTTATAAATAATGTGTAATAGAACTTAATGAGGATGTTGAATATGAAATACGAGTTAAATGTAGGGTCTGTAATATGATGTTTACCCTATGTGGGACATAAAATAAACCGGCATGGGGAATTTGTATTAAAAACATGTTGGTGGTATGTTTAGTGGGTTAATAAAATTAATAATTTTATAAATTCATTAAATTAAGACAATGGGATTCATCTAAAATTTCCATATTCTGTAGAATCCAACCGAGATAGTTTCATAAAACCATGGATGCTTAAGATAACTCTTCTTCTACTCAATTTTTGAATAGACATATGCCAATGAAAAGATGACTGATCTAAGAAGATTCGCTAAAAAGTAATACAACTACTTTTTCCATTCATTAGAGAGCATTTTTTGACAATGAATGATCCAATATATAGGTAGAACTCTGCATTTCAGGTTCCTACCTCATTTGATTAATTAATTGATCTTTTTGGTCTATGTGAGTAGCTCAAGAGGTGGGAATATTGAGAACCCAATAAAAATTACTATCTAAAATAGATTATTTCGAAATAACCTATATATTTGAAAACTACACAAGTTATCAAAAGAAGTAGTATGATATATAACATATTATTAAAAAAAATTCTCTAGATATTTATTAGGTCTCAGATGAATAATATAAAATATTATTTGATACATTAAAAACAAATTAATTGAACAAAATAATATAAGAAAATTAATTAAGATAAACTATTTTAGTACATATTTTTTTAATGTAAAAAAAGATTAGTTTTAAATAGGAAATAATATAAAATAAAATGAATCACAGTATAAAAAGAATGAAATCAAGGGTTTCAGTATTAAGTGAATATTTAGTACTCTTCACACGGTGATAAACCACCACAATGAATTTTATATAAAATAATCATGATTATCTAAAACCTGAATTGGTTTTTACATAATTTAAAACTTTTTATGTCATACCCAACCTCTTTCCCACTTATTCATGGGATTATAAAAATAAATAGGCCTCAAAGGTATGTCTGGAAATTTCATAATTGGGAGAAACAAATAAGGAAAAGGATTGATATGAAATTTAGTATCTTTCCATTTATCACATGAGAGAGTTTGCATATAAAAAACAAATTCTATAATATTGTAACACCCCAAGATTCTACGGTACGCTTCTCTTTGAATAATACAATAGCGTGTGTTGTACGCAACTTCGAGTTCTAACAAACCACAACCAATAAAACTAGCTGTTATGAATAGTAATACACACTTTTTAAAATTTTATAATTTTTATCATTTAAAATGGACTTCATTTTTGGATTTAGAGTATCAAATTTATCTTAGGGTGAATATTTGGTATTTTTTTGAAAACATTCAATTATTGATGAATAATGAAAAACACTAAATTATAGTCTAATACCAAATTTTTATTTAAATAACTTTTTAAATAATTTAAATTTATTTTAGGACTAAATAGATCCATAATACCTATAAAATTTCAATTTAATTCATTAGAGTCAGTTTATAATAATTTATATAAAAATTTGGTTGAACTTTTTGTCGTCTTTTACCCACCTCATAGGAGTATTTTAAAATTTACATAAAACCTAATTTTATAACTTTTTTGAATTTTATTTCAAAAAATATGAGATCCACAGTAGATATCAATATAAAAAATGTGGTTCAATAAGATGAAAATAATTTTTGTTGAATTGTAACTTTTTACATTTATTTAGCATGATTAAAAGTAATAGGGAAATTAAGGGTAAGAATGATATTATTATTACCCAAACACATGTCCTAATTCTATTGGATAAGTATAATTCGACCAAAAAAACCTTAGGAATAAGATATGAACCTCTTTGGTTCACATTGATTAGATTGGGACCTTTATTATTATTTTATTTAAAGAAGAGTTAAAAGAGTTAAATTCAATGCTTGATAACTAAAACATTTTTAATATATGGTTAAACACAATATAAATTCGACAATAAATATTCATTAGAAATATCAAACAAATTCCTACATAATGGTATTATATTTATAATTTTTAGAAATTATGTAATTAAATTTATTTATGTCACAATGATGATGCAATAATTATCGTATTAATGAATGATTAAAATAATTGATGTTATAAATATCCAAATAAATATATTTTGAGACATTTAATGAATTACAATTATTTTCTATGTCAATATGGCTTGTTAGGGTAGATTATGTTTATTTACTTTTAGGTAATAAAGCTTGTAGGACTTTAACAAAAATCAATTTTTAAATAATGTCAAAATTGACATAAATGAGTTTTTAAAACAAATATAACATTATTAGTGGAGATAAAAATCATAAAAAAATATTTTTCACCAAATATATCTATAAAATGATAGGTGTATCATTAATTGACCACTCGGGATTCTCCTGGAAGTTTATACTATGTTTATTAACCACATAATACAATAATAAAATTAGAGTTGGTAAATGTCAAACTATTTAACGAAGATTTAAATCTAAAAGATAAGGTTCATATAGTGTCCCAAAACAATCTAAAAGATGTTGGTTGAGAGTATTTCGAACCCTCTCCACATTATACTTTGAATTATTAAATTATCAGCCATTATAAAATGAAACTGATTTTATTATAAAATAATATTTCTAGATTTTCTTAAGGTTCCCCTCACCCCTCTTATAAAATGAAACATCCCCTTCTCTCTAATTCCCACCTTCTAAGCCATTTGGATCGACCAAAACTGGTCCAAATACTTTTTCAAAGTTCCTCCCTTCATCCTAGTGGCCTTTTTTAGTCAAAAATCCAACCTATGGATCCATTTTGATCAAATCAAAAGGAAGAAACCGAAGAAGAGGTAAATATCTCACCACCTCTTCCATGTTTTTTCTTCTACAACTTATTCATTCCTTGTTGTTTTTAATATAAAATAGTAACTCTAGTATCTTCTATATACTATGATGTTATTAAAAATACGGTACAACAATATTCATTATTCTATCCATCCTTTGAATGACATGTCACCATACGTGCGTACATATGGCTTACCGTCTCCACGTCGTGGTGTAATTGTTACTCAATAAATTACTTTTCATATGGGTATAATAATGACGTATAAATGATGTAAATAATAAATATAACAAGATAATTATTTTTTATATATTATATACTATACAATTATATATGATTTTAATATCAAAAGAATGATATTTTCGCTCATGCGTACGTATGAATTACCGTCTCCACAAACACAATGAGATTTATTTCCCATTGTATACATTCAAGAATAATTTTCATAAGGTGATTAAAAATAATGTTTAAAGGATTAATATCATTCTGAATATTAATGTGATACATAATATCCTTAACAAACAATACTTACATAACAAATAATATAAAGGAAAATAAATCACTTATCACCCGAAAAGACGATAATACTAAAATATTATCGACAAAGCTATATAAAAAGATCATATATGATAACATATTAATGTATATGATTATTGTATATTTTAATAAAAATTATTTAACCATTATATAAGAGGTTAACCTACCCTCTACCAATGAAAGTTACAAGTTATGGGATAATTTCACAATCTATATATTATCCGAGGATGTTTTTATGTATGTATATGCTGGGACCTCTTTATCATCCACCTCCATGTTTCTTAAAAAATATTTCCAAATTTTTTTTACTATTTAATAGTCTATGGGTTAAGTTACTTTATACCCTTGTTTGAATTTTAATAAAATGTTTGGAATGGAATATTTCTTTCATTTTCCAAACAAGGTACCTTAGGACCTTTTCGACAAAATTATGGTAAGACTGTTTTTTTAACTTATACATCGGGTGCAGCTATTTTCCACTGTTATAAAATCGTCTAAGCTTCTCTTACAGTTTTATAATAATATTTTCAAAATAAATGTTTTCATTATATATTAAGTGACTCTTAAATGATATCAATATATATATATATATATCTCTAAAAAAGGTACTTATTTCTTCTATGTCAACATCCATTGGTAGATATTAATCATATTTGAAGTTGATTTATTAATATACAAAACATTCATGTCTTATTGAATATTTTGTGATATGTTTGACTGGGGATGTGTTATTTTTATACCATTCACGATTCATGGATAAATTATTGACATTTCATATGCTAGTTCTAATATGAATGATTATGTTATCTTTAAAACTTTTCATATGAGGAATGTATTGGACTTAGTAAGTGATAGGTGGAGCCCGCTATAGCTCTTCGATGCATTGGTAGGTCTCATTAGACAACCTAGTGTCTTTGCATATGGCCTTGATAGAATTTTATTTGTAGTACTGGCACAAGGCCTTGACTATGTGGTTAGGAAGTCTAGCATTATGAATTCCATCATTAAAAAACTGGCTATTGATATTGCATGTGATTATTCAACTAGTAGAATATCCATGTGAGTATGTAAAAAGATTTATTTTGATTTATATTTTCCATATTATGATGATGTTTATGTTGAAAAGGATTTTTATTTAGTTTTATACATTGCCTTAAATGTTTATGTTTTTTATGAAAGAGTCCACTAGATTGTTACCCTTACATAGCATTTGAGCTCACCCCTTTCTGTGTCTCATTTTTCCTAGGATGAGAAGAAGTATATTATTACTGACCTGAAGGGATAGTCTATGGGATCTTAAAGTTGACTATGGAAACATTGTTGTTGTAGTTTTACATTTTATGACGTAATGTAAACCATAAAAAGTCATGGTATCACTGTGGTGTCTGCAGAGTAGGGTATGGCATTCGAACATAGCCTGGTTTAACTTGTTCTGGTCTCTTCGTTGCCCATTGTGGATGTCCTTTGGGTCATCTCACATCGTTGGAGGGTTGGGTGAACTTAGACTAAGTTCGATGTTTGGATTGTGGACTTGGGCAGGTGTCGATGGTCACACCGGTGGGCGCTCGAGGAGATTAGTTTTGTGGTTTATCTAGCTTTTTTTATGTTCATGTTTCCTAGTTCATGGTACCTTGACCTTCTCTTGACGATTTCTGATCCAGCTTTAATGGTTTGTTAGTTTTCATGCTTGAATGGATTATCCATCCATTGTGTTTGAATGTCGTTTGTTGTGAAGGATTGTATTGTTTTAAGTGGGGAAGTGGGGAAGTGGGGAAGTGGGGAAATGGTGAAGGAATGTATAGTTTCTCACTTTTTCTTCAAAAGTGTTTGAATAATAATAAAAAAGAAACAATTATCAGTAATCTATAAGAATGTATATAGTACTTCCAAGGCTAATAAACTAATCGGTCTTTCGAGACTTGGTGTTTTTGGATCATGCCAATGTTATGTAATAATTCCCCGATTCTGGGTAACCAGGGTAGGGGCATTACAGTTGGTATCAGAGAAATTTAGTACAATCCTTGGAAACTAGATTTAGATAAACTCTAATTATATCACATATCCCTAACATAGAATTTTATGATTAGTATAGAATAACTTCCTAGAATTTTAGTATAGTAGAGATTTTGTGTGTTTTACAAGCAATACATTTCTGTCTGGATACGAGCAGGTGAATCAGCTTTGGCACAGATGTACCTAGGAGTAAAACCCAGAAACATCGCTTTAAGCTAGAATTGAACGAGAACCGGTGCCCGACATAGGGCCTTGCTGCACTCTTGTTTACGACACTCCCAGGGGATATGCTTAGGATAATTCTAATTTTCATTACAAAATAGTATGAAGGGTTTATGATAATATACTTCTTCAAAGAAGACATTTTTATAATTATATATTATATCCATAAACTGAAAAATTTATGTTAAGTGCTTTACAAGTTTTGATTGTGAATTGTGATTCATAAACTAATCTAGGGTATGATATTGTTTAGAAATGGCCCATAGTGGAAAGAATGTAAACCGTATAAATACATGTACTCCATGTAGGGATTTCCCTCCAACTCAAGATAATTATAGTGAAGAAGGAGATGCAACTGGTGCTGATCAGCTAATCACCATACTGGGACAACTGACTCAGGTTATGAATAATAACCTTACCCGTACGGAGAACCCTAATCCACAGCATGGAGGATCAATGATAGATCTCTTTATGAGGAAACAACCAACAACATCCAATGGGGGTACAAATACACTATTCATTGAGCAATGGATAAATTCCTTAGAGAAAATATTCCATGACTTGGGGAGTAGTGAAAGGGAAAACATTTTCATGGAAATTTACTGCCTTAATGGAGATTTTGATCAATGGTGGTCATTGATTCAAAACACAAAGGATTATGATGAAGTATAAAATATAGAATGGAGAGAGCTTAATGAAATTTTCATAAAAACATACTTACCTCGTAACCATCAAATGGATATGGAAAGACAATTTCTGAGTCTGAGGGAAAAGGAGGATGAGAATTTCAAATTTTATGAAGCCAACATTACAAGGATAGCAAGGCATGATGTAGATTATAGATGTCTCCCAAGAAGTTAGAATGATCATTTCTTTGATGGGTTAAAACCATTTCACTTTCGAGCAGTAGTCTCACAATCTTTCTCGTCTTACGATGATATTTTCTCATGAGCTATCAAAAAAGAAAAATAATTCTATTAGTATTACAAATATAAAGTAAATCAAGAGAAGAAGAGATCTACTGAACACTCTGGAAATGGAAATAAGGGGAAGAAGGGAATAGTTGAATATCCATCCTGTAGTAAATGTGGGAAGAAACACCTTGTTACA
Organism: Viscum album; assembly: GCA_963277665.1. Taxonomy (NCBI): domain Eukaryota; kingdom Viridiplantae; phylum Streptophyta; class Magnoliopsida; order Santalales; family Viscaceae; genus Viscum; species Viscum album. Next base: position 1,856,094,650 of record OY728157.1, read on the forward strand.
TGTCTGAAGGGAATGTGAGTCTGTTATACATGTGTTGAAAAAGTCCATTCTTTTGATTGAAAGGGGAATAAATGGGCTGTTAATGTTGAATTATACAATTGTAGATAAAGGGAACATTATGAAAATGAATGTCGTAAGAGTTAAGGGAGCTTACCTCAGAGAAGGCTAAGGGATCAAGGCCAAGCTTATGCTATCACTACTTCTGAGGTTGAAGGTCCGAAAGATGTAGTGGCATGTAATTTTATGGTTTCCTCGTGTTTATCCAATGATTTATTTGATTCTGGATCATCACAATGTTTTATATCTTCCCAGTTTTCTAAGAAAATTAGATATTTCCAATTTGATTAAACAAAGGAGTTATCAATCAAAACTCTTAAGGGAACTATGATTGCAACTAATATCTTTGAATAAGTTCTCATTAAGGCATATAAATGTTATTTATCTGCTGATCTCATCGTCATACCCATGATTAAATTTGATATAATCCTTGGTATGGATAGACTTTCGGACCATGATTCAATAATTTATTATAAGAAGAAGGGTGTTACAATTTTTTATGATAACAAAGAGTACCTTATCTTTAGAGTACAAACATCGCCACCTAATTCTAATCTAGATCCACCCCTAGTAGTTCAACTAAAATCAATTATTGGGGATGAAAAGAATTAAATAATTTTGGGCGAGCAAAGAAATATTAAAATAGCGGATATACCTATTGTAAAAGAATATTTTGATGTGTTTCGAGAAGATTTAACTAGACATCCTCCTAAACAAGAAATTGAGTTTTCCATTAACTTAATTCCTAGTTCAAGGCCCATATCAAAGACCCCTTATAGAATTGACACTGTGGAATTAGTGGAACTAAAGAAACAAATAGATTAATTGAGTTATAATGGATTTATTCTCCCTTGTGTTTCTCCACATGGAGCCCTTGTTCTTTTTCTTACAAAGAAAGATGGATCTTTGATGTTGTTCATTGACTACAGAAAGATCAATTCTATAACAATAAAAACATGTATCCCCTTACTCGCATTGATGATTTATTTGACCAAAATCATAGATCTCAATACTTTTCAATGATTGACCTTCGATCTCGATATCATCAGTTGCATGTGAAGAAGGAAGACTTTCTGAATGAAGCATTTCAAACTAGGTATAAGAATTACGAGTTTAATTTAATGAATTTTGGATTGACTAATGAACTCTTTGTCTTAATGAATCTAATGAATAGACTTCTCAAGGAATTTCTTGATGAATTTGTAGTGGTATTTATTGATGATATCTTGGCATACTCAAAATGCTACGAATTTCATGAAAATGACTTGTGCTTTATTCTAAAGACTGTTATAAGACATGAATATAAGGGAAGTTTAACAAGTGTGAATTATAGCATCAAAAGTTTTATTTTCTTGTCCATATTGTCTCCAAGGATGGAATCTCCCTTGATTTTTCAAAGACAAGATCAATCGAAGAATTTCCAGCACCGACGAGTATAACTGAGGTATGCTGTTTTGGTGGTTTAGCATGTTATAATCGGCGTTTTGTCTAGATTTTTTCCCGATTGGCTATCACATTAATAAATATCAAATTTAAATGGGTTAAATATAATTGGAAAAGTAGTGTGAAGAATGTTTTGAAGAACTGAAGAGAAGATTAGTCAATGCTCCTATATTGACTCTACTATCGGGGAATGATGGGTTTGTTATCTATAGTGATGCTTCAAAGAAAGGACATGGTTGTGTCCTTATGCAGAATGATAGAGTTAATTCATATGAATCACAACAACTAAAAATTCATGAACAAAACTATCCCACTCATAATCTTGAGTTATTAGCTATAATCATTATTTTGATGATTTGGAGACAATATCTCTATGGTAAAAAATGTGAGATATATACCGATCACAAGAGTTTGAATTATATTTTCTCATAGTAATTACTCATCATGAAGAAAAGGAGATGGGTTGAACTATGAATGGATTATTATTGCACCATACAATACCACCCGGGGAAGGAATGTAAAGTGGCATATGCTTTGAGTTGAAATGATCATGGAGTTCTAAACAAGATGACAGTTGAAAAGGATCATATATACAAGGATCTAGTAAAGTTGGACATATGAATAACCATAGAAGGTGAAACATCAATACATTTTCAAATATTTGCCAAACCATCTTTACTAGAATGGATAAAGGGTTCTCAAACCGATGATAAAGAGTTTCAAAATAAGATTAATGTTGTGAATGATGGGAGATTGAGTGACATTGTGCATGAATATAGAATTTTAAAAGTTGGGAAGAGACTTTGTGTTCCTGATATACCTGATTTAATAAGGGAATTGTTGGATGATTCTCATAGTTCCTATTTATATATTCACCCTGGTATCACTATGATGTATAGATATTTGAAATAACATTTTTGGTGAGACAACATTAAGAGGGAGATTTATGATTTTGTGTCAAGATATATTGTTTGTCAACAAGTTAAAGCTAGAATGCAACAGCCCGGAGGAGTCATGATACCTCATCCCATACCTTAGTGGAAATGGGATAATATTACGATGTACATTGTCATGGGACTACCAATGAATCCTGAAAGGAATGATTCAATATCGTTCATTGATGACCATCTTACTAACTCAGCACATTTTCTTGCTATAAGAGAATATTTACCACTTGAATGTCTAGAAAGACTATATATTAATGATTTTTTTGAGACTTCATGGATTACCTCTATCGATTATTTCTGATCGTGGTCCATGTTTTACATCAATATTCTTGAAAATTCTGTAGAAATCCCTTGATACTGAACTACTTTTGAGCACTACCTACCACCCCCAAACTGATGGACAATCATAACATACTATCAAAACATTTGAAGACTTGTTGAGTTCATGCTCACTTGACTTTGATGGTATGTGGGATCAATATTTACCTCTGGTAGAATTTCCTATAACAATATCTTCGATTCAAGTATTCAAAGGGAACCATATAAAGTGTTATATTGAAAGAGATTTCACACACCAACCTGTTGGGATGATTTTGGTTATTGAAAACTGGTAGGCTTAGAACATGTGGAGGAAATTATGCAAAATGTGAAGATAATACAAAACCACATCAAAGAAGATCAATGTAGGCAGAAGAGCTATGTTGATAACCAGAGAAATGATTTGAAATTTCAGGTAGGAGATCATTTTTTTTGAAAGTATCTCCATAGAAGGGTGTTATACCTTTCGATAAGAATGGAATATTAAGTCCTAGATACATCGGATCTTTTGAAATTCTAGGACGAATTGAGGCTGTAGAATACCGTTTGGAAATTCCGCCAAGTCTCTCCAACGTTCATGATGTGTTCCATGTAAAACTATTGAGAAAATACATGCCTGAACAAATACATGTACTCAACAATGAGGAATTACAACTGAAACACGGTATTTCATATTGCAAAGAGCGTGTCAATGTTCTTGATACAAGTGAACAAGTGATGAGAAACTGGACGACTCGTCTAGTAAAAGATCTATAGAGAAACAATAAGATGGAAGAGGCAACATGGGAAACCGAGGAACATATAATGAAGAACCTCCTGAGTCTTTTTATGCAGTAATATTCTAAAAAATTTGAGGATGAAATTATTTGAAGTAGGGGAGAATGTAACACCCCTAGCTTCCACGACACGCTTCTCTTTGAATAATACAATAGAGTGTGTTGTACGCAACATCGAGTTCTAACACACCATAACCAATCAAACTAACCGGTATGAATTTATTACCCACTTTTTTTAAATTTTAAAAATTTTATCATTAAAAATTGACTTCATTTTTGGATTTGGAGTATTGAAATTATCTTAGGGACAATTTTTTGTATTGTTTTGAATGCTTTCTATTTTTTAGGAATAGTGAAAAACACTGAGTTATTGTTTAAAACTAAAGGTTTATTTAAATAATTAGTTTTTTTAATTAAATATATTTTTGGTCAGAAATATATACATAATACCTATATAAGTTCAATTTAATTCATTGGAGTCAGTTTATAATAATTTTAGATATAAAATAATTTTATTTTACTTTTTACCATCTTTTACCCACCTTCAAGGAGCATTTTCAAATTTACATAAAAATAAATTTTATTGCTTTTGTGAGTTGAATTTCAAAAATCTAAGATACACGGTTGATATATGTAAGTAAAATGTGGTTAAATAAGATGAAATTTTTATTTGGTAAATAGTAACTTGTTGCTTTTATTTACCACTGTTAAAAGTAAATAGGGTAATTAAGGGTAAGAATGATATTATTATTACCCTAAAACATGTACTAATTATATTTGATAAGTATAATTCAACAAAAAAACCTTAGGAATAAAATATGAACTTCTTTGGTACACATGTATTAGATTAGGACATTTATTATTATTTTATTTAAAGAAGAGTTAAAAGAGTTAAATTCAATGTTTAATTACTAAACCATTTTTAACATGGGGTTGCACAAAATATAAATTAGACTATAAATTTATATTATAAATATAAAAATATTTCCTAAATAATGGTATTTTTTTTATAATTTTTATAAAGTAAATAATTAAATTTATTTGTGACACAATGATGATGCAATAATTATAGTATTAAGGAATGATTAAAATAATTGATATTATAAATATCAAAATAAATCAAATTTGATACTTTCAATGAATTAAACTAATTTTTTTTCTTAATATAACATGTTCATGTTGATTAATTATATTTATTTGGAATTAATAAAGTTTTAAGATATTTATAAAAAATCAATTATTAAATAACGTCAAAATTGAAATAAATGTGTTTTTAAAATAATTACGATATTACTGGTTGATATAATAATCCTAAAAATTTATGGTTTGGGAAAAAGAATTATATAATGATAGGTGTATCATTAATGAACCACTTGGGGTTAACTAGTAAGGTTATAATATGTTTATTAACTATATAATATAAAAATACAATGAGACATGGTAAATGTCAAACTATTTAACTAAGAGTTAAATATAAACGATATTGTTAATATAGTGAACCAGCCCTATCTAAATCCTATTGGTTGAGAGGTTTTAGACCCATACCCACCTTAAAATTGGAATAATTCATTTTTAATCCATTATAAACATAAAATGATTTTATTATAAAATAATATTTCTAGTTTTTCATATGGTGCCCCTCACCTCTCTTATAATGGGGAACTTCCCCTTCTCTCTAATTCATACCTTAAAAGAAATTTTTCTCAGCCAAACCCTCTCAAATACAGTATCCATTATTCTCCCTTCATCATAGAGGACATACATAATTCAGAAAGTCATCCTAACAAGCCTCTTTTATCAAATCAGAAGGAAGAACCTGAAGAAGAGGTAAATATCTTACCACCTATTTCATGTTTTTTCTTCTTCCACTTCTTCTTTCCATGTTAGTTCTATTATAAGATAATAACTCATGTATCTTATATATATTGTGTTTCTCTAATAATATGGTACAAATATATTCAATAATTTATCCCTCCTTTGATGACATGTCACCATACGTGTGTACGTACAGTTTACCGTCTTCTCGTCGTGGTGTAGTTGTTACTCAATATAGTACTATTCGGATTGGTATAATAATGATGTATAAATGAATTAAATAATAAATATAAAATGATAATTTTTCTATCTATATTATATACCATCCAAATATATATTATTTTAATATCAAAAGAATGATATTGTCTCTCGTGCGTACGTACGAGTAACCATCTCCAAGAACACGATGAGATTGATTCCCCATCGTATCCATTCGATACTAATTACCATTAGATGTTTACAAATAATGTTTATAGACTTCATATAATTATGAATATGGATAGGATACATCCTATACATAAAAAGTATTACTTATGTAACAAATCATATAAAGTAAAATGAATCAGTTAACACCCAAAATGACGATAATACTAAAATATTATTAACAAAGTAATATTAAAAGATCATATATGATATCATATTAATGTATATGATTCATATATAATTTAATAACAATTATTTCAACATTATACATGAGTTTAACCTTCCCTCAATCAAATAAATGTACATGGTAAGGGTTAATTTCACAATCTCTTTCTTATTTGAAGTTGTTTTTATATAAGTATCTACTGGGACATCTTTATCATCCACATCCGTGTTTCATAAAAATGTAGTCCAATTTTTTTTTAATATTTTCTAGAAAATGGGAAAAATTCATCTATACCCTTTTTTGTTTGTTTATAAAATGATTTTAAAAGAATATTTTTGTCGTTTTCAAAACAAGGTACCTTAGGACCTTTTCGACAAAATTAAGGTAAGAATGATTTTTTAACTTCTACAGCGGCTGCAACTATTTTCCGCTATTATAAAATAATCAAATCTTCCCTTATAATCTTATAATAATATTTTAAAAATAAATGTTTTCATTATAAATTATGTGACTCATAAATGATTTCAAAATATAATGAGATATTTCTCTAAAAACTGTTTTGATTTCATCTATGTCAACATCCTTCGATTGATTTTAAGATTATTTCAATTTGATTTAATATGATACAAAACTTCTATATTATAATGAAGGGATTATGATATGTTTTACTATGGATGTGTTATTTTTATACCATTCATGATTTATGGATGAAATATTGACATTTCTTATGCTAGTTTTAATATGAATGGTTATGTTATGTTTAATCTTTTTCATATGAGTAGTGAATTTGACTTAGTAAGTGACGGGTGGATCCCGCTATAGCTCCTCGATGAATCAGTAGGTATCATGATACAAACTAGTTTCTTGGCACAATATCTTATCAAAATTATATTTTTAGTCTCCGCACAAGGCCTTGACTATGTGGTTATGATGTCTAGAATTATGAATTCCTTCATTATGAAAGTGGCTATTGGTATTTCATGTTATTATTCGACTAGTATAATATCCATGTGAGTAAGTAAATGGAATTATTTTGATTTACATTTTCTATATAATGATGAAGTTTATGTTGTCAAGGATTTAGTTTTAGTTTTATACGTTGCCTTAAAATTTTATTCTTATTTATGAAAATTACCACTATATTGTTATCCTTACTGAGCATCTAAGCTCACCGTATCTATGTTTTATTTTTCCTATAATACGAATAAGTATATAATGACTGCCTTCAGGGATAGTATATGAGATCTCAGTGTTCTATATGGAAACAAGGTTTTTGTAATTTTCCATTTTATAATGTAATGTAAACCTTATGAATGTATTTAGTACTTCCAAGTCTACAAAACTAATTGGTCATATATGAATTGATCTTTTGTTATCATGCTAATGTTTTGTAATAATGCTCCGAATCTTGGTAATTGGGGTCAGAGTGTTACAAATACAGTTCTATAAAAGTATTAAATATAATAAGAAAAATCTAGAAAATTTTTGTTTAAAAATACATGGTCTATTGTAAAGCATCAAGTGAATCTTGATTTTATTCAACAATGACGATTCAGTAAGGTTTGATTAAAATCCTCTGAAAATGGAGTTTCATAAAAACATATTTCTTTTACTGGAGGAATTCATAGGATGTGATAATAATTTTTAACATCCTACTATATGTTATTAAGTAGGTGAGCTCCTCCGCTTTGAAGTAGGTTCTCCTCTATGTATGTTCATGTCATTTTGAGCTTCACTGTATTCTATCAGTTTTCTTCTTCTCTTTCTACATATCACATTCTTTGTACCTATAATTTACCTACATGGGAGTGTCTTTTACTTTAATATACAATAGAAAAAAGGGTAGAAATTGGATGAACTTCTTCCTCATACTATATACTCACACTCTCTTCAATCGTTACTATTAATAATTTAATAGAAAATCAATAAAATAGTAAACCTTATTATCTTCAATAATTATTTCTATTAAGATAATGAAATACAAAAATATAATTTGAGAAAATAGTGGTGGTTCTTAAGACTGGGAGCATCTCATGTTCTGGCTATATTTTGAATTCTGACTGTATGAAACTATTGGTGTCTTTAATAAAGCCAAATTTACAATATGTTGGTTGCATCTCAACAAGATGTGTCTAGCCTAGTGGTGTGTGTTTATTAGACTAAGCTGAAATTATGTATTGCCAGTATGACATTGGTAGTGCTTTCTATTAATGTATCTCATTCCAATCCAAATTTTATTCTGGAGGCATGACATCCTGATGGTATGTTAACTAATTTAGTATTCGACTTGTTTAATTCATTTTTCTAAAGGTAAGATATCATGGCGATGTGATATACTAATGGTATCTTATACTTAGCATGATTTTGATGCTGGTGGTGAGTCATGGACAATGGTGTAATGGGTTTGGGACACCAAATTCAACATTTTATCACACATAGAATAATATTTCTCCCAACTGAGAATGATGATTAATTATATAAAAACATTAATCTCATTAATCATATTAGAATCATTATTTGTGGTCATTAAAACTTTGGGTCAACTACTCCACATTATGATGATCAGAGACCATGGCGTGAATGAATATTATAAAAGTAAAAAAAACATGTTAACAGATATATTATAGAATTTTAACCAAGATATCCAATGTAGTATAAGTCATAACATATCATTTTAAGTAATTGAATATAGTAGCAATGAAATATAAGTGTAAAATCCAGAATCAAAGAAAAAATAGAAACAATAATGTAATAAACCATAAATTGCAAAATATTTTCTAATATGATTCCATTAAATTCTCCCCCTTTTGGGATTATGAAAGTGGCATAGAAAGACAGAAAATAGAATTATAATATCGTATATATTCAACGTGATTAAAGAAATGTTGTCACATCCATGTCCCATAAAAGAGAAACTATTTAAGCCAACATATGAAAATAGGTTGGTTAAGCATAGGGATATTTTTTCATTCATTTAGCATTTTAATTCACTATCTCCTTATATAAGGTAGTAAGACCATCCTAAGGAAGAGGAGAGGGAGAACCAAGAGAAAAAATATTAATATAATGAAAGACATGATCTTCCAAATCAAAAATTGTCTTGAGTTGGACACATATTTTTCAGGATCCATAAGAGAAGCATAAAAACTAGATGGAAGACTGGTAGGAGACCACCAGTAACTCCAGGCCTAAAAGGGAAGTATGGATTAATCATAATGGTTGACGGAGCTACAACATCATGGAAATGAACATTAAGAAATTTTTTCCTAATATTTATGAAATACATTATGATTTTTCCACCCCTTTCAAGGGAACTAATGAAGTCCACCTTCAATTACATAAACCTGTTTGACACATGGCTTATATCCTTAATCTATTTGACTTCTTCATTGAAATCCTATGTAACACAAGGCATCTATAAATTTTCATCCATGAATTTCAAATATTCACTCCTTTCCTAATTGGTATAACATTAATATAGATAGTACATAATGGAATTAGTAATAGTCTCTATGTCATTATCCATGTCCTTGAAATTCTTACTGAACATCATATCATTATGATCTATTCCTTAATAAAATTAATTTTAAATTTAAAAATTAATAATAGGTTCTCCAGTTGAAATACCACATGAGGTAGCTTTAACCTCAAATCACACAATGTCATTTACTAATTAACATCCACAGGTGGAGAAAAAAGAATATATGTATCTGAAGAATTATCTTTCTGAATATTATGAATACCATCCATATAAGAAGTAATGGATTACTTCATGATACCAATCATATCCTTAATATAATCCCACTCACTTAAAATTCATTTATTCTCAATCAATATCCTAGAAATGTGATGTATCATTTTCGTATAGATAGGTTGAATAACCAACTCAAATATATACCTTTCAACATTCTCACATATGAAATAATATTCAAGAATCATATTATTTGAATTCAAAGTAAATTTAGACATTAATATCATTCCAAAATAATCTATGTCACATTTAGTGACTACATCAACTAGAAAAGAAATAGGTTCTGCTACAGGTTCTGGAGCTGGAGTCCTAACATATTCTAATTTATGTAAAAGGACATAAATATATACTTGAAATTCCATGTAACCATTAGGATCTCCATTAAATTTGAAATTTGGTCTTTCAAGAACTGTATAACTCCAACTAAATTTTACATATTCATCAAACATGGGATAAAACCTTCTCCCAAAAAAGTTCAAAACAACTAAAGATGACATAGGTGGTACTGAAACATAAGGAATTATCATCATTGTTTCAAAATTTATGTGAACATTTTAGCTATATTCTGATCCAAACTATACAATGGCTATATGGATGTATTTCAATTTTTGAGAATCTGAGCACTGAAAAAATAGCACATACAGACTCGAAATCTGAATATGTACTAAAATTAAGAGCATCTATCTTATAAAAATCATTTTTAACACAACAACCATCGATTTACCTTCCATAATTTCATCCATAAGAGTCTTATAATCATTCAAAACATCAACCAATTTATCTTAAAATTCATCGTCAATGAGATACATTTTTTCTTGTTTACTAACATGTTGTTCTACAATATCTATAAAACATAATTATACTTTCATAGAAGAATTAGATACTACATGATCTGTGGAAACTAAGTTGGCCTCATCTTCATCAAAATCATGAGATTCATGAAATATTTCAATATATTGGGATTTCTCCACCTTAGAATTTGAATCTCTATGATTTTGAGGCATATCGAAATACTTTATTTTTATTTGTATACTCACACTATTTGGGTCATCATCACCATCATCGACATCTTCATTTCCATTATCATAGTATTATTCCATTTCATCCTAATCATTATCATAATCATCATCTGCTTTGGTGGATTTGGATATTTTATTTTGATCTTCTTCAGATACCTCACTATCTTCTTCATCGCCCAAAACTAATTTCTCCATTTTCAGCCTCCTTTTTGGACTTGAAGCTCCCATGTTATTAAGATATTATTTGGCGGTTGAATCAAGGTCAATCCCAACATTTATATATGGTTCCTATTCCTCTTAAATAGAAACTACATGTTCTTTTTCTTCAGATTATTACACTATTTCTTTAGGTTCTAAACACGGATCGTCTTCATCCTTATGTTTGGTAAGATGATCATAAAGACTATACACAATATAAAACATCTCAGAATATCATTCCCAATAACATTTTAAATTATTTCAACTAATCGTATATATTGATAAATTATCACAGGCAAGATAAAAATCACCACCGTTTTAATCATACTACTCATCATCACAAACTATGCCCTTTGACTCCTATATGGATGAAATATTTTTTTGGAGGATCAAGAAAATTGATCTTGATGATGGATTGGCGATCTAAAAAATATGCACAATAAGTTATATAAAAATATTGATCATGTGGCCTTATGTCAGCAGAGTAAGAAGATACACGTCTTGGTTTCATAGTGTAGCAAAATCATCATTCATTTGGAGAATAATGTTCTACACAATCATGAAAAGCTGCCTAAATTATCCATCAATCCTAGAGGCAATTAGTACGCTAGTAGTTACATCTCCTTTTATCATAGTAAGAGAATCCTAAATAATGATAATATCACTAGCTTACAAATTTATAACTTTATGGTCAGCATAGATTACACAATGAGAAACTCTTAATCACTTATCCACTTTTCCTGATGAAAAGACAACCACTTATCCTTTGACACATCTTTGGATCCAACCAGATTAACATTCATTGAAGTAAAATTTCACATTATAATAAAACTCATCGACCATATTCAAGTAGAATGGCCATTCATTAGAATAAAACTCTATCCAAACCTTATTTTGAGGTTCTACAAGTACTAGAGTGTTTCACGACAATAACCATTTCAACTCAACTCCCATTTCTGCAACAACAGTATTGGAATGACAATCATTGATAAGAGAAACTAGAAAATGAATACAATTATAATTACTATTATTATTAGAATATGTGTAATTACAAGGTGAATTCTCAAATTTGGGTTTCATCGTTAGCATTCAGATCAGTTCAGCAGGATTGGACGCTGGTAAGTAGAAAGATTGAAATGAGGATGGATAAAGGTTGAATTAGTCTCAAGAGAGATCCCAGTATCATGAGGAGATAACGGTGTATTTGGAATAGAAATTATGCTATTTCACATCATTTAACATATTAGGTATTCAACATTGCAAATAATAATTTAAATTGAAATTGAAATATAAGGAAAAACGCATTGGGTTTATATAAAATAACATAAACCTTGATAAATAAACCAGCGGTTCAGGAATATAAAGAAACAATAAAATTCAAAAAGGCATGAAAATTAATAGTACGAATATACAATTTTATTTCAATGAAATAGAATGACAATAAATAGAATGGAAATACAATGATATAAAAACCATATCGAATTATATGCCAATGGCATGACATGCCAACGACATGACAATCCAAGCGCATGAAATGAAATATTTTTTTAATCACAATTGGGTGATAATTGAAAATTAAATTCAATTTAAACATATCAACACTAAATCTTGTTTGATATAATTTTTTCATTCATAAATCAAAGGATTAGATAATACAACTAAAAGGTGTTTTGTGCTAATATACTCAATATTGATGTATCCTTTTTGAAAATGGTCTCCCAAAATGTGATTTCTTATATCAATTTAATTTTTAGTAACTACATACAACTATTTACTCAACATCAACCATAGAAAATGCTGAAAATATCCATTTTAATAAAACATGAATCTTGATATGTTCTTATAGTAACATATTCCAGAGGTTCTTTTCCTATCTTAATTACATTAACTTGAACCAAGATCGGAATAAATTACATAATCAAATGAGTTTCCCCTTGGGATAGACCTACTCTAATTGGCAGTATATTGGAGGTATTAGAAAAATTATTTTAACATTTACATGGTCGGAATATTTTGGGTTTTACCAAAAAAATGATCACATATACACAAAGTAAACATACTATTGTTGTCATATAGAATTAATTTATATAAGACATCAGATCATACCTCTGAAATAGGTTATTTATCCAGTTTCTTAGCACCATCAAGATCCAATTTATATTAAGCAGTCATAGGAGAATCACTACTCTTATTTCTATTGATGTTAAATCATTTTAGAATATACTATTTTTTATTTAAATTGATTTAAAACAATGCATTATATTTTTATGACATGAAATCCATGCAAGAATTTATGTTTACCTATTTAACTCATATGAAATTAATTTTCCATAATTTTAGGAAAATTATAAGAATGATGGTTTTTTGATGATATAAAGATAATATCATCAAAAAAGATATATACTACTAGTATATAATTTGAAATATTTTTTATAAGAAGTGTATGATCAACTATATCATTTTAAATCCTTTTGAAATCATAATGTCATTGAGCCTATCAAACCATGATCTAGTGATTGTTTTGAACCATAAAAATCTCTAGATATTTTTAAATTTTGATTTTGAAAATAAGGATTTTCAAAACAATGTGGTTGTTTAAAAAACATCATTTTCTGGAAAATCATTTGAGAAATCACTTTTGACATCCAGTTGATATTGTTTAAAATCATTATGTGTTTCATAATCAAGGTGAATTATTATGGATTTATGTATGTCGATGACTACAATGTATTCCTAATTTTCAATATCTTCTTTATTAATGTAGACTTATGAAAAAATATATGGTTTTGTTAACCCTAGTGTCAGACTCATATATTTTATTCTAAAACACCGATTAATTCCAATAGTCAAGGTGTCCATTAGTTTATATACAGGGTCACACACATTATTTCTTTCAAATAGATTTAATTCTTCTATAATTTAAATTAAAAGAACGTCTTCATTACTGGATTCATTGTTATTATTAGGTTCATGATTAATAATGAATGATAAAGGTTTAACCATATTACATAGAGAAACCCTTGTTTTTTCTTCTATTGAGACAACAATATCTAAATGATAGTACAAAATGGTTCTAATAGCTCCATATAATGAGGGACTCATCACTTATGGACATTCAGTATTAGGTTCCAGATGTTATAGAAATTCTTCAGAACTGGTTGTGTTTTTTTTCATTTTACAACAGAATAAAATGGTTTAGAATTTATGTTCAGAGAAGATAAATAATCCTCAATATTTTATAGAGGGGTCATATGCTCATGTGTATTAGTCTCATCAAATTATACATGAACTATTTCTTCCATAGTTTCTGTTTTACTACTGAACACTCTACAGGTTTTTCTAGATATTGAGTAACCATGGAAAATTCCTTCATCACTATTGGAAGAATGTTTTTCAGAATTATGATTAGTTACAAGAATAAAGACATTTCATCAAAAAAATATAATATACATAACCTTTGGATTCATATAATTCCACTACTTATAACGGGATTTCTTAATGATATGGCTGATGAAAATATTTTTGTTATGATAGGTTTTATTGATAGCTTCTACACAAAAATAAATTGTTAATTCATACTCATTCAACGTGATTTGGGATATCTCTTGTAATTTTATATTTCTCCTTTCATCATCTCTATTATGATGGGGTATCCTAGGAGTAGAGAAACTATGAGCGTAGCCATTTTTGTCAGAAATGACTCAAAATTTTAATTTTCTAATCATATACATAATCACTCATTGTTTTCTTAATCCAATGTCCCATACGATTTTTTAAATACATTGCATACATGGTGAGATAGGTACATGCTTCACTTTTGTAAGCTAGAAAATAATCACAATTATACCAAGAAAAGTCATCTAAATGAATATAAACATAGTTATTCCCATTACAAATTATAATTATAAAATGTCCAAATAAATACATGTGAACCAACTCACGAGTTTGATAAGTTGAAGCATCTTTATTTATTTTTTTTAAAAAAATTGATGTTTTCCTTTTTATAGGGGTTATATACTCTATTAGAAGGGAACTTCAGATTTGGTATATACCTAACTAAGCCTTTTCTATTTATCTTCTTATTTGAGTAATTTTTGCAATGTACTAGTCTCATATAATGATAAAATGACCCTTTATGAATGGAACATAAGAAATAAACATATTTATAATTAAAATTATTTAAAGCAACACCATAAAAATTGTCATCTCTAAAGGAAGTAACAAATTAAATTATTTTTAGAATAAAAAAAATTTCATGTATAACTTCTAAATATAACATAAAAACAATCATCATCACACATATTATAAATTCAAATAAAATTATCCATTATACCATTAAAATCTAAAACATTATAAATTATAAATGAATTTTATTTTCTAATATGACCAAGTCCAATGATTATTCCTTTTCCAGTATCACCAATACAATGATTTCAACCATCAAACTATATCAGTCTATTAATGTATGAATAATATCCAATCATACATCTTGAAAAATCACTATATATGTACAAAAGTCTTCTAATAGTGGTATTAAATCATTTTTTCTAAAAAAATAAATTTTTAAAAGAAACTATTTTAGTTCCAAAATCGTATTGGGTCCAAGAAAGTTATAAATAATAGCCTTGGGAACCCATACTTTATTGATGGGTTTCCAAAAAACAGATTTAAAATTTTTCATAAAAATAACATTATTATTTCATTTTGAAAAATTATTAGATGTAGATCATTCATGTAGGGATTTTGGAATAATGGATCTCCCAGATAATTTTCTTTTTCAATGTTGATATACAATTCTAGTAACATATTTGTCTGAACTTCATTAACTAATATTTATATTAGTATCTCTCTACAATTTTTAAACATTCAAATATTATTATATAATTTATTATTTGATATTTTGAGTTCATTATTTTCATTTATTAGTTGATAATTTTTATCTTCTTTTATAGATAATTATAAATTTACATTTACAATTATAGCAAGTTATTTTTTAAGACTTATACATTTCCATTTACTCATCAATGGTATCCTCTATAATTTTTAAATATTTTAATAATTAATTATTTAACATATTATCAGCAATTTTTTTTCGTAATGTATAGTCTTATGCATTGTAATAATACTAGAAATTATAGTTAAATCATGTACCTCACTAGCTTTAGACATAAAACACATATTTTTTGTGTTTGTTTTATCTTTGGATTATCCATTAGAGTCACATGAACAATCATCAGATTCACTCTAGGTACAGTTAAATAAATTATTTTTTATTTGGTCCTTATCTTTATTTTTATTTTTGTTCATAAGATTTTGAAAGTTATACATTTTATGAAATATTATCTTATATTTGTAGAAGGAATCTTCCTTAGGGACATCTTTATTTTTCCAATTATTCATAAAAATTCTTCTATTATTATTTTTGAAAATTCTATTTTCAATAAATACATATTAATTCAGTAAAATTTATTAAATCATTTTTCTAGGTGATTCATATCATCATCACTGTTAGAGGGAGATTCAATATCACTCGAACAAGAGACTTTTACATTCTCTTTCACTTTGTCTCTTCAGTTGACATGGGGTTGATGTATTGAATGTTTATAAATGTATTCTAATTTATTGATCATCTTCATAATTTATGATGAATTCTTCTTTGTACTTTATATGTTTTCCAATAAACTCTTTGAAAAATATTTTACTTATGTTTCATGATTCTTTGATTGAAACTGATATGCCTCCATATCTTTCTAGTGGGAATCATAATAATGTCATTATTTGATCCTTTTCAAGTATTGGTTTTCCACGTGAGTTCATAGTGTTTACAATCTCATTAAATCAGAGATACATGCCATAAATGGGTTCATCAATCATTATATTAAAATTTCCATATTTAATAGTACAATTAATAATCCTCATCTCATTAATATTTAAATTTTCTTTAATGGGGACATACAAGGCGCCCCAAATTTCAATGGAAATTTTACTAGAAGATGATCTATTAAATTATTCATCTTTAGAAGCATTGTAAATGTAATAAATTTGTTTTATATTTATTACTGTAAGCTTATTTTGTAGCATCATTCTATGTGCTTTTAGAAGTTTCAAGTCTAACATATTCATATCCTAATGTTGACCATATATCAAAAACCATAATTTCTATATGAGTTTTTATTTTATTCATCCATTGGGAATAATTTTAACCTTTAATGAATAGAGTTCTATTAATATCATAACCTTCTTGACGATTATCCATTTTAATGAACTAAATCTAGACATTACATAAATTTAAGGTATTTAATGTACAACTAAATCACATTTACAATAATATTTGAAAACATTAACCCCAAAAAATTAACAGTATATTATACCAAAATTTTATTGTGGTTAGTATCCCAAGAGAGGGTGAATTGGGTGGCCAATAAAAAATTCTATCTGAAATGCATTATTCATAAATATCCCATTTATTTGAAAACATCCTAGTTTATCAAAATAATTTGTATAATATAGATATTAATTGTTCTGAAGATTTATCTAGAGATTTATTAGGTCTTAAATGAAAAATATACAACATTATTAGTTGCTTTTAAATCAAATTTCATGTCAACAATACTACATGAAAATGAATTAAGATAAAATATAAAGGTATATTTTTTTATAGTTAAAAAAAATTATTTTGAAGATGAAATAATGTAATCCAAAATTAAAAGGCATAGTGAAATGAATGAATATAAGAGGATCAATATAAATTTGATACATTTCCCTATTTACATAATTATCACCATTAACATTGATGTTTATTGTATATAATCAAAATGATTCATATGCTCGATCAGGTTTTACAATAGTAAACATTGTCCATGTCCTAGACGACCTCTTTAAGAGTTATCCTTGGGAGTAAAAATAAATAAAACATTTAGACAGGGACCTCTACCACCCTAATCATGGGATAAAAGAAAGATATTTTTTTGAGATGATATCTTCTATCTCATACTTTTGAATAGGAGATAGTGTGTATATATAAAATAGAGTATAACACAACTACTCATAAATTAATAAATATAAACAGAAATAAAAACCTATAAATGAATAGTTTATATGTAAACATCCTATTGTAATGAAGCTAGTGACTCATGATATGATTCCGCAATGAATCGTGAGTCGAGTTCCCGTAAAAAATTACGACAACATATTGTCACAATCTTTTCATTCTTTGTCTCGAGGAATTCAATGGATGTGATAGGGGTGTTCAACTTCCCATTCAAATGATTTCAGAAGATGAGATATTCAGGTTTAAAATAGGTTCTTCTTTATGTATTTTAATGTTGTTCATGATTCTCTTCATGCTATCAATTTCTTAATTATTCTATTATATCACACTTTTTTTTATCTCTTATTTTCCTACATGGGAGTGTGTAGTATCTTTTTTAACAGAAATAGTAAGGAGTAAATATAGATCATCTCCTTCCACATTATGCGTTCTAACACAATCTTCAATTCATTCTGTCGAGAATATATGGGAAAATTATTGAAATTTTTAATTTAAAAAAATTCAGCAAATATTTATGATAAAATAAATTAATACAAATGGATAAGTTTTGAAAATAGTGGCAGAATCTATGAATGGTGGTGTTTCAAATTCTGATGGTGTTTCATGTTCTGACGGGATGAAACTAATAGTGTCTTAGACTTATCCAAATTTCCACTATTACTATATTGTCTCAAGTAGTGGTGTCTTTTATAGTAATGTGAGGTTTGATGGTGTCTTAGACATAGATTAAATTTTGTGTCAGTGTTCGGACATTGGTGGTTCCTCATCTGGCAGTATCTTGTATGTAGAAAAATTGAATTCTGGCAGATTTCAATTATGATTGTATGCGAAATACATTTGGCCTAGAATTTCCAAATTCTTCAGTTTGGCGATATAAAAATTTGGTGGTGTGATATCCTACAGGTATCTTTAACTTATTCATATTTTGATGTTGTCATTGAGTCATGGACAATAGTGTTGTGAGTTGGCGGTTCCAACCTCGACGATGTCTCATACATTGATAAATTTTTCACCAGGATGAGAATTTGTACTACATAAAAAAATATGAAATGCATTCTTAACATTGGAATCATGATTTTTCTTTCATTAAAATTATGACGTCAATAAGCACAATCAATCAATTCCATTGATCTACACCAATTGTAGACAATTGCATGCCCCTAAGAATTGAAATTTTATTTATTATTAAATTGTTTTCTATCCATTGTTTCCCCATTAATGATCAATGTCCATGGGGCCATGGAAATAACGATAATACTTTTAATGAAAATATCCATCAATTTCTCTTTTTTAGTCATAATTGGACCACATTTCCGTGATTAGATATTGCAGGGTGGGACAGAGAATGATTGGACACCGCAAATTCATAAAATATTCATTTATGTAGAATGTATTTAAAATAATGGATATATTAGGTTGTATTGTGTTATACGTGCGATTTATTTGATGATTGGATTTTGAAAAAGATATTACCTGACATGGATGCATGATGGCATGTGTACGGGTTCACACGAGAAGATCTAAGATTCAATTTATGACTTTGGGATTGCCTAATTTAATTAGGCCCTGATTGATCCACCATGTTTGGGATGAAATGATATTGGATCATATGGTGGAATGACTAGATCTGAATAACAAAAATCAGATCTAATGTTACTTGAAAAAACAAACTACACGTAGTGTAGTTTGGAAGGACACAAAATGAGTGACCCTAGGCTGTAATGAATAAGGTTTTGGAAAAAATATTAGGTTGGAAAATTGTGTATCCAACATACATTCCATTTACACTTATTTTTCTAGATATTCCATGTGGTGGAACACATGGAATAGACCCCATACATGAGGACACACCAAATCCCATGTTGTCACTCGATGTACACAGACACAACAATGCACACACAACGTAGTGAGGTACACGAACACATACAAGGTGCACTAGTAGGGACCATGACTATCTTGGACATGCCATGTAGACTAACAACATTCCATCGATTACTACATGGTTGGTGATCCATGTACCTTTAGGGACCTGGAGTGGAAATGGATTGTGAACACATGTCATGTGGACCCTCTCCCATGCTATGTACCCCTTGGAACCTTTTCATGAAACTTTGGTATATTGTATCTCCTTTATTTTATCTCATATTTTTTCCAATATTTATTCTATCCTGTATGTTTTTTTATAAAAACAATGGTTCCCTCCATTGTGTCTTTCTAGAAACATTGTGAGATTTTATAGGAATGACTCTTATTTTAGTTAACACTCGACGATGATTGTGATTCGATAGAGGATCACATGGAGACCTATAGTTTTACCCTCCATATTTGGTGTGGGTAATATATCTACCAGGTAGATGTCATTATTGAATATGTTTTGGGAAATTGTGAAACTATAGTGGACCCCCCCCCCCTATGTTCAGGATGGGCATGTTTCGTCTGTCTATATATTAGAAACCCTATTAGATATAGTGTGGATCCTTTTGTCAGTACAATGGAACCCCCCAAATGCATAAGGGTGTGGATCATTGACCTATATAGAGGACCCCACCCATCATCATGAGACCGGTCCCTCTTTATACTAAGTGGAACCCCTATCAGAGTGAGTGTGGGTCCTCATGATGCCACGGTGCCCCCGTATTTTCTTGGGAACAAGATCTATATATATAGAATTTGACCCTATACTGGATATGGCATAGGTCCTTGTAAAACTATTATGAAACCCCCTTATCACACCAAGGACTAGGTCCTTTATGTATTGATATTATGTGGAACCCACCTTGATTAACTTGGGCACATGTCCACTTATTTGAAATTGATTCTAGTTGATTGGGTGACACATTGGCGAGGTGTGGCTTGACTTGTTTGTTTTCATCTAGGATAACATAAAAGATGTTGGGGATCATTTATGGCCCTCTTGAACAAATGTAACTCTTTTCCTTCAAAGGGCTGTGATATAGGGATCCACATTTCTCTATTTTTAGTTTCACTGGTTTGAACATGTGTATATATTTAACTATTTTTGTGTCATTATATTTATTTACTCTATTTAATTAGTTTGATCTATTTGAATTATATTCTTATTGTGTCTCTTTCTTCTCCACATCTATTTTTGGGCCATCCAAATGGGTATTTATATACTCTCCCTTATATATTATATTTTCAAATGGGAATGTCTAATACAGGTGGTGGACATGTTGATAGTGAATTAAGAGGTTCTTAGGGATACATGGTGCATTGGACCACTTACATTGTCTGGAGCATGGAGGTAAAGAGACAGGATCTCCCAGAGCATTTAATTTTCTATTATTTCGGCTAGAAAACCTTTTTGGATTGAGTGAGAAGTTTTCCCTTCTATTTTTTAGTTCTCACTATAACAGTCCTACACACCAAAGTGTATTTTCGTGTTTGGTATATATTATTTCTATTGTGTCTTTTTATTATTATTCCATTACACATATTCTTTAATATGGTCAGCTCTGTGTGTATAGTTACATTAGGACACGGCCTCCCATTTAGGATATTTATTATAGTAATTTTCTTCAACCCATGGCCTTTTAAGGTGGACATGGGGTACTTGTGGCCTAGGTCCCAGTTAAGGTCGGGTCGTGAAACCAGTATATAATATTAATGATAAAGTAGATTAATGCATTGGTTTGTATAGAGATAAATATTTCAAACAACCACTAATTAAACATTTAACGGAAAAAATATTCCACCAATAAATTTAATACTTTTTCAAAATGAATATTTTAATGTTACATCATTTTATTAGTTTTAACGTGAATAAATTATATTTAGATTTTTTGATTGTTTATCAATGAATCATTATGGCAATATATATAATAAATTTTCATAATACATGAAAAATATATCAGAGGATATAGTCACATATATTAGAACAACATTTTGAGACTTTACAAAAATTTCAAATCATTCAAAAAAATTTGAAAAAGATTAAATTAGTCATGAATAGTATCATA
Source organism: Viscum album (assembly GCA_963277665.1). Lineage (NCBI taxonomy): Eukaryota > Viridiplantae > Streptophyta > Magnoliopsida > Santalales > Viscaceae > Viscum > Viscum album. The sequence goes on from OY728157.1 coordinate 1,856,116,594, forward strand.
TTATGAATGATATTAAAAAATATAATCATAAAAAATATTGATATCATAAATATGTTAATATATTTTCTCCTATGTGACTCCATGTTGAAATTGACATATCCTCTTATAAAATAATGTTGATAGATTATCATGATTTCATTAATGGGACACTAGAAGATGATAACTTAGTCACATAATAACTGAAAAATTTAAAAATGGATAAAATACTGGATTGACATATGGAAATGATAAAATTAGGTTACTTAGGTAAAAGTTCACAGTAATATATCAAGATTTATATTAGGTAAAACTAAAAATACATAAAAATATAAATGAAATTGATGTACTACAGAACTATACTCTTAAATGAAGGAATTTTTATGTTGTAAATGTACTGAGAAATAATAATTATCTTTTCATCAATGTATAAATCACATAAATCCATTATAGCATTGATAAGGTTGGTTGATCAATGAATAATAACACTTTCAAAAAACAATGACCATAATAATGTGGGAAGAGATGTATATGGGCGAGAAAAAATATCTCATTCAAAATAACGCTACAAATTCACCTATAGAGAGACATTAGAATGAGAAAATAAACCCCAAGACTATATCAATGATGAAGATAACCACTACTACTAATCAATATATAAAGAATTCATCCCTCATAAATAAATAAAATTTAATATAAAAACACAAAAAATAAAAATAATTATATAAATTCATTGTATTTTTCCTAAAACATGGGATTTAAAACATTGATGATAATTTATAAGATGGTAGTGGAAATTTTGATAATATCCCAATAAATATTCCAATATTATTAAACTGGGAAAAAGAAATCAATATGTAGCAAAACATTACTTGATAGAACTTCCATAGATTATTTAGTTTTTGAAGGAATGGAAATTCAGTTGTCGTTTTTGGAATTGTGGAGTCTGTGGTGATGATTAATAATTATTTAATTATTAATATAATTTTAGAGTTTAAGAACACCTATTTTAGACGGTTGATTTGTGAAGATGTATTATATGAAACCATGGTATTATCATTGGGTACTTAAACATAGTAATTGAATTTGGATCACAATCTATAAGGGAGTTAAATATTCTAATGATGTTACCGTTGATTCATCTATCCAAATAAATATTCATTTATCAGAAGTAGCATCAAATGTGATTCAACTGAAAATAAAAAGATGATCTTAGTTCAATAAAAGATAAACAATTAACCATTTATACTTCCCATTGTAATGTATGGATGGAAATTAAAATTAAAACAATTATTCCACCATGACATTAAGGTGTGAACAATTTATTATTCCCACATATTAACCCTTGATTATGTTATCAATAGTGATATGAAAACATACATAAATAAAAAATATAATTTAATATAAATATTGATTTTTACATTAATGTATATATAGTGAGGTTGAATTGAGGAAGAGATCCTATATTTTCTAAATATATATATGATTTACAAGATTCCTATGCATTATATTTTTAAACAAAATAAATTATTATCAAATATTGAAAAAAATACGAACATACAAAATGATATCACATTGCATTACACATTGTATATTTTTGTTAATTTTTTTGCAGATATTATAGCATCTAGATATTGATGGAGGATAAGTGGATCCATTATATGATCTTCACAATTTTTTGGAATATTCCCTGATAATAATAATTAAAATAATATCAAATTACATCAGAATAAGATAATTGTGAGGACTCGAACACAATATCATTTCAAATTTAAGGATTATAATTCCATGATATGGGATAGAAAACCATTATGCTGACATGACTAAAACTATAATAAAGAATCATATATGATTTTTCTATCAAAAATAATTTACTGTTATTTCCATGAGATTCAAATATTTTTTTAAATTGAAAAATTAAGATTGCCAAAAAATCACCAATTTTAGTAATGTGGTGGTATACGTTTTCCTTGGGATTGAGCCATTTATTCCTTTGATTGTTGATGTATCCTATGTCTAGTGAAGTCAATGATAACAATTTTAATTTCATTACACTTTTTAATATCATTTATAGGACTCATGATTGATTATAGTTTTATCATGATCTCATGTAAATACAACATTTCATTTGTGATGCATTGAGGTTTTTTTAAAAACATTTAGTATATCTAAAAAGAATAAGTTTCATATGTATATATTATTTATATAATGATATAATCATTTTTTTTTTAAAATTGTATTTAATTCTATGACGGTATAATGTTTATTTTGATGAAGTGTACACATGAATGTGATAAATGATAATAGTGACTATAATTATGAGTGATATATGCCTTATGTAATATCATAATGAATAATCATTAGGATGCATATTATATTTCCTATATGAATGATTTGGACATTTATTAAAATTATTAAACAACTTTATGAAATATTCTCATATAACTATTATGGCATTATAATTAGAGTGGGGGAATACTTAATCCACTAACCATTATTTCATCGACCTGAATTTATATTTTATGATATCATTAGTAAACTGATTTGAAGAATCGTTCCCAGTTTAAATTTTATCATCCCCCGTGTGACTAAGAAATTTTAAAAGAAATTGGATCTATCTTACAAAAAGTATGAATAAATAGGACGTGACGAACATGAAAGGTAGTGGACATGACATATTATGTCCACAGACTTAACATCCTTTATAACTCTCGTTGGTTTTAGAATATTGACAATTTAAGATTTATTGATAGATATAGATTTATAGATAGTGATGTATTATTTATAATAGATATAAAATCACACAAATATAAGGTATATATTAGTGGATATAATTATTGAAATCAAATGATCAGATATAGTTTATTATATTGAGAAAAAAAGAGATATGTTGAATTGGATAAAAAAATTCATTCCTTGAAGATAATTGATAATGAAAAATTTTATATATATTAAGAAAATTAATGTATATATCCACGATGTTTCCATATAATTTAACAAAATATTATTAATTTTATTGAATCTATAATTTATGGTTTTTAAAAATATATTAGATTGATAACAGGGTACATGTTTAATAGACTATTTAGATCATCACATAGAATAGTCAAATAAAATGGTGTTTTAATGATTAATATTTATTTAATTTATCTACATTTATATATTTTTTTCATCTAAATTGGATGGATATTTTAATATTAATGTATAATGTAAGCTATTTTCTATTTGGAATAAAATATAGATTTCAAATAAACTGTTCTGATCTAGAGTGTTTATTAGAGAATGACGAAGGATGATTTGGACCTATGTTGAAACCAATTCAAGTTAATTATTTTATCTTTATATATACATTTTTGTCATTATATTTAAATTTTATAATATAATAATGTAGATAAAACTGTATTTATCATAGAACTGTAATAAGATGACAACTCATCACATAACTGGAATGATTTAATGGGGAATCATTATTAAAATTTCTATATGTAATTTAATTACAAAAGGGACTTTTAAAAAGTATTTATATATCATATAGACAACTAAAAATATATTTAGTGAATAAATATTTATCATATATATATTTAGGATAGATATAATTGTTTATTTTAGTTGGTTCAATACTCTCTTGAAGATGTTTTCTACTTGATTGAAAGAAAATGGGAAGGAAATTGGTGTGAATGGAACTGATATTGAATGAATTGTTATTAGTAGAGTTGGAGAATGAATTATATTAAAATTTTAACATCAATATATACTCAAATATAAAGAAACATTAATTTACTTTTTTAGTAATCATATATTTCATTTTTCTTCATGAAAAATTTCTTTCTATGGTTATGAGAGTAATAAAAACCATAAGACATCTTCAACCCATAAAATTAGTCATTGAAGGTGACTTTAAAAAGTAATTATTTTATTAAAAAAAATCAATTCAAATAATTAATAGAGTATGTTTTCTCACTTGTTCTATCATGATATATTCTATCCGATATTGAAGAAGTATTCTCGGAATATGTATTTCACATGTCTAACTGATTTCTTAACATATACTACAAGAATATTTTCAATTGGAGAAGATTCAAACTCTATCATCATTATTCCAATGGATACAAATATATATATTATATCTTTAATAATAATTTTTTAGGTTACAAAATTTTATAGAAATCGCCAGTAGCCATCAGGGACAATAATGAATAGAGTATACATCAATAATAAACTAAAAAGTTGAGTGTTCTCACCGTATAAGATATATAGGATTGTTTAATCTGAATATTACCTTCTCTATAACGTGATTATTGTTTTTTGATCATTGTAAGTGTTAGGATAAATGATTTTCTTTATATTGGTTCTCAAATATGTGTTCATTAACCAAGGGGTTTATAAAGATATTAAATAAATCTTTTGATAATTGTTATATAACATAATTATCACTAATCACTATACACAATACAAAGACCATCAATCACAGAAAAATCTTATGTGCACTTGCAATCGTTTCGTTACATGAACATAGAATATATAATTCCAAATTAAAAGTGGTGAGGTAGATAACCTTATATAGAAAGGAGGAATGGTATTAATTTATGACTATTTCTGAACTGAATTGTTTTAATTTGATAACATCTACCAATTTACACCACTATTATTGGATTAATAACAACTAAAATTATTAATACACCGCTCAAGTGAAAATAGGTATCCATTTTTATCACCTAAGAATATAAATTTTAGATACCTCGAATGTATTAAGTGGTGATATAAGTAGATCATGAAATCTATTGGGAGTAATAATTTTAGAAGAACATGGATCATATATAAATATTTCTAGGTAACATGATAAGTCACCTTTTCAACATACATTATTGAAAGTATATTTATGAAGAAGCAATGTGGGAAACTAAAGATGGGATTTCAAAAAAGTATCTCATTTGATTCTCAAGAGGTAATTTAGAATTAAAATTGGAAGGAAACATTTTCCAAAGGGAGGAAGAATATAACAACCAATAATTTTCAATAAAATAATTTCCTCATAAGAATATATGTTTTTTGTATATTGGTGTAAATTTTTTTGATGTGTATTATAAGGTAATATAAAAATAAATCTTATCAAAAAATAATAAAAAATTATTTTCCTACTATATAGAATTATATAAAATTGATAAATACATTCTATTAGTCAAAGAGTAGAATTTTGGGAAAATAAATACATTTATATCAAATGGTAAGAATCTAAAACTCTTATGGATCATTTTTTCTAATAAATAATATATCCACAGACACCAGTATAATTATGTAGAAAATGATTAAAAATAAGGTTGTGATTTTGTAATGTAGAGGAATCATCCTCAGTATACATCCACTTACCATTCATGAGTATTTAGTTTATAGGGACTCCAATTTGGTTTCTATATCTTAAGAGGTCCTCAAGACACATTCCACAAGTACTTTTTTTTTTGAAGAATAGGACCATCCATGGGATAATCCACTAGGATGGTGATTCTATATAGACATAGTTTTATGCTATCCTCAACTATCTAGTTTTACTATAGATAACCTTAAGGTGTGTCTTTAAGAGGATGTTCATTTTGTAGTTCTTGTTCCCTCAAATAGTTTTCTATTATTATCTATGAATATTTCTCTCTTTTATTAGTACAATGACCCCGCACACTTCTCCTAAAATCATAATATCAACAAATATGTTTTATTAGATCTGACCCATGTTCAGGAGACCTCTACTCATTGTATCTCACTAGTGTCTTCATCTCTAATTATGGTGTATCATATATACTTTATTTCACATAATAGGTTTTATATACTAGAATTATATGGAGGAAAATGTCATAACCTATATCATCCTAGTGACATGTTGGTTCTACCCTATAAGGGACCTGTTGTGTTATGTCTTTTCGTCACAAGATCTTCTTCAAAATCATGATACTTTAAAAAACTAGATTGTAATATATATCATAATTCCAGGGGACATAAGTCTCTCCCTACAAATTTTTGATGATCACCATAATACATTGTGATGTAAAAGGAATATTGTTTATGAAATGTGTGATTTTTTAACAAAACGTTCCATAAAATACCATTTTTCATTCATAGTAGTGAATCAAAAATGATATCATACAAATTATAATGTAGTATTAATATATATTTTCTAAACTACATATATTACAGTCCAATAAACATCGATATATAATTTTTTTTGAAAATTAATATTTTAGTTGAACTTAATATGTTCCTCCACAGAGTATATGATTATTCAAGAGATATCATCATGTATTTTGATATAAATTATTAACATTTAAGCATGATTTTGTATGTTTGATAGAGAAAAACACTGATGAGATTATTCATCCATGCAAATAAGGACTCATTAATGGTGAATTTGTGGTGAATTTAACAATATTATTAAAATACCAAAGAAGAAATAAGGATGAAAATACTTAAAAAGTTTTTGGAATGTCTAAAATAATTTTATATATGGAAAACCATTCTAGATCAAGGATACTAAGGATACTAAACCACAAAGTGAAGAAATAAATTACGTAATCGTAGGCCCTATTATCAGATTGATAAAAGTTTAGAAAACATGGAACGAGGTTATAGTTGCCATTCTAACTAGATCCCCCATATTTCACCAGTTTTTATGCCACAATCCATTATTTCTGTAGTATCATTACACTGAATAATACTGTTGATGCTTTTTATTTTCCAAATAGTCTCCTTTAGGCAGACAATTCCTTAATCCCAAAAAACCATCATTGGGATGGGGCATATAATTGAACAAATGGGAGGTTCTATAAAATAAATATAGTCATATTACAGAGGATAAAATATAATAACTAGACAACCACCAATGAAATCCTTTCATTAAAAAAATGCATAAATAATGATATGATATAAACGGTTCTAATGATACAATAGAAATTAGATTATGATATATATATGGAATCATCTTATAAATAGAATGATCTATTAGAGAGAATTTTCGAGGAATAAATGTTGGATGGAAAATGTTCAACAACTCCCTTATTAAAAGATTGAGATAATAACACTACATATTTTCATTCCTATATACAAACAATAAATTTTTATATAATCATAATTTAGAAATATATGATGGATCCTACATAAGTGATATTGAGACTCTACTTACAACTATTTTTCCCACTCCTAATGTATGATATTTTTTAACATGTATTGAAAATGCAATATGTTATTCAATGAATAATTAGGAGTCTACCATTTATTATAGTATCCCGTTCTCTATTAAAATTAAACTAAATTTGAAAAGAATATCTATTCCTTTATAAGAATACATCAAAAGTGTGTTCCATAATGTCAACCCGGATAATGCACTATGTACTAATTTTTTCGCAATTACATTCTATATTTCATCGTGGGATTTTATTAAAAGGAATTTGGTATTATCTATCATGGAATGATTTATGTGTCACTCTCTTCCTAGTGTCACATGTGCTACTACATTTATCATCCACCTAAATGTATATCAACTGAACTCTTTTAATAATTTCTGGCCAATCAAGAATTTTCATCAGAAATACTAAATAATTTAAAAATATTAATTTTTAGATTCCCATTTTCATTCAAATTTTTTTCTCAAGAAAACAATTGCTTTATCAAGGATATAAACATTGAAGGATCTATTGGAATATATATAAATAGTTTTGAGGATCTCAAATTAAATTTCTCATGTACTAATATCATTTATAATATTTTTATGGAAATATTCAGTGATAATATGTTGTGAAATTTGATCCTCAATATTCTTAGAAGTTATTTTTTGTCAATGTGTTTTTGGATATGTTCTTCAGATATTACTCTTAACATTGGTTCTCAGTTTCAATAATGTAAATAAAAGTTGGGTTCTTTAAATTTTCACCTATAATCATAAAAGGTGATACTTTTTAGTCATATTTTTTAGTCTCACTCAAGTTCTTATTAGTGGAAACATAAAAAATTATATTTGGAAGGGTGAAATTCTTCCTTTCAAATTAATGTTTGGTCTCTTATTTATCAGAAGCCCTTTTATGGGTGAAATTTATTTATTTCTGAACAAAATTGATAAAATATTTCAAAAAAATTTGGATATCCTCAATACCTAAGGTAAATAGACTATCCAATTAATCAATACTAATAAAATTAGTGTTTTCATATATCAATGTTACTTAAGCAGATGAAAAACTTGAATTAATGGACAAATTTGGGTTTCTAGAAGAAATTTTTCATTGACCAATTTATATCACACATTCTTTATATGGATAGTTCAGATCAAACAATTTGATAACCTATATTATAAAATTATCTGAAACATATCCCACTAAAAATGTTTTCTAATACCTTTCATATGTAGGATCACTCTCTTAAACAATGTTAATTATTCTATACATTTTCGCATTTTATTTACCATCTATGATACTAAAGGTATCATTATACAAAATAAGAAATATCCTAACTCTTTCCAAGGGGACCCCAATCCATAATGTTGTAGTAATTAGGTGAGGAGTTCTTAATTAGAGTTACATTATAAGGAAATATGAATTAATTTAAAAATCAAAGGGATAAAATTATTAACATACAAGAAATCTTATCCAATGATATATCAAAGTGGAACCCAATATAAATAATATTAATCACCACAAAATTTTAAAGAGCCTATATTAATAATGGAAAATGATATATACACACTATATCATATATAAAGGCCTATGGGAGAGTTTTAAGCTCCTTTATAATCACTCTAGACATCAAGATGGTCATGGAGAGATTGAATTTTTTATGATACCAATGAGTTTTCCATTATCTAATTTCATTGGATTCATATGTCCGAAATTTAAATACCATGAATCCAAGACCCACCAAAATTTCATATACATAGTTATGGTTGAATATTAGAAGCTAGTTAAGGGAAACATTACCCGGACCAATGAGTAATACTACCTCATTTTCACAAAATTATAGTGTGGATGATTAAGCACTATAAAATTTCAATGATTCAAGCACATACATCTTAGTTTGACCCTTGGAAAAAAAGAATTTTTTGATATACCATACCATAAATATTATTATTTATTTTCTTTTACATCATACATTATTCAATATCAAAGGATGACATGATCGAATTGAAAGGTATTATCATTGAATTGATATATCACTATTGTAACAACGTTAAATGGAAACTATAAAAAACCGATTCATGGAATGATATTTGGTTGATTTCATGTTGAAATTACGTGGTGGATATTTAGAGACCAATAATATTATAACATTAATATAACATATTTGTATGTGATTATTAATTACATGTCATTACAAATCACACCAGAGCTATAAAGATTTTATTTCTTCAGAAATATAGATTAATAAACACTTGTTCATATATTATCCTCATCAATTTCCACCCTTATGACATTTCAACACCCATTTTATAATAATTCATTATTAAAATCATCATGTTTGGGATTTAACTATTTCGCTTTTCTAGATAATTAAAGTTTTTTAGTTATATTAGTTGTACTATTATCATATTTTTATAATCTACTATTTTTTATATTTATATAAATATAATATATGATAATTAATTATATACATATATTCATCGATAAAAAGAAGTTATTTTTAAATGAAATAAACGGTCACCACCCGTCATCTGGGCCTGTGCCATGACTACCCCAAGCCCTCTTTCCATTGGCGAGGGGCTAGAGACTACCACCAAAGGTATAAATCTCGATAAAAAGGGATGACTTGCCTTTATGAAAAGTAAAAACACAAAACCAGAGTACAAGAAGAAGAAAACACTAAGTAATAAGAAAACAAAAGTAGAGATTAATGTAAAGGGGTCGGAAATACAAGCCCAACTGTAATGTACAAGGTAAAAGACAAAATAGTTGGATGGTGACAAGAAGCTCCTAGATCATCCTACATGGATCCTACCTAAAGGGTAGATACAGATAGCCTCATCAATTCCCTTGTCCATCAACCTCCTCTGGGTACCGACTCGTCGTGAGGTCCACCTCTATGTACCATCCAGTACTCATACACTCAGCCTCTATCAGCATTGTCTATCATCTTCATCCAACACAATGACATGAGGGCATAGCCCATGTAGGGGTGAGTATAACAATACTTAGTAGGGACCCCGAGACCCTCAAGGTCTCACTAAATCCAACAAGGATAAGTCACAAAGAAATATCTCAACATATAACCTTTACATAATTTTATGCTCATACACATACCTAAGTTATCAAATAACCCATCTTAATCATGAGGAAAACACAAAGTTCATTGACTCAGCTCAAACCAGGATTTTCATTATCAAAACCACAACTACTGGAGAACTCCCCCTATATCGATTACAGTGGCCCTATCATGACTCCATGGCGCTACTCACTAAACTGATGTACTACTTCTATCGAGTATCGTGAGTCTATTTCCAAATACTGGGCGCTCCCTCCACTGTGGGTCTACCGCCAAATACCGGGCGCTCCCCCTAATAGACTAAAGAGGCACTCCTTCTGTCGAGTACCACGGGTCTGCTGCCAACTACCAGGAGCTCCTTCTGCCATGGTTCTACTGCCAAATAGCAGGCACTTCATCAACTAGGCTAATCAAATCACTCCGAATGGAATCGTTCAAGCAGTCATCTGGTCTACAGCTACTAGGTCTCCGCACTCCATACGATCGTCTCTAGGAGGGTCCGCTCCACATGATACTGGTTGTTACTTCCAAGTGTCATGTAATCTTACATGGAAGTATATCAAAGTACCGATTCGTCATAGGGGTCTCAACGCAACAGATAGCACGTCAATCGGACCCCCATTCTTTGAGTTATTGGCATTTCCATTGGAGGGGCCTGGTTGGATTTCTGGTATAATCCAACCCAGACATTGTCCAACTGCCTCCAAACCTTAGGTGAAGTATTCCAGAAGAACCGTCTCATCAAGAGTAATCCATCATAGTCAACGGCACGTCAATCGGACGTTTTTTCCTTAAGTTATAAGTGTTTCCGCTTCGAGGGCCCGGTTGGAATTACACTCGTTCCAAACCCTGTTGTTCTCCAAAGTCATCAAAAACTGAAATAGAGTATTGAAAAAGGATCATCTCGTCCAAAGTTTCCCAATGAAAAATATGGAATTTCGATCAGACGTGTGGTTTTTATGTTATTCACGTTTAAGTGAATAACGGGCCCGACCCGTTTAGCCCAGTGGGACGACGGGTCGGGTTAACCCAGTTTGACAGGTCCAACCCGGTATTGATGTCGGACCGGTCCGAAGGACAAACGCAGCTCGTCTCGAAGGGTGCGGCCTGACACGAAGTGGTGCGTCCTGGCCTGACCCGGAACGTCCCGGCTAGGTGCTTCCTGGCTGGGCGCACGGACCGACTGGCTCGGCCCGATGGCCGGGCGGTCCGACCCCCCCCCCCCCCGGCTATTTGAACTGGTGGGGCCAAGCGGCGCCGCCCTTCCCAAACCGGCCAGCTAGGCCGACCAGCCTTCTGGCGGACACGGCCTACACATCGGGCCTCAAGATTCCCCAGTGCGGTGCCCTCCTGGCCCCACAGTTCGGCTCCACCCGGCCTGCCGACGAGCCAACCGGTTATCTAGTGTGGCTCCCTCCTGGTTCTGTGGCTCCCCTTCACCCGACCGGCTGATGGGCTGGCCATTTTATCCGCCGAAGCAGCCCGTGAAATGGGATGTGGTTCCTCTTGCACAGCCGGTGTGATGACACCAGACTCCTTCACCGCGTTCTTGGCACGGTGCGTCGACGTCATACCTCCTTCGCCTTCAGTTTCCGAATCTAAAATAATAAATGAGATCAACGGAGGGTTGTCGGGCCGTGTTCGTTCGGCCCACACCCTCCACGTAAAGCGATTGAAATTGGACATATCTAAACAAAGATTCCCAACGATGAACGGGGTACAAAATAATTCAATTTCAAGAATATACCCCTACCTCAATAATTGATGGCATACGTCGGGCGTCGCGGATGACGGCGTCGCGTGGTGGGGTTTCATAGATGACGTTAGTGTGTGTCTTCGTTCTTTTTGGAAACGGTGTTCTCCAATGAAGAGATGTCATTATTCATTGAGAGAGGAGTTCTATTCTTCTTCACACAAGAGTTCTATAAAAAAACTCAAGAACTTCACCAAAGATTCCCCACACACCAAAAGCTCCAACTCAAAATAATATCTCATGATATTATTTTTTTCCCACCACAATGATTTTAATATTCAAAATCAAACCCCATAATTATTTAAATGAAGTGAATCTCCACATCAATTAAGGAATTTTGGAATGAATTAATGGTAGAAGGGAAAACCAAAGAGTTACACAAAATTGAGAGAGTTTTCAACATTAACATGGGTCTTTAATAGGGGTTTTAAAGAGGGTTAAGGAGTTTAGGGGAAGGTGAATGGTTGGGGCTCATGTGGGCCCCACGTTTCAATTATCCACACATAGGAAGTTGGGTGGGTGTGGTCCCCTCCAAGAACATACCATGGGAGGAATTAACCTCCATATATATAGAATAAAATTGTAAAAACAATTTTATTAACTTCTTTAATGAAACCCCAAAAAACAAACTTCTCCTCCTGCACAAACACAACAATAGTAAAGGACCACTTAAGTAATTACTAGCGTTGCAAGTTCATCGATGCCCTCATATTTCAATTCCGAGCACCAGTTCAAAAGGTTGGAAAACCCGCTCATTCGTTTACTGAACGTACCCGAGCTAAACTTCAAAAATTGATTCCGGGCACATTGAGCCTCAAAATCAAGTGCCGTTAGAAGCCACCGACTTATAATATTCCCAAGAAATTAAGAAAAAAAATTCTTGAAATTTTTGGGAATTTACATTGCTCCCACCACCAGGGTTTTACATCCCCATAAAGATACATCACACACTAGGGAAACAAAAGTAGGTACTGGGCATGTATCTGAGCCTCCCACTCCCATGTGCTCTACTGGAGGTTCCCGTGCTGCCAAAAAACGTGCACCAGAGGAATCGACCATCCACACAGTTCCCATTTCTGTCGATCCTCATTATTTACTGGATCTTCTGTGAATGTCTTTCCCTGGACGATGATGATGGAAAAGTCATGCAGGCATCTCCTAGATGAGATACGTGGAGGATGTCGTGCACCCGGTGCAATTGAAGTAGAAGGGCTAGGCGATAAGCCTCCTCGCCTACTCTGGTGAGGACCAGGTAACGTCCGAAGAATAGTATAGATAACATTCTGCCCCAACCAAATCCCCCTAGACCTCATCGAGGTGAGACCCGTAAAAAAATGTGATCTCCATCATCGAACTCCAGTGGTCTCTGTATCCTATCAACATAGGTCTTCCGTCTACTCTGTGCAGTCCTTATCTACTCCTGGATGATCTGAACCTTCTCCTGTAGCCTCAAATTTGGCATACCGGTCAATCTCTACCTCAGCTCATGAAAATATCTTCTAGCATCTCTCCGACCACACGAAGTGTTTCCCCTTCTTCGTCAATGTTAAAAGCGATGTAGTAACATTGGAGAATTCTGGCACAAATCTATGTATGGCTGACTCATGAGTGATCGACTGCACCCACTTATGCATGATTCAATACTATGCTGCCTGGGGTTTCCTTTTTTCCGACCATGGAAACACATCACAACGTTGTAGGTAAACCACAACCTTTTTTCCTAATACAATCAATCTATGTATGAACTGTGGTTGCCCAGTCTATACCCAAACTAATGTCGTAAGGCCTCGACGCTGCCACCAAGAGGTTCCAACTGAAACTCTTGCATCAAGGGTCAGATCACACCATCGGTGTAAGTGTGATTATCGACTCTCCTCCCATAGGTAACTCCAGACGCGAGGGTCAAGTAATGGCTTAACCAGAAATTCTATTTCTGGGACAAGATTTGTGGACGGAAGGAATGAATCATATCAATTTATATTGTTACGGTAGCTAGTAGTAGACACAGACTATACCTCGAATCATTAATAGAGCCCTTGGTTCACACTCCTTGACCGAATGTTGCTACTCCCTTCCCATACCCTTATGATCCCTGAGCCTGGTGGGGACTACAAAGGCGGGTGTTTTTAACATGTCAAACTATTCATTACCACATGCTTCCCCCTAGCTCTATTTCCACATCTGCTGCTTTGCAGATTAATCTTACCTTAACACTTCCCCTTCTTAAACCATTTTACATGTCCAAGTCTCCGAGACTGGCGCCTGTTTACTACTTTTCCACTGTTAACCTTCACTGGTTGTATCCACTCAGCCAAATAATTCTCAACCACAAATGTTCTCTCTAGCACCGTAACATTAGTAGGAATTCATAGAGGAATGGTGCTGACTCGGATGTCCTTAAACAAACTTCGCACGGAAGTCCGATCCCTTTAGCGCTGATCATATCATAGTCATCCAGTACTAGGAATGAACGGCACACCTCGATGATTACTAAGCTACTGACATGTCGTCCTGTCGAAGATGTATAAGCTCTAGAAAACTCTTAGCCTCCTCCTCAAGCCAGTCCTCATCCGCCTGTGATTCAAGCTCACCATAGAACCTGAGGGGTATCTGTTGTTGAAACACGCGAAAGTTACTATGCCAACATGTTTCATCTACTGGTACTGCCAGTTGAGACTACTAACCAACATACAGTGATATAGCTGGAACCCTACCTGAAGGTAATATTTTATGAATCACTCCATGTACCGAAGCCTCATCACTATGCGGACCAACCTCATGGTCTCTCAATGGAAAAAATCAGTAGCTAAGACCTCCATCTACTCAACTAGTTACTGAAATTGGTGTAGAACCCTAGAAATCGCCTCCAGCTAGTCCACTGATGCCTGGGAATCTGCCTTGCCTTATAACCTCAGAGGCCTTTGCTGCTGGAACTCGTGAAACATGCTCTGTTAGCGTGCACAGTCCGCTAGTATAGATGGTGTCATCTGCTGCAAAATGGGTGGTGGTGCTTCTGGTACACCACCCGAAGGTTCCAACATTACAAGAGAGCTCTGCACAGGACCTCGTCGCGTGGTGGGCCATCATTAGGTGCTCGCTTGTAACACCAACCGATTGTCTGTGTGGAGGCATCCTGAACAGATAGGACATGGTCAACCAATTTAAACCTGGTGAGCTGGCCTGGTTTGAGCTGACATAATGAAAAAATTTGGAAACACACATCAAATTAGTGTTTTCATGCAATGAGTCGGAAATCTGAAGTTAGGGTCCAGGTGTATGGATATGTCGGCCGCCACACCAACACTAGATTCCCTGAACTGAAGACCACACTCGGTTACCTTAACACTATTTCTTCACAAAAATGAATGATCAGAGTCATGAGTTCTGTGGCAGAACCAACTCCTATGATACTAATTTTTCATGACCCATCATCGGGGCCCGTTCCGTGACTACCCCAAGCCCGCCTTACATAGGCCAGGGGCAGGCGACTAGCACCAAAGGTGTAAATCCCGATAAAAAGGGAATGAATTGCCTTTATGAAAAGTTAACACACACAACCAGAGTACAAGCGGAAGCAAACACTATGTAAGCATAAAACAAAAGTAGTGCTGAATGTACAGGGGCTGGAAATACAATCCCAACTGTAATGTACAAGGTACAAGACAAAATAGATGGATGGTGACAAGAATCTCTTGGATCGTCCAACACGGATCCTACCTGAAGGGTAGGTATAGATATCCTTCTCAGCACTCTCGTCCATCAACATCCACTGAGTAACGACACTTCGTGAGGTCGACCTCCAGGTAATGTCTATTCCTCATAAACTCGGCCTCCGCCAGCGCTATCTGTCATCTGCATCCAACACAACGAGGCGCGGGCATAGCCCGTACAGGGTTGAGTATAACAATACACAGTAGGGACCTCGAGACCCTCAAGGTATCAATAAATCCAACAAGGATAAACCACAAAAAAGGATCTTAACATATAACCTTAACTTTGGTATATGACCATACACATACCTAAGTTATCAAGTAACCCATCTCAATCATGAGGAAAACACAAAGGTCATTGACTCAGCTCAAACCCGGATTTTCATTATCGAAACCATAACTGCTGGATAACTCCCCCTCGGTCATGTTTAGTGGCCAGGTCACGACTCTAAGGCGCTGCTCACTAACCTTAGACTGCTAAGATACTCCTTTTCTCTAGTACCGCAGGTCTGCTGCCAAATACCGGGTACTGTTTCTAATGTGGGTATACCGACAAATACCTGGCGCTCCCCCTAATATCCTATAGAGATACTCCTTAGGTCGAGTACCGCGGGTCTTCTGCTAACTACCAGGCGCTCCATATGCCATGGGTCTTCTTCCAAATACCGGGTGCTCCATTCACTGGGCTAATAAAATCACTTCGAGTCAAATCAGTCAAGCAGTCGTCAGGTCTACAACAACTAGGTCTCTGGACTCAGTACGCTCGTCTCCAGGAGGGGCCGCTCCACGAGCTACTAGTCATTACTTCCATGTGTCACATAATCTCATGTAGAAGTATCTAAAATGACCGCCTAGTAATAAGGGTCTCAACGCAATAGACAACGTGTCAATCAGACACCTGTTCTGTGAGTTATTAGCATTTTGGTTCTAGGGGCATTGTTGGATTTCAAGTACAATCCAACCCAGACATACTCCAACTGTGTCCAAACCATTGGTGAAGTATTTCAAAAGAACCATATCATCAAGAGGAATCCAACATAGTCGATGACACATCAATTAGATGACTGGTCCTTGTGTTATAAGTGTTTCCGCTCTGAGGGCCCGGTTGGAATTACAATCGTTCCAGACCAGACGATTTTCGAAAGTCATCCAAAACTCACATTGAGTATCACAAAAAGACCATCTCGTCAAAACAATCCTAGTGACGTAGATGACACGTTGATCGGACGTGTGGTATTTATGTTATTCACATTTAAGTGAATAATGGGCCTGACCCGTTTAGCCCAGTGGGTCGACGGGTTGGGTTAACCCAGTTTGACGAGTTCGAACCGGCAGGGGTGTCAGACTGGTCTGAAGGAAAAATACAGCTCGGCCCGAAGGGTGTGGCCTGGCTCGAAGGGGTGAGGCCCGACCTGAAGTGGTGCGGCCCGACCCGGCGGGGCACCGCCTGGCCCAGCATGGCCAGGCTGGGCGCGCGGCTAGGCTGGCTTGACCGGCTGGCCGAGTGGCCCGACCCGAAGACCGCACCGTCCGAGGGGGGCGCCCCCCCCCCACCCCCCACGATTGTCCGAACTAGCGGTGCTGCCCTTCTTGATCTGGATGGCTAGGGCTTCCAAACATTGAGGGCTTCCAAACATTGAGCTCACATGGCCCACACGGCGGGACGTAGGATTCTTCACCCTGGTACCCTGCTGGCGCTACAGTTCATTAACACCCGGCCGGCCGACGGGGCGGTCGGTTTTCCAGTGTGGCGCCCTCCTGGTGCCGCGGCTCCCCTTAACCGGACCGGCCGACGGGCAGGCCGGTTCTTCAGCCGAAGCAGCTAGCGAAACGGGCCGTGGTTCCTCCCGCATATCCAGCGTGATGGCACTAGATTCCTTCTCCACATTCCCGGCATGGCACGACGACGTCAGACCTCCTCTGCCCTCAGCTTCAGATTCTAAAATAATAAACGAGATCAACGGAGGGTCGTCGGGTCGTGTTCTTTTGGCCCGAACTCTCCGCGTAAAGAGATATAAATTGTCCGTATGTAAACAATGATTCCCAATGAAGAACATGGTACGAAATCATTCACTTTATGGAATAAACCCCTACCTAATTAATTGATGGCGTATGTCAGGCATCGTGGAAGACAACATCACGGGGTGAGGTTTCGTAGATGACATCGATGTGAATTTTTGTTCTTTGTGGAATTGGTGTTCTTCGTTGAAGAGACATCATTCTTCGTTGAGAGAGTAGTTCACTTCTTCTTCACACAGAAGTTCTCTCGAAAACTCAATAACTTCTCCAATGTTTCTCCACACACCAAAAGCTCCAACTCAAAATAATATCTCATGATAGTATTTTTATTCAAACCACAAATGTTTTAAAATTAAAAATCAAACCACTTAATTAATTAAATGACGTTACTCATCTCATTAATTAAGTAATGTTGGCAAGAATTAATGGTGGAAGGGAAAAGTGAAGAGATAAAAAAAATTGGGAGAGTTGTCAACATTAACATGGGAGTTTAATGAGGGGTTTTAAGAGGGTTAAAGAGTTTAGGGGAAGGTGAAATGATGGGCCACATGTGGGTCCCACCATTCAATTATCCACATATGGAATGTTGGGTGGGTGTGGGCCCCTCTAACAACGACACATTGGAGGAATTAATCTCCTTATATATAAAATAAAATTGTACAAACAATTTTATTTACTTCTTTAATTAAACCCCAAAAAATAAACTTCACCTCCCGCACAAACGCCACTACAGTAGAGGTCCACTTAAGCAATTATCGACGTTGCGAGTTCATCAATACCCTCATATTTAAATTTCGAGCACCGGTTCAAAAGATAGAAAAACCCGCTTGTTCGTTTACTGAACGTACCCGAGCTAAACATCAAAAATTGATTCTGGGAACACCAGTCCTCATAATCAAGTTTTTTCAAAATCCACAGACCTGTAAAATTCCAAATAATTTAAGAAAAAAAATTCCTAGAAATTTCCGGGTCTTTACATAAACCATTCATAGAGGCAATAGGCATGTAAGCATTAATAATGGTTTAACTTTTCAATGTATGGAATAAAATAAATTGTAAATAATAATTCACTTTTAGAGAATAATTATTGTGTCGTATATTATATATATATATATATATTAAATTTATCTTTATAACCATCCATGTAAAGGATAAATGTAAAACGAATATTAATGATTTTTAGAGATGATTGTCCACATGCACACAGTAATGACATTATACTTTTCCTATTGAATGGATGGTAAAAAGTTCAATATGATATTATAATTAAAACAATATAATTATTTTATAAATATAATATATATTTAATATTTTAATATTTATAACCATGTAAATTAAATTGGGATGAAAAATTAATTTAACCACTATATGAAGATGATATTAAATGAATACGAACGAGTGTATATTTTTCTTTTTATTGGATCAATAAGGGACTAAAAATGGATTTAAAATAATAATAATAATAATAACATAGATGTATATTTATGTTTTTTTTAATTTGGGATGGGAATAATAAATTTAAGGGATGTCGAATAAGGATTAAATTTATGAAATTGATAAAGATGATTATATCTTCTTCAGTAGACTTCCTTAAGATCCAATATTCAGTACCCATATAATGGTTTTTGAGGAATAACATTGTAATAACCCAATCTATTATGAATGAAACTTATTCTTGATCCTATTAAATATCTTATTAATTAAAATGGTTATATAAAACATATGTAATTCCTTTGTTACATGTTTTTGGATTTTGAAATACCTTAAAAAAGTGTTACCATTGCTAATGTAGTCGTTTATCAGTGATCACATGATTAGTATAAATATAAGGCTTTAAAAAATCCATTTTACCGGGAAAAGGAACCAATGGGCTCATCTTGTAGACGTTCCATATTCGAATCCAATTTGTTGGAGCTCATAAAGGAGGTGGAATCATTGGGCTTCGCTCTGGACCTTGCCCAAGGCGAGCATGAACAAGTTAATATCGAGAAAAACTTTATAATATATAAGAGGATGTTGATAGATATTTCCACCCAAGCGATGTTATTTGCGCCACCGGAAAAGTCTTTCACCATCGCACACATTACCCATCGGGCATATTCGGGTTTTATAAGGGGTTATTTAACAGAACCTTAGCACTATGATTGAGTGCATTATTTTTTTATAGAATAAAGAGTATACATTATTAGTTTTTAAAGAACAAACAGTACTTTAGGATAATATTAAATTATGAAATCTATTTTTATGTGTTAATGGATTTTTGAATAAAATAATATTTTAATTACATATTATTAAGAAATTAATTTTTATTAAATATAAGTGATCTTTTAATTTTTTTGAATACAATTGTAATTTTTATTAAGGTTTCAAAGTCGTTTTTATCGAAACCCATGAATTTATGTTAAATGTTAGTTTTCATATTAAAAGTAAAAATTCAAATACCTAGAATTTTTTTTTGATAAAATGAATATTATTTTTGAAATCAGGATGTCGAAATTATCCAACAAAAAATTTTTCATTATTTTTTAATATAGTTGAATTTTGGACTAACATTTTAAATACATTTTAATAATATAATGTGTTTTATGTCATTATAATAACCCACTAGTGATGTAATAAAATACTATAAGTTTGATTTTCATCCAATATATGTTTTTCTATTAATTGTTTTTTATTTTAGGTTTATTTGATTTATTTTTACAAAGCCTTAGTGGACCAACCAAGGCTAATTATACATTTTTTCATTTTAAAATGATTTCCTTGAGAGTGTGAATCATCTCCACATAAGAAAGCCTAATGTTTTATGATTTTAGGATATTGGTCGAATAAAATATTATTTTCGACTACCCTTTGAAAAAAATGGGCAAAATCCAAGGGTTGTTTTGTGTTTTGGATGTTTCTAATGTGTGGTGACCCAAACCTAAATAATAAATAATTTCCTCTATTATCTTATATAAACCCACACAAGCTCCCACTTCCTTTTCACTCAAATACTTTAAAGCTTGACCAAACCCTAAACAATTCTCTCAATAGTGCACCCAATGCACGAAATGCTTTCAATAAGCCTCTCAATCCCCTCGCTAGCATTTGGGATCACACTTCATTGTTAGTGTATCATTCCTTTCTCATTTTATCCACTCTTCTTAATATTATTATTCTTTTTTATTTTAAATTATAAATGTTTTTGTATGATTTATAACCACCCCAATAATTTCATCCTTATATTTGAATGATAAAATACCCATTTCTCTCTCCTTAATGCATCCCATGTACACTCATTACCATGGCGAAATCCTATAAGGGATTCCTTCTATTAACATTTTATCCATGTTTCTTAATATTGGTATGCCCTTTTATTTTAAATTGAAAATGTTGGGGTTTGATATTAGAATTACCCAATAATTTACTCTATATTTTATTATGATGATAGACCAATTTCTTTATCATCTATTCCGTTTACGTATATGCATTACCATGCTGAAATTCCATAGGTTATTTCGTTCTATCATTTTTCCAGGCTTCTTTATATTCATTAACCCTTGACTTTTCTATTAAAAATATTGGGGTATGATTTAGAACCTCTCATATACTTCCCTTATTATGATATAATGATGTGGGACCCCTTTCTTTATCATTAATTTCTCCCATGTACACCCGTTACCATGCCGAAATATTTTAAGGAATTTGTGCCTTCTCATTTAAATACAATAAATTATTTTGTATTACGAAATTAACTTACATTAAATATATCGGAAAG
The DNA here is from genome assembly GCA_963277665.1 of Viscum album. Classification (NCBI taxonomy): domain Eukaryota; kingdom Viridiplantae; phylum Streptophyta; class Magnoliopsida; order Santalales; family Viscaceae; genus Viscum; species Viscum album. The sequence goes on from OY728157.1 coordinate 1,856,138,036, forward strand.
TGTATCTATATGACCCCATTACATTCCATTTCATGTAAATATTATGAGACACCCCTTTCCCTCTCATCAAAAATTCTTATGAATTTATATGTCATCTTGTTATACTACAGAAATTGCACTGTGGTTTTCCAAGTCAAAGACATTATGTAGTGAATACCATACCCATTCTCTATCAAGGGTATTCATCTTTATGAATAATTACTTATTGATTATATAGATTCATTTATGTATTCCAAATTCCATTATCATGGAATAAATGATGTTGTTGAATGATCTCGTGTTGTATGATCCATGTGGCAGACTTATCCATGAAATGAAATGATTAAGAAGGGTGTGGCCGAATAGCACTATAATGCATTTGGTAAGGATTAGTATCATGATAAATCAAGTGAAATTAGGTTTTAATCATGCCAATTCAAGTTCAATGAGGATTTACACATAATCCCTGTGAAATGATACTCAGTTCATGAAAAAAACATGTTATGTGATGTGGCCACATTTCCTTGTTATCGTGCTATATCACTCCTTTATGGTCATGTTTCTCTTATTATCCTCTGATATTCCTATTTCATAACTTGTACTGTATTTTTCATGATATGTTTTGTTTACTCTCTTAATGGGCTTTATAGCTCAACCATTTCTTACGAATGTCCTCAGGTTATCACATGAAATGTTATTTACGAGGGAATATTATGGTCATGTAAAGTATTTTTTCAAAAAAGATGTTTTGTTTCATGTTTTAAGTTGTTATATAATGTTTCTAATCTCTAAAGAAACTAGAAATATCAATCTTATATGTTGTATCAAGTGAATATTTCATGTAATAAGTCATGTTTATGTGTGTTATAAAGAGAAGGGTTGTTATAAATTCCACCAATAATTAGTGTATAGGGATATTTATTATAATATTATGTTTGTTTTTATAGAGATAAATTTCTAAAAGAGTTATTGGAAGAGAGGATAAGTGGTTCCCTTTTATAAGTGAAAAGAGGGAAAGTCTTATAATTACATTAGGTACAACATTAATGTAAACTAAAATTCAGATTTAGGTGGCTCTAAATTTATATTGTTTTAATATTTAGTGAATATGACTCAACTTAATCTCCAAAAATAATATTGGGTGATTTTTTGATATTTGTTCACGCTTATCTCTTTTTATACCCCTGTTACACAATTGGAAAATTATTAACATATCAATATTTTTAACTATTTAAGGGTCGATAATGCTTATATAAAAATGAAAAGTTACCCATAAGTGGACCATGATTCATATTTTAAACCAAATACCATTAAAATTTGATAATATTTTATTGTTATGATTTCTAAATCATTTGAAAATTTATTTTCTTATAAAATATCATTAATTTCATTTTTAGTAATACATAAGGTATTAAAATAAAATATGTTTCTAAATCATGGAAAATGGATCGAAAATAAAATTTATTCAAGGATAATAATTATTTCATCTCAATTAAATTACCCAATAATTTTTTTGCAGTTTTATTTCATTTAATTCCTTATATATTGGAATAAACCATTGGTTAAATACTATAAAACTTAATTATGGTTATGTGTTTTTCAACATTATAACATTATATTTTATTTATAAGGATTGAAATGGTTAATAAATAACCAAGGTAAGAAATTTGAATTTCTAGTTAAATTTTTACAATTTCATTATTTTTAGGATTTTTAAATAATTCGACAAAATAATATTGAACACAATACAATTAATGTCATTTTATGATTTATTAACAAAATTTAACTTTTAAAACAACCTGAAAAACATAAAATTTAAATATATCCAATAAAAACATATATATTATGTAATATATATCTATTTTATTTTATGAAAATTTATGTCACCAAAAAAATATTATATTTATGGATCTAAAAATTAATTACATGACATTTCTACTTCTTGAATATACACTATGTTAGCAGTGCCTATGTATATTAGGTAATCATTTCATCACTAAAAACTAAAAATAATTTTAATTGATAAGAAAATAATTTATATTTAAAAATAAATATTTTAAACATTATATATTTACTTTTCATCCTTAATTAATAAATTTATAGATATTAAAATCAAGAGAGTGACATTTTCTTGTAAATATTTTCTTTAAAAAATATATGTCACTTTCATAGAAAAAATGACCCAAAATTGTCTTAAATTTGAATATTGGATGATGATATTGAAAAAAAATTAATAAAATATACTATATTAATGTGATAGGATTATTATTTATTCTTAATCATATCATTTTTATCAATATTTACCCTATTTACACTTACTGCGGTTAAAATAATTACATAATTGTTATTAGTAATAAGAAAGATAGGGAAATATTTTAAAAAATATAATTTCATTATTCAAAACATGGAACCCATTTTCTCATATTCAATTTCTAGATTTCAAAGAAATCAATTTTAATATAAATGTAGAAAACGAGATGAGAAATAGTTTTTATATAGAATGTTCTTTTATTATAAAAAATTGTGATATACCAAAATAAATTATAAATTTGAGTCTAATGTAATAGTTTTTATTAAATATAATTAAAAATTAATATTTTTACACTAATATAAATTCAAAATACTTATGAGTATTTAAAAATAAAATAATGAATGTTTTACAAAAATCTGGAAACTAATTCTTCAGTGAAAAATCTATCTTTTTAAAAATAATCAAAAAACAAATCCCTATGATAATTATTATATACTCATTTAAAAAATGTATAAAATTTTGTAATATTTAATTTATTCAATTTTAATAAATTGGATTTTATTTCAACACACAGTGTGAACTAAAATACATTTTTGAAGGAAATTAGTTTTTAAGAATAAAATGACTACTATAAAAATTGAGTTATAATTTACTATGATTTATTCAATTAATTTCAATTTAGTAAGACTACTGTATATATATATATATCATTATGTAGTTATTCAAATTCATAACTTCCAATTCAATAGTTAGGTATGGTTTATATAATAATTTTTTAATAAACATCTAAATTATGTCAAAGGTCAGTGTTGCATGTTTATAATGATTTAAATATTATTATTCCATTAGACTAAATTTTTTATGTGTTTTAACCAATTTGGGAATAAATTCAAGATATGGTTATTTTAATATCTTTATTTCCCATGGTTCAACGATTTGGAGGCGAGATTCCTTTTTTGTTTTACCCATAGAATGGTACCTAATTTTTGGATATTGAATTATCAAGGATCCATTGGATGGGTATAAATATTTTGGATCTCATGTGGAATTAAGGATTATGAAGTTTATGATGTAACATTATCTTAGTGATATAATCATTCGTTGTGTAAATAATATTTTGGATTACTTCATCACAATAATCCATTACTTAGATAACTATTTTAATGAATATGGGAACATTAGTTTGTGAGGACACTTTGTGGCTTGGATAATGTTCAGTACACTACCCAAGATCAATATTTATGTACATAACTCCAACATATATATGTTAAGATGTGGTCTAATCTATTGTAGTAATGGATATACCATCTCATAATTTATTTCCTTTTATGTGGATGGATATTCCCAACATTCAAAAAACATTAATGTGAACGTGAATGTATAAATTTAATAGACTCTATGATGATAAATTTTCAAATTATGTGATATATTTGATCATACTCATTTTTTCTAGAACTAAACATCAAATATGCACTGTTCTGTGATTTTTTATGCCAAGAAATGTAAATAAAGTTTAATAATATTTTTTTCTAATAGACATTGAAAGAAGGTGGTAAAGATATGAATATCATGACATCAAATTGAATTATAGGTGACAATTTTAAATTTATATTATATAGGTTCTTATACATGAGGTAGTAATACAATTGTCATTGAATATTCCATTATGTATTACTATTTTTAACTATTCTGAACATTCACTTCGAATTTATAAATATTTAATTTGAGAGATATAAAATTAATTGAATTTAATATATATGATTTTTGGTGTATATAGCGGCCATTTGAATGGAAATATTATGGTTGAAAATATAGTCATTAGGATAGTAACTTGACAATTAGAATATTAAAGTGATAGATATGGATATATTTTTAAATTTAAATAAAATGGAATAAATGCATATATTAAAAAATCAAATATATTATATGTGAATATTTTAAACAATATTTATAATATTTTAATTATAATTCCACATTTTACAAAATACGATTGGAAATATAGTAAATATTTCATTATTAAAAAATAATTTTTATAAATTCATTATAAAATTTTATGTTACCTAATATTTAAATATATTTTTATTAAATGGATTTCTAATTTGTATTTATTTTGTAAAAATTATTCAATAGTGTCTTTTTAGTATTTCTTAGATAGAGAAACATTGTATGGTGAATTGTAAAATTTGTTTTTAATATATATGAATGAATAATTTCTAAAAAAATTCGTCAAAAAGATTAAAACAATATCTTATTAGTGATGTAACTGTTCACCAACAACACTATAGTGGTGGTGGGAAATATAGATTGGACTATATTGCTGTTGGGAACTGTATAAATTAATGATTCATGGGTGGAACAGTAGCACTACTATAGAATCCTAGTTTCTATTATTAAGAACTCCATAATACTAAATAAGAAATGGGGATAGAAAACCACTTGGGTGCAGATAACTATAGTAGTACTATTGTGTATTGTAGTCGTGGTGGAACTATTCACCGGTGGGCATTGTTGTGGTTGTGAGCACTGGTGTTGGAATTATAGTGGCGACGAGTGTTGTAATAGTGATGTAATAGTGGCTGGTGATAGTGTAGTAGTGGAAAGTATTGTATCACATACTGTAGTGGTGGAGGTACTATAGTGTTTACTATAGCAGCCCAGTTACTATTCACATAATGGTCCATGGGCCAATAATTTAATGGGAATCATTCCCACTAGGCTTCGCGCCAAAAATAGTTTGTAATAAAGTGGATTGTTTGATGGTTTATCTTATAGGGGGGGATATGACCTATCTTTCAAGCCTGTTTATATGTGGTGTGTGCTTGTTTAATGAAATTTCATCCCCTAGAACCTAATGTAATATAATAGTTTATTTAGAATAGAACAAATATATATTTTATATTGTTATGATGTTTTAAACATAATAAAATTTTACTAATTTGAGTTTTTTAAAAATTAAATTTTTTTGTAAGAAATTTATTTTCCCAAAATAATTTCTGTATTTTTAATCATGCTGTAAAAAATATTTTAAGGTTTTATTTTATATTCTCATAATACATTAACTGAATTAATTCATTAATGGGTGAAAATAATTTAATAATGATGTAACAAAGTTATCATTGTTTAAAAAAACATCATCTAATATGTAATAATATGATTTTTTCTCAAAAATATACTAGTAATACTATTTGACTCCTTATATAATACCATCTTTGTGAGTCTCGCCCATTAATTAATATTATATTCATTATTTCATATCAAAATACTTCTCACCTCCATGTTCTAATAAGCCATATCAACAAATTAAGAACCATAATTTATAAATTTCACACATATCCAATGGTCTACCCATATATTTTTTCTTAAGCCTTCTATTTTTTACTGATATTTTATATCTCATCCCTTCTCAAGCTTTCAAGGAAATATTCCCCTGTTAAATGTGAAATATTCAACGAAGAGCCAACAACTATATTGGATTTTCTTTCATAATTTTTATTTTTTAATATTCATATTCATCACATTAATATCTAAATAATCTATAAATAAATATAACATATGTCGTATAAAAATTATACAATATAAATTTAGATTTTTTATCATTTTTTTCTCATTTACACTTTTTATGTGTCTAGCTAATGGTTGGTTATACATGTCAAAATGATTTTAAATTTTCAATTATAATATCCTTCATGGGTAGATAATTAATTAAACATAGTATTTAATTATTAACATTTAATTATGGTTATAATATTTTAATGGGGTTACAAACATTATATACATATATATATTATAATTTCATTTATTTCCAGTTAAACTGTCTTAAACTGATTTTGGTATACCATGAACAGAAAATATAAATATCAACCAAAATGATTGTAACAACATAATACTATATTTATGTAATTTAAAATAATATAATTAACATCATTAAAATTCATTAATTGGTTTTTAATAAATTTAAATTATTCATAAATGACGATTGGTTCCTGAAAAATATAAATAGGGTGTAAAGGAAAATTGTTGTCAACCAATTATTTTTTTCGAATGTTTTAATTCCTTCTTTACTCACTTTATTAATTACACCTTATTCTATATCATAGTTAGGTATATTAAAATATTTATATTCTATTTTAGTATATAAATATTTTAAATATAATATAACTATTTGTAATGACATTGATCAAAATGCATCTTTTCATTCCCTCTTTAGAAGATAATATGTTAATATTAATTTTTTCATATCGATTAAATGAAATTTTTATTTATAATACATTAAATTTAAAAATTATATTTTCAATATATCTACCATCACTTCCCCCAATTTAAAATTCATTCTTGCTTCACTAAATTTTTTTATACATTTCACAGAATCATTTATCAATTCAATCATTTATTACCTCTCACTTAATTAGTTTGGCCATTTTATATTACAATGTTTGTAGTATTATTTATTTATTAACCGTGTAGAATTAATAACCGTATCAACTTTTTATCGATATTTAAATATATATATATGTATATAAATATATATTTCCAATAATTATGTTATTCATGGATTCGTATAATTTATATGGAACTCATTTCTTTATCAATGTGAGTTATATGTAATATATTTAGAAGATTAATGTTTACTCGTTGTACTTCTTCATTTATTTGTGTAAAATATGTTTTTGAACATACTGTAATGTGACAAGTAGGCCTGAAATTATATATACCTATAATTTATTGGTAAAATCTTTTACATCATGAGATACTTATTTATAATATTTTCATTGAGAGCCTAAACCCACTATGTTATTATGCCTTGGAAACAATACTAGATGTATTCCTTTGATGTTTTATTATTATTTATATGCAAAATTCCATATATCATTTATAAAGTTGACATATTTTGATGATTTGGTTTCCATGATTATATTTTGATAACAAAAATTTTAATTATTCATTTACACTTTTTGATTAACATTTCTATTTATTTAATATTACTCAACCCCTTAATTAGATTTTATCTTTAGTTTTACTTAATATATGTCCATGGGTGATCGTTTGTGTTAAAAGTTCCACGATGAGTCTATAAGTGGATTTTGATTAGAATTTAGATCATTTTAATTTTTTATTGTAATGAATTTTATATGAACTAAAATTACCTTAAAACTAAACCATTAGATTTTTGGATTTCGAATATAACTAATTATTTTCTAAATATAGGGAAATAATTATGTATTTTTGTATATGTCAATAAATTGTATGTATAAAACCATAATATCAAACTTAAATTTGTAACAACATAACAAAAGTGAGATATAGGTACAAATCAATCATTATATAAAACCATTCCAAATATTTTGAAAAACAATAATTATTATATTCTAATTAATCATCAATTTAATTCTAATTTGAATAAATCTTCAATGACACTCACAAATAAATAATCCTTCACTAAAATGATATAAAACAAGAATTCTTCCATTCAGATCATTCCCAAAAAATACACCAATGAATTTCCCACTAATTACAATGAAATTCCAACATCCATTGATAGGATATATTTCAAAATCCAAAACAAATTATATAAAAATTAATTAAAAGGAATAATATAAAAAAAGGTATACATGTAGAGGAGAATCCTAGATTCATTATGTTAAAATTCACTCCAATCATCTATATAGAAGAGGGAATATAGAGAGTTTTAAAAAGGATTTGTTGAATTACTCCCCTTAATATGATAAAATAGAAGAATAAAAATACAAAATGGTATAAATAGATAAAAAATAAACCCCAAAATTCCTACACTATATATGAGTACATGGATGATCCACTAAAATCCCTCCACCAAAATTAAAGATACTAAAAATAAAATAAGAAACAACATTTTTTACACAGTTCACTACTAAGAGATATGTTGAAATAGAAAACATGACGGATGTTTCAATTTTATGAAATCCACTCATCAATACTATTTTATGGATACAATGTTATATTTTCAATAATATTGTTATAGTCTCATTAAAATTTTATTTTATTTTTGAGACGATGAAAATGCATTTTTGAGGACACTCCCATTGATACTTCCTTCACTAAATATTCTAAATGGAAATATTATGAGATTAAAAACATTAATTCTTCTTCCATATCCACATGAATGTGTAATATGATTTTTATTATAAAGTATTTAGTATTGTTTTATATTATATTCTAGGAGATTTAATTCATTAACCATTCTATAAGATATTAAAAATCTGATGTGTCGGTTGAAATTATTCCTTCTCTAATAATAAAATCTAGTTAAAATATATATCTCTAGAAAATGGTGTACATAACTCACAATGCACATAAGTTTAGTTTTTTTCACAAGTATTTATATTTTTGAATATTCTATGTTGTAGTATTTTATTCTAAATATGTTCAGGACAAAAAATATTTTGTCTTATGAACTTTTTCAAGGTGAACTCATCCTATACAATATCTTTGTGTCAGTGATGCATTCTATGTATGTTATTAATTATGGACCATTCTCACATTTGTTTTGTTTGAAAACAAATTATTCTAATCATATTAAACAATTTTTTGATTTTTTTTCAATACTAAAATGTGTTCTTATGGGATTATTTAAAGGGAAATTCGAATGGTGGATGAAACCAATAGTTATTCAATCATTTTGAATTCTTTATTATTATTAATCCAATTAATATATGTCTATGTTCATTTCATCCTAACATCCCAGAACCCATAATCAATGATTCAATACTAAAATTGTAAATATTACATTTCCATATTTTATGATAATAATTTTGAGCCGATTTTTTCCATCCAATAAATGAAATAGAAAAAGAATAATTTGATCACAAACATCCCTGAGGAAATTTTATGTTTACTATTTTAGAGAAATAAGAATAAAACCATTATAAACAATTGAAATGAATTTAAATGACAATTTTACCCACTTAGAGCTAATTTTATTTTTATCATTAATACAAAATCAACATCATCCATATGAAATCCTATCCAAAATATAATTTTTTCAATTTAATTCTTTGTACAGTATGGAATATGAATCACACGAAGGGTGATATTAAGTTCTAAATATTTTTAAAATAAAAAAATAAATTTATTTTCATCAATTACCATAATATGTTCATAAGGGAATAATGAAATAATTGTAGTGCATGAGGGAATATGTAATGAACTCAAACTAATAAAAACTTGGATATTTAATTCTAAAAACACATAAAACATAAGAGTCATAAAAATAAATACTCATGATCAATTTGATTTCAATCATTATCATTAGAATCATGATACACCAATTTCAAAAAATTAATATTATTTTTGGAAACTACGAGTATCATATTCAGAAAATATTTCAAATTTTATTTAATTGGAATAAAAATATGGATTATAATCATAATAATTATTGTTGAACTCATTGGAGAGTTATCTTGGAAAAACATCTTATAAATGTAACAGGCTCACCCCACACTATTTTGGCTTCACCCTCATATAATTTTTATTGGTGTCACCCAACGCTATCAAGAATTACCTATCATATATAATATATAAGAACCACAACATAATGAAAGTACAAATATCATTCATTTTATCATAAAACTCATAGAAAGATTCCTTATTCCCTTCAAAAATAATAAACTCGTGAAAGAGAAAATGGGAACTCTGTCAATCCATATAGACCATGACTGACCCATGTTAAAAAACTAGATTCCAACAAATCAATATAAAACATTATTAAACCTTCTAAATTAAATGGTTTTTCTATCAATATATTTGAAACATTATAAAAAAATAAGAAATAACGGGTTTTATTAAAATTTATTTGAATCATGATTAACCCTTTAAAAACCAATATGGTCTTCAATAATTTCCTTGAATCAATCTTAATCATTCAAGTGAAAAAATGAGGATGAAATAATTAAAAATTATCCTCATTGAAGCATAGCTTACAAATAGTTTTTTTTATTTTGATGAGTAGAGATACTATTACAATATCATTAAAAGAATGTTGAGAAAAATAACTTTTTCATTTAGAAAAAAAACTTTTTAAAATTTATAATTCACAAATTTTGGGTAAAAAATATTTCCTTTAAATAAACCCTTCAAAACATATGATAAATGATTTTAAAAAATCATTTAAAAACATTCATCCAGAAAATACATCTTACATTTTAAAAATTTATTTTTAAAAAATTAAAAAAATATTTTTATTAAAATATCCAAAAAAACATATAAAGGATTCCTCAAAAAAATAATTTTCATTATAGCATAAAGTTTATGTCTTTTCATACACGATAAAATAAATATTCCTTTCACATTTCTATTAAAATACAAATTGAAATATTTACATAAATAAATATGAATTTTAATTATTTTTGATAATAATATTATTTATGATTTTATTTAATAAATAACGTTGAAATGTTTTAAAATATTTTCAATACATTTCATAAAAACTTTATTTTTAGTAAATAGAGTTCTCGATATTGAAAAAATGAAGTTGGAATTTATTAAAAAAAAATCACATTTATTAAGAGTAAAATACAGTATAAAATAAAAATATTACATCCAAATTTCATGAATATCCATAGAAGTATAAAATTCACAAGTCTTTTGATAGATGGTTCATACGATCTCACCATTGGAATAATAATCATAAAGAATCCCCATAAATTGTGATATTTTAATATGAGACTCTTACAATATTGATAAATTTGAATCATAATCCCCAATAAATAATATAATTAAATGAAACATATTTTATATTGAAAATAAGTTGATTCATGATATATAATCTCAATGGGGTAGTATAAAAACTTCATAAAATATTGTAAGTGTATAACATGACATATATCAAAAATAAAGTAAATTGAAACAAAAAAACACACTACATTGGTAACATTGAAACCCTAAACCCCATGAAATTGATAACCTCAAATGGATATTTATATACCGATATATTTTAAAAAAATTATAAATGACATAAATTTTAATTATATAAACCACACAACAAAAATGAGTTGTGAATATGTCATATATCTCACATAAATATAATTAGAATGGGGAAAACCCTTACATTGAGTCCGACTAGTCATACGTTACTTTATATTTTTGAAAAAATTATATGTTATTTATTTAATTTCTAGAGATCATTCTTCATGCTTATTTTTACTTATATTTCTATTATTATGACTTATATATATTTACTTAATCAATAATATTTATGTCATATTTGTTAACAATATTCGACTTATGTATCAAAAATGACAATGGTAGTTAGAGTACGGTTATAGAGGGAATTATTTGAACATACCATGAATATTATTCATGAAATAATTATAATATTACTTATAAAACCAATTATTTATTATGGTTATGATTAATGAACAATCATTATGATCATGGAGATGGTATGTTGTACGTAAAAATCAGTAACGTTTCCATTTTTAAATATTCATTATGGAAAGAGGCTAAGAAAGATTTATACTTAAATATTGGTTATAATATCCTAAATAATGTATTCTGGATTTATATATATTTCATGATATGTGATGATTAAAATTTTAATATCATCACTTCAAGGAGGATCCAATCCACTCGTCAATGAACGATGTTATTATTTATTTTTAGAGTGAAAAGATAAAAAAGATGATATATTATATTTAAATAACTACAAATAAGTAATTAATATTATAAATATTTAAATTATATCACATATGATTATTCTATTTAGCCTCATGATCTTCCTCATAAAGAGTTAGTGGAAAATGAATCATGTAGCTCCTCAAGGTGTTATTCTGTTGTACAGGCGAAGGACGTTATCATATCCCTTACGAAAATGAACATAAAATGGAATGTTTAGTATAATGACTAAATATATATAATTAAGTTACAAATATTATATAAACATTAGATCTATCATCATACCAAACTATGAGAGGTGGTAATGGAATAATGAATTACATCATTTCACGAGGCGGTAGTCTGCTATGCACATGAATGGTGATTTTGTAACCCATTTTTTGGTTTTTTGTGTGGTTTTAGGTCAAAAAATAATTTCAAATAAGTAATAATATGGTATATAATTATGTTATTATATCAAAATTCTATATGAATAATTTAATGTGGTTGAGGAATAAATAAAACAAATATGCTTGTTTATGATGGTTACCTCTTCGTCGAGTATCTCCTTTTGGATTGCACTAATGGCCTTCATGGTGGTATTTCCACCCAAATTTAGAATAATAGTATGAGGGGATTGAGGTGGAGAATTTATTTTGGATTTTACTGTCCTAACCAATTTATTTTCAAGTTCTGCAGAGAGGAGAAAAGGAGGTTTCATTTTATATGTGTGGTGTGTGGCACACATTAAATTTTTTTCAATGATTGCTTCCAAAAATAATTTCTTTCATGTTAAAAGCACCAAATAATTATTGATTATTTTCAAAATAAGGGTTAAAGAAGAAATATGGTCCCAAAATGTGTGTTTTACATGTTTCTTGGTCATTTTAATCTGATTTATGATGCTTAATACATTGGAAAGCACATTTTAATCTTAATTGAAGTGATTAATTTGATCTATTCTCAATAATATTTATTGTGAAAAAAGTAATTTTCACATATTAAAAATTATAAATTATTGTCATTACATATTTTTAACCTATTTTTACAATTTCCATTAATATATGTGGAAATTTTTAATTTAATAAAAATTATGTAGGCACAGTGAGACAACATGTTTTTAATAAGAGTGTTTTTTAGAAAAAAATGATTCTAAATAAACTCTATGACTAGAAATAATCATTATATGAAACTAAATTATTATTATTTTGAATGGTAAGATGTGACCTTTCCCAAAAAATAAAGGCTCATTTATTAAACTAATGATTCTAAATTACATGTGTCTTATAATGGTAGATTTACCATAATCCATATTAAGGAACGATAAAATATCATTAGAAACTTGATCATACCATAGAAAATCAGTACTAGTAACGCCTTTATTCATTATACTATCTTCCACCATGTTTCCTTCTCATTGAACATGAGGGAGGATATGAACCATTGTAAAAATGGATTCCAGAAATTTTCTCCACAATATAGTAAGATTCTAGGATAAATGACAAAATCTCACCATGATAGCAGAAAAAATAATGGTAAAATCACTCTCATGAAAAATATTATTCTTTCCTTGATTCTTAGATTCTTCCACTGCATTAATAACACCAAGAATTTATGCCTCATGTGATGAAGAAAAAACCCAGGAACCTTGAGAGCAACCAAGGACCCCCAACATAATAATCCTTTAAAATAGCACTATAACATGAGTGCCCTAGATTTCCTATAAAATCTCCATCAGAATAATTTTTTATCCATCCAATATGTGGTTCTTTCCATTCGACATAAAAAGTGCTAAGGGGAGGTCTAAAAAATCCTTTCCCACCAAACTGATTAAGAACATAAATTTTATGAACCGAATTAATGTAGAAATTCTTTTTTGGTGTGAAAGACTCATGAACAGCAACAAGGACCGAAGATGGAGGTGAGAAAAAACATGAAGGAGATTCCATCATGAATTATTATATTTCAATCATTCAAAATAAAATGAATAATATTAGATGTTGCAACCTAGACGAGATCCATTACTTGAGAAGAAATAACAATCAAGAACCATACTTTGATAAAATGCTCAATAGAAACCACATAATGAATTGAGTCCACTAAAATATAAGATACCACATTTCAAAATGAAGAAGAAGAAACACATATAAGAAACAATTTATTAGAATCCTTCTTATACTAATGACATAGAACAAATGAAGAACATATAGAGATTCCATAGAACTAGAGAAAATAATCAGTGGAAATTTTCTCAAGAACAAATCTCTATACAAGGATGAACTAATATGGTTTGAAAACATTCTTATGAAGCCACCGCATCTATTGAGATTACATGTTAAACAACAAATAATTCCTATAAAATAACTAGGAAGAGACAATTCCATTAGATGTAGGTTACCAGACCCAATAATATTATCTATTTGAAAAGAAATATAAATTCAAAATATTGATGATGGAATTTATAATTCCCACCATGTTATCAATCTGATCCTTGATAATGATATCCAGATTCACACTAAAATATTCATTTACCAAGGAATAATCAAGGCAACTCCCATTTCAATTAATTTTCCAAAATAGAAGAGATGAATCTTTCGAGACTAACTATCTAGAGTGATATCCAATTGAAGCATACATTTATTTAAAAGTAGGAAACATATTTCAATATAAATTATTAAAAACTCTATTTTTTTGTATACATGAAATAGTTCTAATGAAAATCAAGAAACATAGATGTTCTATTAACGAGTCTCCACCTAAAATAAGACTATAAATAATAGTTGAAGATCTCAAGCTTCTTAATGTATAAACCCCACACATCAATGGGTTTACAATAAGTACTCTTTGAAAATATAGCCAATTTATGTTAAAGAATATTCCCATTCAAAATGAAATTTATAATAGAGACATTAATGTTATTGATGAGTGAGATAAAAAATTTATAAACCATAAAGTAATAAATATATTTGGATGAAATTACAATTTCGGCCAAGAAAACACGATCATCCATGGAAAGTGATTTTCCTTTCCATGTAGCATGTTGTCTTTTAACATTTATAAGAATATAAAAAAATAACAAGGGTTTGGATACCCCTGAATATAGAAATCCCCAGATAAATGAATGGAAGAGTACCCACATTAAGACACAACTCTCTGACAATAAATTTCATCCTAGGAGAAGAGAAATTCCTACCAAAATAAATAAATGATTTTCTCGAACTTATTTCTAGACTATAAACATTTTCATAGTTTAAAAGGTGTTGTGTTATGTTTTTAATATGGTTTCTTTCCTCTTGGGTGAATATAATGACATCATTTTAATATAAATAATGTGTATGGGAAACAATTACACTACCATCATTAATTGATTCAATTTTCCCATTTCCTTCCGTAATAGAGAGTAACCTACTAAGATAATCCTCTAAAATGGAAGAAATGACAATAGAAAGGGGATCACCCTATCTCACGCCTCTAGAACAATCAAAGTAACCTTCGTGGGACCCATTATTAAGAAACCATACCTGAGTAGAACCAAGAATGATTTTCCCCATGCAATAAAAAAACAGTTAAAGAAAAACATATGATGAAATTTATATATGAATTTTCAATCCATATTATAAAAATCATTTCATACATCAATTTTGAGAGAAATAATTCCACCTCTAGTGGATTTCATAAATAGGTTAACACATTCTTAGTCCATGAAGAGACAATCATGAATCGATCATCCTTTTATAAATCTAAAATAATTGGAAGATAGAATCCTACTAGAAATTAATTCCAACCTCATAGCCAGGATTAGGAAATTAATTTTATAAATGGTATTTAGTAATGAAACTTTCGTAAGAAGGTAAATTTCATTTGAATATATCACCCTTGGAATAAGGGAAATAAATTGAGAATTAATGCCATGATAAAGAGAACCCCCTTTAACCAAATGAGTGACCAACCTGCATACATATTTCTGAATAATATCCTTGAATTATTGGAAAAATAATTTTCCAAAACCATCTAGACTGTAAGAGAATTCATATTTGAATTTAAAGGTGGAATCCTTTATTTCTAATTACAATAGGAACTAGGTAAGAATAGAATTCACCTGTTTAGTCACATGTTTTGGAATAATTCCCACCACCAGATAATTAGATAGAGATAGTCCATTAAATAGATCTTTAAAATACGAAATAACAGGCTTTTAGAGATCCTTCCTATTATCAAGAAGATGGTACCTATTTTCAATCAAAAAAAGATACCTAGAAACTTTTTAAAGTTTTTGGAGAGAGTTAAAGAACATTGAATATCTATCACCATGTCTCATCCAATTAGCTCTGAATGTATCTCTTTTCAAATAATCCTTTAGATTCAAAAGAGTTTTCAAAATGGATTGAACCTTATAATCCCCTATAAATTTATTATTGGTGTGATTTAGAGTGTTTTGTTCCTTTAATTGCTGAATAGAATCTGCATGGGAGGATATTTATAAATTAAGAGAACTGAAATGTCCCGTAAACTATATTTTCAGATTCCTTTTGAGAAGTTTGAGTTTGATAACACAAGAAAAAACATCATTCTTATAATTAATTTAATTCTAACTCTATTCAATAATTTTCATCCATTCGGGATGTGTGATCCATGCTTTGTTAATTCTAAAAGGCAGAGGGGGATTGGAATCTTTTTCCACAAGATCAAAAAATATGGGATGATGGTCATAATTAAATCTAGATTGGGTCATGTGTGATATGGATACGCAAAAATCCATAAAGGGGTCATTTACAAAGGATCTATCAGTTATTATTACAACAAAACTATTCATAAATTTCATGACCCAAGTGTATTTAGATCAAAAGAAGTTTACTTCAAATAGCACATTATTGTGGAAGGATGTTTAGAATTCTTTGGGAGATGTAGAATTAATCATAAAACCCATATTTTCATCTGGATGCATTATGAAATTAAAATCCCCTAGAATAGTCTAAAGACAAAAAACAATGGATTTAAGAATGTAACAGCCCGAGATTTTATGAAAAATATTCTTTTTAATTTTATTAATGACTTGTGTTGTACGCTACACCAAAAGGATCTTGCACAACACACATCTTTGACTTGCCATGCATTACACTCAATCGCAACCTTCCTCGATAGCGTGTGTAGTACGCAATACTGAGTTTCACGAAACAACGATATGCTATTAAAATATTATTAAAACTAGCCTTTATGAATAGTAATAACCACTTTTTAAATTTTAGAAATTTTAGCTCTCAAAATGGACTTCATTTTTGGATTCGCAGTATCGAATTTAGCCTAAGATGAAATTTTGGTACTTCTCGGATAACTTTCATATTCTGATGAATAGTGAAAATTACTAAATTATAATTAAAAACAAATTTTTTAATCGAAATAATTAATAGTGATAAATTATTAATTTGAGTGGTTTTAAAGTATATTTAGAATATATTTTTACAATTTAATAAAATGTTGGTCATTCAATTTAATTTCACATTTAAACCAGACATAATCAAGTGTCAATCTTTTGATAAATATTGTTTCTTAAAAACACGCAATTTGTTTTAACAGCGGGATTTAATTATAAAATTAATTAATGCAACTTCTATGTTATGAATTCAGTAAAATAGACTTCATTTTTGAATTTGGAATATGAAATATATCTTAGGATGAAATTTTGGCATTTTTCAGAAAAACATCAATTTTTTATGAATAGTGAAACTACTAAGTGGTAGTTAAAAAACTGAATTATTCATAAAACATAATTTTACCGCTTCTGTGAATGGAATTTCAAAATTCCAAGAGACACGGTTGATGTCAGTAAGTAAAATGTGGCTCAATGAGATGAAAATAATTTTTCGTGAATAGTAACTTTTTACTTTTATTTTCCACGGTTAAAAGTAAATAGGGTAATTAAGGGTAAGAATGATATTAATATTATCCTAAAAAATGTCCTAATTCTATTGGACATGTGTATCTCTACCAAAAACAACCTTAAGTGTAAAATATTATCATTTAGGCCCACTTGGATTAGATTAGGACATTTATTATTATTTAATTCAAAGAAGAGTTAAAAGAGTTAAAATCAAAGTATATTTACTAAAACATTTTTAATATAGGGTTGTAAATAAGATAAATTCGATTGTAAATATTCATTAGAAATATTAAAAGATTTACTACATGAAGGTATTTTATTTTTAATTTTTAGACATCAAATAATTTAATTTATTTATGACACAAAGATGATGCAGTAATTATCTTATTAATGAAATATTGACATAATTGATATTATAAATACCAAAAGAAATGTAATTTAAGACTTTTTATAAATTACACTAATTTTCTAGGTTACTATGATATATCAGTGTTGATTTAATCAACTTGGTTCGAACATATAATTCTGTTATGACTTTCACAAAAATCATATATCAAATAGTGTCAAAATTGACACAAAATAGTTTTTAAATCAAATATTATATTATTAATTGTCATTTTATTCCTAAAAATCTAAGGTTCGGCCAAATGGCTTAGATAAAGATATATGTATTAATAATATACAATTTTTGGTTCATTTTTCATGTTATAGTAATTTTATTAACCATATAGTGAAAGAAAACAAAAAGACACGGTAAAAGTTAAATTATTTAACTTAGAGTTAAATCTAATTGATAAGGTTAAAATAATACCCTAAACATGTCTAAATCCTATTGGATGATAGGATTTCGACCCATCCCCACTTTAGCTTTGAAATAAGACCCTTTGGAACCATTATAAACCGATTTTTGCTTTAATATAAAATAATATTTTGAGATATTCCTAAGGTGCCCCTCTCCTCCCTTATAAAAGGGCACCTCCTCTCCCTCCTCCTCACACCAATTTGAGCACTCAAGCTCGGCCAAACCCTGCCATTTTCTCCTCTCCACTTCCATAGAATAATCCTAGAGGTCCTGGTCTTCTGCAAAGACCAATCTTAGTTCCCTAATTGGAGGATTCAAAGAGGCGTTCCAAAGAAGAGGTAATATCCATTACCGATCTTTTCAATTTCATTCTTCTTCAACTTCTTCTTCTTTAGTTGTTTCATTATAAAGTAATAACATCAGTATTACTTACATACTGATATGTTATTATAAATATGAAACAACCCTAATTCACCTTCTATCCATCCTACGGAAAAATGAAATAACCGCGCGTGCGTACGTACGGAATACCGTCTCCACGCCGTGGTGTAATCTATTTTCCACCATCACCTTACATGGATGGGTATAATGGTGTAATGAGTAACTATTCATGATTATTATAATGTAATATTTATACTGAAATAATATATATATACTCAAATACAATTCCACGATCATAGGAACGATATCATCACTCGTGCGTACGTACGGAATACCGTCTCCACGATGTGATGCGACTCGTTCTACATGATCATCATTACATAGTAATTATATAAATGAATTGAATGAATAAATATGTTATATGTTACACTAATACCATTCTGGATATAAGATATCTATAACATTAAAAGAAGAATAAGAATTTATTCGGCAAAACATGCCTAAGAACAAAAGGCAATAAGGACCCGAGTAACAAGTAACAATGAAATACTACTAACAAGAAGCTACGAATATAACCATATATGATATCAATATGTATGATTCTGGAATAATTCAATAACATTAATTAAACCATTATACAGGAGCTTCAGACACGTACAAAGAAAATCGGACCTAAGGTAAGGGAAATATCACAATCTCATTTTTATCCGAGATTGTTTATTCATAAGTATTTATTGGGGTGTATTTTATCATCCACATCCATGTTCCGTCAATATGTAATATTTTTTCCATCCACTTAAAATAGTTTAAATCCAATTTTACCCTTCAGTGAGTTTTTAGTAAAGAATATGAAAGGAATCTTTTGTCATTTTTTCATACGAGGTATTTTTTGACTTTTCCGACAAAAGTACGAAGATTGTTTTTTTAACTTATACGGCATGAATGGATTCTTAAAACATTATTTCCAAGAAGATTATTTTACAAGTATTAATGTTTAATTTTAATCAACTTCTTTTAGTTTAAAATTATATGACATATTAAGAAAGGAAAAGTGTTTTTGAAGTAGAAAGATATTTTCCTCAAGAATGGAGTTCAAGTATTTTATCAAAATTATTTTCCATCTAAGATAATAAAAGGGTTCTGTTTTTATCCCTATTATTACATGGATTTGATTATGTTTTGATGGAAATATTTTTATCAATTCCTTTATCTTATATGAGTTGTTTTATGATGTCATGTTGTTTAAGAATCCCATTTTTATTACATGGGTTACGCTATGATGTATGGTTTATGATTATGTGGCACACATAATAAAGGATTCATTATAAGATGGGTGGAACCTATATCTCCCTCCAATGCATTGGGTAAAGATTTATATCTCATGAGATAGACATGGCTGGAATGGAAGGTTATTTCGGTTCAGTGATACTGGACTGAAACGAGGAGTGAACTCGGTTCAGAAAGGCACTTTGTCCACTAAGATAGTCTTGGGAATGAGTCATGACTAACAAGAAATGATTTTCCATGATTATGTGTGCATGGCACATGGTTTCAAGGTTTATGTTATGATTATGGGGATCTCATTTTCACTTCTATGATTTATTACATGTTAAGATATTATGATCTCTTTTGCAGGTTATGATTTTCAAAAAGATATGATATGATTTTTATTTCCATTGTTTACCCCTACTGAGCATTTGAGCTCACGCTTTTATGTTTTTTCCCCAGGATATAAAGAAAGGTTTTAGGTAAAAAAATGGAAGATCTTTATGGGAGATATTGAAGATCTTTCACCACGATTAGAAGATTACGTTCCGAGTTTCCAAAGACACTAAACTATTACGATCCTTGTGTGTGTGTTTTTGTTATGTACCAAGTATTCCGCAAAAGTAATGTAATGTCCATGTACGTCAAGCTTCGGGTCTCTACAGTTGGTATCAGAGGAAAGGTTTAGTCAAACTTTGGAAACTAGTATGTGAGAACTTTAGTGAGATCTCTAGAGATATTTCTAAGGTATGTATAGGGATGTCCCTAAGGTTAAGTATACGTATAGGTTATAGTACTAGAATTACGCTAACGATCATATAATTAAACCTAAGATGTTAGATATTGAAGGTACTCCCCCTTTATTATGCTGTTTTCCCAAGCATGATTTTTGCCTCTCACACTATTCTTTTTGGGTTTTAGATGATGGCTGGAACCCGAAGGAACCGTGTTGATCAATGCAATGGACAATGCAATGATTTCCCTCCTGAACAAACAAATGTTATGGAAGATGGAGTGAAAAATCTTATTGCTATACTTACACAAGCTATGAATCATTCTGGACTTCCAAATGAGCAGATAAGGGAACAATATTCTATTGAGTCCTTCATGAGGCAACGTCCACCTTCTTTCAGTGGGTCTGCTGATCCACTTGTTGCTGAACAATGGATCAGTACCACTGAAAATATATTTTCAGTTCATCAATGTTCTGAGCATGATAAAGTCATCTTAGCAGTATATCGTTTAGAAGGTGAAGCTGATCAATGGTTGAATCTTATCAAGAATACGAGGCAAAGATATGAAATTGAGTCCATGGAATGGGACGAGTTGAAGAACTTGTTTTTCAGTAAGTAATTCCCTCGTATTCTTCGAACAAAGATGGAAAAGGAGTTTCTTGAGAATAAGCAGAAGGATGATGAATTTGTTGGTATATACGAAGCAAATATTACAAGACTTGCATGGTATGCATCTGGCATTATCATCCAACCTGAAAGTACAGTTGATCGATTTTTCAGTGGCTTAAAACTAAGTCTTCTAAGGGCATTAGCTATAAGAGACATTAGTTGCTATGAAGAAATTGTGAGTTGTGTTATCAAGGTAGAAATGGAAGTTGGTGTTACATATCCATCTCATGGTTTTGTCAAGAAACGAAAGACGGAGTTCAAGGAGAAATCTTAGAATAATGGTGAAAAGAAGATGAATGTTTCCTTATGCACAAAGTTTGGAAAGAAGCATGGTGTATATTGTCTTAAAGGGACTAGAAAATGTTTTAAGTGTGGAAAAGAAGGTCCTCGAGAAGCTGAGTGTCAAAGTAATGGAAAAAGGGATTCTAATGATGTGAATAAAGCAAACACTGCAGAGAACGCACCACCAACACATCAATGCTTCAAGTGCACGGAAATGGGGCATTGTGATAATAAATTCCCTAATCCAAGGGTTAGTGATGATCTACATGAGCAACCGCTTAAGGAAAAGGACAAAGGGAAGTCACATGCGATCACCATTGGCGATGTTGAATATGATAACGATGTGGTGGAATTATTAAGTGTTTATGTAATGGGATTCCAAAATAATGTTGTATCATAAAGTATTGGAATATTTATGTATTGGTCTAATGTGGTATTCAATGTGATTGAGATATTTTTGGAAATAAGATGATATGAGCATAATGAAGGGAAAATGAGAAAACGAAATGTTTAACAGTATTCATGAGCTCATGATTGATATAAGGACTAAGTGATATCATTGTTTGAGTATATAAAATTTTGAGGATTTTGGTATGTGGAAAGTGATAAATTTTAATTACATTCATGTTTTCACTAAGGTATTCAAGATAATACATGATTAAGGACTTTCAATGTTCGAAATGTGACCAACAAAACATATCTTATGATATATGGGGATCGACGATCGTGTTAAATCTCTGGGAATCATTTTCACTATGTTATGAGAGTGGACTGCAGTATTATGGATAAGCCTAAATATTGGAATGGATTATGTTGGACATAAGTTAGTATTGTTTAAGGATAGAAGTTTTCTCGATATTATTGATGGGATGTTATAGTAATATAGTTTTAGAAAAGTACAACCTGTAGGATGGGTGACAGCCCATCGCGTCGGACAAGGCTGTGGAAATCGAACCCACAACCGAAGTGCGACTGGCCTTTATCGCCTACCACTGGCCTACAGGAAGTCCCTGTTGAGTAGAAACTAGTTTTATTATATTAAGAAGTATGATATATGATGTATAAGTCCATTTTAGGAACCATATATGATTAATCTCACTATAGATCGACTTATGTATATAATTTTTTGCTAACCTTTTGTTTGAGACAGATGGAATGACCCGTCATTCTATCACATGATCTCCTAACACTTCACGAATAACAAATTCAACTTCATTTATTTAAGAGATTAAGTGGAAATTGTTTAATCCACGACCAATAGTGAAATTGTACCAAAATAAAGTAAGTATTTATTCTAATTCAAATTCTTTAACTTTAGGGAAACGATCTTGAAAACCAAAAATGTTGTCCTAGTGATCTTATATCTGATGAATCATATGGTACCTTAGATCATCACAAATTTATGGCTTTGTGATGGCTTCCTTTTCCATAGCCATGTTCTCTACCACTCTCCATCAGAACATGATGGTTAGATTTCTCTTCCATATCCATATTTTCACCTATGTGGAAACCCAGTGATTAGTTTATTTGGGTAACCGTTACGTTTCATACTTTTGTTTTTAAAGATTGGTTTTGATATTCCTTTTTACGATGTGGGTTTCTATTGAAGAAACTTTCGAATAGTAAACCATTTATAACCCCGACGAATTTCGAGGGTGAAATTCATTTTAAGGGGGTAGAATGTAACAGCCCGATATTTTATGAAAAATATTCTTTTTAATTTTATTAAAGTCTTGTGTTGTATGCTACACCAAAAGGAGCGTGCACAACACGCATCTTTGACTTTCCTTGCATTACACGAAATCACAACCTTCCTCGATAGCGTGTGTAGTACACAAACTGAGTTTCACGAAACAACGATATGCTATAAAAATATTATTAAAACTAGCTATTATGAATAGTAATAACCACTTTTTAAATTTTAGAAATTTTAGATCTCAAAATGGACTTCATTTTTGTATTCGGGGTATCGAATTTAGCCTAAGGTGAAATTTTGGTACTTTTCAGATGACTTTCATATTCTCATGAATAGTGAAAATTACTAAATTATAATTAAAAACAACTTTTTTAATCGAAATAATTAATAGTGATAAATTATTAATTTTAGTTGTTTTAAAGTTTATTTAGAATATATTTTTACAATTTAATACAATGTTGGTCATTGAATTTAATTTCACATTTAAACCAGACATAATCAATCAATCATCTGATAAATATTGTTTCTTAAAAACACGCTATTTGTTTTAACAGTGGGATTTAATTATAAAATTAATTAAAGCAACTTCTATGTTATGAATTTGGTAAAATAGAATTCATTTTTGAATTCGGAATATGAAATATAGCTTAGGATGAAATTTTGACATTTTTCTGAAAAACATCAATTTTTGATGAATAGTGAAACTACTAAGTGGTAGTTAAAAAACTGAATTTTAAATAAAACTTAATTTTACCGCTTCTGTGAATGGAATTTAAAAAATCCGAGAGACATGGTTGATGTCAGTAAGTAAAATGTGGTTCAATGAGATGAAAATAATTTTTGGTGAATAGTAACTTTTTACTTTTATTTACCACAGTTAAAAGTAAATAGGGTAATTAAGGGTAGGAATGATATTAATATTACCCTAACGCATGTTCTAATTCTATTGGACAAGTGTATATCAACCAAAAACAAACTTAAGTGTAAAATATTATCATTTAGGCCCACTTGGATTAGATTAGGACATTTATTATTATTTAATTCAAGAAGAGTTAAAAGAGTTAAAATCAAAGTATATTTACTAAAACATTTTTAATATAGGTTTGTAAATAAGATAAATTCGATTGTAAATATTCATTAGAAATATAAAAAGATTTCCTACATGATGGTATTTTATTTGTAATTTTTAGACATCAAATAATTTAATTTATTTATGACACAAAGATGATGCAGTAATTATCTTATTAATGAAATATTGACATAATTGATATTATAAATACCAAAATAAATGTAATTTAAGACTTTTTATGAATTACACTAATTTTATAGGTTACTATGATATATTATTGTTGATTTAATCATCTTGGTTCGAACATATAATTCTGTTATGACTTTCACAAAAATCATATATCAAATAGTGTCAAAATTGACACAAAATAGTTTTTAAATCAAATATTATATTATTAATTGTTATTTTATTCCTAAAATTCTAAGGTTCGGCCAAATGATTTAGATAAGGATATAGGTATTAATAATATACAATTTTGGGTTCGTTTGGCATGTTATAGTATGTGTATTAACCATATAGTGAAAGAAAACAAAAAGAAACGGTAAAAGTTAAATTATTTAACTTATAGTTAAATCTAATTGATAAGGTTAAAATAATACCCTAAACTTGTCTAAATGCTATTGGATGATAGGATTTCGACCCATACCCACTTTAGCTTCGAAATAAGACCCTTTGGAACCATTATAAACCGATTTTTACTTTAATATAAAATAATATTTTGAGATATTCCTAAGGTGCCCCTCTCCTCCCTTATAAAAGGGCACCTCCTCCCCCTCCTCCTCACACCAATTTGATCACTCAAGCTCGGCCAAACCCTGCCATTTTCTCCTCTACACTTCCCTAGAATAATCCTAGAGGTCTTGGTCTTCTTCAAAGACCAATCTTAGTTCCCTTAGTGGAGGATTCAAAGAGGCGTTCCAAAGAAGCGGTAATATCCATTACCGATCTTTTCAATTTCTTTCTTCTTCAACTTCTTCTTCTTTAGTTGTTTCATTAGAAAGTAATAACATAAGTATTACTTACATACTGATATGTTATTATAAATATTAAACAACCCTAATTCACTTTCTATCCATCCTACGTAAAAATGAAATCATCGCGCGTGCGTACGTACGGAATACCGTCTCCACGCCGTGGTGTATTCTATTTGCCACCATTACCTTACAAGGATGGGTATAATGGTGTGATGAGTAACTATATATGATTATTATAATGTAATATTGATACTTAAATAATATATATATACTCAAATACAATTCCATGATCATAGGAACGATATCATCACTCGTGCGTACGTAGGGAATACCGTCTCCACGATGTGATGCGACCCGTTCTACATGATCATCATTACATAGTAATTATATAAATGAATTGAATGAATAAATATGACATATGTTACACTAATAACATTCTGTATATAAGGTATCTATAACCTTAAAAGAAGAATAAGAATTTATTCTGCAAAACACGCATAAGAACAAAAGGCAATAAGGACCCGAGTAAAAAGTAACAATGAAATATTACTAACAAGAAGCTAAGAATATAACCATATATGATATCAACATGTACGATTCTGGAATAATTAAATAACATTATTTAAACCATTATACAGGATCTTCGGACACGTACAAAGAAAATCGGACCTAAGGTAAGGGAAATATCACAATCTCATTTTTATCCGAGATTGTTTATTCGTAAGTATTTATTGGGGTGTATTTTATCATCCACATCGATGTTCCCTCAATATGTAATATTGTTTCCATCCACTTAAAATATTTTAAATCCAATTTTACCCTTCGGTGAGTTTTTAGTAAAGAATATGAAAGGAATCTTTTGTCTTTTTTTCGTACGAGGTATTTTTTGACTTTTCCGACAAAAGTACGAAGACTATTTTTTTAACTTATATAGCATGAATGGATTCTTAAAACATTATTTCCAAGAAGCATCCTTTAAAAGTATTTAAGTTTAATTTTAATCAACTTCTTTTAGTTTAAAATTGTATGACATGTTAAGAAAGGAAAAGTGTTTTTGATGTAGAAAGGATATTTTCCTCAAGAATGGAGTTCAAGTATTTTATCAAAATTATTTTCCATATAAGATAATAAAAGGGTTCTGTTTTTATCCCTATTATTAAATGGATTTGATTATGTTGTGATTGAAATATTTTTATGAATTCTTTTATCTTATATGAATTGTTTTATGATGTCATGTTGTTTAAAAATCCCATTTTTATTACATGGGTTACGCTATGATGTATGGTGTATGATTATGTGGCACACATAAGAAAGGATTCATTATAAGATGGGTGGGACCTATATCTCCCTCCAATGAATTGGGTAAAGATTTATATCTCATGAGATAGACATGGCTGGAACGGAAGGTTATTTCGGTTCCGTGATACAGGACTGAATCGAGGAGTGAACTCAGTTCAGAAAGGGACTTTGTCCACTAAGATAGTCTTGGCAATGAGTCATGACTAACAAGAAATGATTTTCCATGATTATGTGTGAATTCCACAAGGTTTCATGTTTTATGATATGATTATGGGGATCTCATTTTCACTTCTATGATTTATTCCATGTTAAGATATAATGATCTTTTTTGCAGGTTATGATTTTCAAAAAGATATGATATGATTTTTATTTCCTTTGTTTACCCTTACTGAGCATTTGAACTCACCCTTTTATGTTTTTTCCCCCAGGATATAAAGAATGGTTTTAGGTAAAAAAATGGAATATCTTTATGGGAGATATTGAAGATCTTTCACCATGATTAGAAGATTACATTCCAAGTTTCCCAAGACACTAAACTATTACGATCCTTGTGTGTGTGTTTTTGTTATGTACCAAGTATTCTGCAAAATTAATGTAATTTCCATGTACGTCAAGCTTCGGGTCTCTACAAAGATCATTTATATCCATCTATAAATTCCATTAATCCTAATAAAAGATATGAAATAAATAATAACTAAGAAATATTAAGATCCAAGATAATTAAAGTAGCATTTGAAATGTATATCACTTTTAGAAACCATATAAATATCATATAATGAGTATTGCCCCATGACCCAATGATTTATTATCTCCCACATGAACCTGTAAGAATAAACAAAATGAAAACCCAATGTCTCCAAGTTAGAAATGATGGAGAAAAGAATCTCTTATACTCGAATAAGAACATAAAAAGTTTCATGTGATGAATAATGAAATTCTTAAGGGATCCATTAGTATAACAAATAAGGGAACTCTGGAAATTCCAGAATTACATCTTTATTTTATTCTATGACCAGGGCTAAAACCACCTTTTTTGACCCCCACTATTTTCTACATTCGTGATTTTAGAGTACATCCAAAACATATTTTGGTACTAGAGACTCATTTTAGGAGATAATTTATATCAAGTTTGTTTGGATTACCATTTGTAGGATTAACACATATTTTCTTTTCAACAGGTAAATATACTGAGCATTGATTAAGGCCCATGGTACAACTGTTGTTTTCTAAGATAACAACAACCTTCATGTTAAAATCAAAGATATCCAGTTTACTAATAGCATGTAAGACATATACAACATGCATAAATACATGGGATTCTCTATCATGAATAGTCATATCGATAGAAAAACTAAGAGGATACCCAATAATAACCTCTTCAATTGAGAGTCTTGTAGTAGTAACAGGCATCATGGGGACCAAAATAAAATTGTTAATAAATGAATTAATTACAGTTGAGAGTTCTATAGAATCAGTTAGATTGAAAACCACATATGGATCTTCACATTATTGGAATAAATGAATAAGCTCACAAATAGTGTTCCCCATTTTCTACATCAAATAGAAACAGTCAATTCCATTTTCATATGAAAACCAGATTATAAATCTCATATGATAAATTCATGTATATATTATG
The DNA here is from genome assembly GCA_963277665.1 of Viscum album. Taxonomy (NCBI): domain Eukaryota; kingdom Viridiplantae; phylum Streptophyta; class Magnoliopsida; order Santalales; family Viscaceae; genus Viscum; species Viscum album. Next base: position 1,856,166,579 of record OY728157.1, read on the forward strand.
CTCCTCTTTGAAATTGGATCCACAATTGTTTCCCATTTAATGACAACTCTGAGTAAGAGGACTAGACAGATCACGTATCCCACCTTTTTTCAAATCTTCTGAAACAACTGCCTATGATTTATTAATAGGAACTGCATCATTAGAAAGACCTGGCTGATCCTTTGAGGATCATTCCTTATCAACAAATAACATCATATTCTCTTTATTCTGATTGACTTTTTACAATATTTATCTTTTGGGACTTCATTAAAATTATTTTTAAGTCTCTTATAATCAACAACATAGTATACAACATTTTTTTAGAAATCAGTCATATGAGGAGCATATAAATCTCCCACATTAACATCAATTTTATATCCATTTTCAAGAAAAGTGATATTTTCCAGACATTTTTATTCCAAATTAACATTAACCAATTTCATTAAAAGATCCCAAGAACTCTTGGAAGTGTTTTTTGTTCTATTAAAATCGGTCTTCCAATTCAAGAAGCAAGATCATTGAGGATATTTGGATGCCAATACATCCAGTTCAAACCATGATGTCTGGCCCAAATATGGGCATTGTTTGGGTTTAGATTAATGGGATTTAATTTAACATCCCATTCAGATATTCCTAGGCTTCCATGTTTGAGATATAGGTTTCTAAGACCATAGACTCTACTAAAATCATCTCCTCATTGACGGATTATATGAATAAAGCCTCTCTATGTATGAAATGTTTTCCAATAACTAATACCCTAGTAGTGAGAAATACTGCATTTATGATCAGTGTAAGGCCATGATTTTTTGCTCCTTGAATAAATAACATGACCTAGTATTGAGAATTTATAATGATTAATTGGCTGTTGTAGTGATTATAGATCTACTATCATAGAAAACCCTCTATTTTAAGTATGATAATGTTAGGTCCCTTGAAATAAATTTGATTCAAAGTTATTACATGGATTAAATACAAATAAATGATTATATAGGTAACTTGAAATAATATTAAAAACATATTTATACATTTACATTAATTAAATAAATGATTTTTTAAAAAAATATTATAATTCATTAATTTTGGGAAAATATATATTTAATGAAATGACAAAAAATATGTCCCAATGTAAAATTTGATATTCTGATTTAAAAAAATGATTTTATTTTAGAAAATAAAATTTTTAAAAGTTTCAACAATTTCCTATAATTTTTTTTCATCATAATTAATAATGAATTCCTTTTTGAAGAAAACATATTTCTTCAACAAATATCACTTTAAATATTGATTCATTATTTACTAAAAATTTATAAATAATTTATATTGAGTATGAAACACATGCACAAAAAGAAAAATCTATTTTCATATATACATCTCACAAAATATTTATTACTATTTTTACCAGACAACTAAATAGTTGTTAAAACATTAAGATCAAAATAAGGATGTAGATTCTCAATTTGAAGAGGGGGTGAATTATATGTTTAAAAACATTTACATTTAACCTTAATAAAAACCATTTTTAAAAACGTTAAATTGAGTAAATTCACTAAATCCTCTATTATTTTATCTAACCAAACATCATAGGATCTAGAAATTTGTATCTAAAAATATGGTTCTATAAATGAAACTCAAGGAATGTTTACTTAGGTAAAGACACTACCTTAAAGCATATAGAATATTTTTTCTCAGAGAACATAAAAGAATGATATAGTATAAGTATGTTATACTTTATTTCTTTATCAAATTATAGTGGAAATAAACATGAAACAAAACATGTAACTAGTATAAAATTTTTTAACCCAAGGAGTAGTGTATCAAAAAACCATGTATAATTTACCATTAATTTATAATATCAATAATGTCTATATTACCCACTCTTGGGTAATACCTTGATCTGAATATCAGATTCTATCTTGTTGTCCGCACAATCCCTCGATCATTAATTTATTTAGCATATCTATCTTCCTATACCAGGAAGCCCTCAATTGTACATAGCAATAATCGGAGTTTCATGATGTAATCTGAACAAGATCTTCAGAACACAAAAAGCATGAGATTATCTCAATCTATAAATCACATAACAACATGAAATATATATAGTGATCAAGAGGTTATTATTGATATATTGAGCTCTTTCAAATGGGATACTATTTATAGGCACATCTTCAACAGTCGACTCCCTCCACCAATGGACATATTTTTCCTTGAATATTGGAGGGACCTATACATATGTCACTCAAACAATAGTTGGTTAGAAATAGATTTTATGACAATATTTAATGACTATAACAAGTGTTAGAAAAAAACAATTGCTCAACCAAATATATTTTTCAGAGTCTATGAATGATAATGTTTGGAGTCCATCCAAATAAATATTAGATTCTATAAGACATAGATATTCAGATTTTTTTTCCACGGAACTAGAAAACTGAATTCTATAGATTTTGGAGTCATAATTATAATGAATTCGGAATATGATTTATGATGAATTCGGTGTATAAATTTTGAGGAATTTGGAGTCTAAATTATAAAGAATTCATAGTCTGAATTCTAAGGAATTCAGAGTCTGAATTATAAGGAATTCAGATTCAGAATTAAATGGAATTTGGAGTCGTAATACTAAGGAAATCAGAGTTTGAATTCTGATGAATTTTGAGACTGAATTCGGAATAATTCGGAGTCATAATTCAGAGAAATTCGGAGTCTGAATTTAAAGGAATTCAGTGTCTGAATTTTTGAGAATTTGGAACTTGAATTTTTGAGAATTAGAAATTTAAATTTCATAGAATTTGGAGTATGAATTTCATATATTTCAAAGCCAAAATTTCATAGAATTCAGATTATGAAGTTTAGAGAATTCCAAAATGAATTTCAGTCAATTTAGAACCCGAAAACTACATACTCTATAAACAATGATTTATATCATTATGAGGTTTTAAATGTGAATCAAAATTTTATACATAGGAATAATATGAGTTAGATTTAGAGATATTATAAAATGAATAATGAAAACAACGGTATGGATAAAAATTCCCTTACAGAAGTAATAATTTTCTTATAAATATAATCTTTAGGGAAAAAACTATTTCCCATATGATAATGTGTTTGTGATTTTCAAAACATCAAGGAATAGAAAAGTCATTGAGAAACCATATTAACTCATCCATCTTCCCATTTTGGGAAAGCACCAACACCCATATGAAAAAGTATATAATGATTTAGAAAATTTTCATTATGAACAAGAAAATAAAATCTTATCTCTCATTACTTATGAATCATGGTGAATATGAATAACTCCCCCTCATGGTTTTGAAATACCTAAGGATCATATACTTTACTTCGTGAAAGAGATTTTACTTTTCCTCCCATATGGAAATCTTCTATGATAATAACTACTCCTTAGATTGACTCCCTCTTAGGATATTATCTTCATTACATAATAATATTTTTATCATTACTTTCCCCCCCTTAGTGATTTTAAAAAAGAAATATAGAAAATAGAAATAAAAATTGTACATGAAATATTAGTACTGTTCAACAAAACATTTGATGAACAAAATAATCATTTTGATTGAATGAATTTATACAGGGAAAGAAATATAGAAAAATATAGGATTGGGTAAAATCAACTTTATTTTATTACATCAGTATTAACAACTTCATGATGTTTTTTAACATTAAAAGCTCCTAATGATTCTCTTAAAAATTCTCAAGCAGTTGATCCCGATCCTCATTTATCTTCTCAAGTGATTTGTGTTTTTCATCACGAGCATTATGTGTTTCTACTTGAGCCTTAAAAAGATATTTTTTCTTACTGAGTATTTCCTAGAACTCAATTCCTCAATCTATTTCCCTTTTCAAATTTTCAAAGATTGAGTTGTGTTTCTCATTAATATCATTGACTTCATGCTTTCCGGATACTTGTTCGAGACTGATCTATTCCTCAAAACATTTAGTATGATGTTTGAACTTTCCATTTTCGGTGTCAAAATAATCCATTAATCATTATTAAAAGTAATCAAGGATTCTCATCTATTCGATTATCTTCCTTGACCACTTTGTAATTTCCTTTCAAGAACATTTCTGAGCTTCATACCATATGCAGAAAGATATGAAATCAGCCTCAATCCTGATATAATTTTTTATAATCATGGTAACTGATTCCATTTTCTGATTAAACGAGTGTTGAATTATCTGTAACCTCTAGTATATACTCAGAAACAATGTAATGGCATTAACATACTTCTTCAATTATTTTACTACAAAGTCATGTCCAAGAGAAGACTATTTCAAAATAGATTGTTTCGTTGGTGAATATTCTTTTTCTATCTCTTCAGATTTTCTCTTCGATGAACCTCCAACATCTTTCATTACCACTACAGCTTTCCTAGGTGTTTCATCAAACACATTTTTTACATTATCATATTTTAGAGTGATATCTACTACTTTTTTAGACTCATGATCAATATCTAATAGTTGAACAATCTTATCTTCCCCAAAAAAATCATCATCTTGCACGAGATAGTTTGGTTAAACAATATCATGGTTTCTTATATCATCATTAGATGGTTTAATCACTTCTTCCTTATCCTCATCCTCTTTTCCTTGTGAATGAATTTTGGTTTATTTAGCTTGATATATATATATTAACAACATTTTATAAGGACTCTCCATTTCATGATATTCATATACTTGTCTTTTAATGTCATATGTATCACAACTTCCTTCCTCTTCTACTTCTTCATCCACTTCCTCTTCTTACACAATTTTCTCTTCTTCATTAGGATCCAGAATCACCATCTTCATTCCCTGAGTCATTGGTAGTGACTCTTGTAAAAACGATTCAGGTACCTGGACCTGTTCAGAAGCCTTTTCAGCATCCTTGATAAGAGATTAAACAATTTCATGTTAATAAATTTTATAATTTTTCATCTTTTCATTTTCATTCTTATCATACTCTTCAGCAGAATTAATATTTAGGGATTTTCCATTAACAGTATCCATTCCAAAACTATGATCCCTTTCTTTATTATTCATATTGTTTTCTCTACATTTGGAAACCACTTCATCCGGAATAGTCTTTTTCTTATTAGGTTTTGGAAGTGTGCATTTGGTTTCTTGTTATATAATAGTTTTTTATTTCTATTATAGTTCCATCACCATTCTTAGCTTACCACCCTTATTAGAAGTCATAGTCACTTCCAGTTTTTTGATATGTCTTCTATTTTGGCTTTAAATAATTCATAAAATTCTCCATATTTACTAGAAAAACCAAACGTAATTCTCTTTATTGTATCATCACTCAACAACTTTACCTTGAAATTACTATGCATATAATTATAAAGGATTTTGAGCAATTTTAGACAATGTATTATAATATTTTATAGAATAACCAAATACTTGATAATTTTTGATTTGAGTGTCCCATTCTTGATATTCATTATTGTTTGTAAGATATACTTTACTAGTTTAATCTTTTTGTGATTCACCAGAAAGTCCAAAGCATAAATATCACCCTTTTTCATAGTATCCTTATCCACTTTTCTCGGAATGTGAAATCCCAAAACCCATAACTGTGGAATCTAGAAAATTGTAGAGAGGTGAACAATGTTCAGAGTCTTCACTTGTTTCGAACCAAGGAACTCTGTATCATTTTCCTTATAAAAAAACCAGTAACATTTAAAAGCTTACGGGTACAAAATTCATATTTACCCTTATATGGAATTCCAATTAGCTTGGAATTCTTACTGTAGGGAAGGGAATAATAAATTTCATTTCCCTTAGATGAAATATTTTCTCTCCCTCCTTCATTGATGAATCTTATAGTCTAATGGAATTCTACCTGAATATTCAGATAAGCCTGATCTGGGGAATTCTATTTGGATAAACATAATATCTCTTATCAATTCAACTTTATATTTTTCATGATACTAGAATCATACATAGAGAATAATTTCCGATCTACTATCCTTTCTCTATATATCCGTCATTCAATGATTTTATTTTCTGACGACATTTGTTTCTGAAGTGAATCTTCCAAAGACATTTAGATTTGATGAAAACCAGGAGATTCGAAATGGGCCTTAAGTAGAGTAGCTAAACATCTGCATGCCAAGGCTTGATAACTAATGTGGGACAACCATCAGAGGGTCTTTATATAGGCGTTTGAGTTAAAATTTTATCTTCTTAAAAAGATACTGTGGTGGAAACACGATTGATCAGATTTGATAGTTGAGATGTCAACCAAATAAGGAATTTCGTAGGTTCTGACCATTTGAGGTTTCTAAGATAAAAATTTTAATATAAGGAAAAATTATTCCAAAATATTTTATTAAACAAGATGAAAAATACCAATATTAAAAATACTGATTACAAAAAATTACGAAAGGAAATATTCCTTCTAGAATTCTAGGAAAATTATCAGTAATAAGAAAAAATATTAATGATGAACTTTTGATTCCAGAAAATTTTCTTAAGGAATTATTTTTTGAAATTGCTTTTTTTACACAACATTATATAAAATCGACTATGGAAAATTTTGACAATGAAAATTTTTTATTACTAAATATTTTGATAACAAAAATTTTTACTGTGAAATTTTTTATGAAGAAAAATTTGATTATGAAATTTTTTGAACAAGAAAATTTTTTACTAACAAGAATATTAACTCCCCATATAAAAAAGGTTTATTACTATACATAGATAGGTTTCAACAGATAGTTAATATGGAATATTAACTTATGGTTATCATTCCTAAAATTTTTTATTGTATTCAAATATATAGGTGGGTAAATATTTTATACAAATATTAGAAAATTGATCTTGTGTTCTGATAAAGGGAACAAAAATATCTCCTTTTTGTGTGTGATCCCTAAGAATGTGATGCCTAACATCTATGTGTTTTTCATGAGAGTGATGTGTATGGTTTTTTCTTTATGAAATGGAAATACTGTTATATCACAATATCTTTTTTTGGTAAAACTCATTCTATCATGAACCAGACCGGTGCGTCATCCGACCCGGCACCCGACCCGGTCAGCGACATGGTCCGAAGGGCGTTCCTGATCCTCACAGGCTAGCAACTAGTGTCGGGCATCAAATCAAACCAGTTGGGAATAGTTTGGCCCATGACAAAGATAAATAAAAATGAACTGAACAAGCAGATAAAATAAAGGAAAATAAACTGAACAATATGGCATCAGAAAAATGGAATAAACAAGAAACGTGACATACCTTAGGCGACCCAGTGGATAACCACTGTACGACAACCACAATCGCTCCCAAAAGCGATCCAAGACTAAAACCTGAAAATGAAAAGTAAAGTAGGCATGAGAATCGAGATGCTCAGTAGGAAAGCCAAAATATAACCATATCCTATGCCTCCGCCTTTATTAAGAAGTCCAACTATGCCAGTTTGAAAATAAGATATAATAAAATAATGTTTTCCCTTCTTTTAAAATTCAAGTAATGAGTTTTCATTTTCAAATAAAGCATTTCACTCTTACTACACATTCAAAATAGGTTCCAAGAAATGCATTAACATTTCAAAATGAAAAAAAACCAGTTTGGAATAAAATATGAATTTTTTTTTCAAACAAGACACCAGGTATGAAACAACTAAAAAGAAATTTACCTTACAAGCAGCATGTCAAAAATGAGCACTATGGGTAATCCCTATAGGTATCTAGAACAAGTGGGAAACTAGAGACATCGTACCTCGGTGAAACGTGGCTTAGAAGACCACAACCCTCATAAAACGTGGCTTAGAAGTCCACGACCCTCAGAAAACCATGGCTTAGAAGACCACTACCCTCAGAAATTCATATGTTTAGTTAGTGTTTTTGCATCAATCCTTCTAGAAAAACCAGGACGAACCCCTATCGTGTCATCTAGCGTACTAGTCCTGGTCACCGACCTAGATACCTAGGTTTCCCATTGTGCTCTATTTCAAGTGGTGGTGAGTTTTTCTTAGTCATGCTAACAAATATGAACATAAAATTTTCTTTATCATAAGCTCATTCAACCTCTCACCATTTTTCATCCTCCTTAAGTGCATTCCCCATCTTTCACGTCACACAATGCTTAAACTTCATCGTTAGGCACATCATAACACTTTCAACATACAAATCATTTTCTAAAACCAAGGAGGCGTGCCTCAAGAGAGGTTTTTCTTTTTCTATAAAACATTTTTAAGGTTCCAAATGGGCTTTATACATAAAGGGAATACTTTTTACAGTTAACTGGCCAATAGACCAAACGCCTTTGGAAATACACATTACAAATTCGAAACCACTTTAGGAAATCAATTTTTTTTCCAGAAAAGTCACTTAAGACCAACGGCGTTTGAAATACATTTCAATTTTCCAATACAAGGCATAATAGTTTCTAGCAACCACAATAAGATTCCATAGCATGTGTATATAGCATAGTGTAAAACATAATATTAAAACAACCAAGCAATTATGAATCTCAAATTAAAAGCTTAGGCATAGGGGACCTACCTCAAACATGTCGTTATTTGTCGATGACCACTCGAACCGACACTTGTCGCACACATGCACATGCATTTATACATATATATATATATATATATATATATATATATATATAAATATATACCCATAGCTGCATTGCACATATTCCCCATGCCATGAGGGAATATGTACAAAGAGGGCATATATATATATATATGCCTTACCCTATGCATGTACGTGTAAGTGTTCCTGACACCTGCAACTTGAAACAATCGTAGCGAGGTCCAACACACTACACAAATAATTTAATAAAGTAATTTAACACTTAAACGAACCATAAACTATTTGAAACTAACACATCAAGGATTTGCACCAACGACGCGCCACTTACGTAACTCATAAAACTCATTGAAAATATTAAAAGAAAATCACAAAATCAATTTAACCATTTCCAAAGGCCATTTCAAATCGTCACATAAACCAGAACAAATTCCAAAGCATGAGCTTCATTGTTTAAACCATTTACGATTTACATTAGAAACACATAACAACCCAAACATGGAAAATTATGCATTTTCCTTTTCAAAACCTACACCCAAATCCATTTTCACCATAAGTTCCATTGAAAATGTGATTCACACCATTTGAAAAACTAGATAAACCATTTGTAAAATTCATAAAACACCTAAAGGAGACACAATATAGTTGTACACAAATAGCGTACACAAATTCACATTAAGAAACCAAATCCAACCCAAACGCATATCAAATTCTTTAAAAAACTAGTTTCACATCACTTACACAATGAAATAAGTCATTTGCATAATTTATAATACATTACCAACGTGCACACCAAGGCTTAACACATAGACATACCCAAATTCCCAAAAAAGTCAACTTAAAATTAATAACATCTTTGTTTTTTATCAAATACAAACTTCGCACCACGTGAAAAAGTAAACGAACATGTCAGATTAATTAAAACAAATATAAACTCAATAAGAATGATTATTTGCAAGTGAAACCGCCCAATTTAAAGTGAGAAAAATTGTTATTAAAACCAAAATCATAATGAACCATTGCTAAAACCAATCCGCCCCATTCTATTCACCCAATTGAACCCCAAATTGTCCAGTGGAACCAAAATTATCAAGAATCAACCCTAAGAAGTATTACAAAACATTAAGCACAAATTCCCACTCAAAACGTCTTCTAAGGATAAATGCGCACCAAAAACATACTAAAATATATTCTGCAGCCCCTTCTTGATCTAAAAAAACAAACACACAAGTCATAAAACAAAACCAAACATTACTGAAATCATTCATAATCGAAACAGACCCCATTTCACAAAAGCATTCCATATAAAAAATCGAGCACAAAATAATCTATTGCAAAAACAGCATTCGCACCCAAAAAATTTTTATACAACTCAAAAATCACAGAAATCCTAAATTCATATTAAAACACAAATAAGTAATTGAAGAATTCTCACCCAAAAACTATTGAGAACCCACTGCCCTTGATGGAAGTGGCTAAAACCGGCCTCGACAGATCCCGACATAACCTAAAAAACAATATTTAATCAAAAATCAAAACCCCAACAACATTAGGGTTTGGATAAAATTCGGTTGGGTGACGGGAGGCTATAAATAGATCGGGAATGGGAGGAGAAGTGGGATGAAACCAATACCTTGAAAGATCAATCCAAAATCCGGTGGAAAACCGGTTGAAATCCAGGCCGAAGAGGGAGCTTGGGGGGTAGCGTCGCGAGCAGAACGGCTTGGATAGAGTGGGGGTGCGCGGGTCCAAGAGAGAGGTATCGTGGGGTGTTATTGGGGGCTCGCCAGAGGTAGGCCGCAGGAGGAAGATCTGCCGAAGGGAGGGGGATGCGCCGAAGGGCCCTCGGCTGGTGAAGGGGTCATGCATGCGGCGTGATGCGGGGAGAGGGGGAGAACAGTGCGATGCAACAAGAGGGGGGAGGAAGAGAGAAAAGGGAGAATGGAGAGAGAAAAAATAATGAGAAAAGAGGAGGAAAAAAATAAAATAAAATAAAATAAAATAAAATAAATAATAAAACGAATAAAACAAATAATATTAATATTAATACTCATAATAACATAATGAAAATTATAATAAACTTAATAATAATATTATCATTAACCATAATAATAATATTGTTAATAGTAAAAAAATTCATTTATTTTATTTTACATCATTTTGATTTTAATTTAATAAATTTTTAAAATTTAAGAAACCAAAAGACAAATAATAATAAATAAATAAATAAAAACAACCACGACCGCAAGACACCGGGTCAGGGTGTGAGAATTCTCCCCACCACAAAAAATTTCTACCCCCAGAAACTAACCCAGCCAAATGAGGAATCAAACTCGAGTTTGAAATTTAAGGAGGCCAAAAAAATCACAAACTCAATATGACTTTTCACTCCATTAGTCAAACCCGACCAAATCTGAGGGGAGCTGAAAAGAGAAGAATCATCAGGAAATGAGGAGGGTTCTCCCCACCACAAGAACCTGACTAGCACAACCGACATTGAGACTCTTAGCATGGGCTAACTTTGGAACTGCTAACTTGATCCAAGAGGGATCCGCCACACAGACCAAACCTCGAAGAAGGGACGAAAATATTTGTGGGGGGTCTCCCCACCATTTAAGAACTGGCCAGCTAAAGCCAATTAGCACAGACTAATATGAGAAAACCAGCACAAACTGACCCATGAACTCTCTGCATAAACCAGACCCCCACCACATGGGGTCATCAACGAAAGACAGCAAACTGAGTAGTAGACCAAACCCCTATTCATTATCTCCCAAGGCGCATATGTCTCCAAAATGAGAACATCCTTAAACAAGAACCGGTTACCAATGGAGTTAGCTACATGAGAGAGACAAACATCAAAAATCATATTTGAGGAGGCACAACTACTAGAATTACAAGAAAAAGAGATAACCATTCCTTATTACAACCAAGGTGGGGTATCCAAATAACAAAGACCATAATGAGAAAAAGAGACCTTAACACCTCTTACAACAAAAATAGAACCTTCAAAGACGGGGGAGCTACAACAGGGAAATTCAGACCGTCCCCATTTCAGCATTAGAGATAAAAATTAAACCAAGGTTCCCCACACACAACGATTCCTGACTGCATGAAGAGATTCACTCAGAGAACTGTGGCTAGAGCTCTGATGTCTTGAAGCATCTGCTTCCCCGAAGTCAGGATCTTATATTCTCCTGTCGAGACTCCTCCTGACGAAGCCGCTAGTGGAACCCCTTTATGTTTCCCAAATGGAACACTGAAGACAAGTCTTCGATGAATGATGAGAATACGACTTAAAGTACCCAATCCGAGCACCCAAGAAGCAAGGGGGGGGGGGGGTCGCCCAACTAATAGAATATGGGATTGAAAATAAGACTTGTATAAGACAGGTTCATCTGATTCGCCCTCTTCACCGGATGGGGAACCTTCCCAAACACCAAAAAGGAATGTTCCTGGAACCCAGGACGAAGACACCACATAAGAGAAACTTTACCGTATTCCAAGACGCTACCTCTAGAGAAAATGGAATCAACCCCCTGGGAATGTCCCACATAGGCCTTCACTACTCGTTGGCCTTACTCGACACCCACTACTTCTGCCACTTTCCTCGCCATTACTTCCTCGGGTACAAACCATCTGATGAGAGTCATCATTAACACCTTCCAAGACATACCATCATGCAATGATGCTAGGATTATTTCCTCCACCAATCCAAAGTTGCACCTTCAAACGAACCCAAACCAACACGAGCTCTCATAGTTTTGGGAGTTTTTAATAACCTGGAAACACCAACGATTTCACCATTCCAGTCTGATACATTCGATAGATCACGATCACCACATAAGCTGGACAATAACAAAACAGAATTCAACTCCACCACTCCTCTATTTGTCTAGGTAGAACAAAAAACTAGAAGTGACTCACTAGAACCTTCTGGGACTTTTCTGGGTGGAATACTCAAAAACAAGGGGCACAAATCTGAATCAAAACTCATCATAAATCAAAATTCCACAACTCAATCACGAACGAAATCTCAAACTCAAATCACTATTCCAACCACAATTCAGTACGACAAAACCAATAACTCATGAAAAGGAATACCCAATACGAAAAGAGAACGCTAAACAATTTCTCACTCACTTTTGTAAATATTTGAAAAATCCCTTTTTAAAACCATTTTTCATCAAACAAAACAACTTAGATATCCACCATTGATATCCCATGAAGTCTCACACATACATTTCCATGTTCTAGCTCAAGCACCCATCCACTCACATCACCAATTTCCCCACTTTCCACATGCGCACCTCAATGTATGTGATCACTCATAGGAATACCAAGGGTCAATTAAAGACACTTCTCATTTCCAATACAGACCATTAAGCACATAGCAAAAATTCCCAACAAATTGAGAAAGTCACTTATCATTAAGGAAACACATTTCAAAATTCCAAAACGTCTTCCATTTAAAAATCCATTTTCCACTCCAACAACCATATTCCCTTTGGAAGACACCTTCACAAAAATCCATTTTCATTTTTGAGATCTACTCGCACCAACCAAAATGAATGTCAATCATAATTCACATCAAAATTTCCAAAACTATGGGACTAGTGGCTATGCCAACCCAGAAACATGGCTTAGCAGACCATGCTCCGAGCGGGCATCCACCACAAGAAGTATCTTGAACCGTGCACTCGGGCTGTACATGGGTCTCTACTCCATGAAGGCTCATCGTGTAACACCGGATCACTTTACTTTTCATCCCTCATCCACACCGAACATGCAAGAGAAAACTCAAATCCCATTCTTCCCTTGGCAACTTGAGTCTCGGGATGGGAAAGGATTCATGACGTCCTTCCCGCACCTACCCCTCGAGTATCGACACACTTAATCACAAAGATACTTGACACCCAAAATAACAAAGGCCTCCTCTGATACCATTTTGTCACAAACCAGGCCGGTGTGTCATCCGACCCGGCGCCCGACCCGGTCCGTGACATGGCCCGAAGGGCGTTCCCGATCCACACGGGCTGGCAACTAGTGCCAGGCATCAAAACAAACCAGTTGCAAAAGGTTTGGCCCATGACAAAGATAAATAAACATGAAATGAATAAGAAGATAAATAAAGGAAAATAAACTGAACAACGTGGCATCAGAAAAAAGGAGTAAACATGAAACGTGACATACCTCAGGTGACCCCGTGGATCACCACAGTATGACACCCACACTCGCTCCCAAAAGCGATCCATGACTGAAACCTGCAACTGAAAATTAAAGTAGGCATGAGAACCGAGATGCTCAGTAGGAAATCCAAAATATAACCACGTCCTATGCCTCCGTCTTTATTAAGAAGTCCAACTATGCTAGTTTGAAAATAAGATATAATAAAATAATGTTTTCCGTTCTTTTCAAATTCATGTAATGAGTTTTCATTTTCAAATAAATCAATTTACTCTTACTACACTTTCAAAATAGGTTCCAAGAAATGCATTAACATTTCAAAATGAAAAGAAACCAGTTTGGAATAAAATGTGATTTGTTTTTCAAACAAGACACCAGGTATAAAACAACTAAAAAGAATGTTACCTCACATGAAGCATGTCACAAATGAGCACTATGGGTAATCAATATAGGTAGCTAGAACTAGTGGAAACCTAGACACCTTCTACCTCAGTGAAACGTGGCTTAGAAGACCATGACCCTCAGAAAACGTGGCTTAGAAGGCCACGACCCTCGGAAAACGTGGCCTAGAATACCACGACCCTTAGAAATTCATATGTTTAGTTAGTTTTTTTGTGTCAATCATTCTAGACAAACCGGGACGAACCCCTGTGTGTCATCTAGCGTACTAGTCCTGGTCACCCACCTAGATACCAGAGTTTCCCATTGTGCTCTATTTTAAGTGGTGGTGAGTTTTTCTTCATCATGCAAAAAAATATGAACATAAAATTTTCTTTATCAAAAGCTCATTCAACCTCTCACCATTTTTCTTCCTCCTTAAGTGCATTCCCCCTCTTTCACGTCACACAATGCATAGTCTTCATGTTTAGGCACATCATAACACTTTCAACATACAAATCATTTTCTAAAACCAAGGGGGCGTGCCACAAGAGAGGTTTTTCATTTTCCATAAAACATTCTTAAGGTTCCAAACAGGCTTTATACATAAAGGGAATTCTTTTTATAATTAACTGGAAAAAAGACAAAACACCTTTGGAAATACACATTACCAATTCAAAACCACTTTAGGAAATCAATTTTTTTCAAGAAAAGTCACTTAAGACCAACGACGTTTGAAATACATTTCAATTTTCCAATACAAGGCATAATAGTTTCTAGCAACCACAATCAAATTCCATAGCATGTGTATATTTCATAGTGTAAAACATAATTTTAAAAAAACCAAGCAATTATGAATCTCAAATTAAAAGCTTAGGCATAGGGGACCAACCTCAAACATGTCGTTATTTGTCGATGGCCACTCGAACCGACACTTGGCGCACACAGGCACATGCATTTATACATATATATATATATATACACCCCTAGCTACATTGCACATATTCCCCACTCCATGAGGGAATATGTACAATGAGGGCATATATATATATATATATATATATATATGCCTTACCCTATGTATGTACGTGTAGGAGTTCCTGACACCCACAACATGAAACCATCGTAGCGAGGTCCAACGCACTACACAAATAATTCAATAAAGTAATTTAACACTTAAACGATCCATAAAGTGTTTGAAACTAACACATCAAGGATTTCAACCAGTGACACGCCACTTACGTAACTCATAAAACTCATTGAAAATATTAAAAGAAAAGCACAAAATCAATTTAACCATTTCCAAAGGCCATTTCAAATCGTCACATAAACCGGAACAAATTCCAAATCATGCACTTCATTGTTTAAACCATTTACATATTACATTTGAAATACATAACAACCCAAACATACCAAATTATGCATTTTCCTTTTAAAAACCTACACCCAAATCCATTTTCACAATAAGTGCCATTGAAAATGTTATTCGAACCATTTGAAAAACTAGATAAACCATTTGTACAATTAATAAAACACCTAAAGGAGACACAACATGGTTTTACACAAATAGGAAACACAAATTCACATTAAGAAACCAAATCCAACCCAAACGCATTTCAAATTCTTTCAAAAACTAGTTTCACATCACTTGCACAATGAAATAAGTCAGTTGCATAATTTATAAGACATTACCAAGGTGCACACGAAGGCTTAACACATAGCCATACCCAAATTCCAAAAAAATCACCTTAAAAGTAAAAACATGTTTGATCTTTATCAAATACCAACTTCGCACCACTCGCAAAAGTAACCGAACATGTCAAATTAATTAACAAAATATAGACTCAATAAAACAATTATTTGCATGTGAAACCACCCAATTTCAAGTGAGAAAAACTATTTTTAAAACCAGAATCATAATTAACCTTTGCTAAAACCAATCCAAACCACGCAATTAACCCAATTGAACCCCAAATTGACCAGTGGAACCAAAATTATCAAGAATCAACCCTAAGCAGTATTACCAAAATTAAGCACAAATGCCCACTCAAAACGTCTTCTAAGGCTAAATGCACACCAAAAACATACTAAAATTTAATCTGCAACCCTGGAATGATCTAAAAAAACAAACACACAAGTCATTAAACAATACCAAAAATTACTGAAATCCATCATATTTGAAACAGAACCCATTTCACAAAATCATGCCATATAAAAAATATAGCACAAAATAATCTATTGCAAAAACAGCATTCGCACCCAACAAAAATTTCTACAACTCAAAAATCACAAAACTCATAAATTAATATTAAACATAAAATAAGAAATTGAAGAATCCTCAACCGAAAACCATTGTGATCCCACTGCCCTTGATGCCAGTGGCTAAAACCGGCCTCGACGGAGCCCGACAGAACCTAAAAAACAATATTCAGTCAAAAATCAAAACCCCAAAAACATTAGGGTTCGGCCAAAATTTGGTAGGGTGACGGGAGACTTCAAATAGACCAGGAATGGGAGGAGAAGTGGGATAAAACCAATACCATGAAAGATCAAACCAAAATCTGGTGGAAAACGGGTTGAAATTTAGGCCGAAGAGGGAGCTTGGGGGGTAGCGTCACGAGAAAAATGGCTCAGACGGAGTGGGGGTGCGCGGTTCCAAGATAGAGTGAGAGTGGGGCGCCGATGGTGGCTCGCCGGAGGTAGGCCACGGGGGGGGGGGGGGGGGGAGATCTGCCGAAGGGATGGGGATGCGCCGAAGGGCCCTTGGCTGGTGAAGGGGTCACGCGGGCGGCGTGATATGGGGAGAGGGGGAGAGAAGCACAACACAACAAGAGGGGGGAGGAAGAGAGAAAAGAGAGAAAAGAGAGAAAAAAAATAAAGAGAAAATAGGAGGGAATAAAATAAATAAAATAAAATAAAATAAAGAAATAATAAAACAAATAAAAAAATAATATTAATATTAATACACATAATAACATAATAAAAATTATAATAAACTTAATAATAATATTATAATTAACCATAATAATAATATTATTAATAGTAAAAAAATACATTTATTTTATTTTACATCATTTTGATTTTAATTTAATAAATTTTTAAACTTTAAGAAACCAAAAGACAAATAATAATAAATAAATAAATAAAAACCACCACAACCGCAAGACACCGGGTCGGGGTGTGAGAATTCTCCCCACCACAAAAACCTTCTAACCCCAGAAAGTAACCCAGTCAAACGAGGAATCAAACTCGAGTTTGAAATTGAAGGAGGCCAACAAAATCACGAACTCAGTATGAATTTTCACTCCATCAGTCACACCCGACCAACTCTGAGGGAAACTGAAAAGAGAAGAATCATCAGGAAATGAGGAGGGTTATCCCCACCACAAGAACCCGACTAGCACAACCGACATTGAGACTCTTAGAACGGGCTAAATCTGGAACTGCTAACTTGATCCAAGAGGGAATTGCCGCACAGACCAAACCTCGAAGAAGGGACAACCAGATTCATGGTGGGTCTCCCCACCATTTACGAACGGACTAGCTAAAGCAAATTAGCACAGACTAATATGAGAATCCCAGCACAAACCGACCCATGAACTCTCTACATAAACCAGAACCCCACCACATGGGTTCAACGACGAAGGACCCCAAACTGAGTCACGAACCAAACCCCTATTCATTATCTCCAAATATGCATATGTCTCCAAAACTAGCACATCCTTAAACAAGAACGGGATACCAATGGAGCTAGCCACATGAGAGAGATAAACTTCAAAACTCATATTTGAGGAGGCACTACTACTAGAATTAAAAGAAAAATAGATCACCATGCCTTATTACAACCAAGGTGGGGTATCCAAAGGGAAAACACCACAACAAGAAAAAGAGACCTTTACGCCTCTTACAGCAAAAATAGAACCTTCAAAAATGGGAGAGCTACAACAGGGAAATTCATACCGTCCCCATTTCAGCATTGGAGACAAAAATTAAACCATGATTCCCCACACCCAACGATTCCTGACTGAGTGTAGAGCTTCACTCCGAGACCTATGGCTAGAGCTTTGATGACTTGAAGCATCTGCTACCCCATAGTCAGGAGCTGATATTCTCCTATCGAGACTCCTCCTAATGAAGCTGCTAACGGAACCCCTCTATGTTTCCCAAATGGCACACTAACGAAAAGTCTTCGAAGGATGATGACAATGCGACTTAATGTACCCAAACCGAGCACACAAGAAGAAAAGGGGGCGGGGGGTATCGCCCAACTAATAGAAGATGGGATTGAAAATAAGACTTGTATGAGATAGGTTCCTCTGATTCGCCCTCATCACCGGATGGGGAACCTTCCCAAACACCAAAAAGGAATGTTCCTAGAACCCTGGATGAAGACCCCACACAAGAGAAACTTTAACTGATTCCAATACGCTACCTATAAGGAATATGGAATCAACCCCCTTGGAATGTCCCACGTAGGTCGTCACTACTCATTGGCCTTACTCGACACCCACTAGTTCTGCCACTTTCCTCGCCTTTACTTCCTCGGGTACAATCCATCTGACGAGAGTCGTCTTTAGCACCTTCCAAGACATACCATCCTGCAACGACGTTGGGATTATTTCCTCCCCCAATCCAAAGTTGCACCATCAAACGAACCCAAACCAACATGAACTCTCATAGTTTTGGGAGTTTCCAATAACCTGGAAACACCAACGATTTCACCATGCTAGTCTGCTACCATCGAGAGATCACGATCACCACATAAGCTGGACAATAACCGAAAAGAATTCAAATGCACCACTCCACTATGAGTCTGGGTAGAACCAAAAACTAGTAGTGACTCACTAGAACATTTTGGGACTTTTTTGGGTGGCATAATCAAAAACAAGGGGCACAAATCCGAATCAAAACTCATCATAAATCAAAATTCCACACCACAATCACGAACAAAAGCTCAAACAAAAATCATTGTTCCAACCAAAATTCAGTACGTCAAAACCAAGAACTCACGAAAAAGAATACCCAACACGAAAAGAGAACACTAAACAATTTCTCACTCACTTTTCTAAAAATTTGAAAAACCCTTTTGAAAACCATTTTTCAGCAAACAAAACAACGTAGATATCACCATTGATGTCCCATGAAGTCTCACACATACATATCCATGTGCTTTCTCAAGCACTCATACACTCACATCACCAATTTCCCCACTTTCCACATGTGCACCTAAATGTTTGTGATCACTCATAGGAATACCAAGGGTCAATTCAAGACACTTCTCATTTCCAAAAAAGACCATTAAGCACAAACCGAAAATTCCCAACAAATTGAGACTATAACTTATAATTATGGAAACACATTTCAAAATTCCATAACTTCATCCATTTCAAAAACCATTTTCCACTCCAACAACCATATTCCCTTTTGAAGTCACCTTCACAAAAATCCATTTTCATTTTTGAGATCTACTCACACCAACCAAAATGAAGGTCAAACATAACTCACATCAAAATTTCTAGAAATAAGGGACTAGTGGCTATGCCAACCTGGAAAAATGGCTTAGTAGACCATGCTCCGAGCGGGAATAAACCACAAGAAGTATCTTGAATTGGGCACTCGGGCTGTACATGGGTCGCTACTCCATGCAGGCTCGTCGCGTAACACCGGATCACTTCACTTTTCATCCCTCATCCACACAAATCAAGAAAAAGAAAAACTCAAATCCCATACTACCCTTGGAAACTTGAGTCTCGGGAAGGGAAAGGGATCATGACATCCTTCGCGCACCTACCCTTCGTGTACCGACACACTTAATCACCAAGATAATTGACACCCAAATAACAAGGGCCTCCTTTGATACCATTTTTTTACAAACCAGGCCGGTGCGTCATCCGACCCGGCGCCTGACCCGGTCCGCGACATGGCCTAAAGGGCATTCCCGATCCCCACGGGCTGGCAACTAGTGCCGGGCATCAAGACAAACCAGTTGGGAATGGTTTGGCCCATGACAATGATAAATTAACATGAACTGAACAAGTAGATAAATAAAGTAAAATAAACTGAACAAAATGGCCTCAGAAAAAAGGAATAAACAAGAAACGTGACATACCTCAGGTGGCCCCGTGGATCACCACGATACGATAACCACACTTGCTCCCAAAAGCGATCCATGACTGAAAACTGCAACTGAAATGTAATGTAGGCATGAGCACCGAGATTCTCAGTAGGAATGCCAAAATATTACCACATCCTATGCCTCCGCCTTTATTAAGAATTCCAACTATGCCAGTTTGAAAATAAGATATAATAAAATAATGTTTACCCTTCTTTTCAAATTCAAGTAATGAGTTTTCATTTTAAAATAAAGAATTTCACACTTACTATACTTCCAAAATAGGTTCCTAGCAATGCATTAACATTTAAAACTTAAAAGAAACCAGTTTGGAATAAAATGTGATTTTTTCTCAAAGAAGACACCAGGTATGAAATAACTGAATTAAAGTTAACTCACAAGAAGCATGTCACAAATGATCACTATGGGTAATACCTATCGATATCTAGAACAATTGGGACCTAGAGACCTCGTACCTCAGTGAAACGTGGAATAGAAGACAACGACCCTCAGAAAAAGTGGCTTAGAAGTCCATGACCCTCAGAAAACGTGGCTTAGAAGGCCATGAACCTCAGAAATTCAAATGTTTAGTTAGTGTTGTTGCATCAGTCCTGCTAGACAAACCGGGATGAACCCCTACCTTGTCATCTAGGATACTAGTCCTGGTCACCCACCTAGATACCCATGTTTCCCATTGTGCTCTATTTCAAGTGGTGGTGAGTTTTTCTTCGTCATGAAAACATATATGAACATAAAATTTTCTTTATCAAAAACTCATTCAACCTCTCACCATTGTTCTTCCTCCTTAAGTGCATTCCCCCTCTTGGACGTCACACAATGCATAAACTTCATCGTTAGGCACATCATAACACTTTCAACATACAAATCATTTTCTAAAACCAAGGGGGTGTGCCTCAAGAGAGGTTTTTCTTTTTCCCTAAAACATTCTTAAGGTTCCAAACATGCTTTATACATAAAGGGAATAATTTTTACAATTAACTGGCCAAAAGACCAAACTCCTTTTGAAATACACATTTGCAATTCCAAACCACTTTAGGAAATTAATTTTTTTGAAGAAAAGTCACTTAAGACCAACGACGTTTGAAATACATTTCAATTTTCCAATACAAGGCATAATAGTTTCTAGAAACCACAATCAGATTCCATAGCATGTGTATATAGCAAAGTGTAAAACACAATTTTAAAACAACCAAGAAAATATGAATCTCAAATTAAAATCTTAGGCATAGGGGACCTACCTCAAACATGTCGTTATTTGTCGATGGACACTCGAACCGACACTTAGAGCACACACGCACATGCATTTATACATATATATATATATACACCCCTTGCTTCATTGCAGATATTCCCCGCGCCATGAGGGAATATGTACAAAGAGGGCATATATATATATATGCCTTACCCTATGCATGTACGTGTAGGCGTTCCTGACACCCGCAACTTGAAACCATCGTAGCGAGGTCCAACGCACTACAAAATTAATTTAATAGTGTAATTAAACACTTAAACGATCCATAAAGTGTTTCAAACTAGCACATCAAGGATTTTCACGAACGATGCACCACATATGTAACTCATAAAACTCATTGAAAATATTAAAAGAAAAGCACAAAATCAATTTAACCATTTCCAAAGGCCATTTCAAATCATCACATAAATCGGAAAAAATTCCAAAGCATGCACTTCATTGTATAAACCATTTACGATTTACATTAGAAATACATAACAACCCAAACATACCAAATTATGCATTTCCCTTTTAAAAGCGTACACCTAAATCCATTTTCACCATAAGTTCCATTGAAAATGTTATTCGAACCATTTGAAAAACTAGATAAACCATTTGTACATTTCATAAAACACCTAAAGGAGACACAACATGTTTTTACATAAAAAGCATACACAAATTCACATTAAGAAACCAAATCCAACCCAAACGCATATCAAATTCTTCCATAAACTAGTTTTACATCACTTGCACGATGAAATAAGTCATTTGCATAATTGATCAAACATTAACATGGTGCACACCAAGGCTTAACACATAGCCATACCCAAATTCCCAAAAAAGTTACCTTAAAATTAAAAACATGTTTGATTTTTATCAAATACCGACTTCAAACCATGCGAAAAAGTAAACGAACATGTTAAATTAATTAAATAAAATATAAACACAATAAGAACAATTATTTTCATGTGAAACCACCCAATTTCAAGTGAGAAAAACTAATTTTAAAACCAAAATCATAATGAACCTTTGCTAAAACCAATCCGCACCATGCTATTCACCCAATTGAACCCCAAATCAACCAGTGGAACCAAAATTATCAAGAATCAACCCTAAGTAGTATTACAAACATTAAGCACAAATGCCCACTCAAAACCCCTTCAAAGGCTAAATACACACCAAAAACATACTAAAATATAATCTGCAGCCCTTGCATGATCTAAATAAACAAACACACAAGTCATAAAACAAAACCAAACATTACTGAAATCATTCATATTCGAAACAGACCCCATTTCACAAAATAATGCCATATAAAAAATCGAGCACAAAATAATCTATTGCAAAAACAGCATTCGCACCCAATAGAAATTTCTACAACTCAAAAATCACAATACTCCTAAATTGATATTAAACCACAAATAAGAATATGATGAATCCTCACCCGAAAACCATTGAGAACCCACTGCCCTTGATGGAAACGGCTAAAACCGGCCTCGACAGAGCCCGACAGAACCTAAAAAATAATATTCAGTCAAAAATCAAAACCCCAAAACATTAGGTTTCGGCCAAAATTTAGTAGGGCGACGAGAGACGTAAAATAGACTGAGAATGGGAGGAGAAGTGGGATGAAACCAATACCTTGAAAGATCAAACCAATATCCGGTGGAAAACCTGTTGAAATCCAGGCCGAAGAGGGTGCTTGGGGGGTAGCGTCGCGAGCAGAACGGCTCCTACAGAGTGGGGGTGTGCGGGTCCAAGAGAGAGGGAGAGTGGGGCGCCGGTGGTGGCTCGCCAGAGGTAGGCCGCGGGAGGGAGATCTGTCGAAGGGAGGGGGATGCGCTGAAGGGCCCTCGGCCGGTGAAGGGGTCACGCGGGCGGTGTGATACGAGGAGAGGGGGAGAGCAGCACGACGCAACAAGAGGGGGGAGGAAGAGAGAAATGAGAGAAATGAGAGAAAATAAATAAATAGAAAAGAGGAGGGAAAAATAAATAAAATAAAATAAAATATAGAAATAATAAAACAAATAAAACAAATAATATAAATATTAATACTCATAATAACTTAATGAAAATTATAAAAAACTTAATAACAATATTATAATTAACCATAATAATATTATTAATAGTAAAAAAAATACATTTATTTTATTTTACATCATTTTGATTTTAATTTAATAAATTTTTAAAGTTTAAGAAACCAAAAGACAAATAATAACAAATAATTAAATAAAAACAACCACTAATGCAAGACATCGGGTCGGGGTTTGACACATTCAATAGTTGGTGACTGTTTTTCACATCCCCAACACTTGGGCACAACAACTTCAAAGTGCTACATATTCAGCTTCAGCAGTAAAAAGTGTTACTGAGTGTTCCTCTTTATCATGACCAATAAACTAACGAATCTCATTTCTTATAACAAGTTCTATATATACATTTTTTATCCATTCTACATCCCCAAAAATCAGCATCTGAAAAAAAATTTAAAACAACATAATTTCTAGAAGTATAAAAGAGTCATCAATACAGGGTTCCCTTTAAATAGAAAAAATAAATTTCACTTCTTTTAAATGTGATTCCATAAAAT
This sequence comes from Viscum album, assembly GCA_963277665.1. Lineage (NCBI taxonomy): Eukaryota > Viridiplantae > Streptophyta > Magnoliopsida > Santalales > Viscaceae > Viscum > Viscum album. The sequence goes on from OY728157.1 coordinate 1,856,190,611, forward strand.
TGGAATGATATCTTGAACATAAAAATACAAAAAACATTATGTCTGAATGACTGGATTTCAAGTATAGTAATCTTTTTTATCATACCTCTAAATGATGTTTGATCTACAAGTTTTCCAACCTCATCAATATCAAAAGAATTTGAGGAAACAATTAGAGAACTTATACTCTTAGTGTTGTCAAATCCATACTTTTAAGAAGATCGTTAATATTCTTAATGTTGGGATAAATATGTTTCTTCTAGTATTTTTAGACGTTTGAAATTCTAGGAAAAATGTTAACTCATCCATCACACTCATTTCAAATTCATATTTCATTAGATTTGAAAACGTATCAGTTATCGATTCCTATGTTGAACCAAATAAAATGTCATCAACATAAATTTTAACAATACAAATGTTTTCTTTTCTTTCATTATAAAAGGGTCAGTTTATAATTTCCCTTAACATAATTCTTCAGTAACAAAAATCATGAATGTCTATCATACAAGGATATATGGGCTAGTATAAGTCCATATAAAGCTTTGGTAAGTTTGAAAACAAGTTCAGGATGTTTTGTGTCTTCAAAAACATGAGGTTGTTTAACAAAAATTTCATCTTTTTCATATCCATTAAAAAATGACCATTTTACATCCATTTGAAAATGATTGAAATTGATGAATTCTACAAAGACAAGTAAAATACGAATAGATTCAAGTATAGATACTGGAAAATAGGTTTCATCATAGTCTATTCCTTCTTATTTATTATAGACAATAGAATTTAATCAAGCCTTATTTCTTACAATGATTCCATTTTCATCACAGTTATTTTTTAAGACACATTTTTCTCCAATAAAAAATTTTTCCCTAGGTAATTTATCCTAGGATGAGAATATATTCCTTTTGGAGTAATTTAGTTTATCTTTCATTTCTTTAATCCAATAATCATCAACCAAAGCTTCCTCAGTGCATTTTAGTTATAATTAAGAAAGGAATGCTTGATTTTATAGTTCATTTCTTAAGGAAATTATATTCTTCACAGGTTGATTTACATCACCAATGATACTATCACTGGGATGATTCTTAAGAAAAAACTGATTTGGGTTTTGTAAAACCAGTTCATCAACATACGGTAGGAAATCCTCTAGATTAAATGAATGAAAAATATTTTCTTGAAAATTATCATTATCATTACGATATTCTATCAAGGGTTGATAATCTATTTTTGATAACCCATCCAAATATGTAGGTTGAGGTTGTTAGAAACAAAAGGACCACATTCATCATATTTAACATGCACTGTTTCTTCATAAGTACACATGTTTTTATTGATAACTCTATAATCCTTAAAGGTTGTTGAGTAGCCTAGGAAAATCCCTTCATCAGATTTGGGTGGAATGGTATGTCAATTATCTTTATTATTTCAAATGAATACTTCGAAACCAAATACCTTGAAGTAATAGTGTCAAGTTTTTCTATCATTATAAAATTCATAATGGTTTTTGTTAAGAAAAGGTCTAATAAAAACACAATTTATAGTATAACAAGAAATACTTAAAACTTCAGCCCAAAATGCTTAGCTATAGAGTATTCACTCAACATGGTTCTCATTATCTCTTAATGAATTTGATTTCATATTTTAACAACACCATTCTGTTTAGGTGTTCATTAAGTGGAGATTTTATAAGTAATGTATTTCTTACTACAAAAAGACTCAAAATATGAAATTTGAAATTAACCTCCATGATCACTATGAATTGTAATCAGTGATTTTTTTTTATTTTTTTTACTTAGGCTCCTAAATTGTTGAAATAAGAAAAATAATCAGATTTAATGGCTAGAAAATAAACCCATATAAATCTAGTGTAATCATCATCTATGAAAAATATTTAATATGTGCCCCCAATGCTTCCAGTTTTTTATGGGGAAAAAATACATATTTACTAACTATATATCATCCAAAGTTGAGACTTCATCAATTTATTTAAAACATCATTTATGTTTTTTCCATATTGACACGGATCACAAACATTTAAAGAATAAAATATAAGCTACAGTAGATCCTTTACTAGTTTTTTTCAATTAGACATTACATAGGCGCATATGGTTACAATGTCCAAAGATTATATGACATAACAAATATTGATCTTATATTGCACTAAGACATGTATGATCTTAGATCCTAATGTATTATATGTTTAGTGTGGATATATTTTATTGCCTTTGTGAAGAACGAATAAACTCATCCTTGGAATTGGGTACTAAGAACTTATAATTCCTAAATTTCACAGGGTAACCATCATCACATAATTGACTTATGCTAATGAGGATGTGCTTAAGAACCTTAACAAATAAAAAATGTGAAATTAATGTTTTTCTATGAATAACAATTTTACATATACCAATAATTCTAAATTTTGAATTTTCATCTAATGTTAGTTTTACTCCTTTCATATTGATAATATTTTTAATGAAGATTTTGTTACCAGTCATATTGCAATAACATCCACTATCCATTTACCATGTATTGCTAAGGGTAATTTCTATATATTCCAGAAAATAAGATTGTTAGACTTTTGGAATTCAAAAATTCTTGGTTCTGGAAATTTCAGAAAGAAAAATTTAGGATATCCAAATTTTCATAGAATAATAAGATTAATGAAAACCTATAGATTGAGTTTTGTTTTGTGAATTTTTTTCCCAATGTCCACCACAATGACATTTAGTGCATAATAGAGAACTTTTAGGAACACAATTTTTATTATTGAAGATCGTCTTAGAATTGGTATAACCATATCTAAAATGGTTCTTTATAGGTCGTATTTGGGAATACATCTTGTCAAAGTTTTTCTTTAACGGAATTTAAGATTGACAAACACTTACTGAAGGAAAATATTTCTAACATTAGTTTTATAACAATGTTTTTATCCTCAAAAACATTAGTTTTAGAACTAGAGTTAGTCTATAAAATATTTTTATTAAAAATTACATTTTCAAGATCCTTAGAATTTATTTCCTCCTCAGAGTTAACTTCCTCGAGGTTTTAAGAAATACATGAAAAATCCAAACTATTCTTATCAGGATCTTTAGAATAATCTGATACTTGTTCAGTTAAAATAAATAATCTATAGTTTTCCTTATCACAATTTTCTTGAGTTTAGAATTTTCATACTCCAGAATTTTAGAAAACCTAGACACTTGTTTATAAAAATGTAATGTATTATCTTTTTCAGAATAATATTCTACATCATAAGACTCATAATATTTATTATCATTATAATTTTCATTCAAAGATACAGTATTCTTATATTTGAAATTATGAACCTTAGCCTTTAGACAATGACTTTCAATGGGTATTCTGGCTAGTAGACCAGTGTTCTTATGACTAAAAGATTCATACTCTAAGGATTCATCTAGAGAGTCTCCACCATTGTCACTCTAGGTGTAATTGGTTTTCAAAACATTATTAGATTTATCCTTGTAGTACATCTTTATATTCCACTCAAAATGCTTTTCTATTTTATCATTTTTCTTAAGCATTGGAAAATTTGGCCTCATCATTCCTATAATTTTTCATTCCTAACAATGTGACTTATGATCATTTCATTCCTTTTCATTATTTCTTCTTATATCTATAATGAAAGTCATTATTTCTAACTATCTTGTTCCCTCATCTACCTTGATTTGATAGCTCATTCACAGAGTGTTTAATTTCACTAGATTCAGATAAAATAGTAACTTTATTTGGCTTGGATCTTTTAACCCTCTTAGGAGTCTTGAATTTAGTAGTAGTAAAGTCAACACTACCATTTTCAATCTTTTACATATTCATATCATCATATCTTTTCATTATTGTGTCATGATAAACCAGAGTTACAAAATTCTCATCAAGAGTAATTTATGATACATTCATATTCTCATCAATATATATTATCATAGATTACCACTCATTAGGCATGATATCTAAAATATTTTACATAAGAGATTAATCATCAAAACCTTTTTGACCCATAGATTGTTGGCTCTTAACAGTTTTCATAAAACATTGATGCGCCATTCATACTGGTTCTCCACAAAGAAATATAAATCCATTATATTCTTCTCTAAGAATAGCTATTCTGGTTTCTATAACATTGGACGTACCAAAATCTATAACTTCTTATTTCTTCATGATACAAATTTCAGATTCACAAGAAGAAATCTGAATATATATATTTCGGGTCATAGAACTCAACATCGTATTACATAACTTGTAGATTTGTTGATATTCTAAATTTTCTTTATTGGTAATGGTTTTGACTTCCTTGTCAGGAATCTGGAAATCTCTAGAAAGCATAAAAAAATTGGTACTCCAGTATTAATAACAAATGTCTTCACAATATCTCTCCTATACTCAAAATCATTACCATCACATATAGGTTTTCTTGTTGGATTTATGTTTTCATTTGATCCATCATTCATTCCAGCCATTCTAGAAGAAAATATCATTCCACCAAAACATGTTAATAGTAAAAGCTTGTAATCATGAATAAAAACACATAGGCATGGAAAATTTTTATAACAATGAAATATAAAGCATGAAATCATATATGTGAATATAAGTATTTTTGAGACCTCCATTGATACAAATTTTATGATCAAAATAATGATGTATATGCTCTATTACCAGAGTGGGTGAATTGTATGTTTAAAAAAAATTCATTTTTAACCATACAAAAAATTGTGTTTAACAATGTTAAATAGGGTAAATTCACAATGCCACTATTAGTTTAACTAAAAAAACATGCTAGGTTTCTGAAATATGGATCTGGAAATATGGTTTTGGAAATGAATCTTAAAGAATGATTACTTAGGTAATGATTATACCTTAATGATTATTGAATCTTATTTATCAGAGTACATAAAATAATCAGAAAGTATTAGAAGATTATATTTTCTTCATTTATGAAATTACAGTGGAAATAATGATGAAACAAAAAAAATCACAAGTATTAAATCTTTTAACACAATGAGAATGGTACTATCAACCTTGGATAACGGTCCCTTGATTTATACATTCGTGAAAGTCTATTTTTCCCACACTTGTGAAATCCCATGATTGGAATATCAGATTCTGTCTTTCTATCCCTCCAAGCCCTTGATCATATAGGTAGTCGAAAACTCTATCTTCCTATCCCCAAAATCCCTCTATTGTACTCAGCAAATAATAGAGTTTCACAAATCAATATAAACAAGATGTTCATAATGCAGAAATAATGGGACTCTCTGACTCGAGAAATCACATCCCATTATGCAATCTCTAGAGTGATCAACAGGTTATTAATGATGTATAAAATGAGCTCCAATTTATATGCACTTATCAAACAGTCATCTCCCTCCTCCAATGGTCATCTTTTTCTTAGAATCATTGATGGATCTATACACGGGTCACTCACACAATGTTTAGTTCAAAACAGATAGAGAGACATAGTTTCATGACTATAACAAGTGTATGAAATATAAGGTTTCTTAACCAAATCTATTTTTCAATGTCATGGAAAAATAAATTTTAGATTTTAACCAAATACATATTAAGAGACTATAAGACATGGATATTCATATTTTTACTTCCAAGGAAATAAAATCCTAAATTTTATTGATTTTGGAGTCTGAACTCCAAAGAATTTAGAATCTGAATTCTGAATAATTTGATGACTACATTATGAGGAATTCAGAGTCCAAATTCAGAGGAATTCGATGTCTGAATTGTAAGGAAATCAGAGTCCTAATTTTAAGAAATTAAGAATTTGAATTCTGAGGAATTCACTTTCTTAATTATAGGGAATTCAGAGTCTGAATTTTAGAGAATTTGGAACATAAATTTCTAAGAATTCAGATCTGGATTTTTAGAGAATTCAGAGACTGAATTTCAGAGAATTCGGAGCCTGGATTTCAATGAATATGGAGTCTGAATTTCAGAGAATTTTGAACCTAACTTTCTTATAATCTAGAACCCAAAAATTGAATACTCTATAACGATGGATTTATAAGATTTTGAGATCTTTGATGTAAATGATAATTTTAGAGTTAGTAATAATATGAGTTATATTTATAGAGAATCTAAAATTAATAATGAAAAAAGGTAAGGATAATGATTTACTTACAGAAGGAAAATTTTACATATGAAGATAATTTTTATGGAAAAAAATCAGCCATATGAGAAAGTTTTTATGATGATCAAAACATTGAGAAATGTAAAATTCATAAGGAAACCATATTGAATCAATAATAATGATAATATATACCATGGGACGTTAATGTTCTATGTTTTTTGTAGAATATGCTATAGAAAAAAATGTATCAGGGTTTCTTGTAGTGAAAGATAAGTTTAGATTATAATTTAACACAAGATAATCTATGTGTTTCATTTCTTTTTTTATATCTAATATAATTCCTTCTTTTAAAATATTTGGGGGCTAGATCCCCCAAAAAAATAATGAATTGCATTGTCAAAATATTAAATTTATCATTTTAATAAAATTTTCTACATTGGAATTTTTTTTTTATAAACCCATATCATAAAAAAGGTTAACAAAACATCTTATTAAAAAGAGATAAAGGGAAGAACCAAATTCATATAGAATAAAACATAACTAGTTATCCGAATAGGATAACATATGATGGAATTATATAATAGTTTATATAATTATATAGGGTGATTGATTCCATTGTTCACAAGAATGTGAAAGATGAATGGAATGTTAAGGGCCTGAAAAATATAAATCTATAATGATCAAAAAGACCATTAGATCATCATAACAAAAGCTACTGTGATAATTATTTTGATTTATGATGTTATTTATGGAGTAAAAGAATTATCTAACAATAAATACTAAGATAATATAGAAATATTATTACATGATTATAATAATTTCATTCTATAAGTAGTTCCAACAACAATCTCATGCTTTCTCTAATTGATGTGTATTCTAGATGTAATTTTAATTATTAGAGAACTGAAATGAAATTTCAATGTACTAAAAAATCCCCAAAATTATGAAATGACATTTATCCAATATTTTGATGATAACCAAAACCAAAATGGATAAAAAATAAAATGAAAATTTCACAAATGAGTAAACTATCATATGACATGTTAATCATCAAATATTCAATAGTAATACCCAAATTTCAAACTAAATCATTGCATAAATCTGTATACCGAATAAAATAAATAACATAAAAATAAAAGAGTGTTTTAACGTAAAATGTTATCTCATACCTTTCATATTTCATACCAAAATATATTGTTATATCCTATTGATGTAACATTAATCTCTAGTCATCAAATCAATTTTTATTCTAAAATATTACTATATGATAAAACATTTGTTTATAATATTCATAAACATGTAAACCCTGATGGTTATCAAAACCAAAAATCTCATTTCCACAAAATCTAAATCCACACATCTCGTAAAAACATATAATTTTTAATATTAAACCCATTAAAACATTCTTAAAATTTCATTAATCACATTAACATCTCAACTCTTAAATCCTCATAAGGTTTTCTAAGACGTTGATCATTTTATCATCCATATATATATAGAGTTATGGAGTTATCCATATCTATTAAAATAACTTCTCATGAAAAATGCATTATCACCAATGTTATCTAAACTGGCCTTTGTTAACAATTATAACAACCTAGAACCCATACTCCATTATTTTATACTAAATTCATTAATATTATATTATAGGCATTAATTTCGATAATTGTTACTCAATTATTTCCATCCAAACCTTAAAACATTATAGGTAAAATTTGATCACTTGCATCTTCAAGGAACATTTATCTTTGGATTTTGAGAGAAATATAAAAACCTAATAAATAAAATATTCACATGAATTTGAATGATAATTTCCACCCCTTTACTTGTCCTTTATTTTTAACAACCCATGAACATATAAAATAATTTTTTAATTATAAAATGAAATATTTAAACTCATGAAAAATTTAAAAGGAAATAATTTAAATTTATAGAAATTAATGATTTTATTTGGATGGAATAGTAACATGACTTTATGAATAGTAGCATTGCCAATAAGAACATTACTTTTGCCAATAGAATATTAACCTCACCTCTGATAGTATAAATAAATATTTTTTATCTTTTGAGTGTAACAATGATATATTAATATCGACGAACAAGTTAATAAATACATTTTAAATGATAAATTAATTGTTGGTATTTTTATGAAACAAAAATGTCTATTTATAACTTAATAATTAATTTAATGAATTTAATGAATTTTTATTTTCATAAAATAGATTCATAAATTAAAATTTTATTGTATTGTTTTAATATAAAAATTTCTTGAGACCCAGATTAATTTTTCAAGGTGTTATAAGAATAGTTATAGATTTAAAAATGTTATTTTTGAATAAATTATTATTTTAATTAAAAATAAATTTATCATATTTATAAAATTATTTTGATAAAATGGATTTTATTTTTGAATTCTACATCTCTGAAATTGGTTTGTGTTAATTTTATGTATTTTTCTAAAATACTCGAATTTTTTGGTGAATAGCGAAATATAGTAATTTACGGTATATATACATTATATGTTAAATAAATTATACCTATCATCATAAATGATATAATACCAATAATATAAAAATTTCATTCATTTTTATAATACATTTTATTATATTTATCATACTTTACATAGTCTTTATCTAAATTTATAAACTAATGAATAAAATAATCAAAAAACCCCTCTTACCAACAACTATAAATACCACCCCTCACCACCTTTTCACATTAAAATTATAATTCCTAGTTAGTTTTATAAATTCTAGAAAATACTATTACCGTGACTCATACAAATTTCAAAGAGCTTCTGGTCTCGAAAAGATTCCAAAACAAAAGGCCTTATAGAGGTTCTCAAGGAGAATAGTTGATGAGGTAAAAATCCTCTATCATTTTCTTTTATTTCCTTTTCAATTATTTTTCTTTTCATATATAATATTCTCTTACCCCATTACAACAGGCATGAAAACATCCATATAATATATATACTGTAATTTTTTCTTGTAATATTATCAATTCATTATCATACTTTTTATCATCTTCCTCTTATTCTAAAAAATATATTGCCTATGATGTGCGTATTTATTGACATCAAAGACGATGTGTTTTCAATATCCATTAGAGACATAACGTATGGTCATAAAACCATTTTAATTATTGTGAATTAGTTTTATTTATATTACATAACCTCTTTTATGTTTTGTATTTAACAAATATACATGATATTAAATTATATAACAAAACTAGTTTGTGTTTATCGAATAACCGAACAAATGATCCAAATGAATATAATTAATGTTTTATTTATAATTCATCATAATATCTAAAAATATGATTTATTGAATCATTTAATATTATGGAAACATATTAACACCATTTCTTTCAACATCTTGTGTTTCTCCTTCATTAGACAAGAAAATTCATTATGAACCGACCATGGAAACCATATAAAGTAATCACCCCCAAATAATGGAAATAACAAAATATTCTTAATAAATATGGAGAAAAATGATATTAATTGAACATTTAAGGTATTATTAAAAAGAATATGTTTCTATAAAATATTAATAACACACTTTTAACCATTATACATGATGTTTGAACACATTTAAAGTAAGATGTACTTGAGATAAGGGAATTCTTCACCCAATTTCACTTCATTGCAGTAACCTTTTACATAATTAAATATCTGTTACTAATATTATTTTTTTAATGAATTTCGTTTCTATTATATTTTATTATGTGTATTTAAAAATTTATACCCATATTTCCATTATTATAATTAATTCTAATATCAACTATAAGATATTTGTTCAGGGATTTTCTTTTAAAATCCACTTTTACATTTTTAATTTAAAACATTATAAAGGGATGTTTTGTTAAAAATATTATTCTTTTATGATTAAGTTAAGGTTATTTGGATGTTTTTTATGTAGGGTGGGACCTATATATCCATCCAATGCAATTGTTAACTATATATTATAGGTCAGTCATATTGTGACTCCATGTGTAACGGTGATGGTTACACAATAAGATACCTATGAGGGTTACATTATAAGGTATCCATGAGGGATATAAATTATAAGGTAGATGTTAAGGTTTAAATATTAATTATGTAATTACTCATGATACTTTTATGTTTTTAAATGTATTTTTTTGTTCTATTGAAATCTCATGTTTCAGAAATTAACTATGTGATACTTTATGGATGAGAAGTATTCCTTTGTGAAAATGATTTCATATGTTTATAAGTATTCATAGACTAATAGTTTGTATCATTATTTTAATATCCCATACAATGCATTATTTTTCTAATACCATATTCTAAAATGTTTTACATAGGTTTGGAGGATGGGTAAGTGAGAAATGGATACAAAGATGAATGTTGTGATGTCTTTTTATGAAATAATATTATTTTTGATTATATAGTTTTGTACTATGGAGAAACCAATATTTTTTTGTTCTTAATTTTTATTCTTGTGTGTTTATATGAATGGATTATTTCCTAAAATTCTAAAACACTAATCAAAAATGTTGTTATGGATTCTATAGAGGTGAATTCTAATGTAATTTACTAGTTTATGTAAATCTTAAGTTCTTGTCATTATAGTTGTTATCATAACATAATTTCGATAAAAATTTACGTAAGGATGATGTTAATAGAATACCATAACAGATTCCTACAATATTTTTATTTTAAAATGATATATCATTTATTTATTATCGTGTTACTGCATCAGTGATATTTCTTTTTGGAATGGTTTTCCACAAAAAAACAAGGAAGATTAAGTTAGAATCCATGAAGAGGATTATATCATTCGGAATCTACAACCCAGAAAGGTAGGGATTTGAGATAATGATTTTTTATATTAATTAATAAGTTGATGAAAGCTATACATAGTGGTGGAATAAATTCAAGATAAATACCATAGCTTCCACAAAGGAACATGACGATAGTTGAATATTTTATTAGTAAGACCCTCCTACATTTTTGGATCTTCTAACCTAGTAGTGGCTGAAGGATGGCCTAAATCCCTTGGAAACATATTCCATGTCATTTGGTTTTTAGATAATAAAATGTATAGTCTTGTAATTTATTATTTTAATGGTGAAGCAGACTAGTGGGGGTAAATGGTCATGAATAAATGGCATAGTGATGAGATTTCCGCATTGGAATGTGATGAATTTAAAAATATTTTCCTTGATTTAAATTTTCCAAATAATGTCAGACATTGGATAAAAAATATATTATTTTAATTGAAGGAAATAGAGGATGAATCATTTTCCATTTATAAAAATATCACCCAACTAGAATTATATACTCCAAATATTATTCAAGATCTTGATAACAAAATCAATGATTTTTTACATAGGATTAATGATAAGATATTTAAGGGAATTGGCTTCCCTGAATTCAAAAGTTATGAGAAACCTGTCCAATGTGATGAGAGGGTTGAAATGGATTTTTTTGATGATCATGTTTACTTTGAAATTAGTCATAAGAATGGGTGTAGATGGAAAGAGATGGAAAAAAATAAATCAAATAAATTTATAGGTATGATAGTCAATTCTATAGTTTAGGAAATGTGTGGTAAAAACACCATGGTGAATTCTGTAAAACGCTAAGAAGTGTTTTTTATGTGGTGTGTTTGGACATATGTCCTAGGATAGTAATGAAAATAAACTTATGATAAATTCAAATAAGACAACTGAAAAATGTTTCAAATATGGTCAGATGGATCATTATGAAAATATAATAAAAAAGAAAGATGAAAATAATGGAAAACAAATAGAGTATAATAAAAAGGTAAAGTGATATTCATTGTGACTGTGTCAGTAGATTTTGGGTGATCCTACGAAGTTCTATTAGGTGATTAATTTTGTTTACATAGATTTCTTTTATGACTTTTTTGATACGGGCTCCTCACATTCCATTATTTTTGAGAATTTTTTTTTGGTAATTTGAAATATTACCTCAAGAAATGGTATCAGAACCTATGGTTAAGACACCATCAGAAAAATTACCACAAAATGGAAATATACGAATCATTATATTGTTATTGTGGAAATAAATTACCTGTAAACATTGTTCTTTTAACCTTTGAATAATTTTATGTCCTTTTGGGTGTGAATTGGCTGTCATTTTATCATAAAAAGTTTTTTTATAGAGCTAAGGAAGTGGTTCTAATGAAAGGGTTTTAGTTTTTATTAAACAATAAATCCTTAAAATTTATAAAATATTAGGTTATTTTTAAAATTTTAAATGATTGAAATTAATTTTTTCATGATCATGTTATTGAAAACAAGGGATCTATTCAGACTCAAGATGTTCTATTTGTAAATTAATTCCGAGATGTTTTTCCTGATAATTTTCTTGATGTTAAAAAAATCAAGAAGTTGAATTTTATGTTAAAAGGTTTTCTTATGAAAATCTAATTTCACAACCACCTTATGAAATGGGACAAGTGTAACTTTATGAATTTGAAACTCAAGAGTAGGATTTTTAGGATAAATGATTCATTCATCTTAGAACTTCACCATGGTTTGGTTCTGTTTCATTTGTTAATATGAGACACAGTTCCGGGAGGCTTTTCATTGTTTATATAGGTTTGAATAACATTATTTTTAAGAATAAATATTAATTACCTCATATTGATGACTTTTTTAATCATCTCTTGGGATCTTTTTATTGTTCCAATATTGAATTGAAATATGAGTACCATCACAAGAAGGCTAACAAGGATAAATAAAAAAACAAAATTTTTATACTAGATATGGGAATTATGAGTTTGTTGTGTTTCAATTTTGTTTGATAAATTCCCATCTTGTATTCTTGGAACTTAGAAATGGAATATTCTATGAACATTTGGATAAATTTTTTGTCATTTTTATTGATGATATATTTTTTTTAATTTTAAAAATGTTATTACGATCATGAACAAAAATTAAAGATTATCTTTGAAACTCTCAACGAAAACAAAATATACTTGAAATTTAGAAAATGTGATTTTTGGATGTAATTGGTTTCCTTTCATGGCATAATTTTTAATATGTATAGAATAATAGTTTATAATGCCAAAAAAAGATTATGACGAATGTCCAATACCTAATAATATAACATATATTCATTGTTTTCATATATTAGTAGGTAATTACATATGGTTTGTAAAAAAAACATTACACGATATTCCAGCCCGCAATCTATGTAAACACGAAAAGGGATAAAAAATTATTTGTATAGAAATATTTGATGATTGTTTTAGGAACTGAGGAAAATATTAGTAAATGATCCAATTTTGGACGTGCCATCGTGAAATGGTGAGTTTTTTATATATTGTGATGCTTTATTGAAAGGACATGGTTGTATTCTAATGAACAATGATCTGGTAATTTCTTATGAATTAAGATAGTAGAAGCCACATGAGATAAATTATACCACACATGATTTGTAATTATCATATGTGATTTTTAATTTGAAAATTTTTGGGAATAATTTATATGGAGCCAAATTTGAAATATATAGTGACAATAAAAGGCTTATGTATATATATATATAAAGAAAGAATTAAACATGTGACAGAAATGATGGATTGAACTAAAAAAGGATTATGAATGCATAATAAATTACCAACATGTAATAACAAATAATGTGTTGGATTCCATGAACCGAAATAATCATTCTACATTTACCATATTGCATTTGGAACATGACCTATTGATTAAAAATTTGATTAATATTGGCTTGGATGTTTTCGGTATAGGAAAGTCCTCTATTTAATTTTAGGTGTCAGTGAAGTCGTCTATGTTAGAAATAATTAAGAATGTACAAATGGATGGTGGATTGTTACATGAAAATGTATAAATGGTGAAAAAGATATTTTTCTATAATTTAACATTGATAGATATTATTTTTTATGATTTAGAATGATATTTCGTGTTCCTTGTGATTCCCATGAGAAGAACAAATTGTTCTATAAAGCTTGTAGTTCACCATGTTAAGATTATTTTGTAAGTACTGAGATATACAAATACATTCATGATTATTATTATTGGGATAGAATGAATAGATATATTGTTGATTTTACAATGAAATGTTTGACTTGGAACTAGGTTAATGCATAAAAAACAATAAAAAGAATTCTTCAGCCATTTCCAATGCCAAAGTGGAAATGTGGAAATATATCCATGGAGATCATGGTTGGACTAGCCATGAATTCACTTGGAAACAATGTTTTTTGTGTTGTTATTGACCTATTGACTAAATCTACAAATTTCATTTCTATTCGAGATACTATGTTGTTTTATTATATTTATGTATTGTACATCAATGATATTTACAGGTTACATAGAGGTTCTCATTCCATAATATATGTCTATGATCACTGGTTCACATTTAACTTGTCTAAAGGAATTCAAATTCATTGGAAATATAATTAAATTTTAGTATAACCTTTCATCCCTAATCTGACCGACAAACCGAGTGACTGATTCAGGCATTGAAATAAATAACATTAACATAGTCAATCGATTACCAAAGAATTTTTGATCAATATATTTCTTTATTTGAATTTTTTTTACTATAATAGATTCCATTCAAGTATACTTATGGAACCATTTAAGGAATTATTTGGAAAATATTGTGGAACTCCACTTTTTTATGAAGTTTAGTAAATGAATTTGATGGGACCATTATTATTAGGGAAATTGGCTGAGAAATTAAATATATTCCTAAAAAAATTAGGATACCTCAATTTAGGCATAATTTTCTTAGAGATAACCGTGGTAAAGACATTTCTTTCGAGGTAGGTGATGATGTATTTTTTTAAATCACACCTTGGAATAGTGTATTGAATTATCGTTTGAAATGAATGATAAGTCCACGGTTCATTAGAAAAAATAAAGTTATATAGAATGTTGGACTAGTCATATTCCACAAATCATTTTCTCTGAGTTTATCTCAGGTACACAATGTTTTTCATGTTTTAATATTGTTAAAGTATGATCCATATTCATATCATTTTTTGAGCCAAGAAGTAGTTCAGCTGGAAAAGAACAATTATTATAAAGGGAAACCAATTTAAATGATTGATCATCTAGAGCATGTATTATGGAATAAATTCTCAAGGATACGTTTTTGTAGAGAAAGGACATGGTTGAAAAAGAAACATGGTAATATAAACATGAAATAATGGAAGGTACCATCACTTGTTTAATAATCACATAATAATTGTAAAGAAGAAATTATTAGAAGGTGGGGAGAATATAACAACCCATGTTACTTATATACTAGTTTTTTTAATTATGGAATTAAATAATAAATTCATCATAAAATTGTAATGAAATATTTTTTATTTATAGGAATTAATTTATTAATAATGATTGAATTGTTACATGACAATAGGAATATTATGATGACCATTGGAAATATTAATTTGATTAATATAATAGTAATATCACCTATTAGAGTATAAAAAACATTTTTATTATATATTTTTAACCACATAATATATAAGTCATGGAACATGATAATATATATATTGAATTTGATAAATTAATTTTTGGTATTTTTGTGATAGAGAAATTTTTATTTATAATATTATAAATAATTTTATTACATTAATGTAAATTTAATTTCATAAAATATAATTCAAAAATTAATATTTTATTGTATTATTTTTATAAGATAATTTTATTAGACACTGATTAATTTTTCATGGTGTTATAAAAATAGTTATAGATTTAAAATTTATATTTTTCAAATAATAATTACTATATTTAAAAAATAAATAAATAATATTTAAAACTTATTTTGATAAAATTGTGTTCACTTTTTAATTATAAATATATAATAATGTTTGAAGGGAATTTTCTGGATTTTCCTAAAATACTTGAATTTTTTGTGAATACTGAAATACTGTAATTTACAATATCTATAAATTATATGATAAAAATATTATTCCTATAATCATTAATGATTCAGGAATAATAATATTGATCATAAAATCATTATAATATTATATTTGATGATAATTATAAAACTATTTGTAATCTTGATCCAAATAAATAAACTAATAAATTAAATAAACACCCCCTCTTCTCCTCCACTATAAATATCACTCGTCCCCCTTTCATTCTATCACATATAATGTATTTATAATTATCCAAATCCTACCCAATAAACATTATAAGACCCTTCCACACATACAATACATCATGTTCTCACAAATAGCCCAAAACCTATGGCCTTAAGAAGGTCCTCAAAGAGCATATGTCAAAATGTAAAAATCATTTTTAATTTTCATTTATTTCCTTTTAAATTATTTTTCTTTTTTATACTACATTAAGCTACATTTATCCAAGAGTACTGAAAACTAAATTATCTTATATAAACTATAATTTTATAATGTTTACATAAAAATTAATCATCATAATTTTTATCTTAACTCTCTTATTCTAAAAAATATATAATCAGTGATGTGTCAATTTACCAACATTATGGATGATGGGTTTCCAATTTCATTTATCCCCATAATGGGTGGTCATAAAATCATTTTAATGGAATAATTGTTTTAAAATAAATTATATAGATTCTTGTATGTTCTTTAACTAACATATATACATTATATTTAATTATATAATAAAACAACCTTGTGTTTATCAAAGAACCACCAATATGATCTAAATGTATATCATTAAAGTTTTATCTAAACATTCATCATCATATCTGAAAACATATTTATGGAATCATTTAATGTTATGGAAACATATTAATACCATTTTATTCAACTTCTTAATTTTATCCATCATTCAATAATAAATTTCATTAAGAACTATCCCTAGAAACTATGTAAATAACGCACCCAATACAATATAAATAAAAAAATATTATTATTAATTGGGTTGAAGGATGTTATAAAATGAACATAACTGTTTCATAAAAAATAATATGTTTCCTTAAAATATTAAAAAAAAGTGTCTTAACCAACAATAATTAGTTTTGAGCCCATTTATGAATGACGAACCCTGTGTAATGGAATTCTTAAACCAATTTCCATTCATGGGGATAAAATTATACTTCATTAATTATATTTCACTAAGATTATTTTTATATTTAATTTTTTTAATATTATGTTTTATTTAGTGGATTTATAAAACACTACAAATATTAATTTTATTCTAATTATTTCTCATATCAATTATATGATATTTGTATGGGACATATCATTTGAAATATTTTTTAGAACATCTATTTTACTAAATTCAAAAGGGATGTTTTATTGAAAATATTCTTCATTAATGATCATTTTATGGTTATGAGGAATTTATTATGATAAATTGTGGGACTATATCTCCCTCCAATTCATCATTTATGTTTACTTTTGAGGTCATCCATATGGTTAATCCATGTGTAATTGTGATGGTTACACCATAAAGTAGCTGTGAGGGTTACATTGAAAGGTTTCCATGAGTGATACAAATAATAAAGTAACCATGAGTGTTAAAATATTAATTATGTAATTCCCCCAAGACACCCTTATGGTTTAACTTATTTTTTCTAGGTTTTATTGAAATATCATGTTTCGAAAATTATGTATATGACACTTTTTGGGTGAAGTGTATGACTTTATGAAAATAATTTCAAATGATTATAAGTATTCATGAACTAATGGTTTCCCTACATTTTATATCCCTTAATGATATTTCTATTCTTATCAAATGTTTTAGAAATATTACCAGGTTTAATGATGGGTAAGAGAAATATAGAAGCCAATATTAATGTTGTGAATAATTTTTATAGAACGATTTCATTTTTTTATTGTGAACATTTTTATTATGAAAAAATCGATATTTTTTTACTTTTACAACATTGTATCCTTCTGGGTTTATATGTATGAATAATGTACTATAATTTTAAAACAATATAAATTGATCATTGTGAATTTGAAGAGGTGATTTATAATTGAATTTACTTGTTTATATAGTGTTTAAGGTCCAGTATTTATATTCTTTTTAACATTAAGTCATCAGCATCATCAATATAAAATCCCTTCTAGAATTTATTCATCTCAACCTATTTATTTATAACACTTATAAGAGGAAACATAATAAGGGTGAGATAAATGTTTTAGTACGTGTAATATAATAATTAGAAATTAAACTTCATCAGTGAGTATAATATTTGAATAAGTGTTTAATGAAATAATTAGAATACATAAGTGAATCATAAAATAAATCATAACCATCAATACCTATATCATCAATTATTAAAAAATGTAAGTGATAATATTTATCATAATCAATAATCATAAATATATAATATCAATATTTATCTTATGAATAATTTTAAACCCATATCATGAAATTAAGACCATTTTGATAACCTAGAAGAAAATATTAATAAATACCTTTCTATCATTTTTAAATTGAAATAACCATATGGATGAATTTCAAAATAATCATTAACTAATCCATATGTGTGTTATATGAGAAACTCTGTCAAATGAGATATAATGATCTCACCTAATGCTATCCAGGACACCCTTTTAAATAATATGTAACGGGATAACCAAAAACTATCTGTGATTACCCATCATATAAGTTGTAATAGGCTCACCCAATGAAATATAAGACACACTATCATATATATTTTCAAAAAAAACAAAAAATGAATAATGTACACAGATCTTTTATTTTTTAAGAAAAATCATTAAATCCATCATATTTCATTTATAACATGATTAACTAATATAAAAATGGTCACCATGTTAACCTATTTATTATAATATTACTCCATTAAAAAGAAATGTGTTCCATAAAAATATATTTGAAACTTGATTTACCCATGTAAAATAAATGAGTTTTATTGAAATCTCAATAAAACATTATTAACCCATGGAAAAGAAATGAGTCCCAAAAAATATCATGGAAACAATATTAATTAATCTTGAGAAAAAATAAGTATGGTATCATTAGAAAATATCCCTGCTAGAGAATTATTAATGACAAGGGTTCTTGAGGTTTGTGGGTTGAAATACAATTATCATATCTTAAAAAAATGTGACTAAAATAAAATTTTCACACTAAAAAACTTATTTAAAAAATAGTCTAAAAATATTATAAAAATGTATTCCTTTAAATAATACCATGGAAACATATAAAAAAGATTCTAAAAAATAATATAAAAAATTTATTCATAAAATTTCATTTCAATTTTGATGAAAAACATCTGAAAATATTTTTTGAAATCCTTTTATTTTAAAATGTCATTGAAAAACTATATGGTACGATTCAATTAAAATAATTTCCATGACATCAAAAAAAATTATTGTCATATGACTTAAAATAAATATTCATTTAAAATTTTTGGTAAAATAAAAAATGAGAAGTTTTTTGAAAAAAAATAATGATTGAATTAAACATTTTTAAAAATAAAAAAACTAGGTATGAATTCCAATAATAAATTATTTGGAAAAGGTAAAAAAATTGAAAACACTTCTAAAAAACATGATTTGGATGAAAATATATTTCTTACCAAAGAGATAAATGAATTCACTTTTTCATTAACAAAATAATTCAATTTTTATAAGTACCAAAGAGTGTAATAATGATAGTATTACATTAAAATATTATAAATAAAAATAGTATAATAAAATTTATGTGTTTCTTGATATATGGATCAAAATATATCATCATAGAAAGCATAATCATAAACAATATTTATAAAGTTTTATATTGTATGAGAAGACTCGAACTAAATGTGTAACATTTAATCATAATCCATATGATGTAATATCCTTAGATGAAACATATATTGTCTTTAAAATAATGTTATTCCTAATATAACTTTTTAATGGGGTAGTAAATTAAACTCCTAAAATTAGATAGGTGTATAACATAACATATTTCTCAATGAAAGAAAATTATACAAAAAACCCCTCACAACATTGGTAACATTGACACTATAAACCACAAGAATGATAGATCCTAAATTGAATATTTAAATTCCCAAAAATTTCATTATATTAATTATACAATACATTAATATTAATTATATAAACATCAGATAACATAATAGGTGAATATGGAATATATTTCCCCAAAATATTAGTGAGATGAGAAAATCACTTACTTGAATCTGACTTGCCTTGTGTTTCCTTTTCTATAATGATAATAATCATATAATTATAAATTTTAATATTAAGGTCCTTTTATATGTTTATAATGAATTTTTCTTCAATTATTATCATCATATATATAATTACTTAATTATTTAAGTTTATGTTGGGTGTTTTGACCATATTAAACTTATATGTGAAAACATACATTGGTAGGTTGACGATGGTTAGAGGACATTATTTAAATGCATAAAAAATTACAAAAAATATTAAATTATTATCGTATTTTAAATTATTTGTTATTTTAAAAATATTTCATAAATTCGGATAAGAGAAAAGAACTAAATTTGTGATCTTGAAGAAAGTAGGTCGTACATATGCATGTAGAATGTTTCTATTTTTCAATGAACATTATGAAAAGAGGGTATGTAAAAATTATCTTTTTAAAATGACCATAATATAATAAATAGAATATTTTTTAGATATATAAATTTTTATATGATTTATTTTTTATGTGGTGATGAGATAATGAACTACATCCGTTTAAGGAGGCTGTAGTCCAGATATCCACAAATGACATTAACATTTTTTCAGTGAGTGAAAATGTAAAATAAAAATGTTATATTATTTTTAAATAATGAATCATATTTAATTAATATCATAAATATTTAATTTATATCACATATATTTATTATATTTAACATTATTACTATCCATGTAATGTGTTAGTGAAAAACAAATTAAATCCATTTGCGAGGTTGTAGTCCACCACACACATGAGGAACATTGTCATATCCCATATAGAATAAAACATAAAAAGTTTTATATTATATAATGACTAAAAATGTATAATTATGTTATTAATATCATATATATACTTTATATGCATCATTATACCCAATAATTGGGGTGTTAATAGAAACACGAATGACACAATGTTATATGGTGGTTGTCATCCATACATACAAATAATGATTTCGTAACCCAATTTTTGGATGTTTGTATGGTTAAAGGTCATAACAATAAAATAAAAAATATATATTTAATATACATATTTTATTATATTATCATGTTATAATATTAATTTAAGGATTTTGAGAATGAAATAAAAAAAATTAGTTGATAATTGTTACATATTCTTCTTATATCTCCTTTTGGTTTGCACAAAGGCCTTAATTTGATGATTTTACGTATATATTTGTTATTATAAGATGATTTTAGGGAGGAATATAATTTATTTTTTAATTATTATACTATCAAAATGGGATTTATGGTATGAATAGTGGAAAAGGATGGGGGATCCTTTTAGAATTGGGTTGAGTGGCACACATGTATTGTTTTTTGAAGTGTTTATTCCACACACAATTTTTTAGATAAAAATGACACAATAACAATCATTTATTAAAAATATAACATATAAGGTATAAATAATTAAATTAAATTGGTTTCCTAGATATTTTTCCCATTTTCTAGCTTATGTATAATGGTTAATCATTATGTAAACTCGTTTTTCCCTTAATCATTTTGATTAATTTTACTTATTTTATCTAATAATTATAGTTAGAAAAAAATTTAACCTTATAAATCATTATAAATCATTATTATTAGAAAATATTATTACATTTTTATATGATCAAGTAACATATGTGAAAAAAATTAATTTAATATAAATCTTGTAAAGACAGTGAGACAACGGGTTTTTGAGAAATGTTTTCCTCCTGAAAAATGATTCTATATCTAATCCATTGAATATAATAATCATTATATAATAATAAATTAATATTTAATGATATATAATATATAAATTTCATTTAAAACTTTGACCATTATATACTATCTTTATTAAGTAAAACTTTTATCCATTATACATTCTAATATAGTTTGTAGGAAAACCAGTCTTTAAACCCAAAAATATATAAAATATATCCAATATAATGTAGATTCAAAATAATTATGTAGATTTGCTATATCTAAATAATAATTAGGATAATTTAAATCCTATAAAAACTATATTTTTAAATTTAAATTATTTAGTTTATTAAAAACAAAATATTATTTACAAAATATCAGTATATATGACAATTCAGTGAAAAATCATTATTTTATGAAAAGCCACAAAACATAACCCAATGTAAATTTTGATATTAAAATTAAAATAAAAGAATATAATTTCATTAAATAAAATTTATAAATATTAAAAAAATTAACTATAATACATTTTTCATGATTTGTCGTAAAAAAATAATATTTTGAAGAAAATATATTTTTCGAGAATAAAATCATTTTTCTAAAAAATGATTTATTGCATATTAAAAATTTATCAATACATTATATTGAGTATGAAATATTTATATAACTCATAAATTATTTAACACTATTCACACTCATCAATTTAATATCTTTGTTATAACATTAATATGTATTATGGGTTGTTTAAGTATGGGGTTATGTGTTGAAAACACTATCAAACATAAAAATTCATGGGTTGTTTGTAACACAATATAAATTGAGGGTTACATGTAATTCAAGATATTTTTTATTATTTTCCATTATTATATATAATATAATGTTATTTTTTAAAATGTTATTGTGTTACAATGATTAATAAATGAAATGCCTTTTGCATAACACTTTTTCAATCTGCATACCATAACATGTACCCACTATAATGACATGGATATAACATTTCTGTGTAAGAAATCAACTGGTTTCTTTATTTGGGTGTGATTTATTATTATTAATCCAATTTAGTTTGTAATTATTATTCAATCATCTATTTTTTTCCATATCTCTTTTATAATTGTCCTTTTTTACGAACAACTCGTCATTTATTTTATTTTCACATAATTGTTTTATAATATAACATTTTTATTAATTAAGAAATCCTATAGTTATTATAACGGTGATAAAAAATTTCTATTGGGTTCCCCCTTTGATCAAGACTGCTGAATAGATAGAAAACATTAACTTCCTCAAAGGTTTTGAATTCACAGTATATTTGTATGTAATTTCTAATTTGTGCATAGTATTCAATGATCTAATGGAACTATAATCATGAACAAAATATTCATAAAACATCACCTTTTAATTTCAAAATCCTTTTTAAGTAAAAATAATATCAACGAAGTTAACTAAAAATGAAAAACGAAACCCATTATATTTAACTCTTATATATAATTCTATCTCAGAATTCTAGTAATTGATCAAGAATCATTTTTTCCCATAAAACATCATCATTGATCACCATGAATCCAATAAATGTAAATTCACACTAACTCTATTGTAACTAGACACTTTCATTACACTCTTCCAAAGAAACATAATAATAAATGTCATTACTATAATGCCCCGACCCTAGAAGCCCAGAGTCGGTGCTTTATTTTAATGCATTGGCATGATTACAAGAAATCAAGTCCCAAAGGACCGATCCATTTATCCATCTTAGAAAATATATTAAAATCAAGAACATAACATTACAATTTATTACATATTACATAGAATAAATAATCCTTTGATAACACCACTATTCTCATAGCTTAACCCTGCATAACAATCAATATACAGTTCTTGGAATCCTGGGGAAATAAGACATATGAAATGGGCGAGCACAGATGATTAGTAAAGGTAAATTATTCAGATGAAACTATAAACATTTAAGACAATATGTATAATAAAAACAACAACATTTAAAACATAGAAATGAACATAATATGTAAAAAATAACTCAAACATTACCATATAATCATGAAAATGGATATTATACTAATCAAATAATCACACGTAATAAATGATTTCATAACAAGGGAATGCATAATTCCAGAAATTATAACTACTATGTCAAGGCCTTGTGCCAATACCATTCACAAATATTCTATCAAGCATTTTGTAAAGACACTAGATTGTCTCATGAGACCTACCGATTCATTGAGGGGCTATAGTACTTCAAAACAATAGAACATTAGAGGGGATTATTTATAGGGGGTAATCACAACCCCCTCTAAATTAATTTTCTATATAAATAGAGGGGGTTCTGCACAACCCCCTATAATCGTTCAATTTAGTGGGGATTATAAACCCCCATCTAAATTCATTTTCTATTAAAATTAGAGATATATCATGTATATCCCCTACTAATAATCTAATTTAGAGGGGATTTTGAACGTCCTAAAAAAAATTTTCCTTTTTTTAATTTCGAGTTAGATTCTAGAGGGGGTTCAAAACCCCCTCCAATGCCTTTAAATTAGAAGGTGTTGAAACCCCCCACTAATGTCTTAAATTATAGGGTTTTAAAAAGCCACTCTGAGGTCTTCAAATTAGAGGGGTCTTAAAACCCCTCTAATTTCTTTTAATTATAGGGGGTTCAAAACCCGCTCTAATGTCTTTAAATTTGAGGGGGTCCAAAATCCCCTCTAATGTCTATTAATTATAGGGGGTTGTGAACCCCCAATATTTTTTTAAAAATCAACTTCCATACTATATTCATAATTAAAACACAATATATAAATGTATTTAAATGCCTTATATATATGAATATCACATAGAATATTTGTATGTTTGTATTTAATTTTATTTATATATATACATAAATATAATTTTATAATTTTATTTACATTAATATAAATTTATTTTTATAAATCATATTTTATATAATATTAATTATATATAATATAAAAGTATTAACATATTATACAAATATATACAAAAATATAATTGATTTAAAAATTATATCATATAAAACCCCAAGCTTATTGTTTTTATAATTTATAATATAATAATAATAAATATATTTTCAAATAATATGTTCCTACTTTAATATTAAATATAATCAATATTATATTATATAAAATTTATACAAATAAAATTATATTAATGTACACAACATTAAATAATGATATTTATGGAAATACATATATATTATAGAACATAATATTATACAATTATATTTATTGAAATGAAAATATATTAATGTTTATAATAAGAAATATATATATTGAAATCCATTATATGAATATTTTTATAAATTTTATTTTATATAAAATTATATAAATTATTGTATATATTTTATTTCATATATAATATTTGTAAAAATTGCATTTCATTTAATATTAATTATGTAAAACATAAATATTTGTATAAATTGTCTGTCATATATATGTAATTCATATAATATTAATTATATATTAATTATATACAATATTATTCAATTTCTACAAATAAATATATAATAATGTACATAATAATAAATAAATTAATTGAAATATATTATATAAATATTTTTTAGATGCATTTTATAAATATATTAAGTAAATATTTATATATATATTATTTAAATAAACATGTATTTAATATATAAATATGTATTTAAATATAGAAATAATTTACATTAATATATAATATAAATATATATAATATAATATATGAATGATATAAATCATAAAATAAATGTATGTTATTTATAAAATCGACAGATAAATTTTATAGTTTCAAAAATAAGTATAATAACAATAACAATAATAATATTATTATTATTATCACACACACACACACATATAAGTATATAAAACTAATTAAACAAATATATATTATAATCATATTATATCTAAATGCAATTATTTCATTTTTAAAATGTAAATAATCTTGGAAAGTACAATAGAATTTACAGAAAAAATTATTGATTCAAATTACAAAGATAGAAAAAGGAAGTCCATACAACTGTGCATCGATTATAAAAATATTATATAAATAAACAAACACGGAAACATATAAATGTATTTATAAAAATATTCATTTAAATTATTTATATACTTAAATAAATATATATATATATATCACTATATGTATATTTGTAAATACAAGTATTTATATAAATTATACAAATAAACATGTATATATATATATATAATATAAATATTTATTTAAGTATATAAATGATTAAACTGAATATAATTATATATATATAAACATATGAATATATACATATAAATATATAGTTTCTATAAATGTATAAATAGTTTATATGTTTAAATTTGTAAAATATTTGATATAAATAAAATTTATTAAAATAATGATGAAAATGTATATAAATATAGGATAATATGACTTAATAGACATTAAAAATGAATTGATGTAGTGGTAGAACTGATGGTATGTTCATTGTGATGTAATGCAGTCCATGGTTTGAATCCAGATAGCGCCTTTTATAAATATTATTGGTGATGGGGGCCCTTGGGGAGGCGATACAAAGACGCAGGGGGAGGGAGAGGGTGACGAGGGGAACTGGGGAATTGGGTGTCGGGGCACCGGGGTGGAGAGATGGGGGGATATAGAGGGGAGGTGGTGGGTGTCGGGGGCACATGAGACATGGACGAGGCTAGAGAGAGAGACGAGGCGCGCAGGGTAGACACATGGAACTAGATGCGGGGGTTTATGGGAAGGGTGATGCCGAGAACAGGATGCAGCTATCGGGGTACAGGGGGACGGGGAGGACTGGATGTGGTTGTTGGGGGGGGGGGGGAAAGAGACACAGACTATATGAGGGTGTCAGGGGGGCCAGGAGATATGTACATGGATTGAGAGATGGGGCGCTCTTAGTAGACACAAGGACCGGAGGCGTGCCTGGTCAAATTATAAAAAAAAGAGGCTTCAGGGGCGGTTTTCCATAACCGCCTCTATAGTAACCACATTAGTGGCAGTTTAAACCACCTCTAAAGCCCTGAACTAGTCCTCATTATTTTCGTACCGCCACTAATGCAAGGTTTCCACTGAATTTATCTTAACATTAGAGAGGGTTGAAACCCCCTCTAATGTAAACACTACTACATTCCTCAGGATTTTCCAACGATTCCTCAAAACTGCCCCTACTAACAGTAGGAGGCCACATTAGTGGATGTTCCCCAAAACCGCTGTTAATGCCTTTAGAATGTGTTATAACCCCTTCTAATGTCAAAAATAAACATTTCTAAACTAAATTTTTTCTTGTATTGTAGTGGGCCCCTACCGTCACTTACTATTTCCAATGCATTTCTCATATAAAATGGATGAAACATAAATTGAACATTAATATTATAACAAGCATATATAATGTTAATACTATAACCATAAACCATGTAATGTATAAAAATAACACATTCAAATTCAAACATACCAAAAATAATTCAATACAATATGGAAGATTGTATTATAATAAATAAACATCAATTATGAATAATATCCATTACATGATGTTGACATAGTATCAAATTATTAGTAATACCCTTTGAGTGAAATATCCCTATTTTCATGAAATCATTTAAAGGTCACAAAATTTATAAAGGAAGTAATTTAAAATAGATTTTTTAATCAAAGTGTTCCACTAATCTTGGAATCATTTTAACAAAATTATCATTTTAAAACAATCTTGCCTATATAAACAAATCATTAAATCCATTTTGAAAAACCTGGATTTTAATTAAATAGATAAAAAATATAAAATTATAAAATTATAATCTATTTAAAGAGTACCTTCACTATAACCATAAAATAATCCATTTGAAAACATTTTTATGAAACATGGGCATGGAATATAATTATATCCCCGTAAATAATTACACATACACAATCTCAGATAATAACAAGATTGAGTAATTAACCCTTAACTTTACATTTCCTTAGTCGAGGGTATGTTATCCTGATATATAACAGTTAAATCATTGTTATTAAATTATACAAGAACAACATAAATAAATATGATATCATGTATGATCTTCTAATAATTCTTTTTTAATAATATTTAATTAGTATAATTGTTTTGGGTGTTAACATATTCATTTTTCATTATAAGTTTAGTTACATATGTAATATTTGTTAATGATTAGGATATATTTTATTCATATCCCAAATGATATTATGTTATTAAAAATTAATTTTAAATCATCAAATGAATATTATTCATGAATGTTTACAATGGGGAATGAAATCTCATCGCGTTGTGGAGACGGTAAGTCATACGTACATACGAGCGACAATAGCGTTCTATTAAGGATTAAACCGTATGTACTTTGATGGTATGTTATATAAAAATATTCATTAACATGTTAGATTTATTATTTAAATCAATTTTAATCATTATAATACCCATCCAAAAAATAAATTGTTCAATACCAAACTATACCACGACGTGGAGATAGTAAGCGATATATATGCATGAATGGTGACATTTTATTAATAGAATAGATAAAATAATAAATATGGTTGTACAATATTTATAATAACATCATCGTATGCAGATGGTATTGGAGTTATTATTTTATTATGTAAACAATAAATAAAAAGTATGGAGAAGAATAAATGTACATTAAAATAGGTGATCAAATAATTACCTCTTCTTCGGGTGCTTCCATTTGATTTAAAAATTTCTGGGCTCATTAGGATGGATTTATAATAAATGTAAGGAATCTATGATGAAGAGGTAGTTTTTAGGAGATTTGAGAAGGTATTTTCAGAATAAAAAGGCATTGTAGTTGTCAATTTAAGTGAAGGGGAAGTACCCTTTTATACGATAGATGAGGGGCACTTTATGAAAATATTGAAATATAAATTAATTTTAAAATTATTTTTGGTTTATAATAGCTCCAAATGGATTTATTTTGAAGCTATAGTGGGGATTGGTAAAAATAATCTCAACCAACCGTTTTTAGAAATTTTTAGGTACCTATATTAACCTTATCATTTAGATTTAACTGCTAGTTAAATAATATCACTTTTAGTTAAACAGTTTAACTTATACCATGTCTTCCTGTCTTTTTTTACTACATTGTAAATATAGTTACTATAAAATGCCAAACGAACCTAAAGTGGTTCATTAATGACATATATATCATTATCTATGTTATTTTTCCAAATATTATATTTTTATGAATATTATATCATGTTATAAAATAGTATTAATTTTAAAACCCCTTTTATGTATATTTTGAAATTATATAGAATTTGGTTTATTTAAAGTTGTAAAAACATTATTCCTTTGAAAAAAATACATTGAATTAACCATAACATGTCACATTAACCAAGAAAATTCTTGGATGTCATCTAATGTTTCAATTTATATTTATGTTAATATTTATAATATCAATTATTTTAATCTTTCATTAATAAGGTAATTACTACATTATCATTGTGTCATAAATAAATTTAATTTTTAATAAATAGAAACTATAAATTAAATATTTGGATGTTGGAAATAATATTATATTTATAATGAATATATATTTCATATTTTAAATTATGTATTACACTATATTATAATTTTTTACATTATTAAAATTTGAATTTAACACTTTTAACTATTTTTTAAAGAAAAAATAATAAATTTCATAATCTAACCCAAATGGATAAAAAAGGGATATTATATTTTTCCTATGGTTGATTTTTGTCGAAAAAAACATATCTAATAGAATTAAGGCATGCGTTGGGGTAATTTTATATTGTTATAATATTTTTTTATTCTTTAACTAACTTATTTAATTTTAACCATGGTAAAAAAAATTCAACAATTACTATTAACCAAAACTAATTTTCATAATATTGAACAAAATTTTACTTATTAATAAAAACCATGCCTTTTGGATTTTTGATATTCAATTCATAGAAGTAAAATAAATTTATACGTATTTGTAAATGTTCCTTGAAGGAGGATAAAAACCGTCAAAATGTTCAATAAAATTTTATATATCCAATATTATTATAAAATGACACAAATGACTTACATTAAACTAATATATATATTATGTATCAATTTTGATACTATGAAAAAATTTAATTAAAATTATTAGTTAAATGAAAAAGTTATTTTTTATTTGCTATGTAGTATTTCACTATTCATCAGAAATTGAATGTATTCAGAAAAACACATAAATTCACACTAAGCTAATTTTTAAATTCCAAATTCAAAAATAATGTTTATTTTACCATATTAAAATTTTAGGAGTATTTAAAAATAATTTTATTGTTCACAAAAGGACTTAAAAATTATTTCTTTTAAGAAAATAGTTTTTCTACACAAATACCTATTTTAACACAATTTATAAAATTAATTATAATTATTTTTTATTTATGTGAAAAAAATATATTTAAAATTTAAAATTTATTTTTTTACTAAACATATTATAATATTAAATTTATAAATTAATATATCATTTGAATAATTATAATACTAATGTGTTGTTTCACAAAAATTAAATCTTGTGTATAATGCAAGCCAACTCGGTTTTGCGTGTAATATAGACTAATAAATTACATTAAAGAGAAAACGTACAAGAAAATCCTTGGGTGTTACATTCTCCTCTACATCAATAAATTTATTCCTCATAACTTGAAATTTTTCTTCCCAAATAAAAGGTGGAAAATACAAAATTCCATTATGGAAAACCGACATTATAAATATAGATAAAAAATTAAGTCTTAATAAGGTTGAAAGTGAGAGTAAAAAGTCACCAAAAAAATAGGATTCTAATAGGAGAACATTAGTGGAAATTAGGGAAACCTAATTATGGGGAAATATAAATATTTATATGGAGTGATTGAGGTCATCAAACACTAGCAAGTGAACAATTAATGGAAAATTGATGGGCTCAAATCCATAAATCAATGATGATTTAAATATCATTGTTTCACCAAAACATATAGCATTAAAAAACACCAACTTTTAGATAATTATTTTAAAGAATGTAGATTAATTTAATATCAAGTTATGAACTCAAGAAAACATACTCGATTTCATTACCTGTCATAATCACAATCTCATCATTTGGTTGTGCTTCGATCTATTATCAATTCATCCCTTAAACTATGAAATGAAGGTTCAAAAATTATTTGTTCACACCTGATGCACATTTGATAAATCAAAAGGTTCACAAGTATTATCTTATTCCCTTATATGTTTATAGAAATCCAAATTTATAGGTTCTTGTATCCATTAAATTATACTTAAACATCAAATAAAATATGAAGTGCTCAACTAACTCCATTCCAACCTTTAGACTTATCCAAAATACTTATTTCTAAACTCGCTGTCCAAAAATTTATATGAGTGGAAAACATAATGAATATAACTCTTTGCGACATAATAACATGTGTATACCTTCATCATGTATTCTCTTAAGTAATGGTACCGACATGAATTATCAAATATCCTTGTTGAAAACATTCATGTTTCTTTATTTCAAAACAAAGTGGATTATTCCTTTTGACCACAAAAAAGTTGAATAATTAATCCATGATTTCATAACCCCCATGTTGATAAATCCATAAGTATGTCTCAAGAAACTACCATCATATAAATTACATATTCCAATCAAACTTATCTTTACCCAAACATAATTTTCATAACATAAGGAACATATCAAGGGATATATTTAACTTATTAATATTTTCTCCAAAATTTAATCTTACCCTTAAATTAAAATTATTTTCCAATATAAAAATTCAAAATTTTCATAAATATATTCAGAACAAAACATAAACCGGGTACTCCTTATATAATTACCTTATTAATAAATCATGGATCCACATATATAAATACTTCAACACTTACAATTTAATTGTTGGAAATGAATATGTCCTTCCTTGTTTTATATGTAGCTATTATATATGGGCATTGAGTTGGGTAATTACCATTATTTCCACAGTTGGGATAATTAACTCCATAACAATTTGTTACTCTATGCCCCTTTTTCCTATAAAGATAACATATTCCACTCTATTTCATGTATTCCGCATGGTTCTTCTTCCATTCTTCTAGACATGTAAATAGATTAATGTTTTTCCTCAGTGAATCTAAACATTTGAAGATTTATAAATGTTCTTATTCCTCTTATGAAACTAATTATAAAATTCATCAAGGATCACATTATTAATCCTATATAGTGATAAATAATTTAGCATAATCACAATATCTTTCTCTCTATTCATTATCCAATTTTGTTTCTCAAAATCACCAGATGTTTTATCACTCTCAATGTCAATAAAAGTCTTTCAGGTTTCCTCTATTACCTAATACCCTAATGAATATGGTGACAAACTGATCACATTGATGAAAACCACATAATCAAGGTATGTTACCTTCAATCTACAAAATCATAGTTTTAATACTAGGTTATACATGATCATTACCAGTATTCTAGGGGGTTTTTCTATTCTTATATTAAATGTCAATCATAGGGTTATGATCCATAATCAATGTTTTAAAAATGTATTTCCAAGGTTATTGCTATACTTACTTCAAAGAAAACTGTAACGCCTCGACCTCAAAAACATGGAGTTTGTGCGTTTTTTTAATACATGAAATGATTTCAAGGAATCTTGTCTCGAAGAACAGATAATTTTAGCAACCTTGGAAAATAGATTACACACAAGGACATAAAATAAAACAATATAAAATAAAACATAGAATAAATAATCCTTTGAGAACACCATTATTCCCCTAGATTAACCCTGCATATCAAATCATAATACACTTCTTGGCATACATGGAAAATAAAACACATGAAAGGGGTGAGATTAGATGCTTATTAAGGGTAAATTATTCAGCGGAAGCTATAATATTTTAAGGAATGATTTATAATAAAAACAAAATTATTTTAAAATATAAACATGATCGTAATATAGAAAAAATAACTCAAATATTACCATGTAAACATGCACATAGATATTCTACTAATCTAATAATCACTTGTAATAAAAAAATTTATAATGAGGAATTGCATAATACCGAACATTATAACTACTATGTTAAGGCCTTGTGCTAAGACCACTCACAAATATTTTGTCAAGTGATAATGCCAAGACACAAGTTTGTCTCATGAGACCTACCAATGCATCTAAGGGATTATTAGGCCCTCGCATCACATACTACGTTCAATGCATTCTTCATATGAAATTCTTGAAATATAACATAAACAATCATTTTAAAAGTAGTATACTAAATTTTAATACAATAACCATTGACAATGATTAGTATAAAAATAGAACATACATAGTCAAACATGTCGTAAATCATTCAATACAATATGGAATATTTTATTTTAATAAATCAACCCCAATAAATAATAATATCCAATACAGGATGTTGAAATTGTTGTAAATTATTACTAAAACCCTTTGAGTGAAATATGTCTTTTTCATAAAATCATTTAAAAGTAACATAATTTATAAAGGAGGCCATCTAAAAAAGATTTTTGAATCAAAGTGCCCCATTCACTTTTGAATGTTTTGAAATTAATAGACATTTTAAAACAATCGCATCCATATAAATAAATCCCAAAATTAATTTTGAAAACTATAGAAATTATATAAATTAATAAATAATTTAAAATTTTAAAATGATAATCTTGTTAAATATTCCCCTCCATAAAACAATTAAATATTCATTTTGAAAATAGATTTAGTAAACATGGACATGGATGAAAATTTTGTCCCATTAAATACTTACACATTAACAATCTCAAATAATATTAATATTGTGGAATGAACCCTTACCTTATAATTTTCCATAGTTTAGGGTATGTTAACCTTTTATATGAGAGTTAAATAATTGGTATTAAATTATACAAGAACCACATACATAAATATTATATCATATTTTATCCTTTAATATGGTTTTGGTAATAATATTTTAGTCATATCATTGTTTTTTGTGATAACTGATTCGTTTTTGTTTATATGTTTTTTTATGTAAGTAAAGTTTATTGTGGATATAATGTATTTGATTAATATAAAAAATTATATAAAGTTATTATACTTTATTTTTTAATCATGAAATAAAAATTATTCATGAATGGTTAAGATGGTGAATAAAATATCATCGTGTCATAGAGAAATTATGTCGTACGTACGCATGAGTAGGAATATCATTCTATTGATGGTAAAATCATATATAGTTGGATGGTATATTATAAATATAGAAACATTAAAATGTTATATTTATTATTTAAATAAATTATACTCATTACTATACCTATATAAATAATGAAATTTCGAATGACAAACTACACCTCGATGTGGACATGGTAAGTTGTACGTATGAACGTATGGTGACTCTATCATTCATAGGATAGATAGAATAATAAATATTGTTGTTCAATATTTATAATAATTTATAAGTATATAGAAGGTACTAGATTTAATATTTTAGTTAGGAAAAAATGAAAAATAAGTACAAGAATAAAATTTCTTTGAAAGAGGTGAAAAACTCATTACCTCTTCTTTGGGTGACTCCAATTGATTTGACCAAAACTACACTACAGGTTCACTTTCTGATTAAATTATGGACTCTATATTGAAATAAAGATACTTGGGAGGATATTTAAATTGGGTTTGAATGAGCCAGAAGGCTTTATATGTGTGAATTTAAGAGAAGGGGATGTACCAATTTATAAGATATGTGAGGGGCACTTTAGGAAATGCTTGAAATAATAATTTATTATAAACATATTTTCAGTTTCTAATAGATAAATATGTGTTTCTTTCTAGGATAAGGTAGGGATGGGTCAAAATCCTCTCAAAAAATAGTTGTTAGGCATGTTCATTTCAGCATATTAAATTTAGTTTTTAGATTTAACTCTTAGTTAAATAGTTTATCGTTTACCATGTCTTCTTGTATTGTTATACTACATGATTAATATAGTAAATATAAAATGGAAATAGAACCTATAGTGGTTAATTAATGACATATATAACTTTACCTATGTCATTTATCCAAATATTATATTTTTATAAATACTATATCAAACAATAAAATGGTATTTGTTTAAAAACCCATTTATGTCAATTTTGACAATATTTAGAAATTGGTTTTTGTGAATGTCATAACAACATGTTTACTTTGATGAAAATACATTTAATTAACACTAACATGTCATATTCACTTATAAAATTCTTGGATGGTAGCAAAAGTATCAATTTACATTTCTGTTATTATTCATAATGTCAATTATTATAATCTTTCATTAATAAGGTAATTACGAAATCATCATTGTGTTATAAAGAAATTTAATTATATAATGTCTAAAATTTATAAATAAAATACTATTATTTATTTAATAATTTTCTATTTTCGATTAATATTTATATTCAAATTTATCAGATATATAACTCTATATTAAAAATTGTTTAGTTAATATAATTTGAATTTAAAACTCTTAACTCTTCTATAAATTAAATTTAATAAATGTACAAATCTAAAAAAATGGATAAAAAATGATCTTATTGTTTCCCTAAGGTTGATTTTGGTCGAAAAAAACATGTCCAATATAATTATGAAATGTTTTGTGTTAATTTTATATTATTGTAATATTATTTTTAGCATTAATTACCCAATTTTCTATTAACCATGGTAGAAAAAATGTAAAACTTATTATTCACCAAAAAATATTATCATACAATTAATCCACATTTTACATACATATTAAAACCATGTCTGTAGTAATTTTTAATTTCATATCGTAGAAGAGGTAATATTATATTTTATGAAGATTTGATAATGTGCATAGAAGGTAGGTAAAGGATGTTAAAAAGTTAAATAGAATTTTATATATCAAATATTTTTATAAAATGACTGAAATGAATTTAATTTGACTAA
This sequence comes from Viscum album, assembly GCA_963277665.1. NCBI lineage: Eukaryota > Viridiplantae > Streptophyta > Magnoliopsida > Santalales > Viscaceae > Viscum > Viscum album. The sequence continues at coordinate 1,856,226,396 of OY728157.1, forward strand.
AATATGAATTATAAATCTATTTTTATTTTATTATAAATATTAATTGATGATAATTATTTAATTTAAAAAGTCGGTTTTTATGTACTACGTAGTATTTTTCACAATTCATCAAAAATTAAATGATTCAAAAAAATAATGAAAATTCACCATAATATAATTTTGAAATATAAAATTCATAAATCATATCTATTTTATAAAATTATATTTTTATAAGTGTCTAAAATTTATTTTATTATTTCTCACAAATGGAAAAAAAAATAGTTCTTTTATGGAAATAGTTTTTCTAAACATTTAACAATTTTAAAAAAAATTATAGTTATCATTATAAATATGTTTTATTTATGTAAAAACATTATAGATTACATTTAAAATTAATTTTTTTACAATTAATATAAAAATATTTAATTAATAATGATATTTATTGATTAAATAATTATAATACTAATTTATTATTTAGCTAAAATGCAATATTTCTTATAATGCAAACATGTTTGTGTTTCATATAGATATAAGATATTAAATTACATGAAATAGACAAGGTATTATGGAATCATTGAGTGTTGCAATTTCATACCATATGTGATATCAGTTTTCAATTTTAAAAATATTACCCATCCACTTTCATAAAATTATCATCCTACCGCAATATCTAACTCATAACTATGATTCCATGTTATAGTAAGGAATGAAAAAAACTCTTTCTATGTGTATCTGCAACTACAGATTGAACCAGTCACCCAATGAAGAATCAACCAAGCACAAAGAATACAACTAATTCATACATTATGAGATCTATATATTAAGTAACATTATTTTTCACAAAAAAAATCAATCAGTCATCTCATTGTATATTATTGATCACCTCTGAACTATACTAATTTCTACTAATAAAATTTAATTGAAGTGCACAAATGAAATCCATTTTTCCACATTTTTGAAAATCAATCAATTATTGGTCTTATGGTGTTCCCAAATATAAGAACATTATAATGAATCTAATTTATGTTCTAGTTTCAATTCAATTTGGATTTCAATCCAAAAAATATTCCAAGTTGTTCTATATATTGAACTACTAATTAAAATAAACTATAATTCATGTACGTCCCAGGACAAAATTCTATGAACCTAAACCACATGGGTGTCTCAAACCGTGGTGATTGTTTTTAAAACATGATGTTCAATATGCATTGTTCACTACGAGTTTTTTCATTCAAATAACATGGTAGTGGTTACACCCCATTAGCTGCCTTTTTTGAAAACCAATATAATCAATTTTTGCACACTATAAATCACCATTGATTTTAAAAAAACCCATATAAAATATTATTTTTTATTGAGATAAACCCATAAAATCTATATCCAATAACTCACTAATCTTATACCCAAAAAATTTTTTAAACCATTTAATACAAAAAAATCATTCACACAAACCCTTCATTAAAAAATATATTTTTACAAAATGAACCTTTAATATTCATATAGTTGTATCCATGATAATTTCTATATAGAAAACAACTCAAAAAATAGATTTATGCACACCCCAGTCTACCACATTGGTTTTCTACAAAAATTCATCATTTAAAAAAATATAGAACACATTTCCATTTTGTTTATTAAACATTATATAAAAAGTAACATCAAATAATTAATCCATACAATATATTTTAATTAAGATGGATCATATAAAATATTATATTAAAATAAAATAGAATATTACATGATTTAATATTAATTTTTCATTTAGTTGAGGTATTATGTTAGTCAACACCAACTGTAGGCATGTAAAATATTCCCAAGGAATGTCATTGTCGAAACTCATAAAAAATAAAGAGAGTGTACCCAAATAAATCCCATTGAAATTATATAACACCCATAAATCCTATAAATTTATTTACAAAACAAAATATTTCTTGACTTAGAGTAACTAAATCCAACAAATTATATCGTTTAGAAATATTTCATTAAATCAAGATCATGTTTACAACCACACACAAAACATATATTATCATTCTTGAACTACCATATCATCGATTAATTATCTCAATAATACCCAAAACAAACTCTCCAATAACATTCTTAACATATTTATAAAGGTTTTCTGGTATGTTTCTTAATCTATATTGTTACTGGCCATTGTCAAAGATCCTTAATGGTCAATGGATACAAAATATTTTTTTCTTATATATTAAGGGGGAGAATAAAAATTTATGAAAAATATAAACGTCTAATGATAGAATATTCAAAAAAAATTATGATCCATATATATATATATATAACATATCCAAATATTGATGGAAATTGAATATAGATCCCAAAGTGGTATCTTGGCTTAAATGTATAAATGTTAAGAGTTAACATGATGGAACATGTATACTTAAAAACATTAAAATATATATAAGTATTCGTAATGATTGACAATGATATCCTATTTGAAGGTACATATATATATATAATAACATAATTTAAAAATAATTGGGTTTTAGTCTCAACTTACTAGAAAATATCATATAGAATCATCTTCCTCTATAATGATACTTATAAAAATATATAAACTAAGATTATGGTTGATAAATATTCTTGAAATAATGATTAATGTATATACATGTACATCAAACCCCAAGGAATGAATATATGTATGGGATGAGTAATATGACCCAATAGAATTCTGACACAGTTCATGACCTAACAAATTCTATATATCATGTGGATGCATGTTATCATCGACAATGAGATTTCTTTAATACATAGTGCAACACATTATATAAATTCTATAAAATTCCAACAAACCAATTTTCCACCATAATGATGTAGTCATAGAATTTTTTAGGGTATATAAAAGTCCTATCCATCCATGTTTTGGTCACACATTCCAATGATATAAAGCATATATATTCTATTTCCTATCATAGTATACTATAAATCCATAATAATCTCATATGATGTGATTATCAGGATGTATTAAATCAAAAAAAAATTAATTACAAACAATAATATCACTAGAGCCGTTGGTCATTTCATTTCCTATTCAACATTTAAAACTAAAAATATCCTCAACAATCTGGATAATAGATTACATTTCAAGAGGACTATGGAAATTCATTTTATTGGGGGGTGAGGGAACCTAGGTTTCCCAATGTTTTCCATGTACATTTTAATATTTAAATATTTCAACAACATTTTTGATGTTAATCTCTATTTTTTATACAATAAAATTGGATATTATTTCTATTTGATCATGAAAACCACTACATTAAATATAGTATAGGAACGTAAATCAATTTAATTTTTAAAATGTTAGATTTCTTCCATGAGTCCTAATCCTTATTATTTTATATATGTACATGTCATGGATTCACCAGTAAATATTTTTAGTAATACATGTGTAGTTATCTAGGAATATTCTCTAAATAAATAACCTCAAATTAAAAAATTGTGATATCACAATATAACACAAGCGATCAATATATTGTCCAACTATAATTGTTTAGACCAGAACACACCATTTTCTATCATATCATTATAATCCCAATTAATAATATCACTTGTAAATAATATGGATGTCTTGAAAACATTAAAATTTATTCATCCCTATACTCAAAGAATATTATGAACCAATATTAACATGCATGGACATAAAATTACTTATGCTGAATAATTAATACATTGTAGAAACATATACCCAATAAACATAATAGTTTACTGACTTTGGAGACCTGGAACACATTCACCTATTTTGGTGAATGATATTCAGTATCACCCATAATGATATTCCCCTTTATTACCTTGAACTAAAACCTTTCTTTACAATATAGCAAAAATAAAACATAAGAAAAATAGTGAGATCAGATGATTACTAAGAGTAAAAAATAGAGACATGTAAACATAATAATGATCATAAGGGTATGAGGACATGATATTACAAATATATGATCATAAGATTTATAGAAAATATCACAAACATGAATCATAGATAAGGATTGGATGTTCATAAAAAATGAATCCCAATGAAATAAATAACATGAGTCTTGAAAGAAAAACATAGGAATAAAAAATTGAATTATTGTGGAAACATAAGAATATATTAATGATTGTCATAGTATTTAGGAATTTCTACCATGTTCCTCTTGGTAGCATGGGTTCACCTTCTATACCAACTTAGTAGCCATGGTTAACACCCGTAACAAACATCGTAGTCATGGTTCACTCACATAACTATCTTAGAGGACATGGTCCTTCATGTATATCTCATGAAATGTAAAGGTTTTCCTAATTAATTGGAGGTATGTATAGGTCTCACCCATAAAATAATTAAATCATTTTTATATGATCCATATAAACATACCTATTTAATCGTAGCATAACCCATGGAGTAAAATGTGTTTCCTAAACATCATTCTATTATAACATAACCTGTGTAATGGAAAAGAATTTTGTAAAATAGAATTCCCACATAAAAAAATAAAACCATATAAAAAATAGGGATATTATAATTGAAACATATCCCTATTAAATAATTTTATCTTAAATTTATGATAATTTAGCCAAAACAATTGAAGTTAATTTTTAAGGAAAATATCCATTCTTCTTTGAAATTTTTTTCCTTTTCTATATTCAACACACTTTTAAAAGATTAAAATTTATTTTAAAATAAACGTTAAAATTTTTTATTGTAGGTCCATTTAAATAGGTTCTTATTAAATAATACATATTCATTCAATCCATATAGGTTAAATAAGATTCTTCCCATAATTTCTTCAAAAAAATATAATGGTTCCTCTTATCTAATGTGAAAAAATAATCCCTTAATACCATTTAAAAAAAGTAACCAATTGGTTTAATAGACATTAAAAAATAGTTTAATAATATAAAGAATATTTGGAATACAGATTTCTAAAACACGTACATGGATGATAAATATACCCTATTAAATACTTAAATATAAACAATCTCAGGTAATAATAATATTGTGAAATTATTCCCTGTCTTATGATTGATTTTTTCTGTATATTTTTTAAACTCTTTTATTGGGGTTTTGAACATTAAATTATCTTTTAATGTAATAACAATAATATTTTTTATATTATTAATGATTCATTTGAGACTTTATATTACACATTCATTTAACAATTCAATGTTGCACCAACATTTCATTTAATAATCGCTACATTTATTATACATGTTTTGAAATTTTATTCACGATCTTATTAATTATGTAATGATTTTCATACATAATAATTTAAAACATGATTTATATATCTTGTATTTTCAGTATGTAAATATATATATTATATAGATAAATGAAATGGAATACACAGTTTATGGAGAAAGTTGGTTGTACGTTTTCAAGAACGTTCTTTCTGTTTTGTTATTGGATTACATAGAAGAATGTAAACAACACATATATAAATTTATAAATATATATATATAATTAAGTTATAATTTTTGTTCAATATATTTAATGATTATTTATTATACATACATTTTAATCATAATTAAATGGTAAATGTGGAAAATGAATCACATCGTATCATGGAGACGGTAAGTCGGGCATAAGCACGAGTGAAAATATCATTCCCTTAACATATAAATATAATGTAATTGTATGGTATATTAATTATAAATAATAATTATAATTTCATATTAATTATTTAAATCTTTTATATTCATCGATATACCCTTCAAAATAATGAATATATGAATATTAGTTTACACCACAGTGTGAAGAAAGTAAATCGTAGGCACGCATGCATTGTGATATTGTTTTTTATAGGATTGGTAAAAGTTTGAATATGGTTGTCCCGTAATCATAAATAAATATCATAATATATTAGAATATCTATTTAATATATTATTATTGAATAACAAAGAAGATTTATGTAGAAGAAAATAAGATCATTGAAAGAGTTCGTAAAACAATACCTTTTTTTCGGGTTTCCCCTTTTGATTTCTCAAATTGGACTCCTTATATATGATTTCATCCCAATTTATGTATTTATTATTAATTTAGGGATATTGAGAGGATATATTGTTGGGTTTTGGCTGATCCGAAATATTTTAGTGGTTTTAATCAGAAAGAGGGAGATGATCCCATTTATAAGTGGGATGATGGGAACATTGGAAAACTAAAAAACAATTAATATAATATAAATTAAATTTCAATAAACAATAGCTAAAAAGTGAGTTATTTTAAAAATTATATTATTATGGGCATAAATAATCTCATCTAATAAATTTAAGACATGTTTAAGTCCATAAATAATCCTTATCCTTTAGATTTAACACATATTTAAACAATTTAACTCTTATTAGGGAAACATGTATTTTTACACTATATGGTTAATATAATTAAAATAAAATACCAAAAAACCCTCATTGGATCTTTTATGACATATTTATAATTTTCATTGTAATTTGGAAGAATTATATATTTTTATTTTTTTATATCATTTAATAAAATATTATTTATTTTAAAATATCATTTATGAAAATTTTGAAACTATTTATTATTTGATTTTTAAAGATTCATAACAACTTGATTACATCAAAATTGACTACATTAAATCATCTCTAATGTGTCATAGTAATCAATAAATATTAATGGATGTCATCAAATATTTAAAATGATATATATTTTATAATTACAAATATAATTTATTTAGTTCTTATTTTAATAAATCAATTAAGGCATCATCATTGTGTCATTATTTAATTTAATTATATATTTTCTAAAATTATAAATAAATTACCATGATAAAAAAAATATATTTAAAATGAATATTAATAGTTTCCCATATCACTTATATAACATTGAATTAAATTTATATAATTATTTAAATTTGAATGTGACATTTTGATGTTTTCTTTAAATAAATAATAATAAAGTGCTTACTCTAACACATGTTGCTTCAAAAGGATCATATTCTTCACCAAATGTTTATTTTTTGTCGAGAAGTAGATTTTTAATGAAATTATAAGATATGTTATTATAATTTTATAATATTATAATATAATTCTTTCCATTATTTTCTTAATTAACCTTTTAACTGTGGTAAAAAAAATTCTAAAGTTAATTTTCACCAAAAATTATTTTAGTCTTATTAGACAAAAATTTTCCTACTACTTATAAAAATTTCTGAATTTTTTTTCAAATTTCAATTTACAGAAGACATAAAATTACATTTTATGAAAATTCAACAAAGGTGGCTAGAAGGTGGGTAAAAGAGACATTCAATAGATTAATAAAATATTTTTAATCTAATTTCAATAAAATAAATTATCCTAGTTTCCTAAATTTGGGTTAATATATATATTATTAATTTATTTATACTTTGAAAATTTGTTCAAATTATAATTATTATTTAAATTTTTTTTAACTATAATGAATCATTTTCCACTATTCATAGAAAATGATTCCTTTCAAAAAAATACCAAATATTCGGTAGAAGTTAATTTTGATAGTCAATTTTCAAAGAAGAATTATTTCGGAAAATAAAATATAAAAATATGTCAAAAAGATGATGTAAAATGGGTACTCCAATAAAAGGCGGTAAAACTGAAATTTAAAACAATATATATTTTATCCTAAAAATTTAGTTTTTAATTATATAATATTTAGAAAACATATATATTGGGTTTTAATTTTAATATTTAATTTATTAAACCTATATTTCATTAATAAAATCCTTCAATAGTGATTTTATTAAATTACAATCTCGCTTATTTGGATTTAATTACTTTTATGAGAAAAACATTTCATTTTATTTAAAAAAGTATTATTTTATTTTATAATTAATTGAAAGTAAAATAATTAATTATATTAAAAGGTGTAAATATATTTTTATAATTCGGTTAATACGATTCATACCTGTCATTTTAATGGCTAGATTTAATGTAACACAATAATATTTAGTGGTTCCCTTAAACTCTATTTTCCATGAAATGAATTATATAGAAAGAACATGATGTTTTGTGCTACACAATCCTAGCATAGTGTGGTGTATACTGCAAGATAATATGGTGGTGCGTGTAGTGATAGATGATATTGGTGTAGTTTGAAACACAAGACATCAGATTAATTAAAAATAATATATCTCTTGAAAGTCGTGGGGTGTCACATTCTACCCCCCTTAAATGGTATTTCCCTCTAGAAATTGGTTGTGTTATAAAATAAATGACACCTTAATGATTAATTCTTATAAACCCATATTATAATAATTAATTATAATACATCATTCTCAAAATAATTTGTTTGAAAATAATAGTTCACCAATGTAAATCCAAACCAAGTCTCTACGTAGTAGAACACAGGTGAAAATTTGGTCTTGGAGCAATAGAGTAAATAATCCTAGAGATAGATAAAAATTCTGGAACACAAAGAAGTGGGTGATCCATAGAAATGAAAAAAAATCCAAAAAACAAAAAAATTAATAAGCATGGAAATGGCCATTTACAACATGAAAATTTATGATAATAAGACACCAATTGAAACCACGATCCCATTTCCTAATGTGGAATAATTTGTAAGAGAATATATAATTACTTTATTTCAGAAAAATATCACTATTACTCTTTCCTTGAACACTTTCCACATCATCTCTTATTAAAAGAAATGATGTTAAAATTTTCATTTCTTAAGTGTTAGCCGATCATGTAATTCATAAATAGAATGATTGGTCCTTCCATCTATCTTTATCACAGTAAAAATATTATCCCATTTTGAGAAATATGAAAATTTCTATATAGTGAGATCATAATTCATTCTAAAAAACTTCATCTGATGTATAACATAAACATCTCCAAAATGGATAACCATAGAGTTCATCTAAAAACTGAAAATACAAAACATTAGAACAAGTTGAATTAAATCAATTTATCATGTATCCATCATATATTATATGGAATCTCTTATTGGTCACATTCCATACATGTGAATTTATTCATTGTATATTATCTTTAATATACATCGTTATTTTAAAAAAATGAATTTTTTATTTATTATAAAGACCAAAAATATGTAAAAATAAACCATGAAAGCATGAACTACTTTTCAAAAATCCTTAATCAGTTATAAAGAAATGATTAATGTCTAATTTACTTATTGATATCAAACATATCCTCGTCAATATATAATTATCTCATGATCATACTCCTATTAAGGGTTATACTTCACCTAATCAATTCTTTTCTAAAAAACATAAACTTATTGCCTCAACCATTGTTCATTTTACCAGTACCACTAAATATATTCTCTTAAATCCATCAATAAAAAATGACAGTGGAACAATACAAATATGTATCATTATTCTATAATACCATAAAATTACTTCCACAAAATTATTCTTTAATTATAATACATAAACACTGAATCATTCCACAAGTTTATTGTCATATTCAACATATCCAATAGTGATCACATTTGAATTTCATTTTTCTTTCTATTTATGATATTTTTGACTACGATCTTAATCATTTCCCCTTTAATTTTTGAATTGGTAAATATAATGAAAATTTTCTTTACAAATGAAACACTAACATTGAGAAAGTGAAACCTTTTTATATTTCAATTTTTTTTACATTATTTTGGAAATAAAAATATCAATTTTATTATTTCCCGCACTTAAAAAATTTATCGGTCCCCTTATGACAATTTAAACAATGATTTTATCCAAACATTGGTCTTATGAAAACCCTCATATTATTTTCACCATGGTTTTTAGATTTTCCCTTGAACTCCATCTTTTGATTCTTTTCAAAACCACGATATTGATCTATAACTCCAACTTACATTTCTAACTTGATAGCACAATGAAAAATATTTTTATTGCTATTAAAGTCTCTAATGGATAAAACTTTTTAAAGAAATATTTTAAGCCACTAATGAATCAATCAACTTATCATTCAGGTTGAGTTATAAATCTAAAATAATACCTTGATAGTCTTGTAAAATTTGTCTCAAAAGTTTTAATGGCTTCATTATTCATTTTTTAAAGATCAAGAAAATATCTTTTTTTCATTATATGATAAATACGAGGATAGAACATATTGATAAATTAGTTGATGAACTCAACATATTCCATGTATTCTATTTAATATTATTGTCTCTTAATCTTGGTTAGAGTCCAGTAATAGTCTGCTTCACCATCTAAATGATAAACAACAAAAATTATTTTTTAAGGTTTTAAAAAATAAAAGATGGAAAATAACATTTCAATGGTTTTGATCAATTTTTCATAAAAATGTGGATCATAAGATGTATTGAAAGAAGGCGAATGACAACTCATGAAGTACTCAATAGAATGATGTTCCGTTATATTCTCATTTAGAAGTCCTGAAATATTCATAGATTGTGTATGTATAACAATGAGAATTTTCATTCCATATCAAATAGCATTTGATTTTATAGATGAAAAATTATGGAATTGTTCATTACATTGATCATTAAAATGGTTCCATTAGGTTATATACATTTTTTTAAAACAAAAAAATGTGTGAGTGGAAAAAAATAATACTAGGAAAACAAAATAATCAAGGGAATGTACATTAAATATATATCATCTTTGGTTTTATGCTAGGTAATCCATGATTGTTAAATAATTACTGTTTTGTAGCCTATAATTTGAGTTATCATTAGATAAATCCCTAAAAATATCCATAGAAATTCCTATTGGGATCTGAAAATTTTTTCACATTTTAGTTTCCAAAGGATAACAAAACCTTTTCTCTGATACCAATAATAATGAACCATGCTTGAAGTATATGGAAATTAAATTAATTTAACATAATACATAATATATTACACAAAAAGACGTCAAAAGACTGTATCATTTTATTTTTTTAAAAAAAATGGAACACATTCTACTTATTTGGTGACATATTTCAAACATCTCTCATAAAGCTCTTCCCCTTTCGTACCCCCTAAATAAAACATCTATTTATAACCAATGGAAAAGAAAATATAAGAAAAAGGTTGAGATTAGATGATAATTAAGGGTAATAAATGGAGACATTTAAACATAATCATGTACATAAGGGTTTTATAACATTATTATGAAAATAAAATATCAAACACCACATATCAAAGATCATAAACATGAATCATGGCATATATATTGGAAGTTCATAAAACATAAATCATGAAGAAATAAAGAGCATGAGTCATGGAATCATAACAAACAAATATAACATGAAATTGTCGAAGACACATAAGCATGTAAAAATAAATTCCATACATGTCAAGGAATTGAATCTAAGGTCATCATGGTTGTATGGGTTCACTTCCCATACAATCCTGGTTGTCAGGGTTCACTCCCAAAACCATCATGGTATTCATGGTTTACTCCCATGACCATATTGAAGGGAAGGTCATTCATGTCTATCATATGAAATTTAAATCATTACTCAGTTTAATGGTGGGATATATATGTCCCACCCATAACATAATTAAATCAGTCTTATGTGTTTATAAAAAAACATAAATCATTCCACATAGAATAACCCAAGGAGTAAAATGGGTTTCTTATACGCATTTCAATCATATTGTAACCCATGTAAAACAAATGGATTTCATAAATAGAATATCATCATAAAAACAATACAACCATAGGAATAATTTGGATACTATAATTGAAAAAATAACACCAAAAAATATTTTTATCTTTGAAGGGTTTTTTTATAAAACACTTGAAATTAATTCTTGAGTAAAATATCCTTTCTTCATCAAAATCATTATATTTTCTCAAAATGACCCAAAATTTAAAAATAAATAATTTATTTGAAAATAAAATTCAAAAATGGTAAGGTATGATTCATTAAATTATGTTTTTAGGAAATTTTTTAAATCCCTTCATGACGTATATGATATAAAAAATTCTTCTCATACTTTTTTTGAAATTGTCAACATGTATCTCGTATCAAAGATGAAAAAAGATCCTTTCATATAGTTTAATTACAATTACACAAGGGGTAAAACTAAATTTATAATATTTTATAATAATATAAATATTATTTGGAATGTATATATAAGATTCATGGACATGGGTGGAAAATATACCATAGTGAATACTTGAGTATAAACAATCTCGTGAAATAATGAGATTATGAAATTATCGATTACCATAGGTCTGATTTCATTAATACATGTAAGAAATGAATGTATAGTGGTTTTATATATATTATTTAGCTGTAAAATATTCATAATTATATTTTTATATCATATATGATTCATTCATGACTTTATATTATCCTTTCATATAACAATTCCATGTTAATGCAACGTTTCGGGTAATAATCACTTTGTTTATCGTATGTGTTTTGACATCTTATTCTAGATATTATTATATAGATCATGATATAATTATTTGAAGAATGTAATACATGACTTATATATCATATATATTCAGTATATAAATATATTTAATAGATAGATAAATGAAATGTAATACAACATTTATAGAGGCAGTAGGTCGTGTGTAGTCAAGAATGTAGTTTCTGTTTTCTTATTGTATTTCATTGAAGAAAGTAAATGGTCTATATATATGTACATATAATTCCAGTATAATTATTATGAAATATAATTCATAATTATTTATTATATATACATTATTATAATTATTTAATGGTTTATGTGGAGAATTAATATCATTGTCTTATGGATACTATAAGTCGTACATACGCATGAGGGATAGTATCATTCAATTAATGGTTAAATGATATGGAATTGGATGGTATATTAATTGTAAAGAAAAATTATCTTTTCATATTAATTTTTTAAATTATTTATATTCATATTTATACCCATCAAAATAAATTATAGATGAAAAGCAATTTCCACCACATCGTGGGGTCTGTAAGTCATACGTATGTACACATGGTGATATTTTCATCATAGAATGGGTAAAAGAATAAATATTGCTATCCAACTATCCAAAACACATATCATAATATATTTTATTCTAGAATTATTAATTTATTATGAAAAATATTAGGAAAATGAAGTAGAAGAATAGAAAAACATGGAATGAATTTGTAAAACAATTACATATTCTTCTAGTTTATTATCCAGCTTTGCACAAAAGTACTATGTTAATTGGAATTGTTCCCAAATAATGGGCTCTAAGATGAATTTAGGGAATTTTTGAGGAAAAATGGGCTGTTTTTTTCCGAACCAATGTTTTTTAGAGGTTTTAATAAAAAACATGTAGAACCCTTTTATAAGAGAGGTTGGGGGAAAATAAGGAAACTCCAAAACATTTAATTGAATATAAATTGATTTTTTATTTTAAATATATCAAAAGTGAGTTATATAGTAGATGATATGAGGATGCATAAAAATCCTCTATACAAATGAATTTTAGGCATTGTAGATCAAAAAAATAACTTTTGTCTTCCGGCTTTAACCCTTAGTTAAACAATTTTTCACTTACAATGACCACTTTCATTTTTTACACTATATGGTTAATATACATAATATAAATTTAATAAAGGAAACTAACTATATAATTTATGAAATATGTAGCATTATCGTAGTTATTTTTCAAAATTCATGGTTTTTATGAATTTTATATCATTTAAAAAAATATATTTTATTATAAAATATAATTTATGTCAATTTTGACCCTACATATTATATAACATATTAAAAAATCATAAAAACATCATTTAATCAAAGAATCACCATAAACAAAACCCTAACATTTCATGGTAAACCTTAAAATACTTTTATGTAATCAAAAATTTCAAATGATATTATTTTATTGATATTAATATAATTAATTAAATTTTTCCTTTAAGAAATAAATTATTGCATCATCGTTGTGTCACTATTTAATTTAATTAGAAATGTTCTAAAATTATAATTAAATTACCATGATGTGTATAAATATTTCATATTTATAATTAATATTTATAGTCAACCACAATACTCATATGTCCTTATATTAAAAATAATATAGTTATTAAAATATGAATATGACATTTTGAATTATTCATTAAATAAAATATAATAAAGGTCATAATATAACAAAAGCTGCTTAAAAATGATCATATTTTTTACCTAAGGTTGATTTGGGTCGAAACACAATTTTTTATGAATTTATGAAATTTCATAGGATAAGTTTATAATATTATAATATTATTTTTAACATAATTTACCTGATTTACATTGTAATGACGGTAAATAAATTAATAATTTTATTATTCACAAAAAATTATGTAGATCTTATTGGAAAAAAAATTTCATTCTAATTACCACTGTGTATGTCTCTTTTTAAAAATTCAATTCACTTAAATGGGTATATTTCTTATAATGTTAGTCCCATAGATGTTTCTAGAATGAGACTATTATAGGTGTTAAAAATATTAATAAATTTGTTAATCTAATTACAATATAAAATGTATCCAAATGACCAGTATTAGATAAATAAATGTAATACTAATATATTAGTACATTAAAAATCAGTTTAACGATATATTCTTATTTAAATGAATATTTTTTTTACTATAATGCATAATTTTTCATTATTCACCAAAAATTGATACTGTTCAGATAAATACAAAACAGTCAAAATAATTTAAATCTGATACAATAAATTAAATGAATGAAGGGTATTTTTCAAAGAGAATTTAAATATTAGTTAAAAATATTTACATTGTGTATTCCATCAAAAGATGGAAAACTTCATTTTTTTTAAAATAGTTCTTTTATAAAAAAAATTAATTTGTTCTTATATATTAATTATAAAACATGTAAGATTGTTTTTAGTCATTATATTGAATACATTAAATATATATTTCTTTAATATAATCCATCTAGAGTGATTTTATTATTTTATAATCTATCTTATTTGCATTAAAATATTTATTTTCAAAAGAACATCTCCTTTTATTTTGAAAAGGGTTTCATATTCATTTATAATTAGGTGATCACTAAATGATTGATTATATAAACAAGTGTAGATAATTTTTTAATAATTTTTTAATAATTTTTTTAGCCACCATTATATTAGCTAGGTTATATGTTATGATAATAATATTCATTTATTCTGTTAAACTCAGTCTTGCATTAAATGATGTATATCAAAATAACATGAAATTCTATGTAACACAGGACAAGAATAGTGTTTCATATACCACATTCTATGCCAATGTTGCTGGTAGTTCATTTTTATCTTTGTGTATCATATAACAAAATACATAAAATAAATTCAAATGAATATATCTCATAAAAATTTTGTATGTTACAAATAATCATTTATTTTCTACAAGTTTTCAAAAATAGTTTATAAATTTTTACTCAGAAATTTTTATAGAATCTCATTTTTCAGAATATGTGATGTAAACACTAAAATGAAAACATATTCTATTAAACTAATTACAATAATCATGGGAAGAAAATTTGTTATAGCATTCTCATCATCAAATTCATGATCTCCTTATACTTTTCTATTCTTCCTCTTTAACCCCCAATAGATTACATAGGCTTGGTTAAATATTCTTCCTCATATTCATCTTCTACTTTATTACCCAATTGATATTTCATGAAATCTATAGTATCATATTATTCT
Source organism: Viscum album (assembly GCA_963277665.1). Classification (NCBI taxonomy): domain Eukaryota; kingdom Viridiplantae; phylum Streptophyta; class Magnoliopsida; order Santalales; family Viscaceae; genus Viscum; species Viscum album. The sequence continues at coordinate 1,856,241,956 of OY728157.1, forward strand.
TTAATTTTCTTAGTTATCTTGGATTTTTTTCCACTTTATATTAGAGATCGACATCCACTGGAATGCTCTTGGTTACGAATACCCGTTAGATGCTACATTAATTCCATTATATATTTCCTCCTCTATAAAATTATTATCATCCCACATTCTTAATAAGATACTTTTAATGTATTATTTAATTTTCAATAGCCTTATATGGAATTATTGTTCAATAAACTAATGTATCATACACAAAAATGTATTATAAATGAACCATTGGTGGATTCTCATGATTTTCATTGTAATTTTATATTAAGTCAAATGATATTCTTCAAATACCCTTAATAAATACACCTCTTAATTTTCATACACAAATGAATGAATATTTCATTTAATTATATAGTTATTTTTGGTATTATTCTTAATTAATAAACTACACTATAAAATCATCATATGAATTCAAATAACTACATAAAAATAGACAACAACAAATTTATTTTAGTGAAAAATTATCTCCTGCAATGTGATAGTAACTCAAGAAACTAGTATGAACCATAGACGGAGTATATACCAAAAAATATCAATAAAACACCTTATTCTTATTTAGTTATACAATTTCTCAATAAATGAATTATTTTTTTAGGAAAAGGTAATGATATGAATCATCAATATGTAAAATATTATTGAAAATATGATAAATTACTTCTAACACATTTGATATTTCATATATTCTTTATCCAGTGATATTCGACTCCATTAGTATGTTGATTAGCAACAAAAAATATCTAGGCTTGTATCATGGATTTTAATAGCTCCATGATGATTTGAGAAAGAAGTAAGAACATTAAGACATCAAATATTATATTACTTTTACATTCAAAATTACGTAAATATCAAATTTTAAAAAAGTAAAATATTATATGAGAACCATAGGATATTTACAATTGATTCAGAATAAACTAGATATGACATGTGTCATTTAAGAGAACATTATACTCATGGGTCCACATTCAATCACTAACAGGATAATTCTATAAAATGTTGTAAAATATTATCCAAAATGTCTTAAAGGGTAAATGTTTTCCAAAATGTGGAAAATTAATATGTTGTATATGTAATGACAACAATAGTTTTAAATGAAATTATATTTTTCAATGAATGATTGACTTATTATGGAATGAAATTATAGAAAACACTCAAACTACATTTGAATGTTTTGGTTGTCATATGTTATATTATATCAGGTGTAAAATAACATTAAGGATTATAACCATTGATGGTGTAGGAATTATACAATGATCACATGATTGATATATATATATAGTGTTTTGATAATTCCATTTGATATGAAAAAATTGAAGGTCTCAAACTATTAGATTATAGGCTATGAAATCCGTTGATGATATATTTTTAGGGATATTGAATCACTAAGCCCAAGCAAAGAATAAAAAACTAAAGAACAAGTGCGACAGATTATTGGAGAAGCTCATTCACATCGAGATCATGGGTCAAACCATGACAGTTTAACAACCCAATTAAAATCTCATCATTATACACAATACCCCAATGTAATTGGTTGGTGGAAAGAAATACTGTGTATCTAGGACATAACTGTAAAAATTATTATAATTTATTCTAATTAATTTATGATTATATTTAAATTTTATAACATAATAACAGTTAAATAATTATGATTCAAATTTTTTTATTAGGATATGATAAAATAAAAATTATATTTTTTTAATATATATAATTATAACTAAGACACTATTTTTGATGAATTAAATAACATTTTAAAAATATTATATTTCAATTAAATATACTTATTAATAATATTTGTTAAATATAATTGTTAATATATATTTATGTATTCAAAATTATTTTTTATAAGGTTTTGAAAACTAATATTGTTAAAAAATTAGTATCTTACATAAAAATGAATTTTTTATTTGAATGAGTAGATTATAATATTTATTAATTAATTTTTATAAGAAATATCATTTTTTATATTATAATATTTATATTATTATGTCAAAATTATAAAATTTTGAATTTATTATAATATAATTAGATATAATTTTTTTAGTGGAAAATAAATATGATATAGTAATATTGTTTATATTATGAAATCATAAAAACCCAAAATTTATATAAAAAATACATTAAATATTGTCCAAAAAAATTATGTTTCCCAATTAAAATAAATTTTTACATAATTTAACTAATTTTAAAAATACATAATGAATCTTTCAAATATTATTTTATATTTGAGTATTTAAAAAAAATTCTTTACAAAAATGTTTCAATTCTACACCACCAAGGGAATTATTTTATGATGTTCTGTTCTAAGACATATAAAATAAGAAAATCATATACTCTTTAAAAAAAACTTGAGGAATACCCTTTGGATTGTTTTTTTTTTTTGTAGATTAATTTATCATATAGAGTTCAAAACCTATATTTAGACAATAATATTTATTTATCCTCTCATATTATATAAAATCAACCCCACCCCCCCCCCCCCATTCCTCTTTTGTGTAGTGAAAACCCATCCCAATTTCCACTCATGGGTATTCAAGAAGTTATACCTATTAAACATTGATTTTGTACATTGATGTATATAACCCACAATCCTTAATAACATGATTAAAAGTGAGTAAATTCATCCCTATATTGTATAATATATGTGACATGCTTATACAATACATGATATGAATCTAAGGGTTGGGCCCAAAATTATATAAGCCTTTAATTCCATGGATAATTATTTTATCTCATGATATTCCATATATAGTTAAAAATAGGTTATTGTAATCATAATATGTTATGTATTATTTTGGTCTTCCTTGACTTGTTCCTATGGTGTTGTGTTTTATGTTGATCACACATTCCTGTATTGGTATTATGTTATCAACTCATATCATGATTTGATAATAATGTTTTTGATTATCACTCTTTTTGTAACATCCCAGGTAAATAAAGAATAAAGAATTTTCATATTTATTAATATTTACGAATTAAATATTAATTTTATTTTAAAGGGGTTGCTATGTTCGATAGCGTACCCGATACGCAACGATGAGTTTCTTTGAAACTTACGTAGCACACTAGTAATAAAATAATATTATATTAAATGTTAGTTAACAAGTAGCCGTTGTAATGGCGGGAATGGATAGAAATAACTAAAATATGATTAGATTTGTTTTTAAATGTTTTTACATTTACCCAATAAAAGATAAAGGCTTAAAATACGGAAAGAGTTCAATTTTAGGCATTTATACCCTAATTTTCACGAAAGGTCCACTTATCACCTTTTGACGGAGAACCATCATTAATTATAGTTTTGATTGATCTTATAAATTCTATTGTACCAAATATAACTCTTCTTTAGAATCGGGACATCAATATTTACTTTGTGTAAATTTTTGGTACCTTTCTGATAAAGTTCTTTTTTTTATGAATAGTGTAAAATGTTGTATTTTAATTCAAACCCACTTTTTAATCTAAATTATTTATATGAGTAGATTATTATTTTAATTGGTTTTAAAGTGAAATTAGAAAATATTTTTACCAGTTAATCCAATGGTGGTCATTGGAATCAATTTCACTTTGAAATTGGACTTAAACTGGTGTCAATCTTTTGATACTTATTGTTTCACAAAAACATGCTATTTGTCATGACAACGGGAATTAATTATTAAATTAATTAATTTGACTTATATGTTTTGAATTTTGTAAAATGGACTTCATTTTTGAATTCAGAATATCAAATATAGCTTAGGGTGAATTTTTGGTAATTTTCCGAAAAACTTCAATTTTTGATGAATAGTTAAACCACTAAGTGGTAATCAAGCAAACTGATTTTTCAGTTAAATGAAATTTTACCACTAATGTGTATTGAATTTTGAAAATCCGACATACATGGTTGTCATTAAGAAGTAAAATGTGGTTCAATGAGATTAAAATAATTTTTTGGTGAATAGTAACTTTTTCATTAATCGCGATTAGAGGTAATTAGTGTAGTTTAAGGTAAAAATGGTATTATAAGAATGTGAAAACACCATGACACTTGTCCTACACCTATTGGTTGTATCATGGACGACCAAGACAAGCCATGGGTCAACTTGGGGACCCCATGGAGCCACTTTAATTGGAAAATGACATTAATATATTTTTATTTAATGTTAAAGTGAAAATGACACTAACATAATTGTTTTACTAAAATAATTTTTGAGTGGAGTTATAAAAGTCAAAATTTTTATTATAAATATTCATTGGAAAGCTAAAACGATTTCCTACATCATAGTAGTTTTTTTTAATTTTTAGACATTAAATAAATTAAATTATATATGACATAATAATGATGCAGCGATGACATCATTATTTGACGATTTATATAAAATGGAAAGATAATGAAAAATCTAAAACCTACACATGGAAAAAACCAATTGGATGAGTGGATTTCGAACCCTTATCACCTTATCCACGAATTCTACCAATGTGGTACATTTTAAAACCGAAACACATTTTCAAATAAAGTAATATTCTTTTACTTTCCAAAAGTGCCCCTCCTCTCCTCTTATAAAAGGCCCCCACCTCTACCTCATTTCACACACTTATCAAGCCTTTTTATCGGCCAACCACTGCCCAATTATTCTCTCCACATACCTCTCCTCATCCTAGAGGATTCCCTTTGGGCATAATCCTTTCAAAGGAAGCCTTTAGGCTCAAATCAAAAGGAGTTACACTTTTAAAGGTAATTCATTCTCTCATGTTCATTTGTTTTATTTTGCTTCTCCAACCCCCTAAACTCTTTTTATATACTTCTTTTGTAACACCACCAGTATCTTAAATATACTGGGATTTTGTTATAAGATTTATTTGAGCTAAAATCTCTCACAACTACATCAAATGGTTAAAGAACATACAGTTTCCGTGGATGGCGAAATTCTGCCTCCCGAAACGATGATTGTTCAATACTCATTTAACACCTTAAAAGGTGGCCATTATGATGTCACTATTTTTATATATGATATATAATATGTTTATGTTTTCTTTAAGCTTCGGTATTTTTCATTTTGTTCATACCTTTATGATTTCCATTATGGGTAAACACGATATCATCATTTAAGGAAGTGCGGACTACCGCCCCCTAAAAGTGATGTGATTCATTAATGCCATATGTGGGACGTGTAAAGGATGGATTTAAAGTTATTATATATGATGTTATACTGGAATTATAATACACATATATATCATTATTATTTCTTTCCATTAAAGTATGACATAGAAATGAAAGTAGCGTTCATGCGTACGTACGGCTTACCGTCTCCATGAACGGTGCATTTCATTTCTTATCCCCAAATGTAATGTACTATTAAAATTACATGTATATAATGTATATATATAATTAATGATATATCTAAATGATGAATATAATTCTTTAATTAAAATATACATACCTATCATTTAGTTTTAATTCCACTAATATGACAAAGAAATGAAAGTAGCGTTCATGCGTACGTACGGCTTACCGTCTCCATGAACGGTGCATTTCATTTCTTACCTATAAATGATTATGTAATATTATAAATACATGTATATGCTGGATATATATGATACATATTATATCCAAATCGGGAATTTCATTCTGGATATAAAGAACTTTTGACCACATGAACAACATGTAATTGTAAGAAGTCGACTTTCGACTTAAGAACCAAATATTGACAAAACAAACATTATTGACTTAAATGGTTACATAATGTTTATAACATGGAAATAAGTGATATAAAAAGAATAATGAACTTTAAAAAGGTTCTTAATCAAGTATAAATTAACTCAAGTTTATTATTCAGGACGTTAAAGAACGATCGAGTCAAGTCGGACCCAAGGTAAGGGACATCGTCTCAATCTCCTTTCATTGAGGCATATTTCGTTTTATGAAAAACATTCTTTTATACTGTGTATAAACTCCTTTGACTTTTACTTTTATACAAAAGGAATCTTTTTCTACGAAGCATTTTACTAAACAACAAAAAGGAATGTTTTTTTAACGTACGCGGTCACAACGACCTTTTCCGTCGCCGCGAGTATTATTTGATCTTTGGCTTTCTCAACAAGCCATAAAGTTTTAAGAATAAAATAAATACCATATACACTTTTATGTATTTTGGTATTGAAAATGGTTTTGAAAAAAGGATTCTATTATGTCAATATATTTATGATATATTGTGATTGAAATGTGGAAATGTTATCATTCCTTTATATTGGTTTTATGTTTTATGATTTTATATTGGTACTTGGACATTTTAACAGGTGGTTACGTTATAAACCATATGACGGGTGGTGCCGTGAATACCAGGACGGGTGGTTACATTATAACCTCCAATGCATTGGGTATGGAAGTCGGCCGTATGGCTATTCCATTAAGTATGAATGGAAATTGGCCATATGGCTATTCCATTAAGTGATATGTGTGGAAGTCAACCGTATGGTTATTCCACTTAAGTATGTTTATCTCCCAATTTACCTTTATATATTCTATGTGTTTTTTATATGGGTTTTATGGTAATCCTTTGGTTACAAAAAGGTATGTAATGATACTTTATTCAGTGAAGATTTGTTTTTACTACTTCATGAAGGTGAAGGTATTACTTTGATAGAGTATACATGGTTTACTTGATTTTGAAAAACTAATAGTTTTCATTCGATTTGTATCCCTTAGTGAGCTTTTTATGCTCACCCCAAGTTTTTCGAAATGTTTTTCACAGGACTTAAAGTGGAATAAGGTCAAGGATGGGATCAAGGGAATTTCATGCTATCTAAAACATGGAATCTAGACATCTTTCTTTTTAAGAGTATTTTTTTTATGGAGACTTAGTAGAAGTTTCTACTTTGTAATCTTTTAAGATGTAATAGTTATGTTCTAATTCTCTAAAACTCTAAACCTGAAAAGATCCTCAATGTGAATTATTCATTTAATTCAATATTAAGTAAGGTTTAAGGATGGGGCTGTATAGTTGGTATCAAAGGACGGTTTAGACAACATTAGGAGTTAGAAAAGTGTTAAATTATAATATGATTGAAATGATATAGCATTTACAGATTACCATGTTGCTTCGCCTAAGATATATGAGTGTTCAGAATGGTTTTCCGCAGAGGAAACAAAGCAGCTATGTTGGGACGACATCAAGAGGAAGATAACCTTCCAAATCAATAACCTGAGATGGTCGGAATCGGAACTGAACAGTTTGTTGCAGTGATGGCACAGTTGACACAGGCTATAAATGGTGGTGGTATCCATGCACGAGATCAGCCAGATTAACCGCAGAGGTACATGTCAGTGGTGGAACATTTCATGAGGCAACATCCCCCATCATTCAGAGGATCATCTGACCCTGTGCAAGATGAAGGGTGTATTAAAGCACTGGAGAAGATTTTTGATGTCATGGGGTGTTCAGAACATCAAAAGGTTAGTCTTGTTGTTTACCGTTTTGAAGGTGAAGCTGATCAGTGGTGGTCGATGGTGAAAAATATAAGGGATAGTGATGAGATTGAGGATCTTCACTGGGACGAATTCAAAGGTATGTTTTTTTGAGAAATAATTTCCTATTGTGGTTCATCTTAGGATGGAAAAACAGTTCCTAGAATTGAGGCAGGAGGATGATTCAGTGGCTACTTATGAAGAAAATTTCACTCGATTGGCAAGGTATGCTCCAAACTTCATACGAGATCTTGATAGTAAAATAAACCGTTTTTACTCAGGGTTAAATCCAAAGTATCGAAGGGCTTTAGCTTCTCGTGAGTTCAAAAGTTATGAAAAACTTGTTCGATGTACCGAGAAGGTGGAAATGGAGTTTGCCGATGATCATGTGTTCTATGACAAACAACAGAATAAGAGATCTAGTTGGCAGGAAAAGGGGAAGAATTCATCAAAGAAGCAAGAAGGTAAGAAAACCAAATATCCATCCTATGAGAAGTGTGGTAAAATGCATCCTGGAGAATGTTTATCCATGTCTGGTAAGTGTTTTCGGTGTGGTAAGTCTGGTCATATTGCTCGTAACTGTAAGGAAGATGATCAAGCAGGAAATGAAAAGCCAACGGTAAGATGTTTTAAGTGTAATGAAATGGGTCATTATGCATACGAGTGTCCGACAAGGAGCTTGAGTGATGGGAAGCAGTTTGACTACAAGAATAAAGGGGTGGTGAAATCCATTGCAACAACTTCAGCAGATGTTGGGCCATCGAATGAAGTGGTATCAGCTCCAGGGAGCTCAGTTTTTTTCGAAGATTGACTTGAGGTCGGGGTACCATCAGTTGAAAGTAAAAGAAGCAGACGTTCTGAAGACTGCGTTCCGTACTAGATATGGCCATTTTGAATTTGTAGTTATGCCTTTTGGGTTAACCAATGCACCTTCTGTATTCATGGACCTTATGAATAAAATTTTCCATGAGTTCTTGGATAACTTTGTGTTTTTGTTTTGAGGTTTGTAAAGAGGTTATGTGTGACTTGTGATTCACAGTTGAAGAATGAGTTGTTTTTTCATCCTGGAAGAACTAAGATGTACAGAGGTCTGCGGGAGTATTACTGGTCGGATGGAATGAAAAGAGACATTGCTGATTTTACTGTGAAGTGTTTGACATGTCAACAGGTTAAAGCAGAGCAGCAGTTTCCGAAAGGGATGCTTCAGCCTTTACCAGCGCCAGAGTGGAAATGGGAAAACATATCCATGGACTTTGTTGTGGGATTACCGAGGACATCTCGAGGTAATAATGCAATCTGGGTTATTGTTGATCGCTTGACCAAATCTGCTCATTTCATTTCTATACGAGATACTTTATCTCTTGATCAACTTTCCCGTTTGTATCTTAAAGAGATAGTCAGGTTACATGAGGTTCCTCTCTCCATTGTATCAGATCGTGATCCCAGGTTTACTTCTAACTTTTGGAAAGGCCTTCAGAAGTCGTTGGGTACTGAATTAAATTTTAGTACAACTTTTCCTCCTCAATCAGATGGGAAGTCAGAACGAACAATTCAGACATTGGAGGATATGCTATGAGCTTGTTCGATGGATTATCAGGGAAGTTGGGACCAACATATTTCTTTGGTTTAATTTTCCTATAATAACAGTTTTCATTATAGTATACAGATGGCACCATTTCAGGAATTATATGGGAAGCGGTGTCGAACTCCAGCATTTTGGAATGAAGTGGGTGAATGGAAGCTGATGGGACCAGAATTGGTAGAAGAGATGGCAGAAAAAGTTCAGCTGATTCAGAAACACATGAGAACAGCTCAGAGCAGGCAGAAGAGTTATGTGGATAACCAGAGGAAGGATCTATCTTTCGAGGTAGGTGATCATGTTTTTCTCAAGGTTTCTCCTTGGAAAAGAGTGATGAGATTTGTTAAGAAAGGAAAGTTGAGTCCATGGTTTGTTGGACCATACGAAATTCTGGAGAGAGTTGGATCAGTTGCATACCGAGTGGCTTTACCTCCGAGTTTATCTCAGGTACACAATGTTTTTCACGTTTTGATGTTGAGAAAGTATATGCAAGATCCATCTCATGTTTTGAGTCCAGAGGTAGTTTAGCTGGAAGAGAACCTATCTTATGAGGAAAAACCGGTCCAGATTCTTGACCACAGGGAGCAAGTGTTACGGAATAAGTTGATTTATCAGGTAAAGGTTTTGAGGAAAACCCATGTGATTTAAGAGGCAACGTGGGAATCTGAAAATGTTATGAGGGATAAATACCCCCACTTATTTTGATAAGTGAATAAAATTGTGAGGATGCAATTCCCAAAAGGGGGGAAGGATGTAACATCCCAGGTAAATAAAGAATAAAGAATTTTCATATTTATTAATATTTACGAATTAAATATTAATTTTATTTTAAAGGGGTTGCTATGTTCGATAGCGTACCCGATACGCAACGATGAGTTTCTTTGAAACTTACGTAGCACACTAGTAATAAAATAATATTATATTAAATGTTAGTTAACAAGTAGCCGTTGTACTGGCAGGAATGGATAGAAATAAATAAAATATGATTATATATGTTTTTAAAAGTTTTTACATTTACCCAATAAAAGATAAAGGCTTAAAATACGGAAAGAGTTCAATTTTAGGCATTTATACCCTAATTTTCACGAAAGGTCCACTTATCACCTTTTGACGGAGAACCGTCATTAAATATAGTTTTTATTAATCTTATAAATTCTATTGGACCAAATATAACTCTTCTTTAGAATCGGGACATCAAAATTTACTTTGTGTAAATTATTGGTACCTTTCTGATAAAGTTCTTTTTTTATGAATAGTGTAAAATGTTGTATTTTAATTCAAAACCTCTTTTTAATCTAAATTATTTATATGATTAGATTATTATTTTAATTGGTTTTAAATTGAAATTAGAAAATATTTTTACCATTTAATCCAATGGTGGTCATTGGAATCAATTTCACTTTGAAATTGGACTTAAACTGGTGTCAATCTTTTGATACTTATTGTTTCACAAAAACACGCTATTTGTCATGACAGTGGGAATTAATTATTAAATTAATTAATTTGACTTATATGTTTTGAATTTTGTAAAATGGACTTCATTTTTGAATCCGGAATATTAAATATAGCTTAGGGTGAATTTTTGGTAATTTTCTGAAAAACTTCAATTTTTGATAAATAGTGAAACCACTAAGTGGTAATCAAGCAAACTGATTTTTCAGTTAAATGAAAGTTTACCATTAATGTGTATTGAATTTTGAAAATCCGACATACATTGTTGTCATTAAGAAGTAAAATGTGGTTCAATGAGATTAAAATAATTTTTTGGTGAATAGTAACTTTTTTTCATTAATCGCGATTAGAGGTAATTAGTGTAGTTTAAGGTAAAAATGGTATTATAAGAATGTGAAAACACCATTACACTTGTCCTACACCTATTGGTTGTATCATGGCCAACCAAGAGAAGCCATGGGTAAACTTGGGGACCCCATGGAGCCACTTTATTTGGAAAATGACATTAATATATTTTTATTTAATATTAAAGTGAAAATGAAACTAACATAAATTGTTTTACTAAAATAATTTTTGAGTGGGGTTATACAAGTCCAAATATTGATTATAAATAGTCATTGGAAAGATAAAAAGATTTCCTACATCATATTATTTGTTTTATAATTTTTAGACATTAAATAAATTAAATTATATATGACATAATAATGATGTAGCGATAACATCATTATTTGACGATTTATATAAAATGGAAAGATAATGAGAAATATAAAACCTACACATGTCCAAAACCAATTGGATGAGTGGATTTCGAACCCTTATCACCTTATACACGAAGTTTATCAATGTGGGACCTTTTAAAACCGAAACACATTTTCAAATAAAGTAATATTCCTTTACTTTCCAAAAGTGCCCCTCCTCTCCTCTTATAAAAGGCCCCCACCTCTACCTCATTTCACACACTTCTCAAGCCTTTGGCTCGGCCAATCCCTGCCCAATTACTCTCTACACATCCCTCTCCTAATCCTAGAGGATTCCCTTTGGGAATAATCCTTTCAAAGGAAGCCTTTAGGCTCAAATCAAAATGAGTTACACTTTTAAAGGTAATTCATTCTCTCATGTTCATTTGTTTTATTTTGCTTCTCCAACCCCCTAAACTCTTTTTATTTACTTCTTTTGTAACAAAACCAGTATATTCAATATACTGGGATGTTGTTATAAGATTTATTTGAGCTACAATCTCACACAACTACATCAAATGGTTAAAGAACATACAGTTTCCGTGGATGGTGAAATTCTGCCTCCCGAAACGATGATTGTTCAATACTCATTTAACACCTTCAAAGGTGGCCATTATGATGTAACTATTTTTATATAAGATATATAATATTTTTATGTTTTCTTTAAGCTTCTATATTTTTCATTTTCGGCATACCTTTATGGTTTCCATTATGGGTAAACACGATATCTTCATTTAAGGAAGTGCGGACTACCGCCCGCTAAAAGTGATGTGATTCGTTAATGCCATATGTGGGACGTGTAAAGGATGGATTTAAAGTTATTATATATGATGTTATACTGTAATTATAATATACCTCTATATCATTATTATTTCTTTCCATTAAATTATGACATAGAAATGAAAGTAGCGTTCATGCGTACGTACGGCTTACCGTCTCCATGAACGGTGCATTTCATTTCTTATCCCCAAATGTAATGTACTATTAAAATTACATGTGTATAATGTATATATATAATTAATGATATATCTAAATGATGAATATAATTCTGGAATTAAAATATACATACCTATCATTTAGTTTTAATTCCACTAATATGACAATGAAATGAAAGTAGCGTTCATGCGTACGTATGGCTTACCGTCTCCATGAACGGTGCATTTCATTTCATACCTCTAAATGATTATGTAATGTTATAAATACATGTATATTCTGGATATATATGATACATATTATATCCAAATCGGGAATTTCTTTCTGGATATAATGAACTTTTGACCACATGAACAACATGTAATTGTAAGAAGTCAACTTTCGACTTAAGAACCAAATATTGACAAAACAAACATTATTAACTTAAATGGTTACATAATGTTTATAAAATGTCAATAAGTGATATAAAAAGCATAATGAACTTTAAAAATGTTCTTAATCAAGTATAAATTTACTCAAGTTTATTATTCAGGACGTTAAAGAACGATCGAGTCAAGTCGGACCCAAGGTAAGGGACTTCGTCTCAATCTCCTTTCATTGAGGCATATTTCGTTTTATACACAACTTTCTTTTATACAGTGTATAAACTCCTTTGACTTTTACTTTTATACAAAAGGAATCTTTTTCTACGAATCATTTTACTAAACGACCAAAAGGAATGTTTTTTTTAACGTACGCGGTGACAACGACCTTTTCCGCCGCCGCAAGTATTATTTGATCTTTGGCTTTCTCAACAAGCCGTAACGTTTTTAGAATAAAATAAATACCATATAATCTTTTATGTATTTTGGTATTGAAATTGGTTTTGAAAAAAGGATTCTATTATGTCAATATATTTATGATATATTGTGATTGAAATGTGGAAATGTTATCATTCCTTTATATTGGTTTTATGTTTTATGATTTTATATTGGTACTTGGACATTTTAACGGGTGGTTACGTTATAAACCATATGACGGGTGGTGCCGTGAATACCAGGACGGGTGGTTACGTTATAACCTCCAATGCATTGGGTATGGAAGTCGGACGTTTGGCTATTCCATCAAGTATGTATGGAAATTGGCCGTATGGCTATTCCATTAAGTGATATGTGTGGAAGTCAACCGTATGGTTATTCCACTTAAGTATGTTTATGTCCCAAGTTACCTTTATATATTCTATGTGTTTTTTATATGGGTTTTATGGTAATCCTTTGGTTACAAAAAGGTAAGTAATGATACTTTATTCAGTGAAGATTTGTTTTTACTACTTCATGAAGGTGAAGGTACTACTTTGATAGAGTATACATGGTTTACTTGATTTCAAAAAACTAACAGTTTTCATTCTTTTTGTATCCCTTACTGAGCTTTTTATGCTCACCCCAAGTTTTTCGAAATGTTTTTCACAGGACATAAAGTGGAATAAGGTCAAGGATGGGATCAAGGGAATTTCATGCTATCTAAAACATGGAATCTAGATATCTTTCTTTTTCAGAGTTTTTTTTATGGAGACTTAGTAGAAGTGTCTGCTTTGTAATCTTTTAAGCTGTAATAGTTATGTTCTAATTCTCTAAAACTCTAAACCTGAAAAGATCCTCAATGTGAATTATTCATTTAATTCAATATTAAGTAAGGTTTATGGATGGGGCCTTATAGTTGGTATAAATGGATGGTTTAGACAACTTTAGGAGTTATAAAAGTGTTAAATTATAATATTATTGAAATGATATAGTATTTACGGATTACCATGTTGCTTCGCCTAAGATATTTCTGTGTTCAGAATGGTTTTCCACAGAGGAAACAAAGAAGCTATGTTGGGACGACATCAGGAGGAAGATAACCTTCCAAATCAGCAACCTGAGATTGTCGGAATCGGAACTGAATAGTTTGTTGCAGTGATGGCACAGTTGACTCAGGCTATAAATGGTGGTGGTATCCATGCATGAGATCAGCCAGATCAACCACAGAGGAACATGTCAGTGGTGGAACATTTCATGAGGCAACATCCCCCATCATTCAGAGGATCATCTAACCCTGTGCAAGCTGAAGGGTGGATTAAAGCACTGGAGAAGATTTTTGATGTCATGGGGTGTTCAGAACATCAAAAGGTTAGTCTTGCTGTTTACCATTTTGAAGGTGAAGCTGACCAGTGGTGGTCGATGGTGAAAAATATAAGTGATAGTGATGAGATTGAGGATCTTCACTGGGACGAATTCAAAGGTATGTTTCTTGAGAAATATTTTCCTAAGGTGGTTCCTCTTAGGATAGAAAAACAGTTCCTAGAATTGAGGCAGGAGGATGATTCAGTGGCTACTTATGAAGAAAAGTTCACTCGATTGGCAAGGTATGCTCCAAACTTCATACGAGATCTTGATAGTAAAATAAACCATTTTTACTCAGGGTTAAATCCAATGTATCGAAGGGATTTAGCTTCACGTGAGTTCAAAAGTTATGAAAAACTTGTTCGATGTACAGAGATGGTGGAAATGGAGTTTGCCGATGATCAGGTGTTCTATGACAAACAACAGAATAAGAGATCTAGTTGGCAGGAAAAGGGGAAGAATTCATCAAAGAAGCAAGGAGGTAAGAAAACCAAATATCCATCCTATGAGAAGTGTGGTAAAATGCATCCTGGAGAATGTTTATCCAAGTCTGGTAAGTGCTTTCGGTGTGGTAAGTCTGGTCATATTGCTCGTAACTGTAAGGAAGATGATCAAGGAGGAAATGAAAAGCCAACGGTAAGATGTTTTAAGTGTAATGAAATGGGTCATAATGCAGACGAGTGTCCGACAAGGAGCTTGAGTGATGGGAAGCAGTTAGACTACAAGCAGAAAGGGGTGGTGAAATCCTTTGCAACAACTTCATCAGATGTTGGGCCATCGAATGAAGTAGTATCAGCTCCAGGGAGCTCAGTTTTTTTCGAAGATTGACTTGAGGTCGGGGTACCATCAGTTGAAAGTAAAAGAAGCAGACGTTCCGAAGACTGCGTTCCGTACTAGATATGGCCATTATGAATTTGTAGTTATGCCTTTTGGGTTAACCAATGATCCTGCTGTATTCATGGACCTTATGAATAAAATTTTCCATGAGTTCTTGGATAAGTCTGTGTTTGTGTTTTGAGGTTTGTGAAGAGGTTATGTGTGCCTTGTGATTCACAGTTGAAGAATGAGTTGTTTTTTCATCCTGGAAGAACTAAGATGTACAGAGGTCTGCGGGAGTATTACTGGTGGGATGGAATGAAAAGAGACATTACTGATTTTACTGTGAAGTGTTTGACATGTCAACAGGTTAAAGCAGAGCAGCAGTTACCGAAAGGGATGCTTCAGCCTTTACCAGTGCCAGAGTGGAAATGGGAAAACATATCCATGGACTTTGTTGTGGGATTACCGAGGACATCTCGAGGTAATAATGCAATCTGGGTTATTGTTGATCGCTTGACCAAATCTGCTCATTTCGTTTCTATACGAGATACTTTATCTCTTGATCAACGTTCCCGTTTGTATCTTAAAGAGATAGTCAGGTTACATGGAGTTCCTCTCTCCATTGTATCGGATCGTGATCCCAGGTTTACTTCTAACTTTTGGAAAGGCCTTCAGAAGTGGTTGGGTACTGAATTAAATTTTAGTACAACTTTTCATCCTCAATCAGATGGGCAATCAGAACGAACAATTCAGACATTGGAGGATATGCTACGAGCTTGTTCGATGGATTATCAGGGAAGTTGGGAACATCATATTTCTTTGGTTGAATTTTCATATAATAACAGTTTTCATTCCAGTATACAGATGGCACCATTTCAGGAATTATATGGGAAGCGGTGTCGAACTCCAGCATTTTGGAATGAAGTGGGTGAAAGGAAGCTGATGGGACAAGAATTGGTAGAAGAGATGGCAGAAAAAGTTCAGCTGATTCAGAAACACATGAGAACAGCTCAGAGCAGGCAGAAGAGTTATGCGGATAACCAGAGGAAGGATCTATCTTTCGAGGTAGGTGATCATGTTTTTCTCAAGGTTTCTCCTTGGAAAAGCGTGATGAGATTTGGTAAGAAAGGAAATTTGAGTCCAAGGTTTGTTGGACCATACGAAATTCTGGAGAGAGTTGGATCAGTTGCATACTGAGTGGCTTTACCTCCGAGTTTATCTTAGGTACACAATGTTTTTCACATTTCAATGTTGAGAAAGTATATGCCAGATCCATCTCATGTTTTGAGTCCAGAGGTAGTTTAGCTGGAAGAGAACCTATCTTATGAGGAACAACCGGTCCAGATTCTTTACCACAGGGAGCAAGTGTTACGGAATAAGGTGATTCATCAGGTAAAGGTTTTGAGGAAAACCCATGTGATTTAAGAGGCAACGTGGGAATCTGAAAATTCTATGAGGGATAAATACCCCCACTTATTTTGATAAGTGAATAAAATTGCGAGGACGTAATTCCCAAAAGGGGGGAAGGATGAAACATCCCAGGTAAATAAAGAATAAAGAATTTTCATATTTATTAATATTTATGAATTAAATATTAATTTTATTTTAAAGGGGTTTCTATGTTCGATAGCGTACCCGATACGCAACGATGAGTTTCTTTGAAACTTACGTAGCACACTAGTAATAAAATAATATTATTTTAAATGTTAGTTAACAAGTAGCTGTTGTACTGGCGGGAATGGATAGAAATAAATAAAATATGATTAGATATGTTTTTAAATGTTTTTACATTTACCCAATAAAAGGTAAAGGCTTAAAATACGGAAAGAGTTCAATTTTAGGCATTTATACCCTAATTTTCACGAAAGGTCCACTTATCACCTTTTGAAGGAGAACCGTCATTAAATATAGTTTTGATTGATCTTATAATTTCTATTGGACCAAATATAACTCTTCTTTAGAATCGGGACATCAAAATTTACTTTGTGTAAATTTTTGGTACCTTTCTGATAAAGTTCTTTTTTTTTATTAATAGTGTAAAATGTTGTATTTTAATTCAAAACCTCTTTTTAATATAAATTATTTATATGATTAGATTATTATTTTAATTGGTTTTAAAGTGAAATTAGAAAATATTTTTACCAGTTAATCCAATGGTGGTCATTGGAATCAATTTCACTTTGAAATTGGACTTAAACTGGTGTCAATCTTTTGATACTTATTGTTTCACAAAAACACGTTATTTGTCATGACAGAAGGAATTTATTATTAAATTAATTAATTTGACTTATATGTTTTGAATTTTGTAAAATGGAATTCATTTTTGAATTCGGAATATCAAATTTAGCTTCGGGTGAATTTTTGGTAATTTTCTGAAAAAATTCAATTTTTGATGAATAGTGAAACCACTAAGTGGTAATCAAGCAAACTGATTTTTCAGTTAAATGAATGTTTACCACTAATATGTATTGAATTTTGAAAATCCGACATACATGGTTGTCATTAAGAAGTAAAATGTGGTTCAATGAGATTAAAATAATTTTTTGGTGAATAGTAACTTTTTTTCATTAATCGCGATTAGAGGTAATTAGTGTAGTTTAAGGTAAAAATGGTATTATAAGAATGTGAAAACACCATGACACTTGTCCTACACCTATTGGTTGTATCATGGCCGACCAAGACAAGACATGGGTCAACTTGGGGACCCCATGGAGCCACTTTATTTGGAAAATGACATTAATATATTTTTATTTAATGTTAAAGTGAAAATGACACTAACATAAATTGTTTTACTAAAATAATTGTTGAGTGGGGTTATACAATTCCGAATTTTGATTATAAATAGTCATTGGAAAGCTAAAAAGCTTTCCTACATCATAGTATTTTTTTTAATTTTTAGACATTAAATAAATTAAATTATATATGACATAATAATGATGCAGCGATGACATCATTATTTGATGATTTATATAAAATGGAAAGATAATGAAAAATATAAAACCTACACATGGAAAAAACCAATTGGATGAGTGGATTTAGAACCCTTATCAACTTATCCACGAATTCTACCAATGTGGGAACTTTTAAAACCGAAACACATTTTCAAATAAAGTAATATTCCTTTACTTTCCAAAAGTGCCCCTCCTCTCCTCTTATAAAAGGCCCCCACCTCTACCTCATTTCACACACTTCTCAAGCCTTTGGATCGGACAACCCCTGCCCAATTACTATCTCCACATCCCTCTCCTCATCGTAGAGGATTCCCTTTGGGAAGAATCCTTTCAAATAAAGCCTTTAGGCTCAAATCAAAAGGAGTTACACTTTTAAAGGTAATTCATTCTCTCATGTTCATTTGTTTTATTTTGCTTCTCCAACCCCCTAAACACTTTTTATTTACTTCTTTTGTAACCACACTAGTATCTTCAATATACTGGGATGTTGTTATAAGATTTATTTGAGCTAAAATCGCACACAACTACATAAAATGGTTAAAGAACATACAGTTTCCGTGGATGGCGAAATTCTGCCTCCCGAAACGATGATTGTTCAATACTCATTTAACACCTTCAAAGGTGGCCATTATGATATCACTATTTTTATATATGATATATAATATTTTTATGTTTTCTTTAATCTTCTGTATTTTTCATTTTGGGCATACCATTATGGTTTCCATTATCGGTAAACACGATATCTTCATTTAAGAAAGTGCAGACTACCGCCCCCTAAAAGTGATGTGATTCGTTAATGCCATATGTGGGACGTGTAAAGGATGGATTTAAAGTTAATATATATGATGTTATACTGGAATTATAATATACCTCTATATCATTATTATTTCTTTCCATTAAAGTATGACATAGAAATGAAAGTAGCGTTCATGCGTACGTACGGCTTACCGTCTCCATGAACGGTGCATTTCATTTCTTATCCCCAAATGTAATGTACTATTAAAATTACATGTATATAATGTATATATATAATTAATGATATATCTAAATGATGAATATAATTATGGAATTAAAATATAAATACCTATCATTTAGTTTTAATTCCACTAATATGACAATGAAATAAAAGTAGCGTTCATGCGTACGTACGGCTTACCGTCTCCATGAACGGTGCATTTCATTTCTTACCTCTAAATGATTATGTAATATTATAAATACATGTATATGCTGGATATATATAATACATATTATATCCAAATCGGGAATTTCATTCTGGATATAAAGAACTTTTGACCACATGAACAACATGTAATTATAAGAAGTCAACTTTCGACTTAAGAACCAAATATTGACAAAACAAAAATTATTAACTTAAATGGTTACATAATGTTTATAACAAGGCAATAAGTGATATAAAAAGAATAATTAACTTTAAAAAGGTTCTTAATCAAGTATAAATTAACTCAAGTTTATTATTCAGGACGTTAAAGAACGATCGAGTCAAGTCGGACCCAAGGTAAGGGACTTCGTCTCAATCTCCTTTCATTGAGGCATATTTCGTTTTATACACAACTTTCTTTTATATGGTGTATAAACTCCTTTGACTTTTACTTTTATACAAAAGGAATCTTTTTCTACGAAGCATTTTACTAAACGAAAAAAAGGAATTTTTTTAAACGTACGCGGTGACAATGACCTTTTCCGCAGCCGCGAGTATTATTTGATCTTTGGATTTCTCAACAAGCCGTAACGTTTTTAGAATAAAATAAATACCATATACTATTTTATGTATTTTGGTATTGAAAATGGTTTTGAAAAAAGGATTCTATTATGTAATTATATTTATGATATATTGTGATTGAAATGTGGAAATGTTATCATTCATTTATATTGGTTTTATGTTTTATGATTTTATATTGGTACTTGGACATTTTAATGGGTGGTTACGTTATAAACCATATGACGGGTGGTTCCGTGAATACAAGGACGGGTGGTTACGTTATAACCTCCAATGCATTGGGTATGGAATTCGGCTGTATGGCTATTCCATTAAGTATGTATGGAAATTGGCCGTATGGCTATTCCATTAAGTGATATGTGTGGAAGTCAACTGTATGGTTATTCCACTTAAGTATGTTTATGTCCCAAGTTACCTTTATATATTCTATGTGTTTTTTATTTGGGTTTTATGGTAATCCTTTGGTTACAAAAAGGTAAGTAATGATACTTTATTCAGTGAAGATTTGTTTTTACTACTTCATGAAGGTGAAGGTATTACTTTGATAGAGTATACATGGTTTACTTGATTTTGAAAAACTAACAGTTTTCATTCTTTTTGTATCCCTTACTGAGATTTTTATGCTCACCCCAAGTTTTTCGAAATGTTTTTCACAGGACTTAAAGTGGAATAAGGTCAAGGATGGGATCAAGGGAATTTCATGCTATCTAAAACATGGAATCTAGACATCTTTCTTTTTAAGAGTTTTTTTATGGAGACTTAGTAGAAGTGTCTACTTTGTAATCATTTAAGATGTAATAGTTATGTTCTAATTCTCTAAAACTCGAAACCTGAAAAGATCCTCAATGTGAATTATTCATTTAATTTAATATTAAGTAAGGTTTAAGGCTGGGACCTTATACTTTTTATGCGACCTTGATATTCCTATTCACAAACATATATTTCTTCCATCATTTTATTCCATTATTTTTTACTTAATGGGCATTATATATCTCCCCTTTCTTATGCATGTTTGAAGGTTATCCCATACAATTCAATAAGATCAAGGAAATTAAAGGGAATATTATTGAGTTTTATTTTTTTCAATGTATATATAATTCAATTTATTATTATATGTAGAAAAATACAGAGAGACACTAGGACTCATGATCTTTGGGGTTGTATTAAATATATCATTATGCAATAACTCATGAAATAACGAATATTAAAGATATGGGTTTTCATTGTTGGTATCAAAGAGAAATATCATTATTTATGGGGATTGTGATTACAAAAATATAATGAAATCCTTATAGATAATGCTAAACAATGGATAAAATCTATAAATAAAGGAAATGTATAGAGTAAGTGGTTTCAAATCAAATAAATACTTATCTGTATACTAGATATTTATGTGGATCTAGAATGGTAGTACCTATGATTAATAACAAAAGATATGGTATATTGAGCTTGAATTAATCGTCACATGGTGCACCCTAAAGAGGACATGCTTCATACCTAGGATGAAACTCCTAAAAGATATGCACAGGTAAATTTGACAAATCATTATGAACAATTTTTAAGGGAAAAACATCCCAAAAAGACTTTATGTTTGGTAATAAATAATAGATAAATTACATTGAAAAATATAAATACATAGTTTTATAAACATGTGTCATTTATGAGTTATCCTTTCAATGTTAATTATTTCATATTTCTATGTATAATAATATAAATAATTTGATACCCTATTTTCACTATAATTGAGTCAATGATTGGAAAAATGAGGCATGTAGTCAATAAATTCTATAATGAGTATTTTTTGGATTTCTATATTAGATTCCAAACATAATGGGTGCATGATTTAGGAACATCTTAACAATAATTTCTTAATTAACTTATGTTTTGAAAATATTATTTAATGATGGAAAAATTGGCATACCCCTAATAAAGATAATGTTGAAATTGAGACTTTATGTGACAAAGGGCTCAAGATTCTGATTAATCATCTTATTCATAAATCATTGAACACTAGATAAACATCAATAAATAGATCTTATTCATCCATGAATTCTTAGACAAAGTAGTATCATGCTATCAGTTTATTATGTGGAAGAATAATTTGAACAATGATGTATATTGATAAAAAATAAGAAGCCTATTGAGGAAATACAAGTAAATGAGTGGAAATAATTAATTTAACAAAATTTTTTATTAATAAAGACTATCATCACACCGAATGACATTAAATGGAGAATTAGATCCTTTGCCTTATGAAAATGGACAATGAGTCTATCGGGATATATGAGGAAAACATCACAAGAATTGATTCATATATTATTGTCCTTTTCATTTCTCATAAAAGTAATGTTGACGACTTCTTTGGTAGAATAAAACTATATATATGAAAGGAATTGGAAATTAAAAAATTATAGCTATAACAAAAAATTTCAAAGTTCCCTAAATATAAAAATAGAGAACCGAAAATATTCAGTGTCTCAGATGTGTAGATATAAGAATAAGATAATGGGTTAAAAATATGGATCTTTTAAGAAAACATGCTTGAGGGAAATAAAGTACATCATCTCACTTTTTGGATTTGTGGGAAAAGGAATCCTGGAAAAATAATAATGGTGAGTAAGAAATAATTTATATCTGGGAAAGAAGGGAACCTAACTAGAGATCACTTATGGTTGAAACCAACCAATGTGTTGTAATAAATGGGTTCTCGAGTAAACCATAAGCCTATTGTTAAATTTTTCATCTATAAAGAACCCATATACTATGACAAGAAATGCACTAAGATGATTTTTTTGATGAAAATAGGTTAGGACAACCTATAATACCTAGAGAATTGGGGGCTAGAAAATCACAACTACTACGGTGGATCCTAAAAATGAAATGATGAGAAGTACATTATTTATTCATTCAAATATATAAAATGTACTATTTGATTTTGGTTACACATAATACTTTGTATCATGAATGTTTATTATAATTTATAAACCCCACCCGAAGAAAAAGAAGTATATATATTGGTGAAAATAAATGTGGGGAAATTATTGTATGTCAATTATATAACTCATCCACTATCAAACATTTTTTGGGTGAATTTCCCAGAACACCTTATTATACTCCCTTTATCAAACTTTGATGCTGTTATAGGAATGAATTATCTTTCTTTATATAGATTTATTATAAATTTCTAACATTAATAAATGAGCCTTTTAATCTTAAATCACCGTATAAGTCTATAGTTGTGAAAATAAGTAGGATGGATCTCTTTTTCTGTCACCATATCACTCATGGAAATTATTTCCTTGTGGGAAGATTCATCTATGTTAAATTATTGAGACTATCGAAAATATTATCCTTGATGACATTCCCAATGTAAAATAATTAACTGATTATTTTCTAGAAGGATTTAATTGTCTTCCTCCTTAGTGAGTGTTGATTTCTTGACCAAACATATACCAAGATGATTTCTAATATCAATGATTTCATATAGAATAGAAATTTTTTAACATTAGGAGTATAAGAATAATATATATGAGAATATGGATAGAGGGTTTATATGCCCATGTACTCCATCATGGGGTGAACAGTTCCTCATTCTCAAGATGAAATATGGGTCATTGCACATCTATATTTATTAACATAAACATTGAAAAATTAAGATAAATAATAAGTATCGTTTTCCATGGAATGATGACTTGTTCGATTAGCTATGTAGATCACAGTACATCTCTATGGTGGATCATTTTTTAGGATATTAAAATGTAAATTTAGTGAAGGAGGATATCACAAAGTATCTTTTCCAAATATGTTTTGATAAATATTATTTCATTTTGACATCATTCGGACTCACTAGTGCTCTAAAAATGAATATGGATGTAATAAAATGAGCCTTTAAGGATTTCCAAACGAAATTTAATCCTTTTAAATGTCTTCATAAATAACCCAAAAGCAAGGACGAGTTTTATAATGGTTTTTTTGTTGTAATAAAGACATTGTGGAAGTAAAAGATGTATGGAAATTATAATAAATTTGGGTTATATATATAGAAAGTACAATTCATTATAGATGTTATCATTACAAATAGAATATCTATCAATTGTTAAAAATAATTAGAAATTTAAGGATGGACCAAACCAACATCTGTGATGGAAATATTTACTTTACAATGATTATCTATGTACAATCATGGATTTTTTCATAAGTTAATATAATTTTCATGCAAAAATAATATGGTAACTCAGAAGGGGGTGTTGTTTTCGAGGAATAATAAATGTGAAAAAAAAATTAAAGATAACAATATGAGGATAATACCTTCACTTGTGCTCACATTACCCACCAGTGGTGACGAATTTTTTTTAATGATGCATCAAAAATATTTTCTGGTTATGTACTCATGACTGATTAAAAATTAATACCATATTCTTATCATCTATTAAATAGTCTAGAAAATAACTACTGACCACATGTTCTAGTATTAGAATAAGAAACCCTTATACTGAATATGTAGTAAAATTATCTCCGTGTGTATAAGAGTGACATGTATATTGAAATATAAATCTAAAAGTACATATCTACACAAATGGTGATCAATATGTTCCAAATATGGTGTTTAAATTTTATTTTGGTTTTTGATTGGTGAATCCATTTCCATTATGGGATGGTGAAAAATGTGTATGCTTATTTAAATAGAAAGCATCCTAAAAACTTGTCTATTATAACAATTTCGAGGGATCTAATCTACATGTAAATACATATGATGGTCATGGGAATAATAAAATTAATTTCATCCTCACTTTCTGTAATAAATAATCAATCATTTGTTCATGAGAAGATCAAGGAGGCTCCTAAGGATTATGATGTGTTATGGAAAAAGGTAGGGTATAATCTAGAGTTCAACAATACTAAAAACATGATTTATAGCTATTGGAACCCGATTATGTGTCCCATAGAAACTAAAACATAATATGGAACTTCTAAATGATGTGCACAACTAGTAAATCAATATTCATCTAGAAATCTATCCAATATATAAATAATTTAATCAGAACATACCATGGGGTAATATGATGATGGGGAATATAAAATTTGAATCCTGATGTTTGGTTTGACATTAAGTCAAGTCCTAATGCTATAAGTCAATGTGTATGAAGAAACCCTTTCACATACCAAAATTGAAATTGAAAAACATAACACTTGTATTTTTATAGGACTCTCTTGGACCCTTAAAAGAAATAATTCCATCTAAGTGGTAGTGGATCACCTTTCAAGTCATTTTATTTCTTTTTCATCATGGATGATTTATCACTAGACCAACACAGTAAGATATACATTAGGGGAATTTTTAGACTACATGGTTTCCCACTCACTATTATATATGATTTAGTTCGAATTATTACCTCACGGTTTTAGATAATCCCTTCTCATGTTTTGGATACCAAACTTATATTCAGAACTATATATCAACTTCTTCTGGATAGTCATTCTAAATGAACCATTAAAATTATTTGATATTATAGTATCAGGTTCAATATATATTCAATGATGTTGGGATAAAAAACATCCATTTTTGGTGTTTGAAATTAAAAATAGAATACTTTCTAGATCTAAAATCTTACATTATGAGGCTTTATAAAGGAACGAGTGTTAGATTCTAACATGTTGAAATAATGTTTGATTTTTGTGGATAATGGGGAATGATGATATCCAATGATTATATAGAAGTTTCAAACCATTTGATTCATAAGAAATCCACCAAAATTTGATAGATGACATATGCATATGATATTCAAAATGACTTAGTGTTTGTGGTTAGTGATAAAGTGTTCATTCATATATCATCATGGGAAAAGTCTGCAGATTTGAAATAAGTGAAATGTCATTCCAAAAATAAGAATCCCATTTTATATCGTTGATTCTTTCATAGTGATGTTTTATTGATTATCACTCCCATATAACTTATCTCAAGTACATGATTTGTTTCATGTATCCCTCTTGATATAGTACAAATTAGACCCCGTATATGGACAGAATCAAGATGTGGTACCATTGGGGAATGGTCATTACTGTATGTAGAATTAAATGAAGATCCTAGAAAATATATACAGGTTTCCTTGAAATAAGAAAAATCACCTAGTCATATTGTTATGGAGGAACCACAAGTTTAAGGAAATGATTTTTGAACCAAAAAGGGGACGAAACAGACATACACTCATATACTTTAGTGTATAAATCAAATTTTTAGGGAGAAATTATTAAAGGTGGAATAATGTAACGACACATACATTTATAAATGAAATTGTTTTCTTAAATATGAAAATTTCATATTATAAAATAAAATTATAGAAAATACATTTATTTATATGATTATTTTTAGACGATTATAATTTATGACCAGCCTGATTGAAAAATTGTTAAGAATAATAATCACTATTGGTATAGTAACTATAAATTTATGGTCTTATAATTACATCAATTGGGTCCCGATAAATTATTTTTACAAATAAAGTGAAGTGATGGCTTCAACCAGAATTATCATGCCCTCTGAATCCCATTTATCATAGAATCCAAGGGAGATAACTTCACTGAGATTTTCCAGTGACTAAACCCATTGTAAGACCCAAAACCTAGTGAACATGGAATGACATTTTTGGGATATGTTCAATACCAATTATTTAATTTCTCAAACAATGTTCTCTAAATCACCTTAAGAAATTCTATCGATCTCATGACTTAATTGAAGGGAATTAACTATTATAAAAAAGTGATATGTATCTAGACCATAATAGTGGGAATTGATATTATTTTATTCAAGTAATATATATATATATATATTATTATTCATTGATTACTTTATAACAGATAAATAATTATGACTGTTATAAAATAAATATTGATTAAATGAAACACAAATTGAATTTTTGTGAAATATACAGTTTCAATCAATCCATCCTTATTAATGAATACCAGAATTATTGAATTAAATTATATTTTAATAAAATATTATAAATAAATAATATTTATTAAATATAAATAATAATATAATTTTATTATGTCAAATGTAATTTTTATATGGGTCTAAAAATTGTCCTTGTAAAAAATAATTATTTAATAATTAATAGTTATGTTTGATTTAATATTATAAATTATAATTTTTATAAATTAATATGATTAATGAAATATTATTTTTTAAATCATTACATTGAAATTATCCTATAGATAATTTCTTATATTTTTTGATATATTTGAATTATTGGGTGGAAAATAAATACCTTATAAATATATGGTATGTACTATGACATAATAAAATCCCAAATGTTGTGTAAGAAATATTATAAAGATTATACAAGAACAAATTTATCATACCTTTTTAAAATAATTCATTTTTGAAGTTATAATATTAATTTTATAAACCCTTAATGAATCCTCTGAGACATATATTATATTTTTACAATTTAAAATCGTTTTTTCAAAATAATGACTCAATTATACATCACCTAGGGTATTATATTAATGGTTATATATTTCTATACATCTAATATAATAAAATAAACTACACATTGGTAGAATCCCTTGGTAGAATCTATTATTAAATACCATTTTATGGTTTTTAGTGTGGATTAAATTATATTATATAGTCCAAAATATAACAATATAAATTAATAAATAATTATCCTCAATTTTTATAAAATAACCCACCCATCACAAAAATTTATAATAGCCCCAAACCCTCACTCCTGGTTCTATTATTGAAATCGTAAACAATATATCTCTACCTTTGATACTGTAGAATATGAAAAAAATTTGGTCATCCAAAACATAAAGCATTAGAATGTAATATTGAATCTCTAACATTATTAAGGATATTTTAGAATAATTGTTTTAAAAAAATTGTAAAAACTCATGACATCATGGATTCTAAAAGAACTACTTCAAAAAAATATAAAACATCTCCAAGTATTCCCAAATGTTCATATTCTGCCTAAGGCCAGCATTATCATCAATATGATTATTTTTCTAAAATAATACATGTACCATAATTTTTTTATATCTTGTGTAAGAGGATAAATAATATTGGTGAGATGAAGTTATCATAATTATTAATCACAATCCTTAAAAATTGAATTTTATCAGTGTGATTATAATGAGACAAAGGGTGTGAGGAATGAATCAAAGTGAATAAGCATAACATAAGAGAATGAATAACCATCAATACCAAGATCATTACACATGAAAACATGGAATAATGATTTATTAAAGGAATGAAACATTAGAATATATAATATTGAGATATGTGATATCAATCTTGATCAAAGGAAATATTTATAACCTATAGAACCATAACAAAAATGCATTTTTATCTTGTGATATCATCATCAGAGAAACCTTTTAGAACCCATACAATTGGAATAAATATACATTAAACAACTTATATAATTATCTAGATTACATAATCACTACCCAAAAAATTGGATAACCATCTATCTTTACCAGTGGTATATGTTATATCAAACTCACCCTATTCTTTCTAGTTGAATCCATAATATATAATGTACATGAATCGCTACAGAAAACTTGAATCTCATTATGAAACTCATACTAACATCCATAATTCTATAAAAAACTCAATTAACACATGTACAATAAATTAATTATAGAACATTCTCTTTGAAATATGATTAACTCATTGTAACTAATGTGGTTCTAAAAAATTCTCTTTGAAACAATCATAACCCACCCACATAAGTAGTGAGTATGATATGATTACAAATTAACCACATTGGTTCATTAGTAACCACATGGGTTGGTGATGACTGTTAATAGATATATAATTAATATATATTTACAAAAAATTAAGAAAATGACATTTGATTTAGTAAACCAATGTTAATAACTAAATTTGTAAAAAATATACTGTAAATTATTTTTCGCTGAAAAAATGGAAACATGTAATGTAAAATTCATGGAAAAAATGGAAATTAGTGTTGTAAAATCCATTCATTTCATAACTATTGAAAATAAATATTCTTTTTAAATCATTTTGGAAAATGAATCCAAAAGTGGACCATCTGGAAAACATTATGATTTTTACATTTAAATAATTTTAAAATAATTTCAAATATATTGCAAAATGGATTTTTTAAAACATGTATTTTCAGAATATAATTGTTTTTAAAACATTTTATAAAACCTGTATATATAATACAAAGATACACTATGTTAATGAAAATAATAGATCTGTGTCTCATACTAATGAGTTTCATGATATTTCATACAATAATAAGGGAAGAAATTTAATAGTAAGAAGTTAACCATATTCATAAATAGTTTAGATGAAATTTATGTTTTTATAAAATAATAACATACAATTTCCACCAAGGGAACCATGATCATAAACAATATTACAATGAATGTGATTGGGACATAAAAAAATTAAAAAATTTGTAAATCCTCAGTCATAATACCCATGAATGAACAAAATAAATTATAAAATAAATATCATGAAAATAATTATTTTCATGATATAACATGTCAATGGGAAGAATATACACCTCTCAAATCAATATAATTGTGAATCATAAATGTATTTCTCAATTAAAGAGAACATGAGATGAATATACTGTAGAATAATATTAACATTGAATTTTAAATTTTAAAATATTTATAATTATTGTGTATCAAATGAAAATCAACATATAGAAGAGTAAAAATGAATAATATATTCAAAACTCGTTTCAGAAATAATCATATAGTATCAAATTCAATAAAGTAATAATATAACCCAATGAAAAGAAATTTGTTTATGAACATATTTAAAAGTTAGTAAAATTCAATTAAAATACACTTGGATGATGTAATGAAAATAAAAACAAAAAATACACACATGTTTGAAGGATTCGTTTAACTACATATAAATAAGAAATTATATTCACCATATAAATGAATTTAGCTACATTATAATAAAATATTCATTAATGAAAGTAAGTTGACATGAAATCCCATATGGATTTGGTAATATTGGGATAAAAACCCCATTAAAGGGAACTCATATTGTATATTTTTAAATAAAAAAAATTAATTTAAATAATTGGAAAATAAAATCATGGACAATATATAGACTAGAAAAAAATAAGTCTTGAATATAAAATATGTTACACAGATATAAAAGTGGGATGTGAAACCCTTGCCTCAAGGAATACATTCTATGTGGGACCCTTAACACCTATATAACAAAGTTATATATATATATTTTAAGTTAAATAGATAAATTTTCAGTTTCAATACCTTATAATTAAATCATTAATTTTACTTCTTTTTAATGAAATATTAAAACACATAATCAGTTTTGTCCATGCCAGGTGTTTTAAGGATGTTCAGTTCATTATTTTAAAACAAAGAAATTATGTATACTATGGTCAAAGAATTAATTATATATTAAATACAATGAAAAATAATAATTACATATTTATCATATTTATAATTAAATTATTTTTCTAAAACAAATCT
The DNA here is from genome assembly GCA_963277665.1 of Viscum album. Lineage (NCBI taxonomy): Eukaryota > Viridiplantae > Streptophyta > Magnoliopsida > Santalales > Viscaceae > Viscum > Viscum album. The sequence goes on from OY728157.1 coordinate 1,856,272,271, forward strand.
TGAGACATTATTATAAAAAATTAACTATGTTGTAGTCATGGAGACAGTAGATCGTATGAACACATTGGTTATGATTTCATTTTTTTCATTATCATTATAGAAATATGGTAGGAAAATTTTTATCTTTATTAATTATAATAATATAATATTGACATTTTAATTTCATTAAATATAATTATATATAATAATGTGTTGTGGTGATAAAAAAATAATCACATCACTTTGTAGTGGCGGTAGTCCACACAAACACATTGTAAGATCTAAAATAATATATTTTATTTTTAAAATTTTATAAATATCATAAACATCATAATTATTTAATATATATTCATGGTACTAATTAAATTTATTATTATTATCATCCATGTAACATGATAGAGATAAACAAATCGCAGTGCTTCAGTAGGTGGTAAATCACTATAAACATGAGAGAAGTTATCGTATCCCACACACAATGGTAAGTAAAAATTTATTTGCGGTATCATAACTCATTAAGTATAAATATATTTTAAATATAAAGAATATAATTTAAATCCATCATTATAAAAACATGTGATAGGAGATGATGAAAAATGAATGACATCGGTTTGGGAGGTGATTGTCCACTTTACACACAAATTATGATTTCATATCCCATTTGATTGGAGTTGTGATGTATTTATGTTTTGTAATTGACATAATAAATTATAATATAATATTATATAATTTTTTATTGTAAAATCAGAATTAATGTATAATTTAAGGAGTTGGAAGATGAAATAAAAAAAATTAGATAAAGAAAATACCTCTTCTACGGACAACCATTGTAGGCAAACACCAAAAAAATACAATTAAGGACATAGGATAACAATATGGTGTATAAGATGTGTGTAAATATTTGTAGAATATATTTGGAATATTATTTAAGGATAAAAATTGATTCTCTGGTGTTAAAAATGGATGAGTGTGTGTGGCCTTTTAAAAATGAGGTGAGTCTCACACATGTAATTTTTGAAAGAAAAATTATTTGCCAACATTATTACCAAGAAAAGGGATCCAAAATGTTCCATAATTGAGAAATCAAAATTATGTGATCTAAATATCTCCCTAAAAAATATTTTATGTTGTTTTTATGTCAATTTTATGGTTATAATTTTAGTTTCCCCCCCCACCGGTATACCAATTATCACCTAGACCATAACAACTAATTTTCTATTTTTCCTTAATTTATTTTTCCAAAAAAATAAATTGAGCATATTATATTAGATAAATAATTATTACTGAAAATATATAATCCATTTTACAAAATATTATTCCTATAATTAGTAATTTATAATTTAATGTTAATCATAGAGATGTGATGACAAAATAAGTATTCAAGAAGTGGATTTTTCAAGAAAATGATGAATTTATATTAACTTTATGATTAGTAGTAATGTATATATGAATATAAATAAATCATTAAATTGATATAAAATTTCTATTTATTTAATTAATTACACATTTGGGATTATATTTATTAAATTATATATATATATATATATATATAAATTATGTTCTTTAAAACAGTTTTCTGAAAAATCACGTGTTTAAAATAAAAAATCCCAATATATATATATATAAAGTTGATTAACAATAAATAATGGAATTAAATATGAAGAAATAATTCTTATGTTACATTAAATTATATTCAACAAATAAAAATAATTTAAAATAAATTTATTTATTTTAATGAATTAATTTTTGTTTCAAAAATTGTTTTGTTTCACGATTCACTAAAAATTTAATACTATCTAGAGAATATACATATTTCACCCAAATGAAACATTGAAATTCCAATTTGAAAAATTAATTTCATTTTATCAATTCTATTTTCTAAATGTACTAAAATTAATTATATTATTTTTTCATGAAATGAAATAAACAAAAATCATTTTTAATGATAATTTATTTTTTTAAAAAATACATTACTAAAAATTGAATGATTATTTACAAAAAAAATTATAAATAAATTATATTTATTTTGAAATATATATATATATATATATATATATATATTTCATAAATTATTTTATACTATTCATTCCCTCCTATTTAATGGCTAGAGTATAAGAGTTATATATTTCATGGGACATTTCAGCTCATTGTACTGTTTCAAATATACTATTGAACATAGTTTTTATTCAACAATTGTGTGTTGTTACATCATCTCCTCTTTAATAAATTGTTTCCATTAAATTATAAATTTATCAAGGTAATAAATGGTTTTATATTTTAACAAAACTTTTTTGGAAACCCACATCATAAAAATTTGTGAATAAATAATCCTCCAGATAAGAGATAAATAGATATATGAAGGTCTTGTGGAATAACACACACATGATTTACAAATATGAGAAATCAATTGGATGGTTACTCTTTGTTCATAGAAGAAGTAATAATTCCCAAACAATTATATGGGGTGATATTGATTATCGATCACATCAAAGTTAATGATAAATATAACGTTTAAAAAAATAAAAACATGAACTAAATAACTGTTAAAAATGTCATTGATGTCTCAGAATGATTAAAAATTTCAAATTTTTGTTTAATGATCCTTTTCCATGAGATTGTGTTTTCATCTCCTATATATACAAGGATCATAATTAAATAAACTTGAATGAGTAATTTCATACTTTAATAAATTTTGATCACATTCTCATCATTTTCCCCAAACAATGAGTATTAAAGTTGTTTTGCTCATTCCGGATGTTCTAGAATAAATTAATAAAGGACCACCTGACCGTAAATATGATAATTAATCTATTCCACCTGTCATTATATATTAAAAAAATATTGTTTTTTAGAATGGTATGATATTTATCAAATTTAATAAACATTAATTTGATGAAATAATTTATTAATATTGTTAATTTAACATCAATACCCCTGATAAAACGTAATCATTCAATATATAAATAATAATATATCCCAAATAAGATTAGTAACATCAATAAGAAATATTACTCTATCCTTAAATATTATATCATAAATTTAGTCATTAGATATTAAAAATATATAAATATTCATCTAAAATAACATTAATTACATAGTGAACATGTCACATTACAATCCCATGCTTATCTATATTATAACAAAATTCTTGTAATTACCTCAATATCCATGATCCTATAAACCACAATGTTTCTATATACATTAAAACATTAGTCCAAATTATTTAAATGAATAATTCACATTAAACCAAATCTTTAGAAATATTTATCACAAATATAACATCTCATAAAGAGTCATTAATTTATTTATGAACTCATTAATTAAACCCTTAGAAATCGGGGAATAATACTTTGAAAAAATGAATACCCTTAATCTCATAAACCTATGATTCCATGCATCGATATTAATATAACCTCACATGAAAACATAATAATCCCCCAACTTATTTAAACCCTCCACTGATACCGAATTTTCTACTCCCAAACCTACTTTATCAAATATGGTGGGGAAATCACGATTATTGCATTTCTATTATTGATACTGATGGAGGTTCCCCAATTTTATCCATCCAAAAAATACATCCTCAAATGGAAATATTTGATAATTTATATTCCCATTGACAATTATGTTTAGAGTATTATAGAATTTGGTATAACTCTTACCATCATGAATTCATTAACAACTAGTTAATTATTATGGTCATTATCTTGAACTATACATTGATTTCCATATATCCATATTACGTTATCATTATCATCGATATGAAATGCTTCTATGAATAGTTAATTGGACACCATTTTTAATAAAATTAGAATGAGGAATTATAATAAGGGTGATATCAAATCCTTAGTATGTGTAAAAATAAGAATTTATAATTTAAATTAAATAGTGAGATTAAGATGAGAATAATTGTTTGATGACATAATCATTGTGCATGTGAATTGAATAATAGAACTTATAACTACCAATACCAATATAAAAAATCATAAAAAAATGTAATAATTCTATATCAATTAAAATAATGATTATAATCAATAAACATGAGCCTTGTGATATCAATATTTATTAAAGGAAACATTTATAACACATATAAGAATTATAAAAACACGTGATATATTGGGAGATAATCATTATATAACTATTAAAACCCCTTAAAATTTAATAAAAATTTGTCAATATTTTTTTTTGAAATAACATATCGGACACACCTAATACAATTTGAGAACAACCATCATATATATCATTCACCAAAAATTACATATAACTATAAACTCACAATAAAACTCATAGAAATAAACATTTTCTATTCCTAACATTATTAACATGTTAAAATAAATTGGGATTCATAACAATCAATATGAAATATGATTATACTGTGTAAAAAAATGGGTTCCATAACAATATCATTTAAATAATCAGTATCCATCAAAAGAAAGAATGAGTCTGGAATGATTAAAATATATCCCAATTTTTGAATAAGTACAAATAATGGTTTTTGACCTTGATGAATTTAAATAACATTAAAAGTTCGCTAAAAATATTTTTGATGAAAATAACTTCTCTAATTTGAAACCCAGTTTTTAAAACTAAAAAATCACAAAATATTGGGAAAAAAAATTGATTTAAAAACATATATAGATAAATTTAAAGGAAACATTAATAAATAATAGGTATGATTGACGAAAAATCCATTGATAATATGAAGGTTAAAAATAAAAATTATTTCCAATGAATCGTGATGAATGGAGTCAAAAATGACCCATTTGAAGTGGATTAAAAAACTACAGTTAACATTTTAAAAAAAGTTGCAAAAATATATCATAAAATAGATTTAGAAAATAATTTATTTTTTCAAATTAATATTCTTTAAAATAGTTTATAAAACATACATATAGAGGTAAAATGATCCCAATGAAAAAAGAAAATTCATGATTAGTTTGACATACAAAAGAATTAATTGAAATTTCTTAAATTATTAAAGGGTGATATTGCAATAAAACATGTCCAACACATTCAGAAATAGTCTCTATGAAATATAGCTAGTTCCCTAAAATAATGGTATTTAATTTCTTATAAATGATTTGTGATTATAAAAAATCTTGAATGAAATAATATTTTATCTTAAAGACTTTGTCACTTTAGTATCTCGTAAATCATGACCTCCATGAAATTATAACATGAAATTTTAATTTAATTATCTTTAACATAAGGATGATCATGATGTAATATGTCAATGGGTAGTATATTATTGGTCGGATTGGATACTCAATAGGGGTGAATTGAGTTCTTATTAAAATTTTTTGTTTAAAAGATTTATATTGAAATCCCCCTCTTAATAAAACAAGATCAAATGTAGTGAATTTATTATAATTGTAAGTGTTCAATTAGTTTCTGAAGGATTTATTATTTCTCAGTTAACATAATCTGAAGATTAAGTTATCTTTTGAAACTAACTTACTGGTTCACAATAATTATAAACATTTTCAAGTTAAACTATCATATTTACGTTAAAATAGATTTGAATTTCATAGTAATTAGCATCAGAATATTGAAAATAGTTTAAAATAAAATAAGATGCACAACATTTTTAACAGATGTTCAGTCTCAAGATGAGACTTAGTCATCTCAAATGGTTTATATATAATTTTGATCCACACACTAGATCGGGGTTTACAACATTACTCAAACTGTCTAGGTCCTTCGACCTATACCACAATTCTATGTGGGAAAGCAGATACAATAGCACACGGGCTATCCAGGACCTCTATGTGGGATACACAAATATAAAATGAGTTTGGTGTGAGAATTTCAGTATCCTCCAGTTAAGCTTAGGAGTCAGTGTGTGTCCAAAAAGACAGAAGCACACACTACTCGTAATGTAATAAAAATTATCAAAACAGAGCAATAATATGGAGATGTGTTTATATTGATATTGTGTGATGTCAATACAGCTCTATACTCTTTTGGATTGAAGTAGATGAAGATTTGGGTCCTTCTCTAGTAGTTTTGTGGAAAACAGAGTGTCGTGGTTTTGTTCCTTTACATCTAGAACAGATGTTCAGCTTGAATGATTGAGTATTCCTTGCAGCACTTGAACCTCCACTTTGAACATCTGTTCCTGCTGCGTATGATTGTTCTTCGAGTTCTTTGTGTGTCCTTCTCTGAATGTATGTTTGTATCTTCTTGTACGCGTCTCATATATATCTTCTATTCTTTATTACATATATGTCTCTGTATCTATCTGTAGTATCTCGATATGATTTTTATTTCTTTTTCTCTGGAAATGATTATGACTACCTTTTATAGGTATGAGGTACGATTCCATGAAATTCCAACAACCCACATTAATTAATAGATGTTTTATTAAAAGAAAAAAAATATGACTGTTGGAAAATAAATTTAAAGATGACAAAATATTTTAAGAAACAGGGTCATAGTATGTCATGGAAATGGTGTCTCCTTTACACGGTGTCTAGATTGGTCACAATGTCTGATTTTCACTGTGTCTTTTTCACAGTGTCTTGTTCATGGTGTTTGGATTTCATGGTGTCTGTCTTCATGGTGTCTAGCTTCACGGTTCTTGGCTTCATAGTGTCTTATTTTTAGTGTGTCTACTTCACGGTGTCTACATAAGGGTGTCTAGCTTCACGGTGTCTTCTTCACGGTGTCTAGCTTCACGATGTCTGACATCACAGTGCCATAAATACATAGCCAGTGGCAGACTCATGGTGTCTTAGACTTTTCAATGTAATTGTGTTTAGACCTAAATAATGATGATAATATGAAGGATTAGACATAATCATTTTTCAAAGAGGATATTATGAGAGTAGATCAATTATAGTATAAAGAAAGTAAACTGAATATATAACAATTAAGATCATGCATCGCTCTTCTTAAAGCATGGGAAAACATAAACATAAATACACATGATTGTGTATAGTTTATAAGAGGAAACTAGTTGAATAAGATTTGTGATCATTAAAAAATGATTAATACATGATTAGTCCAACAATATCCCCATTTTTGATGATAACAAATCATATAAATTTAATGTGTTTTTTGGATTCAACTAAAGTGAAAAAAAGGAAAGTATATGTTAATGTCTCCCCATTATGGGATTATCAAAAAGATGAATGAAAATAAGTAAAAATAAACATTCCATTAATAGAAATAAAGTTTTAGTACAAAACATAAGAGTAATACAAAATCAAAAGCATATCTATCCAAAAAAGTATTCATTTATATTCTTCAGAGACTGGCCTTCTCTTTTCCATTAGCTGTAGTGGCAGAATAGGAAGCCATAGGGACAGATGTCGAGGTAGTAGAAGGCAGTGAGGTTGTTGATAAATAGGGTAAAGGAAGTCCTTCACAGACTGAGGTAGCCAAGGTAAGAGGAGTGGAAGATCTAGGTAGTTGATGATTGAGAATTAGAGGCCTGATCTGACTTAGTGCTTCCCCAACCGACATAGTGGTTGAGGCTAGATCAGAGGTGAAGGTAGTCATCCCAGGTCTGAGAGTTGAAGCCAATGGGGAAATAATGGCTGTACTCTGGACAATAATATAAGGCCTTAGGATTTCGATGAAATTGGTAATAATCTCTCAACCATACTGCATGTCTTTCTCAAAATTTTCCTTGTTCACCATAAACATGTTCTATAATCGAGTAAACTCTGTGAGCTTTTGGGGTTGGGTCTTAAAATGTTGGGTCATAGGAGGAAGACGGAGATTTTCTAAAAGATACATGAAACGATTTTTCATATTGGCCTTGGAGAAGATTCTATTGAAGTAGAAATACACTTTCTTAGAAACCACTTTCTGAGCATCATTAGGAATTTTGGAGTGGATCTGTACTAGGTCAAAAACTCTATCGTTGTTCTTGATCACTTCAGATAAAAAAGTCGTATTGAAGCCACTGTATACATTATGACGTTCTTCATTAACTATAATTCTGAGAATATTACAATCCAATGAGGGTTTAGAGGATTGACTAGATTCTTTGAAATTTGTTGTCAGAGATTTTAGTCGATTTAGCACATTTTGAAGACATATCATATACTCGTCAGTGAGTTTATTGAGATTGGAAACAAGATCATTCATTTCCTTCACAAATGTTTTGTTCGTTTCAAAAATATTTTCACCTAAAGATGCTATATAAGGTTGAATCTGAGACACAACATCCTATGGGATTTGAGGAGAAAAAAGTTCTATAGGAGGAGCAACAGACTTAGATATTGAATGCAACTCTCTCTACATGTCATCAATCATACTTTATAGGGTATTCAATTTATTATTGAGAATCTTATTTTCAACTCTTTCTTCATGAATTTCATAGAGCATCTGATGTTTTATTTTCCCAATAATTTTCTCCAATAATTTTGATGCATCACTCTCACATAAATTTGTCATAGGATGAGGTTTGGTGTTAATGAGTTTCTCAACTTCAGATAAGAAGGTAGCACCAAATTCCTTTAAATCATCCTAACACACAAAGAATGGATGTTAAAATCATGGTTCAGGAGTAGGGACCGGTATAGGCTTAGTTTTCTTCTCAGGTAAAATATTGGAAATTGATTTCAATTGAAATAGAGAGGAAATATCAAGTCCTGTTGTTTTATCCTGATGAGAGACATCCACATCATAGAAACTGGGAAATTTATTCTGAGTGTCTACAGGAAAATACTCAGTTGGATGTTAGTCTTCAATAGACACAAGATTTGGGGTCCCCCCCCCCCCCCCCTCAACTGATGCCTCCTTCTCAGGACTGAGAGGATTTGTATGTTGGTCTAATTCCTCAGAATCAGCTCTAAGTTCCTCAATCACTTCATATCTAACCAGGTGAAAATCTAACTCCATCTATTATTAAGCTATATGAATGATTTCAGGAACATTTGTTTCCATAGAAAGGTCCATAAGATTGACCTCTCTCAAAATAGGTGTCTCTTCCAATCTACTATCTTCTACTGTAGGCTCTTCTATGGCATGCTTTTTAGGTTCTTTGGCAACTGATTCAGTTATATCTCCGGGTTGACTTTCCAAAATAACAGCTTCCCAAGGAGCATGGAATTATTCATTAAGAACATCATGAGGATTAGCAGTGTTGTTTCCCTCAACAATAACAGCTTCCCTAGGTGGCACTTCATCATTTTCTTCCTCTTTTTCGGGATACACAACAATCTCATCTAGTTCCAAACCTGGATCAGAAATATCTCATGGCCTTCAGGGATAATAGACCAGATTGAATTTCTCATAAACTCTATCACTGTCTTCCAACCATTCCTTTTTCCAAGGATTCCAGTTATCTTCATTCTATGGATAATGGATTTTAAGAGACAATAATTATAGACCATAATTACTTCTCCATTGGGTCCAACCATACCGTTGGCATGAAGCATGGTTGAGACTAGCTGAGAGTTGAATATATAAGTTAACTTATATTTGAATTTGATACACTCACACATGTGTTGTGTGATATACTTGCATAGGATGATATTATGCCCATTTTTCATGAGGTGAATCAAAATCACATATTGATATTTTAAAATATAAAAATAACATTTTTTGGACTTACCATATCTTGTATAAACATGAATAGAATCCTTGTTTCTCCATCTAGTTCAGCAGCAATGACACTTCACTAGGTTCCATTTCTAGTTATGGTTTTTAGGGCATATTCTATATCACTGATTTTTTTTGAAGTTGGAGGACCTCTTTGATAATTCCCACAGATGACTTCATGTGGTATCCTGAGGCATGCATCCCGTAACCTTGAAGAGAATGAGAATCTATGGCCATTGACCAAACTTCTTGAAACATAACTCTCCCCAGAATTGAAGGAGAACTAAACGTACTAGTAAAATAGAGCCACTAACCTAGGGTATATGGGTCTATATTCCTTTGAGAACTATTCTAACCAGCCTTTTTGTTCTAACACATTCAATAATAGAGACATACTAGACATAATCCAATTAGGGAAAATCTCTTTCTCAGGTACAAAAACACATTTTACAAGATTTAGACATAATGGTCCTTTGGGTGTCAGCTTAGGTTCAATATTCTCCTTCTTAGAGCTATAGTTTTTAGGTGTCGATGATGATGGACACTTCATTCTTGGAATTCACTGAAGGTTCGAGCGAGATAAGGGTTGTAGGGATGAAAACGGGTTCTAAAGGAGTAAGTATAAGAAACCTCGAGTGAAGGATATAGTGATACTTCCTTTGTTTCATCATTTAGGAATATACAATGTCAAAAAATGAAAAAGAGGGAAAATAAAAAAGATGAAAAGGATAATTATTGCAATACGTGCTTAAATAATAACATAAATAATATTTATTGTTAGACTGTATCTAGTCATTATGATGAGACTGTAAATGAGCTACACGGTGATACTATGAATGAACTTCTTAGTGTGTGTTATGGTGAGATAGTAAATGTAAAACAGTAAGTACAAAATACTAATGATGAGACTGTAAACGTCAGACCGTAAGTGAGAAATTGTAATCATGAAAAAGTAATGTATTACTCAGTGATATATCAAACAGTACGCCCTGAAACAATAATAATTATGATAACTTTTTGAAATTTATCATGCATAATTCATGTATTTTGTAATCTATCTTCTTAGAATTTAATTGTTTGGTGAATATATCAGCATGTTAATATTTAGTACCAATTAATTCCAAAGTGATATCACCTTTTTGATAATGATCTCACAAAAAGTGACATCTTACATCAATGTGCTTTGTCCTAGAATTGAAACAGGATTCTTTGTGATATTAATAGCACTTGTGTTGTCACAATATATAAGTACATGTATGAATTGATATCCATAATATAATAATGAGTGTTTTGTCCACAAAATTTCTTCACAAAAACTTCCAGCATAATGCAACGGAATTTTGTTTCTTAACACACCATGAAACTAGTGACTTGCCTAAAAGTTGACATGTTCTAGAGGTGCTTATTCTATCTAACTTACAGCCACTGAAGTCAACATCAGAAATACTAACTAATTCAAATGATTTTCCTTTAGGATCAAATAGTCATAGATTGGATGTGTGCCTGAGGTATTTGAAAATTCTCTTTACATCATTTAAATGAGATTCCTTAGGGTTTTTTGAAAATGGGTCCACATAAACACACCAAACATAATTTCAGGATGACTAGTAGTTATGTAATGTAAACATCCAGTCATTCCTCTATAAGTGGTTTGATCAAAAGATTTTTCATCTTCATCAAGATCCATCTTACAAGTGCTACACAATGGAGTGTCACTAGTTTTAGTGATTTCCAATCCAAAATGTTTTAGAAGATCATTATATATTTACTTTGATTTAAAATTATACTATTTTCATTTTGAAAAACATTATATCCAAGAAAATATTTGAGTTCTCCCATTAGACTCATTTCAAATTCATTTTTCATCATCTTAGAAAAATCAACACATAAGGAATTATTCTAAGATCCAAAAATAATATCATCTAGATAGATTTTTACAACTAAATCATCATTAGAAACTCATTTTATGAAAAGGGTAGGGTCAGCTAATTTTTTTGTAATACCATTGGAAATTAGAAAAGTACTTAGTTTTTCATACCAAGAACTTAGGGAATTCTTTAAACCATACAATTATTTTGATATTTTAAATATATGATTTCAAAAATGGGGGTTTACAAATTTCTGGGGTAGTTCAAAAAAAACATCCAAAGCTATATACACATTTCAGAATGCACTTTTGAAATCCATTTGATATAGTTTGAAATTCATATATGCAGCATAAGCAAGAAGGATTATGATGGAATCAAGTCTAGCTATGGGTGCAAAGGTCTCCTCATAGTCAATTCTTTCTTCTTGACCATAGCCTTGTGGAACTAGTCTAGCCTTATTTCTAACTATTTTACCAGCTTCATCAACATTATTCATAAAAACCCATTTAGTGCCTATGGTCAAATTTTCCTTATGTATGTATAATAATTTCTAAAAAATGTTTCTTTAAAATTTATTCAATTATTCTTGCATAGCCATCACCAAAAATTCATCATTTAGTGCATCATTGATATTTTTAGGTACAAGCTGTGAAAGATATGTTTGATGTTCAACCTGGTTTCTCATTTGAGATCTTGTTTGTTTCCCTCTATCTAAATATCCAAATAAATAATATATAGGATGGTTTTTAAGTGTCCCAGTTGTTCTAGAAAACATAGGTCTACAAATTCCAGGATCATTTAAAAGTTCGGGTTCAACAGAAACAGGTTCTGGAAAATTTCTAGAACTAGTTGTCCTACCAACAGGTTCACTGATCTTGTCATTAAGGATTAGTATGGACACATCTTCTTCAAGATATTCAAGAGGGATCTTAGGATAATGTGGATCAGTTTCATCAAATTTCATATGTGCAAATTTTCCCATGCATTTGGTTCTCTTATTGAATACTCTATAGGCTTTACTCGATATTGAGTAACCTAAAAAATTCATTCATCACTTTTGGAAGAAAATTTGTCAAGATTATAATTAATATTGAGAATAATGACTTCGCAACCAAAAACTCTAATGTAATTAATTTTATGCTTTCTATTGTTCCAAATCTCATAAAAAGTCTTTTTAAGAATTTGCCTAATCAGGATTCTATTGATAATGTAACAAGCTGTATTAACAGCTTCAGCCCAAATGTAGATTGGATAATCATATTGATTGAGAATTTTCCTATAAATATTTTGAAGATTCCTATTTCTTATTTGTACTACACCATTCTGTTTAGGTGTTCTAGGAGCATAGAAGTTGTGTATATAACAATTGTGTTTGAAATAAGATTCAAACTCTTGATTTTAATACTCACATCCATGATCACTTTACAAGGTCTTGATCCTAAACCCACTATGGTCTTCTACAGACATGGAATATATAATAAAATAAGTGCACGTTTCACTTTTGTGAGAAAAAAGTACACACATGTGTACCTAGAAAAATCATCTAAAATAATATAAACATAGTGCTTCCCATTTAGACATTAAACTCTTGATGGACCAAACAAATCCACGTAAACCAACTGAAGAGGTTGGGAAGTAGAAACTATTTTCTTTGATTTAAAAGAAACATTGTGTTGTTTTCTATTTTGAAAAGGATTACACACTTTGTTTAGTGGTTATTACAATTTATATAGGTCTCTATCTAAACCTTTCCTAGTCAGTTTGCTAAGTGAGTGCACATTGAAGTGTCCTAGCCTTTTGTTCCATTACCAAGATTCTTTATGAAAATAATTTAAACAAGTGACATTTTGTTTTTCTAAATAATTAAAATATACAACATACACATTTTCATTTCTTAATGCAATAAATACCAAGTTATTTTTTGAATTAATAACTTTACATGAATGATTTTCAAATTTTATATTGAAACCATCGTCATACTACTGAGAAATACATAACAGATTATATTTTAGTCCATCAACAAATAATACTTTTGAAATTAAAATTGAATAAGTGTTACCAATCTAGACTAAGACAATGATCATTCATTTTGAGTAATCCCCAAAGGTGACATTTTCTCCATCAAATTTTATTATTTTCTTAAATAATGAGTAGTATCCTATCATATGACTTGAATATCAACTGTCCTAGTATCATGTCTTCTTATAGGTACTTTTCAAGAAAGATTCCTAAAAAACCGATTTATATAGAAGATAACATTGCTACCTAGATTTTCATGGGTCCATAAAGGTTATAAAATAAAAAGATAGGCACCCATATTTGTCAAAAGGGTTTCTGATAATTAACCGATTCTAAAGATGTTGATAGAAAATAATAGTTCGGAATATATGATTTTTAATAGCTAGATGTAGCATAAAAACTGCCAGAATTTGAAATAAAAGCACACAACTCAAATTTTGTAATAAATTTATTTTTAACAAACTATCTCTATCCAAGATGGTATCCTAGACCAGTAATATAAATTGGTGCAACTTTTTGTCCATGAATTTTCTTAGGAGTGTTCTTTCCATTTGTGAACTTTTATATTTATTTTCTTAAGTTGCACATTGGAAAATTTATGTTCAGTATTGTCCTTTAACAGTTTAGAATTATTTTACTTTTCTATAATATGATCAGATTTAACTGTACTATGGAAGGAATATTGTTTATTCAATGATTTGTACTTATATTTTAGATCATTACAAGTATCTTATAACATATTATATTATTAAAATAATTCAGTAGTTGAAATATTATTATCATTGTTTGAATGAATTTCATTCCATGAAAAATAATTATTGTGCATAGGAGAATTAAGTGTTACATTAGATGTTTCAGTCATGAAACACATTTTGGAATGATTATTTTCATTAGAATCAGAAGCATCAGATCCACCTGAGCTATCTTCCAAAGCACACCATGTTTCCTTCATAACATTCATATATATTTTTGTCTTTATAATTATATTTATTCTTAAACATCAATTACGGATAGTCATACTTAACATGTCATTTCCTTTTATATTCATAAAAGACTATCTCATCATTTTTATCATATTTCATCCAATCTCCCCTCCAATTACCTTGTTGGTCATTATTACCCTTATAATTTTATTTTCATAAAAATTTCTTCTTTCTATAGAACTTCTTGAATCTCATGGCTATATGAGCCATATCTTCATCACTATCTCAATCTGAACCTTCACTTGTTGATCTTTCGACATGTATGTAAAATTTCTCTTTTTCCATGCTTTTTGAATCAATAAAATTAAATGCAACTAAATTATTCTTAGGTTAATCATCTTACTCTTTGTTTACCATTATCTCTTCTTCATACATCATCAACATACCAATCAGCTACTTGACAGGTAGCTTTCCAATGTCACATGAATCTCATATAGAGACAGATGTTCCTCACCATCTGTATGGTTGGAATCTTATTATCCTCATGATTTTATCCTTTGCTAGAACAGCTTTTCCTGGTGAGCTCATTGTATTGACTCTCTCATTAAAACTGAGATAAATATCATAAATTGGTTCATCAGATTTAATTTTAATAGTATCATACTTAATAGTATAGGTATTTAGTCTCATTTGCCTAACATTTGGGTTTTCTCTCATGGGAAACTACTAGAGTATCCCATATTTCATAAGTAGTCATACAAGCAGATATTCGATTAAATTCTTCATATCCAAAAGTACAATACATGAAATTCATTACTTTACAATTATTATTGTAAGAAACTTTTGTAGGATCCTCCCATGTAGTTCTAACAGTTTCTGGAGTCTTATACTGAGTCTCTATAGCTGTCCATATGTGAAATCACATAATTTTTAAATAAATTTTAATATTTATATTCCATTGGGAATAATTGACTCCAATAAAGAATGGTGGAATGTTGGTAGATACACCTTCTAATCTATTATACATAATAACTATGTTTTAAAAAGATATATAATGAAAAAAAGTTAGAATTAACAGAAATTTTGAGATCTTTAAGATACAACTAAAATCATAGTTGAAATTTTTTTCCAAACAGAGTGTTTTGAAAAACATTTTATCAACCTATGAAACAAAATGATGGTCAGAGTGGATACTAAAGAGATGGGGTGGATTGAGTTCCAATTAAAAATATCTATTTAAAATATTTATATTGAAATCCCCCTATTAATAAAAACATGTTAAATAGTAGTGAATTTATAAAGATTGTAATTGTTCAATTAGTTTCTCAAAGATTGATTATTTCTCAGTTAACTTAATATAGAGATAAAGTTATCTTTTTAAACTAACTTACTGGGTCACAATAATTAAACATAGTTTATAGTTAAACTATCATAGTTAATTAAAACCAAATTTGAATTTCAAATTAATTAGCAGCGTAATACTGAAAAGAGTTTAAACTAAAATATGATGCAAAACTTTTTTATCCTAGAGGTTTAGTCTCAAGATGAGACTTAGTCCTCTCAAACTATTTATATACAAATTTTATCCACACCCATGAACGGGTTTACAATAGTACTCAGACTGTCTAGGTTCTCTGACCTCCACCACAGTTCTACTTGGGAAAGTAGTTACAACAACACACATGCTATCCGGGTCCTCAAAACTCAACCACATTTCTATGTGGGATATACAATGGTATAAACAGTTTAGTGTTAGGATTTCAGTATCCTCTAGTTCATCTTAGGAGTCAGTGTGTGTCCAAACAGATAGAAGCACACACTGCTCTTAATGTAATAAAAATGATCATAGTAGAACAATAATATCGAGATGATTTTAGAATGCTCTTGTGGGATTTCAATACAGCTATGGACTCTTTCATATGAAACAGATGAAGCATTAGGTCCTTCTCTAGAAGTTTTCTGGAAAACAGCATGTCACGATTTTGTTCCTTCACTTCCAGTATAATTGTTCATCTCGAATGTGAGATTATTACTTGAAGCACATGAACCTCCTCTTTGAACTTTTATTCTTTATGTGTATGAGTGTTCTTCGATTAATTCATGTTTTCTTCTCAACATTTATGTATATATATTTTTGTATGGGTCTCTTATGTATCTTCTATTCTTCCTTACGTATATGTGTCTGTATCTATCTACAATAGCTCAATATTCATTTTATTTCTTTTTCTCATGAAATGGGAATGATTATCTTTTATAGGTATGAGGTACGGTTCCCTGACCTGAAAAAAATAAAAATTAATTAATATCAGTTTTATTAAAATCAAAAAATATGACCATTGGAAATTAAATTGAAAGGCAAGAAAATATCTTAATAAACAATGTCACAGTAAGTCAAAAAAATTGTATCTCATTCACACGGTTTCTAGATTGATCATTGCGTCTGAGTGTCACGATGTCTTGTTCACAATGTCTTTTTAAGGGTGTCATGTTCACATTGTCTTGGTCACATTGTCTTATTCATGGTGTATGTCTTTCATGGTGTCAGGCTTCATGGTGTCTAGCTTTACGGTGTCTGGCTTCACAGTGTCTTGTTTTCAAGGAGTCTACTTCATGGTGTCTGTTTCACGGTGTCTGGCATCACGGTGTCTGCTTCACGGTGTCTAACTTCATAGTGTCTGACTTCACTATGCCACAAATACATAGCCAGTGGCAGACTCACAGTGTATTAGACTTTTCAATGTAACTGTGTTCAAACATAAATAATGATGATAATATGAAGGATTAGACTTAAGCATTTTTCAATGAGGATATTATGAGAGTAGATAAAAGATTGTATAAATTAGGTTATCTTAATATAGAAAAATTATGATTTGCATGTATCTTTTTAATGAATGAGAATATTTTAACATAAATACACATGATTAGATATAATTTATAGGAGGTAACTAGGTTGAATAAGATTTGTGATCATTAAAACATGATTAATACATGAGGATACCAACAATCTCCCCCTTTTTGATGATAAAAAATCATATAATGTTAAAGTGTATATTGGATTCAACTAAAGAGATAAAAGGATACTATATAGAAACATCTCCCCCTTGTGGGATTATCAAAATGATTAAATAAAATAAGTAAAAATAATCGATCCATAAATAGCAAGCAAGGATCAATATAAAACAGAAGGGTAATAAAAAACCAAAATCATTTCTATCCAAAAAAATGTAATCATTTATCTTCTTCATGGGTTGGTCTTATCTTTTCCTTTAGCTGTAGTGGCAGAAGAGGAATCCATTGGGATAGAGTTCGAGGTAGTAGAAGGCAGTGATGTTGTTGATAACGAGGGTAAAGTAAGACCTTCAACGACTGAGGTAGCCAAGGTAGAAGTAGTATATGATCTAGGTAGTTGTTGATCGAGAATCCTAGGACTAATCTGACTTAGTGCTTGGCCAACATACATAGTAGATGTGGCTAGATCAGAGGTGAAGGTAGGAAGCCCAGGTTTGAGAGGTGCAACCGCTGGAGATACAATGGTTGTACTCTAGACATGAAAATAGGGCCTTATGAGTTTGATGAAATCCATAATGATCTCTCCACCATACTACATAGATTTCTCATATTCATCCTTGTTCTCTATAAACTTTTCCAACAATCGAGTAAACTAGGTGAGCCTCTGGACTTGGGTCGTGAAAGCTTGAGTCACATGAGGAAGTCACAGATTTTCTACAAGATACTTGAAATGATTTTTCATATCAAACATAGTGAAGATTCTATTGAAGTAGCAATCCAAATTCTTGGAAATTTCTTTATCAGTATCATTAGAAAATTTTGAGTGGATCTGTACTACGTTAAGAACTCTATCACTATTCTTGATCATTTCAGATAAATAAGTTGTATTGAAGCCACTTAGTACATTCCCAAGATCTGCATTGACTATAGTTCATATCAAATCACTAACCAATGAGGTTTTAGAGGATTGAATAAATTCTTAACTTCTGTATTCAGATATTTTAGTAGATTCAGGGCCTTTTAAAGACATCCCGTATACTCATCAGTGAGTTTATTGATATTAAATGAAATTTTTTGATCATTAAGATACTACTAAAAATCAATTGAATACTTTTTACAAATAGAGTGTTTTGAAAAAGTTTTTATCAACCTCTGATACCAAATGTTGGTCGGAGTGGATACTCAAGAGGGGGCTGAATTGAGTTCCTATTAAAAATTTCTGTTTAAAATATTTATATTGAAATCTACCTATAAATAAAACAAGTTAAAGTGTACTTAATTAATAAATATTGTAAGTATACAATTATTTTCTCAAAGATTGATTATTTCTCATTTAACATAATATTAATATTATGTTATCTTTTGAAACTAACTTACTGGATCACAATAGTTACAAACACTTTCTAGTTTAACTATCATTATTACTTTAAAATCGATTTGAATTTCATTTTAATTACCAGCAGAATATTGAAAATAGTTTAAACTAAAATAGAATGCACATCATTTTTATCAGAGAGGATTAGTCTCAAGATGAGTCTTATTCCATTCAAATAGTTTATATATAACATGGATCCACACCCTAGATCAGGGTTAACAATAGTACTCAGATGTTCTTGGTCCTCCGACCTCTACCGCAGTTCTACGTGGGGAAGCAGTCACAACAGTACACAGGTTTTCTAGGTTCTAAGACCTGTATAGTATTTCTACGTTGGATACACAAAGGTATAAAGAGATTGGTGTGAGGATTTCAGTATCCTCTAGTTTAGCTTAGGAGTCAGTGTGTGTCCAAACAGACAGAAGCACACACTGCTCGTAATGTAAAAAAAATGATAACAATAGATAAATGATATGGATATGAGTTTATAATGCTCTTGTGTGATGTCAATGAAACTCTGGACTCCATTGAAATGAATAAGATGAAGCTTTGGGTCCTTCTCTATAAGTTTTCTGAAAAAAAGAGTGTCGTGGATTTGTTCCTTCACTTCGTGTACAGGTGTTCATCTTCAATGTGATAGTATTCCTTGCAGCACATGAACATCCTCTTTGAACATATGTTCTTTATGTGTATGAGTGTTCTTAGAGTTCTTCTTGTGTTCTTCAATTCATGTATGTTTGTATATTTTTGTATGAGTTTCATATGTATACTTATGGTCTTCCTAACATATATGTATCTTTATCTATCTACAGTAGCTCGATATTCCTTTTATTTATTTTTCTCCAGTAATGGAAATGACTACCTTTTATTGGTATGTGGTACGGTTCCCTAAAATACCAATAACCCACATTAATTAATAGAATTTGTATTAAAAGCACAAAATATGACCATTGGAAATTAAATTGCAAGGCGACAAATAGTTTAAGAAATATTTTCACAATAAGTCATGGAAACAGTTTCTCCTTCACAAGTGTATGGATAGATCATAGTGTCTGTGTGTCACAATGTCTTGTTCCTAGTGTGTTGTTCACGATGTCTTGTCCATGGTGGCTGGCTTTCACATTGTTTGGATTCACAGTGTGTGCCTTCATAGTGTCTAGCTTCACAGTGTCTTGTTTTCACAGTGTCTTCTTCACAGTGTCTGCTTCACGGTGTCTGCTTCAAGGTGATTTTTTTATGGTGTCTGGATTCACGGTGTCTGCTTCACAGTGTTTGTCTTCATAGTGTCTGACTTCACGGTGCCCGAAATACATATCCAGTGGTAGACTCATGGTGTCTTAGACTTTTCATAGTAACTGTGTTCAGACATAAATAATGATGATATTATAAAGGATTAGCCTTAAGGATTTGTCAAAGAGGGTATCATGAGAGTAGATCAAAGATAGTTTAATGTAAGTAAACTGAATATCAAAAAATTAATATCTTGAAAGGATCTTCTTAATTCATGAGAAAACATAAACATAAATTCAAATGATTAGAAATAATTTATAGGAGGTAACTAGGTTGATTAATATTTTTGATCATTAAAACATGATTAATACATGAGGATTCCAATATATATAAACCTAAAAAATTAATAGATGTACATATAATAAATGTATGTTTCAAAGATAGAGAAATTATGATGAATAACTCTTATAAAAACCATATCATTGAATTTTATAGTTAATAAATTAATCAATGAGTTCTATAATATTGAAATAAAAATTAATCAATTTAAAATTCCACATAATATTTTTAAAATTCATTACACACAAAATCATAAAATATAAAATAAAAAGATGATGTAATATATCCCCCTTAAAATAAATTGATTCATAAAATTCTTCACCAATTGGAAACTTTTAATTCAAATCACCATGGATGATATAATTAGAATTAAAATTTAAAATACCAAGATTTATTAATAATTAATGATATTACATATAATAGGGATAGTACATATACATATAAAATAAAGTTCTTATATATTAATAAAATATTCCTCAATGATTGTAAATTGAGACAAATCCCCTTAGAGATTTTTCAATCTATGAATCAAACTCCCATAAAAGTGAGAACATCATATAGATTTTAAAATATAAGTAAATTTCATGAAATGAATCAAAAAATTCATTCATGGGAATTATATACACCACAAAAAATTAGGTGGTGAATATGGAAAATGTCTCACCGAAATAAAACAGTTACGAGAAACCATTAACTCGAGCCCAGAACCTCCGTGTGATTCCTTTAACTCCATTATAGTAAGAGTATATAAAATATTTAATATATATTATGAAATATTTGATTATTTATTACCTTATACTTAAATCAATTTTGTAATAACATATTAATATACATAATCAGTTATCTCCACATCGGTTGTTTGAGGATTTTTGATTTATTGTTTCAAAATAGATTTTTTTGTGTTGAAACTGGTCAATGTGGTAATTATTTAAAAACAACCAGAACAATAATAATGATATATCCATCACATTTATGATTCAGTTATTCATTTAAAACCTATCAATAATGATGGTTATTAAAAATGAACTATGTTACAGTCATGGAGATGGAAGGCCATATGTGCCCATGTGTAATGCTTCCATTGTTCAATAATCATTATAGAAAAATGATATGTAATATTTTAACATTAAATAAATATTGAAATTTAATAAGTAACATATTAATTCAATAAATATACTTATATAAATAGTCCATTTGTTGTGTAGATAAAACAAATAATCACATCACTTCAAGTTGGTGGCAGTCCACACGTACGTATGGATGATGTTTTAATTTTTATCTTTATGAAATTAAAGTACATATTATGTTTTAAGAATGATAAATGTTTCATGAATATAATATTTATAAATTTATATAAATTATATTCATTAAATTTATCCTTATTACCTTCCATGTAATGTGTTAATGAAAAAACTAATCACATCACTTCACGATGTGGTTGTTTGTCATACACAAGTGTGATGATTTCAAATCCCAAATAGAAGTGAATGTAAAAACAGTAATATGTGATATAATAAATAAATATTAATAAATATTTCATAACCATAATATATATATATATATATATATTAAATTCATCATTATGATATTCTATGAGATAATTGTTTTTTAAAATAAATAATGGTGGTTCGCGAGGCGACAATCCGTCCTACACATGAATGATGGTTTTGTATTTTATTTGATAGAAGGGGAGATTTAATTAGGATATTAAATTAATATTATTAAATATAAACATATGATACATAATATTTTCAATATAATAATAATTTAATACTATTTTATGGTGATGGAAGAACAAATAATACAATTAAGATCGGTTAAGCATGATACATATTTTTCAGAAAACATTTTTAAGTATGCACTAAAATGATTCCAAATAATTATTTATGATATCAATAATGGATCTAAGACATGTCAGCAGAATTAAAAAAAAATATTGGAAGGTATTGACTAATCAAAATGTATTTTATGGAATGAATAAGATATTTGATGAGGTGTCCTTTTATAAGTGAGGTGAATGAAATAATTGTAATTTTTAATGAAAAATATGAATCCATTTTTTTCAAATGTTTGAGGCCCCATGATAAAAAATATTGATAAATAGAAATTATATGGTAAATATATGACTTGAAAATAGAATTTAGAAAATATTTTAGGTAATTTTTACACATAGGATTTTAGTTTAACCCTAGTAGCCTTGTTTTCACATGAAACAGGATTTGTTTTTCTGTTTTCACTATCCACTTCATCAAAACATAAGTTGAAATTATTAAATAATATAAATTATGTTGAACTCGTACTTGCCCATGCATTCTCACTGTGATATAACACAATCCTTAGATTATGTGTTTTGATACTGATATGGTTCATTGCTTTTTATAAATAGGCAATAGTACATATAAATGTTAATAATGAAGATGAATATTAAATATTTTAACATCAAAAAATTATGATATTTTTTATTATAATATAATTGGAAAAAGTATAGGGAGATCATTATGACAGTAGATTACATTTGTTATCAATAAAATTGAGAATAATTAGATGAATCTATAAGACATAAAACATTATTTTTAGTATAGAGATGTGAATAAAATGAATTAAAACAACATTGAAATTGACATTTGAAATTCTGATAATTATGATAAATAATTGTCAGAATACAAACTTATTGTTATATATAAACATACTGGAATTGTACATTATAATGGATTTCACTTTTTGTTAAAAAAGAAAAATATATCCGTACATTTCAAATAAAAATTATTAATCAACAACCAATATAAGATGGAAAATATTAGCAGCAATATAGATTTGTAGTTTTAAAAAATTAATTGGAATTCAAAATGAAACAAGATGATTTACAAATAAATTATCAGAACATTAATATGCCTTACACATTAGGTTTAATGAACGGAACACTGTTATTAGTAATTTTATCTTAGGCCTCGAAGGGGAGCCCTTCTTCATTAAGTCCTGCAACGTCTGTAGCATCTGCTACCATGTATACAGTGGCCAGTTGAATGCAGAGGATTGGCCCCCGAACATCATTTTCCTTCTTTGCCTTCCCTCTACATCAACTCCATTCCATCCTTCATTTGTGACAGGGGACACTACCCTTCCCTACAGACCATTTACCTAGACCAATTATGTAATCATCCTAGAACTATAACAGCTTAGAGGTCAGGATGTGAAAACTGTCCAATGTTTTAAAAGTGCAGTTGATAAATACAGGGGAAATATATCCAAGGATTAGAAATCATTAGCGACTATGGACAGAAAAATAAGAATACATATTAATGAATATAGAAATTTGAGAATAATATATCTGAATGTTAACCAAAAATAAATAAAAAGAAACCATAATAAAAAGAATAAATCTGTTTAGGTTGATAATATAAGGCTCTTCTTGACATAAGTTTGTGTTAAAAAGTGATTCTTAACATGGACATATATGATTGAAAAAACCTTTATGTGAAACAATGTAAAACTTTTAATTCACATGGAACTGGTAATGATTTGGATAAAAAATTATACAGGGATATATGTAGAGAAATAGAATCCATGACTGAGATAACATAAATCCATGATCTCACCTGCCCTCCGGCCTCCCGTCCATCACCCCACTATCCAGCCCCTACTGCATTGCATCCGTCACCTCTCCATATTCTCCCCTAGCCCCATCCCCTCCCTGTATTCCAGCATTTAACTCTCCATCTTCCCTTCCCCCCCCCCCTCCACCCCCGGCCCAGCCCCTCCCCTCAACCATGCCCAGCCACTCCCCCCTGCCAAGCATGTCCCCTCCCCCCTGCATAGCCCATCCCCTCCCCCCTGCCCAGCTTGTGTCCTCCACCCTTCCCTTCACCTCCTCCCACCCCATGGCCATTAACATACTACTACTTCCCCAGGTTCAATAGAAATGGTAGTTCAAAGTGATTCTAAATTGGAAAGTTATATTATTCATTTCCCAGTTTCAGCATCTGACAGTCTAATTGGACATGTTTCCTATGCCATGGATGGGTAATGGTTGGAATTGAAATAATAGATAATCAAACACAATTTAATACATGCTTTAGACGTTTTTCAAGGAGTTATTTATTAGGAAAAATGATATATTTCAAAAATTCCATACAATATAATTAGTAATAGGTGACACTATAAGGGATGTAAAGAGACTACATATATTCCAAAAAATCAACAACATTTAAAAAATTATACTTAAAAAGGGATTATTTTGTTGTCATGATTTCATGTATAAGGGGTAAAAAAACATGTACCTTCTATTTTTAACCTTTTTCATTGTATATATAACATATATTATCAAAATACATGACATGTTTCATTCAACATAACTTGTGTAATGAATGTTGGAACAAAATGAGATATCAACATGTTCAATGTATCTCAATTTTTGACTGATATGTTCAGCATGTAAAAATATAGGTAATCCATTACCTGTGATGGATGGTAAGATTGTAGGATTGTTGATTTCACATATCCCATTTTTTCCAATAATAGGATCAACATCATTTGTTAATGAAAAAAAACAGTTGTGCATCATTTGAATTAAATGATAGGGAGAGTATCTGGCCATAAAAATGTGGAAACCATAAAAAACATTGACAACAGTGTAAAATGTTATTAAAAACATTATGCAATACATTTGAAATCATACAAACCTGAATGTTGTACATTGTTTTGAATGAGATAGTGTTGCATGTTTGAAAAAGTAGTGAATGTATTCCCACTTGAATAAGTAGTGCAAGTTTTCTTATTTGAGATAGTAGTGACTATTTCAATTAGAAAGTAGTGCATGGATTTTTATATGAAACCAAATTAGTGGATCATATGAATTTGAAAATGGTAGTTCATCTTGAGAACTATATTGGAAAACATAAGGACTAAGTTGTTTGTTTATGCTTCCAAGAACAGTATGAATTGAACTTCAACAAGTCGATGGGTTGATGTCCAGATTTTTTCCAACACAAAAAATAAATGAAAATAGAGGGAATGACCTGTAAAGCATACCCATTATTCAACAGGTGCATGGGGTGCTGTACAAGAGTTGGTCGAACATGCCAAGACTACGCTTTGATCAAAACTGAAACATCAAGAAGACATCCATGGACTGCCTGAAAGCTGTAAAATTGTTATTCAGAAAATAGAGGGAATTCCAGTGGATAATTCTACCTAGGAAAGAGGAAAAAATATACCTACCAACAAATAAAATTGGCTTCAAGTCCAGGATAGCTGCAAGTATTTAAAAGTGATCAGTGAACAGGATGAAAAAGCCATTTTCTAGCACTAGCAGGCTAAGATATCTAGCAAACCATAAGAAACAATCAATTCATGTAACACCTCATCATAGAGGTAAATCCCCAGATAATGATGTCCAGATTTTTTCTTGCCCAAAAAATAGAAGAAAAATTGAGGGAATAACATGCAAAGCCTACCCATTCTTCAACATGTCCATGGGGTGTTGTACAATAGCTGGTCGACCATGCCAAGCATAGGCTTTGTTCAAAACTGAAGCATCAAGAAGACATCCATAGACTGCAAAGAAGCTATCAAATTGTTAATCAGAAAATAGAGGGATTTTTAGTGGTGAAATAAGCCCAAGAAAGAGGAAAAAAATACCTACCATCAAACAAATAGGGCTGCAAATCCAGGATAGCTGCAAGTTCTCAAAGTAGATCAATAAACAGGTTAAAAAAGCCACTATGCAGTGCTTGCAAGCTAAGATGTACAGAATACCATAAAAAAATGAATTCATGCAACACATCATCATGGTGTTAAAACCCCAGACGTCTTGGAAGATATGAATAAATTGAGTTCATAGAAATACCTATAAAGGCCTCAAGGACCAGCTGTCACAAGTAGATATTTTAATCCATTGACTCACATCCCAGAAGCTTGATAATCCATTGTGATTTAAGGCACATGAGATAAAAACAACACCCTTATCCAGTAATGACATCTTATATATAGAAGAGACTCTAGGAATAGGAAATAGTCTCTAAAGCTCCAGAAAAAATCTCGTATGAGTTATTGAAGAATTCATTCACATGGAATATCATTGAAGTTGTAATTTTTTTTCATATATATATTTAGAAATTTTATAAAAGAATGTCATTTTTAAAAAAGGTTGTGAATTAAATCCATTTAAATAATAGTCATCAAGTAGTGCTTTAAAAATTGGTAACACTGCAGCCCTTATCCTTGATGTTGTCAGCATAGTGTTTCAGTAGTGAATAATGTTGACAAACAAAACCGTCTAAAGTACAAAAAACCATCCAAAAATAAATAAAGGAAATCATAAAGTACATCAAAACATTCAACAATGAAGATGTATAGCCTGATTAACCAATTCTAAAAATATTTTCCGCCATGAAAACTGACCAACAATAGAAGAAAACCATTGACCATGAAAATCATCGTACATGAATAATGTATAGAATAAAAAAGTTTTAATCAACCTCCAGAAATAATGAGTCGTTGGAAAAGAACTATATAACACATGAAGACATTGTATGAAATATAGTCGCAGAAGAATGTTTGATGGATTTTATAGGGTTGATTTTCACCTGGAATATTGACATCAGAAATAACCATTCATGATATGGTTATTCAAAGACAACATATGATTTCAACATGAAGAAATATTTTTTAATATAAAGAAAAAACTTTTTCCATCAGCATTACTGAATGTTTGAATTTAAAATATCATTACTGTATTATAAAACAACATTATAAGAAGTCATAGTAGTGTATAAATAATTTCAAACATGAAATTTGAAATTAAGAGATATATGAAATTGTCTTTCCAAAATGCATATGTACCATAAGAGAAACTTTTAGTCTACATTGTCTGTTTTTGTTTTTATGTTATCCTTTATGTGAATTTGAAAATGCAGTGGCATCTGTTGATGGTGCTGTGGAGTCACCAAACATTGAAACATTCTTCTTCACTGCATCCTCATCATCGAAGTCAGTCAGCAGATTTCTCTGCAAGTGAAAGTAAATATTAACTGAAATAAAATACAGTGACCCACTACTTTATTGAAAACCATTATAACGATAAAGAAAAAAAGTAAACGTATTTTATGTGAGGTGAAATTTATTTACTTGAACTGTTGAAATAATTGAAGTTGATGTTACACCTCATGATTGAGGATTTGCAGTGGGTTGAAAAGATTCAACAGTATAATGACCCTACAACGGAACGTTAACAACAATAGTGTTGTATGATTTTATTTATTGAAAGTGAAAACAATTAATAGAATTGAAAACATTATACCTAATTCAGTTCAATTTCACTACTTACTCAAGTAAAGTAAATGCTCTAATCATATTTCACAAAACTTAGAATAGGATTAAAGCGTTGCAGGTATAAAAAAATAAATGTAATTTGGATTAGATATTAGCCATCAACTGATTGTACGCAAAGCTGTCATTGAATTTTATGATGTAGTTTTCATTGTCGCTAATGAAAATTACCTTGTATGTGTTTTGTTCTATTGAACAATGATCATTTTGAATATTGAAATTTGTTATTTCAATTGATAAGAGGATTGTCTTTGATTTGATAATGTTAAGTTCAAGAGGAAATCCATATTCTTCGTCATCCTGATGATCAAATTATGAAACAATATTCAATGATAGGAATAATAATTTTAGAATGTATTGACATGATAGATAGAGTTTGTTCTACCAATATTCACGCAACACTCAAGTCAGCAGTTGTCTTGTTTATGAATTACATGACATGTTTGTCAAACAAAACTATTGAAAAGGAGTCTTTGTTACCAGTAACCTTATGTTGCACTCTAATTTTGTTTAATATGAAATGATGACTGCACTATTAGTACCAATATGTATTTTAATTTATTAGTTCACATGGAATTGATATTAGGAAATTTAATAATTTAAATTATAGTAACATGGGAGTAGTGCTATGAGGAGATAATTTACAATTTTGGCACCAAATTCTGTTATCTGAAAGGTGTACATTCTTCATACAATAAATGAATGACTCATAAAACCAACTGTAGGTACTTTTAATTTTTTTTAATTTTATAGAAAGTATGCATCGTGTAGCATATAAAAGATTGAGTATAAAATAATATACAAATTAGGTGATGACATAATTGAAAAATTCCAAATATGGAATATTGAATTGCCAACATTCATATCTCTAATTTTTACCTGTGAATAGTTTTTGACATCTGAAATAGTTTTCTTGTTGTTCAAATATGGTACATCCATAAAAGGGTTTCCAGTTATCGGTGGTGGAGTATTTAACTATTATTCAACAGCCCAACCAAACCTGTAAAAAATAAAATAACAGAATTTTTTAAGAAAAATATTTACTAACATTCGGTATTATATTTTTTATGAAAAATAAAGAAAATGTAAATTTAGTGGAACTAGATTAGTTCAAAGGTCACCTAATTCTGAAGCTGTTTACTTCTGGAATATCATGGTTGTATATAATTGTTTTAGCATTAACAGTAGTAGTCGCAATAGCAGTCACTGTAAGAAGGTTGAAACAATTGAAATGATATGAACTAATTTTACTTTCAAAGAAACCTCTTGAAAAGAAAAGAGAGTTACTAAGATCTGAAAATAAATAATGTCATTAGAAACCATACTGATTAGTTGCTTCACTTGTACAAGTTGATATATAATAATAGACGATGAGTCATTGTTATTTTCCAAATAACTTTTCATTTCATTCAAAATTTCTCCCCATAAACTATAGGTAAGTTGCATACCTGTTTTGGGAAATAAAGTAATAGCAAGGCATAAATAGTTTTTACTGCATTGTAATGTAGTATTAGGGGAAAATTAATGACATGTCATCATCTAGAATAATCTGCATCCGTAGGTTGGAATGTCCCACAGATTTCAATGGATTTGTGTAACGTAGACGTCCAATAATTTCTATAAAATAGATAACCAAAATGAATTTAGTTAGAAAAAATTAAGGACGATAAAGATATTATTGTAGTAATAATTCTATTGAAGTCAACTTCATAGAATTGTCAGAAACATTTATTGAAATATACCTATTAAATGTTCCTCTGGAACCCTCCTTTGAATAATTGCATCATATGAAGTAAATTTGAAAGTAAAAAATGGTATGTTTGCATCACATGGTCGAATAAATGTTGTGGATGTTAACATGATTTTGCACAGATGTCTACAACCCAATTACTTGCCTTTTTTTATGATATTTGGATTTTATGTATCATGTAGCACATTCCTTCATGAAAATAATGCTTGTACATTGAGATAAGATGACAGTTACCTAGTATACATTGAATCTTAGTTCCATAAATAATGCATATTGAAAATATGATAGAATGTAAAGAATACTGATGATAGAGCATAGATAGATACAATGTGTGTAAATGATGAAAGACATACAGAACATAATAGATCAATATATAAATAAATGGCCAGTTGTTAATGTAATGTAAACTTACTTCTTTGTCTCATTGTATTAGATCAACCGCGATGACATCATTGGAAGATCTGGGTGATGAATTGCACTACATGTTCAGCAAACAAACTTCAATCCGTAGTGTCTCATCGTCCTCTGGTGAAATCTCATTCAATAGGGTTATTGATCGTGACATTGTTATTCTCTATATTGTTACATTTAATATTGATAATATAAACATAGTAAACACGTAAATAATTCATTGAAGTACACATCATGCATAGGCAATACATAGTAAAATTTAAATTGATTATTTTAAATGATACATAATAATGGTTATGAAATATTTCCTTATACAAAATATTATATGTGAACCAAATAGATGTGTTAGTGTTATCCTGAATTAATAATTTCAAACAATTTGGTGATGTAACCCTAGAAACTGCAACATAAAATTGACCACGAGTGAAGACATGCATGCGAAGATACAACCCAACCGAAGACAATGATTGGCCTTGACTTTTATTAATAGTCATTACATATGAAACTATTAAAGGATATTTCCTTCTCTGTAATTTGATAGGCCATATATCATCAGAGTGTGTCATAGTTAGTCTTGAAATGAATGATGAATTCCTTGAATTACATCCACTCAATATTTTTTCTCCAATCACATGATCACCTAAATGTGTAACAATAATATGAGTGTCATTACATAAACCAACATACTGATCAACCTTTCTGAGTAACATAATGTGAACACGAATCTGTAGTGTAATTTTATGGCCAGTCATCCCAGAGACATTGATTCCATTCAACACTTCAGAGGTGTATATGTTTTCTACCATATCAGTTTCAAAACTGGCACTGCAAAAAAAATTTGAGCTGATGTAATATCTCTTATCAGAATAAATGAGAGACAACATATAATCATTTACTTGCTGAACAACATCACAGGATGGAGCTAAAACTGCATGTTCCTTCAAATAAGAGACATCACCATAATTAATAGTGAAATTAGGATATGTATGGTCAATTATTGCATCCATATCATTTCAGGAGTTGGTAAGAAGATACTTTGAAGGAATTTGGATGAATGCACCACCATCATTTTGTTCTGTAACTCGACCATCTCCAATTTCCAAGGTCCATCTTGCAAACTCATAGACAACCTATTCATTATTTGTGGATGCAACCAAATGAAATATCATGTTCCTTTTTATAGTTAAGACCTGACAGTGTTTCTATAGATATGAAGACATAATACATGCAAATACAATGTCACTTCTATTACAACAAGGTATTCCTGGTAGTATTTTCCTAAAATCCCCCCCCAATACAACTGTTAGACCACCAAAAGGGAAATTGAGTGCATTATAATTTCTTTCTCTCATTATATCTCTTAGAGTACTGTTGAGAGCTTCAAAGTAGGAATTATAAACCATAGATGCCTCATCCAAAATAATAATTTTTTTCAAGTTTAGAAGTTCTGCAAGATGACTACCTTGCTGAATATTGCAAACTGAATGCTTAGTAATAGATATTGGAATATGAAATTTTTGAATGTGCAGTTCAACCCCCCGGAAGCAGAAATAATGATATTCCACTCGAAGAAACTACTAGAAAAATAAACCCCTTTGACCTCATCAAAGCTGTTAGCATATTCTAATTTAAGGTTTTACATGTGCCTCCATATCCATATATGAAGAAGAAACCTCAATAATTGGAAGACAATAAAGACATAATGACATCCATTTCATGTTTTTGTTCATCGGTAAGCAACATCTGTTTAGTTCTGTATTCATTTTGAAGGAACGATCTGTTGTAATGTAGTTCTTCTACAACTAAACGATTTGGAAGAATATCAATTGAAGATTCTGGAAGTGGCATAGAAGGATAAAACTAAAGAGAAGTTCCATTTCTCTGTAAAATCTGCTCAATTTCAAGAAGAGCATACATATTCCACTGATGATCTGTCAAGGTCAAATCTAAAAAAAGGATGCATATAGTTTCAGAGAACAATGCTCTCAAAAATATTATAATATGTAATAATTTGGTAGTCAACTGAGGAGTCATTTAAATTTATGATAATATGAATTAATTATATTGATAGTATTTACGTTCATCATTGAATATAAATAAAGAAAAAAAATTTCTTTAAATTTAATGACAAAAATACATATACAACTACAATTTCTAGCATTCATCTTTTCCTATGAAGAAAAAATTCACTAAGAAAGTCATAGGTTTCATTCCATACAATGTCTTGGTGAGATATGTTATTTGAAAATAACTTGCTTGCGAACTACCTCTGTAAAGAATGTCCCATTCCCGATGCTGACACCTCTTTTAGATCATCAATAAATTCTGCGTCATCTACCAGTAGTCCCAATGCATAATAGCCCTCTATAAATGTTCCATGAGTAATACTGTTAACTATTCTCATATCATCATATACTATTGCTCCTTTTATTTTTGTTAGAATTAACCGCAAGTAAAACAACAATCCATTTGGTGGAAGGACATAGTATAGTCTACCAATACTGAATCCTTGTTTTTGCGGAGTCCATTTTTTCATTGTAGTGGAAAACAAATATATTAGGAAACTCTACATTACTGAGACATCTACCTTCTGGGTGAGTATGAATTCCTTTAAACCTTATGGTTAACATTGATTCAGTAATAGTTCCATGTCTATGGATATCTTCAATATTATCATTGTCGCTATATGTATATGTATTTTGTCCTAGAAAAGGGAAATGTAACCTCTCAACTGGTGGATATCTGTAGTGGGTATCAAAATAAAATATTCTCCATGAAGCCTCAGAAGGAGTTATTTATCGGCAGTCATAGTAAATCATTATCTCATCCACATTATTGTCTGGACAGTCATTGTTGTTTCTCTCATTGAGTGCTTATGTAACACGATCATTCCGTTTGCTAATATATTTGAAGAGGTACTTGATAGAAGTTGACTGATTTTAAACCTCAATATTCAGATGTGCCTAATACTTTAAAAGAAAAACAAGAATGTTTGTTACCACAAACCGGTTATCCAAAGGCACACCATTTCTAACAACCGTACGTCCATCATCTCTGCTACGATATACCACAAAACCATCCTCATTAACTGTTGTGTGTGTGAAAACTCTATTTGGATAAAATTTTGTACATTTTCATTTTTTTATACATGGGGAGGAATGGTTGGCATCACCGCAAGGGTCGTGCATCATGAATTCTGTAACATCTTCATGCAGTATTGGGTACGCACAGTGATTCGTAATTTCAGCACAAACTATTCTGTTCACATCTGCAATAGTGTTAACCTTGTTTTCAGGGCATAGAAATAATAGGATGTGGACATGAGGCAAGCCACATGTTTGAAACTGCACAGTTCGAAAAACTAAAAGGAAAAAATAGTGTTTTTTAACGTTAATAGAAGATTATATAATGTAAGACATGAATTAAAAATATATAAATATTAAATACATAGAGCGTTACCTGCTCTTGATTTTCCAAATAAATAGCACTCTCTTAAATATTTCATAGGATGATCATCTTAATTTTGAAAATTCGAGATAATATCTGAGGGAATTCAGTTGGACGAATATTTTTATTCATAACAAATCGAGTAATTTTAGGCCACATTGGGTTAAATTTGAATGTTAGAAATAGATCTGGATACCCTACCCAATTACAAATAGACATTGAATCCTAGTAATTCTAAATCGTATACCTGGTTCCATCATTAAATGTGGAAGTGAAAATGATACGCTTTCCACAGGATAAGCCTTCACATTCACCTCTTAGAAATTCATCTTGTAATCTATTGGATAATTAAACCCTCAACGTTTTTAGATTGAATCGAATGAAATATAGTCTTTGGGACTCAATGAGGGTTTAGAGGATAAACTAGATGCTTTGAAATCTGTGGTAAGATATTTTATTTGATTCAGCGCCTTTTGGAGACATACAGTATACTCATAAGTGTTTTTATTGATTTTAACATATATTTTTTTATCATTAAGATACAACTAAAAGAAGAGTTGATTTTTTTTACAAATGTTGTGTTTTGAAAAACTTCTTATCAACCACTGATACCAAATGTTAGTCGGAATGGATACTCAAGAGGGGGGTGAATTGAGTTCCTATTAAAAATTTTGGTTTAAAAGATTTATATTGGAATCCCCTTATTAATAAAACAAGTTAAACAGTATTGAATTTATAAAGATTGTAACTGTTCAATTATTTCCTCAAAGACTGATTATTTCTCAGTTAACAAAATCTAAAGATTATATTATCATTTTAAACTAACATACTAGATCAAAATAGTTTCAAACACATTCTCTTTCAACTATCATATTTACTTTGAAACAGATTTGAATTTCACAGTAATTAGCAGTAGAATATTGAATATAGTTTAAACGAAAGAAAGATGCACCTAATTTTTTTCCAAGAGGTTCAGTCTCAAGATGAGACTTAGTCCACTCAAATATTTTATATATAACTTTGATCCACACCCTAGATTAGGGTTTTCAATAGTACTCAGACTTTCTTGTTCCTCCGACCTCTACCATAGTTCTATGTGGGAAAGTAGTCCCAACAGCACTCAGGTTGTCCAGGTCCTCAGAACTCAACCCTAGTTTTCTGTGGGATACAGAAAGGTATAAAGATTTTGGTGTGAGGATTTCTGTATCCTCCAGTTCAGATTAGGATTCAGTGTGTGTCCAAATAGATAGAAGCACACACAGCTCGTAATGTAATAAAAATGATCACAATAGAGCAATAATATGGAGATGAGTTTATAATTCCTTTCTGTGAAGTCAATGCAGCTCTAGACTCCTTTGAAATAAAGCATATTATGCTTTGGTTCCTTCTCTAGATGTTTTCTGAGAAATAGATTGTCGTGGATTTGTTCCTTCACTTCGAGTACAGGTGTTCGGCTTGAATGTGAGAGTATTCCTTGCAACACTTGAATATCCTCTTTAAACTTATGTTCTTGATGCATATGAGTGTTTTATGAGTTCTTCGTGTGTTCTTCTCTGCATGTTTGTGTGTATCTTTATGTACGGGTCTTGTATGTATACTTATGTTCTTATTTACATATATGTATGTTTATATATCTCCAGTAGCTCGATATTACTTTTATTTCTTTTTCTCTGGCAATGGAATGATTACCTTTTACAGGTATGAGGTACAGTTCCCTGACATGCCAAAAATCCACATTATTTAATAGAAGATATATTAAAAGAAAAAAATACAAGTGTTGGAAATTAAATTGAAAGACGACAAAATAGTTTAAGAAATAGTGTCACAGTAAGACATGGAAATAGTGTCTTCCTAAAAAGTGTCTAGATGGATCACAGTGTCTAAGTGTCATGGTGTCTTTTTCCTGGTGTGTTGTTCACGATGTCTTGTTCATGATGTCTTGTCCATGGTGTTTCGCTTTCACAGTGTCTGGCTTCACGGTGTCTGCCTTCACAGTGTATAGCTTCACGGTGTCTTGGTTTCACGGTGTCTACATCATGGTGTCTACTTCATGGTGTATTCTTCACAGTGTTTTCTTCATGGTGTCTAGCTTCAAGGTGTCTACTTTACAGTGTCTGGCTTCATGGTGTCTAACTTCACGGTGCCCAAAATACATAACCAGTGGCAGACTCACAGTGTCTTAGACTTTTCAAAGTAACTTTTTTCAGACATGAATAATTATGATAATAGAAAGGATTAGACATAAGGATTTGTCAAAGAGGTTATTATGATAGTAGATCAAACATAGTATATTGTAAGTAAACTGAATATCTAACAATGCAGATCTTTCATGGATCTTCTTAATGCATGAGAAAACCTAAACATAAATATAAATGATTGGATATAATTTATACGAGGTAACTAGGTTGAATAATATTTTTCATCATTAAAACATGATTAATACATGAGGAGTCCAACATATATAAACGTTAAAAATTAATAGATGTACATATAATAAATGTATGTTTCAATGAATGATAAATTACGATGAATAACCCTTAAAAACCATATCATTGAATTTTATAATTAATAAATTAATCGATGAAGTCTATAATATATAAATAAAAATTAGTCAATTTAAAAATCCATATAATATTTTCAAAATTCATTACACACAGAATCATAAAATATAAAATAAAATGATGATGTAATATATCCCCCTAAAAATAAATTGAGTCATAAAATTCATCACCAATTGGAAACATTTAATTCAAATTACCATGGATGAAATAATTAGAATTGAAATGTAAAATACCATGATTTATTAATAATTAATGATATTACGTTTAATAGGTATAGTACATATATATATATAAAATAAATTTTATATATATTAATAAAATATACCACAATGAATGTAAATTGAGTCAAAACCCCTTATAGATTTTTTAATCTATGAATCAAACTCCAAATAAAGAGATAACATCATATGGATTTTAAAATGTAAGTAAATTTCATGAAATGAAACAAAAAATGTATTAATTGGTATTATATACACCACAAAACATTACGTGGGGAATATGGGAAATGTCTCAGCGAAATAAAACAATGATGAGAAACCATTACCTCGAGCCCAGAACCTCCATGTGTTTCCTTTAACTCTATTATAGTAAGAGTATATATATTATTATATATATATTATGAATTGTTTGATTTTTTATTACCTTATGCATAATTCATTTTTTAATAAGATATTAATATACATAATTAGTTATATATGCATCAGTTGTTTGAGGATTTGTGATTTATTGTTTCAAAATAGATTTTATGTGTTGAAACTGGTCAATGTGGTAAATATTTTAAAACAAATAGAATAATAATTAGGATATATCTGTCATATTTATGATTCAATTATTCATTTAAATCCTATCAATAATTTTGTTTATTAAAAATGATCTATGTTACAATCATAGAGATGGAAGGTCCTATGTACGCATGTGTAATGTTTCCATTGATCAATAATCATTATAGAAAAATGATATGTAATATTTTAACATTAAATAATTATAATAATATAATAAGTAAAATATTAATTCAATAAATATACTTATATAAATATTCCAATTGTTTTTTTGATGAAAAACATAATCACATCACTTCATGTTGGTGGCATTCCACACGTACATATGAATGATGTTTTAATTTTTCAATATTTGAAATTAAAGTACATATTATGTTTTAAGAATTATAAATGTTACATGTGTATAATATTTATAAATTTATAAAAATTATATTCATTAAATTTATCCTTATTACCTTCCATGTAAAGTGTTAATGAAAAACTAATCACATCACTTCGTGATAAGGTTGTTTTTCATACCCAAGTGTGATGTTTTTACATCCCACATAGAAGTGAAAGTAAAAAAAGTAATTTGCGATATAATAACTCAATATGTATAAATAATTTAGAACCATAATATATTTATACATTAAATTCATCATTATGATAATTTAGGTGATGATTTTTTCAAAAAAAATATAATCCTGGTTCGCGAGGTGGCAATCCATCCTACACATGAATAATGGTTTTGTATTCCATTTGATTTAAGGGGAGATTGATTTAGTATATTAAATTAATTTTATTAAATATAAAAATATGGTATATACTATATTCATTAGAATAATAATTTAATACTATTTTAGGGAGATGCAAGAACAAATAGTACTATTAAGATCTGTTAATCATGATACCACTTTTTCAAAAAACCTCCATAACTATTCACAAAAATGATTCCAAATAAGTATTTATGATAACAATAATGGATATAGGATATGTTAGAATAATTAAAAAATAAACATTGGATGGTATTGAACGATCAAAATGTATTTTATGGTATGAATAAGAGATGTGATGAGGTATCCTTTTATAAGTGAGGTGAATGGAATAATTGTAATTTTTAAAGAAAAAGGTGAATCCATGTTTTTCAAATGATTAAGGCCCCATGATGGAAAATAATAGATAAATAGAAATTATATCGTAAATATATGACTTGATAATATAATTTAGAAAATATTTTAGGTAATTTTTACACATTGGATTTTAGTTTAACGCCAGTAACCTAGTTTTCACCGTAAACACGATTTGTTTTTTTGTTTTCACTATCCACCTTCATCAAAACATTAGTTGAAATTATTAAATAATATAAATTATGATGAATAAAAATTTGGAATCAATTTTTCTAACATTTATTCATCAAATTGAATGATTTTAATGTAGAATTAAACATAAAGACACGACGAAAAAA
Source organism: Viscum album (assembly GCA_963277665.1). Taxonomy (NCBI): domain Eukaryota; kingdom Viridiplantae; phylum Streptophyta; class Magnoliopsida; order Santalales; family Viscaceae; genus Viscum; species Viscum album. The sequence goes on from OY728157.1 coordinate 1,856,310,283, forward strand.
TGGGTTATTTTGAACTGTATATTTAATATAATAGATCATTTTATATTAACTTTAATAATAATAATAATAATAATAATATTTTGAATATAAATTAATATTTAATAATATATAATATATTTAATTAATTTAATATATTTCTTATTTGAAATTATTCCAATTAATTAAAATGAAGAAACATTATGAACATTAAAATAGTTTTTTGAAAAAGAATCATATTTGAAGCCAAAACCCATACATACACTAAAATTTAATATAATATTGCATAAAAACTAATTAAGTGGACTAAATTTACAATCATAATTACTATTAAAATTAAAATATTATTCAAAATATAATGGGTCTTGTTTATTAATGATTACATTAAAAAAATAACCTTTTTTTATAAAAATGGGTATTTTTCCCCATTCATGTAAAAATCAATAATTTTCAAAAAATCACAAAAATAAACCCAAATTAAATGTCGATAATAAAATTAAAAAATTTATATACTTTTTTAATAAACAAATTTTAAATTTTTAAAAATTTCATTGTAATATTTTTTTATGAATATAAAAAAAATGTTTTTTGAATAAAAAATAATTATGAAAAATTACATTTCGTAACTAAAAAATAATTGATTATTTACTAAAAAATTATTAATAATTAATATTTAAATATATATATATATATATCATAATTTTGTTTAATACTATTCATACCGACCAAGTCAATCTCTAGCTTATGACAATCATATATCTCACTGGTCATTAATGCTCAATCGTTGATGTAGAATACAATATCGAGCATAATATTATTTTATAAAGTATCATGTTGTCACAAAATTAATATTTTGTAAAAATACATAGATAATGAATTTAATATTCCCTTTCTAATCTAGATCCCTCCCACTATGTTCCCAAGATCATAATAGGATCTTAACATGCTTTTAGCTGCGCAGTCTTAAGGTAAGTAATCATATCCCACTATTTTTTATTCAATCCAAAACCTTGTTTTATGAATTTCTATATATAATTATCAAAATTGAGATAATTTTTTTAACATTCCTCTTACTATCCTTAATATTTTAACAAAAAGATATACCCTCCATAAACTATCATTTAACCCTTCCCTGAATCATTATGTACAGTCATTATAATTCCAGAATAATCATGTGATTTTCCATGCCAAATATTTGTATACCAAATACCAATACCCATTTCCACTAAAGTGAATTCATCTAATTACAAAATTATAAAACCATAATTTTCATAAATATATATTGCATCTTATTAGATAAATATTCATTACCTAACAAAATAATCCATTTTAGAATATATAGTATAGTGTTATTGGAAACATGGACATATATAAAATAATTCTTAAGTGAATTACATCCCCTCCTAATAAGTTCATCATAAATAATAACCTTCACTAGTGGAAATTAGATTTTTCCCAACGCTTTTATACAAATGGTTTGAAAAATCATTGGTATAGGTCACCTTTCCCAACGGTTTGGCCAAACCATTGGGAAAGGCCCCCAAGTTGGCCACTTTTCCCAATGGTTTCGCCAAACCGTTGGGAAAGGTAGACCTATCCCAAAGGATTGGCCAAACCATTGGGAAAGGCCCTCAAATTGGACACTTTTCCCAACGGTTTGGACAAACCATTGGGAAAGGTGGACCTATCCCAACGGTTTGGCCAAAACGTTGGGATAGGTCCCCAAATATACCACTTTTCCCAACGGTTTGGCCAATCCGTTGGGAAAGGTGGACCTATCCCAACGGTTTGTCCAACCCGTTGGGAAAGGTCCCTAAATATTCCACTTTTCCCAACGGTTTGGCCAAACCGTTGGGATAGGTCTACCTTTCCCAACGGTTTGGCCAAACCATTGGGAAAAGTGGGCAAAAATTCAACATCCTACACAGAATCAAAATCACAACCAAAGACCTATACAAACGGTTGTTAAAACCGTTGGTATAGGTACTTTCATTTTTTATCGGACCTTCGTACCGAGAACATTATATAAATCAAAATTTAAAATATTTATGAGAATACATATATATATTTATGTAATTATGATCACAAAAGTCATGTTAGGTTAGTGGTTGAGTCGTTCAATTATAAACGAGGGGTCCTGGGATCAAATCCCAGCGGATGTTTTATATTTGTAATTTATATACCAACGGTTCGATTACCGTTGGTATAGATTTCATATTACCTATACCAACGGTTTCCAAAACAGTTGGTATAGGTCTATACAAACGGTTTTTGGAAAACCGTTGGTATAGACCTATCCCAACGGCTTACTTGGCTACGGTTCTCCAAACCGTTGTTATAGGCTATACCAACGGTTTGGAGGCCTATACCAACGGTTCCAAACCGTTGGTAAAGGTTAGATTTCTAGTAGTTCTTTATAAAAATAAAACACGTAATAACATTCTCATTTCATAGGAGAACGAAAAAAAATTAATTTTTATATAATATTATCAAGAAGGGTATACTTGGGAGATTTCAATATAACATTAACATATGGGTATACAAACATGAGAAAAAAATTTATAAATAATACTATGAATATAGTAGATTCTAAAAAATGGGTAATGTAATAAATCATTATAGTTCACAAGACATGTACAATAATGGAATAAAAAATCAAAATCCATGAGAAAATATCATTGTAATTGGACTTATTTTTTTGGAATACATATTATCATTAAAAATATTATGTCATTACCAACCATGAATCCACCCATAACAGGTTATCGTTATGCTGATAACATGTGTACATGATTTTAGCATAAGATAACCTTTTATATACCTAGTTTTTGGATTTGGATAATCTCAAGTGTATCCAAATTTTTTAGTTATAGTAAAACCACACGTGTACACTTTTTTGGTCTTTATATAACATCTCATTTAACCGCTTATATCCTAGATTGGGATTACCTACATTGTACCATTTAATCTCATAGAATATTAATCTCTACCTAGTTCATTAGAGGGTTATATAACTTTCGTTCCACCCGTAAAATAATGAATTTAATACATCATATCATATGTGAGTGAGAAAACCATTCATCATTTCCTAACTCATGAAAAAAATTCATTCATAAATATTTCAATATGGAATAACTGATGGCAATGAAATGGGCTTAATAATTAGATATCCTCATAATGAAATACCATCCAGATAAAGGATAAGGATGGTATCATTAGATCATAGAACCTAAAAATCATTATAAATATACTTGTTTATTTTTATTAAAGAAAATAAATACAATTAAAATCATTAATTTTTTTTTGAGAAAAACATAATTTAAATTTTTATATAAATTCTTTCATATATAAATATTTTATAAAATATCAATAAAAAATTAACTTACAATATTTTCTTAGAAAATAATTAATTAAGATTAATATAATTTTACTTTCTTGAAAGTGGGGGATTTCATATATTACATATTAAAAAAATGAAAAAAATTCACTTCGCTCTATAATTATTTTAAAAAATTACATTGTTCTTAGAAGGACAAAAAGATTCCTTTTAAATGAATTTTATAAAATTGAAACATGGGTAAAAATGACATTAAACTATCATTGTAAAATAATATCTCATTCTAGAATTTTGTTGTAAATCATGGTCCTATAATATATTAATTTTAAACTAATTAGATAAATAATCTGGGTTTTTCATTATAAACAATATGTTGGACAATTGAGTACATATAGGGGTAATTATAGAAAACAAATTACATCAGTTCATGTGTCGGTAGTCTTCTATACACATGATCGATGGTTTTGTTCCACAATTTTTGAAATATGAAATAGATGTTGTTTATTCTGTTAACATATTAACGTTTTAGTAATTTGATAATACATTATTTATTATTTCAAAAAAAAAATTGTGCATTAAATTATATGGAATAGGAAATAAAAAACATAGTTTAGAACAATACCAGTTCATCAAACAACCTCATTAATTTTACTCAAAAAACCTTCCAATGAGTGCTTTATAATCAATCCAAGGTCTCTAAGATGTGGTATGTAAATTAATAATGTAATTATTTTGGTATTGGATGAACTAAAATTCTATATATATGTGAATAAAAGTGGATATTATGTTCTATTTTTTATGTTAAAATGAGTAAATTTATTAAAGATAACCAAAACAATTTAGAAATTGGATGTTATTATCAACACATGTGCCTCAAAAATTGATTAATATTGGATTTTTTGGAATAAAGGGTCAATAAAAACCTCTAAAAGTAAAATATATACATGTTTTAAACATATTATCCCTTAATCTTTACTTACTTTTACCATTTTACTATTCACCATAGTAATGAGTTTGTTTACCAATGCAATTTATAATTAATAAATAAAAATAAAATGAAACTTATTAGATAATTGGAACAAATAATATTAAATATGAAATCCATTTTATCAAATTAAAACATAATGTGATTGGGAATTTAATTTAAAAGAAGCCCATAAAACGTGAAATCCTTTTTTTCACCTAAACCATGGTAATTAATTTTTACTGTTTTTAACTATTAATTATGTAAAAAATTATGTTAGAACAATTATATAATCTTAATTATTCCGATTTCAAATATTTATTCTATTTTAATAAATTTAATATACTGAAGTTGTAACACCCCAAGCTTACATAGTATGTTTCTCTTTCAATAATGAAATAGCTTGCATTGTACACAAGTTTGAGATTCTAACACACTGCGACCAAGAAAAGTAGCAATTATGAATAGTAATACCCACTATTCGAAATTAAATAAATTTTATATTTCAAAATGGAATTCATTTTTGTATTCAGAATATCGAAATTATCACAAGTTGAATTTTTTGTACTTTTCTAAGAACATCCAATTTTTTATGAATAGTGGAAAATACTAAAAAAAAATTTAACCAAAATAATGTATAGTAATAAGTTATACAATTGATAGGTTTTAATGTATAATTAGAATAAATTTTTACAATCGTATCATATGGTTGTCATTAGAATTAATTTCACTTTGAAATTAGACATAAACAATTGTCAATCTTTTGATATATATTGTTTCTTAAAAACACGATATTTATTGTGACAAAGGGAATTAATTATTAAATTAAATAATTCAACTTCTATGTTTTGAATTTTTAAAAATAGACATCATTTTTGGAATTAGGAATATCAAATATAGCTTATGGTGAATTTTTGGTATTTTTCTGAAAAACTTCAATTTTTGAGGAATAGTGAAACCACTAGATGGTAGATAAAAAACTATTTTTTTCGTTTAAATGATACATTACCACATATGTTAATTGAATTTAAAAAATCCTACATACATGGTTTTCATTTGTATGTAAAATGTGTTTCAATGGGACGAAAATAATTTTTGGTGAATTGTAACTTTTATGTTTTATTAATCGCAATTAAATGTAATTAGTGTAATTTAAGGTAACTATAATGTTATAATAATTTGAAATTACCATTAAACTTGTCCTACCCTTATTTTATGTTTCATGGCCAACCAAGAAAATCCATGGGTCAACTTGGGGACCCCATGGAGTCACTTGGGTAAGAAAATGACATTAATAACTTTTTATTTAAAGTAAAAATAAAAGTGTCACAAAACATGTGTTGTTTTACTAAAACAATTATTACATAGGTTTATATAAGTTAAATTTTCGAATATAAATATTAATTGTAAAGATAAAATGATTTCCGACATCATGTAAATTTTTTAATAATTTTTAGGCATTAAATAAATAAATTTACTTATGACACCGTGATGATGCAGCGATTACCTAATTAATGAACGATTTAAATAAAATGAAAAGATAAGGTAAAATGTAATACTCACACTTTTACAAAGCCTATCGGATGGGTTTATTTAGAACTCTTATCACCTTAGCCTTGAAATATATCATTTTAGGACCTTTAGAATCTGAAAAGCATTTCATAATAAAGTAACATTACAATCTTTCCAAATAGCCCATCCTCTCATCTTATAAAAGGCCCCCACCTCTACCACCTTATTCACACCTTCAATGCCATTTGGCATGGCCAAAATCTGCTCAACTATTCTCTCAACATTCCTCCCTTAATCCTATAAGCCTTACCTTATGCAGAAATCTCTTCATGAAACCATTTTGGTTCAAACCGAGTAGAGTTACCCGATTTAAAGGTAATGTCTTCTCTTATGTTTTTTTTCTGATTTATTTTTCATATCCAACACCTTAAAATCTTTTGATTCCTTTATTTTGTAACAACACCAGTATATTCAATATAATATGATGTTTTTATGAGAATTATTTTATTTACACTTACACACACCTTCTTCTAATGGTTAATGAACATACTGTTTTTGTGGGTGGCGAATTACTGCCTCACGAAACGATGATTATTCAATCTTCTATTAACACCTCTCATGGTTGCCATTATGCTGAAAATATTTTTATATATTATGTATATTATTTATATTTTTTCCTTATTCTTATTTATTCTTCATTTATGGCATACCTATATGATTTCCATTATGGGTAAACGCGATAATTTCATTTTAGGAAGTTTAGTCTACCGCCCCCTCAAAGTGATTTGAATCGTTTATGCCATATGTGGGAAGTATAAAGGATAGAGTTAATGATATTATATATGATATTATACTGTAATTATAATATTCATTTATATCATTATGATTTCATTCCATATAATATGAAATAGAAATGAAAGTAGCGTTCAATGCGTACGTACGGCTTACCGTCTCCATGAAAGTTACTTTTCATTTATTACCTCTAAATGTTATGTAATATTATAAATGAATGTATATACTGGATATGTATGATATATTTGATACCTACATCAGGAATATAATTCTGGATATAATGGATATTTTACCACCTGACCAACTTGTAATTATTAGAAGTTTATTTTTGACTCAAGTACCAAAGATCGACAAAACGAACATTATTAACATAAGTAATTACATACTATTCATAACATGGTAATAAGTGATATAAAAATAATAATGAACTTGAAAAAGGTTCTTAAGAATGTAGAAATTAACTCTAGTTTATTATTCTGGAGATTAAAGAACGATCGAGTCAAGTCTAAGACGAGGTAAGGGAACTTCATAACCCAAATTTTCGTTCATTGGGTTAATCTCCTACTTCCAAATTATGTCATGATATTATTATGTCATATCTTGTAATTTTACTTTATTTATGTGAACATATAGTGAATACACAAAATAGATCTATTTTATTTAAATAAAAATCATAGTAAGGGACTTCGTCTCAGTCTCCTTTCATTGAGGCATATTTTGTTTTATACAAAACTTTCTTTTATACGGTGTATACACCCATTTTACTTTTACGTTTATTATAAACGAAGATTTTTTATATGAATCATTTAACAAAATGACAAAATGGAATGTTTACTTGTTGTACATATGTGGTGACAATGACTTCTCTACCTCCGTTACCATTATTTATGTTTCGGATTCCTCTAAAAGCCATAACTTTTCTTAAATGAAAAATAAATACAATGTTTTTATTTCCTTTTATTTTGGTATTAAAAATGGTTTTGATAACATTTTTTTTATATCAATGTGTTGTATTGATATATTGTGATTGAAATTTGGAAATTTTATGTTTCTATTATGCATGTTTTATGTGATATGATTATGTTATGGTTTATGATATGTTTAAACCTTTTCATATAAGGAATGCATTAATAAGTGTGGGGTGGAGCCTGCTATAGCTCCTCGATAAATCGTTAGGTCTCATGAGACAAACTAGTGTCTTGGCATGAGGCATTGAAAAAATATTATTTGTAGTCTTGGCACGAGGCCTTGGCTACGTGGTTATGATAGTCTGGCATTATGTATTCCATCATTATGAATGTGGTTATTGATATTGCATGTGATTATTCGACTAGTAGAATATCCATATGAATAAGTAAATGGAATTACTTCATTTTATTTTTTCTATATTATGCTGAATATAAAGTTTAAAAGGCTTTTGTTTTAGTTATACATTGCCTTAAATGTTTATGTTTATTAATGAAATTTTCTGCTATATTGTTATCTTTACTGAGTATCTGAGCACACCACTTTCAATGTTTTATTTTCCAAGGATGTGAAGATATATTTTATGACTGACCTACAGGGATAGTCTGAAGGGGATATGAGTGTAGAATATGGATACTATGTTATTGTGATTTTTCAATTTATAATTTAATGTAACATTTATGAATTTTTCTAGTGTTTCCAAGGCTACTAAACTAATCGGTATTTCGAGACTTGATCTTTTGTGATCATGAAAATGTTATGTAATAATGCACCGCCTTTGGGTAACTGGGGTCGGGGCATTACAGTTGGTATCAGATGTAGTTTAGTACAAACCTTGGATGCTAGATTTAGATAAACTCTGATTAGAGCACATAGTCCTATGATAAACATTGAGGATTAGTATAGAAGAACATCCTAGAGTTTTTATAGATTTTTTGTATTTTCTGAGCAATACATCCCTGTCTGTGTATGAGCAGGTAGAGGCGGCTCTAGAACATATGTATCAAGGGGTAAAACCTGAAAAAACCCACTTTGATCTAGACTCGAACAAGAACTGGTGCACGACAGCGATCCTTAATGCACTCTTGGTTACGACACACCTAGGGGATATGATTAGGATAATTCTCATTTTCATTAAAAACCATTATGAAGGGTTTATGAGTATATAAATCCTCAATGAAATAATTTTTATGATTATAGATTATATCCATAAACTGTTCAATTTATGTTAAGTGTTTTACAAGTATATAATTATGTATTTCGATTAATAAACTAATCTGGTTTATGACATTGTTTAGAAATGGCACCTAGTGGAAGGAATGGAAACCATATCAATGCATGCACTCCATGTAGGGATTTACCTCCTGCTCAAGATAATTATAATGGAGCTGGTGATACAACTGGTGGTGATCATCTTATCACCGTACTGGGACAACTCACTCAGGTTATGAATAATAACCTTACTCGTATGGAGCAGCCGGATCTGCAACATGGAGGATTAATGTTAGACCGCTTCATGAGGCATCAATCACCATCATTCAATGTGAGTACAAATCCCTTAGTAGCTGAGCAATGGATAAATTCCTCAGAGAAAATATTCCATGCCTTGGGGAGTAGTGAAAGGTAAAATTTTATCATTGCAGTTTACCGCATCACTGGAGATGCTGATCAATGGTGGTCATTGATTCAAAACAAAAAGGAAGATGATTATGTATCAAATATGGAATGGAGGGAGTTCAAAGTGCTTTTATAAGAAAAGTACTTCCCTTATGACCATCGACCAGATATGAAAAGGCAATTTCTCAGTCTGAGACAAAAGGAGGATGAGAATGTCGCAATGTATGAGGCTAACTTTACAAGGTTAGTGAGGTATGCTGCAGATTATATACGTAACCCATGAAGTCAGACTGATCATTTCTTTGATGGGTTAAAACCATTTCTCTGTCGAGCTTTAGTATCACAATCCTTCACATCGTATGAATATTTAGTCTCATGTGTTATAAAGACAGGAAAGGAATTCGTTAAGTCTTATTAAAACAAATTAAAGCAAGAGACGAAGAGAACGATGGAACTAGAGGTAGATAAATGTAAAAAGGGAAAGAGGGATTTTCCATTATGTAATAATTGTGGGAAGAATCACCCTGGTAATTGCTTAAAATGAATGGGATTTTGTTATAAATGTGGATAAAAAGGTCACCAGGATCGTAATTGTAAGGGAATGAACGAGGCTATCAAAGATGAACAATATAATTGTAGGGAAATGGGGAATTATGAAAATGAATTTCATAAGCGTTAGGGAATATTACCTCAGAAAAGGCTAAGGGATCAAGGACAATCTTATGTTGTTACTACAGTTGAAGTGTAATAATTAATGTATTGGTGCTTTTGGACTCATGGATTATATTCTAGTTATAAGAATAATGTGATATATATAAGGATTGTACTACAGTACTTGTTGGTTTCAATAAGGTTTTAATATGATGAATTTAATCATATTTTTATTATGTTACAGAAGGAGAATCTTTACTTAGTTTGGGGAATTTGATGTTACAATTGATTTTGAAATTTAGAGACCCTTTAGAGAATATCTGGACAGAGGTATTTTAGATAACTATAAAGGTTGGAATGGATTAAGTTGAACTTTGGATAGTATTGTTTAAGGTTAAAACAATTCTGAATATTATTTTTGGAATATTATAATATTATAGTATTAGGAAAAGGACAACTTGTAGGTCGGGGAAGAACCCATCGCATCAGACAAAGCTATAAGAATCAAACCCACAACTATTGTGCGATAAGGTTTTATTACTGACCACTAGCCTATAAGAAGTCCCTTGTTATTACAAAATAGTTTTCCTAATCTAAATGGTATGTGTTAATATTTTGAACCTTGTACGATTAGGATAAATATAATATTTTTGAGTTCTATTACCTTTTTGAGTGAAAGATGGGTTTGGGGTAAAAATTTATTAAAGTATGAAAGTATACATGACAAGTAAGTATATTTCCTTACGTTCTTAGTAAATCTTCTAAATAAATTTCTCATCTTTATGAAAGGTAACTTAAAACAAAAACATTGTCAGTTAACTTTTCCAACCGGGGAATCAATGACCGTTTAACCAATCACAATTTTGTGATTTTCTTGTAGTTTACTTTCTCCTGATCATGTTTTCTACAACTCTACATCAGAACATTATGGTTTGTTTCTACTCTAAATCAATGTTTTCATAGAATCCATGTATGGGATATCTTGGGTGACCATTGTACTTCTCATTATTTATTTTCAAGTTATATTTTTATTAACCCTATTTCTGATATGGGTTTTCCACAAAGGTATTTTCTATTTTCACCTTTTATTTTTGAAGATCATTTTCAAATTGTGAGGATGCTATTTATTGAAGGAGGGGAGAATGTAACACCCCAATCTTCCACGGTACGTTTCCCTTTCAATAATGAAATAGCTTGCATTGTACGCTAGTTTGAGATTTTAACACACCACAACCAATCAATGTAGCTGTTATGAATATTAATACCCAATATTAGAAATTATATAAATTTTATATTTCAAAATGGACTTCATTTTTTTATTCGGAATACCAAAATTATCCTAAGTTGAATTTTTTGTAATTTTCTGAGAACATCCAATTTTTGATGAATAGTGAAAAATACTTAAAAACAACTTTTTAAATCAAAATAATTTATAGAAATAAATTATAACATTGGGAGGTTTTAAATTATAATTAGAATATATTTTTACCATGTTATCCAATGGTGGTGATTAGAATTAATTTCACTTTGAAATTGGACATAAACAATTTTCTATCTTTTGATATATATTATTTCTTAAAAAACGCTATTTATTGTGACAGTGGGAATTAATTATTAAATTAATTAATTCAACATATATGTTTTGAATTTTGTAAAACAGAAATCATTTTTGATTTAGGAATATCAGATATCGCTTAGGTTGAATTTTTTGTGTTTTTCTGAAAAAGATCAATTTTTGATGAATAGTGAAACCACTAAGTGGTAGTTAAAAAACTAATTTTTCATTTAAATGATACTTTAACACTTATTTTAATTGAGTTTCAAAAATATGATATACATGGTTGTCATCAGTTTGTAAAATGTGGTTCAACGGGACGAAAATAATATTTGGTGAATAGTAACTTTTATGTTTTATTAATCGCGATTAAAGGTAATTAGTGTAATTTAAGGTAAATAGAATGTTATAATATTATGAAATCACCTATACACATTTCCTACCCATATTGGAGGAGTCATAGACGACCATGAAAATCCATGGGTCAACTTGGGGACCCCATGGAGCCACTTGGGAAAAAAATGACATTAATAACTTTTTATTTAATGTAAAAATAAAAGTGTCACACACATGTATTGTTTTAATAAAACAATTATTACATGGGGTTATATAAGTTAACATTTTGAATATAAATATTCATTTGAAATATAAAAATATTTCCTACATTATGGTAATTTTTTCATAATTTTTAGGCATTATATAAATACATTTATTTATGACACCATGATGATGCAGTGATTACCTTATTAATGAATGATTTAAATAAAATGGAAATATAAGGTAAAATATAAGACTTACACTTCTCCAAAGCCTATTGGATGTGAATATTTCTAACCCTTATCACCTTATTCTCTAAATATTACATTTTGGGACCTTTAGAATCTGAAATTAATTTCATAATAAAGTAACATTTCAATCTTTCGAAAAGAGCCCCTCCTCTCCTCTTATAAAAGGCCCCCACCTCTACTACCTTTTTCACACATTCAAAGCCTATTGGAACGGCCAACCTCTAACCGAATACCCTCTCAACATTCATCCCTTCATCTTAGAATCCATACCTTAGGAAAAAATCTCTCCAAGACACCATTTTAGTTCAAACCGAGGGGAGTTACCCGATTTAAAGGTAATGTCGTCTCTTATGTTCTTTTGTTTTATTTTGCTTATCAAACTCCTTAAACTATATTTATTCCTTTATGTTGTAACAACACCATTATCTTCAATATACTAGTATTTTTTTATGAGAAGGATTTTATTTACACTTACACACAACTTCTTCTAATGGTTAAAGAACATACTGTTTTTGTGGGTGGAAAATTACTTTCTCATGAAACGATGATTGTTCAATCTTCTTTTAACACCTCTCATAGTGGCCATTATGATGACAATATTTTTATATATGATATATATTATGTTTTTTTTCTTATTATTCTGTATTTTTCATTTATGGCATACCTTTATGATTTCCATTATGGGTAAATGCAATAATTTCATTTTAGGAAGTGTGGACTACCGCCCCCTCAAAGTGATTTGATTCGTTAATGGAATATGAGGGAAGTATAAAGGATAAATTTAATGATATTATATATTATATTATAATGTAATTATAATATACCTTTATATCATTAATATTTCATTCCATTAAATACAAAATATAAATGAATGTAGCCTTCATGCGTATATACGGTTTACCATCTCCATGAACAGTGCATTTCATTTCTTACCTCTAAATGTCATGTAATATTATAAATGAATGTATATACTGGATATGTATGATATACATGATATCTACATCATGAATGTAATTCTAGATATAACGGATATTTTACCACGTGAACAACTTGTAATTATAAGAAGTTTATTTTTGACTCAAGTACCAAATATTGACAGAACGACCATTATTAAATTAAATAATTAAATACAATTCATAAAATGGTAATAAGGGATATAAAAGGAATAAATAACTTGAAAAGGGTTATTAAGAAAGTAGAAATTAACTCTAGTTTATTATTCAGATGATTAAAGAATGATAGAGTCAAGTCAAACATGAGATAAGGGAACTTCATAACCCAATTTCCATTCTTAGGGTTAATATCCAACATTCAAATTATGTGATGATATTATTATGTCCTATATTATATTTGTACTTTCTTAATGTGTACTTATATTTAATACACATAATAGATGTATTTTATTTAAAAATTATCTTTGTAAGGGACGTCGTCTCAATCTCCATTCATTGAGTCATAATTTGTTTTATCCACAACTTTCTTTTATATGGTGTATAAACCCCTATGACTTTTAAATTTATTCTAAAAGAATATTTTCTATACAAAGAGTTTTACTAAACAAAAAAAGGTAATGTTTTTTTGTTGTATGTATGCGGTGACAATGACTTCTCCATCGCCGTGAACATTATTTGAGTTTCGGTATCATTTAAAAGCCATAACTTATTCTAAATGAAAAATAAATACCATGTTTTACATTTCTTTAATTTTTGTATTAAAAATGGTTTTGATAATGTTTTTATTATATAATTGTGTTGTATTGATATCTTTTGATTGAAATGTGAAAATGTTATGTTTTCTTTATGCATGTTTTATGTGATACGATTATGTTCTGGTTTATGATATGTTTAAACATTTTCATATAAGGCATGAATTGGACTTAATATGTGACGGGTGGAGCCCGCTATATCTCCTCAATTCATTGGTAGGTCTCATGAGAAAAACTAGTGTCTTGGCATGAGGGCTTGACAAAATATTATTTGTAGTCTTGGCACGAGGCCTTGGCTACGTGGTTATGATTTTCTGGCATTATGCATTCCATCATTATGAAAGTGGTTATTGATATTGCATGTGATTATTTGACTAGTAGAATATCTATGTGAATAAGTAAATGGTATTACTTCATTTTATTTTTTCCATATTATGATGAATTTCATGATTAAAAGGATTTTGTTTTAGTAATACATTTCCTTAAATGTTTATGTTTATTTATGAATGTTTCTGTTATATTGTTATCCATACTAAGCATCTCAACACACCCCTTTCTATGTATTATTTTCCCATGATGTGAATAAATTTTTTATGACTGACCTACAGGGATAATCTGAAGGGGATATGAGTGTGGACTATGGATACTATGTTATTGTGATTTTTTACTTTTAATGTTATGTAAAATTTATGAATGTATCTAGTGTTTTCAAGGCTACTAAACTAATCGTTCATTCGTGACATGATATTTTGTGATCATGCCAATGTTACGTAATAATGCACCAATATTTCATAATTGGGGTCAGGGCATTACAAAAGTGGGAAAAACTATTTTAATATTAATCCCACAATGCGGATGAAAAACCTACTTTCTAAAGAAAACATTCCCTTATGTATAAATTTTTTTGTTTCTATATATCACATGAAAATAGTTAAATTTATTATATTTTCATAATTATATCATTATATGAAAAATAATATTTTTTAAAATAAAAATTAAACAAATTTTAACATTGTAAATAGATTAAATAGAACTATAATTTTCAATAAAAAGAAGTATTTTTCACTATTCAATGAAAAGGTAATCCTTGTAAAAAATTATAAAATTTTATTTTTTGTTAATTTTAACATGTATAATTAAAAGGTGATGTTTATTTTTCATAGTAATTAGTAATTAAACTAGAAAACATTAATTAAAAATTAAATGTACAGATCATGATTATAGGAATATTAAGAAAAAATTATATTTTAATCATAAAACTGGATAAATTCGTCTTCTCATGCTTAGAGAAAAATATTAGATGAATGAATAAAAATTAATGCAATACATAATATATAAATTTGATTATAAAAATACAAAAAAAGTTATTAATTTATTTAATTAATATAGAAATATTTTTCATGCATAAAATAGTTCTTCAGAAAAAAAATTTCATATAAATTTAAATGATTTTTTAAAAAAATTATTTATAATACATTGATAATGATTAAACGTATTTTATTAAACATTAAACCATATGATTTTGATAATATAAATAAATATATTCATACCCATAAAATTTATGGAAATGTAATAATTGAATACTATATTATGTTTTATTGAAAATCGATGTTATGAGAAACACAACTTATTGATGAAATTCAATTTATTTGGAATATATATATCATAAAATCATGGGTTGTATCAATATACACCCCTTGAAATACACTTCCCCATCAAAATTATTATAATCCAATAAAAAAATTGGATACTTGTACCTCATCATATCCTTAGGTTGCCATATTGAATCCTCAAATTTGTTGTTTGACCACAAAACATTGACAAGGTGAATGGTCTTATTTCATTGGACTTTATATCTTTTATCTAATGTATAAATTTTTTTAACTCATAAGAGAAATATTTATCTATTGGGGTTAAATATAAGTTTGTCTTTTGTGAAGTTTTAAGTATTTACATACTTAATATAGATAGATAAAACACATCGTGGACTTAAGAGTGGTTCAGTTGAATTATTAGAAGAAAATATACCATCCCAATACGGTCCTGAATTATAAAAGGGACAATATAAATTGGGATAAGAATTATATCATTTTAAAATTTCATAAACTTCTTCAATATAAAAATTTATTGAAACTATTTTCACTATAATTAAATTTTAGAACACACAGACAATTGTTAGAAAAACATTTTGAAGAATCTAAGATGCCTTAAAAAGTTATTGAATGGTTCTGACTTTCTATACCACTTCCATTGATATATCTCATCCCAATATAATTATTTATCCAACATAATCCCATCATATTTTATTTTTACATATATTTTCATAGAGTGATTCATAGGTGTATATATGAATGCTTGAGTGAAAAATATTTTTATAAGAAAACACAACAATAGGATTCTGTAGATTCCAACCACCTTTGAAATTCATAGAGTAATATATTCATAAATAGTAAATGGTTTTAATTGTTATATTAGTCTAAAAATATATATAACGATGATATAAAGTGATAGAAATCCATTTTGTATCTTGAACATTATGAATTATTCGATATAATTTTTAGAGAAATCTATGATTCAAATAAGATAAAATAGAATGTGTTACTCCATGTAATATTACCACCACATTAATTTATATCCTTAAAAAAAGATCCAGTGAAAACTATTCCATAATGGAAAGGAGGTGGGTTTACTTTAGAAGATGATGAACTATAACCCAAATAACATTATTGACATTATCTCTTTTGGGGGACCATTAAAAAAATCCATGGATAACTATTCCTATTTTTATTCTGTTATAAGAAATGGTTTTAATATCCTTATATATTTTTGTCTCTAAACGTTAAATTAATGATATACCATGAACTAAGATAAATAGTATATAATCATTATCTTCATGTTATCCCACTATAAATACACTTCCATATTAGTATATATATATTTATACATCTAGGATAAATATATAATTATTAACAATGAACCTCACAAAATTTATCTTTCATAAAATATTTTCTAGATTGAATAAAACATTATTATTTAAATGAATCACTCCAATCAAATCATGGTTAAAATTAGAATAATTTCACTATTTATTATATTACTATACATCTCCATTATGCTCCCCTAGAATCCTCTCATTGATAGATGGTTTAACATTTATTTGACTGAGATAATGTTTTCCAAATTCATTAAATATTTCTAGAACTATCACTTTCAAATCCATAATAATTTGATCTTATGTGTTCATTATCATAGATAGGCTAGAATGATTATTTAGGCTCAATTAATCAGCAACCGTTTTTTCTTTTCTTAGGTCAAAATGTATTGAGTAGTCAAAATCATTAATCACTTATGACCATATTCTCTAGAAAAAGTTATGTTCCTTCTATTTTAATTAATATGTTAAAAATTTATGATTGGTATATATATCAAACCTTTTGTTATATTGATAATTCCTCAATATCTTATTAGAAACAATCACCATAGTTAACACTCAATTATTAGTTTGTTAATGTTTCTCATAAACCGTCAATTTATGTTATTTATATGATATTACATTTCATTCTTCATGATAGCATGTCCATGTACCTTATCTTATGCATCACTATAGATTAAAAGACATCTCCTATATAATTTAACATAAGAACGGTTTCATTAACTATCCTTTTCATTAGTTCCACAAAATATTCATGACATTAATTTTCAAAAGGAACTTGGGTATCATCCCAGTTAAATCAGTGGATGGAATAAAAACAATGATAATTATCCTAAATTCCATCAATAATATACATCTATACTAAGAAAACATTGTATCTAATTTGAAGTGGTTATTCTAGGGAAAAATTTAATGACAACTGTCGTGGGTAATTCAGTAGATATATTGAATCATGAGATTATGTTACCAAAAAATAAGACTTCTGTAGGAAAAATCCACACTTGGTAAATTTTACAAGAATATTATCCTTATTTGAATTCTTAATATTAATTCTCATGTAATATTATTGGTATTACATACTTATTTTATATATTATAATATCATGAATATATATATAAATACTAATACTAACTCATCAAGGTAGAATCTAAATACTTTATTCATTAATTTCTAATGTTAGGAAAAATTAAGAATCCAAAATGGAATTTCTATTTAATAATAGTGTACAAAACATATATGGAATTCAATTTGGGTATATCCTACATGACCATTAATTAATGATATCCAGAAAAATGTTCAATCTTGTAAATGTATTGAGATCACCGTGTTTGATCAATGAATAATCAATATGGGGAAGAGGATACTGGTTATTAATTATGATCATTTTTAATTGCCAATAATTCTTAAAAAGTCACATTGATACATTTTTATATTAAGAAAAAATTAGTTTCACCCCCAAGGTGATAGTCTTGAATTAATAAATCCTTTATCAAGATTCTCCTATTATTTCATCATTTCTTATCTCAAAAATGTCAGGGTCATTCTGTGGGGATTATTTGAAATAATCATGACACCATGAATGAGTTCTATTAGTAAATCAATATCATAATTTTATGGAAGGCAAAAAAACTCTTCAAAGGACATCCAAAAACTCCCCCACTATAGTCATATCATCGAATTTGGGTTTTTCCCTAACCTTATTAGATAAAAAACAACTATATAGGAATAAAGAAACATGCAATGGATGAATTTTTTTTTGGAAGTTCATACTTATCATCACACTGATGAAAGATTATCAGTTGGTTTGGAATATCTAACATAACTTCCCCTAATTAAAAATATATGTATGATTTATTAATATTAATCCAATCCATTGATAATAAAACATAAAATTCATCCAAAGAGAGAATAATGAGATCTCTATGAATCACATCACAAAATACTTATACCAGATAAGAATTATAGATTTGGTATGTGATAATTATACAATTATGGTTTCCACATATAATTCAACATTTAATTATTTTTGAATTATTTTTATACCCTTAAAATATTCATCATGTAATAAAGAGTTTGAATATATAGAGCCAATTAAAAAATTACATGTTCTAAAGTGTATAGAAAGTGTAAGATTCACTATTTGGTTATTATGCAACTTAATAGGAATAGTTATATAATGAGGTTTCTATTTTGACTCAGCTTAATCGGTTGTTGATGTCTATCATCATTACAGACCTTTATACTTTAGTACATGGTATCCTATTTCCCATACTCCTTACTTTTGAAAAAATAGAATGTGGTTTGTACATTATATGGAGACATAACTATATTTGAATCATTATTCTTCTTCTTACCATCACTTTTTTTTATTAATCAACTTAGTTACCATAAATTACACATTATAACATAAACTAGTACCCTTAAAACAATTTCATCCATGTTTCCATTTATAATTTCATCTTAAAAGATAAATCATCGATTTATTTCAATGGCTATAAATGATTCCATTAAATTAAATGTATCCATTACTATCAGAAACAGGATGTTGATAGGTGAATACAATGTCTTTTTCCACCTTTATAGTTCATAAAATGATTTATTTTTTGTTATTTAAGTCCCTTATGGATATATCAATTTGGATAGTTTTTTTCAGCTACTAAAGAATCTATAAACCATAATTTTATATTTGATGGTATGGAAGATGTATTCATCACAAGTATTTAAAACAATTTCCATATATATATGGAAAGATTCATCATCCTTATTCATTAGATCAAAGAATTACTTATCCATTTTTATGAAGAATACTTTGAATGAACTAATTGAAAATTAATATCTCAAACTCTTCCCACTACATAGAGTCAACCATATATTCACGATTATAAAACATAATTGAACTGATTGGCCTCCAAAAGGATATACATATATAATAATGTTTTCATTCTATGAAAATTATTGAATAAAAATTATATTTTCAATGGTAGTGATCCATTTCTCAGAAACTAGCATATTAGCATAACCATTAATAAAAGGTGGTTTTTCCCTCATGAATGATTCAAAGTAATATTGTACCCTCTATTTCCTATTTGAATGTTCATCATGATTTATATAATAATAATGTTTCTTTAGAATAGAAATTATATTTTTTATTCCACCACCCTTAACATTTGGTAAATCAATAGGAAATTCAAACAATTTTCCATTAATTTCATAACAAAGAAAATTCATTTGGATTCTAACCATCTATTAAAATAAGAAATCATAGTTTGAGATACAATATTCATAGTGAAAAAACACATAATCCAAAAAAAAATGTATTGGATATCTAAAGCAGAGAACCATTTTTAACTATATGACACTATAAGTTTAATCATTGTCATTCATGTTTATCATATATTCAAATCTATAGTGATTGTTCATAATGTGTTTTTAAATTTCCAAAATATATCCCCCAAGAGTGTCATCCCAGGTTTGTAACAAGGCCAGTTGTCATGAATTATGTAATGACTGAGTCGAATCCCATTGTCCCATATTAAGAACTATTACCCCTAAAAAATACTATGAAAAATCCAGATCCACTTTTATTATCTAAATAGGATGTAATTTTTTGGAAACAAATTTCTCTATCCTTCAACCAAATCCAATGACATTTTCTATAAATTGACTTATCCATTGGTTTCTAACATATGCTTTCTAATTTTTTTTTTCGAAGGTTAATTGGACAATTCTTTGATACCAAAGATAATCACCCAAATATCTCAAACATATAAATTAAATCATATTTTATGAATATTCATTACATAAAATAGTTACACACTCGGGGATTTTATAGGCATAATATCATTTGTAACATGGACGCAAAAACAACTGGATTATAATTGAACAACATCTTATCCCCCTAAATAATTATTAACTAAGACTCTTCTTCAAAATATCATACATTGTACCTTTATTTGTGACTTGTGCAATTGAAATTCATGAAAGGGTGAGTCAATATGTTCTTTAAGGTTAAAAGAAAGAGATATCTACATAACATGAGATGATGGGTATGAAAACAAGATAATAAATTTTGGAAAAAATACAAAAATTAATAGTGATCATAAACTAGAGTCAGGGAAAAAATACTTTTAGATAAAAAGTTTATAATCTTAAATGACTAAAATAAAATTATCCATGATTTAAATACATTATCATAATAAAAATATTGGTGTTATAAAAATATGCATCAAAAAAATATTTTGTCAAGGATAACCACCAAGACATTATTAACAAATTATGATTCGGATTACCACTGATTTTCTTTCTTCTCACTTTGGATACCCTCCCTTGTAAACTATTTTTTTAATTTTTATAACCTCCCAATACACAATCTTTTTTATCACTTAAAAAACCTCTCACATACCATCTTTTATAATTGTTATAAACAATAATGTACCCTATTTTATTAGTTTTGGTATAACATCATGTGTACCCATTGATCTCATGGATCCTTAATCCTTACCCAAGGCATTAGAGGAAAATATAATTATGGTCCCACAAATAAAATAATGAATAGATTATTTTTTGTGCCAAAAAATCATTCATTATATCATAACAATGGAAAAGGAAACTAGTCTCTATAGTATTACCTCATAGCATAAGCCATTGGAAATAAATGAGTTTAAAAAAATGTTTCTTAATTATCATAAAACATCCAAATTATGAATTATTGTGGTATAAAAAGATCATTACCCTAGTGGATAGTAAGAAACATGTTAGGTCATTTTCACTAATGAATATAAATATCATTAAAATATCATAACACATTTTAAAAAAAATAATCATTAAATTATTAAATTTCCTCTATAAAATATAAAAATTACTCAAATATTATTTAAAATATTATATTGGATAATAAAATAGTTAACATTTAAAGTAATATTTAGATCATTTAATCTTCATGAATTTGATAAATTATATTAATTGTGTAGAAGTTAAAACAAAACATTCACTTTTTTATTATTTTTAAGGTAAAATATTAACACATATAAATAAATTCCATTAATAACATTTATTAAAAATAAAATAATTTTAGAATTTTATATAAAAATTATATGGAGAATTTTAAAAATATTATTGAAAATATTTTCATAAAAAAATAATAGAATAGAAATGTTTTTCAATAAGGGATTGAAATAGAGTCAGTTTTTCCATAACACCTTATTTTAAAATCTACAGTACACAAATATTGAAAAATGGAGTGAAAATTAGTAATTTAAATAAATATCCATTGTATGAGAAGCTTTATGATTTTATTGATATGTATTAAACAAAATCTCATCATCAGAACCATTGTCATAAACAATCTAGTTAATTAATGTGATTATGTTATAATTCCAACACTACATTGGTAAAATTTGAATAGAAAACAACATTAAATAAAAAACTATATATAGAAATATATATCCAATAATTTTTTTTTGAATAATCTTAGATACATTAATGACAATAAATAAAACAAATAAAATAAACATGTAGTGAATAAGACATGTTTCCTGAAGAAATAAATGTGAAACAAAAATCCATTACCTAAAGACTCAACATTATTCATACAAATTCTCATATCGTATAAAATAAACATAGGTTTATTAAAAATAAAATCGATTACCATAATCATATATATCATAAAATATATTATTTACTTATAACCATTTACCATATTTTTATTATTAATTTTTTTAGAAATTAATGTTTGGATTATAAATAATTTTATTTTTTTATATGTGTTAGTTTGGTAGATCAGCTTGTTTACATTCATAATGGTTCCATAATATTCATAACTTTATCCATGATATAAATATAAAATAAATTTATTATGTACATATTTATAGATATACAAATATTTTATATATTGAAAAAGGAATTACACCATTTGTGGAGACAATATGTTGTACATAGAAATGAATGTAGTTTTCCGATGTTTGATAGACCACATGAAAAAAATTTATATAATAATCAAACATTAAAAAAAATTCTGATGTAGATATCATATTGATTCATAAAATAGATCCTTATTATTATACATTACAATAGAAAATGAAAATTATTCACATTACGTTTTTAGGTGATAGTCCACACATTCACCGAAGTGGCGTTTTTTGAACTAATTTGAAGGTAAGATGTTTGGTGTCATTCAAAAATTATAGAATTATAATTATGTAATTAATATCATTTATATACATAAAATCCATTAATAAATCTATCAGTGATATGCAACTAGGGAAAACCAATTACCTATGTTTTTGTGGTAATAGTTCGTCGTACAAATGATCGACAATTTCATTTACCATTTATTTGAAGATAATATGGATATAGGTTATGAATTCAATATAATAAGATTTATTTATGTGCGAGGTAATGGTTTTATAATTTAATAATAGATAAATAATATTTTAAGTAGTTATTAGAGAAAATAAAACAAAAACACTCTATTAAAAATGAAACATCCTCTTCAAAAAACCTCATTAGGTCTGCACAAAAACACATACAATAAGGGTTTTCTAATCCAACCATGGATTTAATTGGTGTAAATATAGTAATGGATTTTATTTATGAATATATAGGATGAAGAAATTCGTTTTTATGTTGATTAAAAGAGTATATTATCTTCCCTTTTAAAAGTGAGAATTAGTGGAATTTTTGTATATACACATAATTATTCAAAAATGGGATGTCACTCTCAAAACATGTGTCACAAAAATAGATAAATAATGAATTTTTTATATTATATTCTCTATAAAAACCTCAAATACATAAATATACATATGTTTTAAAAAATAATTCCCTTACCCTCTGTGTTTTCTTTTACAATTTTTGTTTTCACTACAATAAGTAGTTATTTTACCTATGTAAATTATCCTTAAACAATAAAAATTAAATGAACCATATGAGATAATTTGTTTCAAATTATTATACATATTATGTGTAATATATCAATCATGAAACCTATGTGTGTAGAAAATTAATTTTTACTCAAACACATGAAACATGCAAAACCTCATATAAACCATAAACAATGTACCTATTTTTTACAGTTTTACTATTCATTATGATAAAAACATAGTTTGGGAATATGACGTAATATAAATTATTCTAAATAAAAATATTTATTTTACATTTTATGATCCAATTCATTTAACTCGAGACTTTTAATTTAAAATTAATCCAACAATCACGACGATAAAATTGTTTTGCAATAAAAATTATTTACCAACTATTAATTTTTTTGAATATAAATATTAAATGAAATTAATTATAATTAGATAAATTTGATTTATCATATAATAATTACACTAAATCAGATTTTAGATAAATTTTATTTAAAAAAAATATAAAATTTTATATTCATTAATACAAAATTTTAATTTTTAATAAATATTAATATTTCAACTATTTTTCAAAATATTATTATATTCATATAATTAAATGTAATTAACTCTAATTGAATTTTTAAATTTTAATTTAAAAAAATTATTTTATAATTTTTTAAGTAAAAATATTATTTTAAAAATCAGTGTGAAACACCTGACGAAAAAACTATTTAGAAAAATTCAAATTTTAAAACATAAAAAAATTATTTATTATCATATCATGCTTAAAAAAATATTAGAATAGTTATAAGATATTATATGTAATATATAATATATAAATTTTAGGAAAATTATCCACCAGGAGTGACTAAATTATTTTATTAATATAAAAACAATCTTTGTGCAGGAAAACTATTTTTTTGCAAGGCATTTATTTTACTTTCGAATGGTTTTTTAATTCAGATTTCAAATTATTTTGTATGAAATTAATATTAATTGATCATTTTTATAACATATAATTTTAATTATTTATTTGTTCTTTTTTATTCCCACAAATTTAATGAAAAATTTATAATGATATATTATATAACGGTTTGTTAAAACATGTTGTTGCATGTAACCCAAGCTAGCTAAGAATATAATAATTTTAAAAAGAAATAGATTTCATAAAATTTATATGTGTTTTATTATAAACCCTTAATATTAATTTCTCCCTTGAAATTAAATTGAAATTTTACATATAAAAGAGAGTAATTCTTCCTCATCATATACCTAGGTTTCCATATAGATTAATCAAATCGGTAGTTTCACCAAAAAATGAACCTTTGAGTGGTATTCTTTAATATAAAATTCTATCTATTATCTAGAATATCCACAAGTTTTCCATCATATGTTATATCATTCTATAGTGTTATTACCATTTTTTCAATAAATGTGACACTTAAGGTATGTACTTTTTCAGGAGAGATACATGGAACACATCCCGGTCATGAGATAGGTTTGTTAGAAGCACCAAAACAATAATATACCTTCCCGATATGATCATCAATTTCAAAGGGTTCTATATACATTGGAATCATATTTATATTATTTTTTTAATCTCATAACACTATTCTATAGTGACTTTTTTAGTGAACCCTTCTCACAAATATTAAATTCTAGATCATACAAACAATTTTTAGCATAACTTTTATGTCAACTAATAAATTACCTAAACTGATGTTCAATGGATTTGACTTTCTCGATCATTTTCTCTACTAGATAACGTCCAAATAAATTTCACTCTCAAACATAATCCCCAAAATTTTTAGATCTACACTTACTTATATATAGGGCTTTATTAGGGTCCATTTGATTACATGAGTAAAAGCTAATGTTTCAAGAAAACTCAACTTGTGGAAGGTGATGATCCAAAAAACTATTTAATTATATAGAATAAGATAATAGAATAAATTATATGGTTTTAATGGTTCTATTAGACATAAAATATTTATGATGATGATATATATTTATAAAACTCAACACTGTATTTAATGACTGCTAAGGACATCTCGAAAACATTGATGAAAACCTCAGATCCCAATCAAATTCAATATAATTCAGTACATCATGAAGACTAAAAAATTAATGCGCATTGTAGAAATCTTATCCTGAGATAGATAATCTCAGAGGTAAATTTAGCATTTTGACTTCATAAGG
Organism: Viscum album; assembly: GCA_963277665.1. Lineage (NCBI taxonomy): Eukaryota > Viridiplantae > Streptophyta > Magnoliopsida > Santalales > Viscaceae > Viscum > Viscum album. Next base: position 1,856,336,125 of record OY728157.1, read on the forward strand.
TGATCAAATATAACCCAAATAACATTAGGAACTATAGACATATTGGGGGTCTAATGAAAACATATGTGGTGATTTTATCCCATTTCCATTATGGTATAGGAAATTCTTGTAACATCCCCCTTATTAATTTTCATCTTAGAATTGAATTACTCATATACTGATCACCAAGGTTTATATTCTGTTATATCTCTCATCATGTTGTCCAACCATAAATAATATTTCAAATATCTATTCATCTTCATACATTCCAGATGAATAGAAAATTTATAACTATCCGGCTTCTCTATAATATATTTCTTAAAATCTAGTGTGTATAAAATGAATACACTATTCATAAATATTTTTATTCCATCATAATTAATTTTAATATTTCGAAAATTTCTCAGCATCTTCTGATGGTCTCCAACTTCTTGTTATGCCTCTTTTAGTCCTCGTTTAAACTAGTGGTTGAACAATCATCTGGGTGAGATTTTATTTTTAACCTCCCCTAAATATTACTAAATCCAATCATATAAAATCCATAAATATTATATATTGTTTTATCCATTTAATAGATAATATAGAATAATTCATTTAGGTGAATGCATCGACCACCTTGTTTTCTTTTTCCAGTGTGGTAATTAATTGTGAAGTCATAATAGTTAATCAATTACAAAAATATTCTCTTGTACATATTCATCCCCATTAGTGTAAATATATACATTATAATTATATGATCAATATATATCACACAATTCTTGATAAATATAAAACCTCCATATATCTAACGAAAAAATTAACTATGTTAACTCTAAATCATGATTTGGGTATTTTTTTCTCATGAAGTATAAATTTCCATGTTGTGTAATATATAAACATGTCATTAAAAACTATAATTAATCCATTAAACATTATTCATTCATCATTATAGATTATATACCCTTATCTATGACGTATTATTCAATGTATATGACTGTTGGATAACCTTCTCTATAGTTCCTTGATCTTCTCATTACATTCATTGGCCCAAATGAACTCAAATATCGTTAGAGAAAACATAATTTGGATATTATAAAATCATTATACCTTATATACAAACCATTGATTTAATCTACACAAACCATTAAAAAATAGATCTTTGTCACAGTGGTTGTTCTGGAACAATGTCCAATAATTGTGATCATATATGGATCCATAGATATAACCTATCATCAGAATATATTAACCAAAAATGAATCCTTTTTTTAGAATAAAATAACACAAGAAAAATTTCAAAAAAAATATCCTTCCTATGTTTCCTTAGTACCATTCTCAAATGATATTATTTCTCTTCCATTATAATTTTATATATCACTATATTGTCTATAAATACTACAATCAACTGATCATTGGAATATATGAAGAATTTACTCATTAATTCCATTATGATAGAACTATAATTAGTTATTATAAATGCGACCTAAATATATTATTAGTGTAGATATCGTGTGAGGAATATTTTTCTTGGGTATATCCTCATTCATGACCATCAATTAATAATATCTATAACAAATGAAAATCATGTAAAATTATTGAGGTTCACGTAGTTGATCATTCATGTCATCAACACATGTTAGATAATACATCTTATTGATTGTCATATTTTTTTATTATTGAGAATCAATATAGAGTAACATCAATATATCTTTATCCTTAATAGAACGAAGACGTTCCCTATAAGATGAAACACTTGAATGGATAAATAAATTTTCAATAATCACTTTTAGTTATTCATCAATTCATGTAATTAAATTAGATCCATTCTATATAGAGTCTTTGAACTAGTTGTGGGATCATGTAAAAATTCTATTACGAATATAACATCAGGATTTACTGAATGTCTAGGAAAATATTTTAAAAATACATCAAAAAAATCCAAAAAAATATACATATCATCATTATTGAGTCTACCTTTAGTAATATGGGATAAAAACCCTATTGAATTAGAATAAAGACCCATAAAATAGATGAAATTTACATTTGAGGCTTATACAAATCATCCTACAGATAGGAGATCATAGGCTTGTTAATAAAGTCCAACATAACTTCACATCCTTATAAATTTTTGGGGATTTATGTAAAGAAAGTCAATATATTACTAATATTACATCAAATACAACTATTTAGAGCCAAAACATATTAATATGAATCAAATTGTGAAATCAAATTAATAATATAATAATTATATACAATTACCCGAACATAATTATAACGGTAATAATAATAATTTCTAGGTTATTTTTATTATTGTCTTATACTATGATAAATGATGTTATTTAATACTAATATACAAAATACAAATAGAAACATTTTATTCAATAATTGAAATATTACATGGATATAAAAGATTACAACCACTCAAGAAAACTCATTGCAAGACCCATAAAATTAAACAGTAAACCAACAAGCCCAACAAGAAGGTCGATGGTGTAGTTGACATCCCTTAAATATTCAATAACAAAAAATATTATAAAAATAATTAAAGAAATAATTATATGAATAAAAGTGATATAGAGACCTATCCTCATAAAACATGTAATGATATTTGACTCCTTGGTCAGGTTCTTATACATCCAATATGACCATTATAATTGGTCATTGAGGGTTTAAAAGTGGTCATTTAGTTTTATTGACATTGGGTGTGAATAAATAATATTTTTTGTCAAATAAAATTATGGGTTTCAATTAATAAAATGGATAATAAGCATTATTATTTTATGTGTATTAGAAAGTTAAAATATTATGACATATTATTATAAAACATGTCTGTTTATATTAATCGTAAATTGTGTTTTAGTCTTTAAAATTATGATGGAAACATTTTTTATTTAATGTATGTTTTAAAATATAGAAGTGCATATAAATAGTAAATGTTATTAATGGTTGTTAACAATGGAATTAAAAAAATATTTGGATAAGAAAAAGTTATGACAAAAAATTTTAATTAAAAACTTTTATGCATTAAAATTTTGTTACCATCCCTAAGATAAGGGTACAGCTAAACTATGACAGCTGACTTGGTCAACCCCATGAAGGAGGTATCTAATCGTGCCTAAGGAGGATCGAGTAGTAGAAAAACGGAATATACATAGCTATAGAAATAGGTACACAATCTTATATAAATGGCATGGTTAGTCTCGAGGATAGGGTGGGCAGAGCACCTGTAGGTGGGGCCCTATGGATAAGGACCCCATGAGTGTGTGTTTGTGTGATCAAAGGGTAGTTCTGTAGGTTGAGTCATAAAAGGAAGCCCTAGAAAACCAATCCATTTTGATGGGGGATTTAGTTTTTCCATAGTGCGTGATCTCAACTAGAGGACCTCACCATGTGAGATCTAGGTAGTCTGCACTAATACCCCATTGGAGACACAGTGTCTCGGTTTACTGTTGCGCATTTTTGGGGGCCGGATGAATTTGCTCTGCCTAATTTGGACCAGTCAACCTATTTAAAATTGTGTTTATGGATGTATCCATCCAATCATTCCTAATATAATCTCATTTGTTCATATAATTTAAAAAATATCAATCAACATATGTTATTCGATCTATCCATGATCTAATCGCATCCGTCTGTTGTTTTTAAATCATGAAGATCTCTCTGGACCGTTCAATCAGACCAAAGATAGTATCCTAGCCATCCAATCCTTATCCACACATCACCCTCAATTAAATTTTCTTCTATTTTATACAAACCCTTCGATCCGATCAATATAGATCGAATATGTCCGTTCTTTATAATTTATTCTCCCATATGGAGCCACTCCAGTCCACATACAATAATACAACCACATGCCCCTCTCTATCATATCTTTCTTATTATTCCATATTTCTACTCTCATAGTATTTTCTTTAGTTTAAGATCCTTGTTTTATTTCCAATAGTTGTATTTTTTTAAACCAAACACCTCCACACATGACATGGATCCTCTTCAGTACTACAATTTTAGATTTCATGGTGTTAATATATGTGTTTCTTATTGATTTTCACTAATTAATGTTTTTATTTTGGTTAGATATGGTAAAATAGTAACATGAATTTAATACATTGTATTTTCTTGCTATAACACTGACATTGTGCACCCAAGTGCCACTCAAAATTTCTCCCTGCCAAGTCACTATCTATCAGTTTAGAATCCCTCATTCGTCTACTGATATAAATCATGTAAGGTAATTTAATTATATTTTTCTAATACTGTAAATTTATATATATTTATATATTTATAGATAATTGTATATCGTAAATCTGAATTACATATATGTTAAATATTATTATTTTAAATGAACCTTCCCTATTTAATATTATAGAAACAATGGTACAATTTTGATGAGAATGTAAAGGTATTTTATTACTTATTTTTGTGCAAACTAATATATATTTAGGGATTATTCTCCATAAATATTATATCTAAAAATAATGTGTTAAATTAGTTTTCAAAATTTATTTTTATAATGATGATATACACATATGTGTGTGTGTGTGTAAATCATACAAGCAAGAAAACACATTTACAACTTTTTTTCAACTTTTTTATGGTCTGTGGTCTTATGGGAGGATTTTTTTTTAATTTTTTTTTAAAAATTATACATACAAACCATAGACAGTCATATAAATATATATATATAGTTATATATATATATATAGATATATATATATATAATAATTTATGTAACACCTGATACTTTTATGAGATATATTTTTTTATGTTATATACATCATCAAAATAATCTTTCACTACACACAACACTAGCTTGGCTTTCTTTACACGCAACTGCGACCTTCCTCGATATCTTGCATTTTACGCAATACCGAGTTTCAACAAACAACTATATGCTATTAAAATATTATTAAAACTAGACGTTATGAGTATTAATACCCAATTTTTGAAATTATGTAATTTTTCTGAAAACATTCAATTTTTGATGAATAGTGAAAACACTCGGTTACTATTTAAAAACCGACTTTTTATTTTAATAATTATTTATTTTATATAAATTTATTTTAGTTCAAAATTGATACATAATACCTATATAAGTTCAATTCAATTCATTGGAGTCATTTTATAATAATTTTAGATATATAAATTTTTTATTGAACTGTTCACCGTCTTTTACCCACCTCCTAGGAGAATTTTCATATTCACCTAAAATATAATTTTACCACTTCTGTGAATGGAATTTCGAAAATCTGAGAGACACGGTTAATATCCAGGACTAAAATGTGGTTCAATGAGATGAAAATAATTTTTGGTTAATAGTAACTTTTTACTTTTTTTTTACCGCGGTTAACAGTAAATAGGGTAATTAAAGATAAAAATGATATTATTATTACCCTAACACATGCCATAATTATATTGGATAAGTTTAATTCGACCAAAAACAACCTCAAAAATAAAATATGACCATTTAGGCCCACATGGTTAGATTAGGACATTTATTAATAATTTATTTAAAGAAGGGTTAAAATTGTTAAAATCAAAGTTTAATAACTAAATCATTTTTAATATAGGGTTATACATAAGATAAATTCAACTATAAATATTCATTAGAAAGATAAAACAATTTCCTACATAATGGTTTTTTATTTGTAATTTGTAGACATTAAATAATTTAGTTAATTATGACACAATGATGATGGAGTAATTATCTTATTAATTAAATATTAACATAATTGATGTTATAAAAACCCAAATAAATGTAATTTGAGACTTTTAATGAATTAAAATAATTTTATTGGTTAATATTACATATTAGTACTAATTTAATTAACCTTTTGAAAACTAATATTTCTGTTATGATTTTCACAAAAATCAATTACCAAATAGTGTTAAAATTGACATAAAATAGTTTTTAAAACAAATATTATATTACTAATTGTTATTTTATTCCTAAAAATCTAAGGATTGGCCAAATGCCTTATATAATGATATATATAGTAATAATAAACAACTTGTGGTTATTTTTGTTTGTTATAGTAATTTTATTAACCTTATAGTGTAATAAAACAAAAAGACACGGTAAAAGTTAAATTATCTATCATAAAGTTAAATCTAAATGATAAGTGTAAAATAGAAACCAAAAATTTTATAATTTCTATTGGATGATAGGATATCGACCCATCCCCACCTTATCTTTGAAATAAATCAATTTTGAGCTATTAAAAACCGAATATGACTTTATAATAAAATAATATTTTTAGTTTTTCCAAAGATGCCCCTCTTTTCCCTTATATAAGGGCACATCCTCCCTCTCTTCGTCACACCACTTTTAGTCCTAAAGCTCGTCCAAACCCTGAAAAATTATCTTCTCCACTTCTCTATAAACAATCTAGAAGTCTTGGTATTCTTCAAAGACCAATTTTATTTCCCTAAGAGGAGGTCTCAAAGGGGCACTTTAAAGAAGAGGTGATGTTCGTTACCGATTCTTTCAACTTTATTTCTTCTTCCACTTCTTCTTCTTTAGTTTTTCCATTATGAAGTAATGACATCAGTATCAGTCATATATAGATATTTTATTATAATAATGGAAAAAATCCTATTTCACCATCTATCCATCCTACGGAAAATGAAATCACCGCGCGTGCGTACATACGGAATACCGTCTCCACGCCGTGGTGTAATCTATTTTCCACCATGACCTTAAATGGATGGGTATAATGGGGAAAATAAATAAAAATATATGATTATTGTAAAATGTTAATGATTCTGAAATAGTATACATACACTCCAATACAATTCCACGATCATGGGAATGATATCATCGCTCGTGCGTACGAACAGAATATCATCTCCACGATGTGATGTGACTCGTTCTACATGATATTTATTGCATAGTGATTATATAAATGAATTGAGTGAATAAATATTATATATAGTACACTAATACCATTATGGAAATGTGGTATCTATAACCTAAAAACAATAATAAGAATTTACTCGACAAATCACGCAAAAGAACAAAAAGTAATAAACACCTGAATAACAAGTAGCAATGAAATATTACTAATAAGAAGACAAGAATATGACCATATATGATATCATAACAATTATTATGATTCTGGAATAAGTCAATGTCATTATTTAAATCATTATAAAGGAGGTTCAGACACTTACGAATCAAATCAAACCTAAGGTAAGGGAAAATCACACAATCTCATTTTTATCTGAGATTGTTTATACATCAAAATTTGTTGGGGAATATTTATCATACACATCCATGTTTCCTCAATATGTAATATTATTTCCATCCACCTACAAATTTTTAAATCCAATTTTATCCTTTGGTGTGTTTTTAGTAAAAGACATAAAAGGAATCTTTTGTCGTTTTTCATATGAGGTACTTTTTGACTTTTCTGGCCAAAGTACCGGAATAATGTATTTTTAACTTATACGGAATGAACTGATTTTTTTAGAAAATTATTTCCATGAATCTTCATTTAAAAGTTTTTAAGTTTATTTTTAATCAAATTCTTTTTGTTCAAAATTATATGACATGTTATAAAATGAAAATTTTTTTGAAGTAAAAAGGATATTTTTCTCAAGAATGGAGTTCAAGGGTTTTATCAAAATTATTTTCCATCTATGATAATATAGGGTTCTATTTATATCCCTATTTTTACATTGATTTGATTATGTTATGATGGAATTATTTTTATGATGTCCTTTTATCTTTTGTAGATTATGTTATGATGACGTGAGGTTTAAGAATCCCATTTTTATTACATTGGTTATGCTATGATGTATGGTTTATGATTTTGTGTCACACATAAGAATGGTATCATTATGAGATGGGTGGGACCTATATCTCCCTCCAATATATTGGGTAAATATTTATATCTCATGAGATAGACATGGCTGGAACGGCTGGTTAATCCGGATCACTGAAACAGGACTGAACCGAGGAGTGAACTCGATTCAGAAATAGACATTGTCCGCTAAGATAGTCTTGGAAATGAGTCTTGACTAATAAGAAATAATTATCTATGATTATGTGTGTGTGCCACAAAGTTTCATGTTTTATGTTAAGATTATTGAGATTATATTTTACTACTATGATTTATCCCATGTTATGAAATTATGATCTCTTTTACGGGTTATGATATTCAAAATGATATGTTTTTATGAATATGATGTGATAGATATTTCTTTTTTTTACATTTACTGAGCATTTGAGATCACACTTTTGTATGTTTTTTTTTCAGGTCAGGAAGAAGGATAATAAGTAAGATATACCAAAAGGGACTCTAGATATGATAAAATAAAATGGAGACAGTGTGGATGATTTATGAACCAGTTGTTTATGTTTCCCAGTTTCTAAAGACTCTATACCTATACGGTCCATTCCTGGTTTTGTTATATGTTTAATAAGTGTGCTTCAATTCTGAAGTAATAAAAATTTATGTAATGTGTGGGTCGTTATAATTTATGCATAAAAAAATTAAGTATAACAGTTCATTCTCTATTATTTAGATATTGGATTTATCAATCTACAAACTAATGTTTAGGGATTCTAAAATCTAATAAACACATTGTTTTCTCAACTTCATAAGATAAAACTTATCATTTTATGTGAAATTATAAAACAAGTTTTCATTTTGTGTGAGAAACAACGTTCTCCCATCTTGGAATGTCAATCATAGTTTGTGATCATCAATGTCTAATTTATAAATAACATTCCTTGAGTTTTAGAGAGTATGTTTGTAATTATTTCATTACACTTCTTATTTTTTCTTTACAAATAGAGAAATTTAGAAAAAGTGTTATATTAATTTTTTTATTATTTTATCTGGATTAATAATTATTCTTTTAAAATTCTTATGGAACACTTTGAATAGCTTAAATATTATGTACCTAAATAATTTATCAGATAATTTATTCCCATATATGATTAATATTAAAATAAATTATAGTGGAATAGGATACTTTGATTTAAAGATATATTTATATTAAACATATGAGTAATGCATTGGACTTCTTATGAAATGGGTGAGGCATGTTAAGGACTCTCGATGCATCAGAATGTCTTATAAGAAGACCCATATTCATGGCACAAAGCCTTGAAAAAATGGTTATTTATGGTTTTGGAACATGGCCTTGGAAGAATGGTTATTTATGGTCTTAGAATGAGTCCTCGATGGTATTTTTATGATTATATGCCTTATGCATTCCCTCATTATGAATCTAGTATCTGAAAGACCATTGGATTATTGAATTAGAATAATAACACTGGTGAAGAATTATTTTCTTATTAACATGTACAAATTAGTTTTTAATTTTTAAATGCACATGGTATAATGTTTTATATTTAACAATATATTTATATAGAAAATAATTTTTGAATAATGATTATTAATTTATTTTTAATACATAAACATATGTTAGTTTCTTATCTATAATTTCATGGTTTTCACAGATGTGTTTTGATGTCGTTTTATTTGAAATTATAAAAAATTAATATTCCAAATGAAAATTTTTATACACACACTAGGTATGTAATAGATAAATGTGTGTTTCCATAATCTGACTGATAAATGGGTTTTAATTAATTTTTCATAACTATATGCATATTCTGTAAAAAAATTATCTGTATATTTTAAATAATAATACAATTTCATTTTTACAGGATTTCCTAAAAATAAGTCTTAGTAACTCTGAAAAAATGTTGATGACATTATATGGAAAATGTTATTTTATTATTAAGGAAAATATTTAAGTACGTAAATTTATTTCAAAGAAAAGATTCCAAAATAATTTTTTAATTGTATTAAAAACCACATATATGTAATTTTAAATGCTCTCCCTATGAATTATAATCACTTTTACAGGTTTAGAAAACTTACTATGTTGAAACTCTATTGTTGAAGCAATACGCTAAATAATCATTGTTTTCAATTAATTTAATTTATTAACATGTAAGACATATATTTAATTTTCACGAACATATACCAGTAAAAGGTCCTATATTGTATTTAATTATATGAATTTATTAATGTTTTATTTATAGAAACAATACCCAACATATTTACGGGTTGAGTTCAGTTTCTTGGGTATGGGTACTTATATTACAATAATTAGAGAAAATTATCATATAATTATAGTTTTTACATTTAATTGAACAAATAATCATTTTCTAAGAATCATGATCTGATTATAAAATTAATTAAATATTATATAGTGGATATATATAGAGTAAATTAACACATTTGTAGTTCTACTGTAAATGGGAAATGCATGTTTCACCACAAAATTATCATAAACTAATTATAAATATTTATTGCATAAGATTTCCCTATTATTATTTTATGAAGAGGTTTCTAATGTTGATTATCATAATTTAACATTGAATAACTACATTGGTTATCGTAATACCATTTATCATTTCATTTAAAACGTTGTAGTGTGGGTGGTGTATTATGTGGAGATTTCTCTCTATTAATATCATTATATAACTATTTTCCATTATTTTGACATTCAATCACATTAGTCACATCCTTTCCACACATAAAACAGTTAATACTGACCTTAATAAACAATTTCTTGGATATTTCCAAATGAAATTTTAGCATGAATGAAATCTCATCTTTTTTATCTCCATCTTTTTTAGAGTATCATTTGAATTTTGTATCTCTTTTAAAACTAAAACCTTATGGATGATGGTAAAATTCAATCTCTATTTCCACCGTGATAGAACATAATATGATTTGTTAATATATTTTTATTTAACTTATTGATAACACCCTTTATACGCATGGTTTTATTCTATTATATAATTGATCAAACATAAATTTAGTTTCAATTACATTTCATAAGTATGCCTTACATGTTCAGTTAAAATTTTCTCATAGGTACCAAGGTATTCTTCATCCTTTTATTTTACATCAAGGAATTATTTATTCATTTTAAAATTAATAATATGAGGAAATGAATTATTGAAATATAATCTCTCAAACTCATCCAACTCCATGGTGTTAGTTAATTCCCATTTCCTCATATTTATGATGATATTTTACAATAGATCAACTTCCCCTCCCAAATAATGGACTATCAAAGTAAATATTTCATAACCTGAACATTGGAGAATTGAAAATACACTTTCAAAGGTACTGATCGATTTCTTGGAAATTTTGGGATTTGTGGAACCACTGAATGAATGTAAAAATTTCCTCACGAAGGACTCAATTTAACCTTATTCTCTTTTATTCTCATTTAGATGTTCAACATGATTCATTTACCAAGAATATTGTCTGATCCTAGAAATGTGATTTTTTTTCAACAAAACATATCATATGGATGAGCAGAATAATAATAATTACATTTTCAATCACATTCTTGTAGGATCAAAATAGTGATGTAGATGCTCAATATAAAATAGGGGGGTTAATTGTACAAATTAAAAATTTATTTAACCAAGGAAAGATCTACGTTTAACAATGTTAAACTATGAAAATTCACAACACCTCTTACATCAGTTGAATTATTGGAACAATGAATGAAATTACAAAATTCTAGCTCCATACACTTGGTTCAAAACTGGAATGTTATTCCGGAAACCCGATTCCGGAAACTAGGGCCACGATATACAGTGGATAGTGGCATAAGGTTTTTCTACCTCCACCACCAGTCATCCTATTTCATGTTCATTGAGCTAGAAAATGGGGCCATAGATAGCTGCATGCTTGTACATTTATGATCATGTGACACAGAAGATGATTCGAGGTATGATCATTATTTTTTAATGTCTCCTTAGTTCTAATAGGAAGTGTTTCTGAACATTATTTTATATCTTTACTCATTTTGTGTTAACTAGTTATCCCAGTATAGATACTATCAAGACATCTTTTTATCATGTTTCCTACAGGGAACGCTTCCACTATATCCTCAATCATTTGGAAGTGCGAGCTATCTCTTGGAGTAGAGAGTTACATGTGGGACCTTCTGGTCATCATGATAGAACCCTATAGTGTCATCTTGTACATGGATTAGTATTCCATGGTTCAAAACCAAATCAAATATTCACGAAAACTAGTTATATGCATATGAACTAACGGGAATAGGTTCTCCATTTTAGATAAGAGATACCTTATAGTAAGTCAAGCAGATGTTGTCAGAATGTTGTTACAGAATATTACACATCAATTATAAATAGTAACCTTAGTGAATCAGACTCTTAATAAATCTGTGTCACTTTAGTTTACATGGACTATAAGGATTCCTTTTTTGAAGATGTTCTGTAACTTCCTCTAAAGCAATTGATGGTGTTTTTATTTACATTCATCATAATACCACACATATATCATCACCAGCACATCAAATTGTGCCCGCCAAGCTTTGAGGGATATGGTTGTATTTTTGGGACTTTTATGGGAATGGTTTCATTAGACTCATTATGTCCCCCTAGGAGGCTCTTCTTCTATTCGTGAAGAAGGTGGATGGGATATTACGGGTTTGTACAGATTATCATCGAATGAAGCATTCCACGATATAGTACAAGTACCCCATTCAAAGGATTGATGACCTCTTTGATAAATTCTTAGGTGATAGATGGTTCTCCATGGTTGATATTTGGTCCATCTACCACCTGATTCATGTTTGTGAGCCTAATATTCAAATGTTATTATTTCGATGTTTTTAGGGACACTACGAGTTCTGAGTAAATCCATTTAGTGTGAAACATTAACCTTTAGTAATTGTAGCATTGATAAACTAGGTCTTCCAGCCATATATGGATCATTTTAATATCACCATCATATAATACATACACATATAATCTATAATTGTAGAGGGGAATTCATATCACTTTACAATGATTCTAGATTTGATTTGAGAGCACTATCTTTAGGGAAATCTCTTGATGTTACAATTTTGGATACAAGATTTTCACTTTCAATGGTATGTCATTTCAGAACATGTTTTAGAAACGTATCCATTAATGATGGTGGATGATCTTTCTTGAGAACCACCTAGTAATGTTTCATATGTTTGGAGATTCATTGTCTTGGAGGGGTACTATAAGATATTTTTGGCATTATTATCAAGAATCAGATCCCCATTGACAATACAAACATGAATGGGATGGTCATTTACCTGGTCTGATTAGTTTCATAATACCTTCAAAGTGTTATGGTGAGGCTGATGAGCACTATATTATAGAGGCTGCCCGTGGAAGGCATTTAGTTCGTGGTATACTGTGATGCCTCAAAATTTGGGCTTGCTTGTGTGTTGGTGAAATGATATGATTTCATCGTATGCGGGTCAAGGTAGTTGAGACCCCATGAGAAAAACTACACAACTCACAAAATAAATCTTTTAGGGGTAGTCTTTTCCCTGAGGATGTGGAGGAACTACATTCTGGGAGAGCGCTTATTGGTTTAATTAGACAACTAGTTCATTAGGCACATCTAAACATAGATATACCTAAATCTGAGGTAGTGATACTGGTTGGAGTTCCAATAGGGTACTTACTTCATGATTGCAGATAATTCAAGGATTTTAGACATTATATAAGAATCCCATAGAAGGAATTTTTAGTATTTACTAGTTCATGAAGAATCAATGTTTTTAGCTTCCCTATGGATGATCCAGGATGGTAAGAAGGGTACATCTTATCTTATGTGGATGGTTCTGACTCCATGTCCTCGAGTGTGTGATAGAGTACCTCCCGAGAGACATTGAATGTGAGGTATTTCAGGATCATATATCCACAAGAGATGCACCATATGGGTATTATGAAGGAGGGAATAAATAAATCTTGTTCTATGAGAACACAATGGTTCTAGTAGTTATGCCTGAGGAGGTGATGTTGGAGTTCCACACATCTCAATTAGATATACATCCTGGTGTGGGGATGAAGTATAATGATCTTAAATAGGAATTTTTATAATCATGAATGAGACAAAGCATTGATGAGGTCATCTCACAGTGCCTCACATGTTAGTAGGTGAAATCTATGATCCCTATTCAAGAATTTATATTACATCCCCTTGATATCCCATACTATAAATGGGATGGAATATCCATGGACTTCGCCAACAGGCATCCTTGAACATAAAATTTCCATGATTCAATATGGATGATAGTAAACCAACTCATGAAGTCACGAAACATCCTTTCTATCAGGGAGTAGAGTTTGGTGGAGATTTTGGGGAAGTTGAATGTGTGGGAGGTTATCCGTATTCAATGGGTTCCCTTAATGATTATCCCTAATTATGACATGTGGTTTACATCAAAGTTTTGGAGAGGACTGTGTGGGAAATTTAGGACCCATTTACCTATGACTATGACCATTCAACCCCAAACTGATTGGAATTCCAAGAACAATATCATGGTGATAGATGATATGTTTAGGGATTATGTGTTGGAATTTGGAAAGATCTTTGAGTATCACCTGTCTTAAGTAGATTTTTCATACAACAACAACTACCAATCTACCATCAACATGGCTCCATTTAAGGCCTATATGGGAGACCTTTCATGTCACCCTTATGTTGGATGGATAATAGAGTGACATATCTCATTGGACATGAGTTTTTGTAGGTTTCTAGGGACAAAGTGCATGTCATCCATGACCGTATTAGGATGGACCATAATATATATAAATAAATCACATATCATTGTCATTAGCCATTGTATTTTGAGTAGGGAGACCAGGTCTTATTCAGAGTATCCTGAAAATTTGGACTGTAGGGGTTTAGATGGGTTTTCATGTTATCCCTAAATTTTATTGAACCATTTGAGATTGTACATAGGGTTGGTGAAGTTGCCTTCTTCCACTTCCTAACCCTTTAGCTGGACCGAGTGCATCTTGTCATCCATGTATCATAGATGAGGAGATACATGCATGACTCTACCCATATTATTGACTAGGGAATGCTGGACATTGAAGAAGGATTCATATTTGTGGAACACCCATTGGATATCAAGGACCATGTGAAGTTAACAATATGTGAATGTTCCATCCCTCCATATATCTTGTTTTTATAACACAAAAACGTTCATGATACTTTTTAGGAGCTTGAGAGCCTGATGCGGGTATTGTAGCCCATGTTGTTTTTCATAGTTTTACTTTTTTATGAAGAAAATTCTAAAGGAGATAATGATTTAGATGCATGAAAGTTTCATTTTAAGACATTAAAATATTTATGAATATATTTTTGGAGCTAGGCACTAAGACAATGTAAAATTCCAAGGCAAGATGTTCTCGAAATTATTTTTACAAATATATTAAATATTGTTCCTGTAGTTAATTAGATAATATGGGATAAATATTAAAAAATTGATCACATAAAAAATCTATGACAATAGTTCAGTCTGGAACGTGTTTTTTATCCTAGGTGAGCCATAATGTGAGTCATCTTGTGGCATTCAAACCCCAATCTCATTGTTGGTATGCTTTGTGAATTAATTGATTGATTAATTAATTCTCTAATTATTGTTTGAACTATTTAAAAGATTATATCTTGTCCATTAGATGGTATTTATATTAGATAAGAAAAATAATTCCTATTATTTTCTTGTGAAACAATATTCTTCCTCTAGATAATTCTATTGAAGAATGACAAACCTTTTATTCAATGAAAATTGTTGGGAAACAAATGCAATAGATCTTCCTCCCCAAGTTTGAAAAAGATATCTTCTTCAAATAATGACGCAATCAAGATGTAAGACTCGTCATTTGGTTATTTATTCCTTTAGATTAAAATAATTGAGCAGATCCATTATATTTTCATGGATCTGTGCTAATTGAAAACATTTCATGTTCCTGTGTATTAAAATTCAGTCAAATTCCAATTTGTTCATCTGCCCCTAGTGCCTCATTATTGATCCATGGCAAATAATACTTAGTGGAGATGTTTAAAATCATTTTTATTATCATTTAAAAATATATGTTTCTTTAATCATTTTTATTATGCTACTTCACTCTCATTGTTTCTTTTTATTCACCAATGGAACCCCACAGTTCCCAGTTTGATAGTTTTTGGGCATCCTAGTCTTGATTTCATGCTCAGGTGTGTAGATGATCAAAAATACATCAATAAATGTAGGAGTGTCTCATAGATCTGGAATCAATATGATGAATAGATGGAGGATTCAATGAATCAGAGATGGATTATCTTTCATTGAATGGATATCTATGAGTAAAACATGAATGAAACCCTCGATCGATCCAGTGGATAATTCCCAATGAGAGATGGATGATGAGCGCGATTAAAGGCAACATATGAATATTTCATAAAATCTCCTAGTGGCATTTGATGTTGTTTTACCTTATTCAAAGAATATTATATTATTGGGAGAAATTTGGGGATTCAAGAAGAAATATCAACTGCACACAATGTAGAATGAAGAACACATTGCAGGTAGCCCCCTCTGTAGAGATGCAAGAGTTTTGATGAATTTAAGGGTAATATATTGTGGTGTACAACCATACACACCATGTACCCCTTCCCCAGTTATAAAATTTATGAAAGGGTCACACGGATGGGGATCCTGTGTAATAGTACATAGAAATGTGTTGGCCACACAAACAACAGTCTATATGGGCCTACACAACATGTACCATGGTACACAGATAGGGGGTATGAGTACACAACCACAAATCAGTAATCAGATAGGTGGGACACACATTGTAGTCCACCTACATGGCATGTACCCCATCATGGATGGGACCCATTTACTAACAAGAGAAATGGACATGTAGTGAAGTGGGACGACATGTAGTGTGGGTCCCCTCACACAATGTGTTCTACTTGGAATCATACTTAGATATCATCAAACCTCCATATCTTTTTCATTTTAACAAAGTTATTAGACATTGATATTCCAATAATGAGTGTTTTTACCCATATAATAGGTTAGATTCATATAATGTTTTTTTTGATATACTGCGTCAAATGTTCTAGGTTTTCTATACGTGGAGGCCACACCTGATGATGATAGAAATTATATATATTCACCTGAGTAGTACAAGGTTTTCCCTTCAACCACAATGAGTTATGGAAAAAACTAATGGTAGTACTAGGATTACCTTCTAACTTGGATGGGAAGTCGTGTTTCCTAAATGAATATATGGGATTATCCTCCCTCTAGACTGGGAAATAGAGTTCCTTGATGATATTTCTGAGTAACCGCCCTATATGAATTGTCTGTGGAGGTCATCAGGGCTCCATTATTACCCTTAATCTCAGATAGGTTGTGGCATTCCACGAGAACATATTCTAGTCACAACACTCAACCGGGATAGGAATTAGATTTTCCCTGATGGCCCATTTGGATTACCCTCCAGTAGGACTGGACAGTGTCATTCCACAGTATCCTTCACGGGTGGTACCCTCCAAAAGGACTGGGCATTGTAGTTCTTCATTGACTACCAAAGTAAAACCCTCCTATTATAACATGACATAATATCCTTTTGTAAAACTAGTGATTTCTTTCCAGTGTGGCATAGTGATGAAGCAATGTTTGACATACCATTGGACTTAAAAGAAATAGGGACACATAATCCCTAGAGTCACATCCTTTTCATGAGAATGAAACCCATTTGGTTGAGTCAATACCACCCGAAGAGGATAGTATCATGTTGTGGTGATTGATTCTCATTGACTTGTGTGCCCTGGGAAGATGAATGATGTGTTAGGCAACACAGATAGATTTACCTTGGATCTGTTTTCTATTGTTCTTCTTGGGATAAGATATGAGATTGAGATCTCATTACTCTACTTTTTGGGATAATTTAAATGATCATATACATAGCCTTTTTTAGTTCCCTACTTGTTGCATTTAGTATACTCTCATACCAGGAGAGATGAATATGTTTCAGTTATGCCATGTGCATTCAATGTCATGCTTCTTATTGATGGAAGAGTCTACTCTCTTACTATTGTTAGAGAATACTCGGCAAGAATTTCATTCTATTACCATTTCATTCTCATTATGTTTCGATGAGTTTTAATTCCTTCTTTTGTTGGGTTTAGTGTACTCTTTTATTTTACCTAGTAATCTATACTAATTCCCTATTCAGTTGTGTATCTTACTACTCACTCCTTCTCCCTTTTGGGTGTTTTACTAGTTAAGTATATACTGAACCCTTCCTGGGATACTACAAATATGATTAATGTCTTTTGAATATTTCATGCATGCCAATAATGTCATCAGAAAATCGTAGGAATATGAGGTTTCTAGTCTACGTACGATGGTCATGTTGTTCATCGTCCTTTATTTTTCCTTTCTTTTATTTATTTTTTGTTTTTACATATAATTATACTACATATTTTATTTTAATTGGTTGAAAATAATTCCCATTATTACTCTGTTGATGCCTTGGAACTTGTCTCTAGGAAGAAACGATCATGAATCCATGTCAGGATTTCCATTGATCGGCTCAGGTGACTATTTCTTGGTCAACATAGGCTGGTTCATGAAAAACTGATATTAAAGTTGGTTGGATCTTCTAGGGACCATTCTTTTTGAGTTCCCATTATTATTGGAGGATGATAATGTAGAAGTACTAGGTCTATCAGGAATAAAGTTTTAGGAACTAGAATTACATCATGAACAATTTCTCATTGTGAATCTCATGTTACCATAGCATTTATGGGTGGTTTGTGTCCTTTGGTTATTGTGGATTATATGGTTTTGGGAAATGAAATGGGAGATGGCAAAGTGCCCTATATGATCTCTTAGGGCCAAGATATCCTTGTGAAGATGAAGTAATTACCATATAATTCTCCCTAAGGTGGTGTTTTGATTGAAATTTATCCGCTAAACATATGCTCGAGTCACCTGATGATACTAGTTTCCCCCTCAGGGATCATTTGAATTTAACTTATTATTTAAAATTATTTTTGAAAAACTCTATTTGGGCCAATGGTCTAATTCAGTTGGGTCCTTGGTTCCTCCTTGTTGACTAGAGTGTGACCACATGAAGAACCAATGTGTGTTCGGAATGTGGTCATGAGTGACCTCCCAGTGGTAAACCCTAATTTTGATCAATTAAAGGAGTTACATATTTTAATTTGGAACTCGATTCTACATCGTTCATTTTTTGGATGAGAGGATTCTATCGCAACATAGGCATGGTGGTGTTTTTGGTCGTAAGAGGCAGTAATAATCTATTGCAATAATTTTGTTCTTGATGGGATCTAGCACATAGGTAGAAGTTTTTTTCGAGGATTTATATATCATGAATATGATGCAGGATATTGTTCAACCATTAAATCTTTATCCATAGGTCCCAAAGTGAAGCTAACATATAGTCAAGAGAACCCCAACAGTGTGGAAAGGCATGGGTCATATTTTTATTCTCTATATGGGATGTGTAGGTTGATTAAGGCTCATGTGTAGTTATCCTATTTTTAGTTGAGCTTCTCATTGAAAGGTGTCATGGGATCTTTTTTTCAGCATTGGACCCATCATGGTGTGATGGTTTTCTCCATAGTTATAAGGATACACAGTCGTCTTGTTTTTATAAGATCTCAGTTGTTTTGTTCCATCTAAGTTGGGCCTCATTTTTATGGCCCCGACATCCTTCTTGTTATAGTGTAGTTCGTGTGTTGGTGGTTACATATGGAAAATAGATCGGTTAGTGTATGTATGTTGTGGTTTTAGTTCCCCATTATTTTTTCCCTTCCCTATTATCCCCCTTGTGGTGGTATTTTTGGGTCCATGTAAAACTTTTCTGAGTCTTTTTGAGTTCATTATTTCTTATAGTGGGGAGACCCACTGTGGCTCTCAATGATTTTCCACTGATGTAGCACTAAGATAGACTATTTCATATGGTGGGGTGTCCATTTGGGTCTCCCTATCACAAAATAAAAATTTTATTCATATTTTTGGTCAGTTGCGAGTGGTCTTGGTCGAAACCACCTAATCACATGTTCTTCTTTTGAGTAAAATATTGTGATATGATGGTTTGAACATCAGTTGGATTAAGGTTTTAGGATGTACTCACTAGATCTGGTTTAATCCAGTTTGTTGGTTTTGAGTGGGTATTTGTGTTATGATTGGTGTCATTCTAGATTTTTTTTGTTTTGAGGATGAATTGAGGGTGGTGAAAAATGGTTGTGTTCTATTTGATGTTTTCATAGGTGTGTGTATTCCAAGGACAAATTTACCATTGTGAAAGTTATATGTATTTATGGATTGATCAAATAGACGGGTATAAGCAATTTGGGGTTGGTGACACATTGTGGGGAGTCCCTTTTGGTCACCTCAGTTCATCTTGTTAGTCTTTATCTCATTAGTGTTGTTTTGTGACCTCTTCATTCATCATTTTTTTGGAATCTCTATGAACTATAAAAGAGTTTCTATTTTTTTTGGTGGTTTAGTATTGCTTTGAAATTATAAAGGAGAAAAGAGTTATGGGGGGGAGAATTGTCACACATAGGTTTGATGTTTACCTTTCATTCAACTAAGTTCGTGGTTTTTTGAATTTCCTTATTTAATTGTTTAAATTTTTATTGAAAAATAAATGTTACAGGGATGGAGGTAGCCGGTACAGAGGAAATGCACGGTTTAGAGACCATGTAACCTTCCCAACACACAAAATAAACAAAAAATTAAAAAATGATAATGAAATAAATGTTAAAAATAAAATAAGAAAAAGATTAAATTTAATTATAAAGTGTTTCTTGAATAATAATAATAATATTATTATTTATAATTTCATCAATATTATTATTATTATTATTATTAGAAATGTTATTAAATACTTTTTATTTTTATTTTTAATATTGATATTTATAATATTATAACTAAAATGAATATTAGTTATTACTATGTTTATGTGTTTTATTCTTATTATTATTATTGTTATTATTAGTTTAATTAATATATTATTATTATTGATGTTATTATTTAATTTCAAATTATTATTATTATTATTAATTATTATTATTATTAATTATTATTCTTATTAATGGGTAGTTATAGTGGGTTTTAGGCTGTTGTTCGAGAACCACATAGTTAGTAGAGACAATGTGGACAGTCCGGGTACCCATGCAGTAGCTTCTGGATTGGACAGAGATTATTGCACGGTTCGCATATGGTTTTTCATGCCGCGTGCAGACCACATAGTTGCAGTATTTAAATCATTAAAATTACATAATAAAAAATTAAATAAAACAAAAATAATATGGATAATAATAATATAATTAAATTATTCTAATATTATTATTATTTAAATTTTTAAAATTAGTATCATTATTTTATCCTTTTAAAATTACTATTAATATTACTATTATTATTAAATATTAATTACTCAATATCATCATTTTTTAAATTATTGTATTATTGATATTGTAAATATCATAATTAGTATGAATATTGATCATTATTAGTGGCAAGACCCTCAATATTGTAATCATTATTATTATAAATAATTTTTAGTAGTTTTTATTTTTATTAAGATTGAAATAATTATGTTTTGGGTTTTCCCTCTCTTTTGTCTAACCCTCATCTTTCCACATAGCCTCGACCCCTATATGCACATATGCCTTGTGCAACCTCCACACAGATGAGACCCTTCTCACCAACATCTATGGCCAACCACACCCATACTAGCGACCCTTCCTCCGGCCACACAAACCTAGGCACAACCTGCTTTGCTTGTGCACAATCTAGCTCATTCCTCACCCCATCATCATTGACCTGACTATTATGTTTGACTCCCCCTTACTGAAAAATTTTCATTCATGACCGCCTTCTCTATTTTACCCTCATTGGAACCCTCTTCATCCCGTGATGGTCTTCCACATCGATACAAGTTCATTGGATTGAGTCTTCATTAATGGGTTTTGACTTTACTCGAACCATATTTATTGGGGTATGATTTATTATGTTAATTCCACAATTTGGTTTCAATTTTTTTATGTTATATTTAGCTTTTTTTAGGTGGGATTGACTTGTGTTTAGTGTATCACACCAATTTCAGGTAAACATTTTTCGTTCCTCCATGGTTTTTAGGTTGGACCCTTTGAAAATTTCCTTTTAAATTAAGTATACATTGATTGTTTGATTTCCTCACACCACTACACTGCTAAACAAATTTGAATATTTTTTTTATAGTTTTATTTAGTTAAATGAGATGGTTTAAATGATTAAACCTTGTTTGGGGAAGTTTGAACTTCTGTTTTAATTTATTCTGTAAGTTCTTGATTTTTTTATATGGGTTGAAAATGGTCTACTTTTATATTAAACGTTTTTTTGATTCTAAACTAGTATTTCTATTTTAAATGGGTTTTTATTCATTTCTAAATCATTAATGTGTCACTTGGAATTATTTTATAAATCATGAAATTTTTTTATTAAATTATGTATGGACTATAGATTGATTTTTGATATGGAATCAGTGTGAATTTAGTTTTTAATGATGGTTTTGGGTGTTTTGGTTATATGAAAGCCTTGGGGTGTTATTTAAAATTGTTTTACAATGTGTTTTAATGGTTTCATAAATTATATAAGAGGTTGGAGCTTGGTTTTGAGAAATTATTTAAGGTGTATATAATTTTAAAAGTGGATTTCAATGTGTGGTGCATGTTTTTCAGGTGTGCATACTATATGTTAGTCAAATGGACTAGTTGGATCTTAAAAATTATTAGTGTTTTTTGTGTCTTGATTTGGATTTTATAATATCATTTGTGATGTTAAATGTGGTGATTTAATTCTTTAAATATTGTTTTCACATTAAGTTCCTTATTGTATGTGCCCCTTTGGACCTTGTATGTGTGTTTTTGATTTAAATGGTGTCCATGATTGGTGGAGTGGACATTCAAATATATGCATGTTTTCGAGACTGGGTTCTATATGGTTATTTATAATATGAATTTTTGTAGTGAAAATGATGTAAGGGCAATTTGAATTTTAAAATTGGTTTAATTGGAAAACCCCTTTAGGAATGATCCACTACCTAGTGTTTGTTAAATTTGTGGGGATATAATCGACAAGGGACTCCACCATGTGATTCATCATTAAGGAATTATTCACTCTCTGGGGAGGCCAGGGTGGTTTTGGTTTTTGCAGTTTGTGACTGTTTAAATACGTGTGACTTTTTTCTTGAAATGTTTAGCACACAGACTTACGAACATAGAATGAGAACCTAGCATGGAAAAGATGTTTGCTGAGAATGACTACTGCTCTTGTTTAGATCGTGAACTAGCTAGTGGCCCATAACAGGTGGATACATTGGATTATTTCTATGGGATTGGGATAATCGACTAGGATAGGTAGGGTGATTCTAGGGCGTTATGACGTCATCGAGTAGGGAATGCCTTGAGGATAAGTTGAATGTATAGTGTGTTCTGGTCTTCCTCTAAGATCCTTGGTGTTCCTGTGTTGCACCAACAATTTTATCATTATACATTAACCTCATTTTGTAATTGTACTCCATTGTACTTTGATTTGCATATCCATTTGGAAAATTGAAAAGGTGTAGTCTTGATTAAATGGTTTCATGAATAGTTTGTGAGAAAAAAATATTTTAAATTTTTAATAAAAAGGGAAGCTTCTTTATTTTTACCTGATTTTATTTCTCACCCCATTGAGAACCCCACATCACCTCCTGGAATGAGACTTGTTTCAAAAATGTGGGGGAAATAGGTTGTGAATTTCTTATTTTGAAATTAAAATTATGGAAATAGTATGTTTATAGATTGTATTTCAAACCTGAACTAAATATTTTCATTATTTAAGGGTGTGCATTGTGAATTGATTAGTCGAGCCTACCTACTTCGATTTTATACTCATGCCTATAATGTTTTATTATTTTTTTTCCTCATTTAGGTTTCACAGTGGGTTGATTCATCTTGGGTTACATTTGGTTTTGACATCATAATGTAATCCATGGTGTTACGTGGAGTCTTAGGGGTGGACATGTTAGTCTTGTTGAGGATATTCCCCTCAGTTTTGGTCCATTATTTATTTTTCGTTATTATTTTTTATTTATAGTGTTTATATTATTTTCATTAGGCAATATAATTCCCATTTGTACTCTATTGATTCCATATAACTTGTTGATAGTCGGAAAGGAATGGGAATTCCTCTTTGGACATTCCACAAATTAGATCGGGTGACCAGTTTAGGGTCGATCTGAGATGGTTTGTGATCGTTTGAAAGCATATAACATATGCAACACAGAGCATAATCTATTTATACAATAACATTATAATATCGTTATATCCTATCTGTTAAATTATGAGTAATGAATAGGATTAAATAATTTATTAAATACATAAGTAATGGTTCTAATAAATTTAAATTTACTGAATATTATTAGCAATTAAGAACTCATTTTTCATAAAATCAGTTTATTCATAAGAAATATGTTTTGTTTAAAAATAATTGTCCTTGATTTATTAGTAAAAAATATAATTGTTTTTTGGGCCACTCAGAAATTTTTTTATTAAATATTTATCATTTTTGATATCATAATATCAAAATTATCCGTGGGTTAATTTTTGTATTTTCTGAAATGATTTATTCTTCATTTAAATATTTAAAAAAAATGAATTTAAATGCGAAATGTATTTTATTTTTTATTATTTTAAAATGAAAATAATTTATCAATTAAATTTTAATTATAAATAATTTTAATTGATTTAATATAATCAAATTATAGATTCTAAAATTGAATTTTATATTTCAATTAGGTTTAAAAAAAATTATTCTCTAAATGGACAATTTCGGAAAAATTCATTTTCTCTATGTTTGGATCGTTTGATATTAAATTAAATTAAAATATTTCTATGTTTTGAATTTTGAAAAGTGGAATCATTGTTTAAAATAAATTATTCCAACCATTCTAAATAGTCCCCTTTTACATTTGGTCAATATTAATAGTAACCTTTAAATTTTTTATCACAATAAGGGGTTAATCAGGTAATTAGTGTTTAAAATAAAATGACAATGATTTTAAAATGACCTTAACAATTATAATAAATTTATTAGATGATTATATATAGTCCATAATAATCTAAGAATTTACTAGATATAATTTTTTACTATTTGGATCTGACTATTACATTTACAAAATTTTATCCAATGAAATATACAAAATATCACACACATGATTATAAAAAATATAATAATTTTAACCTGTAGACAGTCAGAGGATATGTTCAGTTATAAATCTTATTTTGAATGTTATGTATTTTTTATTCATTGTGGTAATTTATTTTTAATTTTAAGTGAATAAATAATATCCTAAAATTCATACACAACACAGATTGTGTAATTATTCAATTAACGGAAAAAAATAAATGTTCTTAAAAATATTAAACAAATTGAGATAATTGATGTGATACATGATTTTTTAGAATAAAATGGAATTTTAAATATATTAAAAACATTTCATTCATATTTAAATTTTCATGTTGATGAAATTAACGTCCTAGTAATGTATTGTTCTAAAAATTGACAATAATGATATATTATAAAATGTTATATTTTATTAAGTGATATAAAAGTACTAAAAATTTAATATTCATCCATGTGACTACTATATATATTAAAATTTCTTCAATTTTCCATTTATTATTTATTTTCCGATTTTTAGTAACTATATAAAGCCTAAATGAGTAAAAAATATGTTCTCATATTCAATTTAATGAAGTGTTAAAAGAAATGAATATGGGTAAAAACATAGTAAATACATCTATTAGTTTAATTGGATAAATCCAATCTATATATTATTACATATGGCTCTAAATATTATTTTTAATGATATATTTATATGAAAAGTTATTATATATTATTTTATTCAAAGAATGTAACACAATATAATTTATTTTTTATATCTTTTGTGTCGGCACAAGAAGAAATTATAGTTATGAAAAAATATAAGTTTCTATATTGATATTAAAGAAAATATTTTCAAAATAAATATTTATTATTAATTTTAATAAATATATATTCAAAATGATTTCTTATTCAATTCTGATGATGTAGTTTATCAATTAATGGAAAATTTAATATAGGAGTATTAATCTATTAAAATAAATATAATATGGATATTATAATATGTGAAATGAAATTTATAGGTTAATATTACTTATTATTTATATGTTTAAGGATGAAATATTTATTTAATTTTCTTTATGTATTATAATCAAATTAGTTGAATATAGTCTTAATTGATAGTATTGGAATTTTATGAGAATAAAATTTTATTAAATTACATAAAAAAAATAAAAAAAATTACAAAATACTTAGGAGACCATATATGGGTGAATTTTTTATCCCTTGTTCATTTTTATGCCATTTGGAACAATATTGATAGATAATATATTTATTATAAAATAATCATGTTAAAAATCCCAAAAAATTCCCCATCTCAATTATAAAATTGATCATTATACCTTACCATTTAAACCACATTGAACCATCAAGTGAACTTTGGAGGAGGTCTAAAGTATTCATTTCGAATAAGATGGAATCTTTCTAGCTGACCACTTTCATTTTATAATATTCTGTAACTCCACAAAATATAAGTACTTTTTCATAAAATAATATCTTATGAATCATAAATATGACTAAATGTCATTATAATTTTGAAAACGCAATTATACACTCTATTTACTATAAAATTTGGAGTTGTAGTATCACATGATTGTACATATAACTTATTATCTACACTTAGTAAAAAAATTCAAATTTTATAACTATGTTTTATGGATATGTATTATGATGTTTTAATTGCTTATATATATTATTAATGGAATAATTGTACTTATTTAATGATGATATCAATTCTTCAACTTTACCATCCAAGCTGTTGGAAAATGATGATGTTGTTTATTCATTAATGTGAACTACCACCTCCCCAATGTGGCTTAATTCTATTTTCATTTATATTTTATTCTAATGGAAAATTATGAAAACTTTTATAATTATATATGATATATATGATACAATAATTATCTTAAAAATGGTAATTAATATTTACCTTCAACTCATTCAATCCGTTGAAATATAAAAACTGTGTTCATGAGTACGTGCGACCTTCTGTCTCCAAGAATAATATAATTCATTTTTATATGAATAAATTTTATTGATAACAGTAAATATTTATATAATGCACATATATTATATTTATATCATTATAAATATTATGGATGTGATTGAATTTATAGAAATGCATAAGGAATATAAAAACTGAACATAAATACTATAGATAAATGAATGAGTTAACAACTAGATAAAAAAAATTAATAAGGAATTATTGATAAAAGGCAGAATTAAAATGATATAAATGGATCATATATGACAATATATGTAATAAAATAACTTTTAATCTAATGATATCAAATTTAAATTTATTATATTGGATGTTAGAGTACTTTCGATTCAATGTGATTTCAAGGTAATGGATTTTCAAGTCACATTTAATTATGTTAGATGGAACCCATATTCAATAATTGATTTTTTGATGTGTTGTTTATAATTCAAATGAATATATATTAAGATGTTTCTTATTATATATTTTGGATTTAAATATTTAAATATTTTTATTTATTCCATGGATCTTATGATTCAAATGTTACTGTAATGGTAAGTGTCTTATTTCACAATCTCATCAATATTCAATATTATTTACCTTTAATTATACAATAGGTTAAATATTTGATCTTTATCATCAATATACATATTTTATTGAAACATTTCTAAAATGATTTAAATATTCTCCAACTGTTTTAAAATTTTAATTTTACCCATTTTTTACTTTATAAAAAATAATTTAAACTAAAATTGTAATTTTTTCCGTATGATGTACATTTTGAATTTATAAATGGAATTTTATAACTTATACTGCATAAATGGATTTTCACAAAGGCGGGAACAATATGTTATTTATTAATTATATAAAAAGTTATTTAAGTTATATTTGAATAAATTGTGTTCTTATTTAATTTCAATTTTTAAAAAATATGTTATTTTATAATTGAAAGTCTATTTTATTCAATTATTATTCCAAGTGATATTTCAAAATATGGTCCTTATCTAAGATGATATCCTTTTATATAAATTAATTTTGACTAGGATATGATACAAGGAATCCTTATTTATTATTTCTCTATATGGTTTATGTTTATCGTGAAATAATGAGATGTTTATGAGATCCATTTCACTTATATGGGTTATGTTGTGATAAAATGATTATGAGACATATTTCATTTCGTGGTTTCTAATATGATGATTAATTCATGCTGTTTTGGAAAACATATTTATAATATTAATTATGTGATGTTTTGGACCTATATTTCCTCCAATGATGTGGGTAGAGTATTATATATCAGGAGATAGTTGTGGAAAACATGTCTAAGCATTTGATCAGTTATGGGAAACAAGTTGATGTTCTTTATCCTCTAGGGGAAATTTGTGTTGACGCCGTATCTAATTTTAAGAACCCATGTTTTTGTGAGATATATATTTTTCAAAAATATATAATATTTTTTATATATTTCTATACATGAAAAAACCACATTTAGCTTGTGCTATACAAAACACTGATATTAGTTTTCATTATATGACACTCAAGGTTTAAACAACATTTGACATTCTATTAAAAATAAGGATAGTTATTTCCTAGTCGGTAGAATGGTGTGTATGAATAGTGATAAATAAATGATGAAAATATTTGTCTTAAACTTTTATATATTTTTTTAAATATTAATTATAAATGAATGTAAATAATATTTTAAAATAAAGGAAATCATTTTGGGTGAAACTATTTTGTGATAAAAAGATGTGTTTGACATACATTAAAAGAGAATAATAATTTTAGTGTATTATATTAATTAAATTTTAATATTAAATTTTCATTAAACTAATTAAAATTCATTCTATCTGTTTTACGAACAATATATATGAATATACCTAATTTTATGGTTAAAAATTATTTTTTTCTGAAATGTAGTTTTGTCGCATTATTTAGATGTAATTTATACTACTATTTTTTGAAAATAAAACAAACTATATAATTAATTATGTTTATATTTTTGAATAATATTTCTTAAATTATATTGGGATGATTTTCAAATAATTTCTAAAACAATTAATTTTTAATAAATAGTGAAAAATATTTATTTTTAATTGAAAACACCATTTTCATTTAAACTATTTAAAATTTAATTTTATATTTTAATTTTTTCTAAAATTTATATTAGAATATATATAGATATATATTATTTTTATATTTTTCATTTAATCATTTCAATATGGATGTTTTATCTAAAAACTACAAAAACTTTTGAGTATTTTTGCATTATTTTTTTTTCTCATCGGGTTTTGGTGATTAATTTTTAATATATTTCTATAAATCATTTGAATATAATTTGAGGAAATGGATTCCATATTTTAAATAATAAAAAATTTAATTTCTTAATAAAACCAAATTATATTTTGATAGTAATGATTTGTGAAAATAGTTAAAGATCAATTACAACGATTAAGGTTAAAATGAGGTTTTACGAATTACATGTGATGATATTAAAGTTTATTTTCCAAAAACCAGTTTTCATATTAAATTTAATTTCATATTTTTTTTAAAATAAATTTAAAGTATCTAAAAATTATGATTTTAATTTACTCTTAAAGGATAACTTAAATTTGTTGATAAAAACTAGTTACAGTGGTGAAAATTAAAATGGTAAAAGTGAGAAAAACATAATGGCTATGAAATTCAAGGATTAAAAATTTGTTAATTTTTTGTTATTGGGTTTTATTATCCATATAATCTATACCGTAAATTATTTACCAATTTCGGAGCCTCATTAGGTGAAAGTGACCTCCCACTATTGAATACTTTTGGGTATTTATAAAAATGACATTCCTCCAAAATTATAAAAGGGGAGTCACTCCCCTCACATATTCACTGCGATAAATCCATTTATGTCAACCATGACCAACCAAAATAACATCTAAAAATCCTTAAAATCATTATTGATGCATTATATTGTGAATAAATCCATCATTGGAATGATTTTGATGTAATCCAATGGTGGTTTTCTGAGGAAGAGGTTGTATTATTTATCGAGCTTTATAATTTTTTATCCTTCCACCATATACTTAAATTCTTATTTAAAAATGTTGAAAGAATAAACATGGTATCTTATATATACTGATATGTTGTTATGTTATGGTAATTAATTATAACCATCACCACTTCCATAAAATAAGATAAAAAATCATCATTAATATGTCCAATGAACTACCTCCCCACAATCTAATGAAATTAATTTTTTCAATTACCACTTATCATAGCTTGTTATAATTGCGGAATAAATAATATATATTTTATATTTATTATAGTATTAAACTTATTTAAAAATTATATCACACAAACCTTCAGTAATTCTATTTTTTTTTTGAATATGATAATGTCGCTCATGTGTATACCGGACTACTACCTCAGAATGCAATGTGATTTGTTCACACTACACATGGATGGTAAAAAGGATGAGTTTAATGAACTTATTTGATATATATAATGTAATAATATTTTATAGTTGTGATATCTTATTTAATTTTATTTATTTCTATCCATCAAGATAATGGAAAGAACATTACTTTAAATGCATGACTTGTTTTCCATGAACGTTGTATTACATATTTTTCTAAATATTATAGATTTATATATAATAATATTTAATGAATATTTTTTAAATTTAATTTATTTTTATCATTCTGAATATTATTTAACAATGATAAATATAATAGTACATAAAATAATGAATAAAAACAAACATGGAAAATGAAGAAAATATTTTCAAAAACATAACTTTTACTGAGAATTGTTAATAAACATGGAATAAAAAGAAATTTTTAAATCTTATATGGTATGATATATATAATTATTCTTTTGAAATATATTTTTAATAAATTAAAATTTTTTAAAATAATTTTTTTGAATGTATACAAATTAAGTCATGACTTAAGCTAAGAGATTTCTACTCTTTCTTTTATTCCTGGGAGAGATATGAATATTCACCACTCATTTA
This sequence comes from Viscum album, assembly GCA_963277665.1. Classification (NCBI taxonomy): domain Eukaryota; kingdom Viridiplantae; phylum Streptophyta; class Magnoliopsida; order Santalales; family Viscaceae; genus Viscum; species Viscum album. The sequence continues at coordinate 1,856,367,123 of OY728157.1, forward strand.
ATATTTGTCGTGTATATATTTAGATTTTTGAATATTTTATAATGAAGACCCCAGTTTTATTAATATTATCAGTTTCATTTAATTTTATTATTTTGATGGGATTATGAGGGAATGTTACCATTGTAGTTACTATTTTTTATGACAATCAAATAGTTTATTGGGATTGTTTATGATTATGCTTCTTGTGAAGAAATATTATGAACTATATATCACAAAAATCATTAATTTTTATCTCTTCATTTACATAATATTTCAAAATAAGGGTTTTTTATAAATATCATCCTTCATTCTCTATTAGGTCGAAAATTTAGTTTTCACCCAAATTAATGTTTTCTAAAAATATTTTCAAACTTTTTTTTAAAAACTATCCATTTGATTTAATAAATAAAAACTTACTAACTTTTTTATTTTATTCAAAATCAATTGAATAGAATCTCTCTATTTTTTACTAAACAATGGTTGTTTTTCTTTTACATAAAATCAGAAATGAATAATTATTTTTATCATAAGCGATATAAAAAATAGTTCTTAAAATCATGAATAGTAAAATATTTTATGATTACTTTATATGTTTTAAATTATATTTTTAATGGAATACTTTTTGTTAATATTTGGTAATTTTCATGATTTTAAATAAATGATTTCAGATTAAAAATGGTGTTAGAGTTTTTTTTAGAAAAAAGGGTTTTCCAAGAGGAAATGGTATTTTCCTCAAGAAATATTTTAAATTTTTTTTAAGATTCCCTTATGGAACGACCCATCCACTAGGGCCCGTATCATAACAACCCCATGCCCTCCTTCCAAAGTCCACGGGTTGGCGACTAGCACCAAAGTTGTATATCCCTAAACTGGGAAGTCATTGCCCTTATAAACTGACACACACACAACAGAGTACACAACTGGAAGTAAAATACTAAGTGAAACTATATGAAAAGATAGTGTTGTAAAGTAAAAGGGTCCAGAAAAACAATCCCAACAGTAAAGTATAGAAAACATAAAGGTATAAGTACATCGTAAAGAAGAAGTAAAGTTGCTACAAGGTCGTCCTCTGAGGTTCCTTCCTGAAGGGTAGGTATAGATTTCCTCCTCAGTAGTCCATAATTGTCCGTCCGCTTAGTGTACCATCTCGTCGAGTGGACATCCTCAGGTTACCAAATAGTCCTGCTACTCTCTGCCTCAGTCAACTCTGTCCGTCGTCTGCAACCAATACAATGAGGTGCGAGCACATCCTGTGTAGGGGAGAGTATAACAATACTCAGTAGGGACTCTGATACCCTCAAGGTCTCATAATATCGATCAAGGATGTCTAAAAAGTAAAGAATCAATGGATAACCCTTACTTAGGAATATGCCCATACATATACCTATGTTATCTAGTAACCCATCTCATTCATGAGGAAACACAAAAGTCATTTACTCAGCTCAAACCAGGATTTCATTCTTGTGGTAGTAGCAAGTAACATCCACAGTCAAACTGTAGAAATCACGAATGATGGTGTACTCCTCAAATATAGAGTACAGTGGGCATGCCACATCACACAGAGGTGCTTCCCACCTTCTTGGACTGCTATGGTACACTTCCTTTCGAGTATTGTGGGTCTGCTTCGTCACACAATGTTGTTCCCCACTATGGGTCAAGTGCGTCACAAAGAGGATCTCCCACTCATAGCCTCCTGAGGTACTTCTATTTTCGAGTACCATGGGTTTTATATGTCACAAAAAGGTGCTACCCATTTTTGTTCTGCCACGTCACACAGAGGAACTTCTCACTGGGCTAGTTGAAACACTCTGAGTCGAAAGGTCAGCAGTGGTCAGGTCTCAGCCAGCTAATAAGTTTCTGCACTCTGCTCACTCATCTCATGGAGGATCCACTCCAAGAGATACTAATTGATACTTCAACTATCGCTAAGTCCCATGTATAAGTATCTCAATGTTATTCCTCTTCATAGTGGTCAAAACGCAACTGACGATGCGTCAATCGGACTCCCGGTCTATGAGTTATTGGCATTTCTGTTTGAGGGGCCCGATTGGTTTTTAGGTTCAATACAACTTTACCAAATCCCAACGATGTCAGAATATCAGTTGAGACATTTCAAAATAACTGTCTCCCTCTAATATTTCTTTTGCCGCAGACGGTTCGTCGATCGAACACCCGTAACCCATGATATGGGCGGAAAAGGTGAAAACTGGCCATAGCGGGTCCAGGTCCGGTCCGACCCGGTGCATGGGTCCGTCCCGGTCTGAGGGGGTGGCCCAAACCGAGTGGGTGTCCCGGCCCGAGTGGGAAGCCCAACCCAAATGGGCGGCCCAGCCTTAGGGTGGCCCGGCAGCCTAGCGGCTCGCGGGGTCCGCATAAGCCCTGGCTAGGGGGCAGTCGCGCACCCCATTGCACGCAAATGACTCTTCCATTCGGGTGGTGCTCCATCCGGTGCCAGGTGGCACCGAACCAGCACACGCGGGACCGAACGAGGCCCCACTCCACCCAGCTGGCCAAGCGGTCGGCCTCTTCGCACGAACGGTGTGGCACGATGGCGCCACGCCCCTCCGCCATAGCCCGCCCTGGCTGCGGTTCTGCACCAGCACGCCACACGATGGTGTCACGCCCCTCTGTCGTGTCCCACCCTGGCTGTGGCTCTCCTTCCACGTGGCACGGTAGTTCCATGCCATCTTGGCAACCTGGGGGCCTTGCGCCTCCAGTTTCTACACGGCTAGCCCATAGTCGTCCGCCGTTGATTTTTCCATAGTCTATTCCTCCGACGGTAGTGTTGCGCCGCCACCATCATCATCCAACGAGAACATTAAAGTGGAAGGGTCAGGCCATGTTTGGGAAATCCGAGACCTCCTTATATGGTGTTATCAATCGGCATTTCTCAATCCATAAATTGAACAATGTATAACATGTACAAAAACAACTCCAACCCCTACCTCTTATGACGATAATCGTTGACGAAGTCATGGAAAGGAAGACATCATTTTGTTGATGTCGGGAAGCATCTTAGGTTGAAGACCGAGGAAGAAGTTTCTTCGGCATTCTTCGTGATCAGATCCTTCTCTTTTGGCTTGGTCGAAGATCTAAGAAAGAGTTCGTCATTCATCGGTGGACGATGAACATGCATTCTTCATGTTCTTCGTGGAGAGATAATTCTCGAAAGGTTCTCCATGTTCTCTCTCAAATCCCCACAAATTGAATAGATGCCAACCAAAATAAAATATTAGATTTTTATATTATTTAATTATTGGCAAAAATTCAAAAGAGTTCAAAAGGTTCTAATTCATTAAATGGAAGAGTTCAATTAATTAATTGAGGGTGTTGGCACATTAAATTAATGGGATAAGTTGGATAGTTTTCTCCCACGTAAATGGGGGTATAAAGTGTGTTTAAATCCTATGTGGGCCCCACCATGTTTATCCTCCCATGGGAGGTTATGTGCGGGTGGGCCCCACCACCATAACCTCTCATGGAATGTTAGGGTGTGGTGGCCCCCACCACTAACCACCTCTTGGAAGTCATAACCACCATAAAAATAAAAATAAGCTACACTTATTTTTATTTAGCTTATTAACAACCCAAATTATAATATACATTCTCGTTAGAACACAACTACATTAAAAGTCTCACTAAGCTATCACCGATGCTATGAGTTCCACAGTGTCCTCAGATTTCAATTTTGAGCATGGGTTCAAAAGATATAAAATCCCACTCGTACGTTTACTAAAAGTACCTGAACAAAGCTTCAGAAATTGATTCAGAGCACACTAGGCCTCGAAATCAAGCGTCGTAAAATTTTTCAGACTCATAAAAATCCCAAGAATTTAAGAAAAAAAAATTCATGGAATTTCTATGTTTTTACATTCTCCCCACCTTAGGACATCACGTCCCCGTAATCTATAACTCGAACTAAAGGAACAAATGGGGGTACTGAGCTTGCATATGAGCCTCCTGCTCCAATGTTCTCTCCTGGAGGATCCTGTGTTGCCACTGTACATGTACAAGAGGTATCGACCATCCGAGTTGGACCCGCTCGTGTCGATCCTCAATCTCTACTGTAACCTTCATGAATGTCTCCCCATCATCGATGTCCATCTCCCTATGGTTGATGATGTGGGAAGGGTCATGCCTGTATCTCCTCAGCTAAGATACGTGGAAGACATCATCACAATGTGCAATTGAGGTGGAAGAGCTAAGCGGTAATCCACCTCACCTACTCTGTTGGGGACATGGAAAGGTCAGATGAATGGTAGAGATAACATACAGCCTCGACCAAATCTTAGTAGACCTATTCATGTTAAGACCTTTAGAAAGATGATGTCGCCATCCTCGAACTCCAAAGGTCTCTGTCTCTTGTCAGCATACAACTTATTCCTGCTATGTGTAGTCTTCATCCCTTCTTGTATGAACTGTACCTTCTCCTTGGTAGCCCGTACCATCTCTGGTCCCACTAGTGATGACTCCCCTGGGTCTGTCCAGCAAAGTGGTGATCTTCATTTTCGACCATACAAGGCCAAAAAAGGTGCAATACCGATGGTGGAGTGATAGTTTTTGTTGTATGAAATCTCCACCAAATATAAGTTGTCCTCTATGGTATGACCAACGTCAAGAACACATGCGCGGAGCATGTCCTCGAGGGTCTGAATGGTCCTTTTATGTTTGTCCATCTGCTTATGGATGGAAGGCAGTGCTTAGACGTAACTATGTATCGAAATCCTCTTGCAACCCCTTCCATAGCTGGGAAGTAAACCGTGTGTCACGGTCGTAGAAAATAGAGGAAGGTACTCCCTGGAAATACACAATCTCCTGAACATAGAGGTGTCCCAATCTCTCTACTGAGCCCTTCTCTCTAATCGCTAGGAAGTGGGACGATTAATGAGTCGGTCAACGATCAGCCAAATCATGTTGTGACTCTTGGATGTACGTAGAAGATCTATCATGAAGTCCATGGATATACCACCCCACTTCCACTCTGCGACCTCTAAGAGATGAACCAAGCCTACTGCTACCTGGTTCTCTGCCTTCAATTGCTGAAAAGTGAGGCATCAAGAGACAAACTTCGCTACTTCCTTCTTCATACCAAGTCACTCGTGTTGTCATCGAATGTCCTGGTACATCTTTGCCACTTATGGATGTACCGCCAAAGGGGACATGTGAAAATCGTTCAACAATTCCTCTTGAAGTGACACTGGCAACATATTACGTTCTCTGAAGAGGATGACATGCTCCCCAACATTATAAAATCCAACAAGTACATACCCTATGGATATCTGAGCATGTCGTGTCTTACAGTCAGCATCTCCATGCTGTGCCTCCCTAACTTGCTGAAGAAGTGGAGGAGTAACTATAGGAGATTATAGATATACTACTCCATCCCTATCCACATAGGATATTTATAAGGCAACCAACTACTCTATCGCCTCTCCTATCATCGGTATACCAGATCTCTTACTGAGTGAATCTGCAACAATATTCCCCTTCCCATAAGTTTAGACTATCTCGAAGTTGTAGTCTTCGAGGAACTCAATCCATTGTCACTGTATCAGGTTCAGGTCCTTCTGAGAGAAGATATATCAGACACTCTTGTGATAAGAGTAGACTGTGAAACCCTTTCCATCAGATCGTGTCTCCACGTCTTCAAGGTGAAGACCACTTCTGCTAACTCTATTTCATGGGTAGTGTAGTTCTTCTCATGCTATCTCAGCTTCTGAGAACCATATGAAATCACTGCTCTCTCCTTCATCAGGGAAGACCCAAGTCTAGTCCTTGATGCATCACAGTAAACTACATACCCTATGCCCTCCTATGGAAGCCTCAAGATGGGTTCACTAGTCAGCATATGACTCAGCTTCGGAAAGCACTATTGGCATCTCTCCGACCACATGAAGGGTTTCCCCTTCTTCATCAAGTCTGATAGTGGTGATGCAACTCTAGAGAAGTCTGGAACGAACCTTCGGTAGTACCCAGCCAAGCCCAACATACATGGTACCTCTGTCACACTCTTGGGTGCATCCCAAGAAAGTACCGCTTCAATCTTGACTGGATCTACTGCAACTCCTGCGTATGAGATGTCATGGCCAAAGAAGTGAACCTCTTGAATCCAAAACTGGCAATTTGAGAGTATACCAGAATGTTGGTGATCTCGGAGTGTGTCCAGTACCACCTTCCAATTGTAGGCATGCTCCACCTCAGTAGTGGAGTAGATCCGAATGTCTTCGATGAAGACCACGGCATAGAAATCGAGGTATGGCTGGAAGATCATGTTCATCAGACACATGAGAATTGTTGGAGTGTTGGTTACACCGAAGGGCATAACCAAGAACTAATAGTGGCCATACTGACATCTGAAGGTCATATTTTTCACATCCTCATTTCTAACTCTATGCTGGTCATAGCCTGATCTGAGGTCTATCTTTGAGAACCATCAATCTCCCTTGAGCTGATCAAAGAGTTCGTCAATCCTCAGTAGTGGGAACTTGTTCTTCACAGTCTCCTGGTTTAGGCAAAGATAATCGACATAGATCCATAAGCTCCCTTCTACCTTCTTGGTGAACAGAATTAGGGCTTCCCATGGGGAAACACTAGGCCTGATGAATCCATTCCCCTACAAGTCCTCTAGTTGTTCCTGCACCTCGCGAAGCTCCACAAGAGATATCCAATACGCTGGAGTAGATATCTGTGTCGTCCCTGGGTACATGTCAGTGTATAAGTCCACATATCTTTGAGGAGCTAGTCCTAGAACATCATCAAGGAAAACATCCACATACAGATCCACCACTACAGGATATGTCAGACTCTCCACATCTACTACTCTGAGGGTAATGCAAGCTAACTAGAGATTAATCGGTTACACCCTCCTATGAATAAGTTCCTCCTACGCTGCAAAGGTTCTCTTCTCATCGGTGAAGTTGAACCTGGTCCCATTCATGCGGACACACCACACTTTTTGCCTGATACAGTCGATCTGAGCATGGAATGTAGATAACCAGTCGATACCCAAGATGACATCATAAGGCCTCGACGCCACTACGAGGAGATCCCAGCCGAAACTCTTTCCTTCTAGAGTAAGCTCACACTATCGACGGTAGTGCATAATAGTCGAGTCTGCTCCCGTAAGAGTATCTAGCCGTAAGGATCGAGCCAATGACTCTATCAGAAACTCTGATCTCAGTACGAGGGAAGTGGAAATGAAAGAATGACCAGCACCTATTTCTATACGAACTGTAGCTAAGATGGTGTAGACAGAAATAGTACCTTGAATCATATCTAGAGTGTCGTGGTCTTATGCCTGAAGTGCCTGAAGCTGAGCTCTCCCTTGTCCACCTGCTCCCTACAATCGGGGTGTACCTCTTGGTGGTGGTGGTAACACCTTATAACGTCTTTCACCACCAGGTTCATGACCAGATCCTCGTCCACATCCGCCTACTCCCAGCGGACCGCCTCGATTGAACCTCTGCCTTTATATGGGAGGTCCCTCATCTGCCTCCTGATCATCTTAACGGCGGTTCAGACAGTCACAAGCCATGTGACCATTCCCACCTCATGAATAGCACTGTCTACATCTTGCATATATGTCACTGCCCCAGGTTCCCCGAACATCTAATACAGAGTCATGCGGTCCTCCACTCGTGGGTATGGTCCGGTTGGACCTATGTGTCATCTGTCTACTTCCAGTTGTAGAAGACTCTATTGCATGTTGACTAGTAGTGGGTCTTGCTACTGGTGACTGCTCATCAAGGAAAATCTCCACTTGGAGGGATCTCTTTAACACCCCCACTTGTGTCGGGATGCTAAAGGAGATCATTGATGCCCTAATCTCTCACCTGATTCCCTGCTCGAAGTTCCGGGCCATAAAGAATGTGTCTCTTACTATATCTATTGATTAGCATGAGAGGTCAGTGAACCTTACTGAGTATTGTACTACTATCATGCTTCCATGATGCAGATGAAGTAACTCCTAAATCTGCACTGCTCGAAGAGTGGCTGGAACAAACTCTACCCGGAACAGGCTCTCGATGTCTGTCCCAGGTAATTTCACCTTGTCGTGGACCTGAGGCATCAGGTTGCACCATCTCCCTACTTCTTCCTAAAGGAAACTCGCATCAAGGATCACCATAAGGTCTGATGGTGTCCCTACCCGCGTGAAGACTCTCACCATAGCCTCAAGCCAATCCTTAGCCACATGTGGGTCCGTCTCTTCCCGAATCCTGGGTGGCCTCTGGTGATGGAACTCATGCATCCTGCTCAAGCGGCATGCATCATCTACTGTAGGGACTGGGGGCATTGGTGGCCCAACTGGAAGTGGTACCACTGGTCCCTCCACTGGTAATGGGCCCTGCACTGAGGCCTCTTTGCTCGGTGGGCTGTCAGAGCGTACATCTCTCGGGGCTCTAACTGGTCGTCCATGGGGAGGCATCCTGAATGAAACAGATTCAAAACAGTCAAATTAATTATACCTGGTGTGCTGACCTGGTTGAGCTGACTTAGGGAAAAACTTTTTAAAACACATACTCAATCAGTGTTTTTGTTCAATGAGTCTGAAATCAGAAGTCAGGGTCTTGGTGTCTGGATACGTCGGCCACCGCACCAACACTGGACTCCCTAAACTAAAAACCACAAGTAGTACCCATAACACTAATTTTTCACAGAAATAAATGATCAGAGTACTATGTTCTTCGGTAGAACCGAATCCTCTGATATTATTTTTCCACGACCCATCAATTAGGTCCCGTATCATGACTATCCCAATCCTTCCATCCATAGGACAGGGGCTGGCGACTTGCACAAAATGTGTAAATCCCTAAACTGGGAATCCATTTCCTTTATAAACTGAAAAACACCCAACAAATTCATAACTGGAAGTAAAACAATAAGTAAAAAAGTATACAAAGAGAGTGTTGTAAAGTAATGGGGTCCAAAAATACAATCCCTAAAGTAAAGTACAAAAAATGGAAAGGTAAAATTACATCTAAATGAAGAGGTAAAACAACTACTGGGTCATCTTTAGGGGTTCCTACCGGAAAGGTAGGTACAAATGACCTCCTCAGAACTCCACGTCTGTCTGTCTGCTCTGCATACCCTCTCGGCGAGTGGTCCACCTCTGAGTTTCGTTCAATCATCCTACTCTCGACCTCAGTTAGTGTTGTCCATCATCTACAACCAACACATGGAGTTGCAGGCATAAACCCTTTAGGGAAGATTATAATGATATTCATTAAGGATCCCAAGGCCCTCAAGGTATCACAATGTCCATCAAGGATAACCACAAAATAAATAATATATGGATAACCCTTACATAGGTATATGCCCATATATATACCTATGTTTTGTAGTATCTCATCTCAATCATGAGGAATCAAAAACTTCATTGACTCAGCTCAAACCAGGATATCATTCTTGGGGTAGTAGTACGTAACATCCATAGTCAAACTGGCGAAATCTCGGCTGATGGTGTACTTCTCCTCTATAGAGTACAGTGTTCATGCCCCATCATATAGAGGAACTTCCCACCTTCCTGGACTGCTATGGTACTCCTCCTGTTGAGTACAATGGGTCTACTGTGTCACACAGAGATGCTCTCCATTGTCGGTCTGCTGCGTCACACAGAGGCACTCCCCACTGTGGATCTTCTGCTTCACACAGAGGCGCTTCCCACTGGGCTAGTCGAAACACTCTTAGTCGAAAGGTCATCTGTCATCAGGTCTTAGCCAACTACTAAGTATCCGCACTCCGCTAGCTCGTCTCCAGGAGGATCCACTCAACAAGCTACTAATCGATAATTCAACTATCATGAAGACCCATGTAGAAGTATCTCATAGGTCCGCCTCGTCAGAGGGGTCTCAATGCAACAGATGACGCCTCAATCGAACGCCTGGTCTGCGTGTTATTTTCATTTCCGTTCCAGGTGCCCTGTTGGTTTTTAGGATCAAACCAAACTAACTATATCCCAACTGTTTCTAAATCTCATGTGGGATATGCTAAAAGAACTATCTCACTCTATGCTTTCTGTCTCTGTAGATGGTTTTTTGATCAGAAACTTGTAGCCCTATATATGAGCGGAAAAGGTGAAAAATGGTCATAGAGAGTACGGGTCTGGTCTGACCCCATCGTACCAACCCAAGTGGTCGGCTAGGCCCGGGTGGGCGGCCCGACCAGATAGCGGCCCAAGCGGACTAGGCGGCCCTACTTGAGGGTGGCCAGCCCTGTCAGTCGGGCATGAATGGGTGGCCCGTCCTGAGGGTGACCCGGCCCGGTGGCCCGATGTTTCTCGGGGTCCTCCTAAGCCATGGCCAGGGGGAAAGTTGTGCGCCCCCTGGCACCCGAACGGCTCTGCCATTCGGGAGGAGCTTCAACCGGTGCTAGGTGGCACCTGTCCAGAACACACAGGACCCGACATGGTCCCGCACATCCCGGCTGGCCGAGGGCCAGCCGCTATGCATCACCGGTGCAGTGTGACGGTGCCGCACCCCTCAAAAATCCCATGAATTTATGAAAAAAAATCCCGGAATTTCCTGGTCATTACATTTTCTCCACCTCAATGTTTTACGTCCACGTAATCAATAACTCAAAATAAGGTAAAAAATGGGGGTACTGAGCATGAATCTGAGCCTCCCGCTCCCATGTGCTCTCCATGAGGTTCTCGTGCTGCCATCGTACGCATAACAGAGGCATCGACCATCCACATATAACTCTCTCATGTCGATCCTCGGTCTCTACTGGAACCTCCCTGAATGTCGCCCCGTCATCAATGTCCAGCTCCCCGTGGTCGATGATATTGGAAGGGTCATGCACATATCTCCTCAGCATAGATACGTGGAAGACGTCGTGCATCCAGTGCAACTGAGGTGGAAGAGGTAAGCGGTAAGCCACCTTTCCTACTCTTTTGTGGACCGGGAATGGTCCGATGAATTACGGAGATAACATGATGACTTGGCCAAATCTCTATATACCTCATCGAGGTGAGATCAGTAGAAAGATGTGGTCGCCATCCTTGACATCTAGAGGTCTCCGTCTCCTATAATCATACAACTTATTCCTGCTCTGTGCAGTCTTCATCCATTCCTAGATGATCTGCACCTTCTCCATGGTAGCCTGTACCATCTCTGGTCCCACTACTGCTGACTCCCCTTGGTATGTCCAGCATAGTGGCGATCTGAAAGGTCGATCATACAAGGCCTCAAAAGGTTTCATAATGATGGTGGAGTGATATCTGTTTTTGTAGGAAAACTCCAAAAATGGTAAGTGGTCCTCCCAGGTATGATCATAGTCGAGAATACATGTGAGGTGCATGTCCTCGAGGGCCTGAAGGGTCCGCTCAGTCTAGCGATCTATCCAATGATGGTAGGCGGTGCTTAGACGTAGATGCATCCTGAAAGCCTCCTACAAACCCTTCCATATCCAGGATTTAAAATGTGTTTCACTGTCGGAGAAAATAGAAGAAGGTACTCCATGCAAATTCACAATATCTTACACATAGAGTTGTCCCAAGATCTTTACTGAGTCGTGCTCTCTGATCGGTAGTAATTGGGCCGACTTCGTGAGTCGGGTAACGATCACCCAAATTGAGTCGTGACTCTTGAATGTACGTGGAAGACCCATCACAAAGTCCATGGATATCCCATCCCACTTCCACTCTGGGACCTCTAAGGGATGAACCATGCTTGCTGGTACCTAGTGCCCTACCTTCATTTACTGAAAAGTGAGGCATCGAGAGACAAACTCCACTACAGAACCTTGTCATATGAATTCATGGGACTCATGTAATACCTTGGTTGTCTTCCCAACACACCATAGGCAATTACTCACTAGGGTCATTTATTAGAATAATGATTATCCCACAGTCCAACACATGTTCTTTCAGTGTGTTTTGTCCTCACTCACACACACTTTGGATACTTCCCAGAAGGTCACCCATCCTGATTACTACTCTATGCCAAGAATGTTTAACTGTGGAGTTCTAATGAGTTAGGCCTCAGAAAATAAAGGTAAACCATGTTTACATGGGTAGGTAGTAACATTTATCCTTTTTACGTCTCACTTTTCCAGGGGTGTTACATTATCCACCCATTTAATGCACAACGCCCTCATTGTGGTCTCCATCCTTGAACTCTAGAGGTCTCTGTCTCCTATCAGCATACAACTTATGCCTGCTCTATGCAGTCTTCATTCACTCCTAGATGATTTGCACCTTCTCAAAGGTATCTCGTACCATCTCTAGTCCCACTACTGCTGACTCCCCTGGGTCTGTCCAACATAGTGGCAATCTGAAAGGTCGACCATACAAGGCCTCAAAAGGTGCCATACCGATGGTGGATTGATAGTTGTTGTTCTAGGAAAACTCCACAAAAGGTAAGTGGTACTCCCAGATGCCACCAAAGTCGAGAACACATGCTAGGAACATGTCCTTGAGGGTCTGAATGGTCCACTCAGTCTGGCCTTCTTTCCGATGATGGAAGACGGTGCTCAGACATAGCTGCATACTAAAAGCCTCCTGCATCCCCTTCCATATCTAGGAAGTAAACCATGCATCACTGTTAGAGACAATATAAGAAATTACTCCATGTAAATGCACAATCTCTTGAATATAGAGGTATCCCAATCTCTCTACTGAGCCCTTTTCTCTAATCGGTAGTAATTGGGCCAACATCGTTAGTTGGGTAACGATCACCCAAATCGAGTCGCGACTCCTGGATGTACATGGAAGACCCATCACGAAGTCCATGAATATCCCATACAACTTCTACTATGGGACCTCTAAGGGATAATCCAAGCCTGCTGGTACATTGTGCTCTACCTTTACTTGCTGTCAAGTTGGGCTTGGAGAGACAAACTTTGCTACTGAACCTTGTCATCTGACACCATGGGTCTCATGTAATACATTGGATTCCTTCCCAGCACACCATAAGCTATTACTCACTAGGGTCTCTTATTAGACTAATGACTATTACCACAGTCCAACACATGTTCTTTCAGTCTGTTTTGTCCTCACTCACACACACCCTAAAAATGTTACAGAAGGTCACCCATCCTGATTACTACTCTAGCACAAGCATGCTTAACTGTTGAGTTCTAATCAGGTAGGATCCGGAAAAGAAAGGAGTACCATGTCGACATGGGTAGGTAGTAACATTTAGTATTTTTACGTCTCAATTTTCCAGGGGTGTTACATTATCCACCCATTTAATGCACAACGCCCTCGTTGTGGACCCCATGCCTCAAACAAAGGTAGTTCCAAGCACATCCGGCTGGGTATTGGCTCTGATACCATTTGACATGAACCACCTCCCAAGGCCATGAACCTTTTCATTTGAACCCATGGGTCTCCTATAATACCTTGGTTGCCTTCCCCACACACCATAGGCTATCACTCACTAGGGTTTCTTATCAGACTAATGACTATCCCCACAGGCCAACACATGATATTTCAGTGTGTTTTTTCCTCACTCACACACACCCTGGGAAATGTCCCATAAGGTCATCCATCTTGATTACTACTCCCGGACAATAATTCATAACTATAGAGTTCTAATCATGTAGGCTCTCGAAAGGAAAGGTTCACCTTGTTGACATGGGTAGTAATATTTATTCTTTTTATGTATCACATTTCCAGGGGTGTTACAAATTATATGTTTTATCGGTTTTTTTAAAGGAATATTATTTTCATAGTCAGTTTTAAATATTTATATTTAAAAAAATCAAATAAAAGTTATCGTTCTCAATAAAAACTCCAATTTATTTAACATTCAAATTGATTCAGTGTATTAGATGATATCCCATGGTGTAAAATATTCACTATTGGGAATATAAAATATGGAAATTAGTTTATTATTTATATAACTGTGTTATAATAAAATTATGTTAATTAATCTTATTTCCCATGTATAGTTTATACCAAGAAATATTTCTTATTAAACCCGCTTCTTTTTCCATGGGTTCTTCTGTGATGAAATGATGAAATGATTATAAGGCTTAATTGTTTTCTATTGGCCATGATATGATACAATTTATATGAAATAAATTTTATTTCATGGGTTATGATGGGATGAATTTTTTATTATCTTGTGGGACACATATGTATGATCTTTATTATGTGACGGGTGGGACCTATTTATCCCTCCAATGCATTGGATAATGAATACTGTTTTATGAGCTCAAAAGGTACACAAAAGGATATGACAATATAGAAAGAGGGTATTTGGGTTGTTATTTTAATCATGACACAAGGAACATGGGATGTCACCCAAATCCGAAAATAGGTATTCAGTTGATTTCCTCAATCATAACATGTTATGATTGTCTTGGATAGTAGCTGGGAAAAAATATTTTATATGATTATGTGATTTCAAATTATCTATCTTTTATTCCAATTCTATGATCTCATGGATTATGTTATTTTATTTCCTTATGATTTGTGAATCATGAATTTCCAATTATTAGTACATTAATCAATATTATGATATATGATTTTCGGGTATGGGTTACAGATGGTATTCCCATATTCTCATACACTTATGTTCTTGTTATGATAGTGTATATCTATTTAAGAACCCACCATAAAATATGAGCTAAACCTTTCTTATTCCCCCATTACCTATGTTATGAATAATGTTTTTAGTAGGGTATATTTGTAAACATTATGAAATAGGAAGATCATTATGAGAGATGTGGAATATATTTCATCAAATTAGAAGTTTGTGTAACTAGTCTCTAAAGACACTAATCTATTAACTTACTAGTTGATTTATTTGTGTAGTGTATTGAATATTTATTTTAATTATTTAATATCTATCTATTGAATCCTGGGTCTCCATAGTTGTTATCGTAGGAATAGTTTTGTTATCCATAGGAAACTAGGAGGATAAAAGTTAACTAATATACATATGGTTATTTCTTATTATATTTATAGGGATTCATCTAATGTTATGTATTTGGAAATGTCAAAGAATAGTAACACATATTAGAATTTTGGAAAAAATTTTAGTAGTTGGTTTCTGAGAAATTACATCATTATATTGATACTATAAGTGGATGTGGCTCTAACATGTACCTAGGCATCAATACTATAAAAATGGTGCATTGATCTGGACTCATTTATCACATGGTGAAAGACAACTAGCCTTACTACACACCTTGTTCGACACTCCCATGGCATATACATTGGAAATTTAAAAACTATTTATGATCCCATAAGAATAATTAAAATAGATTATGGATATGGATGAACTATAATAAACCTAAGGTGTAATAGATATAAAAATTGTTTCATTATTTATACATCTTATAAGTGAATATTCATTATTATGTCGGTTTTCAATATGATTAGTTTCAATTAGAATATCATTTCTCATTTTAGTTAATTGTTTGAACGAGAAAGAACATGGTTAAAAATGAATAAGTGGGACAAATTTCTAATGGAATAAAATGGGATTATGATTATAGTTAAGGTTATCATGATTATTTTGAATCCGTTATCTGTGAACATGATTAATATTATGCACCATTAAAAACACTCAAACTGACCAAATAAGTGAAGAATATAGTTCATTGAGTGTTATGGTAGTTGATTCCATGGAAGAAAGTGGATGAAATTTCTAATACATTGATATTGTGTGATGTGGAACCCAAAGGTTAATCGTAGAGTGAATAAAATTTGTTTTAGGATAGGAAAAGAATGAAACAAATAATGTAACTACAAAAATAGTTGAATTTTTTTGTTAATAAAATCGATGAGAATAGCGGCATCCCTAAGGTATCATTGACTATTGAATGTTATAAATGTGTAAGGTTTTAAAAATATGAATATTAATCTCCAAAGGGAAATTATTTTTAATATAATTAGAAAGAATGTTTTAGTAATGGGTTTCTATTAATGATTAATATAATATGTATAACATATCAAAGGAAATAGATAATATAGAATAAAATATGAAGCCTAATTCATGGGTTCATAATGTATTGGTGTAATTGAAGTATAATTTATTATTATTCTTGAATTGTGTTATACGAATCAAGTAATATATAATAATTATTCAGTATAATTTTTAAAATATGGATTTAAAAATAAAATCTTAAATTGTATTGACAGACTTAAAAAGAGGTTTAATTTAATTGTGATGTTTTTAATAATGGTATAAAACCATAATATCATTCAAATGTTTACATAATGTTGCTGGGATAAATAGATTTTGGATATGAATAAGTAAATTGGATAAAAGTTGGGAAAAAATCCCTCATGGTACCATTGAATCATTTTTGAGGTGATTGTGTTTGTTGACAAAGTTGAAATCTGTGTTGTGATTGTTCATAAAGAAAACCATGACATATAAATTTGTTGAAAATGGGGATTTCATGGTGGAATGTCGAGTTTAAGAGCTGTGGTCAACGATCAATGTTTTATTCAATATCTTTGATAATGGAATGGATGATATGGAGGTGGTACAAAAAGAATAGATACAAGGTGGCGTCGTATTCCAGTGTTTTCCAAATTTTTGGGCCAGAAAATCGATAAATGAAGAAAAGTGGTTTTTGAAAAAGGGAATGGCACACCATTTACTTGAACGCCTTTAAACTTGCGCGACATATGTTTTTCAAGTTCACATCATCAAAATATGGCAAAGGTATAAGTGTCGCGCAAGTATTGCTGGTGTCGCGCAAGTGACTTACACGCCATGAAAGAGACTTGTGTGTCGATGCCTTGGAAGCTTGATAACATGCACGCCTATGGTTTTTCAAGATCATAAGTTCAAAATATGGCAATGGAAAGAGGTTTGAGAAAGTTTGAAAGTGGGACGCGCATGTGACTTGCAGGGGAAAAGACCTGCGCGCTGAGACTTGCGCACTGAGGGTTTCCTTGCACGCCGTCGTGCAGGGTGGTCAAATTCCCTATAAACACTGGACCACCCCTTCTCATTTCTCACCAGAGTTCAACACATAGAGAAATCCGAGCTCCCGTCACATTGGTGTGGAAGTCGCGCAAATGGTGGTGTTTCGCGCAAGTGGGACTTCCATACTAGATTTGAAGAAGGGCGATTGTTGGTAGTTGCGCGCCATCATTGGATTGGGTGTAAAAGGAAGTGTGTCATGCAATTTTGGAGTTGATGAATATTGTGTTGAAAAAGTGTGTGAGGTGGAGTAGTGTGAGTGTTGTAACTTGCACACTAATACTTGCGTGCCGGATTAGTCTTGCGCGCCAAGTAAGGTTGTTTTTCTAGCTGTGTTTTCAGGTTGCGTGGAAGCTGGAAGTTTGTCCTATACCTTCGGTGCAAAGTGAGATTCATCTACAGGTGAATTTTGGACTTCAATAGAGGATCCACATACAATATAGGATGTATTCATTAGAGATAATGAAGAGTCCTATCGGTCAATAAACTGTGAGTGGATCATTTCCAGAGCAGTGAGCGAAGGAAGAGAAAGAAGGTGATCCTCTCCACCAGGAGTGAGCCAGAGAGAGAGAGAAGCAGGGAGTGACCCTTGAAAAGCAGTGATCTTACCATAAACTTTGTAAAGGCAGTGAGCCTGGGAATTGAAGTGATCTATCCCGAACCATTGTATCCAACTCTAGTGAAGAATAATGGAATTTGGTACGAATGGAAACTTGTCGGTGTATGCTCCTTGGACATAGCCCAGTGAGGGTGAACCAAGTAAAAATATCGATGTCTGGATGCTTACTTCCCTGCATTGCATTTAAAGCATCATCACTAGATAAATAAGGAAATAATTGTTCACAATAAACACACAAGTGCAAAAAAAAGTGACCCTTGTAATAAAGAGGTCAAGAACCAGTGGGGCAAGAAGAACATTGAAAAAGAATATCCATACCCTGATTCACCCCCCCCCCCCCCCCTCTCAGGGTATATAGGCCCCTATTGGTCCTAACAATTGGTATTAAAGGGAAGGTTTCTATTATCATAATTGTTTTCTCTGACATAGTTCAGTCTATTACTCAAGTTAAAGATCGAATCTGGTCTTATCATATATTTTCCATGGAAAAAGTAATAACATCATAGAAGAAGCAGATGGCTAGTGGTATTACCCACTATGGAAGTGTCAATGGAAGGAGTGTGATTCAGCTAAAGGAATCATGTAGTGAACAGAAGAATGTTTTGGATAAATCATGCTATGAAAATACTTACTCATTCAATGATGCTGAAGGAATGATTGAAGATCCTAATTTTCCAAGTGATTTTGGAACCACTGTTGATGATGAAACACCAAGAAGTTGAAAAGTGGATGTTTTCAACAAGGCAAAGGAATTGGATCAGAAATTGGATGATGTGATGAAAACTAATGATATTCGGATCCAAGCACTGGAAACTGAGATCAACAAGATAAGAGGATTGATGCAAAGGCTTATTGACATAGCTACTGATCAGAATGAGAAAAATGATTCTCAAGATGTAGAATTGAGAAAGAGATCTCCATGGTTGAAAAATCAAAAGATGGTGACAAGGGGACGAATCTGAAATCAGATGTGATTCATAATTTTAAATCTAAAAATGATGATATTTCTACACAGCTATCTAAACTTATTGAGAAGAATCAAAGGCTAAAATAAGAGAATTCTGGTTGATCTAATTCTATTGAAGAAGAAAAATTGAAAGTGATGGAGAAAAGTGACATGGTGGTAAATCTCACACCAGAACTAGAAGATGAGTTGAGTAGCGGGAAGAATCTAAAAAAAGAACTCAATGCTCAACTTGAATCAAGAAATAATAAGATTCAACCATTAGAGGATGTGATAGGGAAATCCAAGAACGAAATGGATATTTCAAAGGACAAAGGAAAACGTAAGTTGAAGGATGCACTGCACTTACTATTCGATTTTCCTTCAGAAGGTGATGACAAAATAAAAATGAAATATTAGATTTCTGAGGAGAAAAAAAATATTCTTATCTCAAAGACCATATAGTTTGGGAAAATCTGGCATTGGATTTGATGAATCCTCTCCTGTGCATGATAGAATGCAATCCATGAATAGTTCCAGGAGTGGAGAGAAACCTGTAGGTGATAGAGACAGGCCTAAGAGGACAGTTACAAAAATAAGTGACGACATGTGCTATTTTTGTGGGATTCAGGGACACATATCAAGCTTTTGTTCAGAGGCTCTAGAATACATTTCATGCTTTGAAAACAGAAACATTACTAAATCTGATAGTAATAAGAAGCATAGTGAGAAGTCCGAAAGAAGGGTCTCTCAAGGGAAAACATTCATCAGATGTTATTACTTTGGAAGAAAGGGACACAATGAGTATGTGTCAGGAAGCTCATGAGCTCAATGTCAGAGGAAGAAGACGTAATATTTCAACATCTCGACAAATAAATGATGAAATGAGGTATGACTTTGATGGAAAATGTTTTATATGTTCAGATTATGGGAATATGGAATGAAATTGCAGCAAGAAGAACACAAGAAAGGAAAAATGAACTCGAAAGGAGATTCTCAACTCTAGTGATGCATAATGAGAAATTATACATTGGGAGACAACATGGTAAGGAGAAGAATAGGCTTAGAGATTTAGGGGAATCACATAGAGCTGAACGAAAGGTGTATCATTCAACTCCTCTGTCATACTCACAATAAATCTCAAAGAGATAATGTGAACAAATCTGGAATATTAAGTGGAGATCTACTCCAGCTATGATAAAGAAGAATGAACATCCAATGGAGAACTCACCACTAGTGAAAAAGAGTGTGGTGACTTAGATATTTGATAAAATAATGATGAACAAAGAATGTATTGAAAAATTCGCATGTCGTGTCCCACAACGAAAATTGGACGAAGGTGCAAGATCCTTGCAATGGTGGAAGAAGCATGGGAAGATGAAAAGTAGAGAGATTCATACCCAGAGATGGAATCAAGGAAAATTGAATTTTGGTGGAACATCAGAAATGGAGATATGTACTAGTGGGTTTAAGCCCCAAATGGTGAGAAAATCCAAGCCTACAGAATCTTCATATCCGAAAAAGGGTCAGCATGTGGGTAATGAATGCTTAGTCATATGGCCAGAGCAGTATAAGTTGACAAGGCAGCTAGAAGAAGCAAAGAAAGAGTGTGATTCTCTGCAAGAGAGACTCAAAGGGTTGACACATCAAGATCAACCACAATCCTCCTCTTAAAGAGTCCGGAAGAATCCCCTCTCCCTATGTATAAAAATGTTACTAACTGACGATTCATGTGTTTTAGGTTTTAGGGAGATACGATCTAATGGGAAGTGGCATCTAAAGATGAAAAGTGGAAAATGGATATGCTCCAGAGGATCAATTACCTCAAATTAGGTGCATAATGTGAAGAATAAAGGGTGAAGTAGATCAAAATAGACAGTGATTTTGTTATTAACTCCATCTCTTGTTTCCTACACCGAGTTATAACTCATTAGGCTTAGAGATTTGGTTAATGGATATATGTTGTGTACCAGATAAGAATAAATGATGCATGAGGAGAAGAATGGTTATGATTCTATACAGCGGGAATAACCCCATTAATTGTTTCATAACATAGGGGGATCATTATTTCATAGAAAAATAAGATGCAAGATCCATCAATGCAGTAATCGGATGAATCGTCTCATGAGTTTTCAATCGAGGGAAGAATTATTGTCAGAGAAGCAGCAATAATCAGGCATCTCATGCATATCTATTTTGTTCTAACAATGTGGTATCAGCTGACTGCTTTAAGGATACCATGAAGCTGTAAGATAAAATCAAATGTGTTTCACCAAAAATTTGAGAGAATATGTTCAAAGAAATGACGTCATTAAACAATGACACTGTGAATTTTTTTTTGTTAAAAGTGAGGAAGTTGTAAGAGACTCAGGGAGAACAGAAGTGGCTGAAGATGATTCATAAGAGGATACTGATGGTGAGTATGATAATGTAAAATCCTTATCTGCACAAAATCCAAAGAGTCGCTCTGAAACTGACAGGCAGAATATCATCAGTCATTAGTGAGCCCCAGTTCAGACAAGGAAAATGAAATCACTACAGCATAAATCTTTTCTATCTCAGGTTGAGCCAAAATTCATTGATGATGCAGCTAAAGATGAAAACTGGTTTCATACCATGAATTAAGAGACAGATCAAATTGAGATGAACCAGACATGGGAGGTTGTTTTGAGACTAGAAGATAAGAATATCATCGGGACTAAATGGGTCTTTCACAACAAGATGAATGAATATGGTGCAGTGGTTTGAAACAAAGCACGACTTGTCTGAAAAGGGTAATCACATATAGAGGGAATTGATATTGATGAGGCATTTTCACCGGTTGCAAGGATAGAGACAATCTGATTATTTTTAGCCATAATAGTGCAAAGAAAGATCAAAGTGTTCCAGATGGATGTCAAATCTGCATTTCTAAATGGGGTTCTTGAAGAAGAGGTGTACATTGAGAATCCATATGGGAACAAAGTTTGCAGGCTGAAGAAGGAGTTGTATGTACTAAAACATGAACTAAGTGCATGGTACTCAAGGCTTGATCAGTACTTAAAAAAGGCTTGGTTTCTAGTGTGGAGGAGTTTATTACAATCTCTATTTCAGCAACAATAGTAATGAAAGGAAGATGGTGTTGGTTTATGTAGATTACATATTATTTGGTGGATCAGATGAAGCTCAGTGTAGGAAATTTTCCAAATTCATGAAAAATGTGTTTGAAATGTCAATGATTGGAGAGCTAACATTTTTCCTTGGTCTACATGTGACACAAGGAAGGGATGGAACATTCATTTCTCAATACAAATATTCCAAGGAGTATTTAAGAAGGTTTGGAATAGAAAATTACAAGGAGATGAATACTTTGGTTGTTACACAGATGAAATTATCAAAAGATGAGGATGACAAGGCAGTTAATATCACAGAATACATGCAAATTATTGGAAGTCTATTGTACATAACCTCAACAAGGCCTGATATTGTTTTCACCACATACGAAGCAGTGATATATCAGAGTAATCCCAAGGAAAACCACATGATTTTAGTGAAAATAATACTTTGTTATATCAAGGGAACATTGGATTTTGGATTGACATATACTGACAAATCTCAGATAGAGTTATTGGAATATACTTATGCACACTGGGTAGGTTCAGTGGATGATTGAAAATCAATGTCAGGTGGTGCATTCTATCTTGCTGTAATGTGTATTTCTTGGATTAGCAAGACGCAAGATTTCATTTCATTGAGCACTGTGGAAGGTTAGTATATTGCAACCACTCAAGAATGCACAGAGTTATTGTGGATGAAGCAGAAGATTGAAGATATGGGAGTTGAAGTAATGTCTCTGGTCGGAATCTAGTGTGATAACTCAAGTGCTATAAATCTCAGGAAAAATCCCATCCATAACTGAAAGACAAATCACATTGATATAAATTATCATTTTATCAAGGAGAATGTTGAGAATGGAATCGAGAAGATGGAGTATGTTCCTACAGAGCTACAGGTTGCATACATTTTGACAAAGTCCTTACCCATGGAAGCTTTTGAGAGGCATCAACTAGCTCTGGGAGTTCAGTCAACTCCTCGCACTTGAAATACTGTGGATGTGGAATCACCCCCTCTCCCCGAGGTATGATTTGTTGTTCCATAATGTGATGATATGTATTTTATACTCTGTTATAGACTACAAAAGAGGGACCTATGGGTTCATTTACAAAGGGGGAGAAAATAGTGATTGTTCAAGGGGAAGACATTGTGGTTATTTTATAAATCTTGTAAGATACGCGGAGAAGATGACAGGTGGAGCAGCCAGATAGGGGGAGTTGAATGTGCTTAGCCAGAGATTATCTTAGACAACAGAGGAAATAGGGCTAAAGTGGGTTTGAAGGTGACAAGGGTTGAAGCTGTGAACAGAAAGGGGGAGCGTTTTAAATCTGACGATGCTAGAAGTGATCTATCAATGAATAGATATCACAATAGCTGAGGATCCTGAAAAATGAAAAAGAGAGATGTTGGAATGTGGAAAGAATATTTCGAACAATTGGTATCATTTTGGTAAAAATTTGTATCAGTTTGGTATCAACAGTGGATGTCATAGATGAAGTGATTCATTGATGAACTTTTCATTTACTCCTATTTCTCACGCCGAGCATTGCTCATGTGGGCATAGAGTATGTGTGGAGTAAATCCTTGATTGCTATTAGAATCACATTTGGGAGAATGGTGGCTAAAGATTTAACGATGTATCTTTATATGGATAATTTTTCAACAAAAGAAAAGGGAGATATTATTGGGAAAAAATCCCTCAAGGTATCATTGATGAATTTATTATGTGATTGTGTTTGTTGACAAGTGGACATCTGTGATGTGATTGTACACCAAGAAAACCATTCATTACATATTTGTTGACAAAGGGGATTTAATGGTGGAATATAGAGTTCAAGAGTTGTGGTCAATGATCAATGTTTGATTCAAGAACATCGATAAAGGATTGGATGATATGGATGCGGTACAAAAAGAACTGATACAAGGTAGCGTCGTTTTCTATTATTTGCCAAAATTTTGGGACAGAATATCGATAAATGAAGAAAAGTGTTTTTTGGAAATGGGACATGCATGTCGTGTACTTGAAGGCCTGGAAACCTACCCTCCATAAGTTTTTCAAGATCAGATCCTCAAAATATGGAAAAGGGATAAGTTTCACGCAAGTATTAGTGGTGTCACGAAAGTGAACTGCGCACCGTGAAAGATACTTGTGCGCTGATGCCTTGGAATCTTGAGAACATGCGCGCCTATGGTTTTTCAAGATCATAATATCAAAATATGGAAAAGGAAAGATGTCCGGGCAAGTTTGGAAGTGGTTCTCACAAGTGACTTTTAGGGGAAGAGACCTGTGCGCCGAGACATGCGCGTTGAGGGTTGACTTGCGCACCATCACGCAGGGTAGTCAAATTGCCTATATGCACTTGACCGCCCCTCCTCATTTCTCACCAGAGTTCAACACTTATAGAAATCAGAGCTCCCGTTGCGTAGGTGTGGAAGTCGTGGAAGTGGTGGTGTGTCGTGCAAGTGGGACTTGCATGCCAGATTTGAAGAAGGGAGATCGTTGGTAGTTGCACGCCAATATTGTATTGGGCGTAAAAGGAAGTGTGTCACACAAGTTTGGAGTTGAAGAAGCTTGTGTTGCATAAGTGTGTGAGGTAGAATTGTGCACCAGTTGTGACTTGCACGCCAATACTTATGCGCCGGATTAGACTTGCGCACCAAGTAAGGTTGTTTTTTCAGTAGTGTTTTCGAGTTGCGTGGAAGCTGAAGTTTTCCCGAAACCTTTGGTGCAAAGTGAGATTCATCTACGGGTGAAAGTTGGACATAAATAGAGCATCCACACACAATAGAATATGTATTCATTAGAGATAATGAAGAGACCTATAGGTCAATAAACTTTGAGTGGATCCTTTCCAGAGTAGTGAGTGAAGGAAGAGGAAGAAGGTCATCCTCTCCACCATGAGTGAGCCAGAGAGAGAGAGAAACAGGGAGTGACCCTTGGGAAAGTAGTGAGCTTACCAAAAAAAATTTAAAGGCAGTGAGCCTGTGAATAGAAGTGATCTATCCTGAACCATTATATCCACCTCTAGTGAAGAATAGTGGAATTTGGTACGACCGACAACTTGTTTGTGAATGCTCCTTGGACGTAGCCCTGTGAGGATGAACCAAGTAAAAATATCTATGTCTTCCTGCTTACTTCCCTGAATTGCATTTAAATCATCATTATTAGATAATGAAGGAAATAAGTTATCACAATAAATACATATGTGCAAAAAAAATGAGCCTTATAATAAAGAGTTCAAGATCCCATGGGGTAGGAAGTTGAAAAAGAATGTCCATACCCTGATGCACCCCCCCCCCCTCTCAGGGTATATGGGCCCCTATTGGTCCTAAAAATTGGTATCAAAGGGAATGTTTCTTTTATCAGATTTGATTGCTCTTACTTGGTTCAGTCGATTGCTCATGTTAGAGCTCCAATCTTCTATTATCATATTTTTCCATGGAAAAGGGAATAATAACAAAGAAGAAGCAGATGGCTGGTGGTATTACCCACTATGGAAGAGTCAACGGAAAGAGTGTGATTCAGTTAAAGGAATCATGTAGTGAACAGAAGAATGTTTTGGATAAATCATGCTATGAAAATACTTACTCATTCAAGGATGCTGAAGGGATGAGTGAAGAATCTGCTTTTCCAAGTGATGTTGAAACCACTGACGATGAAGAAACACCAAGAAGTTGAAATGTGGAAGTTGTCCACAAGGAAATGGAATTGGATCAGAAATTTGATGAAGAGATGAAAACTAATGATATTTGGATCAAAGCACTGGAAACTGAGATCAACAAGCTATAAGGTTTGAATCAAAAGCTTATTGACATAGCTACTGATCTGAAGGAGAAAAATGATTCTCAAGTTGTAGAATTGAGAAAGTGATCTGCAAAGGTGGAAAATTCAAAAGTTGGTGACAAGGGGAAGAATCTGAAATCAGATGAGATTCAGAATTTTAAATCTATAAATGATGATCTTGCTACACAACTATCTAAACTAGTTCAGTAGAATCAATGGCTAAAACAAGAGAATGCATGTTGTTCTGATTCTATTGAAGAAGAAAAATTGAAAGTGAAGGAGAAAAGTGACATGGTGGAAAAGCTCACACAGGAACTAGAAGATGAGTTGAGTAGAGGGAATAATATTAGAAAAGAGCTCAATGCTCAACATGAATCATGAAATAAAAAGATTCAACAATTGGAGGAAGTGATAGATAAATCCAAGAAAGAAATATTGATATCAAAGGACAATGGAAAACCTAAGTTGATGGATGCACTGCACTTACTATTTGATTATCCTTCAGATGGTGATGAGAAAATAAAAAGGAAATATGAGATTTCTGGGGAGAAACAACAAAATATATTCTCAGCTCAAAGACCATATAGTTTGGGAAAATCTGGCATTGGATTTGATGAATCCTCTCCTGTCCATGATAGAATGCAAGCGGTGAATAGTTCCTGTAGTGGAGAGAAATATGAGGGTGTTGGAGACAGGCCTATGAGGACAGTTACAAAAAGTAGTGAAACCATGTTCTATTTTTATAGGATTCATGGCCACACATCACGCATTTGTTCAGAGGATCTGGAATTCATTTCAGGCTTTGAAAACAGGAACATTACTAATTCTGAGAGTAAGAAGAAGCATCATGAAAAATTAGAGAGAAGAGTCACTCAATCGAAAAAATTAATCCAATGTTATTACTTTTGGAAGAATGGGACGCACAATGAGTATGTGTCAGGAAGCTCAGGAGCTCAATGTCAGAGGAATAACACAAGATATTTCAAAATCTCGACAAATAAATGATGATATGAGTTGTGCCTTTGATGGATAATGTTTTATATGTTTAGATTATGGGAATATGGCAAGAAATTTTAGCAAGAAGAATGCAAGAAAGGAAAAGGAACTTGAAAGGAGATTCTCGACTCTAGTGATGCCAAATGAGAAATTATACACTGGAAGACAACATGTTAAGGAGAAGAATAAGCTTAGAGATTCAGGATAATCAAATGGAGCTAAATGAAAGGTATATTAGTCACCTCCTCTGTCATACTCACAATAGCTCTCAATGAGAGAATGTGATCAAACCTGGAATATTAAGAGGAGATCAACTCAAACTGTGATAAAGAAGAATGAACATTCAATGGAGAACTCACCACCAGTGAAAAAGAATGTGGTGACTCAGACATCTGATAAAAGAATGATGAAAAAATAAAGTACTGAAAAAATCACATGTCGTGATCCACAATGAAAAGTGGATGAAGGTGCAAGATCCTTGCAATGGTGGAAGAAGCATGGGAAGATGACAAGTAGAGAGATTCCAACCTAGAGAAGGAATAAAGTAAAATAGAATTTTGTTGGAACATCAATGATGGAGATATGTACTAGTTAATTTAAGCCCCAAAAGTTGAGAAAAGCCACGCTTGTAGAATCTACATATCAGAAAAAGTCTTAGCATGTGGGTAATGATTTCTTAGTCATATGGCCAGAGTAGTTGAAGTTGGCTAGGCATATAGAAGAAGAAAAGAAAAAGTGTGATGCTCTAAAAGAGAGACTAAATGGTTTGACCCATCAAGATCAACCACATTCCTCATCTTGAAGAGTCCGGAATAATCCCCTATCCCTGTGTAAAAAAATGTTATTATCACACGATTCATGTGTTTTAGGTTTTAGGGATATACGATCCAAGGAAAAGTGGAATCTAAAGATGAAATGTGGAAAATTGATATGCTCCAGAGGTTCAATTATCTCAAATCAGGTGCATAAGGTGAAGAAGAAAGGGAGAAATAGAGCACAATATGGAGTGATTGTGTTATTAACTTCATCTCTTGTTTCCTACACCGAGTTCCATCTCAGTATGCTCAGAGATTTGGTTAATGGATCAATGTTGTGTGCCAGATAAGAATAAATGATGCATGAGGAGAAGAATGGTTATGAGTCTAAACAGTGGGACTAACCCCATGAAGTGTTTCATAACATAGGGGGAGCATTATTTAATAGAAAAATTAGATGCAAGATCCATTAATGCAGTAATCAGATGAATCATTTCATGTGTTTTCAATCGAGGGAAGAATTATTGTCAGAGAAGCAGAAATAATCATGCATCACATTTTTATCTATTTTTCTTTAACATTGTGGTATCAGCTAACTGCTTTTAGGATACCAAGAAGCTAAAAGAGAAAATCAAAGGTGTGTCAACAAAAATTTGAGAGATGATGTTCGACGAAATGACATCATTGAACAATGACACAATGAAAAGTGTTCTGTTAAATGTGAGGAAGTTGTAAGAGACTCAGGGAGAGAAGAAGTGGCTGAAGAGGATTCAAAAGAGAATGCTGATTGTCAGTACGAGGAAGTAAAATCCTTATCTGCACAAAAGTCAAAGAGTCGTGCTGAAATTGACAGGTAGAATATCATCAGTGATCAGTGAGCCCAAGTTCAGACAAGGAAAAAAAATCACTACAGCAGAAATCTTTTCTATCTCAAGTTGATCCAAAATGCTTTGATGATTCAGTTTAAGATGAAAAATGGGCTCAGACCATGAATTAAGAGACGGATCAAATTGAGAAGAATAATATGTGGAAAATTGTTTCGAGACCAGAAGATAAGAATATCATCAGGACTAAATGGGTCTGTCAAAAAAATATGACTGAAGATGGTGCATTGGTTTGAAACAAAGCACGACTTTTCTGCAAAGTGTACTCTCAGATAGAGGGAATTGATGTTGATGAAGCATTTTCACCAGTTGCAAGGCTGGTGACAATCTTACTATTTGTAGCAATAGTAGTGAAAAGAACGTTCAACGTCTTCTAGATGGACATCAAATCTGCATTTCTAAATGGGGTTCTGGAAGAAGAGGTTTACATTGAGTAGGCATATGGGAACAATGTTTTCAAGCTAATGAAGGAGTTGTTTGGAATGAAACAAGAACTAAGATATTGGTACTCAAGGCTTGATCAGTACATAAAAAAGGATTGGTTTCTAGCGTAGAGGAGATGATTACAATCACAATTTCAGCAACAATAGTAATCAAAGGATGATGGTGTTGGTTTATGTCGATGACATAATATTTAGTGGATCAGATGAGGCTCAGTGCAGGAAATTTTCTGAATTCATGAAAAATTAGTTTGAAATGTCAATGATTGGAGAGATAACATTTTTCCTCGGCCTACATGTGACACAATGAAGGGATAGAACATTCATTTCTAAATACAAATATTTCAAGGAGGGTTTAAGAAGGTTTGGAATGTAAAATTACAAGGATATGAAGACTTCAGTTGCTACTCATATGAAATTATCAAAAAATGAGGATGGAAAGGCAGTTAATATCACAGAATATAGGCAAATTATTTGAAGTCTTTTGTACTTAACCACAACAAGAATTGATATTGTTTTCTCCACATTCCAAGTAGTGAGATATCAGAATAATCCCAAGGAAAGCCACATGATTTCAATGAAAAGAATACTTCGGTATATTCAGGGCACATTGGATTTCAGCTTCACATATACTGACAAATCTCAGATGGATTTATTAGAATATACTGATGCAGACTAGGCATGTTGAGCGGATTATAGAAAATCAATGTCAGGTGGTGAATTCTATCTTGGTGGACTGTGTATTTCTTAAAATAGCAAGAAGAAAGATTGTATTTCATTGAACACTGCAGAATCTGAGTATATTGTGGCCACTCAAGCATGCACACAGTTATTGTGGATGAAGAATTAGCTTGAAGATATGGTAGTTGAAGTGAATTCACTGATCTGAATCCAGTGTGATAACTCAAGTGCTATAAATCTTAGAAAAAATATCATCCATCACTCAAGGACAAAACACATTAAGATAAAGTATCATTTTATCAAGGAGAAGGTTGAGCAGGGAATCGAGAAGTTGGAGTATGTGCCTACACAGCTACAGGTTTTACGCATTTTGACAAGGGCCATACCCAATGATTCTTTTGAGAGGCATCGATTGGCTCTGTGAGTTCAGTCGACTCCCCGAACTTGAAATAGTGTGGATGTGGAATCACCCCCTCTCCCCACGGTATGATGTGTTTTTCTCTAATATGCTGATATGTATTTTCTACTCTGTTACTGACTAAAAAAAGGGACCTTTGGGTTCTTGACAAAGGGGTAGAAAATAGTTATTGTTCAAGGGGGAGACATTGTGGTTATTAGATAAATCTTGAAAGATATGTGGAGAAGCTGATAGGTGGAGCAGCCATATAGGGGGAGTTGAATGTGCTTAGCCAGAACATAGCTTGGACAACACAAGAAATAGGGCTAAAAGGGTTTTGAAGCTGACAAGGGTTGAAGCTATGAACATAAAGGGGGAGCATTTTAAATCTGATGATGCTAGAAGTGATCGATCAAAGAATATATATCATGATAGCTGAGGATCGTGAAAAAATAAAATGAGAGTTGTTGGAATGTGGAAAGAATATTTCCAACATTTGGTATCAGTTTGGTAAAAATTGGTATCAGTTTGGTGTCAACAGTGGATGTTAGAGATGAAGTGATTCATTTATGAACTTTTCATATACCCGTGTTTCTCACACCGAGCATTACTCATGTGGGCATAGAGTATGTGTTGAGTAAATCCTTGATCTCTATCAGAATCACATTTGGGAGAATGGTGGGTAAAGTGTTAATGATGTATCTTTTTATGGAAGAGTTGTCAACACAACCAAAGGGAGATATTATTGGGTAAAAATCTCTCAAGGTATCATTGAAGCATTTTTGAGGTGATTGTGTTTGTTGAAAAAGTGGACCTCTGTGCTGTGATTGTTCAAAAAGAAAACCATGACATAAAAATTTGTTGAAAAAGGTGATTTCATGGTGGAATGACGAGTTCAAGAGTTGTGGTGAATGATCAATGTTTTATTCAGGAACTTCGATAAAGGAATGGATGATATAGAGGTGGTACAAAAAGAACATATACAAGGTGGCATCGTTTTCCAGTGTTTTCCAAATTTTTGGGCTAGAAAATCGATAAATGGAGAAAAGTGATTTTTGGCAAAGGGACTTGCACGCCATGTACTTGAAGGCTAGGAAACTTATGCTCCATATGTTTTTCAAGATCACATCCCCAGAATATGGAAAAGTGATAACTGTTGCGTAAGTATTGGTGGTGTCACGCAAGTAACTTGCACACCGTGAAAGAGACCTACGTGCAGATGCATTGGATTCTTGAGAACATGCGCGCCTATGGTTTTTCAAGATCAGAAGATCAAAATATGGAAAAGTAAAGAGGTTCGCGCAAGTTTGGAAGTGGATCGGACAAGTGACTTGCAGGGGAAGAGACCTACGTGCCAAGACTTGCACGCTAAGGGTTGACTTGCGTGCCATCGCGCAGTGTGGTCAAATTGCCTATAAACACTAGACCACCCCTCCTCATTTCTCACCGGAGTTCAACACTTAGATAAATCAGAGCTCCCGTCGCATAGGTGTGGAAGTCATGCAAGTGGTGGTGTGTCTTGCAAGAGGGACTTGCACGCCCGATTTGAAGAAGGGCTATTTTTGGTAGTTGCGTTCCAATATTGGATTGGGTGTAAAAGGAAGTGTGTCACACATGTTTGGAGTTGATGAAGCTTGTGTTGCGAAAGTGTGTGAGGTGGAATTGTGCACCTGTTGTGACTTGCACTCCGATACTTACGTGCCAAATTAGACATGCGCGCCAAGTAAGGTTGTTTTTACAGTAGTGTTTTCAGGTTGCGTGGAAGCTGGAAGTTTGCCCGATACCTTCAGTGAAAAGTGAGAGTTATCTACGGGTGAAAGTTAAACATCAACAGAGAATCCACATACAATAGAGGATGTAATCATTAGAGATAATGAAGAGTCCTAGAGGTCAATAAACTGTGAGTGGATCCTTTCCAAAGCAGTGAGCGAAGGATGAGGAAGAAGGTGATCCACTCCACCGGGAGTGAGCCAGAGAGAGAGAAACAGGGAGCGACCCATGGGAAAGCAGTGAGCTTACCACAAACTTTGTAAAGGTAGTGAGCTTGGGAAAAGAAGTGATCTGTCCAAAACCATTGTATCCACCTCTAGTGAAGAATAGTGTAATTTGGTACGACCGTCAACTTGTCGGCGTATGCTCCTTGGACGTAGCCCAGTGAGGGTGAACGAAGTAAAAATCTCAGGGTCTGCCTGCTAACTTCCTTGAATTGCATTTAAAGAATCATTATTAGATAAAGAAGGAAATAAGTGATCACAATAACACACAAGTGCAAAAAAAGTGACCCTTGTAATAAAGAGGTCAAGATCCAGTGGGGTAGGAATAACATTGAAAAAGATTATCCATACCCTGATTCACCCCCTCCCCCTCTCAAGGAATATATGCCCCTATTGGTCTTAACAATTGGTATCAAAGGGAAGGCTTCTTTTATAAGATTTGTTTGCTCGGAATTGGTTCAGTCGATTTCTCAAGTTATAGATCCTAACTACTCTTATTATATTTTTCCATGGAAAAGGGAAGAACATCAATGAAGAAGCAGATGGATGGTGGTATTACCTAATATGGAAGTGTCAATGAAAAGTGTCTGATTCAGTTAAAGGAATCATGTAGTAAACATAAGAATGTTTTGGATAAATCATGCTATGAAAATACTTACTCATTAAATTATGCTGAAGGAATTGGTGAAGAACCTGATTTTCCAAGTGATGTTGGAACCACTGATGATGAAGAAACAGCAAGAAGTCGAAAAGTGTAAGTTGTCCACAAGGAAAAGGAATTGGATCATAAATTTTTTGAAGAGATGAAAACTAATGATATTCAGTTCCAAGCACTGGAAACTGAGATCAACAAGATATGAGGTTTCAATGAACGGATTATAGACATAGCTACTGATCCAAAAGAGAAAAATGATTCTCAAGATACATAATTGAGATAGAGATCTGCAAAGGTGGAAAAATCAAAAGTTGGTGACAAGGGGAAGAATCTGAAATGAGATGAGATTCAGACTTTTAAATCAAAAAATGATGATCTTCCTACACAGATATCTAAACTAGTTCAGATGAATCAAAGGCTAAAACAAGAGAATGCATGTTGTTCTGATTCTATTGAAGAAGAAAAATTGAAAGTGAAGAAGAAAAGTGACATGGTGGAAATGCTCACACAGGAACTAGAAGATGAGTTGAGTAACAGGAAGAATCTCAGAAAAGAACTCAATTATCAACTTGAATCCAGAAACAAAAAGATTCAAGAAATGGATGAAGTTATGGAGAAATCCAAGAAATAAATGGAGATATCAAAGGGTAATGGAAAACCTATGTTGAAGGATGCACTGAATTTACTATTCGATTATCCTTCAGAAGGTGATGATAAAATAAAAAGGAAATATGATATTTCTGAGGAGAAAAAGAAAAATATATTCTCAGTTCAAAGACCATATAGTTTGGGAAAATATGGCATTTTATTTGATGAATCCTCTCCTGTGCATGATAGAATGCAAGTGGTGAATAGTTCTAGTAGAGGAGAGAAACCTGTAGGTGTTGGAGACAGGCCTAAGAGGACAGTTACAAAAAGAAGTGACAACATGTTCTATTTTTGTGGGATTCATGTCCACACATCAAGTTTTTGTTTAGTGGCTCTAGAATACATTTCAGGCTATGAAAACAGAAACATTACTAAATCAGAGAGTAAGAAGAAGCATCATGAGAAATCAGAGAGAAGAGTCTCTCAAGGGAAAACACTAATCAGATGATATTACATTGGAAGAAAGGAACGCACAATGAGTATGTGTCAGGAAGCTCAGGAGATCAATGTCAGAGGAAGAACAAAATATATTTCAACATCTCGACAAATAAATGATAAAATGAGGTATGCCTTTGATTGAAAATGTTTCATATGTTCAGATTATGGGAATATGGAAAGAAATTGCAACAAGAAGAACACAAAAAAGGAAAAGGAACTTGAAATGAGATTCTCGACTCCAGTGATGCCTAATGTGAAATTCTAAACTGGGATACATCGTGTTAAGAAGAAGAATAGGATTAGAGATTTAGGATAATCACATGGAGCTGAACAAAAGGTGTATCGGTCACCTCCTCTATCATACTCACAACATCTCTCAATGAGAGATTGTGAAAAAACCTGGAATATTATGGGGAGATCAACTCCAACTGTGATAAAGAATAATGAACATTCAATGGAGAACTCTCCACCAGTGAAAAAGAGTGTGGTGACTCAGACATCTGATAATATAATGATGAAAAAATAATGTATTGAAAAAAAATCACATGTCGTGTTTCACAACGAAAAGTAGACGAAGGTGTAAGATCCTTGAAATGGTGGATGAATCATGGGAAGATGACAAGTAGAGAGATTCCAAACTAGAGAAGGAATCAAAAAAATTTTATTTTGGTGGAACATCAAAGTAGGAGATATGTACTACTATGTTTAAGCCCCAAATGGTGAGAAAATCCAAGCCTGCGGAATCTACATATCGGAAAAAGGCTCATCTTGTGGGTAATGAATGCTTAGTCATATGGCCAGAGTAGTTGAAGTTGGATAGGCAGCTAGAAGAAGCAATGAAAGAGTGTAATGCTCTGCAAGAGAGACTCAAATGGTTGACCCATCAAGATCAACCACAATCCTCACATTGAAGAGTCCAAAATAATCTCCTCTCCCTGTGAATAAAAATGTTATTAACTGAAGATTCATGTGTTTCAGGTTTTAGGGAGTTATGGTCCAATGGGATGTGGAATATAAAGATGAAAAGTGGAAGATTGGTATGATCCAGTGGTTCAATTGCCTCAAATCAGGTGCATAAGGTGAAGAGGAAAGGGAGCAACAGAGCACAATATGAAGTGATTGTGTTATTAACTCCATCTCTTGTTTCCTACACTGAGTTCCAACTCAGTAGGCTTAGAGATTTGGTTAATGGCTCGATGTTGTCTTCCAGATTAGAATAAATGAAGCATGAGGAGAAGAATGGTTATGAGTCTAAACAGTAGGATTAACCCCAATAGGTGTTTCATAACATAGGGGGATCATTGTTTAATAGCAAAATCAGATGCAAGATCCATCAATGCAGTAATCGGAAGAATCTGCTCATGAGTTTTCAATTGAGGGAAGAATTATTTTCAGAGAAACAGAAATAATCATGCATCTCATGCTTTTCTATTTTTCTCTAACAATGTGGTATCAGCTGACTGCATTCAGGATACCATGAAGCTTCAAGAGAATATCAAATGTGTGTCAACAAAAATTTGAGAGAAGATGATCAAAGAAATGACATCATTGAACAATGACATAGTGAAAAGGTTTCTGTTAAATGTGAGGATGTTGTAAGAGAATCAGGGAGAGCAGAAGTGGATGAAGATGATTCAGAAGAGGATACTGATGGTGAGTATGAGGAAGTAAAATCCTTATCTGCAAAAAAGCCAAAGAGTCGAGCTGAAATTGACAGGCAGAATATCATTAATGATCAGTGATCCCTAGTTCAGAGAAGGCAAACGAAAAAAATACAGAAGAAATTTTTTTCTATCTCAGTTTGAGCCAAAATGCTTTGATGATGCAGTTGAATATTAATACTGGGTTCATACCATGAATTAAGAAACAGATCGGATTGAGAAGAACAAGATGTGGGAGATTGTTTCGAGACCAACAGATAAGAATATCATCATGACTAAATGGGTCTATCACAATAAGATGAATGAAGATGGTGCAGTGGTTTGAAACAAAGCGCGAAATTTCTTCCAAGGGTACTCTCATATAGAGGGAATTGATGTTGATGAGTCATTTTCACATGTTGCAAGGCTGGAGACAATCCAATTATTTTTTTCCATAGTAGTCCAAAGAAAGTTCAAAGTGTTCCAGATGGACGTCAAATCTTCATTTCTAAATGGGGTTCTAGAAGAAGAGGTTTACATTGAGAATCCAGATGGGAACAAAGTTTCAAGGATGAAGAAGGAGTTGTTTGGACTGAAACAAGCACTAAGAGCATGGTACTCAATCTTTGATCAGTACTTAAAAAAGGCTAGGTTTCCAGCGGGGAAGAGTTGATTAAAATCTCTATTTCAGCAACAATAGTAATCAAAGGAAGATGGTGTTGGTTTATGTCAATGAAATAATATTTTGTGGATATGATGAATCTCAGTGCAGACAATTTTCCGAATTGATGAAAATTTAGTTTGAAATGTCAATGATTGGAGAGCTAACATTTTTCCTTGGTCTACTGGTGACACAAAGAAGGGATGGAACATTCATTTCTCAATCCAAATATTCCAAGGAGGATTTAAGAAGGTTTGGAATGTAAAATTACAAAGAGATGAAGACACCGGTTGCTACCCAGATGAAATTATCAAAATATGAGGAGTTTATGGCTGTTAATATCATAGAATACATGCAAATTATTGGAAGACTTTTATACTTAACCACAAAAAGGCATGATATTTTTTTCACCACATGCCAAGCAGTGAGATATCAGAGTAATCCCAAGGAAATTCACATGCTTGTGGTGAAAATAATACTTTAGTATATCCAGGTAACAGTGGATTTCATCTTGACATATACTGACAAATATCAGATAGAGTTATTGAAATATACTGATGTAGATTGGGCAGGTTCAGCGGATGATTGAAAATAAATGCCAGGTGGTGCATTCTATCTTGGTGTACTTTGTATTTCTTGAATTAGAAAGAAACAAGATTGCATTTCATTGAGCACTACAGAAGATGAGTATACTGAGGCCACTCAAGCATGCACATAGTTATTGTGGATGAAGCAGCAGCTTGAAGATAATGGAGTTGAAGTGAATTATCTGATCGGAATCCACTGTGATAACTCAAGTACTATAAATATCAGCAAAAATCCCATCCATCACTCAAGGAAAAAAAACATTGAGATAAAGTATCAATTTGTCAAGGAAAAGGTTGAGCATGGAATCGAGAAGTAAGAGTATGTGCCTACAGAGCAATAGGTTGCAGGCATTCTGACAAAGGCCTTACCCAATGAAACTTTTGTGAGGCATCTGCTGGCTCTGGGAGTTCAGTCGACTCCCCGCACATGAAATAGTGTGGATGTGAAATAACCCCCTCTCCCCGCGGCATGTTTTGTTTTTCCCTTATGTGATTATATGTATTTCCTATTCAATTATAGACTACAAAAGAGGGACCTTTGGGTACATTGACAATGGGGGAGAAAATAGTGATTGTTCAAGGGGGAGACATTGTGGTTATTAGATAAATCTTGAAAGATATGTGGATAAGCTGACAGGTGGAGCACCTTGATAGGGGTAGTTGAACGTGCATAGCCAGATCTTAGATTGGACAACACATGAAATAGGGCTAAAGAGGTTTTGAAGTAGACAAGGGTTGAAGTTGTGAACAGAAAGGCAGGGCATTTTAAAACTGATGAGGCTAGAAGTGATCGATCAATGAATATATATCAAGACAGATGAGGATCGTGAAAAAATCAAAAGAGAGATGTTGGAATGTGGAAAGAATATATCCAACAATTGGTCTCCATTTGGTAAAAATTGGTATCTGTTTGGTGTCAATATTGGATGTCAGAGATGAAGTGATTCATGGATGAACTTTTCATATACTCTTGTTTCTCACGCCGAGCATTACTAATGTGGGCTTAGAGTATGTGTTGAGTAAATCCTTGATCTCGATCAGAATCAAATTTGGGAGAATGGTGGCTAAAGAGTTAACAATGTATCTTTTTATGAAATAGTTTTCAACAAAATGAAAGGGAGATATTATTGGGAAAAAATCCCTCAAGGTATCAATGATGCATTTTTGAGGTGATAGTGTTTGTTGAAAAAGTGGACATCTGTGTTGCGATTGTTCACAAAGAAAACCATGCCATTGAAATTTTTGACAAAGGGGATTTCATGGTGGAATGTCAATTTCAAGATTTGTGGTCAACGAACAATGTTTGATTGAAGAACATCGATAAAAGAATTGGTGATATGGATGTGGTAGAAAAAGAACAAATATAAGCTGGCATCGTTTTCCAGTGTTTTCCAAATTTTTGGGCCATAAAATCGATAAATGAATAAATGTGGTTTTTGGAAAAGGTAATGGCACTTCGTGTACCTGAAGTCTTGGAAAATTGCGCGCCATATGGTTTTCATGTTCAGATCATCAAAATATAGAAAAGGGATAAGTGTTGCGCAAGTATTGGTGGTGTCGCGCAAGTGACTTGCGCGTCGTGAAAGAGACTTGCGTGCTGATGCCTTGGAAGCTTGAAAACTTGGACGCCTATGGTTTTTCAAAATCAGATGATCAAAATATTTCAATGGAAATGGGTTTGCGCAAGTTTTGAAGTGTGTCACGCAAGTGACTTGCAGGGGAAGAGACCTGCGTGCCGAGACATGCGCACTGAGGGATGACCTGCGCGTCATCGCGCAGGGTGGTCAAATTGCCTATAAACACTAGACCACCCCTCCTCATTTCTCACCAGATTTCAATACCTATATAAATTATAGCTCATGTCGAGTAGGTGTGGATTTCGTGCAAGTAGTGGTGTGTCTCTCAAGTGGGACTTGCGCGCCTGATTTGTAGAACGATGATTGTTGGTAGTTGTGCGCCAATATTGGATTGGGCGTAAAAGGAAATGTGTCACACAAGATTGGATTTGAAGAAGCATATATTGCGCAAGTGTGTGAGGTGGACTTGTGTGCCAGCTCTAACTTGCGCGCTGATACTTGCGTGCCAGATTAGACTTGCATGCCAAGTATGGTTGTTTTTACAGCAGTGTTTTTAGGTTGCGTGGAAGCTGGAAGTTTACCTGATACCTTCAGTGCAAAGTGAGATTTATCTATGGGTAAAAGTTGGACTTCAAAAGAGCATTCACATACAATAGAGGATGTATTCATTAGAGATAATTAAGAGTCCGACAGGTCAATAAACTGTCAGTGGATCCTTTCCAGAGCAGTGAGCGAATGAAGAGGAAGAAGGTGATCCTCTCCACCGGGAGTGAGCCAGAGAGAGAGAAATAGGGAGTGACCCTTGGGAAAGCAGTGAGCTTACCCCAATAATTGTAAAGGCAGTGATCCTGGGAATAGAAGTGATCTATCCCGAACCATTGTATCCACCTCCAGTGAAGAATAGTGGAATTGGGTACTATCGGTAACTTGTCGGCGTATGATCCTTGGACGTAGCCCAGTGAGGGTGAACCAAGTAAAAATCTCCATGTCTGCCTTCTTACTTCCCTGCATTGCATTTAAAGCAGCATCATTAAATAAATAGAGAAATAAGTGATCACAATAAACACACAAGTGTAAAAAAAGTGAACTTTGTAATAAAGAGATCAAGATCCAATAAGGTAGGAATAACATTGAAAAATAATATCCATACCCTAATTCACCCCCCCCCCCTCTCTCAGGGTATATAGCCCCCTATTGGTCTTAACAATTGTTATCAAAGGGAAGGTTTCTTTTATCAGATTTGTTTTCTCTGACTTGGTTCAGTCGATTGCTCAAGTTAACGATCCAATCATATCTTATCATATTTTTTCATGGAAAAGGGAAGAACATCAAAGAAGAAGTACATGGCTGGTGGTATTACCCACTATGGAAGTGTTATCAGAAAGAGTGTGACTCAGATAAAGGAATCATGTAGTGAATAGAAGAATTTTTTCGATAAATCATGCTATGAAAATAATTAATAATTCAATGATGCTGAAGGAATGAGTGATGAACCTGATATTCCAAGTGATGTTGGAACCACTATTGATAAAGAAACAGCAAGAAGTCGAAAAGTGAAAGTTGGATACAAGGAAAAGGAATTAGATCAAAAAATTGATGAAGAGATGAAAACTAATGATATTTGGATCCAAGCACTGGAAACTGAGATCAACAAGCTATGAGGTTTGAGTCAACAAATTATTGACATAGCTACTGATCTAAAGGATAAAAATGATTATCAAGATGTATAATTGAGAATGATATCTGCAAAGGTGGAAAAATCAGAAGTTAGTGACAAGGGGATGAATTTGAAATCCGAGGAGATTCATAATTTTAAATCATAAAATGATATTCTTACTACACAGCTATCTAAACAAGTTCAGAAGAATCAAAGGCTAAAACAAGATAATTCATGTTGTTCTGATTCTATTGAAGAAGAAAAATTGAAAGTAAATGAGAAAAGTGACATGGTGGAATAGCTCACACGGGAACTAGAAGATGTGTTGAGTAGTGGGAAGAATCATAGAAAAGAACTCAATACTCAACATGAATCCAGAAATAAAAAGATTCAACAATTAGAAGAAGTGATAGAGAAATCCAAGAAAGAAATGGAGATATCAAAGGACAAAGGAAATCCAAATTTGAAGGATGCACTGTACTTACTATTCGATTATCCATCAGAGGGTGATAATAAAATAAAAAGGAAATATGAGATTTGTGAGGAGAAACAACAAAATATATTCTTAGCTCAAAGACCATATAGTTTGGGAAAATCTGGCATTAGATTTGAAGAATCCTCTCCCGTGCATCGTAGAATGCAAGCGGTGAATAGTTCCAGTAGTGGAGAGAAACCTGTAGTTGTTGGATACATGCCTAAAAGGACATTTACAAAAATAAGTGACAACATGTGCTATTTTTGTGGGATTCATGGCCACACATGAATATTTTGTTCAGAGGCTCGGGAATACATTTCAGGATGTGAAAACAGAAACTTTACTAAATCTAAGAGTAAGAAGAAGCATCATGAGAAATTAGAGAGAAGAGTGTCTCATGGGAAAACATTAATCAAATGTTATTACATTGGAAGAAAGGGACGCACAATGCATATG
This sequence comes from Viscum album, assembly GCA_963277665.1. Classification (NCBI taxonomy): domain Eukaryota; kingdom Viridiplantae; phylum Streptophyta; class Magnoliopsida; order Santalales; family Viscaceae; genus Viscum; species Viscum album. The sequence goes on from OY728157.1 coordinate 1,856,407,371, forward strand.
TGACAGGAAGCTCAGGAGCTCAATGTCAGAGGATGAACATAAGATATTTCAACATCTCGACAAATAAATGATCAAATGAGGTATGACTTTTATGGAAAATGTTTTCTTTGTTCAGATTATGGGAATATGGAAAGAAATTGCATCAAGAGGAACACAAGAAAGGAAAAGGAACTTGAAAGGAGATTCTTTACTCCAGTGATGCTTAATGAGAAATTATACACTAGGAGACAATGTGGTAATGAGAAGAATAGGCTTAGAGATTTAGGATAATCACATGGAGCTGAATGAAAGGTGTATCAGTAACCTCCTCTGTCATACTCACAACAGCTCTCAATGAGAGAATGTGATCAAACTTGGAATATTATGGTGAGATCTACTCCAGTTGTGATAATGAAGAATGAACATTCATTGGAGAACTCACCACCAGTGAAAAAGAGTGTGGTGACTCAGACATCTGATAAAATAATGATGAACAAAGAATGTATTTAAAAAATCACACGTCGTGTTCCATAATGAAAAGTGGACGAAGGTGCAGGATACTTGCAATATTTGACGATGCATGGGAAGATGACAAGTAGAGAGACTCCAACCTAGAGAAGGAATCAAGGAAAATATAATTTTGGTGGAACATAAAACATGGAGATATGTACTAGTGCTTTTAAGCCCCAAATGGTGAGAAAATAAAAGCATGTAGAATCTACATATAGCATCCCGTCTTTTTATAACATAAAATTTCATTTTATTACACAAAACTGAGGATCGTTAAGGTTTAGTGTCTTGGAAACAAGGATCATAATACATAAAAAAACATAAAACATTCTTCTTAAACAATTGAAAGGCATCTCCTTTAGTTCATCCTATGTTCATTTTGCATCTCATAACCTGGGGACATACATCAAAAGAAAGGGTGAGCAGAAGGCCCAGTAAGGGAAACAAGAGAAACATTTTATATGTGAACTTGAGATACTTCACCAAGGACAAGAAAAGAACTTTAAGGCATGAGAAATAAATCATGAGATACATCATAATAAAAATAACATTTTTCATAACTTGATGATGTGGATGCAACATTTAATATTGGCAATCGTGTCGTTTCACCAAGGTCCATCCCCAAGGTGTAGTTAAAAATTACCAAGGTTATTCACCAAGGCATCGTTAAAATGGTCATCTCTAGAGATTAAGTCTTTACCAATGCATTGGAGCGCTATCAAGGCGCAACCTTAAATTTGCCTTTATTATCATGTGAGCCACATATATCATCATCAGTCATTTCATAAATAACCCATATAGCATAAAATAAATGGGTTTCATTTCATAATCATAACGTTTTAAAAACTACTTTAAAGACATGATCTTGACGTTACTTTAAACCCACGGAAAGGGAAAGAGGGTATCAGGTATGCAAATCCCAGAATTTAAAATAGAACATTTTTTTATATATGTGAATACCTCTTTAGAAATAGGAGCTTTGAGTATTCACTTTATAACATAAAATAATTTTGAGAAAAGAGAGGCATTTTGAGACGAAAATTCTGTAGCATAACGGCTATGTTACAAGGTTTTAGAAAACTTTGAAAAGAGAGGGAACATGGGTTGAACAATCATAATTGACCCATAAAACAGTAGAGGGACAGAATAAGTAGGATATATGGACATGGTGATGCAATTTCAAGTACATACCATTTGAAATGAAAAACATGGAAGGAAGACAAAAATTTGATTTCTCTTATGAAAATTCGGCAGCCTAACGGCGTCACTTAAACTTCAACAAAAATGAATTGAACAAATCAAATAGGGTCTCTCATCATATGATCATAAGATATCAGTATGATAGATATAGAGATCATACCCCAACATAATAAAAAGGAACTTGAAAGATTTGACATGAAAATCGAACTTGAAAAATGAGAAGGGTGAAAGATTTACTTAAACATTCGGCAGCCTAACGACGTCACTTAAACTTTCATAAAACGAAATGATGAGAGTAAGAGGGGATCTCTAATCATATAAACATGAAAGGGCAGTAAGAGGAATATAAAATAACATCCTCTCACATAAAAACATGGAGCATAAAAGGAATGACATAAAAGAGGTTACATGAAAAGAAAGAGAGGGGCCAGATCCCTTACCTTAAAACGTGACTCTTGAAACTCAATGGATTGGACCTTGAGGGCTTGGGGGAACCTTGGGAGGACTCCTTGGAAGGTAAGAAGACCAGAACATCGTTGTGGGAGAGTTGGGAGTGAAAACTAAAGGAGGAAATGGTGGGTATTTATAGGGAAAGTGAGGGGACAAGGCATTAATGGCCAAGGGACACCTCACATGTGCTTTTCTCAAACCCATGTGCTCTCCCTTGGCATTTATCATGGAGTTAGGCCACATGGGGCCCCCAAAACAATAATTCATCACCCTTGGCTGGCCAAACCTCAAAAGATCTCATGACATCATCATGACATCATTATGATGTCATTAAACATACCGAAACCCTAAAAATGTATTTTTTACTATTCACCGAAAATTCATCTTTCTCAGAAAAATCCCAAAAATTTCACCTTAACCAAATATCAATGCTCTGATTTCAAAAATGAAATCCATTTTATAAAAATAATTTAATTTTTAAATAAAAAAACAATTCATCGAAAATTCATTTCTTTCAGAAAAATCCCCAAAAATTACCATAACATAATATCGATGCTCTGAGTTCAAAAATAAAGTCATTTTTATAAAAATAATTTTCTAATAATTTTTAATTAAATTCTTAATTAAAAAACACTATTCACCCGAAAAAACTAATACTTGATTAATAATTTATGAAACCGTTATTTACCCATTTTATTGAATCACATTACTTAATCTAGGTGTCTAAATTATATTAAAACTTTCTTTTGAGTGAAAATACTAATCCATTTGGTCATATTACTAATCCTAAGCGTAAAATCACAATTCATAATTTACTATTCATCAAAAATTAAGTTGATCTTATTAGACTCCAAATTCCTTACAGAACACTTTTGTAGAAGACCATTTTTTTTAAATCATTACACATCATTAGTTATCCAGGGTTTACATAAATGTTTTAAAATATCCCTTTTTCAAAAATTCATCAATAAAATACATTCTAAAATTATCTAGACATTTGAAATTTCACAAACATCACTAAAGGAAGAAATCTCAATTTATTCACCTGAAAGGATTACACAAGGAAGCTAGGGTCTCGTCACATAGCCCCTTATAACACCGTCATACGACCGAAGTGTAAGGTGTGCTATGGTGAGAGAATCTGAGGGAGGCTCAGATAACATTGCCCTAGTGGCAATCTCTACTAACTTGAACTTCTCCCATTGGCGTTTCCGTTCAAGCATGACACGCTGGAGTTCCGCTTGGGCTTGGTCCAAAGCGAAGCCCACAGATGCTACCTCCTTCCCAAGCTCTGATAAGTGGGCTTCATAAGGGTTGAGTCTACGGGATGAAGCCATCGACTCCTCATTCTGCATTAACCATTAACATATTATTAAATCAATAAGAGTAAGTTAATATACTACTCAAAAAGGTTGGGTCGTTACATTCTTCCCCCCTTAAGAGATTTCGTCCCCGAAATTTACACTTGAGGCCTAGTCGAAAAGGTGAGGGTACTTTTGCTTCATTGTTTCTTCAGGCTCCCAAGTCGCCTCTTCATATTTATGATTCCTCCACAACACTTTCACAAGGTGGGTAGTCTTGTTTCGTAGGACCTTGTCTCTATGGTCCAAGATCTTCACTGGCTGCTCCTCATAAGAGAGGTCATGTTCAAGTTGAACCACCTCTGGGTTCAGTACATGCAAAGGGTCGGGTATGTACTTCCTCAAGAGAGATACATGGAAGACATCATGAACTTGAGCTGGGTTCGGTGGAAGTGCTAGACGATAGGCCACTGCTCCTATGCGATCAAGGATTTCATAGTGGCCAATGTACCTAGGGCTGAGCTTCCCTTTCTTCCCAAACCGCATGACTCTCTTCCATGGAGAAATTCGAAGGAAGACTTTGTCACCAACACCAAACTCCAAGTCCCTTCGACGATTGTCAGCATAGCTCTTTTGCCGACTCTGAGCGGCCTTTATGTGTTGTTGGATGGCATGAACCTATTCCACCATCTCTTGCACGAGATCAGGCCCAAGTAGCTTCCTCTCACCAGTTTCATCCGAACAAGTAGTAGTTCTACACCGCTTTCCATATAGAGCTTCATAGGGTGCCATCTGAATACTCGAACGGAAGCTGTTGTTATAGGAGAACTTATCTAATGGGAGGTGTTTATCCCATCCACCATTAAATTCCATTGAGCATAATCTCAACATGTCTTCGAGTGTCTGAATAGTCCTTTCAGATTGGCCATCAGTTTGAGGATGATAGGCCGTACTAAAATTCAATTAAGTATTCAGAGCATGTTGAAGACTTCTCCAGAATTTTGATGTGAATCTTGGGTCACGATCAGATACGATGGATAGTGGTACCCCATGCAGCCTTACCACATCCTTCACGTATATCATGGAAAGCTGATCTAGAGAGAAATCTTCCCAAATAGATATAAAATGGGCTTTCTTGGTGAGACGGTCCACAATAACCCATATCGCATTGTTTCCTTTGGATGTTTTCGGGAGACCAGTTACAAAGTACATAGTGATATTATCCCACTTCCATACTGGTATGGGTAGCGGTTGTAGTACCCCCTTAGAAAGTTGTCGTTCTGCCTTTACTTGCTGACACACCGGCACCTTGTAGTGTAATCAGCAATCTCCCTCTTCATGTTATCCCACCAATAATGATCACGAAGGTCTCTATACATCTTAGTGCTTCCCGGGTGTATAGAGAATGTAGAGCTATGAGCTTCATCCATCAGTTCTTTCTTTATCTCCGAAATAGATGGAACACATAGTCTTGTATGAAATTTCAATACACCTTCTTGATCAATATTGAAATCAGGGAACTTCCCATCCTTTACAGCCTCAAACTTCTCCTGCAGCAAAGGATCTTCTTTTTGAGCCTTCTTGATCCTCTCTAGTAATGAAGGTTGAGAAATCATTTGGAATAGGGTTGATGATGTCCCTTTCCTTATAATTCCCATGTCCAGTTTTACTAGATCTTTAATCAAGGGATCTCCTAAGATCCTCATTGTTGCGAAAACAATAGGATCTTTCCTGCTTAATGCATCAGCGACTTTGTTTGCTCTTCCCGGGTGATAATGAATTGAAGAATTATAGTCTTTAATAAGCTCCAACCATCTCCTTTGTCTTATGTTCAATTCTTTCTGTGTGAAAATATACTTTAGACTTTGGTGGTTAGTGTATATATCACATTTCTCCCCATAAAGATAGTGCCTCCATATCTTTAGAGCAAAAACAACTGCCGCCAGCTCTAGATCATGCGTAGGATAATTCTGCTCATGAATCTTCAACTGTAGAGATGCATAAGCAATTACATTGTCATATTGCATGAGGACGCACCCAAGCCCTTTCAGAGATGCATCGCTAAAAATAACGAATCCTTCTCCGATAGAGGGTAGTGTTAACACCGGTGCAGTAACCAATCACTTCTTCGGCTCTTGGAAACTTTCCTCGCATTCCTTTGTCCAGATGAACTTAACCCCTTTTCGAGTCAACATGGTTAGTGGATTAGAAAGCCGTGAAAAGTTTTTCACAAACCTCCTATAATATCCTGCTAAACCAAGGAAACTACGAATCTCAGTTACTGTTGTGGGTTGAGGCCACTCCTCCACAACCATTGTCTTTGCAGGGTCGACCGAGATTCCTTCATTGGTTACGATGTGCCCCAAGAAAGCCACCTGTTGTAACCAATACTCACACTTGCTGAACTTCCCAAAGAGCCTCTCATTCCGTAGAGTTTTCAATATAACCCTTAGATGATCTTCATTCTCCTCACGCCTTTTTGAATATATCAAAATATCATCAATAAAAACTACCAAAAAGTTATCAAGGTAGTCCTTAAAGACTCTATTCATCAAATCCATGAAAATAGGAGGAGCATTAGTCAAGTCGAAGGACATAACAGTAAACTCATAATGACCATATCTTGATCGGAAGGCAGTCATTGGAATATCTTCCTTCTTCACCCTCAGTTGATGATAACCAGATCGAAGGTCAATCTTAGAGAAGAATTGAGCCCCGCGAAGTTGGTCAAATAAATCATCAATTCATGGAAGAGGATATCTGTTCTTCATTGTGATCCCATTCAGTTCTCTATAATCGATGCATAGCCACATTGATCCATCCTTCTTCTTCACAAAGAGAACTGGTTCTCCCCAAGGAGACACACTCGGTCGGATAAACCCCTTCTCCAACAAGTCTTGGAGTTGTTTCTTTAACACTTCGAGCTCCACATTTTCCATTCTATACGGAGTCTTTGATATCGGTTGAGACCCAGGTACGAGTTCAATGGAGAACTCTAATCTCTCTTTCTGGGGGAGGTCCTGGTAACTCCTCAGGAAATACATCCATGTATTCCTGAACAATCGGAACATCTTCAATTTGTATGCTCCCTTTCCCATCTTCCTTATCACTGATTAACTCCATAAAGAAAGCTATAGGAGGTGCTTCTAGAAAGGGATCAGTTCGGGATATCTCTCCTTGGAAGATAACTGTAGGTAGTTCATTCAAGACTACTGAGATTTCTTTACTTCTGCATTTGATCTTAGCATTATACTTTGAGAGCCAGTCCATCCCTAGTATAATGTCGAATTCCATCATGGGAATAACTACTAGATTTGCGATAAGATTGTGCTCACAAAGTAAACACTGGAGTCTCTAAATACTTTTGATGCAAGGATAATCCCACTTGGAGTCTTGACTGACAACTCTAACTCTAGCAGTTCGGGGATTGATTCTATATTCCTTGCAAACTTGGAGGAAATAAAGGAATGCGTAGAACCAGAATCAAATAAAGTACTTGCTAGTTTTGAGAGGACAACAAGAGTACCTGCTACCACATAGTTCGGGACTTTAACTTCAGCTTTTGTGATAGTGAAAGCACGACCTTGCTCTCTTGGCCTCTACTGAGGTTGGTGGTGATTCCCCTCCACCGCCCTCGGATTTGGACATTGGTTAGCAAAGTGCCCAAGCTGTCCACACTTGAAGCATGTGACTTCGAGTAGGGCCAGAACCATATTTCCTCTGTTGTTAGTGTTGGGAAGCTGAGGCTTCACCTCACTACGAAAATTCCGAGCAATATGGCCTCCTCTTCCACACTTGTAGCACTTTCCACTTCCGTTCAACCAGTTCCCCAGATGATTCTTCCGACATTTATTGCATGTGGTAAGTTGCATTTGTTTTCCACCTCTTCCCTGATCAAAAGACATCCCTAAACTGGGCTCCAACGATCTCTTCTTTTCATTTGGCTTATGAGACCACTGTGTCTCACCAAACTCCAGCTCGACTTTCATAGCACTTCGAACTATTTCTTCATAGCTATCATAGTCCCTGTTGGCTAGATACTTCCGCAGATGAGGTCGTAATCCACCAAAGAATCTATCAACCTTCCCATTAGGGTCCATGACAAAGCTTGAGGTATAACGGGAAAGCCTTGTGAAATTCATCTCGTAGCTTCCGACAGATTCATTCTCCTTCTGCTTCAGCTCGAGAAACTCTTTCTCCATTCTCGTTCTCATGGAACGAGGGAAATAGTTGTTAAGGAAAATTCCCCGAAATTCTTCCCACTCCATAGCTTCTATCTCTCCTCATGGCTTCGTGTTTCTGATCAGTGACCACCACTGATCAGCTTCTCCCTCCAGGCGGTAAACAGAAAGGATGACTTCTTCTTGTTCCGAACAATGAAGTACAGAAAAGATCTTTTCAATGGAGCTTATCCATTGTTCCGCAACCAATGGGTCAGTAGATCCACTAAATGTTGGCGGTCGTTGACGCATGAAGGACTCAACAGAGTGTTGTTCCCTTCGTGGTGAGGTCGGCCTCTCAGCTTGATTCAAGTTATTACTCATAACTTGAGTCATTTGGTTCATCATTCCCATGAATGTTTCCATTCCGGCTTCCATCGGAGGGCCGTCAGCACATGGTGCATTGTGGTCACCATCGGCACGGTTCCTCCTATTGCCCGCCATTTTCTAAAAGAATAAAACCTTAGTAAGAAACTTATTTCATTTATGAATCTTTTAACTAAGACTTCATTCTTAGACAATTACACTTTTCTATAATTCCTTCATAATGATTCATAAAAAGCTTGTGATTAACCAAACATATCCCCCAGGAGTGTCGTAACCAAGAGTGCAGCAAGGCCCGTTATCGTGCACCAGTTCCCGTTCGAGTCTAGCTCAAAGCGGTGTTTTCGGGTTTTACCCCTATGTACATCTGTGCCAGAGCCGCCTCTACCTGCTCGTATCTAGACAGGGATGTTTTTGTTTGATAAACCACTTACTCAATACTTACCAAAATACCAGGAAGTTTTCCTATATTTAAACTTTTCTATAGGGTTCTTTCTAAAGTTTTTATATACTAATTTCCACAAATAACTAAACCATCTTTTGATACCAACTATAGCATCCCGTCTTTTTATGACATAAACTTTCATTTTATTACACAAAACTGAGGATCGTTAAGGTTTAGTGTCTTGGAAACAAGGATCATAATACATAAAAAAACATAAAACATTCTTCTTAAACACTTGAAAGGCTTCTCTTTTAGTTCATCCAATGTTCATTTTTCATATCATAACCTGGGGACATACATCAAAAGAAAGGGTGAGCAGAAGGCCCAGTAAGGGAAACAAGAGAAACATTTTATATTTGAACTTGAGATACTTCACCAAGGACAAGAAAAGAACATTAAGGCATGAGAAATAAATCATGAGATAAATCATAATAAAAATAACATTTTTCATAACTTGAGGATGTGGATGCAACATTTAATATTGACAATCATTTCGTTTCACCAAGGTCCATCCCCAAGGTGTCGTTAAAAACTACCAAGGTTATTCACTAAGGCGTCGTTAAAATGGTCATCTCTAGAGATTAAGTCTTTACCCAGTGCATTGGAGCGCTATGAGGGAGAACCCTTAAATTTGCCTTTATTATCATGTGATCCACATATATCATCATCAAACATTTCATAAATAACCCATATAGCAAAAAATAAATGGGTTTCATTTCATAATCATAACGTTTTAAAAACTGCTTTAAAGACATGATCTTTACGTTACTTTAAACCCACGGAAAGGGAAAGCGGGTATCAGGTATGTAAATCCCAGAATTTAAAATAGAAAATTTTTATATATGTGTGAATACCCCTTTAGAAATAGGAGCATTGAGTATTCACTTTATAACATAAAATAATTTTGAGAAAAGAGAGGCATTTTGAGACGAAAATTCTGTAGCATAACGGCTATGATACAAGGTTTTAGAAAACTTTGAAAAGAGAGGGAACATGGGTTGAGCAATCATAATTGACCCATAAAACAGTAGAGGGATAGAATAAGTAGGATATATGGACATGGTGATGCTATTTCAAGTAAATACCATTTGAAATGAAAAACATGGAAGGAAGACAAAAATTTGATTTCTCTTATGAAAATTCGGCAGCCTAACGGCGTCACTTAAACTTCAACAAAAATGAATTGAACAAATCAAATATGGTCTCTCATAATATGATCATAAGATATCAGTATGATAGATATAGAGATCATACCCCAACATAATAAAAATGAACTTGAAAGATTTGACATGAAAATCGAACTTGAAAAATGAGAAGGGTGAAAGAATCACTTAAACATTCGGCAGCCTAACGACGTCACTTAAACTTTCATAAAACTAAATGATGAGAGTAAGAGGGGATCTCTCATCATATTAACATGAAAGGGCAGTAAGAGGAATATAAAAGAACATCCACTCACATAAAAACATGGAGCAAAAAAGGAATGACATAAAAGAGGTTACATGAAAAGAAAGAGAGGGGTCAGATCCCTTACCTTAAAACGTGACTCTTTAGACTCAAAGGATTGGACCTTGAGGGCTTGGGGGCACCTTGGGAGGACTCTTTGGAAGGTAAGAAGACCAGAACATCGTTGGGGGAGAGTTGGGAGTGAAAACTAAAGGAGGAAAGGGTGGGTATTTATAGGGAATGTGAGGGGACAAGGCATTAATGGCCAAGGGACACCTCACATGTGCTTTTCTCAAACCCATGTGCTCTCCCTTGGAATTTATCATGGAGTTAGGCCACATGGGGCCCCCAAAACAATAATTCATCACCCTTGGCCGGCCAAACCTCAAAAGATCTCATGACATCATCATGACATCATTATGATGTCATTAAACATACTGAAACCCTAAAACTGTATTTTTTACTATTCACCGAAAATTCATCTTTCTCAGAAAAATCCCAAAATTTCACCTTAAACAAATATCAATGCTCTGATTTCAAAAATGAAATCCATTTTATAAAAATAATTTAATTTTTAAATAAAAACCATATTCATCGAAAATTCATTTTTTTTTCAGAAAAATCCCCAAAAATTACCATAACATAATATCGATACTCTGAGTTCAAAAATAAAGTCATTTTTATAAAAATAATATTCTAATAATTTTTAATTAAATTTTTAATTAAAAACACTATTCCCCTGAAAAAACTAATACATGATTAATAATTTATGAAACTGTTATTTACCCATTTTATTGAATCACATTACTTAATCTAGGTGTCAAAATTATATTAAAACTTTCTTTTGAGTGAAAATATTAATCCATTTGGTCATATTACTAATGCTAAGCGTAAAATCACTATTCATAATTTACTATTCATCAAAAATTAAGTTGATCTTATTAGACTCCAAATTCCTTACTGAACACTTTTGTAGAAGACCATTTTTTTAAAATCATTACACATCATTAGTTATTCTGGGTTTACATAAATGTTTTAAAATATCCCTTTTTCAAAAATTCATCAATAAAATACATTCTAAAATTATCTAGACATTCGAAATTTCACAAACATCACTAAAGGAAAAAATCTCAATTTATTCACCCGAAAGGATTACACAAGGAAGCTAGGGTCTCGTCACATAGTCCCTTATAACACCGGCATACGACCGAAGTGTAAGGTGTGCTATGGTGAGAGAATCTGAGGGAGGCTCAGATAACATTGCCCTAGTGGCAATCTCTACTAACTTGAACTTCTCCCGTAGGAGTTTCCGTTCAAGCTTGACACGCTGGAGTTCGGCTTGGGCTTGGTCCAAAGCGAAGCCCACAGATGCTACCTCCTTCCTAGGCTCTGATAAGTGGGCTTCATAAGGGTTGAGTCTACTGGATGAAGCCATCGACTCCTCTTTCTGCATTAACCATTAACATCTTATTAATTCAACAAGAGTAAGTTCATATACTACTCAAAATGGATGGGTCGTTACACTACATATCGGAAAAAGTCTCAGCATGTGGGTAATGAATGGTTAGTCATATGGACAGAGCAGTTGATGTTGGCTAGGCAGCTAGAAGAAGCAAAGAAAGAGTGTGATGCTCTGAAAGAGAGACTCAAAGGGTTGACCCATCAAGATCAACCACAATTCTCATCTTTAAGAGTCCGGAAGAATCCCCTCTCCCTGTGTATAGAAATTTTATTAACTGACGATTCATGTGTTTCTGGTTTTAGGGAGATACAATGCAAGGGGAAGTGGAATCTAAAGATGAAGAGAGGAAAATTGATATGCTCCAGAGGTTCAGGTACCTTAAATAAGGTGTATATGGTGAAGACAAAAGGGAGAAACAAATCACAATATGAAGTGATTGTGTTGTTTACTCCATCACTTGTTTCCTACAACGAGTTCCAACTCAGTAAGCTTAGAGATTTGGTTAATGGCTCGATGTTGTGTTCCAGATAAGAATAAATGATTCATGAGGATAAGAATGGTTATCAGTCTAAATAGTGGGACTAACCCCAAGAAGTTTTTCATAACATAGGGTGAGCATTATTTAATAGCAAAATCAGATGCAAGATCCATCAATGCAGTAATTGAATGAATCAGCTCATGAGTTTTCAATCGAGGGAAGAATTTTTCTCACAGAAGCAGCAATAATCATGAATATCATGCTTATCTATTTTTCTCTAACAATGTGGTATCCGCTGACTGCTTTCAGGATACCAAGAAGCTGCAAGAGAAAATCAAAGGTGTGTCAACAAAAATTTGAGATAAGATGTTCAAAGAAATGACATCATTGAACAATGACATAGTGAAAAGTTTTCTGTTAAAAGTGAGGAAGTTGTAAGACACTCAGGGGGAGAAGAAGTGACTGAAGATGATTCAGAAGATGATATTGATGGTGAGTACGAGGAATTAAAATCCTTATCTGTACAAAAGACAAATATTCGAGCTGAAATTGACAGGCATAATATCATTAGTGATCAGTGAGCCCCAGTTCAGACAAGGAAAATGAAATCACTATAGCATATATCTATTCTATCTCAGGATGAGCTAAAATTCTTTGATGATGTAGTTGAAGATGAATACTGGGTTCATACCATGAATTAAGAGACGGATCAGATTGAGAAGAACCAGACGTGGGAGATTGTTTCGAGACCAGAAGATAAGAATATCATTGGGACTAAATGGGCCTATCACAAAAAGATGAAATAATATGGTGCAGTGGTTTGAAAAAAAGAATGACTTGTCTGCAAATGGTACTATTAGATATAGGTAATTGATGTTGATGAGGCATTTGCACCAGTTGCAAGGCTGGAGACAATCTGATTATTTTTAGACATAGTAGTGTAAATAAAGATCAAAGTGTTCCAGATGGACGTCAAATCTGCATTTCTAAATGGGGTTCTGGAAGAATAGGTGTACATTGAGCAGCCAAATGGGAACAAAGTTTTCAGGCTAAAGAAAGAGTTGTATGGACTGAAACAAGCACTAAGATCATGGTACTCAAGGCATGATCAGTACTTAAAAAGGCTTTTTTATAGTGTGGAGGAGTTGATTAAAATCTCAATTTCAGAAACAATAGAAATAAAAGGATGATGGTGTTGGTTTATGTTGATGACATAATATTTGGTGGATCACATGAAGCTTAGTGCAGACAATTTTCTGAGTTCATGAAAAATTAGTTTGAAATGTCAATGATTGGAGAGCTAACATTTTTCCTTGGTCTACAAGTGACACAAGGAAGGGATGGAATATTCATTTCTCAATATAAATATACCAAAGAGGATTTAAGAAGGTTTGGAATGTATAATTACAAGGAGATGAATACTTTGGTTGCTACCCGGATGAATTTATTAAAATATGAGGATAGAAAGGCAGTTAATATCACAAAATATAGGCAAATTATTGGAAGTCTATTGTACTTTACTGCAATAAGGCCTGATATTGTTTTCGCCACATGACAAGCTGCGAGATATTAGAGTAATCTCAAGGAAAGCCACATTCTTGTAGTGAAAAGAATAATTCGTTATATCCAGGAAATAGTGGATTTTGTCTTAACATATATTGACAAATCTCAGATAGAGTTATTGGAATATATTGATGCAGACTGGGCAGGTTCAAAGGAAGATAGAAAATCAATGTCAGGTGGTGCATTCTATCTTGGTGGACTGTGTATTTCTTGAATTAGTAAGAAGAAAGATTGCATTTCATTGAATACTTCAGATGTCGAGTATATTGCGGCCACTCAAGTATGCACACAGTTATTGTGGATGAAGAAGCAGCTTGATGATATGGGAGTTGAAGTGAATTATCTGATTGGAATCCAGTGTGATAACTCAAGTGCTATAAATCTTACCAAAAATCACATCCATCACTCAAGGAAAAAGAACATTGAGATAAAGTATCATTTTATCAAGGAGAATGTTGAGCAGGGAATCGAGAAGTTGGGGTATGTGCCTATAGAGGTACAGGTTGCAGACATTCTGACAAAGGCATTACCCAATGAAGCTTTTGAGAGGCATCGACTGGCTCTAGGTGTTCAGTCAACTCCACACACTTGAAATAGTGTGGATGTGGAATCACCCCCTCTCCCTGCAGTATGATGTGTTTTTCCCTAATGTGCTGATATGTATTTTCTACTCTTTTACAGACTACACAAGAGGGACCTTTGGGTACGTTGACAAAGGGGGAGAAAATAGTGATTGTTCAAGGGGGAGACATTTTGTTTATTTGATAAATCATGGAAGATATGTGGAGAAGCTGACATTTGGAGCAACCAGATAGGGGGAGTTGAACATTCTTATCCAGATATTAGCATGGAAAACATAGGAAATAGGGCTAAAGAGTTTTTGAAGCTGACAAGGGTTGAAGCTGTGAACAGAAAGGGGGATCATTGTAAATCTGATGATCCTAGAAGTGATCGATCAAAGAATAGATATCACGAAAGCTAAGGATCGTGAAAAAAGAAAAAGAGAGATGTTGGAATCTGGAAAGAATATTTCCAAAAATTGGTATCAGTTTGGTAAAAATTGGTATCAGTTTGGTGTCAACAGTGGATGTCATAGATGAAGTGATTCATTGATGAACTTTTCATATACTCTTGTTTCTCACACCGAGCATTACTCATGTGGGCTTAGAGTATGTGTTGAGTGAATCCTTGATCTCTATCAGAATCACATTTGGGAGAATGGTGGCTAAAGAGTTAATGATGTATCTTTTTATGGAAGATTTGTCAACAAACCCAAATGGATAGATTATTGGGCAAAAATCCCTCAAGGTATCATTGAAGCATTTTTGAAATGATTGTGTTTGTTGAAAAAATGGACATTTGTGCTGTGATTGTTCACATAGAAAACCATGACATACAAATTTTTTGACAAATGTAAAGACCCGTAAAATTCAAGGGAAATTTTTTCTTAATTTTCTTTAGAATTTTACAAGATCGCGGTTTCAGACGGCACCTGATTCCGAGGCCCGGAGTGCCCGGAATCAATTTCCGAAGTTTGGCTCGGGTACGTTCAGTGAACGAACGAGCAGGAATTCCTAACTTTTGATCTGGTGCTCAGAATTGAAATCCGAGGGCACCAATGAACTCGCAGCGCCGATATTCATTTAAAGAGACCTTTTCGGAAGTTGCGTTTGTTGCGGGTTGAAAATTAGTTTTTGGGTTTTTAGATTAAGTTAAATAAAATTTGTGAAATACAAAATTTATTTAAACTTGTGGGTTAACTTCTCCCAAAGGAAGTTACGGGTGGGACCCACACCCACTTAACCTCCTTTGAGAGGATTAAGTGTGGTGGGGCCCACACGAACCCTAAACTTTTCAAGTTCCCTAACTCCCCTCTCTCCCTCTTAAAGGCTTGTCAACTTAACTTCTTTTTAATTATACAACTCATGTATATTAAATAAGTGAGTTTAATTTTGGAGTTATCCATTTTGAATTTCAAACCTTTGAATTCTTTGTTAAGTTTGTGATTAAAATTAAGCTCTTCTCTCTTTTTGTAGAGGTTGTTGATTATTGTTTAATTATTTTATTCTTGCTCGTGGTTCGCATGAATAACGTGAGGATATTGAATATTTAAGTTGTGTTTTAACGTGAGGGGGCCGGACCGCATGAACACGGCTGAACCCCCTCCTTCGTTCTTGGTGTTTTATTTTGCGGATGAATCAAGGTGGCGTGGTGCCGTCGCACCACACAAATATTCGCCGAATCTTTTTACGCGACGCCGTCGCGCCGCGCCATGGAAGAATCATCATGAACGCGACGCCGTCGCGCCGCGTTGAAGAAACCAAGGTGCGGCGGAGGGGCGCGGTGCCGTCGCACCGCGCCGGACGATGAACACCGCGGCTGGTTCCGGGCCACGGCGGAACGAGGAGACCGGCGGCCGGGCCGCCGGTGTCGGAAGCCGAACAGGGGACCGGATTTTTCCGGTCCCGTTGGAGGAAACTGGCCGGCCAGCTGGCCGGCCGGATGGTCAAATCCGGGGGAAATTAATCCCCCGGCCAGCAATAAAAACCCCCCTCTTTATGAGGGGGGCGGTTCCTTTGAGGGGGGCAGGCGGCCCCCCGTTTCCTGCCAATGAAGCCCCCCACGTTGGGGGCGGTTTTGCAAACAGGCGCGGCTAAAAAGCCGCGCCGCCTCCCAATCAAGCGGGGGGCTTTGCCCCCCCGCGCGCTGCCTCCGTGCGGCGCCAGGCCGCCGCGCCACCGGCCGGCCGGCCGGCCGGGCCGGGTCGGACCCGGGTCGGGTCGACCCGGTTCGGGCCGACCCAGGGTGGGTCGGGCCGGGTCGGCCCGGACCCGGACCCCCCCGTTTCGAATCAGTTTAGGTCTTTTGGCCATATCTTGAGCCACGGACCTCCGATCGACGAACCGTCTGCGGCAACATGATCCTTAGATCGAGACGGTCGTTTCAGTATATCGCACTCAAGGTTTCAGATTACTTTGAGTTCGGCCGGGTTGGTTCGTTCACGAAACCAACCGGGCCTTCGGAGCGGAAACGCTCATATCTTAAGCTATGGACGTCCGATTGACGTGCCATCAGCCGTGTTGTGTTCCTCTTAGTGAGACCTATCTTTTGGCATACTACGCCCTTGTTTTGGACGCAGGTGGAGTACGGTCGGGTTGGTTTTGCCTTAAAAACCAACCGGGCCCCGGGGACGAAAATGCCAATAACTCTCAGACCGGGCGTCCGATCGACGCGCCGTCTGTTGCGTTGAGTTCCTGTTGACGATACGGAAATTTTGGATACATCAACTCTGGACTTTGTGACAGTTGATGTATCAGCCTCTCGGCTCGTGGAGCGGACCCTCCGAACGAGCTTGCTGTGTGCGGGAACCCTAGTGCTGGCTGCGACTGTTACTGTGACTACTACTTCTACTACTGCTACTGTGACTGCGACGACGACAGTACAGAGATCCTGTTTGGATTCGACGACGACGACTTCAGCACTCAGCAATCCTACGTGGATCAGTGCTACAGGTCCTGTGTGGGCCCGATCCTGTGTGGGTCCGATCCTGTGTGGGTCTTTGCGCTCAGCGGTCCTGTGTGAACCAGCGCCTACAGGTCCTACGTGCGCCCGATCCTGTGTGGGTCTTTTGCGGGGGTTAGTTACCTATCGATCCTTCATGGATCCGACGACTTAGATGGATCAGAGATCATCTTTATCGTCCTTTGAAAATGTATACCTGTGTGAGCTGAATCCTTTTGCTTTCCTGTGTGGATTGTGTTGTGCAATCCTGTGTGGATTACATTTTGCTTTCCTGTGTGGAATATGTATACTTTCCTGTGTGGACTGAGTTGTACTTGGGCTCGGAGGTTGGAGCGTATTTGAATTGATGTCTTAGGTATATATATGGGCATATACCTAAGCAGTGTCGGTTGTTACTTCGTGATTGTACCTTTCTTCGTGGTTTATCCTTTGTGGATTTGAGAGACCTTCAGGGGTCTCGGGGTCCCTACTGAGTAGCTTATACTCACCCATGCACGGGCTTTGCCCGCACTACGTTGTTTTGGTTGCAGACGACGGACATCGTTGACCTTAGCTGAGGTTTGCAGAGCGGGACGGTACCCGGAGGTGGACCACTGGGCGGGACGTGCTCGGAGAGGACGGCGGGACCCGTGGAGCAGTGGAGCTATCTGTACCCACCCTTCAGGTGGGATTTCCGGTGGACAGCTCGGCGTAGCGGCTTTTACTTTTCAGTTGTTGTTTTCCCTTTCGAGTTGTACTTTACTTTCAGTTTGGGTTTGTATACTGGCCCATTTACTTTTCCGCACTTTCAGTTGTACTCTACTTTTGCTTAGTGTTTACTTTCCGCTTGCTACTCTGTGGTGTTTGTTTACTTTACAAAGGCACTGCCTTCCCTTTTTACTGGGATTTACGCCTTGGTGCTAGTCGCCAGCCCCAGGCCTATGGAAGGCGGGCTTGGGGTAGTCATGGCACGAACCCCGAGGGAGGGTCGTGACAAATTGGTATCAGAGGAGTTCGGTTCTACCGCGAACTCTGATCTTTTCTATGTGAAGAAATAATGTTTAGCGTATTGAGTGTGGTTAACAGTCCAGGGAGTCCAGTGTTGGTGCGGCGGCCGACGTATCCGTACACCAGGACCCTGACTTCTGATTTCCGACTTAATGCATGAAAACATTGATTGCGTGTGTGTTTCAAAGTTTTCTTTGTGATTACTTATATCAGCTCACCAGGTATACTGTTCTGACCGTGGCGCACCTGTTTCCTTTTCAGGATGGCCCCACGACGGTAGCCAGCTAGGGTTCCGAGAGTCGAGCATGCCGACAGCCCACCGAGCGACGAGGCCTCGGTGCAGGGCCCTTTGTTAGCAGTGGCACCGGCGGTAGCACTACCCGCCGAGCCCCCGATGCTTCCAGCAGCAGCCGCTGACGATGCACGTCGCCTCAGCGCACTGCATGAGTTTCAGCGCCAGTGACCACCTAGGTTTCGCGGGGAGACGGATCCCCAGGCAGCAGAGGACTGGCTGGAGGCAGTGGTACGAGTGTTTATGCTAGTGAGGACACCAGCAGACCTCATGGTGATCCTCGCTGCGAGCCTACTACACGCAGCAGCAGGACGATGGTGGGGCTTGATGCTCCAGGTGCACGATGAGGCATCTCTACTTTGGACGGACTTTGAGAGCCTCTTCCGCTAGGAGTTCGTCCCAGCCACCCATCGGGCGGTGCGTATCCAGGAGATTCTTCAGTTGTGGCAGGGCAGCATGACGGTCGCTCAGTACTCGGCGAGATTTACCGATCTATCGCGCTACTCGACCGACATGGTACGGGACCCATTCTTCTGGGCCCGGACCTTCGAGCAGGGTTTGAGACACGAGATCAGGGCATCGCTGATCTCCCTCAGCATACCGACTCAGACAGGAGTACTGGAGCGGGCCCTTCTGATCGAGAGCTTCCTTGCTGAGTCTACACCAGCACAGAAACTCACCTCAGGGCGGCACGTGGTAGAGTCATCTGCAGCAGGCAGTCGACGGATGACTCAGGGGTCCAGAAAGACCATACCTTCGGGCAGACGACCTCAGGACACTGGCTCAGCAGTGCGGGGCACACATCGCGGAGCCAGTCTTTCGAGAGGCAGTCAGTGCTACTCGTGCGGCGGGCAGGGCCACATGGCTCGTGACTGCCCGACCCGCCATGCCGAGGAGCAGCAGACGGTTGAGGGACCACCGAGGCAGAGGCAGAGGGTCAACCGTGGCGGTCCGCAGAGAGGAGGCGGACGAGGAAGAGGAGCTGGACGAGCAGTCGGTGGTGGGCGACGCTTTGAGGCTCTACCACCACCACCACCAGGAGGTCCAACCCGACTACAGGGAGCTGGCGGGCAGAGACAGGCACAGCTCCAGGCAGCAGAGGCCTACGACCACGGCGCACCCAAGATGATTCGAGGTACTATATGTGTCTATTCCACCCTTGCTACAGTTCTTATAGACACAGGAGCGAGTCACTCTTTCATAGCCGCTGCCCTTGTTCGGAGCTCGGAGATTCCGACAGAGCCGTTGGCTCGATCCTTACGGCTAGAGACTCCTACGGGAGCAGACTCGACGATTACGCACTGGTGCCGATAGTGTGAGATTACTCTAAGAGGCGAGAGCTTTGGCTGGGATCTTCTTGTAGCAGCGTCGAGGCCTTACGACGTCATCTTGGGCATGGATTGGCTATCTACGGTCCATGCACAGATTTACTGTCTTAGGCGCAAGGTGCGATGTGTACGCACCGACGGGAGCAGGTTCACCTTCACCGGCGAGAAGGGAGCCTTAGCAGCACAGGATAGACTTCCGCGGAGGAGAGGACAACCCATCACTCATCAGTTGGCTAGCCTTATCCTTGGAGCAGTTGACGTGCGGTGTCCGGTTTTTCCGGCAGTAGTGGATCAGTTTGCGGACGTTTTTCCCGACGATGTTCCAGGGCTACCTCCTCGCAGAGAGGTAGACTTTTGTATTGGCTTGTACCCCGGGACAGCCCCGATATCCACTCCAGCATATCGGATGGCCCCCGCCGAGCTTCGAGAGCTACGGGTACAGTTGGAGGACTTGCAGGGCAAGGGGTTCATCCGACCCAGTGTTTCACCCTGGGCTTCCCCGATTTTGTTCGCCAAGAAGGCGGACAGAAGCTTGCGACTTTCTGTTGACTATCGTCGCCTGAACCAGGTGACAGTGAGGAACAAGTATCCGATACCGAGGATTGATGACCTGTTTGATCAGCTCAAGGGAGCACGGTGGTTCTCGAAGATAGACCTCAGGTCAGGCTATCATCAGCTCAGAGTCAGAGATGAGGATGTGCAGAAGACAGCCTTCAGATGTCGGTATGGCCACTATGAGTTCTTGGTTATGCCATTCGGTGTAACCAATGCTCCAGCAGTGTTCATGGCTCTCATGAACAGGATATTTCAGCCATACCTCGATCGGTTTGTCGTGGTCTTCATCGACGACATTCTGATTTACTCTACGACAGAGGAGGAGCACGCCTATCACTTGTGGGTTATTCAAGACACACTCCGAGAGCACCAGCTTTATGGTATGCTCTCGAAGTGCCAGTTCTGGATACGTGAGGTCCACTTCTTGGGACACGTTATCTCTGAGGTGGGAGTTGTAGTGGATCCCGCGAAGATTGAGGCTGTGTTAGCATGGGAGCCACCCAGGAGCGTGACTGAGGTTCGGAGTTTCTTGGGACTAGCTGGATACTATCGGAGATTCGTGACAGACTTCTCTAGAGTTGCAGCATCACTCACAGCTTTGACGAAGAAGGGGAAACCCTTCGTATGGTCAGACATATGTCATCAGAGCTTCCAGGAGCTGAGACAGAGACTGACCTGCGCACCTATCTTGAGGTTGCCTGAGGAGGGAGTAGGGTACGTAGTTTACTGCGATGCATCAGGGACTGGACTCGGATTTTTTCTGATGCAGGAGCGGGCAGTGATCGCCTATGGATCACGTCAGTTGAGGCCGCATGAGCAGAACTACGCTACCCATGACCTGGAGTTAGCAGTAGTGGTCTTCGCTCTGAAGACATGGCGACACTATGTGATGGGCGAGCGCTTTACAGTCTTTTCTGATCATCAGAGTCTCAGGTATATCTTCTCTCAGAAGGACCTGAACCTGAGACAGCGGCGATGGCTCGAGTTCCTCCAGGAATATGACTTTGAGATAGTCTATACTCCTGGGAAGGGGAACGTAGTAGCCGATGCCCTTAGCAGGAGGACGGGCATTCATCTACTTGAGGAGGCGACGGAGCAGCTAGCCTCTTTGTAGATATCCTTCGTGGATAGAGATGGAGCAGCCTTCCTTCAGTCTCTCACAGTCACTCCTCAACTACTGCAGCGAGTCAGGGATGGACATCATGGGGACGCTGACTGTGAGACACGGCGTGCACAGATATCCTCGGGACAGGCACCTGATGGTTTCTCCCTTGGGGCAGAGCACAACATCCTTTTCAGAGGACGTACCATGGTACCAGTCACTTTACGAGAGGAAGTGCTGGGAGAGTTTCACACTTCTCCTTTGGCGGTACATCCTGGAGTGGCGAAGATGTACCAGGACCTCAGACGACAGCACTGGTGGCCGGGCATGAAGAAGGTTGTAGCAGAGTTCGTTTCTCGATGCCTCACCTGCCAGCAGGTGAAGGGTGAGCATCAGGTACCAGCGGGCTTGGTACAGCCCTTGGAGGTTCCGAAGTGGAAGTGGGATGGCATATCTATGGATTTCGTGACTGGACTTCCATGCACTTCCAGAGGTCATGACTCCATCTGGGTGATTGTTGATCGACTCACCAAGTCGGCACACTTCTTACCCATCAGAGAGCAGGGCTCAGTGGAGAGCTTGGGACGTCTCTACGTTCAAGAGATTGTGAAGCTCCACGGTGTGCCATCATCTATCGTCTCCGATCGAGATGCTCGCTTTACTTCCCGGCTTTGGAAGGGGTTACAGGAGGCGTTCGGGAAACAACTACATTTGAGCACAGCCTTTCACCCTCAGACGGATGGTCAGATAGAGAGGACCATTCAGACTCTCGAGGACATGCTCCACGCATGTGTCCTCGACTTTGGTCGTAGCTGGGAGGACCACCTACCCTTAGTGGAGTTCGCGTACAACAACAGCTACCACTCCACTATCGGGATTGCACCGTACGAGGCGTTGTACGACCGACCTTGTAGATCTCATTTGTGCTGGACAGACCCTGGGGAGTCAGCACTAGTGGGACCAGAGATGGTCCAGGACACGACAGAGAAGGTCCAAGTCATCCAGGAGCGGATGAGGACAGCTCAGAGCTGGAAGAATTCATACGCTGACCGGAGGCGGAGGCCACTGGAGTTCGAGGATGACGATCACGTCTTCTTGCGGGTCTCACCTCGACGTGGTATTCTGAGATTTGGCCGAGGCGGCAAGTTATCTCCACGCTTCATCGGACCCTTCTAGATTCTCAGCAGGATTGGTGAGGTGGCTTATCGCCTGGCTCTACCACCTCAGTTGCACCGGGTGCACGACGTCTTCCACGTGTCTCAGCTGAGGAGATACGTGCATGACCCGATGCACATCATTGATAATGGGGAGCTTGATGTTGACGATGGGGCGACTTTTACGGAGGTCCCGGTGGAGATAGAGGATCGACAGGAGCGGGTCCTGCGTGGGAGATCGATTCCTCTTGTGCGCATCATATGGCAGCACGGGAATCTCCAGGAGATCACATGGGAGCGGGAGGCTCAGATGCGTGCTCAGTACCCTCATTTGTTTCCCTAGTTTTTGATGTATCTTTACGGGGACGTAAATCCCTGAGGTGGGAGTAATTTAAAGACCCGTAAAATTCAAGGGAAATTTTTTCTTAATTTTCTTCTGAATTTTACAAGAGCGTGGTTTCAGACGGCACCTGATTCCGAGGCCCGGAGTGCCCGGAATCAATTTCCGAAGTTTGGCTCGGGTACGTTCAGTGAACGAACGAGAAGGAATTCCTAACTTTTGATCCGGTGCTCGGAATTGAAATCCGAGGGCACCAATGAACTCGCAGCGCCGATATTCGCTTAAAGAGACCTTTTCGGAAGTTGTGTTTGTTGCGGGTTGAAAGTTAGTTTTTGGGTTTTTAGATTAAGTTAAATAAAATTTGTGAAATACAAAATTTATTTAAACTTGTGGGTTAACTTCTCCCAATGGAAGTTAGGGGTGGGACCCACACCCACTTAACCTCCTTTGAGAGGATTAAGTGTGGTGGGGCCCACAAGTACCCTAAACATTTCATGTTCCCTAACTCCCCTCTCTCCCTCTTAAAGGCTTGTCAACTTAACTTCTATTTAATTATACAACTCATGTATATTAAATAAGTGAGTTTAATTTTGGAGTTATCCATTTTGAATTTCAAACCTTTGAATTCTTTGTTAAGTTTGTGATTAAAATTAAGCTCTTCTCTCTTTTTGTAGGGGTTGTTGATTATTGTTTAATTATTTTATTCTTGCTCGTGGTTCACATGACTAACGTGAGGCTATTGAATATTTAAGTTGTGTTTTAACGTGAGGGGGCCGGACCGCATGAACACGGCCGAACCCCCTCCTTTGTTCTTGGTGTTTTATTTTGCGGATGAATCAAGGTGGCGTGGTGCCGTCGCACCACGCAGATATTCGCCGAATCTTTTTACGCGACGCCGTCGCGCCGCGCCATGGAAGAATCATCAAGAACGCGACGCCGTCGCGCCGCGTTGAAGAAACCAAGGTGCGGAGGAGGGGCGCGGTGCCGTCGCACCGCGCCGGACGACGAACACCGCGGCCGGTTCCAGGCCGCGGCGGAACAAGGAGACCGGAGGCCGGGCCGCCGGTGTCGGAAGCCGAAAAGGGGACCGGATTTTTCCGGTCCCGTTGGAGGAAACCGGCCGGCCAGCTGGCCGCCCGGATGGTCAAATCCGGGGGAAATTAATCCCCCGGCCAGCAATAAAAAACCCCCCTCTTTATGAGGGGGGCGGTTCCTTTGAGGGGGGCAGGCGGCCCCCCATTTCCTGCCAATCAAGCCCCCCACGTTGGGGGGGGGGCGGTTTTGCAAACAGGCGCGGCTAAAAAGCCGCGCCGCCTCCCAATCAAGCGGGGGGCTTTGCCCCCCCGCGCGCTGCCTCCGTGCGGTGCCGCGCCGCAGCGCCGCCGCGCCGCCGGCCGGCCGGCCGGCCAGGCCGGGTCGGACCCGGGTCGGGTGGACCCGGTTCGGGTCGACCCGGTTCGGGCCAACCCAGGGGGGGTCGGGCCGGGTCGGCCCGGACCCGGACCCCCCCGTTTCGAATCAGTTTCGGTCTTTTCGCCATATCTTGTGCCACGAACCTCCGATCGATGAACCGTCTGCGGAAACACGATCCTTAGATCGAGACAGTCATTTCAGTATATCTCACTCAAGGTTTCGGATTACTTTGAGTTCGGCCGGGTTGTTTCGTTCACGAAACCAACCGGGTCTTCGGAGTGGAAACGCTCATATCTTGAGATACGGACGTCCGATTGACGTGCCTCCAGCCGTGTTGTGTTCCTCTTAGTGAGACGGATCTTTTGGCATACTCCGACCGAGGTTTGGACGCAGGTGGAGTACGGTCGGGTTGGTTTTTCTTTAAAAACAAACAGGGACCCGGGGACGAAAATGCCAATAACTCTCAGACCGGGCGTCCGATCGATGCGCCATCTGTTGCGTTGGGTTCCTGTTGACGATATGGAACTTTTGGATACATCAACTCTGGACTTTGTGACAGTTGATGTATCAGCCTCTCGGCTCGTGGAGCGGACCCTCCGAACGAGCTTGCTGTGTGCGGGAACCCTAGTGCTGGCTGCGACTGTTACTGTGACTACTACTGCTACTACTGCTACTGTGACTGCGACGACAACAGTACAAAGATCCTGTGTGGATTCGACGACGACGACTTCAGCACTCAGCGGTCCTACGTGGATCAGTGCTACAGGTCCTGTGTGGGCCCGATCCTGTGTGGGTCCGATCCTGTGTGGGTCTTTGCGCTCAGCGGTCCTGTGTGAACCAGCGCCTACAGGTCCTACGTGGGCCTGATCCTGTATGGTTCTTTTGCGGGGGTTAGTTACCTATCGATCCTTCATGGGTCCGACGACTTAGATGGATCAAAGATCATCTTTATCGTCCTTTGAAAATGTATACCTGTGTGAGCTGAATCTTTTTGCTTTCCTGTGTGGATTGTGTTGTGTAATCCTGTGTGGATTACGTTTTGCTTTCCTGTGTGGAATACGTATACTTTCCTGTGTGGACTGAGTTGTACTTGGGCTCGGAGGTTGGAGCGTATTTGAATTGATGTCTTAGGTATATGTACGGGCATATACCTAAGTAGTGTCGGTTGTTACTTCGTGATTGTACCTTTCTTCGTGGTTTATCCTTTGTGGATTTGAGAGACCTTCAGGGGTCTCGGGGTCCCTACTGAGTAGCTTATACAAACCCCTGCACGGGCATTGCCCACACTACGTTGTGTTGGTTGCAGACGACGGACATCGTTGACCTTAGCTAAGGTTTGCAGAGCGGGACGGTACCCGGAGGTGGACCACTGGGCGGGACGTGCTCGGAGCGGACGGCGGGACCCGTGGAGCAGTGGAGCTATCTGTACCCACCCTTCAGGTGGGATTTCTGGTGGACAGCTCGGCGTATCGGCTTTTACTTTTCAGTTGCTGTTTTCCCTTTCGAGTTGTACTTTACTTTCAGTTTGGGTTTGTATACTGGCTCATTTACTTTTCCGCACTTTCAGTTGTACTCTACTTTTTCTTAGTGTTTACTTTCCGCTTGCTACTCTGTGGTGTTTGTTTACTTTACAAAAGCAATGCCTTCCCTTTTTACCGGGATTTACGCCTTGGTGCTAGTCGCCAGCCCCTGGCCTATGGAAGGCGGGCTTGGGGTAGTCACGGCACGAACCCCGAGGGCAGGTCGTGACAACAAAGGGGATTTCAAGGTGGAATGTCGAGTTCAAGAGTTGTGGTCAATGATCAATGATTGATTCAAGAAATTTGATAAAGGAATGGATGAAATAGAGGCGGTACAAAGGGAATTGCATGTCATGTACTTGAAGGCCTGGAAACATGCCCGCCATATGTTTTTCAAGATCAGATCTTCAAAATATGGAAAAGGGATAAGTCCCGCACAAGTATTGGTGGGGTCGCACAAGTGACTTGTGCGTCGTGGAAGAGAAATACACACCGATGTCTTGGAGGCTTGAGAAATTGAGCTCCTATGGTTTTTCAATATCAGAAGATCAAATTATGGTAATGGAAGAGGTTCGCGCATGTTTGGAAGTGGGTCACGGAAGTGACTTGCAGGGGAAGAGACCTGCATGCTGAGACATGCACGCTGAGGGTTGACCTGCGTGCCATCGCGCAGGGTGGTCAAATTTCCTATAAACACTGGACAACCCCTCCTCATTTCTCAATGGAGTTCAACACTTAGAGAAATCCGCGCTCCCATCACGTAGGTGTGGAAGTCGCGCAAGTGGGGGTGTGTCGCGCAAGTGGGACTTGTATGCCCAATTTCAAGAATGGTGATTGTTGGTAGTTGCACGCCAATATTGGATTGGGCATAAAAGGAAGTGTGTCGTGAAAGTTTGGAGTTGAAGAATCTTGTGTTGGGCAAGTGAGTGAGGTGGAATAGTGATCCAGTTGTTACTTGCGCACTGATACTTGCACGCTGGATTAGGTTTGTGAGCCAAGTAAGGTTGTTTTAACAGCTGTTTTTTCGGCTTGCGTGGAAGTTGGATGTTTTCCCAATACCTTCGGTGAAAAGTGAGATTTATCTACGGGTGAAAGCTGGACTTCAACAGAGCATCCACATACAATAAAGTTTGTATTAATTATAGATAATGATGAGTCCTATAGGTCAATAAACTGTGAGTGGATCCTTTCTAGAGCAGTGAGCGAAGGAATAGGAAGAAGGTGATCCTCTCCACCGGGACTGAGCTAGAGAGAGTAAAACAGGGAGTGACCCTTGGGAAAGCAGTGATCTTACCATAAAATTTGTAAAGGTAGTAAGCCTGTGAATAGAAGTGATCTATCCTAAACTATTGTATCCACCTCTAGTGATGAATAGTGGAATTTGGTACCACCAGCAACTTATAGGCGTATGCTCCTTGGACGTAGCCCAGTGAGGGTGAACCAAGTTAAAATCTCTGTGTCTGATTTCTTACTTCCCTGCATTGCATTTAAAGCATCATCATTAGATAAAGAAGGAAATAAGTGATCACTATAAGCACACAAGTGAAAAAAAGTGACCCTTGTAATGAAGCGGTCAAGATCCAGTGGGGAAGGAAGAACATTAAAAAAGAATATCTATACCCTGATTCACCCCCCTCCTCTCAGGGTATATAGGTCCCTATTGGTCCAAACAATAACACTATTTAACATATTGCCTTGTTGAAAATGTTTTTTTTATGATATCATTGATTGATTTTATATCAATTTTAAATTTAATTATTATATCCAATAATATGTGTTTTATGTAAGGAATGTGGAAAAATGCATGTTTTTAGAGAAATGAATTACAATAACAACCTTTGATTTTTTTTATATTTTTTTAAAAATGTTATATTATAATGAATGATGTTACACATTAGAAAAATATGATTAGAAGTGCTGGTAACCCCTAGGGTATTTCTTTTCTTCGATGTTGATGTAATTATGGGTTATAGTTTATCACCTCATAAATTTACACTATTTCATAGCTATCAGATTATATTTCACTATAGATCCACATGATAGAATATATATTAAATAAGTATATAGTTTTCATAGAGTACCATGTTCAATTATATCTCATCAGGATCAAATGATTACTTGATATTTTTGAGATGTATTAAGTAAGATCTTGATACAAATATTAGTTACCACACTATGTATCATCATCATATAGATGGTCAGTTTGAGAGGAAAAATTCAACCCAATATGGTATTATAAGATAATTTTCAATGAATTTAAATTGTTTATGGGATCATGACAACAATAACGTCAAGGATTACTAAATAATTATATTAAACTTGATCATTTAGATGGATCCTTATAAATTCATTAATTGAATAAAGTACAGAACTCAAATGTATTGGAATAATGGTTCTAAAGTAAAACAAATGATATGGAGAAGAAGGCTAGATGCATTTAGAGAAATGTAAGAACCTTGAATAGTCGGCATAAAGGTCGTGATTATAATAATTTATGTGGTATAGAATTTTAATTTTGTTAGACAATCATTTTATTAAATAATCTTTGGAAGAATAAATGGAAAAATAATCCTTATGTATATCGGTCCCATTGATATACTTCGTAATATCATGATAGTATAATGTCATATTTTTCTTCCACCAAACCTCAATTATGTTCATATGTTTTTCCACGTACTACTCTAAAATATGTACACACTTGAAATATCACATGTACTTAAATGAAAGGTTGTATAGATGGGGAATGATATTCCTTATGAGCAACAAACAATAATGATTCTGGATAAAATAGACATGGTTATATGATAAAATAAAACATATCTAGTCAATTTTTTGGGACAAAACAACTACTTTGATTAATCTATGTAAGATCACAGGGATGTAGGTCAGTAGAAATATCTATAATTTTCATAACCAAGTGATGAATTTTTGGGGAAAAATTAATTTTATGGTGGTAGAATCTAACACCCCGAGTTATTATAAAACAATTTTTATAAATTATGTTAATATTTTCAATATTTCTCATTACAAACAACATCATGTTTAGGTTATGTTACATGAAACAATATATTTAGTGTGCATTATATAAAACATTGTGTTTAAAAAATGATAAATTTTATTAAGATATTATAACAGAAAACTCATAACCATTATAATGGAGGGTATTAATCGGATTAACTATATTTTGAAAATATATGATTTACCAATTTATATAAATTATTTCTTTATTGACCAAATAATTATAAATAAAGTAAAATCTATTTCAAAATAAATCTTATCTTATTATTAAAAATGATTTCATAAAGGAAATGTTTTTCACAACATCAAATCAAACAAAACAATTTTGGTGACTAATTTTAGTAAAATTTATATAGTATATGTTAAATAATTTTTCTAACCATTAGCTTATGTGTTTTCAATACAAGAGATAATAATTATTCCAAGTTTACTCTTTAAAAATATATTTTTCTAAAAAGTTGATTTGCCTACTTTTAGTACAATTATATTCAACATTAATTTTTCAAACATTTAGAAACATTATTTGAAAAAATAGAATTCATTTTTAAAATATTCATATAAAAATTATCTTAGGGTGTATTTTTCATAATTTTCTAAAAATGACGATTTTTTATTAATAGTGAAAAATAATGAATTTTAATTAAAATCTACCAATTAATTTAAATTTTTTATAAAATTAATTTTTTTTAAAATTGTATTTAAACTAAAATTACAGAAAGTATATATCTATTAGTCTAATTTAGTTAATTTTTATCAACTCAATATATAATTTTTACATAAAAACACGGTAATAATGTGAACATTTTCTCTTTGAAAAATTGCTCTCTCATCGTGTTTATTGGACTAATTATTAATTGATTTCTATAAAATATTTGAATTTAACATGATAAAAATTATTCCATATTATAAGTAATCATGATTATAAATTTTAATAATGAAATATTAATTCAATACAATAATGATTAGTTAAAATAGATATAAATTAACTAGGTCTATTAAGGTTAAAACGGGGTTTTGTGCATTACATGGGCTTGTGTTATAGTTATTTTTCCACTCACCTATAATATTTATTTAATAAAAATTATTTAATATATATAATCATTATTTTTAAATTAATATATATGTATAATTTTATTTTAGTCTTTATGGATAAATTGTATTGGTTAAAAAACAAATTAACATGGTGAAAATTAAAATTGTAAAAATGAGTAAAAAATAAAGTATAAGTAAACAAATGAATAAATGATTTCTTGTTTTGGATGTGTTATATACCATATGAACCATTGAAATCCAATATTTTTGAATTGTGGAGTCACATTTTGTGATTGTGACCACATACTATTATATTCTTTTTTGTCTTTACAAAAATGGTCCTCCTCAATTTTAAAACAAAACTCATGGACTTTACTTATTCACACCTCTCATGTCATTTATATCGACCAAAAACTTAACAAAACCCATAACAAAATGAATCCTCTCATCCTAGTAGACTTAGTTTGTGCATAAATACAACAATCAAAGGCTTTTTATACATCCTAAGAATGTTACCTAAGGAAGATGTATAATTTTTCATCGAGTTATTTTATTTTAATTTTTTATCCACCACATTCAATTATTTTTAAACCATGACGTGATAAAAAGTTTATAAAATTCCATATTTTGTTTATATTTTTTCTGTCATGTAATATATCTATATCCACTTCCATCAAATGGGTCACGGAATCATCATTCTTGGGTACGACGGACTACCTCCTCGTGAACCGATGTCATTCATTTTTCTATTGCCACCTATCATGAATAGATATAATGATTTATTAAAATTTTAAATCTTATATTTATAATAACATTGTACTTAAGTAATTTGTTTTATCACAAATACCTTCATATTTTTATTTATTGGGAATACTATAATGTTTCTCGTGTGTACATTGAACTACAACCTTGTGAAGCGATGTTATTCATTCATTTTTTACACGGAAGGAAATAATAATGAGGTTAATAAAAATATTTAATATAAATGAAATAAATATAATTACATAATTTAAATATTATATTTAGTTCTAGTTCTTTAAATCAATCTTGAATATAGAAACAACGTTCTTTTATACGTACGACATACCGTATCCCTGAACAGTGCATTTTAGTTCTATCTGAATATTTCATGGTTTAATATAAATACATATATACTAAATATAGATTATATTTATATAATATTTTTAATTTTGGATTTTATATAAACCTTACAAAATTAATATAACAAAAAATAGAAACATACACAAAAAACAAAGTAGTTATTGCCCGAAACACGACTTTAACATAGAAAAGTTAATAAATAGGTAATAAAAGTACTTATGTAAATAATATATATATTATGATATATAATTTGTTTTTGGTAATGTTTGTAGAATGATAATATATTATTTATAAAAATGGTTTGAATATGTATGAAGGTATTCAAGACTTATGGTAGGTGATTTCAAGTCTCTGTTTAATATATGACAGACATATGAAAATTAACCATTGCTTACTTTTATTTGGTGTATTTAGTTCCAAATTTAAATGTTTTATAATGAATATAATTTATTTATTTATATTTAGGATTCATTTAATGTTATTATTTCATGTTTATTATATATAATGGTTACCAAATGATTAATTGTTTTATGTTATAATCTCATCATTCATCAAGATTGTTTATGATTGTGTTTATAATGATGAAATATTATGATAAATCTCTCATGAAACTCAGGAATTTAATTATCCTATTGATATTTCAAAACAATACAGATTTAGTTTTTATTTTCCCAATAATATGTACTCAATAGTTCAAAATTACTTTTTTAATAAAAATCATCATTATTTCTCTCTTCGGTCAAAAGCCCATTTTTCCTGCAAAACCATGTTTCCAATAATTGATTCAATTTTTTTGAACATTATATAAATGATTTGTTAAATAAATATTTTCTCATTTATTATATTTTATAATTTTTTAGGAAATGTAATATTCTTTACAATTTCAAAATTACTCTTATTAATATTTTAACAAAAATAAGAAAAGAATATTTGTTTTTAACATCTACAGTATGAATAATATTTATCATTATCATTAACACTAAAATAATTAATGATTACCTTGAGTGTTACTAAATCATAAGAAGAAATACCATTATGCCTTTAGTACTCTTCACAGTGAAACCCTTATGACGATTCCAAGGGAATATATGACATGAACACTATTCGACATGGTGAATGGAAACATAATAAAAGGTGATATCATAATAAAAAATATCTATATAAAATATAACTACTGTATAATTTCATTATATCCCTTATAAATCATATGTAACATCAGGGATTTTTTTCATTAATGAATATAAATATAATAAACATATCATTATAATTTTTTTATAAATATTCCATTCCATTTTGAAATCACATATTTAATATCTAAAAATTTATATAATATTAAATAAACAAATTCATAGAAAATAACCAAAGATAATTTTAATGGAATTATGAAATCAATGAGGGCTTCTAATGGTGGGAAATTATGTACATTATATATAAGATAAAATAAAAAATTCCTTCAACTCTTTTATAAAAATCAAAAACTACATCATATGGAAAATAACTAGAAGATTCATTTTAAACCATCTTGTTAAAAGAGAAACATGAATAATATAAAATTAAAAAATATTTTGAAAATAGTAAAAATATTCTAGAAAATATTTTTAGAAAACATTGATATGAATTAGAAATGATTTTCTACCTATGATAAATGGAAATTTAGGTTTTCTATCAAAACATTATTTTGGACTCTCAAGTAAATAAATAGACGAAACATATAAAAAAAATAAATTTTAAAAAAAAATTAACAATATTATAAGAAAATACATTCAATTATTGAGAGATATATCATATTATTTCATCTTCGAAATCATCATAATAGACAATCTGGATAAATAATGATATTGTATTGTAAAAACCATACGAGTTTGATTAATTTTTAATATTAATCCCAATAAAATAATGAACCGTAGAGACATATGTATATACCATAAATTTTTTTATAATGATAATCAAATAGTTTTTTTTATTATATCAACTATAAAAAAGAAACTAGTGGTGAATGTGGAATGTGTCCCAAGGAAATAAAAGTGAGATGAAAATATGTTACCTCATTTATCAACTATCTACATACACATTTAAACATCCTGTATAATTAATATTGGTTTATGAAAAATTTATTATTAAAAAATACACATATATATCATACCAAATATTATTTACTTGTAAACTATTAAAACTCATTAATTAAATTTTTTTTATTAAAATCATTGTTCTGTGTGATAATGAATTTGTTTTCCATATAAGTTTTGATTTGGTAGTTTAAGTCCTTTTAATTTTATTATTGTTCAATAATGTCGATAATTTTAATAATAATATAAACAACATTTAAATTCATTGTGATTATAATTATTTATATCCATAAAATTTAGAAATATAATATTTTATTACACAATTCATGGATATGGTAAGTTATTTTTACACATGAATGATGTTTTTATTTTTTGAAAAATGAAATGAAATAAATAAATATATATAATATTTAATCATTATTTTCTCTTTGTTATATCATAAATATCATATATATTCCTCAAATAAATCCATATGACCATCTATTCAAAAATTAATTCAAATACTCATCATATTGATTTGTGAAGGAGATAATCAAAACATATGCACAGGCAACATTATCAATTTTCAACATATTTGATGGAATGAAGTTTGATTTGACATAGTAATTATAAAAATATAAGTATTTGATAATTATAATACATATATATAGTATTAGCATTGATTTTTAATGAATTAAATATTATAATAGTTTTTGAGTTTTTCTCATTTAGTCGATGAACTGGTTTTTAAGATATAATGTTATTGTTAATCTGTGTATTAGAACATATAAAGGTGTTTTTCGGTGAGTTTTATGTTTTGGATGGTTTCATTGGATTTTTTTTAGTTTTAGACTCATTTGGTTCTGAAATATCATGTTTTTAGAACAAGAACATGGGGAGAACAATTGGAACATACTAAGATTTATAGTTCAATACAACCAGGCACACCCATTTATTGAAATTCAAAATTTTTCTAAATTGTGAGAGGGGCCCCGGATGTTGTACGACCAAGTGAAGGTGTTTTTTTGGTTAACCCACATTATATGGCTATATTTGTTTTCCAAATTATGCACCTAGACCACACTTATAGTTCTTGTAGTTATGCATGGTTAAGCTCACGGTTTATCATCCCATGAATCCTTAACATGGAAACATTTAAATTATGTATGTATTTTGGTAGTAAAGCTCAAATGATTGGTGCACAGTTATCTGAAATAATCATCTCGGATGCATGACTCTTAAGAGTGTGAAAAATAACAATTTTCCCTTCCTAATTTAAATCCTCTACACCTCATTTTTTCCCATCACTTCACAATAATTCCTCCATGAGGATTCTCCCCATCTACTCCTTAAACATACTAATCTTTATAACAAAACCTCCATTATCTGTGTAATTCATCATGTTGGAATATTATCGGTGAGACTACGAATCTTCCATTGTCCGTTTTGTTTATCTCTTTATCTCCACCACTATCTTCATGTGAACTAATTCTGCATATTTTTTTAGAATTTATTGATTTATTCATTTTATCATGAACTATGATAAATTAGAGATCAATATTGGATGATTGGACCATCTTTTGTATAATATAATTGTTTTATATATTTTACCTTTATGTATAGATAATTTATTAAATACACCATTATGCTACACATAGTATTCTCTAGGTGTTTCCCTTCAATTTTTTAATTAAATATGATGAACTGATTGTCTGAAATTAAATTTCTTGTGTGTAATAATCTGTACAAGAAGAGCATTATCACCTTAACCTAAACCAGCATTTTGAGCGATAAAAATATATTCTTATGTCTTATGCATCTTATATGAAATATTTTCACCTTTATCGGTGATGATTCACCTACTCATGTTTATCATGATTTTCTTCATATAGACCACCTTTTGTGGTGTCATAAGTAATACTTCTTATAAGGGATAATTATATGAACTATATGTATCTAATTTATTAATTTCTCTATGATTAATAATAAAAAATCTATTGACAGTTTATCAATTTTAAATAATAATGGGGTAAAATAATGAGATATTTTAGTTGATTGATTCCATTATTATGTAAAATACCTTCATTATTATTTTATTTTTGAAATGATAAATGGGAATGACCCTCTATTTTTATACATGAGTTATGATATAGAATGTTTATGTACATGGACTCTTTTCCAATTTAATACAAATAATAAAATTATTTGTTATATCTTTGAGTGATACATATATTCCCATGTAGTAAATAAATGTATGGGATAATATACTTTTTAAAATTATATATACCATATATGATACCATTTTCCTTATTATAGGTTTCTATATAATTTCTCATTTGTTACATTATTTTTATTATGTTTGGATGAATACTTGATTTCTTATACAGAATATATTAGATGGGCTCACTAGGCAGATGTCTTACATTACTGATGAGTGATACTTGGACCCCTAGGTATTATACCATATATAGTCACAGTGGGATATACCTTATGATCCTTGTGAGATACTCGAATTCCCTTGGAATGAATTCCTTTTATGGTCTAATTGTCTTACTTAGAATATTAAACCCATGAGTAACACTTTTCCCCATAATGGTTTATATGAGATGAGTAGGGTGAGAAATGTTGGTTTACCATTATATAGATAATAAACATTACTATATGTGGTGTATTAGGGAAATACATAGTGTGTTATGCCTTTACACCATATTGAGAGTGATTCATGGAATACATCATTAAAGATTACATTGGATAAATTCTTATGGTGATGGGTAATTATAGTTCTAATGAAGTGATATGTGGTATTTCTATTTATACATCACCTTTGATGAGACGAATATTACTTTTAATTAAGAAAATTGATGCCTATAAATTAATGATATATGAAATGAAGGTATATTAGATTTAAGTACATGTCCACCAAGAAAATAATATTCTATGGTTCAGTTCAGTGTTATTTTAAGCCCTTATGATGGCCCAATAATGTACCTATGTACATACACCTAAAACATCAGTATATATATATATATATAAATATCAATTATCATACATTATATACATATATATGTTAAAAATGGTTGGAGATATTTTGCCTTAATATTAACAAGGTATGGTTTAATGGGTGTCCCTATGAATCATGAGATGATTTGGTTACATTTATTATTTTTTTGTGGATGTGACATATATAAACGTGGCTATATTTTATGTTCAAGGATATTATTTATATAACGATAATTTATAGCGACATATTTTATTTTTCTCACACACTTTATGTTCCACCACCTGAACTGGGGTACTTAAACAAACCTCATGGTTATCTAAGCTGTTTCTTTGGATTATTATTGTGTTATTGTGATGGTACCTAAGAGTTTATATCACAAGATAAGGATGGAGCTCATGATTCACATAGGAAAAACTATTTGGGTTCTATTTAATTTATGTTCTACCTATATTATTCACCAATTTCAGGATTACCAGTTGTACAATGTATCATCGTCCAGACATTCAATCATGGTTATACACATTTGATGTTTTACATTTTAATTGGGTTATTGTGCTTATCTTCTGATGATATACCTTTTATTTATACTATTTATATTATATATATATATATTTATTATTACAGCACTATAAAACTCTGATCATTTGGGTAAATTCTTACCATCATAGTTCCACTAGACCATCTCTGATATTCAAATACATCTAGAGGGTTGGGTTTCACACTTGAAGCCATCTGATCAACCTTCTTAAGAACCCATTTTAGTGGATCATAGTTTGGGAAATTATAAAGGGGTTTTAGATATGTTCATTTTCCCTTTTTTCTTACTATTTATGAATTTTTAGTATTTACGCAATTTCTGTGTCATTATTTAGTAAATATTACAATTTTTCAGTGGTCACCCCTCATATGGGTAAAATATTAAGTTGTCACTGAGGAGACATTTTTTTATCAAATTATTTATCACAATAAATTATTACATCACCTTGAGTGAAAGGTGAACTTTCAATGTTTCCTGGCCTATGAGATTTACACTATTTTACAGTTTTCCTAGATAGTATGGATGTAGAATTAAAATCATCATTCTAAGAACATAAATAATCACATGCCATGAATATTACATTCCATGTAGTCGAATTGATATTTTTTCCTTAAGGGATTTATTCCACATTATTATTTGAATAAAATGAGGCATATATTCTTATTGTGTATTGTTTTATGACATGATTAAAGGGTTATAATGATGTGTTTATCATATTTTTCATTATACCATGTTAAGATATTATCTGGAATAATTTTCTTGTACACTATACTTCACAAATTTCTATTTTATGTTTTATCTTATCATGATTAGGAAATTAATTTCCATGTTTCAATGTATTTACTTTTTGTGATATAAGGGATTATAATAATTTCAATAAATCATTGGATAAATAAAATGGATTTATCAATCTAATATGGTTTTTACTACTTATCTTGATAGTGAAATTATATATTACCAACCAATTTGGGATGCTTTGATCCATGGACCAATGGTCGGATGGTATAAAAAATTATGGTTGCGATTAAATGGGTGAAACTTTTTAATCTATAATTTTTATATGGGTTACTAATTTCAAAATAGTAACACATATATTACAACCCTCATATGTGATGTTAATATATATTTAGAGAATTTTATAAATATAAAAGATTTATAATTTTCACATTAAACTAATTTGTTTCTTATGGTCATTTTTTATTACTCTACCCAACTAGCTCAGTCATAACCTAATATAGTAATGAGATAGACTAGACAAAACCCATGTTGGTTGATTATGGTGTAAGATTAATATCAGATGAAACCAAAAAGCGTTTTTTTAGAGTATTAATGGTTAAAATATATTGGGTTTCATTTATATAAACCTATAATGGATTAACATGAGGCTCGTAGGTTGCCTTTATTTTCTTATTTTGAAGTAAATAACCATATGGTGGTATGGTTATGATATATAAGGATCGTTATTTAATGTATATGTAGCCACATAAATGGTTCACACATAGAAGTATGGTGTAATCTTACTTGAAAAATCCCGTGTTAAATTTATAACATCCCTATCAACTTATTTTGAGAAATTCTCTTATAAGTATTTTTTCAATTAATATTCCAAATACAATATTAATAGTAATTTCATTAATATATTGGAATGAAAATTTTCTTTACCTAAGCCCCATTGGGATATCATTATGGATAAATAAAATTGATAAAAGTAATTTATGTTTTACATTGACTACTTATGATGTGATTTCATCATAATAAAAAATAATTGAAAGGAAATTTGTCAAAAAAATCATATGATTCACAGTGGAATTATCAAAATAATGTAAACCGATTATATCTTATTACTATTACTAGATGTTCTATAAAATAATGCATTGAAATTATTAAATAACTAAATGTGAATTAGTTTAATGATTTAAATAAAAAAACATTATAGTGGTGTTCTTATTTACAACACCCATGTAAGGGTAGTTTAAATATTTCGTTATTTTCATGGAAGGGAGTAGGAGAATTTCCCATAGGTTTTTTCTAACCTAATGTGATGGGTGGTTTATGTGTCATTAAATTTTCATGTTTTTACATATCTATATTATTTTATTGAATATATTTATAATGATAAAATAGGTATTTAAATGATTTATTATATTATTATTTATTTATTTAATTATAATTAATAAATTGTAGTTTTCCATCTTAAAAAGTAATTTTTTATTTATAAATAAAGTTTTTTTGGGATTTTGTTATTTTATTATATTCTTAAATTGTGATTAAAAATTTTATTTTTTTGTTTCACATTCCATAATTGTGTTCTTTGTATTTTATTATATCATTACATAGTTTATGTAAAAAATTAAATTATTAATGATTAATTTTTTAGTAAAATTTATCATGTATTTTGTTTGGTTGAAATTGTATTTTGTAGTATTAAGTTATTTTCATTTATTAATATTATTTTCATAATAAAATAATTTAGAAATATTTTTTTTTAATTTTTATTGAAGGTTAAGTAATTCCACTTTAAGGAAAACAGATGTTACAATTTAATATGGTAATAAAAGAATCCATTAAGTCTAAGGATTTGATGTATATCCACATCAGATATTTTGAAGTCATGTTGCATAATTCTTTAAAGTTTATTATAATCTGATTTCATATTATGATAAAAATTTTAATTTATTAAGAATATTTAATTTTCTTTTTCATAATATAACTCACGATAAATGATTAATGACATAATATAATTTATTTGATGTGAGCAATGAGAGTAAGGTAAACCACGTGCATCATATTTTTGTCGAGGTAAAGAAGATGACTGAAATGAATGGTAAATAGTTCACTATCAATCTTCCATGCACGTCTCAAACACATTAAACGATGATGATATAGTATTGTATAATATTTTGGATCAGTTAAACTCTGTTGAACGAATAGAGTGGCCACAAAAACCTTGAGTACATATTTTCCTCTACCACTCTTGATAAAACCCTCATCGTCTAGTCTACCCAATCCCTTCCCATAAAATCCCAATTCACTAGTCATTCCCAAGGAATATATGACCTCAAATGATCCATTGAATCCCCCAATACCTTCTCCTCTTTAGAAGAACTATTGTTTGAATTAAAAATTAAGATATTGAAATGGTTGAAATGGAATAGTTCCTAATATGTACGAATCCAATGCAAAATCATTAGTGTTTGAGGATGTTATGAGGGTTCATGATCTATATATTTTATAAAAAATAGATCAAATTCCTTGGCCTTGTCTATTCTCATCAAGCTAACATTGAAGCTTTGAAATATCTTATATTAGTTAATGGAGTTTAATTATTCCGGAAGAGAGGAACCCAAAGATTTATTTTTCTTATCGTTGAATTCACAGTTGAAATTTCTGAGAAATATTTTCTATTTTTTGGGCTTCTAATGATGATTTTTAGGGATCCTTTTCTCCAAGTGTAATATATATTAGTGAAAAGGACAACACACGTAAGGTTATTGTATCTGCATAAGGGAGGAAGCCCCATGTAAAACATCATTATGATGATGGTCGAATTAAGATAATAAAAACTATTGATCTTCTAATCATTAAATTATTTTTCAATGTTGAAGAATATATTTAGAGGGTAAGCAGATGAATTTGATTATTAGTTCTTGTGATTTTCCATTCTGTTAGAAGAAACATAAATTTCGAGACTTTGTTAAAATAGAATTATTAACTAACTAAGCATGTTTCAATGTAGTCATAGAGCATTCTAGAATAATAAAGTAGTGATATAAGAATAAATAGAATGAAATGATACAGGATATAACAGAAAATGTATACTAAATAACTATGTTTATTAAAAATTTAATAAAATAACTAACATAATTTAAATAATTAACTTGGGTAATCTTTCATATTTGGAAGCGCACTATCTTAGACTGAGAATATTCTGTTTAAATATTTCTCAAGTTGAGAAAAATTATGAACTACAGGGTAACACATGTGTTCTTCAGGGTCATAAGATAAATTAGGGACCTATTACCTTCTTTTTATTTCTTATGTTTTTAATTTCAAATAGACTATTTTTATTTTTCCAAAAGATAAAATCATTCATGGATAAATATTTTTGTTAGGGAATTCATGTTTGTGTCGTGATACTTTTCTCTATTAGTTTTTAAACTATTTTTCATTTTGTCATTATTTCCATTTGATACATGTAATTACATAAGAACGAATTATTCCTGATTAAAATTGGAGATGATCCAAAAATATTACTTCAATATAATAACTTCTTAATTACCAATATCATATTTTCTTATTATATTCAGCAATTGAGTTATTACTAGATTCAACTATTCCAAATATCGTTATAATTATTTCATTAATTTCATGATTTGATATTCCATTTTTATCCTTTTTATGAATAGATTTATAGCCTTTTTTCCAAAAAACCTTTTCCTTATATTTTGATTCTATAACCATTTATACTACTCTATTTAAAAAAACATTCTACTACACACCCATAAATTCATGCTGTGTTAATTTATTTGTAGTTTTATTCCCTATTTTTTCATTTTTATTTTTTCAAAATTTTGGATCCACATAAAAAAAGGCCCTTCATATTTATTTCAACAATGTGTACACTAGTATAAAGTAGTAATTAAAAGTTTTAAAAAGGAAAATTTTCATGTAATCTATTATGTATGTGTTAGAAGTATAACTTATTGAATTATTTAGTGTGTCCTAACTATATGGACATCACATTAGGATTTTGTAATGATCATTCCTAATTTATGTTTTCCAAACAATACCATATATCCTAGATAAATTATTGTGACAGTTTTTAGATTAATTGTGTACTTTTCATATTATCCATGTAAGACACATTGTTCTGAAATGAAACCCATCATAGAGAGTTGTCATTTGATGATTTACACATGATTTAGAAATCAAATTCATGAAATTATCATTTTTTGTGGGTTATAAATTCCAATGGAATGGTCAAATTAATGATACATTGGTTATGTGACCCTATATATTTTTCATCAATGGATAACTAAGGATTTAATCTGCTGAATTAATAGTCATATTAGACAATATGTCTATAGGATAGTTATTTTTATGGGTCATTAGATATTGAGATTCATGGGGCCTATAATACTTAGTATTGAATAAAAGATTTTCCATTTTTTATGATGAAAACACTCTGTAGTATGCATTGATCCTTGTGGTCACCATAAAGTTTCTCCAAGGGTATACTGAACCATATGATGTCAAAAATAATAATTAAATCATTGAGATTTTATGCGTCGATCATAGGTCATCTCTGAGGTAGAGGGATATGAGTGTTAGAGGAATTTAGACCCTCCCCAATTCTGATGGATTATTTTCGAAATAATATTAGGTTTTTTGACATGAAGGTTAAGGTTTTTTGATTTTATAGCTGATTCAAATGGTGATAAACATCCAATCATTTGAGGGAATCACATATACTTCTTAAATTAATCTTATCTTGCACTCTTTCTTGTGGCTACTCTATCTCTAAATTCAGTTTATTTTTTTCTTAAATTGTGTGGATCCTATACAATACCCATGGTTAGTGGTCTATGGACCATGTTTTGTGTAACATGTTTTGGTTTTTAGTAATTGACTACATGAAAACTCATAATGTGGAGAGATTCAATTCATAGAGATTTATAATGTCCTTTAAAATATGGATTGAATGATTGTGCGGAAAATATCTAAATTTTATTCTTTAATTTTGAATTCCCTTAGAGTTTTTGTTTTTGGAAATATATTTTTTAGCATGCGTAGTTTTACATTGATGATATGGTTTTATTTGTATGAATCTTATGATGGAAGTGTAGGATGGGGATGAACATCAGTTGTTATTCTTTAGTGATCATAGGATTAATCAATTGATTATGGATTCTTGAATGGTTTGTGATGATGTGTCATTAGGTTCATCCATATTCTTTTAAAAGAAATATAAAGGTTGTGGTTCAACTCAATCCATCATGTCGTTGGATATGGTTAGTTGGAAACCAAACTTATCACTTCATCATGGATATGCAGGGAGTGTCTGGGTAATCATTGAACATTTCAATATTGTCATAGTGTACTCTTTCTTTAATGATTATCATTTACCCAACCATGACATCATCTTGTATATAATGATAGAGAATTATTTATTCACATATAAAAATTATATTCTGTTTCTTTTTGATAAATAGAAACCATAAGACTTTCATATCAAAAGAGTGGGTTTTAATAAGGTTGTATTTTTTTAGATATACGTGTCTCTATTATCGGAACACCTTATGTAGAATCTCAATCAATAGATGGATCTTTGACATTACTACAAATGGGGTTAGTCAGTATTCTGTTGTATGGAAATATCATCTATGTGTTAATGTCTCCCTTATATTCTCTAGTGTATGGACTGACTTGAGTGAGATCCTTGTACTATAGTTAATGGTTTTGAAGTTACATTTGACCTCATTTGTGCTCGTAGGGAATGTTTATAGGTGACAATCAATGTGTGTTGTATTGGGTATACACCCATGTTTCTAAAGTGAACAACATCATAAATGGACAAAGTGGATTTTAATTTCCATAAAGTCTAGAAACAAGTATATATGGATGTTCTCATTGAAGTCACAAGGTTCCATAAAATAAATATTCATGACATGGTATTTTATTTTCCAGACATCAAAGACTATTTTTTTAGAATAGTATTCTGAAAACCTCTTAATAAAATCTCCCTCGTTTTGTAAAATATGGATGGGGGGGAGTAACTTTATTGCATGTCATCAGGATGAGATGAGTGAAACATGAGTTCATTGTGGAATTATTAGAGACGATATCTTGACCAAGACAAATGAGGTTGATTGGTTGTTGACTATCATTTTATGATAAGGATCATTCCAATAGTGACATTACAATGTTAGGGGAATGTTAAAATATACAGTTTTTATGGTGGAGAGACCATGACTCATAATTAACCTTTTAATCATAGGACCTATGGTGGGGAGCACCATAGGCCTAATGATTAAATATATGATTCCATGAATATGTATAAAATTTTATGGGTTTGAGTAAGGGTTGTATCTCTTATTTATTTTTGAAGATGGCTATTTTCTTGGATTTAATGGTTTATTTTATGTATGATTAAAGTGTTGTTTGGTGGTGCACTAGGAGTTCAGAACCACAACATACCCATTTGAATGAAATATCATGAACCGAGTATATTAGATGATGATTTCATTGTTTCCCCAAGGATTATATGGAAGGATAATTTCAAAGGTGGAGAGTTGTAAACATCCAATTTTTAGAATATGTTAACAAATACAATAGTTTTTGAGTTTTTAGCATTTAATAGACGATACAACATTTATGATCGGATGAAATCATGAACTCAAGTATAAGAATACATAATGTTTTTGTTTCGAGTTTTGTTTTCTAACCCAAGAAGTTATTTAGGATTCTAGTTCGGTTCTGGAGGTATTTGGATCTGAAATATATGATTTTTGGAAAGACAACATGTGACGCACATCTAGCGCATTATTAGATTAACATTACGGGACAAATTTGAGTCCCCATTCCTTGGGTATCCCATCTTTTCTAAACCACGTGAGGGACCCAAGAGGCTGTTCATCTTGGTGTAGGTGTGTATAAGGTATCTTTCATGGGTTATTCATGATTTTCCTAATGTTTGAACCTATAATGCACCCT
This sequence comes from Viscum album, assembly GCA_963277665.1. NCBI lineage: Eukaryota > Viridiplantae > Streptophyta > Magnoliopsida > Santalales > Viscaceae > Viscum > Viscum album. The sequence continues at coordinate 1,856,451,410 of OY728157.1, forward strand.
TAGTGAGACATAAATAGTAGCAGCACACAGTAATATAACAGTTTTTCATGCCATGTAGTCCAACCATGCACCACTTTTAAATGGGGTATGCATTTGGACAGTGAAGCCTACACAGTTGGGGTATGGTTATCAGAACCATGAGTCCAAACCTTGTGGCTCATAAAACATTGAATTTTTTATTTTCTAATCCTCTTTTCAATACTCTACCCCTCATTTCATTTGGAGTCCGTATATAGTAGCCCTTATATGAGGCTCCTCATTCTCCCTATATTCCAAGAAGAGATCATCATCCTTTGACCTCCATTTTATGTTTTGTTCATCACCTAGTAAGTGTATCACTGATTCAATGACAACTAACAACTCATTTCTTTGTTTTTCTCCCCATATCCATTGCTAAATTTTTTCAAGCTATTTTTCCAAATTTTTTGTAATTTGAATATTTTTTTATTTTCTCAAAAATGTAATCAAAAAAAGATTGATAATTAATGAGTGGACCATAATAAGTATTTTTGTAGGTGGTCTATATATTTTCCATTAACATCACGCTCATTTACTAAATATGCCATTGTGATACACGTCATATTCTAAATGTGCTTCCCTTTAATATTATAATTCAATATATAGAAAATAATTACTTAAATTATATTAAATTTGTGTATAATATTTAACTAGGAGATGATTCCCACCCCATATCAAAATACCCTCTTGGGTGTGATACATATATGACTATGACATATACCCCTCATAGGGAATTAGATCACCCTAATCGGTGATGATTCACATGCCCTTGTTTATAATTACTTACTTATTCTCAACCACATTTTATGTTGTGATAAATATTACATAATTTAACGGATAATTACAAGAACTATTTGTTTTGAAATGATGGTTTCATAAAAAATAAACTATACAACTACTCTAGAAATATGTTTCTGTATTTAATAATAATGGGGAAAATGAATGGGATTTCTGAATAGATAAATTGAATTCTCAAGTATTCAGAATTTTCCTATTTAAGTATTGAAATGATAAATGGAAAAAATTATCATTATATATAATTGAGTAATGACAGTGAATTTTTATGAGCAATGACTCTTTTTCATGTGAACATAAATAATTAAATGAAATCATTATGCTTTGAGAGAAACATGGATTAATATATTGGAATACCATGGATGGGCTTAATGGGTAGTTAGAAGTATATTCCCCCTAAGAGATACCAATTTCATTATTATAGAATGTTATTGATGGGAATAATGTTTTTTTATGTATATTATAGTAGCAGAAAAACTAGTTTTTTTATAGAATCCATTGGACATTCTCACTAAGAGGATGTATTACTTTAACCAATACCGATAATTTGTCACCTATGTACTATAAAATTGAAATACATAGTGGTATATTCCTTATAAACATTGAGTGATACTGAGATTACCTTTTAATAATTCCTTGGATGGTGCCATAATCTGGCTGAGGTTATCACACAAATTAGTGATACATGCCCCCCTAGTAGTTTTCCTATTATTGCTTTGAAGGTAAATGTTTCTATAATATTCTAAGGGTAATACACAAGACACATTATAGTGTATTAGGGATGATTACACTGGGTTACAACTTTATAGAAAACCTAGAGTGATACTTAGAATTCCTCTTTATGTATCACCTTGGAAAAACTCTTATAGTGATTTGTAATTACAGTGCTCCCAGTTCGATACTTGAGATACATAGTTACATATCTCTTTGGTTGGGTCCATGATAAAAATTAAATAAATAATCTTAATGGATCTATCTTAAATTTATATAGAACAATTGTTTATCATATTAAAGTACATGTCCTTCAAGATATAGAACAATCTTTGGATTGATCCATAATTGTATTCTACACCTGTGATGACCCAATTCTATATCCATGCCCAAAAACCAAGAAAATTATATATATATATATATTCCCATAAATTGTATATGTATAGGTTGATCATGTTACAAGATATTCTAGTATAGGCTGAGGTATGTGTGGTCGATTATGTGTCCCTATGAAACATGATATGACTTGGGTACTTTTATTTATATACTTTGTTACTTTTCATACACTACTGTTTTTATATTCATCAAATACATAGTTTCAAAAACTATTAGTGGTGGCCTACTGAATATATTCTATAACATTTTCAGGCCTCTATTTTATAGGGGTACTTGTGTTTACCTAATGGATAGAGGACCATGTTCATTGGATTATTCTTATGTTATTGTAGTGGCTTCAGTTAGTTAGGATCATAGGAATAATCCATAGATCATACTGATCATAGAGACAGAATTGGGGATTTAGTTTCATCTGTATTGTATATGTATTATTTCTCCTATTTTATGATTACTACTTAAATATTATTGCATCATCAACACATGCATAAATGGTTATACATATTAGGAATTGAACATTTTTATTTAGTTTTTATTTTTATCTTCCATGAATCTGTCATTCATTTAAATTGTTTCTTTTTTCCTTTTCTATTATTTATTATTACTATAAACTTATAATTTTATCATGAGGTTAACGTCTCCCCATATTACTATATTTAGACCCTCTCTACTAGTTGGAAATTTTTATTGTTTATCAAGGCACACCCGAGGCTATGTCACGAGAAATCATAGGGAATTGTTTCCATGGATCCCAAGTCAAGACAATATAGATTTTTTAAATTTATAAATACATGATTTCTTGGGGGGTGGTGATGTAAAATTAATTACATTGGTTCTTGAGGTGGTAGTCCACTGTACACATGATAAAAAATTTCATTTCCCATTTTATGGATGATGAGGTGGAAATAGTTTATTCCATTAACATTACTACATTTCAGTATATGGGAGACAATGGTATAATAATTTCTATTTTGATTAAGAATATTTTAATTAAGTGGAAGAGGAATTGAAAAAATAATATTAGTTATTAACAATACGTCTTCTTCGTATAATGTATTTTGGATTGCAGAATAATCTTACACAAGGCATTTTTATTATTATAATTATTCATCTATGTAACACCAAAAGGTTTTAGAAGAAGAAAATTACATTTGATAGATAATATGTTATAAAAAATCAATATTAAATGGGAATTTGACACCATTATAATATATGAAATACTACTCCATAAATAAATGCAATCACTCTGATAGATTATGACACACAAAACATCATGTTTAAATTAAACATGATACTCTAATAAAATATTAGTTTCTAGAAAACTACAATTATAATATATATATTTAGTTGATGGGTATTAATAGATATACCATATTATAAAACTTTTATAGTTCACATGTGTATAAAGTAAATTTAATGTTTATCTATTCATTATATGTAAAATAAAAAACATTTGAATGAAAAACAAATGTTTTCTAGAAAAACATATTTTTTCGATATTGCGGTTTAATAGTTCTTTGAAAACATAATTTAAATTTAATTATTGAATCACTAATAATATAAATTTTAAATATAAAATTATTTTTTATATATATATTTCAAATTTATAATTCAGTTAATTTTATGCATTTTATGAAATGATTAACTATTTTCATTAATACTGAAAAGTACTAATTTTTATTGAAAATGAATTTTTGATTAATTTAATAAAAAGAAATATTATATTTTAAATTTTTTATAAAATAAAATAAGATAAAATATATTATAATTTTATTAATTTTGACTATATTAAATAATTTAAGATGGAGACATGATATAAGAACTTTTAAATCAATGAAATACTTGTCATTGTAAACACGATTTCTTCAAAACTTATGAGGGTTTAATATTAAAATTTATTATTCCAATTATATGCAATGAATTTGGAAATATGGATTTCATATTAGTAATTATAATAATTTATATTAAATAATAATTTCCACTGAATTTTCAGTCATAATAAATATTAATATAATAATAATCAGTTACTGTGGATATGTTAATAACTTTTTTTTGGGTTAGACTACGATGATAAGCGGTAAAAATTGACAAAAACCCATATAATTTTAATTTTATTGTCAAGTAATTTCTTTATAACATCTAATATTCATTAAATAACAAATTATGATGCTTTTGGCTAGAGAAAAATGTTGGAATCACTATTTCTTTTCAAAAAATGCTAGTGTTTCCTCCCCCAGCTTATAAAATGCCACCTTGTCTCCTCCCTTATTTAAACATCCCAAGAACATGGTTAATCCAATAAAAAAATATCATCCTTAAATAATTCTTTATATCTGATTGGAATTATATTATTTTTAAACCCTCATAATAATGATTTAGGTATACTACTAAAGAGGCTCCCTAAAGCAGAAGTAGAATTCATAAACATTCATTAATGTGTTATTTCTTCATCCACATCCATAAAACAAATTTCCAACTATTATAAAATAAAAAAATATATAATATATACCTGTATTTTATTATGTTAATTTCACAACATATATTCATGTCCACCTCCATCAAATAGAAAATGAAATTGTCGATCTTTTGTACGGAGTAATATAGCCATGCGAACAGTTGTAATTCGTTTTCCATAACCATGACTCAAGGCTAGATATAATGATGGATTAAATATATTTATATTAAATTTAATAAAATTTTATATTTATGTAATTACATTATTTCGTATTCCTTATTATTTTTCATTTAGTGGGGGATATGATAACATCACTCTTGTGTATAGTAGACTACCACCCCACACAACGATGTGATTCATTTTTCAATTAAAAATAACATGGATGATAATAATGATAAATTTCATGAATGTATGTTATGTTTATGTCCTGAAAATAATTTTTAAATTTATTATCACATATATCCTCATAACATCCAACACGTTGGAAAATAATAACATCCTTTATGCATACCGATGGACTACCTAATCCACGTAACAATGTGAACGGTTTTCCGTTGAATTTCTATATGGATTTTATTAAGGATATATTTGATTAAAATAAATTATATATATAGAGAGAAGTATTCTAAAAAGGTGAATTTATATTTATTTTCCTTTCATTGAAACTGTTATGAAGAATAAAATAATGTTGGTGCATAATTACTACCTACCCTCTCTATGAACATTGAAATAATTTTATATCTTTAACATTAATGGATGACTATAAATACATATATAATGAACATAAAGGATATTTAAATCATGGGTTACATTATTGATATTTGTTAAACCTTATGAATATAAAATAACTGAAATTACAAAACCAAAACATTAATGAAAAACTAATCGATCATCAATTAATACAGTAAATTTAACAAATAATTATTAATAAATATGTCAAAACATACTATAACTAAATAATGTATTGTTAGAAATATTGTATTATGTTTCTATGATATACATATAATTAGTCTATATTTATTATATAATAGGTATGGATACAAATGAAGGAAATCAAAACTCAGGTAAGGGTTCCTCAACTCACTTTTAAATCTATGAGATGTGAGCCATATTCACCAATTTTTTTGTGTGGTGTATATAATTCATATTATGATATTTTATATCAGGAATTACATTATATTAATCTTATTAAAATTTTCATTTGTAGTTCATTAATTCATGGGGCTGATTATTATGAAATTACAAAAGTTGTATTGATTAATTTTACAATCTCATTATTTCCCATGAGTGATTGTAATTTAATTTATAATGATTAAATATTATAATATATCACAATAGAAACACAAAAATAATCTTTTACAGTAGTTATTTGTTATATTTTTATGTTATAGATCCATTTTAATCACATTGGTACAAAAAATTACTAAGAATATCATTTTAATAAAAACCATTTTTTTATTTTTTACGAAAAATCATTTTCTCTTACATGTTTGTTATTTCTAATTTTTTTTCAAATGTGTTTTTAAAAAAATATTAAATTGATAAGTTATATAAATTTCACCCATGATTGTGTTTTTAATTTTTCTAATAGAGTATTTCCATTATTTCTTAAACAACATATTTTTTTCCTTTTTACATAAAATTATAATGGATCCTTTGTTTTCAAATCCTCAGTATGTAAAATTTCCCAATATCATGAACACTCATAATGATGAAGAATCACATAAAAGTTTACAATGGTCATTTAAAAAATTATTTTACCTAATTTTTTATAAATTTTTTAGGTCATAAAATTAACTTTCAGAGTAGAAATGAAATTTTCCTCAAGATGCTTTAATAAAAATTATTGTATTTTGATTCATCAATCACATAAAATATATTTTTAATTATGCTCTATTGTGATTATTTTAAAATGATACAATTTTTATTAATGTTCTCAAATGTTTTTGATCATTTTTACTAGGGATGTTCTCTTTTGATACTATTCAACATATTGATCTTAAAAGATTATGATTGTGTTTAATAAAGTGGGAAAGTATTAATATATTGTATGCTTGTTTTTAAAAAAGAATACTTATGTGGATAATATTTCACAAAATTCATCTGAAGAATTAATTGGGAATAGTAATTGATGGGTGGGGCCTATTATATCACCTAGATGCATCATTAGGTCTCATGATACACAATAGAAAGGGTTTTGATTGAGGCCTTACCTATTTATATAGTGGTATTGGAATAAGGACATGATTTTATTTATGATTTATTGAAATAAGTCCTCAACCATATGTTTTATAAGATTATTTTTATGTTTTCCATCATTATTGAATCTTTTAACCATTTCCTTATGATTCTTCTATTAGTTATAATTTATAACTAAAAGTTTCAAGATCATGTGATCATGTTTATAAAATTATTTGATCATTATTTATTCCTTAAATATTATTCATTATTTTCATGATATAGATTAAACATCATTTATTAGGTTATTTACCATTACATATTGATTATACAATATTTATTTATGCTATTTTTTTATCTAAACATTCTCTTACATAGTATTAAATATCACTCCATTATTATATTTCCATTCCACCTAATATTTGAAATTATTATAGGTATGTAGTGATATGCAATGTAAATAATTGTGTACTCAAGGAAAATACAATGTTGTATTTTATTCTTTCAATTTTAATATGTGATTCATGTTTTTATCTTGTTTACCAAAACTACTAAAAATTTTGTTCCTTCAGGATGCAATTCCTTGTATAGAATTAAAATTTAATAATGTAACCACTAACTGTAGGCCACTAGGGCCAGGGTTTTCGAACTCTAGGACAAGGTCAGGGGTGTCAGGATGAGATTTGGTTCGGGGTTGGAAAAACAAAAAATTATTAGATGTGTGAAGAAAATGGGAAACGTGGTTCTATATTATAATTGAAAAGGATTTGAATTTTCTTAAATACCTAAAATTATTCAATAATGGGATGTCACAATAAATCTATGTGCCTTTATAACTGAATAATATTAATGTGTATAGAAGATATAGTCAAGAAAAAAATATCCATTGTATGACACTTGTCTTAATATAACTAATATTTTATTTATGTTTTTTAATTAAATATATTGATAATATTATGTTTCAGATGGTTTAAAGGGGTTTCTGAATGCTCTAGAGGCCTTTCTAGATGTGCATGATTTCAACACGGGTAATAAAAATAGAGAAAAACATCTATAAAACCATACTACTTGTGGAATGAAGAATAGTAACTCTATATGGTTGGTACACTATTTTTCCATACTATGTGGACTTCTAAGAGAAACCATGCTTCTTGAAATAGAGGGAAAACATAGTCGGCACATGGGTTGTCTATCTGTGTGATTTATCCATGTGTGGAATGACCCAAAAATTGTAAAATTCCATGGATGGTGCATGGTTTTACAAATTTTGAGACCAAACCATCATGTGTACCGGTGGCCCTCCATAAAAATTGGATCTTATATGATTTTTATCTTTGAGAACTCAGGTTTCCCATATTAACCAGATAAATCAGAGTCCTTGTTCTCCCAAGATGTGATAGACAACGACCTTTAAACTATGAGTGATCCATAGGTGAGTGAAAGTTTATTGGAGGCCTGGATTCATCAGTAAGTCACATTTATTCATTTTTCTCCCCTAACCACCTTAGATCTAATGTTCTTATATCTCTAAGAACTATAAATCTATTCAGTTATGGATACAACTATCTATTATAGACATATTTATAATAAGTACATGACTTAACAAAAAAATAATCTTGAATTAAGTTAACAATTCACATTGATTATCTTTTTAGGTTTAGAGATTTAGATAATTAGGTCAAAACTTTTACAATACAACTTGAATTTTACAAGTAGACACCTTTACTTACTATAAATTCTTTTATAAAACAAAAATTCATAAAAAATCATACATGTATAGTTCCATGTTTTATACAACATGACTATTCAATGATCCCATACATGACCATATTCCTCTTTATGTCGTATGAAAAACATTTCAAAAAAAATTGGATTAGCATTAAAATCATAGTAATGGATAAATAATAAAGAAAAATTGTCATTTTTTCAAAAAAAGGAAACCATGAATACATAATAATAAATTAATACCTTTATCCTTTATGTAAAAACATAGACAATTTACTAAGTATAATATCATTTCATACCCTCTTTGTAACAAAAAGATTACCATAATGCCCATAGAAAACTAAGTATAGAATATAAGGTAACTTGTGACATAAACATACTTAAATGGAATAACCATATGGTCAACTTCCACACATATCACTAAATGTAATATCCATACAGAACAATTCTATACCCAATGAATTAAGGGTTATAACATAACCAACTATACATGGTTTATCACAGAACCACCCATCTTTTTGTTTATCATGTAACCACCTGTGAAATGTCCAAATACCATTATATAATCATCACACATAAAAGATTTAAAATATCAAAATTTCAATCATAAATACTCATTTGAAATAAAAATATATAATTTCAAGATATTGAAATATTAAATCCACTTTCAAAACCATATTAAATACCAAAATATATAGAAAGGTTATATGGTATTTATTTTCTATTTAAAACATCATGGATTTTTTTGGAAAGCCAAATATCAAATAATGCTTGTGGTGGTGAAAAGGTCATTGTCACCATGTACATTAAAAAGAAACATTTCTAAAGTTATTTACTAAAATTCTACGTTGAAAAATATAAATTTTTAATGAAATGAAAATTCTAAGGGATTTATACACCGTATAAAATAATGTCATGTATAAATCAAAATATGCCTCAATGAAAAGAGATTGAGATGAAGTCCCTTACCTCATGTCTGATGTGACTCATTCATTCTTTAATATCTTCAACAATAAACTGAAGCTAACTTCTAATTTATTCATATAATATTTAATTTTTATTATTCCATTTATAGATTTTTTTTAAATTGCTATTATAAATGTTTATTTATTTTAGTTATTATCAGACATTTTGTCGATGTTCAGAACTTGGGTCAGAAATGAACATGATATAATTTTAAATTATCCATGTGGTAAAAATTATATTATATCTATAATGATATTAATGATATAGATATCATGTATATATATCATATATTTCTAGTATATATGTATTTATAATAGTCTATAGAATTTGGATTTATGAAATGAAATGCACCGTTCATGGAGATGGTAAGTCGTACGTTAGCATGAACACTAATGTCATTTTGTTTTAAATTTTAAATGAATGAAAATGAAATGTTACATAGGTATATTATAATTATTGAATAATATATATGTTATATATGTTACATAAGTTCACTAATTCCATCCTTTATTTGTTCCATGTGTATCATGAATGAGACCTAAAACTTTGGGGGGGGGGGCGGTAGTATGCACTTCCTCAAATGAATTTATCATATGTATACAAAATGAAAATAATAAAAGTATATTCTAAATGATAGTTAAAGAAACATTGTGATAAAATAAATATCATAGATATCAAATATATTTATTGTTCCATCATAATGGCCACAATGAGTTGTGGTAGGAGAATATTGAATAATCATAGTTTCATGAGGCAATAGTCCGCCATCCAGAGAAATAATATTTTACATACTCATTGAATAGAGGTGTGTGGAATTGTAGTTGTAATATTTCTAATAAAAACATCCTAGTGTATTGGAGATATTCTAATTTTTATAAAATAATGGAATAAATATGTTGTTTGTTGTTGGGGAAGGAAAGTAAATGAATGAACTTATGGAAGGCATTACCTCAAATCAGGTAACTCCTTTTGATTTAAACTAAGAGTCCCTATATAATTTCATTATTCCAAATATATTCCCTTTAGGAGAAACAGAGAGATCTTATAATCCTATTTCGGTGGATTTTGGATGATAAAAGGGGGACTGAGAGGTGTGAGTAAGGTTTAGAGGTGGTGTCCTTTTATAAGGTAGAGGAGTGGCACTTTTGGAATATCTGAAACTATTATTTTATTATTATATGATTTTCAAATTGTAATAACAAAAAAGTGATATATTTCTATGATAATATGATAATGGGCCGAAATAACCACATCCAATTTGTTTTAGACATGTTTAGATCACAACTTTAATCTTATATTTTAGCTTTAACCCATAGTTCAATAATATATGTTTTACATTTTTTTCTTGTATATTCCTACTATACAGTTAATATATTTATTATAAAATGACAATAGAAACTAAAGTGGTCAATTAATGACATATTAAACATTATTTGAGTCATTTGGACGAATATGATATTTTTAGGACTATTATATCATTTAATAAAATCTTATTTGTTTTAATGAATCATTTTTGTGAATTTGTATTCTATTAATATCATGACTATTTAACAATTCCTAACAACAGGATTATTTCCAAAAAAACTTCATAAATTATAAGATAAAAAGTAATATGCTTCCCTAATTTTCTTTTATGGCATAAAAAGTTACAAAATAAATTTATTTTATTATTTATAATCTTGTTTATTTAAATCCTTCATTAATAAGGTAATCACTACATCATCATTGTGTCATAAATATTTTAATTTTTATGATGTATAAAAATTACAAATAAAATAACATGATATATGAAATATGTTTAGAATTATAATGAACTTTTATAGTATAAATGATAACATATATAACCCTACATAAAAATTATTTGTCTAAAAGAGACATGTATATGTTATATATTCTTTAACTTTTAATTAAAGTTAATTAAATGTCATTTTCACACACAAGTGGGACCATGGTGTCCTAATATCGACCCCATGATGCCCCTTGACAGATATATCTCATCCAATAGGGATATGTTATGTGTTAGTGTAATTTAATATTATTATAATATAATTTTTCCCCTTATTTATCGGGTTTACCATTTAACCATGGAAAATAAAATATTTACTAAAGTCTCTATTCATAATGTATAAAAATAAAAGTTACATATTTACACAATTTTGACCTCCTAATTCCAAATTTGGAATCCATTTTATCCAAAATCAAAATACAAAATTTTTAGAAATAAATTTAAAATTAATTATCGTCGGTAAGACTAAAAAAGCGTGTTTTTAAAAAGTAAAAACCCCAAAATGATTGGCATGCGTTTATGTACAATTTCAAAGTGAAATTACTTCCAATGACCAAAATTTGATTAAATGATAAAAAAATCAAATTAAACTTTACAAAAATTTAATTTATAATCTAAATATAAAAATAAATTAAATTAAAAGTCATTTTTGAGTAAAAATGAAATACTTTTCACTATTTATTACAAAATGGACTTTAGCAGAAAAATTCCGAAATTTCATCCAAAGTAAATTTTTATGTTTCTCTTCTAAATAATAAGTTTATTTTTTTAAATAAAATATAAAATATTGTAAAAAACTATTTTTATAAACGGTTTTTCCATCAATTGGTGGTAAATGTGTATTTTTATATAAATACATCTTTTATCTGATAAAATGAATTTATTCTTATATATTATCTAAAAAACATATAAGATGAATTTTAAAAATTACACTGAATATATATATATATATATATATATTATTTTTCATTAAATAAAAATTCATAAAGAGTGATGTGAAAACACAATAAAAACACACCCATTATATTCAATTGGTTTTTTTCCATTTCAAATAAATTTGGTAATCAACGAATAATCATTTAAACACGTGTTAACCTTGTTTTAAAATTGATTTGATACTATTAATTCTCTCCATTCACACAACTATATGTAAACTACCATTTAAAATAATATTTATATAATTGTATAATATTATAGTATAACTCAATGTTTTGTGAAATGTTAAATTTCAGAGAAGCCTTTTGTTTTGTGTTGAGTATGCTATCAGAAAAAAATTCCAATTTAACATAAAATTAATTTCATATTGATAAGTATTAATATTAATCTAAATTTTTCTTCTATAAATACCAGGGTCATTACATCCTTCCCCCCTTTTGGAAATTTCATCCATTCAATTTAAAAATATGGCTCAGAAACTACATTTAAAGCCCCACATCAAAAAAAGAATCAATAAAACTAGAACTTTAAAATAAATAAAAGGATGTATACAGGTAACATGAGTTATCACATAATAGGTTTCCATGAAAACATGGATATAAAATATAAAACTAACCATCATGTTCTGATGGAGAGTGATAGAAAACATGACGCGGAGAAGGTTAACCACCAGAAAACCACACATTTTTAATAGGTCAAATAGAATTTGATTCCATAGTAAGGAAATTAAACGAACAATGTATTTATTTTAATTTCCTTTCCATAATGTTAAACAATTTTATCAACATTTTGCATATGTGAAAAAGGAAACATACTCACTTTTCATGTATACTTTAATCCTTTACTAAATATCTACCACAAACTAATATTTTCTCCAAACGATGAGTATAAAAGATGACTTGGTCACATAAAAAGTTCTTGAATCAACATCTTGAGAATCACGTCATCCAAAATAGATTAACTATATATTTCCACTATCTTTATACAATATTGTAATAATAAATTGCGTAGTACGAAATCAGATAATCCCAAAAAGGATAATCCTTTATAAAAAAGAAATACTACTCTTAAGCACCAAAATTCAACAAACAGTACCCAAATTTAAACAAAATACCATTCAATACCGAATTGTCCTTAATATTATTCAATATAATCTAAAATAAGATTGAAACCCAATATATTGACTAATTTAAACACATAGTCTTACACATTATATCTAAACATTTATATTTAAATAATATCGACTACTCTTAAAGTCTCTTATTGAAGTGTAATTAACATAAAAAAATATTATATATGATAGGTTACTCATTCCAATAAGTAACCCAAATCACCATATGTCAATAATAAAAACATAGAATCTTCCCAAATAAAATTCTACCATTACTCCTCAAATTAAATCACATTGTTTTCTATTTCCATTATGCATATAGTGTTCCCAAAATAGAAAGTGTCTTCTAAAACATCCTTTATTACATAATCACCAAATAAGTTTACTATAATAAGGATATTAATTTGATAAAACATAAGTTCCCATATCATGTTATTATTGATCTATAAAATCATTTATCTAAAAGGAATAAGTCATACTAACTATGAAATTTACCTAGGCCAGTGGAATATGATGCGCCCTTCGGTTATGGGTACGATTCCCATGTCATTGCCGAACACGATGGGTTTTCACCCATCCTATAGGTCTTCATTTTTATAAAACCATATCATTCTTATAAAATTCTAAAAAATGAGATAATTTCCAAAAAAATAACCATAACATTCTATAACCTCAACGGTTATCTAATACCAATCCATTTACATCCCAAAAAGTAATAATCATTTATCACCTCAAAAACAAAAGATCATATCAACCCATAGGGTTATCCATTATTTCAAAAAAAGAAAAGATAATTATTTCTTCAATAACATTTTCACATTGAAATCATCTGGGTTACACATACTAGAAAAAGTCTTCCAAAGTAGTCATATCATTTTTACATATAAGCATATCATCATCCAAAGATACAACATAGCTCTCCAATTCCTAGCCATTTTAATAATAAAACATTATTCATGGTCATTTAACTATGTATCTCAATATTATTCTTTTATACTTATTTCCTATAAAAAATTATGAATCATATCCTAATATTCAATAATGTCAAAACAACAGCTAAGAAATAATCCCTACATTTAATTGGTCATTATGAGTTTCATCAACCTCAATTAGAATCGCATTAGTTATTAGTCAATGTAACACCATAAAATATTCTAAATAATATTTTTTATTAAATATTGGTTTTGTTTAGTTCATTTCCATTATAAAAATTAATAACGTAAAATAATAATTTTAATTGAATTGATTTTAAGTTTATTATATAATAAATTCTATTAATAATTTTATAGTGTTCAAAATAATTTTATATCATTATATTTTAATATGAATATATTTATTAGTGAATTTTAATTTTAAAATTTATTGAAATGGGTTTTTGATAAAAATAATTAACATATAAATTTCTTTATAAAAATAAATTGACTACTGAAATTACACTATGATAAAAATTATTTAATATGAAATAATAAATACTACACATTGAATATTTTTGGAATTCCAAATTCTAATTTTCAATATATATATATATATATATAATTGTTTGTTTTAAAATTATGAATTATGATTAGATTTACCAAATCCTTATAATTTTAAATTTATAATGAAGATGTACATATTTTTTCAAAACCTGATATATATATATATATATATATGAAACTTTTTGAATTATAAATTTTGAATAAATTATTTCTTAAAATTATTTTAAATATAATATTATTATTATAATATAGTAATTTTAATTTAATATATATATTTTACATATATATAATGTAAGAATTTTTTATTTTTGGATTATAAATTTTAATAGATTAATTTTTATAATAAATTATTAGTATTATGAATTTTTTATAATTGATTGATTATTTTTAATATTAAAAGTTAAACATATAATTCATGTGTTATGTAAAAGATTATAATAATTAAATTAAAGGAATTAAATATACAATGATAATAATGTATTAATAATAATAAAACAAAGAAACAAAACATTTTAATATAAAGTGGTAATTATGGAATAAAAGTTGAATACACGATTGAAGAAAATTTTAATGTGATTGAAAAAAATGATAAAATGTGATTAACAATAAAATAGCTAAAATCATAATTGAAAAATGAAAAATTAAGAACGTCATTGAAGAAAGAGAACACAAAAAAAAATTTAGAATAAAAAAATAATAATTTATTAAACAAAAAACACTTGAATGTTTGTTCCGCCCCTTTTTCTCTTGATCGGATTACCCCTTCATGTCTCATCCATATGATCTTCATGGATATAATCGCATCCATCCCTTCTATAACAGATCAGATCCCCTCCTCTTTATATAATAAGGTTTTTTCCAACAATAACATCACGTTTCTTTTTATCCTAGTCATCATATTTTTTCCTTCTTCCACATTGAGACACGCCATCTAAGAGGAAAAAAATAAGAATCTATCCCAGTCTTCAGATCATATCACCCTCATCCGGACCACCCATTCATGCCTTGGTAGTCTTTTTCCCACCTCACACCATATCAAATTGCATGATGAGTCAATCAATTTGATTCATTCCTTCTCTACATTTCTTCTTCATCAACCTATGATTCTCAATCCATCCCCATCAATGGACCCATACACACCTAACTTTCCATTTCAATTATATGATTAGATAATTTTTAAAACCCAACTCATCACTCATAGTTTGAATTCCACTTTACACATCCTCTCAATCCAAATTATTTATAACATTTTTTTGATTGGGATATTATTTCCGACTGTATGAGTCCTTTTCACGTATTTGATTTTATTTTTATGATTAAACTGAATGTTGTATAAATATATACATACCCTATTTATATACACCAACTTTGAAACCATAAAACCTACAATTATTATTCTTCTCAAATTCTCCCATGACTCTGCACAAATCTACCTCTTCATAAAAATAAGTAAGGGAACATTATTCATTTTCATACCGTTATAATATATATTATTTAGTTTGTGTAAAGGGAATTAAATTTTAGTTGTTATATTATTGGTTATTTTATTTTCCACCAAAAATGAATTTCAAAAGTTGTTTTTCATTTTCTATCAAGGAATTTCATAATTATATTTAATGGGTTATTTTTCTTCTTAATCAAGATATGTTTATGGTTATGGTTATATTAGAGAAATTTATTTATGTATGTCAATTTATACATTCTATTTTGTGGTTTGTGTTAGTGTTAAATATTCATTTCAAACATATTTTATTTAATTATTATATATTTTTTAGGGAATAATTTTCTTAGTATAAATTTATGTTTAAGGTTATTTTATTTTAAGGGAATAATTAATATATTTACATTATGTGGAGAAATTATTGATTGAATAAATTCATTTTTAAGGATTTATTCTTATATATATAACCACTAATTTATACATGTGTATGAATATGTCATTATTTCAAACAATATTATGTCATATTTTATTATATTTTATTTTCAAATCTAAAATATTAGGGGATATAATTTAATTTATTTATCTTTAAACATATATTTTGTAATAGATAATTTTATTTATACTTATGTTTTGAAAATCTACTTAAGGGTGTGTTCATTTTTACAGCAGCTCTTGTTTTCTTCAAGAAGCTTATTAGAGATTATATTTGTGGTGAAAACCCAATTCAATTATATATATATATATATCATTTCTAAGTTAAATCCATGTTTTCAAATGCTAAAATATTGCACGTATTAATATTTCTATGTTTGATAATTCTATAAGGGTTTATATAAAATGGGTTTTTATTATAAAAACCTGAATATACAATTAGTTCAAATTCAATCATAAAAATTTAATTAAGTTAAATCTATTTTATGTTGTTAATGATGATTTTCAATCATTAAATAATTTCTTCTAAGTGAATAATTTTTTGGGTTCAAATGCATTTGTTTTATTAGAAAAAACATTAGTTTTTATTTAGGTATGACCATGGATTTTTGTAATTTAAACCTAATAGGAGTTTTGGTTTTCAATATGGTTAAATTGTTGATTAAATAATGTTATGAAGTATTCATTAGTTATAATGGAATGATATACCTATTCTTTCTCATGAAAAACGTATTTATACACATTGTATTTTTGGTCATATATATATATATATATTCACAAATTATTATGTAAACATTTATGATACCCATTTATCATCATATGTTTTAAATACAAATGACATATACATTAAATTAAAATTCTGCATTTTGGAATATAAAATGGTTACATTAATAATAAGGTATTTATGATTTAATGGATATCATTTTATGTGACAAAACCTATTTTTTATGGGCATTAGATATCATTACATGTGCTATAATTTGCCTACCATACTTTTCATTTATTAAATTTCAATAACCATGCAGTTTGTAGTATTTTTGTTGAAACATAATGCATAAATGACTATGTATATGTAAATTATAGAGAATTTAATTAAACTCTTATGACCTTTTATGGAGTTAATATCTAAATTATTCAAAGTGTTATGGTACACTTCAAATATTATTAAATGAGAAATTAAATGTTAATAGTTGTATGGGAAACATTAAATATATGATCTAACATGGCATGTGAGGAATGTATTTGACTCAGTATATAATGTGTTAGGGACAGTTAATGAAATCCCTACAGGTTTCAGACTGGTTAATGAAAGCCATATGGATTTGGGACCGATTAATAAAACCCATACGATGCCTCAGTAGTTTTCATGAGACAAAAAAGGTCATGGCACAAGGACTTGACACAATATAAAATTATGCATTACCTACTTATGTTTATAGTATATAATTAACCAAATAGATATTCGACTAGTGTAATATAATTGGTTAAGATCATGTAATTACGAGTATTAGAAGAAGTTAATGCTTATGGCGTTATGTTTATTCAGAATTTAGATATTTATCTTCAAGTTTATGGTTTATAGTTGGTATGGAATGAAATTGAAGTTATCATCTTATGTGTAACTATGAAAATGTTTTACATTCATTTCTAACTTCTATACATTCACATTTGCATGTCACACTTGTTATAGTTATAATAACACTTTATTTATATGCTCCACACCATATATTTTGTATAATCATACTTATGATTATAAAATGTTTCACTATAACTCTGGAAATATTTCTTAAAATATTCACGTGTAATTTTTGGATAAAATGTTTAGTTGTTCTTCATGGATATCATCATTCCTGAAAAAAAAATTATGAATAATTTTAAGGGAATTTTTTCAAAAAAATTAATTTGAAATATTAATTTAAAAATCCCTTTACTGGGAACTCGTATGGTAACCATACATTTTAATCTATTTTAATTTATAGGTTTATAATATTTTATATAAACTGATTATTGATTAGTTTATGAAGTCCTTTCTGTTTACTATCAAATGGATTGTATAATTTGTCTATGGTTCTCCCTGACCTAAACCAAAAAGATCCTCTTTAGTGGAACATGATGTGTAATTCGTCACCTTATGTTTCATAAAAAAATTTCACACCCTATTTTATTGTAACTAAACTGGATCTAGGGAAGTCTGGGGATGAGGCGTGACAGTTGGTATCAAAGGATCGGTTTAGAAAACCCTAGAAAATTAGAACTACATAAACAAATGAGTATGCTTTACTAAGTGTAATTTTCTTAAAATATTCAGATAGAAAATGAAACAATTATTTTTTCACTCCCCAATGAATTGTTAAAACACATAATGTTTTAGCCATGTTCATAGATATACAATCCATTTTTGATCCTATATATAACCTATACAAACCATTATCATGTCACTAGAAACCTAAATATCTCTAGAATTTATCATGTATCGAGTCATGTTTACTACCTCATGTCGCAAGTGAAACTAGATTTTTAGCAGACAATGGAAAGTACTACAAAGTCATCTTCTTGTATTTCACCCTATCCGAGGGTTATTTGGCCTTAGAAAAGATTTGGGAAGCTTCAAATGTAGGAAAGTCTAGTGATGCCAATATATTCCAATTAATGAGTTGAAGTAGGCATGGGAGGGTTTATAACATATGGTTTTTATAAAACCATGTCAACCATTTGGTCTATCGAAACCAAATTCATTCTGGTATCTCCAAACTCTAATAATCTCATGTCGGCCATTCGAGGACCTACAACTGACACAAGGAGTTTGACTCGAGTTGTGATAGGTGTATCTAGGTGAATATAATTGAGGATTTAATGATAGTTTTGGGAATAAATAAAACTAAAAGAACCTAAAAAGAATGTCTTCAATGATGGCGGACCTGGTGAAGTGGTATTAGGGGTGATGTCTATGAGTTGGTAATTAGAAACTTAAGAGCGCAAAGGAATTGTGAGGAAGCAGTTCATTTAAGGGAGGAATAATGCAACACCCCAAAATATTCTAAACATAATTTTATTATTATTTTTATTTAGTTGGTTTCCATAAAAAATATATAATTTAAAATATTAATCTTAATTATATTGATTATAAGTTAATTATATAATAATTATGATAGATAATAATATTGTGTTCAAACAAATTTTATTGTAATATATTTTAACAATAATATATTTATTAATGAATTTGAATAATAAAATATATTGAAATTAGTATTTTATTAAAAAAAATTAAATAAATAATTTTCTTTTAAAAAAATATATTTAATATTACAATTTCACTATGATAAAATATATTTAATATGAAATAATAAATACTACAGATTGAATATTTTTGGAATTACAAATTTTAATTTTCAAAATTATATATATATATATATTAACAATTCATTATTTTATAATTATAAATTAATATTTGATTTACAGAATTATTACTATTTTAAATTATTGATGAAAATATACATATTTGTTTTAAAACATGATATATATATGTGTGTGTGTGTGAGAAATTATTTGAATTATAAATATTGAATAAATCATTTCCTAAAACTATTTGAAATATATCGTTATTAATATAATAGGGTAATTTTAATTTAATATAAATAGTGTACATATATATAATGTAAAAATCGTTTGTTTCATACTATTTTTTTTTATTAGATTCATTTTTATAATAAATTATTAATATTATAATTTTTTATAATGGTTTAACTATTTTAATATTAATATTTTAACTTATAATGCATGTGTTATGTTAAAAATTATATAGATTACATTAAATTAATTAATTGAATAATGATAAAAATTTAATAATAATAATGATACATAGAATAAAACAAATATGAATATAAAGTGGTAATTATGGTATAAAATTGTAATACGTGACTGGATAAAAGAAAATGTGACTGAACAAATAAAATTCAAAAACTTGATTGAAAATAAAAAAGGTAAAAACGTGATTTACAAAAGAATAGATAAAAACATGATTGAAAAAAAGAAAACACAAAAAAAATTAGAATAAAATAAATATAAATAATTGTACAAAAAAAAATACTTGGATGTTTTTTCCTCCACTTTTTCTCCTCATCCTATTACACCATCATGTGTCGTCCATCTGATCTTCATGAATTTAATCGCAGTCATCTCCCCTATAACAGATCATATTCCTTCCTCTTAATGTAATAGGGTTTCTTCCAAACATAAGATAAAGTTACCTTTAATACTATATGTCCTCTTTTTTTCCATCTTCCTCATTGAGTCACATCGCACAACATTATAGCAGATGGGATTCTATCCAAACTGTCTGACAATCTCCTCCTCATTAGGAATTCCAATTCATTCTTTGGTAGTATTTTTAATGCCGCACACTAGTCGACATTCATGATGAGTAGACTAAAGAGATACTTTTCTATTACACTTTTACTCTTCATCAATCTACAATTCTCCATTTATCCCCATCAATGGACCCATGCACAATCAATGTTCCATTTCATTGATATGATTAAATTATTTTAAAAACCCAAACCATGACTCAAATATTCGAATCCACTACACACTTCCTTTAAATCCAGATTATTTAATTTTTTTTCTTTTATTGGTATATTTTTCCCTTTTTAATGAGTCATTTTCAATTTTTTGTTTAATTTTTTATAATAAATCCAAATTTTGTAAAAATATATACATACGCGGTTTATATAAACTCACTTTCCACCTATAAATCAAAAGGGTTTTCTTTGACTCAACTTCTCCCAAGACTCTGCACGACTCTTCCTCTTCTTGAAAATGATTATGTGAAAATTATTTATTTACTTAAAGATATAATCTATATTTTTTATATTTTGAAAAGGGTCTTAAATTTTAATGTTTATTTGATTAGTTGTTTTCATTACCACTAAAAATGTTTTCCAAAGGTAGTTTGTTAATTTTCTATCAAGGATTTTCATAATTTTATGTAAGTGGTTATTTTTCTTCTTAATCAAGATATGATTAAGGTTATAGTCATGTAAGAGAAATTTATTTATTTATGTAAATTTATATTCCCTATTTTTTGGTTTGAATAATGGTTATTTATTTATCTCAAACATTTATTTATTTTCTGATCATATATTTTGCAAGTAATTATTTTCTTCTTATTAATTTCAATTTATGGTTGTTGTCGTGTAAGGGAGTAATTAATATATTTATAGTTTATAATAAAATTATGGATTGGTTGAATTTATTTTCAAGGATGTATACATATATATATCTAACAAATAATTTATACGTGTGTATGAGTATGCCATTGTTTCAGAAAATATTATGTCATATTTTATTTTATATTATATTAAAATATAATAATTTAAGTGATATACATTCATTATTTTTTATGTAAACATAGATTTTTTAAGATATAATTTTATTTATAATTATTTTTTGATAATCTTCTTAAGGGTGTGTTTATATTACCTAAATCTCAATTTTTTTAATAAGAAACATGTTATGGATTATATTAGATGTGAAAAACCAATTCACTAATTTATATGTATATATGGTATATATATATATGTGAATATATGTATGAGTGTATATATATATATATATCAGTTCTAAGGTGAATACAGGCTTTTAATGATTAAAAATTTGTGTGTATTAATATCTATATGTTTGATAATGCTATAAGGTTTCAATTAGCATGGTTTTCTATTATGTTAAACTGAACATACACTAAATGCATATTAAAACATATATATTTAAATTTTTAAATTTTTTTATTTACATTATTTTCAATAATTAAATAAATACATGGATGGGAATAAGGTTTTATGTTCAAATGGATTTATATTATTATGAAAAACATTAGTTTCTACGTATGTGTGACCATTCATTCATCTACATTAAACCTAACATGGGTTTTGGTTTTCAATCCAATGACATTGGGGATAAAATAATGTTATAAAGTACTCATTAATTGGAAGGGTATGATATACCTTGTATTTATCATGTAGAACCTATTTATAAAATTTTTAATTTGTGGCATATATATATTTTCACACAATTTTAAGAAAACATATATAATACCCATTTATCAGCATATTTTTAAATACAAATTACATCGACCTTAAATTAAAATTATTCATTTTGGAATATAATATGATGAAATTCCTAATAAGGACATTAATATTTAGGGTTTATCAGTTTATGTTACAAAACATATATTTTATGGGCATTATATATCATTACATGTGCAATAATTTGTCTAACAAAATTTTCATTTATAAAATTTCTATAACCTTGATGTTGTTAGTTTTTTTGTTCACACATAATGAATGACTCAATATGTATATATAAATGATAATAAATGAAATTAATCTCTTTTGAACCTTTATGGATTTAAGAACTAACTTATTCAAAGTGGTATGGTACACTTTGAACAATAAGAAATGAGAAATTAAGTGTTCAAACTGGTATGAGACTCATTGAATATACGACCTTACATGGAATATGAGGAATGTATTGGACTCAATATAAGATGGTTTAGGGACCTATTAATGAAGGCCATACGTTTGGGGATTGGTTAATGAAAGCCCTAGGTGTTTGGGATTGGTTAATGAAAGCTCTTCCAGGAGATGTGGTAGGAGAGGATTGAACAATCATCATTTCATGAGGCAGTAGTTCGTCGTCCAGAGAAACAGTATGTTATATAACCATTAGAAAGATGTGTGTTAAAGTTTAGTTATAATACTTCTCATAATAACATACTATTATATTGAAGATACTGAAGTTTTAAAAAAATAATGGAATGAAGAGGTTTTAGAGGGTTGGAGAAGGAAAATAAATGAAATAACCTTGAGAGAAGACATTACCTCAAATGAGGTAACTCTTCTTGATTTAGGATAAAAGGCCTTGTTTCATTGTATTTTTCCCAATTTAATGCTTCTAAGAAGAAGATAGTGATGTATTAAGATTATTTGGGATGTGTTTGGATGACCCAATGTGGATTTAATGGTGTGAGTAAGGGTTAGAGGTGGTGTCCTTTTATAAGAAGGAGTGGGGAAACTTTAAGAAAGTTTGAAATTATTATTTTATTAATAATTTATTTAGGAAATATATTAAAACCATAGAGATATATTTCTGATATCAGAATATGATGGGTCTAAATAATCTCATCTAATGGGTTTTAAGAATTGTTATCTCACAAATGTAACCATATCATTCATCTTTAACAATTAGTTAACTGATTTATCTTTTACCATGTCTTCTTTTATATTCATACTATGTGGTTTATATATTTACTATAAAATAAATATATAACCAAAAATTTGTCAATTAGGTAAATTTTATAAATAATTTAATTCATTTGGAAAAATAAAATATTTTAAGGACACTTTTATCATTTTATAAAATATTTTATGTTTTAAAAACACATTTTTGCAAATTTTTATACTATTCATATAACGAATTTTTTAAAATTCATTACAACTTTTATATTTTAAAAAACATCATAAATATAATTCTAAAAATACATAAACAACCATAAAATGTGTGTATGGAAAAAATTCCAACAGAATTTATTTTAATATTTATAAGCTGAGATATTTAAATCATTTATTAATAAGGTAATCACTACATCATCATTGAGTTATGAATATATTTATTTAGATGATATATATAAATTATGAAGAAAATACCATGATGTAGCAAATATATTTAGATTCATAATTAATATTTATAGTCTAAACGATAACTTATATAACCCTACATAAAAATAGTTTTACTAAAATATAATTGTTATGGTTATTGTTTCCTTAACATATAATTAAAAGTAATAAAAAGTCATTTTTACACACAAGTGGCTCCATGGGGTCCTAAAATCGACCCAATAATTTCTATTTTATGAAATATTTCATCCAATAGGGTTAGGACATGTGTTAGGGTAATTTAATATTATTATAATATTATTTTGTACCCTTATTTACCATATCTACCCTTTAACCATGGTAAATAAAATATTTACTGATGTTACTATTCATAATGTCTAAAAATAAAAGAAAACCTTTTTTCAAAATTTTACCATTGGATTCAAAATATGGATTCCATTTTTCCATATTCAAATCACAAATGTTGAATAATTTAATTTAAAATTAATTCTCATTGTCAAAACCAAAAAAAGTTTGTTTTTAAAAGAAAAACAACCAATGATTGACATGATTTTATGTCCAATTTTATAGTCAAATTATATAAAATTACCACAATTCGATTAAATTATAAAAATATAATCCAATTATACTTTAAACCCAAATAAATATACAATCTAACTAGGTAAATATATTATATTAAATGATAGTGTTGAATTAAAATGCAATTTTTCACTACTCATTAAAAATGATCTTTAGAAGATAAATAAAAAAATTTCATCCAAATTAAAACTTCTATGTTCCTATTAAAAATGAAAATATTATGTTTTCAAAAAAAAATGTGTCAAAACTATAATTAAAAATGGTTCTCTATCAAAAGGTGGTAACATTTCATTTTTTGAAAAAAACTTCTTTTATCCAAAAAAATGAATTTATTATTATATCATATCTAGAAAACATATAAGCTAAATTTAAAAATTTAAATTGAATATAAATATCTTTTATTTTTCATTACATAAAAATCCATAAAGGGTGATTTCAAAACACAATAAAAACACCTGCATTATATTCAATTGGTTTTTATTTCAATTTTGAATAAATTTCATAATCAATGAATCACCATTTAAACATGTGTAAGCCATATTCCTAAATTAATTTTATATTATTCATTACTTCCATTCCAATGCCCATGAATTAACTACCATTTAAAATAATAACAATATTATTTTATTAATTTTCGGAATTACTCAATGTGTGTGTATTGTATGATTTGAGAGAAGCTAACTGTTGAGTGTCGAGTACGCTATCAAAAAAAGCATCTGCGTTTACTTTAAATTAATATATTCTTCATAAGTATTAATAAAAAAAAATTATTTTTCTATACATACTCAGGACATTAACTTTCTAGATAATTACTTTTGGATCTAATGAGAGGAAAATAGTTGCTGACAAGATCTATAAGTTTTATGTACCGTTCCCCCTTTCTACTAACTAGTAATAGGTTGCTGGAATCTCTATTGACTCCATGAGAATTATTCCTTTGAGTATTAGTTTTTTAAAATAAATATATCGAAATTAATGTGAAACCCTCATGTGATTCTTGATTAAAACATCTTTTGTGATGGTTTTTGAAATTTTTGAAGGTAGGTGTTTGGTGAAAATTTTCTTGAATGATAATTCTAATACGATGAATTAAAAATTGGTATTTTTTCTATTTTTCAAACCTTTTTATTGAAGTATTTTATATAACGAAATTTTTTATAGGGTATGGTTTGTCTTTTTATTTGATACACATGGTTTTCATGATAATATTTTCATTAGACATTACCATGTTAAAGGGGAATGATCTATTAGGGAACCCATGATTGGTTACCTCGTAAGGACTTCCTTCATTTATGAGATACCATTCATTAGTACTATAATTTTACAAGGTATTTAATGGTATATATAGAGACATGGTTATGTCTATTCCAATTAACATGGAATAGATTTAGAACATGATAAATTGTTTTCCATGTAATGTTTTTGTGGAATTCATATAGTTTTGATTTTAATTGATTTTGAAATGTTTTTTATAAATTTGATAACATGTTGGTTTATAGTGATGCGAGATGGAAAGTAATTGGGGAAACCTTCTGAGTTTTGAATCATCACAGAATTGGAAATTATTTTGTGTTTGTTGGTATCATATATCAAAACACTAAAAAAGGAAATGTAAATTAGTTTTTATGGATTATTCTTCATACCATGAGAATGGATTGTCATATTAGAGATTCAAGAATTTTGGGAGTTGATAAGTTGATTTTAAGTTGTTGTCTATAATTTTCGTTGGATCTTTTTGTTTTCAGTGATTTTATCATTTGGTTTCAATTAATACACTATTATGGTAAATATTTGGGTTATATTGTGTTATATTTTAAATCATTTCTCATATTGATCTTTCGTTGTTATTATTTTAGTACATCATTTTAATCATCAAATTCAAAATAATCCCCCATATTTTCATGAGGACCGTGGAATTTATTGCTAAAATTTGGTGTCATGGGGATGTCACATAAGGCCTATTAACACCACCACCTCAACCCAAGCTAGCTAGTGAGGGGTTCATGGTAGGTCCATTTATATTTTTGGGACAATTAGTTTAATGATTTTTTGCCCTTGAGTTGGAATTGGTATTATTCACAGTCTATCCAAACAATTTTATTGATACAAATTTTATAAATTTGTTCAGTCCTAGAATTAATAAATAGTTTCGGTGCTTTTTAAAAATCGACATTAAAATGGAATTATTCTATCTATTGAGATGGTAGTAAGGATAGGGATTATCAAAAATTGAAATGTACATAATAAAAGGTGCAGTAAACCACATTATTTTGAACATCATGTTACTATGGTGTTTGGGAACATGAATGATTTAAGAAACATCAAGGTGAGTTGTTCCTCATCGTTATGGGTTTAGTTTGTGAGTTTCATGAATTTCATTGATAGTAATAATTTTTTATTGTACTAAATTATTCGTTCTATGTAAAACTATTTATGAATTCGAAAATAGGGATATGATTAAATAAACAAGAAATGCTTAATTTGAAAAACATGAATGTTGTGTTATCAGATATTTTTGGAATGTGGAAAATGTTTTAATTGAATAATGATGTGTTATTTTATGTTTAAATGTGCGAAATATAAATTTATAAGATATTAGTTTATAATTATTTGGATTAAAATGATTTTATTCTTGTTATACTGAATGTAATCATGTAGGAGTTGTAGAAACCTACCGTAATAGGTTGTTGAAAATGTGGATTCACCTAAGATATAGGTGAACCAACAGATGTTTGAAATCATTATACAGGATTTCTAGGATATGGATAAGGTTAATTATAAGGATTAACCTCAACAAGTGAATCATTCATTTGAGACCCTAAATTAGAATCCTCATTACATTCATCGGAATTATGAATAATAAAAGGTATATGTCTAGTTGAATATGATGAATCAAATTATTGGTTTAAATAGAAAAACAAAAGATTTAAAAATGAATTTTGAAATGTATATGCTCAAGTATTTTTCATGAAATTTTTTGCAATTACCATTTTAGGCTATGTTGGACCAATGAAAGGAATTATAGGATTTTAGAAAATTCTTTAACAAGGAATTCAATCTGAACACCATTTATATTGATGGAAAAATATAATTATTTGGGTTGAATTAGGATAATATCTCATTAAAACACTATGTATCTAAAATTATGAATTAGCATGTTTTGATTTGGATGTTGTGGAAAGTGCATCCATAAATGAACAAACTTTGGAGCTGGGGATGATACCTAAAATTAACTAAAACAATCCATTATATGTATTACATATTATTGGGAAATGGTGAATAGAGATATTTTGTAGAATGAGTCATATCTAGAATAATATTAGAAGAACAATTCTTAATTATACTCGAAAACATGGGAACTCAAATGCTGGGAAAAAGTATATGAGGGTTACATATTCACTAGGGTTTAGTATATATCAAATATGATTATGATATCTATCAGCATTCCTCTTAATACAATTAATATGTCTGGATTTATTTAGATTCAATCATTTTAGAATATGCCATTAGATTATTTGACCCCACCTAGGCCATGCCACAATTGTAATCAGAAGGTATATATTCAATGTTATTGTAATAGTCCTCCATGGTCGGGTACCATTGACACATCTCATTATTCTTAGGCATAATATGATTTTATGGAACAATAATTGAAGGATAATTATCATCCTTAGAATAGAGTGATCCAAGGTGATTTAAGGAACACCATGACTCCTCAACCACTACAAACTCTACAAGGTAACACCGATAATTTTGTAGCAAGTAATCCGTTGTATGTTGAGGAATAATGAAGGGCACCCAAGAGAACCGAGATCAATTCTAGGTGGAGAAATATTTTACGGGGTACTGTAGAAGAATTATAAAAGGTATTGTAGATTCACAGTACCAGGAAATTATTCATGTACTATTTTTCACTGTAGCGGTCGGAACTATTCATCCATCTAGGCCTCTGGGCCACCAGTTTGGTCCACGGGTCCTTTAAGGATTTATATCCACCCAATACATTCGACCCAATTGTATTTGAAGGCCTTCAGGCCACCATACAAACTAAGGGACATCCAAAGGCCTCCTGGCTACTCTATAATCAAGATGTACTAGTCAAACTACAATGGACAAGGCTTTAGATGAGGATTCAGGGAAGGTGCATTCATTAGAGCAGAGATAATTGTAATTGGAAAAATGAGAGGGTATGGAATTTTCATCGGTACTAGGACTATGCATATTTTCATAGGACAACTAGTCAACCATCCCTACGAAGGTGAGGCACTTATTTCATGACACATTCAAGGGAGGAGTAGTTCTAATTTATCTAGTCTGGTTGATTCCCTCAAATACCTATGGGTCATGTAATTTTCTCTAAGTCATCAGGCCTTGTAAGGGTACGACCTCACCCCTTGAATGGTGGAATTTAAAAAAAAATTAATAAATGAAGGAATTCAGGACATTCCCCCCAAGGAAAATTATTTTATTTGATTAATATTGTACTTTGATAGAGATAGGTACAATTCTTTGAATAATAACCTCAATACTGATTTTTTGATATTACCACATCCCACTTGTCACAAACGATGCTAGGGTACCATCTAACTTACAACTGACCTTTCCCAGGGAATGTTTTGAATGGAATTATTGATCCCTACTTTCTAGAAAATATTACCTAGGTATCAACATTATACCTTTCTAATTATTTCACCTATGAATATAACAATAAAAAAAATTAAATTACAGAATCAATATAAGCAAAACCCATAACCAAACATTGTATAAAAAATTTCAGAATCATCAGGATTGAAAATTAAACCAGAATCTAATGTATAAATATGGAATGAAAAGCACTAAATATCCCCAAAAAATCCATGTGTGACATGAGATACATCAAACTCAATTCACAACCCCCAACAACTGTATCAAATGGAATTCTCTATCCAATGGAACCACCATAACAAAAACACATCATTCCTTTACTTGGTTTATACATAACAAAGTCCACAAACACAAAAAGGTGTATGTGGGGTGTGACGAAAATACCATTAGGATTCCACCCAAAATAATGTATTACATACTACAACATTAAAAGGTTAATAAATATGCACATTTAAGTGAAATACACCTTGAATCATTTTCAAAAGATATTTCGGGTAAGCATTTTCATAAAAACAGACTTTCAATATAAAACATTTCTAAAAGAAACTAACCTCAATGAAATAGATTACATAAGATTCATCGTATAACGATGGTCATAACCCATATAAATAAATAATATCACAATAGGTAACCATGGATAAATACCTAATGTTATATAGCATAAGTGTGTCAATAAGAAACTAAATCATCTTTGTTCAATATCCTCTTATCAAACTAACAACAATATTTCTATGCATGAACCACTAGGAAAGACAATCCCAAAGTCCTTGTGGTCTCCAAATAATAGGTTAATGCCAATATGTTCTGACGAAAAATCCACAAGTAGAGACTATCCCAAGGACATAATGGTCTCCATTCATATCACATGATTAGTTAGTGTTGCAAGAATAAATCATGTTATGTAAATCATGGTATTTCTGGTAATGAGTCAAATAGTTTCACTAAACTAGATGAATATAGGCCTTGACACTTATGAAACACGAGCTTAATGGTTCAATTTTACACACATACAAACCCAAGATTCCATTGTAATCACATTCAATTTAACACGTAACAAAACCAGAACATTCAAAATCCCCATCCAAGCCACATAAGAACACAATGAAATCACGGCTTTCACATCAATATAAAAAAACCACCATTTTTCGAAAAGAAAACTACATTCCATTTTATACACAACAAAACAATTCCCAAACTCAATTTCTATAACTGACACAATCCATGAATCCTGTTTAGAAACAATACAAGTAAGGAACATAATCAATTCAACTATTTATTTTGGATAATATGTTTCCAAATCCCCATATAATCCAGTTTCACATAAATAATTTCTTCTCATCATTTAAATATTTCAAACATCACTATACAGGTTCAAAATAAGGAAGAAAACATGAAATAAAATTTATTTCATTTATAAAACAATCCTTCAATACATTCTCACATCAAGTGACTGTGAAAACAAAATTTTCACCTTTCAAATAGTTCATAAAACACTTCCAAGAAGTACCTCAATAATAAACATCTAAAAAGATATCCATTATCCTTTGAAAATTTCATTCTCATCAGAAATTCATGTGAAAATATTTTCAATACATGTTTCACACCATAAAAACAATATAGAAATCCATGAAATCAAGTCGAACTCCGCCAATAATGTTAAAACATAGAACCAAAAACCTCATACATGGAAACATCCAAAAAAATGGTGTAATATCACCATTGACCAAAAAAACCTATAAAAAATATTTAATAAATAAATATATATATATTTCATCAAAATAATATCGACACCCCATTTTCATAAAACACATACTCAAAAATAGTATATCAAGAATGAATAAAGAACGCCCTAGAAAGAGGGAAGAAACCAAGAAAAAAATCACTTACATGATGTTCCCTTGATGAATCCAATCAAAATCCACCAAAAGAAGGGAGTGTGTGGTATCCAAGGGGAGAAGTGGCAAGAGAATAGGGATATAGATCGGGAATGGGGTGAGTATAGGGATATTTAGTGATAGAATCCTCGGGAACACATATATAAATTTAGACATTTTAATGATCCCAACATGTTAAATAGTTTTCCTGATTGGTTTGGAAAAACCATGCGCAAACCATTCATCACTCAATTTCTAAGAAAAAAAAGCTGCATGGTAAACCCAAATGGTTAGAAAATTTTGTGGAAATTGTTTGGATTCCCACACTCTAAAAAATTAAAAATTCCACAAGGATTGCCATGTATAGATGCATGTTTTGAATATTTGTGCACCGTCAGGTTCCTAAGGATGTCATACTAAAAACTCCAATTTATCACCAGAATATCCCTGAGAATTCAAGTATAAACATGAAAGAAATATAAATAGAAATTTATCTCTAAATGGATAAATAGATGAAAAAATTATCTCAACCTTGAAAACACTCTTCCTCACGAGAATTCATCCTAAATCCTATCCAAAAAATTAATTGGCACTCCTTTTCAACATAAGACATATACTCCCAAGTCTCATTCTCATCACAATCATGTTCCTAAAGCACTCGAACCAAAGGAATAGATTTCCCCTGAAGAACCATCTATCAGGAATCTATAATCTGCACTGGCCACTCAGACGCAAAAAGATCAGGCTCCAAATCTAACTCTTCTTAACTAAACATATTATACATATTCGAATTAAACTTTTTAAATTTTGAAACATGGAACACATCATGAAGCGATGAATACTGCAAATAAAAATAAAATTAATAATCTAACTTACTAAATCTCTTGATATTCTCAAAATACCCAACATACCATGGTGTGAGCTTCATATTATTTCCCAAATAGTGATGACCAAAGTTAGGATCCACCTTTAGGAACACCCATTCACCAACATAAAATTATAAATTGTGATAACTCTTATCAAAAAATAATTATAAAAACTCTAAACTATTAAAAACCATATCCTAATTAATATTAATTTCATGTATTTTTCTGGAACATGGCTTGGTCCCAATGATGAGGAATTACCCACCTCAGCTAAACACAAAGGTGACCGACATGGACGATAATAATGCGCCTAACAAGGATCCACATGAATCAAATATTGGTAATTATTTTATATGTGAACTCAGGAAATACCAAATGGATATCTCCAAAACCACAAAAATAAAAAACACAATCCTGGAGAATTTCATAAAAATTATGACTTCACCACTCCATCTAATCGTCCATTTTAGGATGGTCTATTATGCTCAGTTTTTCCTATGACGCCATTACCTTTTGAATAAATTCCAGAATCCATGTGGTAAAATGGGGGTCCTATAAAGAATTATAGATGACACCATACTATGAAGCCACACCACCTCATGAACATACAATCGGCCCATCTCATCCACCTTGGATGAGTGTTTGATCATAATAATGTGAGATGACATTGTCAGACGGTCAATCCCAACCCAAATATAATTCATTTCCAAGTTCATATGAGGTAATCCAAAAATAATGTCGATGGAGATATCATACCACTTCTAGGTAGGTATATTTATTGGATGAAGGAAACATGAAAGACTCTAATTCTTTACATTAACCTACTAGCACATATAACACTCTGATATGTGGTCGAATATATTTCATCTCATAACTGACCACCATATCTAATAATTAACATCAGAATATATCATGGTGGAACCAAGATGAATTATTTACTCATACTAACGGATATCCTGCAACACCACAATATGTAACAATAATGATACCTCTAAAACAAAAATATCTCTAATGAGATAAAGACGACTCCTGAGGTTATTTCCCACCATAAAAAAACATTATATAATACTGGAATAAATAATAATTTATTTATCCTTCTGAATCAATTCAATGAGAGTGGTTGTCAACTGCAATCTTTCCAAGAATGCACCTCCACAATTCTTCTTATTCTATTGGTGCATATGATAAAAAAGCCCTATAAAATTACACTCATCACTAGAATTATTCATCTTATGCATTGAAACATTTTTCACAAGTCATATACCACCACATTTTCTCTTCTTGATTTATAAATAATTTCATAGTCCAACCGTTGAAGGTTATCATCCCAATGGCACTGCCTCATGGTGAAATTGTTTTGGGGTAAGTATAATTGAAACCCTTATGATCAGAATACACCACAAATTTATCCCCAAATAGATAATAGTGTAACGTTTTTGAGGAATGAATCACCACAGCTAACTATAGTTCATGATTCAGATAATTCATATAATGGGGACAAAGTTGATGATACCATACACCATCACATGATCATCCTACATCAACACACAACTAGAAATCATACATGAGGTATCACAATAAACCACATAACCTCTTCTAGATTCCAGAATGATCAAAATAGGACCCATATTTATCTTGTACTTATGATATTCAATGAATTCATGGCATTCTAAAACCATTGAAACTTTTCCCCTCTAAAATTATTTGTCATCATGGGAGAAGATAGTCTGGAAAAATCAAGATGGAACCACCTGTAGTAACATTCTACAACCCAAAAAAACATGAATTAAAAAAATCATGTTATTCAACCATCACATCACTTCACTGATTTTAAAAAGATCAAGCACAAATCATTTCTCTATGATAAGATAAACTAAAAACTCCACTAACCTAATCTAGAAGGAGAACATTTAAAACCATTCATAGAGTTGAGGATCACAAAGAGTACCCAAAACATTAACAAAATATATATTTTTATCTTCCTTAGATCCATAATAATATAATATTTAATTCACGAAATCCCGAAAAAATGAGTCAATGTTCTGATGGTAGAACGTATTCAAATGTAACATGAATACCATTAGAGAATTTTTAACCTAAAAGACGTTACCAACAACTTGAAATGTTTCTACCTAATTTAGAAAGATGTATTTGAAACATCTTCAACAATAAATATGAATAGATAATACCCATAACACAATTAAATCATGGAAATCTACTTATCTCCCATTGAATGACCAAAAAATTCATCAGTACAGTGTAATTGATATTTGTTCGAAATATTCACTTTATTTAACTTCTAGTCATCAATGGAAACACAAAGAGATATATCTGCCATTTTTTATAACAAAAATGGGGACGCTTAAAGAAAGAAAGTAGTACAAATAAATCATTTGGATTCCAAATCATGAAGTTGTACCTATAACTAACTCAACTCATTAGTGGTCATATGATATTAGGGGAGGTGTATTATTTTTACTCTCAGTGCCAAATCTATAGATAACTCCACATAATTATCTAGTGGAAATCCTAAAAATTGATATGGAAAAAATTCTGGAAACTCACCCACCATATGATATAATAAATAACCCAAACCACTTTCACAAACCTCCAACCTAAGTAACAATATCTAATAAAAACTATTTCTAACTCTATATGTTATGGTCAACTATGACCCAACCAAGGATTTCATTCCCCATGTAAGACCTTGGTACATCCATCAGGGGATGAAAAACTCACTCGCTACCTATAACAGGTGATGATCACTGGAAAAAACACATTACAATCTATAACAAATATTATGCCAAAGAGATTAATTTCTACAAAAATAATACCGAACTCTAACTCGACCACTAGCACAATGTGTGCACAAGACAATCACCTAAATACATTTTTCTAAATTTTTACCAAGATTTATCACCAAATCCATCACATTAAATAGAAGAAAAATTAAAAACATCAACACATCCAAAAGACGGGTAAAAAGAAAAGATAAAAATTGGCCAATGTCAAATAGAACAAAAAATAAAGATGATAAAATAATAACATTACCTCAAAATATATCATGATGTACATAAAATTATACAAGCCTTTATCCACTACATAAAGATGCCTTATCTCCACATGAGCCAGCGAATGACCACCAGTATGCAGCTTTGTTCTGGGCTGATGATACCAAAATAAGATATAGAACCACCTCCATGACCACTAAACTAATATCCCACTATCATGGATGGTTTTTCTTTTAAGATGAAATCCCCCTGGGATCCAAATATCCAATAGAACTGTAACATGGTGTTAGAAACACAAAAATACTGCAAAATGTACCATAAAACTCAATACTGCTGAAAACACCTAAGGGATAATGAAGAACGTGATGTCATGTGTGCAATATTTACAATCTAATGATATTACACTAACCCTACACCTAAATGCATAGATGAAGATAACTGAAAAGGATGTCATGATCCACAGTTTCCCCATTTAATCTACTTCTCTATCTTCCTTTTCTTCGTAGATGAAGTATAATTTACTTATACTAACATATCCCCCATTAAATTGGACTGGAAAAATCAATCAATATCCACCATAAAAGAATGGTGAACAACCTCATCATAGGTCTTCAGTATGACAAAAAATAATTGAATATAAATTTCTAGCTGCAACCCCATCTCAAGCCTTCGAGCATTCATCTACTCACTAAAAATGATCTTGGGTGCATACTGTACCAACTATGTGTAGTTGTTGGCATTAACCATCACTGTCTAGTCTCCCAAGACAATAATCAAGAATTATCAAGACCTAGAATATTCCAAATTATATGGAAAATACTACTAATTAATGTTGATATTGAAATCTATCCATCCCATCACCTCCTTCATTTTATCTAGAACCAACAAGTCCCACCACTTTCAAAAAGTACCTTCCAACTGAAATGATGGACATTTTACTCTGATAGCCTCAAAAGTATCAATAAATTAACACTATATTTCCAACATCTCATCGGACAGCTACACATCATGAGGTTTTATCATTGTATTGGAATGAGGGAGTCCTTCTCTTGAGGATTTCTTGGTCTTTTTTTCTTTTAGAGACATTGTTTGGCATCTGTAACCTGAGCAGGGCTAGAGCATATTACATTTCCCAAATCATAGAATGCCTATCCCACTCCCACCACTAGCCTCAGATCAATTAGTGAGGTAAATCTCTCTCCATCCTCTAACTTTTGTTCCATAGAGACTCTTCGAGGAATAATTTTACTACAACAACAAATAGACACAACAAAACCATCAACGTAAGCATAAATGCATATTATGAAAATGTTCATAAGTTACAATAAGAAATATAAAACACTATAATAAGTAAAATAAGAACCATTTTTAGAACAATTACATGTCAACCCACATTACCCCACTCAGTGTCCATACACATTCTACAACATATGCATCTTACATGGAGAAATTCAAACCACATCCCATCATCCAAGGGTGACTCCAGTCCTTATATGAGGTGCGTTTTCCATACACCCTACATTCAACTAGAATGTCAGGTCTATAAAATAATAGCTCTAGTATATCGAGACTCTTCCCAAATATCATCACCCAAAAATAGGATAACCTCCTTTGACACAGTTTTTTCAAAAACACCAATGGGGTACCATCTTACCAACACCCAACTCGGCCTGAGATAATTCTTGATGACCATTCTCAATATCCACAGACTGAATATAGGTAACTGGGTATCAACAATATAACATTTGAAAGTCTTCACCAATGAATATAATTATAAACAACCACAAATAATTAAGATACATATAACGTATATCCATAACCAAACATGGTAAAAAATATTCAAAACCAATGTTTTACAAATTAATCCAAAATTCAAAAAACAAATTTGAAAGGGGAACCACTATATATCCCAAAAAATACATCACAATACATGAGTTACATCACCCTCGAGCCACTATAATAACCACCTAAAACAAGTGCAACACTCTAGCAATAGGAACAACCATCACCACAATACATATTTCCTTAACCCATGTCATACATTATAAATCCAACATACACACAAAGTTGTATATAGAATGTGATCCAAATCCAAGGTGGATGCCCCACAAATTAAAATATTCTTTGCAACAAAATTAGAATGCAAATCAACATGTACATTTTTATGAGAAAGATAAGGAAACATTTTCAATGTATATTTCAATAAAAAATTATCAGAACAACATTATTTCATGATAAATTAATTTTCAAATAAAATTATCCTTAATATAATACATTACACAAAGTCAGTCGTATACTAATGGTCTCCACCACATTATATATATAATGTCACAATATTGATCAATGGGTAAACACCTTAGGGTATAAATCAAAATTTAGTCACTAATAACCTCATACATCAGTTATTAATATCCCACAACTCAAAAACCTACAAATTTTTGGAGAAAGAACCATTAGGAGGG
Source organism: Viscum album (assembly GCA_963277665.1). NCBI lineage: Eukaryota > Viridiplantae > Streptophyta > Magnoliopsida > Santalales > Viscaceae > Viscum > Viscum album. Next base: position 1,856,488,941 of record OY728157.1, read on the forward strand.
AACATACCAAGTGCTTATTATTTTCTAGATAATAGGAAAATTCCAAAAAATTATCATGAAAGAGCCATTAACAGGGACCATCCCAAGGATATAGTTTTCCAAGATTACATCAAATGTTTATTTAGTTTGGAATGTATAAATCATGTTATGTGAATCGAGGTTTTTCAACATTCGAGTCAACTAGTGTCACTCCACTAGAAATAATTTGGGCCTTTAAACTTTCAAAATACTATTGTACTAGTTCTATTATACCCACCATGATTCATGGGATTCCTATTATGTTCAAATTACATTTCATACATCAAATAACCAAATCTTTCTGAAGCCCGTGCCCATACACATAATCTCCTTTGTAAATCACTACATTGATAACAACATAAAGAAATCACAATTTTCCAAAATCAAAAACACCTTCTATTTCACAAACAGAAAATAAATTTCAATAAAAAATTCATAACTATCAAAATCCTTAAAACCATTTGGAAAAAATAAATGGAAGGAATATAATCAATTAAACTACTTCCATGGGCGTATCCCTTTTTAAATCCATAGAAAACTGAATTTAAATTTAAAATAGGCTTCTCATAATTCACATGATTCACACATCACCATAATGGTGAATAAAACAATGCTACATTCCATAAAAACTATTTCATTTGAAAAAACCCACATTCAGTACATTCTCACCTAAGGTGACTTCAATTACACATGTATTATCTTTCAAACAATTAATAAAACAATTCCATGAAGTGCCACAATAAGGAACACATGAAAAATAAAATTTTCTTTTTAAAGCACACTTCTATAACATATTTTGGAAAAAATCCTTCCAATATATGATTATCACCAGAAAAAATTATAGAACACATTTATAAGTCCATGTAATGTAATAAAAACTCATCTAATAATGTTAAACCCAGAAACCACTAACCTCACACATGGAAATTTTTAAAATAATTGTGAGAAATCACAACTGCACCACAAAAAGACCCAATAAAGGAAATATTGAATGAAAATAATTAACATCTCCTTCAAAAATATATGATTAAAACACATTTTTGGTCAAATAATCATAGGAAAATAAGATCTCATGAAAGACGAAATAGTGCCCTAGAATGTGGGAAGAAACAAATGGATAAATCATTTACTTGATGTTTCCGTTACGAATTTACACAAAATCGACCAAAATAAGGGATTCCATGGGATCTAATAGGTGGAGGGGGAGGAACCTATGTATTTAAATCTCAAATGGGATGAGTATAGGAGATTTACGGTTATAATTATAGAGTGAAAAAGGAAATTGATGACATTTTAATTGTAACACCCCGTGATTTTATGAAAAATATTCTTTTTAATTTCATTAATGTCTTGTGTTGTAAGCTACACCAAAAGGAGCTTGCACAACACGCATCCTTGACTTGCCTTGCATTACACGCAATCGCGACCTTCCTCGATAGCGTGTGTAGTACGCAATACCGAGTTTCACTAAACAATGATATGCTATTAAAATATTATTAAAACAAGCCGTTATGAATAGTAATAACCACCTTTTAAAATTTTATAAATTTTATCTCTCAAAATGGACTTCATTTTTGGATTCATGGTATCAAATTTAGCCTAAGGTGAAATTTTGGTACTTTTAGGATAACTTTTATATTCTGATGAATCGTGAAAATTACTAAATTTTAATTAAAAACAACTTTTCTAATTGAAATAATTAATAGTGATAAATTATTAATTTGAGTGATTTCAATGTATATATAGAATATATTTTTACAATTTAATACAATTTTGGTCATTGGATGTAATTTTACATTTAAACCAGACATAAACAAGTGTCAATTTTTTGATAGTTATTATCTCTTAAGAACACGCTATTTGTTTTGAAGACGGGAATTATTTTTTTAAATTAATTAATGCAACTAATATGTTTTGAATTTTGAAAAATAGACATCATTTTTGAGTTCATAGTATCAAATATAGCTTAGGCCTAATTTTTGGTATTTTTCGGGAAACTTTCATTTTTTGATGAATAGTGAAACCACTAAGTGGTAGTTAAAAAAATGAATTTTTCATAAAACTTAATTTTACCGCTTTTGTGAGTGGAATTTCAAAAATCCGAGAGACACGGTTGATGTCAGTAAGTAAAATTTGGTTCAATGAGATAAAAATAATTTATGGTGAATAGTAATTTTTTACTTTTTTTACCGCGGTTAAAAGTAAATAGGGTAATTAAGGGTAAAAAAAATATTATTATTACCCTAACACATGTCCAAATTCTATTGGATAAGTGTAATTCGACCAAAAAAACCTTAGGAATAAAATATTACCATTTAGGATCACATGGATTACATTAAGACATTTATTATCAATTTATTTAAAGAAGGGTTAAAATAGTTAAAATCAATGTTTAATAACTAAATCATTTTTAATATAGGGTTATACATAAGATAAATTCGACTATAAATATTAATTAGAAAGATAAAAAGATTTCCAACATAATGGTATTTTATTTGTAATTTTTAGACTTAAAATAATTTAATTTATTTATGATACAATGATGATGCAATAATTATCCTATTAATGAAATATTGACATAATTGATGTTATAAATACCCAAATAAATGTAATTTGAGACTTTTTATGAATTCCACTAATTTTCTAGGTTAATATGACATTTTATTATTGATTTAATTAACTTTTTTGGAACTAATAATTCTGTTATGATTTTCACAAAAATCAGTTACTAAATATTGTCAAAATTGACATAAAATTGTTTTTAAAACAAATATTATATTATTAATTGTTATTTTATTCCTAAAATTCTAAGGTTCAGCCAAATGACTTAGATAAGATTATATATATTAATAATAAAAAACTTGGGGTTCGTTTGGCTTGTTATAGTAAGTTTATTAACCTTATAGTGTAAGAACACAAAAAGACACGGTAAAAGTAAAATTATCTAACTTAAAGTTAAATATAAATGATATGGTTAAAATAGGAACCTAAACTTGTCTAAATTCTATTGGATGAGATTATTGCGACCCATCCCCACCTTATCTCAGAAATAAATCAATTTGGATCTATTTGAAACCTAATATGACATTATAATAAAATAATATTTTTAGTTTTCCAAATGAGACCCTCTCCTCCCTTATAAAAGGGCACCTCCTCCCCTCTTCCTCACACCACATTGAGCCTTCAAGCTCGGCCAACCCTGGCCAAATTCTCTTATCCACTTCCCTAGAAACATCATAGAGGTTCTAGTCTTCTTCAAAGGAAAATTTTAGTGCCCTAATAAGAGGACTCAAATAGGCGCTTCAAAGAAGAGGTAATGAGGTTCAGACACTTACGAAGCAAATCGGACCTAAGGTAAGAGAAAATATCACAATCTCATTTTTATCCAGGATTGTTTATACTTTGGTATTTAATGGGGTGTATTTTATCATCCACATCCATTTTTCCTCAATATGTAATATTTACATCATTCTACAATAGTTTATATCCAATTTTACCCTTCGGCGAGTTTTTAGTAAAAGATATGAAAGGAATGTTTTGACGTTTTTTGTTTGAGGTACTTTTTGAATTTTCAGAAAAAAGTACGAGAAGAATGTTTTCTTTTAACTTATATGGAAAGAATTAATTTTTAAAACATTATTTCCAAGAAGCTTCCCTTACAAGTTTTCATGTTTATTTTTAATCAACTACTTTTAGTTTAGAATTGTATGACATGTTAAGAAAGGAAAAGTGTTTTTGAAGTAGAATGGATATTTTCCTCAAGAATGGAGTTCATGTGTTTTATCAAAATTATTTTCCATCTAAGATAATAAAGGGTTATGTTTCTATCCCTATTAATACATTGATTTTATTATGTTGTGATGGAATTATTTTTATGAATTACTTTATCTTATATGAATTGTTTTATGATGTCACGATGTTTACGATTCCAATTTTTATTACATGGGTTATGCTATAATGTATGGTTTATGATTTTGTGGCACACATAAGAATGGTATCATTATGAGATGTGTGGGACCTATATTTCCCTCCAATTCATTGGGTAAGGATTTTATATCTCATGAGATAGACATGGCTGGAACGGCAGGTTAAACCGGTTCAGTGAAACAGGACTGAAACAAGGAATGAAATCAGTTCATAAATAGACTTTTTCCACTAAGATAGTCTTGGAAATGAGACTTGACTAATAGTAAATTATTCTATATGATTATGTTTTTACTCCACAATGTTTCATTTTTTAAGTTATGATTATTGGGATTACATTTCATTACTATGATTTATCCCATGTTATGATATTATGATCTCTTTTGCAGGTTAAGATTTCCAAAATGTTATGTTCTTATTAGTATGATGTGATTGATTTTTCTTTTTTTTACCATTACTGAGCATTTGAGCTCACCCTTTTCTATTTTCTTTTCCCCAGGATATAAATAAAGATTTTAGGTAACAAAATAATGGGGAAGATCTTTATGGGAGATGTTGAAGATCTTTCACCATGATTAGAAGATTACGTTCCGAGTTTCCAAAGACACTAAACTATTACGATAATTGTGTGTGTGTTTTTTTTATGTACTAAGTATTCCGCAAATGTAATGTAATGTCCATTTACGTCAAGCTTTGGGTATCTACAGTTGGTATTTGAGGAAAGGTTTAGTCAACCTTTGGAAACTAGGATGCGAGAACATTAGTGAGACCCCTAGAGATATTTATAAGGTATGTATAGGGATGTCCCTATGGTTATGTATAAGTATAGGTTATAGTACTAGAATTACGGTAACCCAAGATGTTAGATATCGAAGGTACTCCTCCATTATTGTGTTGTTTTCCGTAGCATGATTTTTGCCTCTCACACTATTCTTTTTGGGTTTTAGACGATGGTTGGAACCCGAAGGAACCATGTTGATCAATGTAATGGACAATGCAATGATAGTCCTCCTAAACAATCAAATGTTATGGGAGATGGAGTGAAAAATCTTATTTCTATACTTAAACAAGATATGAATCATTTTAGACTTCTAAATGAGCAGAGAAGGTAACAATATTCTATTGATTCCTTCACGAGGCAATGTCCACCTTCTTTCAGTGGGTCTTATGATCCACTTGTTGTTGAACAATGGATCAGTACTACTGAAAACATATTTTCAGTTTTTCAATGTTCTGAACATGATAAAGTCATCTTAGCAGTGTATCATTTGGAAGCTGATGCTGATCAATGGAGGAATCTTATCAAGAATACGAGGCCAGGAGATGAAATTGAGTCCATGGAATGGGATGGGTTCAAGAACTTATTTTTCAATAAGTAATTCCCTCGTATTCTTCGAACAAAGATGGAGAAGGAGTTTCTTAAACTAAAGAAAAAGGATGATGAATCTATTGGTATATACGAAGCGAATGTTACAAGGCTTTCAAGGTATGCATCTGGCTTTATCATCCAACCTGAATGTAAAGTTGGTCAATTTTTCAGTGGCTTAAAACCAAGTCTTCGAAGGGCATTAGCTATAAGAGACTTCAGTATCTATGAATAAATTTTGCGTTGTGCTATCAAGGTAGAAATGGAAGTTGGTGTTACTTATCCATCTCATAGTTTTGACAAGAAATGAAAGATGGTGTTCAAGGAGAAATCTCAGAATAATGGTGAAAAGAAGATGAATGTTCCCTTATGCTCAAAGTGTGGAAAGAAGCATGGTGGAGATTGTCTTAAAGGGACAAGTAAATGATTCAAATGTGGAAAGGAAGGTTATTGGGCATTTGAATGCCGCAATGATGGGAAGAAGATGTCTAATGTTGCAAACAAAGGAAGGGATACACATAATGAACCTACTACACTTCAATGCTTCAAGTGCAAGGAAATGGGGCATTATTCTAATAAATTCCCCAATCCAAGGGTTTGTGATGATAGACATGAGAAACCACATAAGGCAAATGATAAAGGGTAGTCACATGCGATCACCATTGGCAATGTTGAATATGACATCGATGTGGTGGAAAGATTAAGTGTTTATTTAATGGGATTCCAAAATAATGTTGTATATAGTATCGTGGAATATTTGAATATTTATGTATTGGTCTATTGTGTTTTTCAATAATTTTATGGTACCGGTAACCATGGAAAGTGATTGAGATATTTTTGGAAAAAAGATGATATGAGCATAATGACGGGAGAAGGAAAAAATGTAATGTTTGACAGTATTCATGAGCTCATGATTGATATAAGGACTAAGTATATAGAATTTTGAGGATTTTGGTATGTGGAAAGAGTTAACATTTTACAGCACTCATGTTTTCACTAGGATTCAATGGGTATTCATTTTTCAAGAGATTACATGATGAAGGTATTCCCATGATTGGAATGTAACCAACAAGAAAATGGGGAACAAATGTTGTTTGGTTGATGACATTTCATGTAATAGTTTTCTTTATACTATGAGCTTGGACATAATTATTTTAGATAAATATTGGAAGAGAATATGTTGGACATAAGATAGTATTTTCTATGGAAAGAACTTTTTTCGATATTATTGACGGGATGTTATAGTAATGTAGTTTTAGAAAAAGGACAACCTCCAGGACGGGCGACAGCCCATCGCGACGGACAAGGCTGTGTGAATTGAAACCACAACTGAAGTGCGACTGGCCTTTATCGCCTACCACTGGTCTACAAGAAGTCCCTGTTTATAAGAAACTAGTTTTATTATATTAAGAAGTATGATATATGAAGTATAAGTCCATTTTAAGAACCATATATGATTAATCTCACTATAGACTGACTTATGTATATTTAATAAATTCTGCTAACCGTTTGTTTGAGACTGAGGGAATGACCCGTCATTCTATCACATGATCTGTTAAAACTTCACGAATAACAAATTAAACTTCATTTCTTTAAGAGATGAAGTGGAAATTTTTCAAGGAACGAAAAATAGTGAGATTGTACCAAAATAAATTAAGTATTTATTCTAATTCAAATTCATAAATTTTATGGAAATGATCTTGAAAAACAAAAATGTTGTCCTGGTGCCCTTATATCCTATGAATCAGATGGTACCCTAGATCATCACAAATCTATGGCTTTGTGGTTGTTGGATTTTTCATAGCCATCTTCTCTACCACTCTCAATCAGAACATGATGGTTAGATTTCTCTTCCATATCCATATTTTCACCTATGTGCAAACCGAGTGATTAGTTTATTTGGTTAACCTTTACGTTTCATAGTTTTGTTTTTAAAGAATTTTTTTGGTATTCATTTTTACGATGTGGGTTTCTATTAAATAATGTTTCGAATAGTAAACCATTTATAACCCCGACAAATTTTGAGGGCAAAATTCATTTTAAGGGGGGTAGAATGTAACACCCTGAGATTTTATGAAAAATATTCTATTTAATTTCATTAATGTCTTATGTTGTACGCTACACCAAAAGAATCTTGCACAACACGCATCCTTGACTTTCCTTGCATTACACGCAATCACGACCTTTCTCGACAGCGTGTGTAGTACGCAATACCGAGTTTCACTAAACAATGATATGCTATTAAAATATTATTAAAACTAGCCGTTATGAATAGTAAAAACCACATTTTAAAATTTTAGAAATTTTATCTCTCAAAATGGACTTCTTTTTTGGATTTGGAGTATTGAATTTAGCTTAAGGTGAAATTTTGGTACTTTTCGGATAACTTTCATATTCTGATGAATCGTGAAAATTACTAAATTTTAATTAAAAACAACTTTTTTAATCGAAATAATTAATTGTGATAAATTATTAATTTTAGTGGTTTTAACGTATATTTAGAATATATTTTTACAATTTAATACAATTTTTGTCATTGGATGTAATTTTACATTTAAACCAGACATAAACAAGTGTCAATCTTTTGATGGTTATTATCTCTTAAGAACACGCTATTTGTTTTGACGACGGGAATTATTTTATTAAATTAATTAATGAAACTGATATGTTTTGAATTTTGAAAAATATACATCATTTTTGAGTTCATAATATCAAATATATTTTAGGCATAATTTTTGGTATTTTTCTGGAAACTTTCATTTTTTGATGAATAGTGAAACCACTAAGTGGTAGTTAAAAAAATGAATTTTTCATAAAACATAATTTTACCGCTTCTGTGAATGCAATTTCAAAAATCCGAGAGACACGGTTGATGTCATAAAATAAAATGTTGTTCAATGAGATGAAAATAATTTTTGGTGAATAATAACTTTTTACTTTTTTTACCATAGTTAAAAGTAAATAGGGTAATTAACGGTAAAATAAAATTATTATTACCCTAACACATGTCATAATTCTATTGGACAAGTGTAATTATACCAAAAACAATCTTAGGAATAAAATATGACCATTTAGGACCACTTGGATTAGATTAGGACATTTATTATGAATTTATTTAAAGAAGGGTTAAAATAGTTAAAATCAAAGATTAATAATTAATCATTTTTAATATAGGGTTATACATAAAATAAATTCGACTATAAATATTCATTAGAAAGATAAAACGATTTCCAACATAATGGTATTTTATTTGTAATTTTTAGACTTAAAATAAATAAATTTATTTATGATACAATGATGATGCAGTAATTATCATATTAATGAAATATTGACATAATTGATGTTATAAATACCCAAATAAATGTAATTTGAGACTTTTTATGAATTCCACTAATTTTCTAGATTAATATGACATGTTAGTATTGATTTAAATAACTTTTTTCGAACTAATAATTCTGTTATGATTTTCACAAAAATCAATTACTAAATAGTGTCAAAATTGACATAAAATAGTTTTTAAAACAAATATTATATTATTAATTGATATTTTATTCCAAAAAATCTATGGTTCCGAAAAATGACTTTTATAAGGTTATATATATTAATAATAGACAACTTAGGTTTCGTGTGGCTTGTTATAGTAAGCTTATTAACATTATAGTGTAAGAACACAAAAAGACACAGTAAAAGTAAAATTATCTAACTTAAAGTTAAATATAAATGATACGGTTAAAATAGGAACCTAAACTTCTCTAAATTCTGTTGGATGAGAGGATTTCGACCCATACCCACCTTAGCTTTGAAATAAATCAATTTGGAGCTATTTAAAAATGAATATGACTTTATAATAAAATAATATTTTTAGTTTTCCAAAGGAGCCTCTCTCCTCCCTTATAAAAGGGCACCTCCTCCCCCTCTTCCTCACACCACATTGAGCCTTTATGCTCGGACAACCCCTGCCAAATTCTCTTCTCCACATCCCTAGAAACATCCTATAGGTCCTGGTCTTCTTCAAAGTACAATTTTAGTGCCCTAAGAAGAGGACTCAAAAAGGCGCTTCAAAGAAGAGGTAATGTCTGTTACCGATTCCTTCAACTTTATTTCTTCTTCCACTTCTTCTTCTTAGGTTGTTTCATTATTATGTAATAAAATCAGTATAACTCATATACTGATGTGTTATTATAAGTATGAAACAACCAAATTTCACCATCTATCCATCCTACGGAAAATGAAATCACCGAACGTGTGTACGTACAGAATACCGTCTCCACGCCATGGTGTAATCTATTTTCCAACACCACCTTACTTGGATGGATATAATAGTGTAAATAATAACTATATATGATTATTGTAATGTGATATTGATTCTGAATTAGTATACTTACACTCTAATAAAATTCCATGATCATGAGAATGATATAATCGCTCGTGCATACGTACAGACTACCGTCTCCATGACGTGATGAGATTCATTCTCCACGTTAACCATTTATGAATGATTATTATGTATATATAATAAGTAATCATGAAATATATGAAATAATAATGATACTGGATTTATGTTTATATATATGTATGTCATCTACATAATTCCATTCACCTCAATAAGGAAACGAAAACAGCATTAATGCGTACGTAAGGCCTACCCTTTCCATGAACGGTGTATTTATTTCCATTTATTGATATATTATATATATGTATATTATGAATATATATTATATATAAATCATGTTTAGTATTCTGAAATTAAATAATCATGATCTAAGTAATCATAATAATAATTACAAGTCATAGCACGGATGACAAATGAAATGATTTTACCCAAAATGCTCTTTAACATGGAATTTACAGAAGAACCGGTAAAATAGAGTCATAAGTGAACCATATATGATATCATAACAATGAGTATGATTATGGAATAAGTCAATGGATTTATTTAAATCATTATACAGTAGGTTGAGACACTTACGAAGCAAATCAGACCTAAGGTAAGGGAAAATATCACAATCTCATTTTTATCTGAGATTGTTTATACTTTGGTATTTACTGGGGTGTATTTTATCATCCACATCCATGTTTCCTCAATATGTAATATTTAGATCATTTTACAGTAGTTTATATCCAATTTTACCCTTCGGTGAGTTTTTAGTAAATGATATGAATGTAATCTTTTGTCATTTTTCGTATGATGTCCTTTTTGACTTTTCCGACAAAAGTACGAGAAGAATGTTTTCTTTTATCTTATACGGAATGAATGGATTTTTAAAACATAATTTCCAATAAGCTTCCCTTACAAGTTTTCATGTTTTTTTTAATCAACTTCTTTTAGTTTATAATTTTATGACATGTTAAGAAAGGAAAAGTGTTTTTGAAGAAGAAAGGATATTTTCCTCAAGAATGGAGTTAAAGTGTTTTATCAAAATTATTTTCCATCTAAGATAATAAAGGGTTTTTTTCAATCCCTATTAATACATTTATTTGATTATGGTTGTGATGGAATTATTTTTATGAATTCCTTTATCTTATATGAAATGTTTTATGATGTCACGATGTTTAAGATTCCCATTTTTATTACATGGGTTATTTTATGATGTATGGTTTATGATTTTGTGGCACACATAAGAATGGTATCATTATGATATGGGTGGGACCTATATCTCCATCCAATGCATTGGGTAAATATTTTATATCTCATGAGATAGACATGGCTGGAACGGCAGGTTAAACCGGTTCAGTGAAATAGGAATGAAACGAAGAATGAACTCGGTTCAGAAATGGACATTGTGCACTAAGATAGTCTTGGAAATGAGACTTGACTAATAAGAAATGATTCTCTTTGATTATGTGTGTAAGAAAATTTTTTTCATGTTTTATGTTATGATTATTGGGATTACATTTCACTACGATGATTTATCCCATGTTATGATATTATGATCTCTTTTGCAGGTTAAGATTTCCAAATTGTTATGTTCTTTTGAATATGATGTGATTTATTTTTCTTTTGTTTACCCTTACTGAGAATATGAGATCACCTTTTTATGTTTTCATTTCCCCAGGATATAAAGAAAGGTTTTAGGTATGAAAAAAAGGGGAATATCTTTATGGGAGATGTTGAAGATCTTTCACCATGATTAGAAGATTACGTTCCGAGTTTCCAAAGACACTAAACTATTACGGTCCTTGTGTGTGTGTGTTTGTTATGTAATAAGTATTCCGCAAAAGTAATGTAATTACCATGTACGTCAAGCTTTGGGTCTCTACATTAATGACCGAGACATGTTGAAAAATTTTCCTAAATGTTTTTAAAAACCATATGGTAAATGTGTGCCCCTCATAGTCTCAGATGAATGAGCCACATGGATAACCTACATTGTTATTAAACCATTTGAAAACAACATGGTTACACACTATCCAAAAATTCCAAATAGCCACATGGTTTCTTGGGTATGGATTCATAGTTTCACAAACTATGTAGTAACTGTGTACCTCATATTTCCAACAAAAAAACTCCCATTTTCACTAAAATCACCTATCATAACTCAAATATAATCTTGAGATCAATATAAACACTAAAATACCTCAAAAATGACACATATATATATATTACATAACTCATTTATTTCTTCTTGTATTGTTGATATTATGGGTTTTTCTTTTTAGATGATTTCTTCCATGTTGAACTATCAAAATCTCTTGACCAATGATAGTGTAAAGACTTTATGTGTAGTGTTTTCACAATTTTATAAACGGGGTTTAATTGATTTATGATTGATTTGTGCTTTATATGGATGTGTATGAATTGATTTTGGGAATGGATTGGTTAAAATCATTCAAGGCCCTCATCGATTGTTATTTATATAAGTATAGATTCAAAACTCTCGATGGTGTTTGGAATATCGCCAGAGGAGATTGGGGTGCAAAGGGTAGAAAATTAAAAAAAATTACTAATTATTGGAACCATATATTAAAATATGATAGTACTCATAGCATCATGTGTTTATGATATAGGGAATGGGATTTTTACCACTATTGTTGAATAGTTTCCAGATGATTTTCTAAAAAATATCCTATGATTTCCAATCTAAAGAGAAATAGAGTTTAAAATTGATAAAATACATGGGACTAGTACATTATTATATCCAACTAATTGTATGTTAGAAATATAGTTGAGAAAATTGAAATTTCATTTGTTTTAGCTATAGACTAAAGGGTTTATTCCACTGAGTACTTCTATATGGGAAGATCTAGTTCTATTTGTGATGCAGGTGGATATATATATTAGACATTGTGTGAATTTTTATAATAATATAAATTTCATGATAAAGAATAAATTTCATCTTCCAGGCATTGATGATATGTTCAATCAATAGTTGGATCCAACTTGTTCAAAAAATGATTTACATTTTTTATGTCACCAATTACGAGTTGGATGGAGGATATTCCAAAGATGTATTTTAGAAGCATATCTGGACATTATGAATATGTGGTTATGACTTTTTGTAATATTAATTCTCCATGTATATTTATAGATCTGATGAATATAACATTTCCTTGAAATTTAGATTAATTTATGGTGGTTTCTATTGATGATATACTTTAGTATTCTATTAAAAAATATGATGATGATAAATACAGGGAGATACTATTTCGTATCTTGTGGGAACATCATATGTATTCTAATTTATCATAGAGTAATTTCAATATACAATAGGTATATTTGGTTGTATATATAATTTATTTAAATGGAATTTCTATATAACCAAAAATGATATATGCAGTTATCTCTGGAAATTGATAAATAATGTCATTGAGATACATAGTCACGTTCACATAGTGGGATGCTACATTGGTGTTGTATGTTATTTTACACATTTGGAATTAAAATTTATTCCTTTTATGTGAAATGAAAATTCTTTATAGTGGAATAAGAAATTTCAAAAATACTTTAAAGAACATATGTATAAATATATATCAGTACCTATCCACATGCTTATAGAATTTGGATAGGGCTATGTAGTCTATTCTGATTCATTGAGATCTGGTTTGGGATGCGTTCTCTAATAAGGAGATAGTTATGTTGATTATAATTCATGATAGTTACTATTACATGACATGATCTACCGATCACAAGACTTATAATTAGAAGTTTTTGTCCATGATTTGATAACATGGATTCATTACCTCTATTTTGATAAATTCATAGTTTTTATGAATCATACATGTTTAAAGCTAATTTTATCAAAATGTTATTAGTATTTAAGAGATCACAGATGCATGCAGTATTTATAGATGTTTGAATTCGACTTGATGTATACACCCCATAAAGGGGACTCTATTGAAGATGCATTAAGTAGAATGTCATGATCACAGTTGGGAATATATTATTTAGAGTAGTGGAATCTAATTTTGGTCATAACAAATATGAATAATGAATTCTCAGACCAAGGTGGAGTTATTTTTTTCTTTTTAGTATTTTTTGTTGATTATTTCTTTGATCATGTTGTACTGGCACGGAATTTTGATCCATAATGTCTATATTGAAGATCAAAACTAAATGGTGAGAGACTATTAAGGGATGGAAGATATATGTGAAATATTTTTTTATTTAGTGATCAGATAGTTGTTACCCCACCCTATCAGTAAAAACATCACAATTTATACCATAATTTAATAAGGGGTATTCATCATAGAATATATACTATATATAAGATTTTTATCTAAGAAAAATTCTTGATTGTGAGGGATAGGGAATTCACAATGTTTGTCTTGAAATGCCTAACATGTATGAAGGTTTAATTAGAGCACCAATGATCAGCTGATATGTTGTAGTGTTTAACAATTTCCTTGTTGAAATATGAATAGAAATCCATGATTTTGGTAACATCTATACCATGGAAGGTTAGGAAACATGACTCAATATGGGTGATAGTGAATCAGCACCATATTTTGTCTCAATTCATCGTGATTCATGAAATTGATTTAGTGTAAGACCTTATTAAAATCAATATTTTGGAATTTTTAAAGGTACATGACTTTTTATTTCTGATTGTATTGGCCAATGAACAAATGTTTACAACGTGTTTTTGGAAATTCTTACATCATGACCATCGAACATAGTTGAATATTAGTAATTAATAACATCCCCCAAATGGATGGATAGTATGAATGGGAATCCAAACTACGGAGGACATGCATAGGTTTTGTGTAATGGATTTTGGAGGCTCAGGGAAAGATAATTTACAATTAGTGGAGTTCTTATATAATAAAAATTACTAGACCTTGATACAGATGGATCCTTTAGAAGCACTGTACGTTAGTATATAATTTTATCCTCATTATTGGGATAAAATTTGTGATACAACATTAACTAGACCCACCAAGGTGAAAGATACATAAAAGAAAATTCAATTGATCTGAAATAGGATAGAAACAAATTAGAGTGATAAAAAAACATATGTTGATCTTCATCGATGAAATTTTTTGTTTGAGTAGTGTGACCATGTGTTCTTGTAAATCTCTCCAGTGATTGGGAATCTTATTTTTATTAAGAAGGTAATTTTTTCTCCTTCATACATTTTCCCTTTTGAGACACTCAAAGGTATTAATGATATGATATATTATGTTTCATTACACCAACATTTAGATCTATGAACAAGGTGTTTGTTGTGTCTCTGTTAAAGAACTACCAACCTGATCATTACAATGTCACTCAATGCTATTACATTACCTTGATCTTGATGTAATGTTAGTTCATGAGCTGGTACAAATTTTTGATATAAAGGATAAAATATTTTATGGTAAAATGCTTAGTATATCATGGGATTTATTGGAAAATGGTATGATTTAGTAAGAATCGTGGGAGCTTCAAATAAAAATGATAGAGATATAAACTGAAATACTCTCAGAAAACACATGTTTTTTACTTTATTGGAAATGGAAGGAATTCTTTTGGGAGAATATAGCACCCAAATTCTTAGTTAATAGACTATTAGTCATTTATCCTGATTATATATAATTATCATGCTATGTTTGAGAAATTTTATAGGGGTTTTAGCATGATTTTGATTATTTTTTCTAGGTTCACATTGTGAACATGGTTACAATGAACGATTCACCCAATCTTGAAAATTTTGCGTCATACAGTGGGAGGAAAAATAGATACACATGTTTAGCACATTGTTTGTCCAATGTATGATGATTGGTAAGAGAAACAATAACTCGTGAAATATAATTAAAATAAAAATTTGAAAAAATATATTCCAACCGTGTGATTCAACCATGTGATGTTTGTCCTTAGGAATATAGCACTAAATTATTGGTGATTGATTTTCCAAATGGTGCGACCTAACTATTTGGCATATAGATCTCCCTCATTGAAATTATATCTAATCAACATTTTATCCATTATATCTTGGGTTTCCTTTAATACTCTAAAAACATGGATTAATTTTACTATAATGGTTTTAGATCTAATCTGATTCAATTTGAATGAAATACATAGGAGAATTAATGTATTATTATTCAATAAATTGTTAATAAGTCATGCTTCTTTATTGTTCTTTTTCATTATTCTTTAATCCAAGGTTCTTCCCTCTCTCGAAACCAAAAATCATTTAATGTATTGATACATCTATGTATTTTGGTTTTTTTTGTGAATGATTGTTGTCTCTAATGAAGGTCACATAGTTAGTGATCAGATCTATAGTATTTTACCATCATTCATTTTTTTCAATAACCATTCTTGAGGTAGGATGATTCTCTCTCGACTCCAATTAAATTAAAACGTAAAGAATATTTTTTCAATAAATGAATTTATTGAAATTAAAATTAAACCATTAGGTGAATTTTAATAGTTCATCTTTAGTTATGGTTCTCTATATTTTTGAATAAGTTGGTTTTTTTGTTAAATTTATTAAAGGATAACATAAAAATGTTGATTATAGGGATTATGATTTTTTTTATTCGAGGGAAAAATTAATATATTTAGAATAAAAGATTTTATGTGGAAAATTTGTATTGTAATTTGTAATATAGGGTTATCATGATTTAATTTACATTATAAGTGACCATATGGAAGGTGCATGTTCCATTGGGGAACATGTTATTGGTTACCTTTTAATGACTTGTATGTTCGATGAGATACTTCTCACGAGTTTGAAAGAATCACTTGGGAATGCATGGTGTGTGTTGAGACATGAGTATGTGTATCCCAAAATACATGTGTGGATTTATAAACTAATTGATTTTATATAATTTTTCTAACTTGTTCTTCTCTATGGGTGTGAGTTTGGATGTTATTATATGGAAATATAATTTGTTTAGACACAAACATTTATTTGGTAAAATTATAAAATTTTATATGAAATTTATTGAGTCATTGGCTAATGAAATTTATCTCAGTTATTTAGATATGCTTCCTGATACCATGAGAATGACATGTCAAATAGGTGGTTGGATTAATTTCAGAGCCACTGGGATGATGTCAGTTGGTTATCGTTGAGTTTTGTTTGTTCTTTTGGATTCTCTGAGTTTGTATTTTGGATTCTTGTTGTAATTTGATATGGATGCTACGTTGGTTATGTTGAGTCAAATTTTAAACTCATGAATCATATAGATATATGGTTCTTATTTTTTTAGTTTTGTTTATTTATATTTAAATGTAAAATTGTTCTCAAAATTTTCTTGGGGCCCTTGTAATTTATTGATAGCCTTTGGTGTCATCCAAATAAATCATAAGTAATATTAACACCAACACCTATTACTAGGATAATAAATGAGGGGAGTTATTTCACATACACCACTAAATGAAGAACATGTCTTAAATATGATATTCCATTAAAATCGTAGTTTTCAATTACCATTTTACTTAAAACCATGGTATATAGTTTTTTACCAAAGTTAAATCTCTTATAATCATAAAAATTAAATGATCCTTATTATATAATTTGGTCAAAATTATTCAATATATAAAATCCAATTTATCAAATAAATATCCATTGTATGGGTAAAATTAATTTTTACACAAGTACATGTAATGTGAGAAAAACATGTTTTAACATTACCCAGGACGATTTGTTTTTACACATTACTATTCATTACGAAAAGAACATGAATTTGAATTATAACCCATTATTAATTATTCTTATTAAAAATATTGAATCAATTTTACCAAATTTAATTCAAATAATTGGATGATGATAATTTAATATTCAATCTTTAACAGTGATGAAAAATCATTTTCCATAGAAAAAGTTTTATAATGTATAAAGGTTTTTGTATCTACATACTACCTAAAATTAATTCCAATGATATAAATTGAATAATAAAAAATATAATTAGTGTAATTTTACATTTTAATTAATTTTAGAAAAAACAGTATTGTTGTAAATTCTTTAACTGAAAAAGCATTTTTTAATAAAAGGCAGTATGTTTAGTATTCATCAATAAATAAATCATTTTTGTGTATTCTCAATAACTCACTCTAAGATTATTTTTTGTTTTTAATTTAAAAAATTATGTTCATTATCTAATTTTCTTTTATAAAACTAGAAAAAATTAAATTAAAAATGAGTTTGTAAAACCATATGAGACAACTGTTTATAAAAATACTACATTATGCATAAAACTAGATTCATTAATATCTCATACTTAGAAAAACATAATATTGGATGAATGATAAATCATTTTTACACTATAATGTATAATTTTTTTAAAAAAATCATCCAAAATTAGAGATTAATTTAATTTATTATGATAAAAAACCCTTTCACTCATAAAAAAAATTTCAAAAAAGATAAATTCTACTTAAAAATAATTTTATTTTTATTTTTAATAAATTTACAAAGAATAAATTTAATTTTTTCATGTGTAAAATAAATAATTTTCTCGATTTAGTTATTCATATTTATAATCTCAAATTTAAAATCTCACTTGTGACAATATAATATATTATAGTTCATTAAAACTCAGTGTTTCCTATTACCAAATCTTCATAATTGTGGGGTTAAAAGTGTTGAATGAAATAACTTTATTATATGAACTATCAAGGAACCATATTCATGTACATGATAAGAATGTGATAGGTGTGTCCAAAATTATATTTCACCCCAATGATCAGGGAAATGTTTTTGTCTAATGGTATAGAAATTGGGATGCACGAGAGGTTATCATAAGCACAGAGTTTTATAATGAATTGGTTGTTATTCAATATTTATAATTACAATTAATTTTTTTAAAAAAATCGAGTATGTACATTTTGTTGTCATATTATATCATGCTTTGATGATAATTGTTTTGATAATCTCTCATTTTATTTCATCGTGGCATAAGTATTGACTAACTTTTATTAAATCCATCATGTTATGACTTTATAATTCCATTACTGGGACTTATATATCACCCCTATCTTGTATATATCCCAAGGTTATCCAATGCAATTTTAGAAGATCATGAAAATTTAAGGGCATGTTATAGAGTTTTATTTTATGTTTTGGTATCATTTTCTTGTTTTTATGAAATTTATATAACTTACCAATGTTTCACGGCATTGTGATCTTCTAGGGTTTTATTAAGTTTATCCTTATGTAATAAATCATGAAATAATTAGTACTCAATAGATGGGTTGTCATAGTACACTAGTTAAAATCAATTACATAAAGATATAATATCTTATAACTTTCTAAAATATACTGTATGGCTGATAAATTTGAAAAAACAAATTTAAATTTCATATGATATATGAATTTATTCTTATGAAAAAATTTCATTCTCAAATTTCATATTGTATTAAAAAAAATTCTGGGAAACTCGCATTACTCAATTAACATACACAATAGATTAAAATAATTTTTATTTTCATAATATACTAGATGAGATAAATATCATATGTTTTGTCCCAAATGATTTACGTATATATAAAGTCACCTTTTGGAGATCTAGACCACATATATCTAATATCTAATACATAGAAAAAAAATATCCTCCACCATATGAATTTTCCCTTAATGCCTTTTGGTAAACTCAAATATCATATTAGAAAAATACAATTTCTTATAATCTAGACCATATTTCATCAAAAAAAATTAAATTCCTACTTCTATTTTATCTAAATATATTATACAGGTTATTTATTATATGAACTCGCCAAAATTTTATACCAGTATGTGAAAGCTTTTTTTTAGTTTTCAAAAAATATAGATTAAGAATAGTGATTCCAAATTATTTCAGATGAACATAGAGATCCTTTAAATAATCTCTATGATTTTAAATCATATAAAATTTCTTTATAATAACTCAAAATATTTTGAGAATTTTAAAAATAATTATGAACCAATTAAATATTGTTCTAAAATATTTTATAATAATAAATATTAAAAATATATATATATTCCACAAGATAATGTCCTTTATCTACTCCAACACCATTTCAACCTTTAGAAATTATCACTCAATAGTTTTAAATCCCAACAATTAATAGCCTTCTCGATTTATCATTCATGTATGGATTCTTTAATTTATGTAGTTATCTTAGGATATCCACACTAGTTGGATTCCTATAAATATCATTCCTAACTATTATATACATCACATATCCACCTTTAGTAATTTTCGTTGACATGGGGATAAGATATCATATTTTTTATGTATGGGATACCCATTGATTTATTCTAACAAATATAACCCAATGAATCATCTTCAATTACATTGGTTAGATTCATTCTCCACCAACCCTGACTTATTCTTTACATAATTTCATTACTAGAGAAAAAAATTCTATTTTAAAACAAATACCATTATTGATTCAAAAAAAAAGGTAAATCCACACTCCCCCTGTTGGATTCATTGTCAATCTGAATGAACTCCATTATTCAATATAATATTTCCCACCTAAATTGATCGTAAATAAAAATGGTGTAAATATCTTCTCCAAAAAATTAACATATTAGGTTAGGTTTTTTTATATCTAATATAGTACTATATTTTTAAAGATCAAATATTTTAATCTTTTTCAATATATATTAATAATATCAGAAATATTTTAATGAGAGAATTGTGACACCAAATTTCCGTAGACTACAATCATCAACATGAGAACTATAGTTCAATTTAGAGTAACTGAATATAGAAAAAATGTGAAATGTTGTAAAATTATATCTATAATACTAACATAAATGTTTAAAAAACTCAACATATTACCACCAAACATATAATCCAACACATATTGATGTCCTATATAGAACATTCACTTGAACACACACATGGGAAAAAAATCAATGTGATATAAGATTAATCAGTATGTGGTTATTAAATCAATCCCCGCTTTTATATATAAATAATTTGAATTAAAAAATTAATGTTATAATGAATATCAAATCTAGTCATATAATTTTTATGGTGTTTTTCATATTTCAAGATTCAATAGAGAATATAAATATCATGAAGCTTATTCTTATTTGAATTCCTCACCCTAGAGGGAGTAACTGAAAACTTATTCTCTTTCATTTCCAAATATTTTAGCATATGAAAAATGATAAGTGAAACTGATAGATAATCTTCACCTTATCATTTGGAGTGGGTGGGTCAAAAACATATTCTTCAACCCATGAATATTTTTTCTTCAAATCTCAATCAACATTAGAAGAACGTTTTTTATTACATCCCTTATTATTGCATGTAGATCACCTTTTGGTGGCATGGATTACATTCTATTTCAATAATTCATAATATATGAAAAAAAATCATTTTATTTTATATTATATTAATCTCACAATTTTTATTTCCATTTCCTTTGATTGGGTCATGTGGTCAGATACTCTTTTTTCATAATAACAGTGTTCTTTTTACGTGTTGACTAATTTTTCCCAGAAGCGTTCCTGATAGATTCATTGATGATTTTCTATTATTCTTATTTTGACCAATAATTTTTTAAAGCATCTAAAAACTATATTTCCTATATTATTATACCTTCCACACACATATTCTTTATCCTTTTACATTCTAATATAAGGTACCCTTTCAAAATCATTACTAGGGGTTTCTGTAACCATACCCATTTAGATAACACTCTCTTGGATATATTCCCATTTAGATTCTAGATTTATCTATTATTTTATGGAATTTAAGGCTGTTTTAATACAGTATATTATGTGTCTTTCTTTACCACAATTGAATAATTTCATTCCGATTTTTTTGTTTAATGTATTTATCTTTTTTTTAATCTTTATGGGATTACTCTTCTACAACAATTAAAATCCAAAGGTAGATACATTATATAGAGTCACATTATTTTAATTCAACGGTGGTTCTATCTTCTATTAACTATATAAATGACACCAATAAGTGTTATACTATCATTCACTATAGTAATGACCACCAATCCTGTTCAAATCGTATATAATTATTTTTAAAAAATGTATTTTCTTGTGGGAAATACATATTCCATTTTATGAGGTCAATTTCCATCCATTAGTTTTGATATTTTGGTTTAACTATTCTACTAATTTATTTAAGATTTATATATATTTTAAATGTTTAATTATTGTTTCATAATTCAAGAGACTTATACCCAAACATCAATCAACACCAAAATATCCCAATTAATCTCATTATTTTCTCTTTAGTTGTAGTATATCTAAATTATATCTGCAATACAATTTTCTCTAGAATATAAACATAGTGGGATCCTATTGGATTGAAAAAATTTTGGGACATGATCACCTCTACCATTTGTGATGTATTTGGTGTAGAAATATTTTCCCCATTCCAAATATATATAAAGTCATTATTATTGGTCTAAACATACAAATAATAAATATTCAATGTAAATTTTATTTTTAATGTTATAGGAACCCTTTTTCAGGATCTATATGTGTATGATTTATAAGATTATCTTAGGATCATTTTCCCAACATTTTTAGTATTCAGTGGTGTGAGACATCTCTTAAAACATCTTTTTTGGTATTATTTATCTCTATAGATTGGGAGGGCCGAGACTATGTTGACTCTATATTCCTCACTCTTACTCCTATAATAAGGTTTCTACTGATTGTGAGCATAATTATCTCTTTAGATGATCTAAATATATATTCCCATTTAATATTTTTCTTTACAAAACAATCCTCATCCATCTATTTTATAACATATAATCAAATATCCAGATAATTTATCTTTTACAATTTAACATATAACAATCCACTTTGAACATCCATAGAGAGATTATATAGTTTCACTACTGCATGAAACAAATACATAGAAAATTTACTAATAACCTTTTTCACATAATGTCAATTGAAATTATTCATCATCCTTAAAGTATATTACATTAAATTTTTTGATTGTTATTTCAATAGTCGTTATATAATTTTTCAAAGTGGTATAATAATCCATTATATTTGTTACTGATTCGTTTATATAATTATATACTACATCCAACTATGATGCTGAATCATGTAATATATTTATGAATCAATAATGTATATATCATCATATCTGTGGGATTATTCTAGAAGTGTCCAACAACTTCAAGGTAGAGGTAATTAATCGATTATGTATAACATCTCTTATAGGTTTTTCTTTCCTTACATAAGGAATCATAACCGATATTTTTATAAGTAGAACTATCACTATGACTAGTTTTCATTCTTATTTTAATTTTGAAAATATACCCATATTATTTTATTTTTTTTGTTACATTTTTCCTATGGGGTTGTTTGGAAACTATATTCTAGTAGTATTAATATTAGAGATATATTAATTTATTTTATGGTCCTATAAAATCACTTTAAATATTCAATTCATGTATATAATTTGAAATATATATATATTTTTAGAAAAAAAATCATAGTTTTCAGCTGCTATGATATCAGTTTTTCTAGAACACCTTTTTTGTTCTTTGGATAGATATTTTGTCACGACCCGTCCTCGGGGCCCGTGCCGTGACTACCCCAAGCCCGCCTTCCATAGGCCAGGGGCTGGCGACTAGCACCAAAGGCGTAAAATTCCGATAACTGGGAAGGCATTGCCTTTATAAAGAAAACAAGCACCACAAAGTACAAGCGGAAGTAAAACACTAAGTACAAAAGAAGAGCTGAAAAGTAAAAGGGGCCGGAAATACAAGCCCAACTGTAAAGTACAACTCGAAAGGGAAAACAGCGACTGAAAAGTAAAGCTGCTACGCTGAGATGTCCACTGGAAATCCCACCTGAAGGGTGGGTACAGATAGCTCCTCTGCTCCTCGGGTCCCGCCATCCGCTCCGAGTATGTCCCGCCCAGTGTCCACCTCCGGGTACCGCCTCGTCGTATAGTCCACCTCCAGGTACCGTCCAGTCCTTGAATCTTCGGCTTCCGTCAGCACTGTCCGTCGTCTGCAACCAACACAACGAGGTGCGGGCATAGCCCGTGCAGGGGTGAGTATAACGATACTCAGTAGGGACCCCGAGACCCTCAAGGTCTCACTAAAACCAACAAGGATAAACACAAGAAGATCTCAACAGATAAACCCTACTTAGGTATATGCCCATACATATACCTAAGTTAACAAGTAACCCATCTCAATCATGAGGAAACACAAGGATTGTGAAATCGACGGATAACCACTACTCGGGTATATGCCCATACATATACCAAAGTTAGCAAATGACCCATCTCAATCATGAAGTAAACACAAGGTCAAAAGTCTCAGCTCAAACCAGGATTTTCATTATCGAAACCGTAACTGCTGAAGAGCTCCGTCTCTAGAGTGTACAGTGGTCCTGTCACGACTCCAAGGCTGCCGCTCACTAACCTAGGACTGCTGAAGTACTCCTCCTGTCGAGTACTGCGGGTTTGCGGCCAACTACCTGGCGCTCCGTCCGCTGAGGGTCTGTCGCCAAATACCGGGCGCTACCCAGATAGCCTACTGAGGTACTCCTCCTCCCGAGTACCGCGGGTCTGCTGCCAACTACCAGGCGCTCCGTCCGCCGTGGGTCTGCCGCCAAGTACCGGGCGCTCCGTCCACTGGGCTAGTCGACTCACTCCAAGTCGAGTCGGTCAAGCAGTCGTCAGGTCTCAGCCGGCTACACGGTCTCCGTACTCTGCATGCTCGTCTCCGGGAGGGTCCGCTCCACGAGCTACCGGTCGATACTCCAAGTATCACAAAGTCCCGCAAAGAAGTATCTCAAAAGTCCGTCTCGTCACAGGGGTCTCAACGCAACAGACGGCGCGTCGATCGGACGCCCGGTCTGTGAGTTATTAGCCTTTTCGTCCCAGGGGCCCGGTTGGTTTCAAGAGCGAAACCAATCCCGGCCGTATCTCAACTGCACCCCGAACTCCCATAGGGTAAACTCAAAGGGACCGTTACTCAACGTAACCACCAACGCCGCTGACGGTTCGTCAAACGGTCGTCCTGTCTGAAAGATATCAACTTTCCCGTTCCAGGGGCCCGGTTGGATTTTGGGTACAATCCAACCCGGCCATACTCCGACTGTATCCAAAACTCGGGCGGAGTATGTCAAAAGTTCCGTCTCATCAAGAGGAAGTCAACGAAACAGACGGCGCGTCAATCGGACGCGCAGTCTGTAAGTTATTGGCATTTTCGTCTCCGGGGCCCGGTTGGTTTTTAAGGAAAAACCAACCCGACCGTACTCCACCTGTGTCCAAACCTCGGGCGGAGTATGCCAAAAGATCCGTCTCATTAAGAGAAACCTAACGCGACTGACGGCGCGTCAATCAGACGTTCGTGGCTCAAGATATGAGCGTTTCCGCTCCGAAGGCCCGGTTGGTTTCGTGAACGAACCAACCCGGCCAAACTCAAAGTAAACCGAAACCTTGAGTGCGATATACCGAAACGACCGTCTCGATCCAAGGATCGCGTTGCCACAGACGGTTCGTCATTCGGAGGTCCGAGGCTCAAGTTATGAGCCAAAAACCAAAACTGGTTCGAAACGGGGGGGGGTAAGGATGTTGAGAGAATTTGAAAAGAAAAAGGGGTTCGTGTGGGCCCCACCACACTTAATCCTCCCAAGGGAGGTTAAGTGGGTGTGGGTCCCATTTACAACCTCCTTTGGTAGGTTTTTAAATAAGTTAACATAAAATTTGTCTTACTCAATTTTATTTAACTTAACTGAAAAACCCCAAAACTAACTTTCAACTCGCAACAAACGCAACTCCCGAAAAGGCCTCTTTAAGCGAATAACGGCGCTGCGAGTTCATCGGTGCCCTCGGATTTCAATTCCGAGCACCGGATCAAAAGTTAGGAATTCCTGCTCGTTCGTTCACTGAACGTACCCGAGCCAAACTTCGGAAATTAATTCCGGGCACTCCGGGCCTCGGAATCAGGTGCTGTCTGAAACCACGCTCTTGTAAAATTCTAAAGAAAATTAAGAAAAAAAATTTCCTTGAATTTTACGGGACTTTACATTACTCCCACCTCAGGGCTTTACGTCCCCGTAAAGCTACATCAAAAACTAGGGTAACAAAAGAGGGTACTGAGCACGCATCTGAGCCTCTCGCTCCCATGTGCTCTCCTGGAGATTCCCGTGCCGCCATCTGTTGCGCACAAGAGGAATCGATCGCCCATGAAGGACCCGCTCCTGTCGATCCTCTATCTCCACCGGGACCTCCGTAGAAGTCGCCCCATCGTCAACGTCAAGCTCCTCAGCTGGAATACGTGGAAGACGTCGTGCACCCGGTGCAACTGAGGTGGTAGAGTCAGGCGATAAGCCACCTCGCCAACCTTGCTGAGGACCTGGAAGGGTCTGATGAAGCGCGGAGATATCATGCCGCCTCGACCAAATCTCTGAATACCACGTCGAGGTGAGACCCGCAAGAAGACGTGGTCGCCAACCTCGAACTCCAGTGGCCTCCGCCTCCTGTCAGCATATGACTTCTGCCGGCTCTGAGCTGTCCTCATCCGCTCCTGGATGACCTGGACCTTCTCTGGTTCCACAAGAGCTGCAAGATTTCTTCTTTGCCGATAAGAGAAACATGGTCTCATCCCCTGGATGAACCACATTCTTTGCCTAAAACAGTCAATCCTAACATGGATGATACTAATCCATACCAAGGATGACGTCGTAAGGCCTCGACGCTACTACTAAGAGATCCAACCGTTACTCTCGCCTCCAAGGGTTGAGTCACACTGTCGGCATCAGTGTGTGGTAACTGGTCTCCTCCAGTAGATGTCTCACAAGTGAGGGTCAAGTCAACAGTCAACTGGAACCTCTTAGTAACATCACAAAAGAGGACAGGAATGAAAACATCACAAAGGATGCGTCTTTTATTATTGCAGCTCATAATACAAGACGCTACACAAAAGCAACATCAACATGGAACTAGAAGTACAAAAGACGTATTCACTAGTTCCTCCCCTATCCACCTGCTCCCAGAGCTCCAGCATTTGTTGCTGCCTCAACCTCGGTGTCTCCCTCCAAGCCTGCGGATCGAGGAGTCGGACAGTCACGTGCCAGGTGACCCTTTCCGCGGCATGAGTAACACAACCTGCTCCTTGCACGGCTAGCTCTGTTCCCACTCCGGGTGCCCTGCACCACTGGTCCTAAAACCCGAGATCGCCCAACTGCTGGTCTGGTCCTCCTGGACCTCTGCATCATCTGTCTACTGCCCACAGATGACTCGGCTTCTGATCGAAAAACACGCGGCAAAGGCAGAATCTCCTGTACACGCTCGGGGTGTAGAGATACTGGCACAAACTCCACCCTGAAGAAGGTCTCGAAGTCTTCCCATGCGAAGTTCATCTCATCGCAAAACTGAAACAAGTGGCTCCACCACCTACCTGTTGCTGCGTGTAGTAGGCTCGCAGCGAGGATCACCATGAGGTCTGCTGGTGTCCTCACTAGCCTAAACACTCGAACTACTGCCTCCAGCCAGTCCTCTGCTGCCTGGGGATCCATCTCCCCGCGAAACCTGGGCGGTCGCTGGCGCTGAAACTCATGCAGTGCGCTGAGGCGACGTGCATCGTCAGCGGCTGCTGCTGGAAGCATCGGGGGCTCGACGGGTAGAGCTACTGCCGGTGCCACTGCTGACAAAGGGCCCTGCACCGAGGCCTCGTCGCTCGGTGGGCTGTCGTCACGTTCGTTTCTCGGAACCCTAACTGGCTGCCGTCGTGGGGCCATCCTGAAAGAAACAACGTAACACGATCAAACGATTATACCTGGTGAGCTGACCTGGTTTGAGCTATTTTAAGGGGAAAAACTTTTGAAAACACACACGCAATCAGTGTTTTCGTGCACAAAGTCGGAAATCAGTTGTCAGGGTCCTGGTGTATGGATACGTCGGCCGCCCGCACCAACACTGGACTCCCTGAACTGAAAACCACACTCGGTACTCTCAACACTATTGCTTCACAGAAAGAAAGATCAGAGTTATAAGTTCTGCGGTAGAACCAACTCCTCTGATACAAATTTGTCACGACCCGTCCTCGGGGCCCGTGCCGTGACTACCCCAAGCCCGCCTTCCATAGGCCAGGGGCTGGCGACTAGCACCAAAGGCGTAAAATTCCGATAACTGGGAAGGCATTGCCTTTATAAAGAAAACAAGCACCACAGAGTACAAGCGGAAGTAAAACACTAAGTACAAAAGAAGAGCTGAAAAGTAAAAGGGGCCGGAAATACAAGCCCAACTCTAAAGTACAACTCGAAAGGGAAAACAACGACTGAAAAGTAAAGCTGCTATGCTGAGATGTCCACTGGAAATCCCACCTGAAGGGTGGGTACAGATAGCTCCTCTGCTCCTCGGGTCCCGCCATCCGCTCCGAGTATGTCCCGCCCAGTGTCCACCTCCGGGTACCGCCTCGTCGTATAGTCCACCTCCAGGTACCGTCCAGTCCTTGAATCTTCGGCTTCTGTCAGCACTGTCCGTCGTCTGCAACCAACACAACGAGGTGCGGGCATAGCCCGTGCAGGGGTGAGTATAACGATACTCAGTAGGGACCCCGAGACCCTCAAGGTCTCACTAAAACCAACAAGGATAAACACAAGAAGATATCAACAGATAAACCCTACTTAGGTATATGCCCATACATATACCTAAGTTAACAAGTAACCCATCTCAATCATGAGGAAACACAAGGATTGTGAAATCGACGGATAACCACTACCCGGGTATATGCCCATACATATACCAAAGTTAGCAAATGACCCATCTCAATCATGAAGTAAACACAAGGTCAAAAGTCTCAGCTCAAACCAGGATTTTCATTATCGAAACCGTAACTGCTGAAGAGCTCCGTCTCTAGAGTGTACAGTGGTCCTGTCACGACTCCGAGGCTGCCGCTCACTAACCTAGGACTGCTGAAGTACACCTCCTGTCGAGTACTGCGGGTTTGCGGCCAACTACCTGGCGCTCCGTCCGCTGAGGGTCTGTCGCCAAATACCGGGTGCTACCCAGATAGCCTACTGAGGTACTCCTCCTGCCGAGTACCGCGGGTCTGCTGCCAACTACCAGGCGCTTCGTCCGCCGTGGGTCTGCCGCCAAGTACCGGTTGCTCCGTCCACTGGGCTAGTCGACTCACTCCAAGTCGAGTCGGTCAAGCAGTCGTCAGGTCTCAGCCGGCTACACGGTCTCCGTACTCTGCACGCTCGTCTCCAGGAGGGTCCGCTCCACGAGCTACCGGTCGATACTCCAAGTATCACAAAGTCCCGCAAAGAAGTATCTCAAAAGTCCGTCTCGTCACAGGGGTCTCAACGCAACAGACGGCGCGTCGATCGGACGCCCGGTCTGTGAGTTATTAGCCTTTTCGTCCCAGGGGCCCGGTTGGTTTCGAGAGCGAAACCAATCCCGGCCGTATCTCAACTGCACCCCGAACTCCCATAGGGTAAACTCAAAGGGACCGTTACTCAACGTAACCACCAACGCCGCTGACGGTTCGTCAAACGGTCGTCCTGTCTGAAAGATATCAACTTTCCCGTTCCAGGGGCCCGGTTGGATTTCGGGTACAATCCAACCCGGCCATACTCCGACTGTATCCAAAACTCGGGCGGAGTATGTCAAAAGTTCCGTCTCATCAAGAGGAAGTCAACGAAACAGACGGCGCGTCAATCGGACGCCCAGTCTGTAAGTTATTGGCATTTTCGTCTCCGGGGCCCGGTTGGTTTTTAAGGAAAAACCAACCCGACCGTACTCCACCTGTGTCCAAACCTCGGGCGGAGTATGCCAAAAGATCCGTCTCATTAAGAGAAACGCAACGCGACTGACGGCACGTCAATCGGACGTTCGTGGCTCAAGATATGAGCGTTTCCGCTCCGAAGGCCCGGTTGGTTTCGTGAACGAACCAACCCGGCCAAACTCAAAGTAAAGCGAAACCTTGAGTGCGATATACCGAAACGACCGTCTCGATCCAAGGATCGCGTTGCCGCAGACGGTTCGTCATTCGGAGGTCCGAGGCTCAAGTTATGAGCCAAAAACCAAAACTGGTTCGAAACGGGGGGGTTAAGGATGTTGAGAGAATTTGAAAAGAAAAAGGGGTTCGTGTGGGCCCCACCACACTTAATCCTCCCAAGGGAGGTTAAGTGGGTGTGGGTCCCATTTCCAACCTCCTTTGGTAGGTTTTTAAATAAGTTAACATAAAATTTGTCTTACTCAATTTTATTTAACTTAACTGAAAAACCCCAAAACTAACTTTCAACTCGCAACAAACGCAACTCCCGAAAAGGTCTCTTTAAGCGAATAACGGTGCTGCGAGTTCATCGGTGCCCTCAGATTTCAATTCCGAGCACCGGATCAAAAGTTAGGAATTCCCGCTCGTTCGTTCACTGAACGTACCCGAGCCAAACTTCGGAAATTAATTCCGGGCACTCCGGGCCTCGGAATCAGGTGCCGTCTGAAACCACGCTCTTGTAAAATTCTAAAGAAAATTAAGAAAAAAAATTTGCTTGAATTTTACGGGTCTTTACATATTTATTGATACTAATTGATATGCATAGTAATCCATCAAAACATGTAATTTCATCTGTAGTTTTTGCTGGTGGGGGAGGAGGCATAATCAGGTGCATTCAATTTTTTTGAAATTCAATCATATTACTGAATCCATTTAATAACTTTTTTAATTAAACATGTTTTATTTGTTAAGATAGTTGTGTCTTTTGATATATGACCTAGAATATACATATATATAAAGAAGTATATGAATGTAAATTAGTACATTTTTTTATAAAGTTTGACACCTTACCATGCATTGAATTTCCCTGACAGAGATTCTACAGTAAAATAATTTTATCAATAAAAGTGGAGTTCCCAAGGAATATAAATCATGGAACACCATAATATTACTATGTGATATCAATGATATTACAAAAGATATCACTATAGTTTTCCACTACACTTTTAATTTTAGAATATCACCAATTTTTCTTCATCTATTCCTTCTTATCTTTACATAGATAACTTTTTTATGGATGTTTATATGATCACAAAATATATCTTCTCATTTTTTTTCAAGTAACCATTATCTACCTTAATGTATTCAGTAATAGTCTATGAATCATGGAATATGAATCTATAAAAAATATTGTTCTTAAAAATATGAAATCTATAAAATTAACTCAAATATTATTATTTCAAACCTATCTCTATATTCCATAAAATAATGATATATCACATATTACTCATCCTTGGATTCAGGTAATCATTTTTATTATTCTTCTACCTCTTTGAAAAAAAATTATTTGAAAGAAAAAACAAACTAGTACTCTCACTCACATTATTTTTCTTTTACACCAGAAGATATTTCTTAGATTACACAATATCATATGTTTCTTATTGTATCCTAATTATCCTAGATACTTATATTAAACATCTTTGAGATCTTTGTAGCTCTCTATGTGCTCATAGGTTCCAAAACCCTTTATTAGTAACACACATTTTTTTTCTATATTTCATCATCCTCAAAATTCATATCCTCTCATGTGCATGAGTTTCTTCATTAAATGGATTCACTCATTTACAATAATTGTAAATAGTATTCCTTGTTGAAAATAGTAACCACTATCCCAAAATAAGTATGATATAATAACTGATTTTGGATTCCAATTATATTACTTGTATAAAATTTCCGACTAAAAGTATATTCATTAAATACCATTATATAATTCTCCTCTTCATTTTATTACTCATAGACTTTTCTATCATTAGATAAATATAAGCTATCTTATAATTCATTAATTCACACCGATTTAGAATCTATAATTCTATCCCCACATTTATTATAAAAAATCATCGAAAAATAAATATTGTGTCACAGAAGAAATTATTGAAATGTGATACAAACTAATGAAAATAATACATAAATTGGATTTTGACTATATCAAAAATATCAACTCAGCACCTTCTCTTCTTTCTCAAATAGAAATATTCATATATGACACAAGTTATAATTAACAAGATAATATTTGAATCATAAATATCTGCATTATTCATTGGTATTTAATAAATTTGTTTCAAAATATTTGATGTTTCTGACACTCATTTGGATTTGTTCTTCTTAGGACTTGTCTAAATGATTAGTAACACATGATTTTTATACATGGATCATGGATTTAGAAATTTCAATGATGTTTTGAACATGGAGGAAAATGATTTCTATCATCCAATGTAACACTATCAAGAATCCATAAATCTATAAATATTAGATTTTCATAATGTAAAATATCATATAAGATCCATATGAAATTTTCATATGACAAATTAGAACATGGAATATAACATTATTCATATGGTAAAACATCATACCCATAGTCCAAAATTCACTTATACATATGAATATTTCTGACATATAGTAATATTATCTCTATAAGGTCATATGGGATGATCATTTTCTAAACATGGGAAATAAAAAATCATATACTCTGACTAAAACCACTTAATACCATATTGAGTGTTTTATGGGATTAAAAAATAAACAAAATTGTTCATAAATATCTTTAGAAAATTTGAAATTTCTTACTCCATATGAATTTTAACTTTTTTAGTTTGATCAATATCTAAATTCATATTGGCTAAAATAATATCTTAAAAGAACCTCATGTATATAAATTCACTTATTTGTACGATAATTCCCTACTCTATTGTAAAAAATATCAATCACCTTTCACATTTTTTATGCACTTGATAGAATATCCAATGCATAGCTCGATTCACCTACATTGGTATAAAATATCATCCACATATATCAACAATGATATATGTGGCACAAATATATTATGTTATTTAATGTTTTATTAGCACTTTATAACAAACTCAACAATCACGCATATATAGTGAAATTTATTATGAGTTTTTCAGTATGTATTCCAAATATTTAAATTTTTTTTTCCAATTTTTCAAAATTTCCTATTAATGCCAAGTTTAACATGAGTTTCCAAAAATATATTTCACATATATTGAACCCCATTCCAAATTTTCTATCTTCCAACTAGATAATATTAATTAAAAATCAACATCAAATGAACTCCATGTTTCTTGAAATCATCCTTGGGTCATCTCAATTATATAAAATACCTTTGGAACAACTCCATGTAATTATTAGAATATTTATGATTATTCCAAACCCACTAATTCTTATTATACAGTCATACATAATAATAAATACTACTGATTGATTATTTTAACCTTCCCCCTTCATTCAAAACTACATCTTCATTTAATAATTTATAAATTCACATCCATGAGTTTTAAATAAATATTATCAATAAACATATTTCTTGATAAAAAAACTTAATTAAAATATTAACCTCTTTAACAATCTTATAATCTCACCACTTGTCAAATTCTGGTAAATATTAGTATACATTATTGTAGAAAACACAACCCAACATCAAAACATTTATTCAAATTGAGTTCATTATTTACAATGGATTGATTTATGTGTATATATTTCATTTTTCTGACCAAGTTCATTAAAAAAATATACTTTATATCAATTTAGTAGTTTCTTTTTCCATCACCCAAGACCATTACTTTTTAGAAATTTATTTTAAAATAAAAAAAACATTAAAATATTAAATTAAATATTTACACAAATTTAAAGTTAATTCAATAGAAAAACCTATTAATCAATGATCATAAATATCCAATATATTCATAATAAATATAAAAAATGAAAAGAAGAGGTAAAATCAATGCGGGACTATGGAATCCAATAACATATAAATATAGATCCAATAAATGATGAGGAAAAAATTAATGTCTCCTAACCATATAAAATAATAATCCCATCTATCATCCCAAGCCCCAACTAACATCATTGTTCCCCAACATAGCATTCAAAAAGACTACCCATTGAGTATCATTTCCTTTAACAAATGTTTTACAAGTAGTTATAAGGGTTGGATCCCATTAAATAATG
Source organism: Viscum album (assembly GCA_963277665.1). Lineage (NCBI taxonomy): Eukaryota > Viridiplantae > Streptophyta > Magnoliopsida > Santalales > Viscaceae > Viscum > Viscum album. Next base: position 1,856,522,582 of record OY728157.1, read on the forward strand.
ACATGTTATTTTAAATATCTTGTTATTCCTTATTTAATTATCAAAAAACATATTTATTTTTTTTCAAATAAATTTTTTGTTTTATGGATGTAAATCCATTTTTTCAAAGGAATAATATTTTTTCAATGTTTGGAATTGACTGAGTGTTATATACGATCTACCACATGAACATACGATTGACCATGATGAATTCAAGGAAAATAGATTAATCGATCATAATACAAATATATTGAACACAAGTCAAACATATAAACCAAAGGTTTTATATCAAGAGAATATAGTGAGCATAGTTTCATAAAAATTTGTTGATCGACCACACAATATTTGGATCAACCGCCAAGACACAATGAAACAAAAAGACCAAAAAAAATTGATCGAGTAATATAGACATTAAAAAATGTAAATAATGATCTACACTCTCAAAATAAGCGACAATGGGTATTATTCAAAAATTGAAAAAAATATTTTATTGACTATAAACCTATGGTGATTGACCAAAATTATAAGGCTATTGGCCATATGAAAAAATTGATCAATAATAGGTTTGTGTGCCTAACAGTTTATATACGCCAAGAAACATCAAAGTATTAAAGAGTATATAGATTATGACATGTACATTTTTAATGTGATAATTACTGATGGAATTTATTATGTTATTATATTATTAAAAATATCAATCTAACAACATCTATATAATAAATTAAATGCTTGTCAGAAGAATTTATTAAGCACATATTTCATACCAAAGTATGAGGATATCTAATTATAAATTTTATTGGATATTTCCATATAAATATTCTTTTTAAAATATGATCAAACATTGAAAAAGAAAATATAGGAAAAATATAGACACACAAGACGCATATATACATGAATATTTTTCAGAAATAGAAATGGCGAACTAGAACTCCATTATTTTGAGCTTCTATGAGACGATAATCACTAGATATTCATAAAAAAGAAATATGTAAAATTTATTGTCTTCATAGATCAATTAAAAATTAAAATTATTAAACAAGAAGGGATATATATTCTATAAAATAAAATAAAAACATAATCCATAGCACAAAATTATTCATCCTATATATTAATCTATTTTCATTTATTTGAGCTAGGTTTGTTGTTAATGATGATTAATTACTAATAAATATATCCTTTACTAAACACTAGAATTAAATTCACACAAACTCTATATCATTTTCCAAAAGTCTTATCAAATTAAAAACTATATAAGAGGATGCATCCCCTTGAAAACATGAATACAACATTTATTTATTTAATTATCCAATATAGCACTGTGGAAAGGGTTTCTGATCTTTTATATCCTTGAGTGTTCTTTATTAAAAACTAATCAAGGATGTGGATTATATTATATTCAATATACAACTCATAAATAGATTATTACAAACTAGAGAGGACTATATCATGACTTGAGACAAAATGCCTTTTTCTTCCATTGAGTCTATAACTATTTTTGCAATATTTTTTGTAAAAATAATTATATTTATAAAAAGTACATAATAAAAAATTAATTTGAAATTTTACACTAATTTTTTTTTTATATACCATTTTTCTTTTTAGTAAAACTATTTAAAAGGATATGATAATTTTAATCTTTTTTAACTGAATTGTGATCAAACATATAAGAAGAATGACGAAATTGTCATATTATATAAAAAAATATTTTTGTAAACTGGTTTTTCTTTTTAAATTTTTTGATTTAGATTATAATTTATTTTTAATAAATTAATATATTGAAAACACAATTCACCCCACTTTTTGGTGTTTCACTCCAAATAAAATATAATAATAAAGATACAAAATGATCCAATGCTTTTTTCCTTGAGATCACTAAAATAAATATATAAGCTGTCATGGACAAGGTCAAACCATTTTTAATATTAATATAAGTCAAACAACCTCTAACCTTGTTATAATAACATCCATTAATAGAATCACACTTCTCCCAACGTGTTAAATCCATTGAAACATTGGATCCAATCGTCAATGAGAAATTTCATTATTTGTAAGGACATAATATCTAATTATATCATAATAACTATGAAACAACCTATTAATATAAAATAAATTTATTTTAGAATAATTTTATTTTAATTAGAGGTTTTTTATTCATGAAAACCAAAGTGAAAAAAAATGTATTACTATATTGAAATATTATTTATTCATGGACATTTTAACCTTCCCATTAAATTGGAGGGTATCAATAAAAATAAATTAATTACGAAACTATATTTTTTTATAATTTATTTTTTTATTTATTGATTGAGATGAAAATAATAATCATTTGGAAGAATGAGAAATTTTCTCAGAAATTTTTTTTTCCCATAAATGATGGTGTAGTAAACATTAAGGAAAATAATTATTATTTTTTTCAATTTTTAGAATATTTATTTGAAAAAATTAACTTAAATTTTAAAATCTGTACATCAGAATTATATTATGTTTAATTTTTATGATTTTTGATAAAATGTGTCATTTGATGATGAATAGTGAAACATACTAAATTTTAATGAAAAATTGATTTATCATTTCAGTAATTCATAAAGACAAATTATATTTTAAATTGGTTTTAAAAAAATAAAATAAAATTATATATACATTAATCCAATTTATAACATTAGAATCATTTTTTAATTTACTATGATATAAATAATTTTAAATCATTTAAACAATTCCTTAAAGAAAACTTGTTTTCATGAGGCATATACGAGATTAGTTTTAAATTTTCATTTTCTAATGTTGTAAATTGAATACGATAAAATGGATTAAATATTTTAATTATTAATATTTTACACTATATAATGTGGTAAACATAATATTTTATCATATTAAATATTAAAAAATAGTAAAACAAATTTACTATATTTATGGTAAAAATTAGTTTACATCGGGGTTGAACTAAACAAATAATGGTTAAAATGGCATAAAAATAGCCCTAAAACTTATTTTTTTGTAGATATTTCAACAATATATAGTTTTAGGATAGAAAATACATCATTTATGAACAGTTTATACTTTGGAAAAAGTGAGTGTATCATTTTATTTTTAAAAATTACAATTTTTTCACTCACCTCAATTATAAAAGTAAGACCCCTCGTCTATATTCTGAGAACCTTAAAACTATTTTTGTTTGTTCTAGAATTTCCAAAATAACTTTTTTAATTCTATTAAATAATAATAGAAGTATTATTTTTAGTATAATAATACCTAGTAAGGTTGGGGTCAAGACCTAAAGTGGTTTTCCAAAGAATAGGTAAAAGTTTTTTTTGAAAAATGACCTATAATAATCATACATCCATACACTGGGATACCAATTCATCATTCTTATGTACATCGGACTACCTCCATGCAAACCGATGTCATTCATTTATTCAATACCACCTCTCATTATTGTGTACGATGATGGGAACAATGTATATATATTATAATTTTAAAATAATTATACCGATATAGTATTTATATCATATAGATCTCTTTCCTTCCATTCTATATGGGACACAGTAACGTCACCCGTGTGTATGGTTGACTACCTCCTGGTGAAACAATGTTCTTCATCTTCCATTTAAGCTTTACATTAAATGTGATATATTTAAGGTTAATTAATATATGTGATAATAATGTTCCTAATAATTATATAAATTAAATATTTATAATTATTAAAATATAAAATAAAATTTTCATTCTTACCATTTCATTCATTGAAATAAGATAATATCATTTGTGTATGTTTGGACAATTGCCTCGACAAAGCCACATGACTCACTTTTCATGAACACACCACATGGATGATATATATAAGTATGTCAAAATAAATAATACAGTGTATATGATATTATTAAATTTTTTAGAATTTAAAATATTACTTACTACATTTGCAAAATGACCATTAAAAAACGGGAATGTTACTCATGTGTTTGTATGGACTACCATTTGAATAATCGTATAACACATCATATATGAGAAATATATTTCATGATAGTTATTAAATATATATATTATATATAAAAATATGATAATTATTTCATGATTATCAATATGGATATTATTTAACGATATAATATTCATACTAACTGGATCTTTTATGACAATAGCACAATTGAGAAAACCATAAAATTATCCCCTAAAACAATGAACATAACAGAATATTGTTTTCCAACTTGTGATAATATATTAATAATGGATAGTATATTAAATTAAAAAATTAATTTGGATATATTATAAGATACTAACATGTTTAAAACCATTATATATGATTTCAAATCTTATTCAACCGTAAGGAAGTGTGACCTAAGGGACAACATCTCTATTCCACTTCATTAAGGATTATTGTAATGTAATTAAACTAGTATATACAATATGGTGTATATAATACCAATGTGAAATTTATTAACATAATTCATTCATATTTAATGGTATTTTATGTTTTATTTTTAATTCAATAATTCAAAGTTATTTGAAATAAAAATTACGAAGTGGTAAATTTTATTGTAAAATATCACATTGTTTTTTTATTGTTTACATTATATTAAAAGAGCCTATTTATCATGATTTTTTCATTGTATATTGAATTTTTATTAAATAAATATATTATTTTATGATATATATTATTTTTTAAAACTATATATCATTTCCACAAAAAGAGGATTCATTGAATTTTTTTTCTTCAACTAATGAAATATTGATAAATATATATCCTTTAATCAATATAGTTATCTATTTACAAGGAATATTATTAAAAAATTACAAATATTATTTAATAAAATTGTAATTCATTTAACATGAAACAATAGAATAGTCCCATAATAATATTAAACCTTTATTCATTGATATGTATAATGAGAAAAATCATTTGGCCAAAATAATTGGATTTTTACTTGTAGTTTTAAACTGTCTTGTAAATGGTCTTGATGGTAGATGTACAATGATTCAAGAAATAATGAACTAAAATAATTACTAATTTAATTTATTTTAGTATTAAATTATTTTTATTATCTATGATATTCTAAAAATGATGTTTTTTATGGGTGAATTTCATTTTTAGATTATTGATTAAATAACATGTGTGTTTAGTTATTTACCATTCCATTTTGATTATGCCATATACTGACCTAATGCCCATGTTATTAAAATAGAAGGTTTGTCTTGATATTGAAATTTCAAATTTTATTGTGATTGTAAATTCATGATTACATCCATTGTAATTAACCATAACTTATTATTTTACCTCTCCACTATTCTGTTTCCTTTCCACTGTACATAAAGAATAATTTTTTGATTAAGTGTAAGGATTCCCAATTTTTTCCACTTATATTCAATTTATTAATTATTCATAATATAAAATGGTTATCATTATTATAAATTGTTTTAATGAAATCAAAAATGATCGTCCCTTTGATATTTGACCTTTCGTACCATGGAAATGTAATAGGGAAGACCCAGACTCTCAGATACTTAGGTTGGAGTTGTTAAAGTTTGTATCATATGATGTTTTTCATAATGTTTTTGTAAAGAATATATTATTATGTTTTTACAAGAAATAAACCGTCTATAGATTCTACAATTTGACGTGGTTCTAGAATAGAGGTACATATGTGTAATAAATCTAACAAGGTAACTTTGGTATTAATCCAATCACCACATAGTTCCTCAATTTTGGCCATACTACTCACCTTGATTGGAAATCCGTTTTGATGTTCATAGGATAATTAACTTTTTTTATAGACCATTATGATGAGATTTAAAATAATGATATCCCCAAGGAAACCATGATTATGATTCTAATATTAATAATTGATATATAATAATTTATGGTATGTGTTATGACATATTTTGATTTACATATTGTAATTAAAAATTCATAACATTATGAGATAATCCAATAAATTTTGTTTTCTATAAATTTAACATTGGAGAAACATTGGAATCCGTACTCATGTCCAAGGAAGATATTTTACTATTGAGGATGATAATATAAAAGGTATTGGAACAACGAAAATTATGGATTTCTTAATGAAACATCAAGTTGTTACAAAATAATGACCTTTCCTGGTTGAAACAATTTTTATCATAAACAGATTCTTCTATGTTGGAACAATTTATACGATAGAATCTCATCCATCATATAGCTGGATTGGTAATCTAATTGTATTTAAGGAATATAATATTAATATTGAGAACATATTTATACCATTGGGATGTGGTTAAAAGGAATAAGATACACATTAAGTATACTATATCAAATTCTATGTTAGTAAATGATGGTCATTGATTTTGAATAATAGAGAGGAAGATAAAATACAATTTATAAAATTGAATGATTATAAGGATGAATTCATTAATAAATATTTACCTCATTAGAAACAAGAAGTGTTTAAAAATAATTTCATTAGATTAAATAAAATTGAAGAACAATTTTTTGGGTAATATGAATTTACCTATATAGTATTTTCTAGGTATGTAATATATTATATATTCATCATATAGTGAAATATTGTCAATTTCATTGAAGGTCTTAATAAAATTCTTCAAAAGGAACTAAACTCTAGAATTATATACTCATTAGATGAAATAGTTTTTTGTTTTAAAAAATGGAGAATAAGTTCCCTAGATATTATGTATTCAAGGAAAATCATGAGAATAATATTTAATTTGAACACTATAAAAACGAAGAAGAAGAAGAGAACAAATTGATTTCTATCATGTGAGAAATGTATAAATAATCAAAATGGGAAATGATAAAAGGGGTTAGGAATTCATTATAATATAGAATATAAGTTCCACTTAAGTAAATAATGGATGGGAAGAAATTAAAAACTAATATTAAGGGATTCAACTATATGGATGTGGGATACATCACAAGTGATTTCGCCCCGCATGAACAGAATCCACTATAGAAGAGGATGAGGATTGAAAGACAATTATATGTGATCATAATAGTTAATGGGTAAATACCCATTGATGTATTCAAATATATATTAACAATAACATAACATATAGATATTAATTTATTTGATTATAAGTACTCATAATTTTTAATATCAACCCAATTTTCTAAGAAAATTACACATTTCATTTTTTATTTAAGATGGGTGTTATCAGTCAAAATTCTTAGAGGACGTCTCACTTTAACAAGGATGTGTATGTCAGTCCCTATTTTGTCACATATATTTGATTTATTTACTACCATTATTATGATTCTTATCTTTTACTTTGATATAATCAATTATATGGGATGGATCTAAAAATATGGTCCAATTTTTTTTCATGAATATAGATCTTATGATTTGTGAGGAAGATATAGAATTCATTCCCTTTATAGTAGATACATAATAAACTGAGCAATATATAGTCCCCCCCATTTTCAATACTGAATAATATTATCGGTTGAAAGTGAAATATCTATAGATGGAAAAGATAATCTTCAAATCAAGGATGAACCAACTATCGATGAATAAATTGATATATTTCATGAGGAATTACATAGACAACTATCATAGCATTAAGTTTATTTTAGGATTGATTTAAACCCTGGTGAAAGACCAATATCACCATTTCCTTATATAATAGCCATTGTGGTGTTAGTAGTGTTTAATAAAAAACTAGAGGATTTGGGATATATGGTATTTATTCACCCAATATATTCATGTAGGGGATCCTATGTTCTCCTATTTGAGAAGAAATGTGGATCCATGTTGCTGGTAATTGACTGTAGAGAAATCAATGATATTACAATTGATAAAAAGTATCATCAGTCTCGCATTGAAGTCTTATTTGATCAACTTCATTAAGGCGAACCTTTTTAAATATTTACTTTTCTTTTTGGTAACATAAATTACGACTAAAAATAGAATTAATTCTAAATAATCATTTTGAATGAGGTATGGAAATTTTATGTTTATAGTAATTCCATTCGGATTGAAAAATCCAACATCTGTTATTGGGGATTTAATGAAAAAAATATTCAATGAGTATCATTATTATTTTTTGGTGGTATTCGATTATGATATTTTGGTTTATTCTAAATGATAAGAGGAGAATGAGAATAAATTTTTGACAAGTATTAAGCGACATCGAAGAAAATATTTATATGGGACATTTAAAAAGTTGTATTTCTAGTTTTAATAATATTTCATTCTTGTGTATACATTCTCAATGGATGTATCACAACTATTCCTTTGAAGAAAATGGTATTCAGATAACAGAATACACCAATGATGTTAACTACGGTACATTATTTCATTATCATGAAAGGTTATTATCAGTGGTTCATTCATAATTTTTACCTATTGTATAACCCTTTCAGAATGTTTAAAGGAAAAAGGTTTATGTTTTTTGGAAAAAGGAATGGAAGAATATTTTAATGAAGAAAATTTGAGACTTGTCAATGCTTCAATTTTGACTCTACTACCCAGAACTGAAAGGTATTGGATACTTACTTATTCATCGATCAAGGGACTATTTTTTACTAATAAAAAATGAGACAGTTATTAAAAATGCATCAAAGAAACATAATTTTCTTGAATAAAACAATAAAACCATTGATCTTCAATTAAGAGCTATAATGTTTTCATTAATGATATGGATACATTATCTATACTGTTAATGATGTAATATATACATGGATCAGACAATCCAAAAAATATATATTTTTATTCAATGATATCAATATTAAGAAAATTATATGTCTTGATCTATTTTTGGATTATGATTTCTCAATGAAAATATATAAAATGAATGAAAATAATATAACATATGTAATGAGTAGGAAAGATCTTAGAGTTATGAACCATATGTGGATTGAGAGAGACCATATGTTCATGAATATAAGAAAATAGATATGGTAATATTTAATTAAAGGGAGTAATAACTAATTTTTTAAATGATTTATAAACAATATTTATTAGAAAATATAAAAATTCATAATCGGATGATGAGAAATTTCAAAAGATAATTAATGCAGTGAATGATGGGAAATTACCAGAAATAATTTGTGAACACAATGTTTTAAAATTTAGAATTATATCATTGGTTCCATATATAACTGGTATAAAAAGTATTTTTTGTTGGATCTCATTGCTCAAATTTATTTATAAACCCCTATAGGACCATGATGTATAAAGATTTTAGTGGAAAATTGTGGTGTATTACATGAAGTAAGAAATTACATACCATGTGTATATATGTGTGTATTTTCAACATGTAAAATCAATTAGAAAACTTATTATGGGATTTATGCAACCAATTCTTATTCCTACTTTGAAATGTGATGACAGTATTATAGACATTGTCACGGGAGTACAATGGACTCCTGGAAAAAATGATACAATATGGGTTATCATTGAACACAAATCGAAATATACACATTCAATAACTATATGAAAAGATTTTCCTCTTAATATCATCATAAGGATAATTATTAATAATTTTTAAGACATTGGCCGCACTACATTCAATTGTGTCAGATCATGATTCATAGTATCTATTGAAATTCTGTAAAATTCATCAAAAGTGTTTTGATACTGCGATTCTGTTAAGGACTTACTATTATCCTCATATTGAAGGAAAATATAAGAGTATTATTAAATAAATATATGATATGTTGAGTTCATTCTCACATGACATTAAAGGCATGTTGGATCATTAATTACCTTTGTTATTGTTTTCCTATAACTATAATTCCCATTCAAGTATTAAATAGTGTCATGTGAATTATTATGTGGAAAAATATAACATACTCTAACTTGTTATGATGTTTTTGGAGAAAGTTAACACATAGGAAAAACATGATTAAGGAAAAATAAATAAGGTAAATTATATTTAGGCTCACATTAAACAATATCAAATTAAACAGATGTTATTTTCTGATAAGGGGAAGAATGATTCATAATTCCATGTGGGAGATCATGTTTTTTGGAAATTTTCTCCATGTAATAGTGTTATAAGTTTTGGTAAGAAAGATAAAATGAGAGATTTTTACATAAGACAATTTGAAATTTTTGAAATAATTTTAGTTTTTTAAATCATTTTTTAATGCCTCCAAATCTATCAAAAGTATATGTTATGACCCATATATCAATACTTAATAAGCATAAGGAAGAAAAAATGCATGTTCCCACCATTGATGAAATATAATTGGAACTTTTCTATCATTGTTTTAGGATACAATGAAGATACCTAATACAAGGGGGAAATTTTTTATTTTTTATTTCACTTTACCGGTAAAGGTACTATGGAGAAATCACTAAATAGGGGAGGGAACATGGGAACCACATATTTTTATCAATATGAACAACCCTCATCTATTTATAATTTAATATGTAGATTACTATTTTGATGAAAATTATGTATGAAATAAAAATGCATCACCCCAATACATGGAAATCTATTTATTTAAGAATAATTTTAATTTATTTGTTATATCTTGATGCATGGAACATCATGTTTAAGTAAAGCATGAACCTCGAAGAAAATATTGTTTAAACATGACTATTTTGACCTTTAACATAAATTAGAGGGTATAAAGAAGACTAAATAAATAATAAAAAACATATTTTTTACACATGTACTATTTTTATCTACTAATTATAATTAAATATAAGAATCATATGGATGTAAACGAAAAGATTCTTAAAAAATTGTTTTTATTATAAAAGATGGGTAAATCACGCATTGCACATATAATTGAAAAATAATATCTAAATTTTTTAGAAAATTTATTTTGATAAATATAACTAAATTATTTAAATAATAGTATTAATATTATCTTTGGGTGATTTTTATACATTTTTAAAAAATGATTATTTTTATGTTGACTAATGATAAACACTAAATTTTAATTAAAAACGCCATTTTCATTTAAATTAATAATAATTTATAAATTTGTTATATTTTTTTAAAGTAGAATTAGTCAAATTATATATCTATTAATCCAATTTTTTTAATTATAAGCATTTTAAAATAAATTATAATAAATTGTTAATCGTTTAAACATTTCTATTATGAAAACTAACTTTCTCATTGTTTTCTGGATTAATTTTATATAAAAAATTTCCTCATATTTTATTGTAATTTGGGCAATGGATTACATATTTGGAATTACTATAGATTATATTATATAAAAATTTATAATTAAATTATTTCCATAATATTTAATAAAAACCAGAAAAATATTACTTACCCCACTTATAGTAAAAATGGGTTTATTGGGTGTTTATTTAAAACACAAATATTTAATATGATATAAAAATTATAAAATATATTTAATGTCCCTATTTATACTTTATAATATTTAATACTTGAAAATAATCTATTTTGGACCCTTTTGACATGTGACAAATGTGGGTACACCTTTTTCTTTTGAAATATTATAAGTGTGACACCTACCTTACATCAAAAGGATATCCATGTCCCCTCATTTTTACACCATATAAATATTTTTAAATACAATACATAATATAATCACATAAAAAAATTCCTACCTTCTTCCATGATTCATTATTTTTCTATAAAGACATCATAAGCAGTATTTATGTGAAAACATAATGATGTTACCCAAAAAATAAGTAAACTTCTTTAATGAGTGATTTTACTGTACATCGTTCTCCAACTAATTAAATTATGGTAATAACATGATGATATAATATCATTATTATAAATAATATATATAAAATTTGTTAGGTTATCTTAATGGCCTTCATCCATCCCTATTTCCCTCAAATGGGTTATGAAATCATCTTTTATGTGCATGATATCCTACCACCTCCTAGATCGATGTCATTTGTTTTTTCATTACCACCTATCATGGTCGGTTATGATGATGGATTTAAAGTATATATATTATATTAATAATATAATTATTCATTTATATTCATTATATCTTGTATAACTTTTACTTTAAATTTTATAGCGGATCAGATAACATCCCTCTTATGTATAGTAGACTATCACGTCTTAAAGAGAGGTGGTTGGTATTTCATGAATTCCTTGCATAGAACATGATAAGGATAATGATAATTAATATATATCTATTATATTCATGAAATATTTTTTCATTTGTAAAATATATGATATCATTTCTTTTCATACCATTTGACTCACTGAAATATAATAATTTCATTTCTGTATGGGTGGACTACTGCCTTCACGAAGCGATGTGACTCTCATTCCATCACCGCACAACATGGATGATATATATAAATATACTAAGAGATATAGTATTTTGGTTATAATATTATGAAATTTATTTGATACTAAAATTTTGTATACCACCACTCCAAAATGATAATCAGAGAATGAAAATGTTACTCATTCAAATGTATAACATAGAAACTCCATAATTGTATCATATTTAATATTAAAAAACCATCATTAATGATTAGTATTTACCTTATAATTGATATATATAAATATTTTAATTGGTTACTAGTTATTGTTTTGGATACGAGGAAACTATATAACAATCCCAAAAATGGTATCCTTTATAAAAAACAAACATTAGAAAATGAGGAAATTAACTCCTGAAATAATGAAAACATAGAAATATTATAAATGAAAGATTGAATAGATGATATATAAGGATCATATATAATATTAAAAAATATTTTTTTTCAATTTTATGTTAATAACATGATTAAAACCACAATATAATAGGTTAAATCATGTTTAACTAAAAATGAATCATAATGTAATTGACTTTGTCTAAATTTCAATTCATTACATAATACTGTAATTTTGTACATCTAATTTAATTTATATGGTGTATATACATCCCATTTGACATATAATGGAATGATTCATTCATACATAATGGTATTATGTGTTTAAATTTGAATTCATTCATCAAAGGAGATTTGAATTTAAAATTTACCATGTTGCAGAAGTTATTGTACAATCCCACATTTTTTGTGATTATTATCTTTATCCATAAACAGTTATATTCCTATGAACATTTTACATTAGAAATTAAATTTATATTCAATATCCATATTATATTATATTTTATATTTTATATTTTTTAATATGTATACCATTTTTATTAATGGTGTATATATTAAGAGTTATTTGATTAGATATGTGCATATTGATAAATTTGAATCCTTTAATCCATATGAATATGTTATTATAAGTCAAATTATTTATAAATTAAATAAATTATTTTATATACGAGGAATGATTTATACATGTATTTGAAGTTTTTTCTAGAAATTATATACCCCCTCATTGAATGAGTAAATCTCATGAGACAAATTAGATGGCCAATTGAAATGAATTTTTACATATAGTTTATAACCATATTTTGATAATTCATACCGATAGTGGTATGAGTATTTCTAAAATCTTGATGTCCAATAAATAAGAATATAATTCATTAGGAATTAAATTGTTTTAATTTCCATGAAATTTTAACAACTATATTATCTATGGATTTATTTCATTCTCATATTATTTATTAAATGGAATGAGTTGTCCATTATATACCATGATATATGATTATGACATATCATTTCATGATATCTATGCTATTAAAATAGATTATGTGTCAATTTATTTTTATCTTAATGTTTATTATACATATCAATTCAATGTATATTATAATATACTTCACATGTATTGATCATTGTGGTTTATCATTATTTTGATTCCATTCCCCACGATATGAAGAAAAAATCATTGAATGATCTCAAGGATGGGAAAATATTTTCCATATCAATGTTTTTTATATATTAACAATTTAATGTGTGTATAATTTAAGTATTTTATTTTCCAAAATTTTTAAACTGATAGATACAATTGGATATGATCCTTTTTTTATATGCCAAATGAATAAAATAGGCCCTGAATCCGAGTTACTAAAGTCGAGGTCATTAGAACCTATATGAAATTGTTTATGAAATTCATATGTTTAATAGGAACATATAATCAAAAATTTTAGTGGAATAGAACCCATATATTGAAAATATATATTTGGAAAAATCATCTTTCATTATTAATGAAGAATAAAGCATATATATATTACAGTTATATAAGCCCTTATTTCAAAAGAGTATGCCTAATGGTGGTCAGAGAAGTTTCAAACAATGGAATGTTACCAATGAGGTATTAAACACGAATTTAGATTACAAACTCATACTGTGAGGATTCATGCATGTTTGGAGTTTTTCTATAACCTTTCTTATCCATGATGAATGATTCTAATGGATGTAAGAGACATTCAAAACAAAATCGCATGAAACAAAAGATCGCTATCAGAAAAAATGAGTAAATTCTTTTGATTTTATAATCCATTTATAATTAATTTCATATAATAATGTTGGTAAGATATATTATATGAATCGAGTTTCATTCAATGTCTTACATCATATTACGTAATCCATAGAAAAAATTCAATGAAAATTAAATATGAACCTCGTGATTTAATAATATATTTTCTATTAAATTTTTTTATGCATTCGGTATCTTGTGATGAATACAATACCTAACTAAAGTAGATATTTCTTTATTAAAATAAAATGTGATATCTTATGATATAATTAAATTTAACATAATTATTAAAACAATTTATGTATTTATAATAATGAAAATTTAAATTTTTTATACATGAATAAAAATGTTTTCTTTGAAAAAGAAATTATGTACTTTTATTATATATATGACTTATTTAAATATTAAATTTATAAAATTTATAAATTTAATTTGTTTAAATGAAAATCAGTTATAAATTTATACTTTCAAAATTATAATTAGGTAAATTTTTTAGTTTTTTCCTGAAAGGTAGATTTTTCGGATAGTAATGAAAACTAATGATTTTATAAATACCATTATATTTATGACACCATTATGATAAAATAATGAAATTAAAATATATGTTATTCAATCGTAAAAAAATTATGGAAGAAATGTTATATTTGATTATCTTTATAAAACTATTTTATTTTCATTCTATTATTTAAGTATTGAAAACGATCCATTTGATTATTTTTTTTAATGTGATGAAAACTAATTTTTTCTATAATTTAGGAAATATAATGGATATCAATTCTATAAATTATCTTAGTGAAAATTAATTTTAATACATAAAAATATAATTTCTAATAAAAAAATTTCTTTATACTTTTTTACATATCATAAAAGTAATTCCTATAAAATTTAGAAATTGAATTAAATAAAATGTATTCTAAGATTTAAATAATAATTTTAATCTTTTCTTATTACATCTGTGATGATCAGTGGATATGACCTTTGGAGTTCAAGTTTGGAGATCATGTTTTACTGGGCGTTACCCCGAGGTCGGAACATAAGAGGATTAGAAGGCAGGAAAAGATTTCACCGAGATACGTTGGGCCGTTTGATGTTTTGGAGAGAGTCGGGCCGGTTGCTTACAGGTTGCAATAACCTCATAGGTACCAGGCCATGCACGAAGTCTTTCATCTTTCTCAGATTCAACAGTATTTCTCAGACCCGTCTGATGTTTTTCAACCCGAGGAGGTTGCGCTGCAGTAGGATGCATCTTTCAAAGAGAATCATATCATGATTTTCAATTGCAGTACGAATGTTCTCTATGGCCGGTCTGTTCCTCTAGTATGGGTGCTCTGGCAGCACAGGCGAGTACAGGATGTGACCTGGGAGAGGGAGGCCGATGTTTGATCGCAGTGGCCTGAGATGTTCTAGGATTCTTCTCTTACGCCATGTTAGGGGAATTCAGGGATCGATTTCTTTAAGGGGGAAGATTCATTTTTGTTTTAAAATTAAGGATCTCTGGTAAAATATTATTTTGTCATAGTAAAGATAAAAATTAGGTTAAATTGGTTGGACTAATAGATATGGAATCTAATACCCCAAATACATTATCTTTATCTAATTTAATGTATTTATTTTGAACTACACTACTTTTATTTTTTATACAAACTATTATCCGCTATATATAATAACTACAATAATTATATTTAATGTTCCATAATAATTACTGGAGTATCACTTCTCTCACTTATTGAAGGGAACCTTCTATATACTATTATTAATACACATTGAGCACCTCTTCATGATAAATACCCAAATCACTTACTGAATATCCTACACATGTGCTAGATGTCCTGGTCTCAAATAATTAAAACCAAATAATATTTCTGTTTTAAACCAACTTGGAAGAACCAATGGAGTGGTAATTATTTTTACTGTTCCATTTCACATTTATTTCTACCTCAAAAAATACTCTAAATCATATATATATATAATAAAATTATAAAATAATAAAATAATAAAATAATAATATTTAATATACTATAATGTTTTTATATTAATGTTACAACTAGTTTCTATGCCATTTTTATACTATTTAATGTTAAAACATTGCTCGTGAGTACTTGAGAACTACTGCCTCCATGATGTAATGTATTTTGTTATTCATCACCACCTCACACATCTGGTTTGAAATATTTATTAAAAGAATATATATTATATTTTTTCCTAAATATGATTCTTGAATGATTATATATTATATACCTTATACTCTTCCATCCATTGGAAATTGAAAATGTCATTCATGCATAAATACTAACTACCACCTCCAAGAAGGGATGCATTGTTTTCATTACCATCTAACATGGTTGGTTATAAGGATGGATTAAATAAATAATTATGATATATATTATATTATTATAATTATATAAAGAAATGTATATATAAATTTTATTTCATTTTCATCAATTGGAGAAAATATAAATGTCTCTCCTGTGTTTGAGTGGACTATCCCAATAAAGAAATGATTTATCTCATTTTTCATCATCATCTAAAATGGATAGAAATAAAAATATATTAATTGTAAGAAATAAAATAATTATAATGTGTTTAATATTATATATATGATGTTACCAAAACCTCATCAGACACATTTAATGCACGAAATCTTGTTTTAACCAAACAACCCCAGGGCATCTCTAGTAAACCTATCTGGGTTTGTAAATATATGGATCATGATAATAAATTAAATAATAGGAATTAATATAAGTAAATTTAAATGAAAATATTTTTAAATCATGTATATATGTTACATGATTTTATTACTTATTAAATTAAAATATGTATGTGGCTAGTCGAGACTCTAGGTATATGATTTTTCCTCAAATCCATCTTTAAAATGCATCCATTCAACTCTTTTTTGTCCATATCCAAGAACATCCAATTGATTAATGTGTAATAATTTTAAAATTAAAATATTTTAAAAATAAAAATTTTAAATGAATGTTAATTTCCTTAAAAAGTTTATATTGTTATTTTTTTCGACTTTTTCCAAATAACTCACTTCAGACACTTTTACTGATGTGCATAATGTTAGTTTCTTAATGCTTTCTGCATTATTAACATTTCATTATATCATATTAATAATTAATCATAAATATTACTCTAAACATTTACATTTTTTTTAAATAATATCATATCCAAATTATTCTATGATATTTTCTTTTTATGAGTTTTTATATGAAAAGGATATTTCACATTATTTTTATAAAAAAATTAAAATACAGTTTTTATGTATTAAAATGAGATTTCCAATGGTTTAGTGGTGAAAATTTAATCTTAATAAGACGTTTTTAATTTAATACATGATACTTTGGAATTATTAATTTCATTAGTATATGGGGAGTGAAATAAAAACCCATAAAGCATTTTTTCCATTAGGAGACAAGTGGGATTATTAAATATCACACATGCATTGGGTAATGTGGATAGATTTAAATTTTATGTTACACCTATGTAGTGGATAGATTTAAAAATAATTATACTCCTATAAAGTGGATGTAATTATCTTCTCAAAACATTAATCTTATGACGTGGATGGGAATAATATGAAACAAGATACTCATCTGTAGAAACATAGTATACTGATATAATATAATCAATAAGGTGTGGTGGAATTATCCATTTTGGTGATTCCCTAAAAAATATATGATTATACAAAGTTCTTATATAGTTTTTCTATTTTTATTTTTACAAATATTGGATGTGGTTAAATTTTCTAATTTGAAGTATATAATCTCCTAAATGTGAAATGTTTGTTTTCAACGAAACAATTTTTCACATGTTCTCGTGTTTTCTATAGATTGTTTAATGTGTTTTTATGCTATATATGGGGTTTAAAGATTATATTAGAGTCATGATTTATTTTCACCTGTAATTATGATTTCTTTTAGATGATCATAGTATATTTTTAGGTAGGTAATCATTTTTTGGGTTTGTGTGTTATTCATTAGACTAGAAGTTTTCCATTATTTTTATATCTTGTGTTGTGATATTTATTCTCATCCAACATTTTCATAAGTGTTTTATGGGTTTTAAGAAAATATTATAAATACATAAATTTTAATCCATCCACTATAGTGAGTTGTAATAAATATTGAAAACTTTCTTTAGTGAAATAGTTATGTATATTGTAGGACTGACTTATTAAAAAATGAATTTGTGTTATAGTGTTCCATATGTAAATGTTTTTGTTTAATAACTCAAAAAAACTACAAATGTAAATATCATGATAATTTGAAATTTTTAAAAATAACTTATATAAACACATTAATATGGTTTGGTTATGTTCAAGTTTTATTAGTTGGTATTAGAGTAGTATCTTTGATGAATTTAAAGGATATAATCATAATTTGTGAGGATTATTTAAGAGTTGAGTATACCAATATGCTGTGATAAGTTAAAGGATGATCATATATTCTAAGGAATAGATTCCCCTTTAGAGGTATTGTTTTGAGGGGATATATTTGGGTATTATTATCATTTTATATGAATACATGATTGAGTTATATAATTCTGTTGGGTTTATCAAGTTACATATTTTGATGGATATTAGCATATAATGTTATTATAGTAGGGAAAAAATTTATGGTAAGGATATACATCAGTGTGTATATGATCTATTATTTTTAGATAATAAATTTTAATTAGGTTAAATGTTTGTTATCAACTTTCTAATGTATATTTTACCATATAGATAACCATTGTTTTTTAAATTTAATTAAGTGGATAAATTTATTTTTTAAAATAAGACTACTATATTTTTTATAACATTATATAAAATACGGTATATAAAAAAATTCATTCTAATGTGGTATTTTATATCAAGGATTTTTATATAAATTCTTGAATAAGAATTAATTTATATTTTGGATTTATTTTTTCAATGTTATATCATATTGATTCAGGTTTTTTTTCATAAATATTAGTAAATTTTTAGAGAATAGATTTTTAGGGCATATAAATTTTTTGTATGTTAATTTATAAATTATTTTCTTTTTATGTAGAAAGATGTTATGTTTCTATTAGAATAATGAGTGATCAAATAATTTTATTTTGGTTTTTGAACATTTTCATCCATGTGGTCAAGAGTTTTAAGGAAAATAATTAATGGAATGATTTATGTATAACACTGGGTTTTAATTTCATGGTTTTAAATATTCATATATATATCTTCAATTGATGTTTTTTTCATATTGAATATTAACTAAACTTGTTATAACAATTTTAGTTTTGGTTAATGCATAAAAACAATAAGAATAACACATCATCAATTTAAGAGTATTTTGATCTATTAAATGTTAATTTTATTTTCATGGAATGAAATATCATCATTTTTATTTATCATATAGAATATGAGATGAAAAAGTGGTTAAAAACTCCTCAAAACACATTCAAAATACGAAATTGTGCATATTGAATGGGAAGAAATAAATTAAGTATATAGTCTCATGCTATCTATCTTAGGTGATAAATAAATCTTTAACTAAAGAAATATATAGATTGAAACGTCATGTTCTATTCATAAAATGTGACTTAGTTATAAGGTATAGTTTTGGAAAATTAACTAAAATTATTATTATTATATTGGTACATATATTGTTATATACATTTTAAATTGAGAAAGACTATGATTCCTTTAATTTAATTATAAATTAATTATCATGATGAAATCTACCTTCTTTTAATAATTTTCCATGATTAATTTTTTTTGAAAAAGAAAAATGTATGAGGATAAAATTTATTTAACGGGGAGTATGTAACACTGTGATATTTATTAATGACACATACCATAAAATAAATTCAATGAGTTAGAATGGTTTTTATTCATGTTACACCCAAATAATGAAAATAATTTATTACTATAATAACAAATATAATATTATGAGATAATAAAATTAAATATAATTATTAAAATTATTTACATAATTAGAATAAGTTCTAATTATATTATTTAAAGATAAAGAAAATATATGGTTAAAAAAATATATTTATAGAATATTATATATTTTTTAGTTAATAATAAAAATTATAATTTTTTAATTTTAATTTCAAAATATAAACAATAATTTTCTATTCTCCAGGTAAAAATTATCTTATAGAGATTCTTTAGGATCTTTTAAACTTAATAATTTTTAGTTCAACAATGATTAATATTGATTTTTTAAATTCTATAAATTTAATGAATTTAATATGAAATAATAATGAAATAAAAACATATGAACCCATCTCCTTGACCAATTTTGTGTTTAATGAGTAAAATAAATTGATTATAACTTTTTTCGTTTGAATTTGAAAACACATGATAGACTTTTTGGAAGCTAATATTTATTTAACACTAATTAAAAACCATTACAGTTCTTCTATTTTAATCAAATATTCACATTATTAATTATAATATTTTTCTATTTTCAATGAAATAAAACTTTTATTTTTTATGCATAATTCTCTAAATTTCATGGAGACAATTTTTCTACGTGATTTTGATGTAAGTTCATTATTATATTTCACATAAATTTTTTCAAAAAAATTATTTTCATTGTAATATTTAAATATATATATATATATATATATGAAAATTAATCTTATCAACATTTATATTAAAATAATATTAATTGGATTCCGTATTTGATATCAAAATTTCAATATTTTGTCACATGTTCAATTTTAGTTTTTTCATATAAATAACTTACCATCATAATATTTTATGTTAAAACTAAAAATTTTATAATGGTTTAATATGTTATAAAATTAAGAATGATTCTTCTAATAATTAATATACCATATCATTATATAATTTAATAAGTTTATTTATACCTATACACACCTAATAATATAATTTTAACTAAATTCAATCCATTTTCCATGAGAAAATATTATATTATATTGAAAATTTCCTTTTACTAATAATTGTACCACTCCTCTCTATTTTGAAAAAAAATAATTCGATCATAAATAATTGAAACATAATTAAGAATATAACTAGACCATTAAACACATATTGTTCTTCTAAAATATACATCCCTTTCCATAGATATCCTTGTTTCCCCAAAATATAATCTTACGAAGGCTTAAGGTGTAAACTAATAGAGGATACCCAAAAGAGAGGTAATTACCTTCACTTATCTATTTCAAGTGTAATTATTTTTTAAACTGAATTAATGTCTTATATAATCATTTAATCATTCTTAAATAAGTATATCTACTACACTAAAATGTTAATATGTTAATGTTATATCCATTTTAATCTCCATTCCACACTATGATAAATGAAAATGGTACTTATTTGTATGTGCATTCTTCCACCTCCATGAAGTGATGTTTCTTGTTTTTCATAAACACCTTACATAGATGGTTATAAAGTGTTTTTAAATATTATATATTATATTTATTGGAAAAATTGTAAATATATCATATAATCAACCATCAATCCCACCAATTGGTTAAAAATTTAAAATTTATCTCATGTGTATATGTGAACTACCACATCCATAAAGATATACATAATAGTTTTCATTATCATCTCACATATATGTTAATAATGACTATTTTAATTAATTAATGTTATAGTTGTACTATAATTATTATTTTATTAAGCTAATAATTTATCTATATTATTTCATTTTCATCCATTAGAAAAACAATTTTTCAATCATGTCTAGGGGTAGAATACCACCTCCACGAAATTATGTATTTAATTTTCTATGAAACAATTTGATGGATGTTTATAAAATTATATTCAATATAAAAAATTTAAATTTTATAATTTTTGTGATTTTCTATGTGATGGAAACATGAAAACTAAAACCATGGTCAATAGACATTTAATGTTCTTTGACATCCCTAGATGTTTCTTGGAATTTTGGGTCATTGGAAATTATTTAGAGGAGGATTGTAAAAGGCATAGAGAAGTTTGGTTGATAAACGTTAGAAAAGGGGGGATTACACACCCTGTAACTATATAACCAAACATGAAACTATTTTCATGGATTTTCTTGTAGTCTTTACAATGTATAAGGTTTTGGGATTATAAAAATAAAATAAAATCGATAGGTGAATTTCTTTTTTCATTAACTATCCTCTAGGAATAACACAACATGATTGGGTATTACAAAACATGTAATACACTGATTTTGTACAGTTTTGATAGTCTTTTTCTAGCTAAACCATCATTTATTTGGTCACAATTTCCTTTTTTTCTCTTTTATAATGTGAACCTTAGGTGACCTAGAATATTCTTTGTATTTGTTCCATATCTCTTGAATCCCTTAGCCTAAGTGAATGTTTGTTGGAAATCTGTAGTGATATATCTTCGATCGATGTTGTGTTCTTCCTCTATTCATGATGTTCCTTATAGTTTGGTCTATTTTTCCTCAAGTTTCTTCTTACCATTTGATGTAGGATGGTCTTTTGTCATTCCAAATGGGATTCTATTTGGTTGTTGTCGGTGCAGTGCTGCCACATCATCCTTAGATTGATGCAGGTCCTATCAAAGAGGTGATAAGAGAACTGTTGCACAACCCATTCATGTGAGAATATTGATGATGTCTTTAGAGGTAGGATTTATTTTTTTATCATCAATATTAAATCATGTGGGAGGTATTTAATTTTTTCACGTATGGATCATGGTTGTTCTAGTATATTTGATGATAAGAATCAGATAAATGAAATTGAAAGGGGATGGGGGATTAATTTTTCATTCCTTGTAGATTAGATATTATTATTGTGATTGAGGGTTATACAGGATTTATTTTTGATAAAAAATCATGTCTATTTAGGTCCCTTGATTGGGCACTAAATGGGTTTCATGTGGTTTGTTTCATGTTATACACAAACATTTGATAATTGGTTATTCACTTAAATTTAGAAAACGAAGAGATTCCCCATGATTTGGATTGCGTGATAATGCCATTAAATAATCTAGTGTAATTGAATAATTATCCCCTTTTCAAAATATAAAATTTTGTTACATCATTCTCTATGATGATATGTGTGGAATTGTTGTGGTTTCCAGTAAGGGATAGATGAAATGTGATGTGGATGTATTGTGATGTGTGGGTTATCTCTAGTTTGTGTTGGGGTATGACTCTGACCAGGATTTTGTGTTGTGGGATACACTTGGTGGTGTTAAGGATGAAATTTTAGATGAAAAGTTAACCTGTAGATGTAATTGAATCTCATGGTTAGTGATTTAATAATTGTTCTATGGTAAGAGGTGTTGTGCATTTTGGATGCGAGCTTTTTTTGCGGTAATGTGTAACCCAATGGAGTTGTGCATTAGGGATTGATTCTATAAATTTTATGATATCCCATGAATGGATATTGAACATGGTGAATGTTTAATGATGGTTATTTAATGTTAAGATAATTTGGTTTATCAGGATCTTCACCTATTTAAATAACCGTGTTTATTTTGACTATGACTATGTTGATTTTGATTGTGTTTACTATTTCTATGTTTCTTATTTTCCATAGTAGTTATGAGATGAAATAAATAACTAATTAATAATTTCTTGATTGAAGTAGTATGTATTGCATAATGGAATCAGAATAGTCAATGGATGAATAAATTATTCCTTCTATCCTTAAATGTGGCTAATTCTAAACCATAAAATGAATTGGGTGGTTAAATGAAATTGGTTGAAAATTAAAAATAAAAGTTGGTTTTATGTGAGGTGTTTTGAATTTAGATGTAGCAGTAAATCTTCCCCTATTATGATTTTTTTCTAACCATGAACTCATATATTGGGTTTCAGTTTTTTATTATATATTTATATATACTTTCATTTTCCCCATGATTTCTATACGCACCCCACCGAAGTTGAGAACTATGTACTGACCACCCAATCCTCACGAGAGAGGGTGTATTCCCAATCATCCCTATGAGAGGATGAATGGATGAACAAACTCTATTCTAGGATCCCTCTACGAGGATGTGATACCCAATAAAATTCAGACAGGTTATGGTCTGTGAGAACTAGGTGTGTGTGGGTGAGTTGTGTTTTCATAGGACTATTTGTCACGACCCATCCCCCAGGGCCCATTATGTGACTACCCCAGGCCCGCCTCCCATAGGCCATGGGTTCATGACTAGCACCAAAAGGAATATCTAAAATAATTGGAAGGCATTGCCTTTAAACCTACAAACATATAGTCCAAGAATAAAACGAGCACAACTCACATAGTAAAACTGCATTTGTAAAAATATAGAGTACTGAAAGTAAAAAATGTGAGTACTCTATGTAAAGGGGGCTAGAATAGAAGCCCAAATTAAAAGTACAACAACAATAGAAAAACAACCCCTATAATCGTCCTCCAAGGTTACTGCATGATGGGTAGTTACAACTCACAGTCGGTCATCACTAAGGCATGTCATGTCTAAAGGTACACCTCTAATAACCATCCAGTCCTGGCTCCCAACCCTCAATCACAACTATCCATCATCTACACAAGACACAACATGGTGTGGGTGAAACCCATGAAGGGGTGATTATAACAATACTCAGTAGGAACCTGAGACCCCCAAAGGTCTCATAGTGTTCTACAATAGATAATCAACAAAGCATGACTGCAATCACAAAGCAAGAAAAATAGACTTAGCTCAAACCATGTATACAACTTAATGATCTGGAATAAAGATGATTAGTCTAAAGATATTTCATTTTATTCCATTTGGATATTCCACAGCTAAACCATGAATATTTTGTTCCATTATCGATCCACATAGGTTCATGAGTCACTGATCCACAAAAGACCACTCTAAATATAGTCTTCATTGAATCGTGCACTGCTGATCCACATAGGGTCTCGATGATGTTGATCCACATATGGTTTTTATGAAGCTGATCCACACAGTGTTGCTATGATGATGATCTATAGAGGGTCTCTATGATTCTTATTCACACAGGGTCACTGAGATTACAATCCACATAGGGTCTCTAAGATGTTGATCCACACATGTTCACTTCGATGCTGATCCACACATGGTCGCTCATCAATTGAAAGCTAGCCACTGGATTCTCGCTCATAGAATTCGTGATTCTGGGAGAACCACTCCTCAAGCCATCAATAATATTTCAACCAGTACGAAGTCCCACCTAAAGCATACCCAAGGGACTGCCCCATCCTAGGGGTCCCAATCTGATAGATAGTGTGTCGATCAGAGGTCTGGTCTGTGAGATATGGGCGCATTTGTAAAAAGGGCATGGTTTGATTCATGCCTTATCCAACCCAAGTACCATTTCAAACACTATCAAAACCCACATAGAATATCTCAAAAGGACCACCTTGTGACAAGGGTCCTTATTCCACAGACGTTGTGTTATTCAGACACTCTGTCTGTTAGTTACAGCCCTTTCTGTGAAACAGTGGTGATCACACTTCGGTGTGGCCTAGCCTGGTCGGGCCTGCTAGACAATGCCAAGGGTATCACTTCCCAAAATGGGAATCAATTCCACCAACGTTGTGTCAAACAGACATACAGTTCATCAGTTATGAGTGTTTATTTATTCGGGGTCCAATTGGGTGTGGACTCAGCCCGACTCAGTTTGACTGGCCCGAAACAGTAGTTCTTGAGGTCAACCATACCTCGCCCGGGTTTGACCTATTAAGGTTCAGCCCAATTCACCAGTTCCAGACCATCGGGGCCTTCCCATTGGTTCACAGTCTAGACCGCTATTGGCCTGGGCCACTGGGTGGGGCTCGGCACACCGGCACTGGCATGACCCGCTGGGCAGGTACCCCCCTCTCGGTAGACCTGCGTCCATCCCGGTCTGCCAGAAGGTGTACCGCCTTTTCCGCTAGCCCCAAAGTTGTGGGGCCCTTGTATCTAGCTGGTGTGGTGCTGCCCCACTACATGAAATGGTCAGTCATTTGGCCGACAAGAATCTTCCAACGTAGTGCATCATGGGACCGCTCCGCCCCCTCTTGCCGCGGCCTGCTGGTCGTGGTGCCTATAGGCATCGCCCTTGTCTTGCATAGTTGTCTAGGGCTGGCCTCCTCTGGATGCCATGGCATGGGATGGAACCACTTCTCACCACCTGCATCCGGTCATCGTGGGTCTCCTACAACCACCGCTGACCGTCGCCGACATGGCGTGCCATCATATTATTACATAGGCCACTAGACGTGCTCGGGTGTTCCATTTTTTGTGCCATCAGTTCCTACAATCATCTCGGGTCATTTTTACCGCTGCATGTCCTTTGGTTTCATCATGTCACTCCATTTGATAAACTGATCCTAAAGAACAAGACAAATACCGAAGAGGCAGAGGGTTCGGGTTGTGTTCATTTGGCACACACCCTCTATATTTTCATTGTATCATGCGATAAAAAAGTTATATAAAAATGATAAACATTACAACCCCCCCCCCCACCTGGATAATAAGTGCTTTGATGATGATCGACCAAAAATCCTTCTTCGTTTTTGTTAGTTCGTGATTTAGTGGTGCTCGTCACTTCTCGCAGAAACCAGTGTCCTCCTATAAGTTTTTGGTGTCATGGTACTTCCCTAGAGCATTGTCGCTTGGTGAATCCATACCAACATTCCACCCCAAGATCCATATAAATAGAAGGGGGAAAATTTGGGTTATTCTCCAAATAATTTATGAGGTTCATTTAATTTATAGACCACCCAAATTCTCACTAGTGTAGTTTCAAGTAAAGGAGTGTCATGCCATTTAATGACTAGAATGGTGTAAGTCCCGCCAATGCCAGTCATCCATTGGTGGAAATGAAAAAAAAATATTTCTATTTTATTATTCAATTAAATTTCCAGAAAACTATATTTTATTTCCCAACCTTCTACGGTGGAAGAGAAAAATCCCTTAAGCAAATCATGACACTACGGATTCAATAGTGCCATCAGATTTGAAACCCAAGAACCGCATGAAAAGATACAAAATGTCGCCCGTGCATTTACTAAATATAAATTAAAAAAAGTTCATAATTTCATTCCTGGAACACTGGGCATCAAAATCACACACTATTAATTTTCTCAGACTCGTAATAATTACATTTAATTAAAAAAATAAAATGAAATATCTTTGTCTTTACAATCTCCCTACCTTATATATTTTCTTCCATAAAAGATACAATAATTACTACGGAATCAAATGGTGGTATTGAGAATGAATCTGAGCCTCCCGCTCCAATGTTCTCTCCCGAAGGCTCCCATAATGCCAACAAACTCCCACCAGAGGGATTGATCTTCCATGAAATACCTGATGTTATCGATCCTCAATCCCCACTAGAACCTCCATAAATGTTTCCCCATCATCAATTTATAGCTCACCTCAATCAATAACGTGAAATAGATCATGCACATTCCTCCTCAGCAGTGACAGGTGGAAAACATTAGGCACCTGATGCATCTCTGGGGGAAGAGCTAGGAGATACATAACCTCTCCAAATCTGTTGTGATCTTGAAAGTGTTAGAAGAACCTTAGAGATAGCTTAATTCCCTAGAAAAATATCTACTATCCTCATTGAGGTGAGACCCATAGGAAGACTTGGACTCCCTCCTCAAACTCTAAAGGTATCTATATCATGTCAGCAAAAGACTTATGCCTTCCCAATACAGTCTTCATCGGATCTTGGATGATATGCACCTTTTTAGTGGAAGCACATATGATCTCTGGAACCATGAGTGCTGACTTCCCCCATTCTATCCAGCATTGAGGTGATCTACATGGTTGACCGAACAAGGCCTAAAATGTTTCCATACTGAGGGTGGAGTGATAACATTTATTTTACAAGAAATCCTCCATAGTAACGTGACACTTCTAACTATGGTCAAAATGTAGGACAAAAGCCTCAAGCATGTCTTACAGTGTCTGGAAGGTCTACTCCATATGACTATCCATATAATAATGAACGGTAGTGCTCAAAACGTAGCTGAGTCCCGAACACCTCCTGCAATCCCTTCCACAACTAGGATGTACAACTTGCGCCATTATCAATGACGATTGCCGATGGGACCCCATAAAGTATACAATCTCTTGTATGTAGAGGCCTCCCAAGCCCTCTACGAATCCCTACTCAGAGATGGGTATGATGTGGGATGACATGGTGAGTTGGTCAATAACCACCCAGATGGAATTTTGGCCCCTGGATATATATGGTAGCCTTTTCACAAAGTCCATGGATATACCATCCGACATCAACATTGGTACCTCATGTAGATGAGCTAAGCTAGCTGGTACATAATGCTCGACCTTCACTTGCTGATAAGTAAGGAATCGGGATATAATCTATGACACTGCTTTCTTTATTCCTAGCCACTGGTAATGATTCCAGAGGTCCAGTAGCATCATTGCCACTATAGGATGTACCGAAAAAGGGGATGTGTGGGACTCAATTGACACCTCCTCTCGAAGCATCCCTAGTAAAATGGGCCATCCTCTGAAGAGTATGTCATGCTCCCCACCATCGTAAAATACATCAGGAACCTATCCTAAGGATATCTATGCACGTTGAGCCTCGCAGTCAATGTCACCAAGCTGTGCATATCAAACTCAATTATGAAGTGGGGGAGGAATAGTCATAGATTGTATGTAAGCTGTCCTATCTCTTTCTATACAGGTTATCTACAATGCCGCTAGCTGCTATGTCTCATTAGATAGAAATTGTAGACCAGAACTCCTACTGAGTGCATCAGCTACCATGTTTCCCTTCCCCTGAGTATAGACTATCTCAAATTCATAGTCCAAAATGTACAATAGACATTTCTCTTGTCTCAGGTTCAAATCCTTCTATGAGAAGATATACATGAGACTCTTGTGATCAGAGTAGATTGTAAAACATTATCTCATCAAGTTCTGTCACCACATCTACAAGGAAAATACCTCTGTTGCTAACTCCAAATCATGGGTTGTGTTGTTTTGCTAATGTTGTGTCAATTGTCATGAAACATAAGCGATGAATACTCACTAATTAATACGAACACATCCAAGTCAGGTACCTAATTTTTCGCAGCAGACTACATACCCAACACCCTCTTCTGGTAGCCATATGATGGGGGCACTCCTCTGCTCGACCTTATCTCCTGAAAACTCTGTTGGCATCAATCCATCCACACAAAACGATTTCATATCTTCAATAATGCTGAAAAGGGTTCCACAACTCTAGAAAAGTCAGGTTCAAATCTCCAGTAGTACCCAGCCAACCCCAAGAAACTCCAAACCTTGGTCACACTCCTGGGTGGCTCCCATGCTAGCACAATCACTATATTTTTTGTAACCACTACAACTCCAGCCACTGAGAAAATAAGTCCCAGAAATTGGACCTCCCAAATCCAGAACTGGGATTTGAAAGGATTACTATAAATATTGTTCTCTTTGTGTTTATCCCAAACAATCTGTTGATGGTAGGCGCGCTCCTCCTAAAATGCTGAGTATATCAAGATTTCATCGATGAAGGCCTCCACAATGTTATTGAGGTATTGATGAAATATCATTATCATGAGTCCCATGAACACATTAGGAGTGTTGGTCATGCCGAATGGCATGAAAATGTACTCATAGAGGCCATACCGACATCTTATGGTCATCTTTTTCACATCCTTATCTTGTACCATGAGATGATGATACCCTTATTAGAGGTCTATCATCCAAAACAAATGAAAATCCTTTAGCTGATCAAAGAGAACAATATTCCTCAAAAGTGGATAGTTATTCTTCACAGTGACCAGGATCAGGTGTTGATAATCTACATGGAACCTCAAACTCCCATATGCTTTTCTGGAGAACAAAATTGGAGCTTCCCATGGAGAAACAATGGGCCTTCTGAACCCCTTCCTATGCATGTCCACTAGTTGTACCCGTAACCCACGATGATTTGAGGGAGCCATCTGATATGCTGGTGTATATATCGGTGTCGTCCTAGGGTACAGGTCAATATATTAATCCACCTCTCTATGATGAGGTAGTCCCTGAACATCATCAAGGAAGACAACAGCTTACTGGTCTACCACTACGAGATAGCTCGGAATCTCAACATCAACTGCTGCGAGGGTAAGGCTAAACAACTTATGTGTGATCAGATACAACCTCCTCCAGGTAAGTCCATCATTTACTGAAAAGGTTTCATTTTCACCAATGAACGAAACCTTGGTCTCATCCTTGCGGACACACCACATATTGCACCTAATCCAGTCAATCTAATCATGGAATGTAGATAACCATTCCATACCCTAGATGTAATTTAAAGGCCTCGATGCTGCTACTAGAAGATCACATCCGAAGCTCTCACCTCTTAGATTATGCTCACAATACTAGAACTAGTGTGTAATTGTCCAATCATCTCTATTAAGAGTCCATAATCAAAATGATTGATTCAACATCTCCAGAAAAATATCTAATCTACATACGAGATCCATGGAAATGAGAGAGTTATTGAAACCTATGTCTATAAGTACATCAACAACGGTGAAGTAGAAAAATATCACACCTAAAATCTTCTCTAGAGTGTTGTGTTCATAGGCCTCAGTTGCCTAGATATCATCTCGTCCTTGTACACCTTCATCCTATGGTTGGGGTGGACCACCTATAGGTGGAGGAAGTAGAACATAGAACCATCAACCCCAACCTACTGCACGACCTGGTCATCTGCCACATTCACCGCCCTACGTACCTCCTCGCTGGAATCTCTGCCTCTGCCTTGGAGGTCCTTCGACTTTGTGCTAGTTTTCAGTGTGGTTGGTCTAGCAATCGTGAGCCATGTGACCTTTCCCACTGCATGTGAAGAAAAATATTCTCCTCTTAAGGCCTACTCTACCTCGTGAGCCTTGAAACTCTAACCCTACATCCCTTGGTTACCCACCAGAAGGTCAGGTCTGCCTGAACCTCAATGTCATCAGCTTAATACCAGCCACAGATGACTCTTGTAAATGTCACATAGTGTTGTGTCTCGATTTTTTTGTCTACTCGCCAAGGAAACTCTCCACCAAGAATGCTCTCTCCAGTACTCCAGCATACATTATGATGATGGGAGATTCCATCAAAGTGTTTATCTCTAATCAGAGTCTATATTCGAAAGTATGAGCCCTGAAAAAGGGGTCTCATATCATGTCGTTAATGTTTCATGAGAGTTTAGTGAATGTCACTGAGTAATGGGCCATGGTCAGGATGCCCTACTATAAGTTTAGAAGCTCCTGTATACACACAGAGCGTAGAGTTGCTGGAACCTACTCTACCGTGAAGAGGCCCTCAAAATATGCTTCGAATATGGTCAGCCCATCATCTTTCTAGAGCGTCCAACTCCACCATCTCCCTATAGCTCCCTGAAAAATGATAGGAAGTTAGGATAACCATCTGGTCAGCTAGTGACCCAACCAGGTGAAAAACTCTAGCCACAGGCTCTAGCCAGTCCTCAGCCACTTGCGGATCTGTCTGACCTCGGAACCTCAGAGGCCTCTGACACTAAAACTCATGAAACACGCTCAATCATCCTACACCATCTATAGGTGGGGCTTGTGGTGAGGGATTAGAAATGGGTAGTGGTGATTCTAGTATACCACCCTGAAATACAATCACTGTAAGAGGACCCTGAACCGAAGCCTCATCACTCGGTGGGCCATCATCGAAAACTCTCGCCTAAATCTTGGTTGGTTGTCTATGCGGCGACATCCTAGTAGAAAATAGGTGTGTCATAGCCAATATGTTATAGATGGTGAGCTAAATCAAATAGATAAAAAATAAAACACATCCAAAACACATGAAAACTGTGTTTTCATGCAGCGATTCAGAAACCAGAATTCATGGTCTTGGTGTATGGATACGTCAGTCATCACACCAGCACTAGACCTCCCTAACTAAAAACCAATCACAACAGTTAACACTATTGTTTATTTAAAACACCAGAGTCCTTCTTCTATGGTAGAACTGAAAACTCTAATACCACTTTTTCAAGACCCATCCTCTGGGACATGTGACATGACTACCTCATACCCGCCATCCATAGGCCAAGGATTGACGACTAGCATCAAAAGGCATATCCAACACTAATAAAAATGCATTTCCTTAAAACCTGCAAACACAATGTCCAAGAATACAATGAGCACAACACACATATCCAAAGTGATGTAGTAAATAGAAAGATTACTGAAAGTGTAACTTGTGTGTACTGTATGTAATGTGGGATGAAATAAAAGCACCACTGAAAAGTACAACAACAACAAAAAACAGCTCCTAGAATAGTCTTCCAAGGTTCCAACATGAAGGGTAGGTATAGCTCACGATCTATCATCACTGCGGCACATGAAGTCTAATGGTCCACTTCCAACCACCATGCAAGCCTGGCTCCAAAACCTAAATCATAGTTATCCATCATTTGCACAAGAAATAACACGGTGAGGGCGATGACCATACAGGGGTGAGTATAATAATACACAGTAAGGACCCTGAGACCCCCGAAGGTCTCACAGTGTTCTTTAAAGGATATACAAAAAATCATGAACTACATCACTAAGAACAATGAAAAAAGACTAAGCTAAAACCAGGTATACAACTCAGTTATTGAAAATAAAGATGATTTTTCTTAAGCTATATCATTTTATTTCATAAATAATTTCCAAACCATGAACAATTTGTTCCATTGTTCATCCAAACATGGTCGTGGGTTACAGATCCATGACAGGCATCTCTAAGGCTATTCCTCACTAGGTCATGCACTATAGATCCACACAGGGTCGCTATGATGCTGATCCACATAGGGTCTCTAAGATGATGATCCACACATGGTCGCAAATATGTTAATCCACACAGGGCTACTATGATTCTAATCCACACATAGTCTCTCTTCAATTGACAACAAGCCACTAGATTATCACTCATATAATGCCTGATTCTAGGAGAACCACTCCTCAAGACATCAGTCATATTTAAACCAGTACGAAGTACCACAAAACTCAAACCAAAGGAACCACCCCATCATAGGGTTCCTAATGTGATAGAAAACGGGTCGATTAGACGCCCCGTCTGTGAAATATGGATACTTTTTTAAAAGGGGCCAAGTTGAATTCAAGTCTGATCCAACCCATGTCTTTTTTCAAACATTTATAAAACTCACTTAGATTATCTTCAAAGGACTTCCTTGTAACATGGGTCCTTATTCCACAGACGTAACATCGTTCGGACACCCGGTCTATTAATTACAACCCTTTCTATGAAACGGGGGTGAACACACCTTGGTCCAGACCAACTCAGTTGGAACCACTGGAATATGACAAAGGGAATACATCCCAAAAGTGGTCTCAACTCCACTGAAGACATGTCAAACGGACTCCTAGTTTGTTAGTTACTGGAATTTATTAATTCGGGGGCCAGTTGGGTATGGGCCTGATCCGACTCGATCTGACCAGCCCGAAAAAATGGTTTCTAGGGTCGACCTAACCCAGCCTGAGTGCATCCCATTAAGGGATAGCCTTCATCCCTATGTCCAGCCCATTGGAGTTCTCCCATTGGTTCGCAGGCCCGAACCACGGTTGGCCCAGCTTGCAGGGTGGGGCTCAGCCCACCCACATTGGCCAGCGTCCGACCTAGTCCACCGAAAGGCAGACCGACATCACCATTGTTCCTAAGGTTGTGGGACCATTTCACCTAGCTGGTCGGGTGCTGCCCCAACAAATTAAATGGTCCCCCATTTGGCTGATAGGCTTTCACCAACAAGGCGCGTTGTGGGGAAGTCCCACACCCTCCTGCTGTGGCTTTCTTGTCGAGGCTTCTACCATCGGTGGTTCCTACATGCGCCACCCTTGTCCCATGCAGTAGGCTCAGGATGGCCGCCTCTGGCTACTACAGGGTGCACTGGCACTCCCCTTCCCACCACCCGTGGTCATTTTCTGTATGTATCCTCCATCCACCACCGACATGGCGTGCTGATGGTTTCTTCTGTGGGCCACTGGACGTGCTTTGGTGGTCCATTTTTTGGTGTCTTTAGCACCTACGAGGATCTCAAGTCACCATTTCTGTTGCATGACCTCTGGATTCATCCTGTCCCTCCATTTGATTACACATTCTAAAAAAAGAGACAAATACTGAAGAGGTAGAGGGTCTAGTCCTTCTTCGTTTTTCATTTTCCCTCTATGTTTTCATCATATAAGGTCATCAACACTTTATCTCATAAATTTTACCTTTACAACAATCCCCCTTCCTGGATAATAAGTCCATTGAAGACTATAGATGTAACTTCATTCGTTGATGTCATTGGTTCATGATTCGGTGGCAGTTGTCATCGCTCGCTGAAACTATTTTCATCCTCCAAGTGGTTGGCATCGTTGTACTTTTCCTGTGCTTTGTTTCATGATGATGTCGTGCCAACACCCCTCCCAAAGCTCCATATAAATAGGAGGGGGGAAGATATGGGTAACACTCCGATGAATTTACAAGGTTCATTTAATTAATGGATCACCCATACTTTAAAAGAAGAAGCTACTATAAAGGACAGGAAATCCATTCAATGGATTGACATATTGTTGGTCCCTCCAATGCCGCTCGTCCTTTGGATGAAAATAAAAGAATGAAATAAAATAACATTTTCATTTTATTATTCTTTTAAATGTCCAAAAACTATCTTATTCTCGTAACCTTTTGTGGTCAATGTGAAGCCTCCCTTAATCGAATCTCAGCACTACAGATTAAACGATGCCCTAATATTATTAATCTGAGCACCAATTCAAAATCTAGAAAACGCCACATGTGCGTTTTGTGAAAGTACAATATAGAAAAGTTCATAAATACATTATGGTAACACCGAGCCTTGGAATCATGCACCGTTAAATTACAAAGACACATAATAATTTCATTTAATTAAGACAATTACATTAAAAAATAAGGGTCTGTACACTATTTAGGAAGAGATGAGTTGTGATTTCCCATGTGTCCTTAAGATGAGATGTTTCTTGCTTCCCCATGTGTTTTCAGTATGTGATGTTATTTGTGGCATAGTTTTCTACAGGTGGGATGTGATGTGGAAAGTGTCCCACGTGTCTATGGGTGGTATGTGATGTGGTTTGTTACCCTGTTTTCGGTGGGTGGGATATGATGTGGAATATGGCCCAAGTATATGCCGGTGGGATGTGATGTGGTTTATGGGGCCTAGTAGTGTGTGGGAATGTTGTGATGTGGTAATTTCAAAAGCTGTAGGAGCTCAAGAACATTTTCCAATAGGTAGTGGTGGCTAATCAGTGTGTACTGGTTTAGGGTACCCAATCTTCTATGTTCATTATATTGCATTACATGACTTATGATATTTAGTGAGTGTGATTTAGTGAGGTTGGGATTGATTCTATACTTATTATGTTTTATTTAGTTATGTTGTGTTATCATGGGAGCATTAGTAATCTTCCCTCAAATATTCATGAGAGACATTTTTTTTTTGTACTGAGTATACCTATATTCTCACCGAATATATAAAAAACACCATTTAGGTTTTGAAGAGGATTTCATGGACGTTGATTTGTATTACTAGATTGGGCTTGGGGAATGTTTGCAATTCACTACTTTAGCTTTATTTTGGGTACATTGCTTTGGTGTTTTATACTATTTTCACTAGTTCATTTTTATTTATGCACATGGGATTGTTATTTTATTTCCTATACATATGTCTTGGATTTTTTTTGTCAATGATCCATCATAACTGATGATCTTTTTAAGAAAAATTAATGGCTTCGTATATTTTCTAATATGTATACCCTTGGGGTTAGTCACCAACATGTGGCCCACTAGATGTGGGACATGGGGTTCATTTTCTCTCCTTCTCCATTTCAATCCTGAGAAGGTATCTTTGGTGGGAGGGGATCATGAAAAAATGGTAGAATTGGATATTGTTGAGATATTTGATGAATCTAATAGTTATGAATGGTGAAGATTTCATTGGTTAGTAGGGAAACATTTTTTGTTGAACTTCACACATGATATAGGACATGGAAGACCATCTAGGACATGGAATTTTGGGCCCCCCTGTGATCTGATGCTAGGACACTAAGCCTACCGATGAACCAAGTGAGGCTACAACATTTTCATGGTCACATCCTATGAATGGTATATTCATCATAATAAATACTATTTTTATTTGGATTGTGATGATTTGGTATGGTTAAAAGGGATAAAAAATGAATAAAATAAATTAAACTAGCTATATTGAATCATAAATTCCATACTACTCAGGCATATAAAATCATTAAATTCGATTTCATATATGGCTCTCGGACATCATCTGCATGTGAATCAGGCATTAATTGTTCAAAAAAACTATTCCATTTAATCAATGGAGGGTTTATCTTGTTTTATAGGATGATTATTAGAAGAGGAAATTGTGTTATTCTAGAAATTAGGTTTGGAATCGTACAAGGGTAGTGTTTCAGACATAGAGATAGAGATATGGATTAAGGATATTCAGATAAACATCGGTTTTATTTAGGCCCTGAAGGAGTATTGGGTTCCTTTAGTACTCTTTCAGCTACATGTAGTTGTGTGGAAATGATCGACACTATATTTAGGGGAACAGAAAGAGTTATACATTTAGTGTATTGACTTTGAGAAGGAATTCCATGAAGATTTCCATTCATCTACCATGAATTATAAGAATATACAGATGATATACTCATGAAGAGGAACTTTTTTCCTTCTATCTCGTACGTAGTTACTCCTTTTCTATTTCCGACGTACCTAGAAGATAAAAATTAAGAATAGGTGATCAAGACGATGTACTCATGAAGAGGATTACCATGAGAGGGGAGACAATAGGGTTCAAATGGGTGTATGGTTACTTTATAAAGGTCTTAAGAGATATGAACATCAAGTTTTCGATAGGTAGGGAGTCGACCTCATAAACATCATTTTGACCATCTAGTCACTATTCCATTCCTGTGAACATGGAAATGAAGTGTTTGTTTTGTGGAATTTGAATCAATATTAAGAATTAGTGCCCAATGACTATTTGAGATGAGTTTGGTGGAGGTGGAAAGGTTCAGTTCTAGCCTCAACAACAGTTTTCCATCATGTATATTTAACAATAGGGGCAGCTGGATCATGTTCCACTTAGGGTGGATGGCATAGGAGGATGATGAAATCATGATTTTTCTCAAGATTAGGTACTTCATTCAATAAATTTTAGTGGGTGTGTTCATCATCCAAGAGGTATTGGGTTTGGGAGTGGTTAGTTTCATGTAGTGGAGGTAGCGGTTCCCACATGGACACAGATCGTCATAGGTATGATACTTTTTTTAGTACCATTACATGTTCTTTTTTCGATTCATGAGTGTCACACTCATTTTCTTTAACTGATCTATCCCATTCTCTGAAACTAGAAGTAGATCGTATTCATGATCCCATAGTGTTGAGTACACTAGTCGGAGTCTAGACTACCTTGTTTGATCAATTTTGGGGTGTAGACTACAGATGGGGCCACATCAATTCCATGGGGATATCATCTTTCAATAGATTCATCCATATAACTTCATCATCAGCATCGAATAGTTAAATTACATATCTTCCATTGTCAACTTCTTCTATTGGACAGTTTTTTTTAAGATGTGGATGTCCAGTGTTACATTTTCATTGGTGAGTCGTGTTATTAGTTGGGCAGTTGACATGTAGATCACATTCTATCTTTGTTGGTTGAGATGTCAATGGCCTCAGCGAATGACATAATGGTAGAAGTTATTCTATTAATTGGGTAGTTCATTGATGTTTTACCAAAGGATATTTTAATGCTAACCCATCAATGTGCTGTTGAGTTTGGGATAGACTAACATCCCATTGCTTCTCAGATTTATATGGATCCCTCTCGGATGCCACCTTCTAAGTTCTAGGTGTTGAGGATTAAGATATTAAATTTAATGAATGAGTGAATTTTAACTCTTAGTTTGACAACGTGGGGTTATCCAATGTTGTTTTCAATGAAGGAAGATGGTGGTATGATGTTGTGAATATACTAATGGAGGTTGAATTAGGTGGCCATCTAGAAAAGTTACCCTTTATGAGGATAGATAGTCTTTTCAACCAGGTTAGAGGAGTGTGTTGGTTTTCTAATATTGATATGTGGTTTGTATATTACTAGATAATTGAGAAAGAGTGACATATCAAAATGATTTCTATCAGATGAAGGAATAGTCACATCATGTTTTTGGTTATGTCATTCAATGTTACAAATGAAACAATTATGTTCAGGGGGATTATGAACTCCATGTCCTATATGTTCATGGATAACCTTGTCATCATAATCAATGATGACATCCTGATCTACTATAATATAGAGTAGGATCATGCAGATAATCTCAGAACTATCTTACATGTTTTTTTATGAAATTAGTTCAATGGAAAATTATCCAACTGTATGTTCTCAATAGGAGAGATGCATTTCCATTAACATGTGGTCTCTCAGAAGGTTTTGGAAGTGGACCCATCAATGGTTGAGGTTGTTGTTTATTGGTAAACACCCAATATCATGGAATTGGTTTGTAGTTTTTTCCATATTTCAGGCTATTGTTGTAGTTTTTACCCATTTTCTTCCATGTTTCATCCTTGTAGGCAGTTTTCACCTAGAAGGATCACTATTTTGTTAGGAGTGGTTAGTGTCAAGAATAATTCCACTAATTGAATGGGAATTTGGTTACAACTCCATTTCTCTACATACTTGAGGAAGGACTTATGTTTGAGGTATTCTACAGTTCTTCCCGTACGGTCTTGGGATACTTCGAGATGCATCAGCGACCAGTAAGAACTTATGGGATATGACATTATGTACTTATGAGAATAACTATGCCACCCAATATTTTTATCTTACAATAGATGTGTTTTCATTAATATTGTGATGGCATTACCTCATTGTAGATCTCTATCTAGACTTTATGGATCACTTGTTTTTGGGGTATATCTTTTCACAGGGATATCTAAACTTATGAATGCATAAGTGGGTGGAGTTTTTTAGGACTACGATTTTTATATCTCTTACACCTTAGGAAATTAAATTTTTAGGGAGGATTCTTTATGCATGAAGTCACAAAAGGAGGATGTTCTGGATCTGTGGTTTCTTTGAGAGTTGTGGAGGATTTGGCATCCTTGAACTCAGAGGAATAGTTGACGATTGAAGTGGATCATTTAATTAGATGATGGAGTTGTATTCTATGATGCAATAGGTGGATAGGGCTTATTAAGAACACTCATAGGTAGAGTTGTTGTGTGATCATGTTGTCCATAGTGATGCTCTAGCATGATGATCATAGGATGGTCAAAACCTTATGTTGTTTTTTGGAAGTTTTTTTGATGAGGTGTGATATAGGGTCCTTCGTGAGATGAATAACCCACATTTATTGATACTCTCCTGAGTTTCCAAGATGTACCTTGTCTTGAGGATATAGTTTTTGTGTTCTGATATTAAGTGGGAGGTAGCATATTTTTTGGAATTTTGCTTCAACTACCAAGAGGTAATGTTCGATCAATTTTTTCCCAGAGGTTTTTCATAATCCTTATTTGTTTTCAAGAGGATGTGGGATGACATATTGATAGATTCCCTGACAAGATTACCATAGATCCAGGATGTTCTGGTACTCTATTTGTGGTATTTGATCAGTTTATGAAATCAACCCTATTCTTAGCATTCAACGAGTTTGGCATAGTAGATTCCTTGTGCAAGACGGATGTGGATGGTGTGTTGTGGTTTCATGCAGTTATAATGTCTATTACCTCAGATTTGGACACACATTTTACCTCATGAGTCTAGAATTTATTAAAGAGTTCTTTTTTCACCAAGTTGTCCCACAACACATATTTCCACCAATAGATAAATGGGATGAAAGGCAAGACCATACAAACGATGGGGGATATGTTGTGAGAATGCATCATGGAAATTCGTTGGTCTTGGGTATGACACCTACCATTGGTGTAGTTATATTATTAATATATCTATCCCTCTTCCATTATAATGGATTTGTTTTAGTAATTTAATGGAAGAATACGCTGTTCTCTATTGTCTTGGAAAAATGTTGGGGATAAAATTATTCTTTTTCTAGATGTGGTGCAGAGCATGACATAGAATGTTCAGCTTGTTCGTGAGAAGATTAAAGAAGCATAGGACAATAAGAAGACTTATATTGATCATAGTATGAGGAACATTGAGTTTTAGGTTGTGGTCTATATGTTATTCAAGGTTTCCCCTCGATGTGGGTAGTATAGGTTTCATAGAGGGAGTAAGCTTTCTCGTTGGGGTTTTGGGGCCTTTTAAGGTGTCATATAATATTGGTGAGGTATTATACCTATTGGAATTTCTAGCATAGTTGGATTGGATCCATAACCTATTCGAAAACTCTCATATTCATTAGTATCTTCATGATGAATCCCATTTCATTGACTTTGGAGAGTTGGATATTGGGAATGATGTTATGGTTGTGGAGCAGATAGAAAAAATCCAAGATTACCAAGGGAAGGAGTTTCATGGTCGATCCATTCCCATCATTTGTTTTTTTGGATGTATTGTGTCTAGGAGAAGACTAATTGGGAGTGAAAAAGGCAGATGTGTTCTCATTACCTAGTGTTCTTCAGATATTTTCATTTCTCCATTATGTTTTGTGATGTTGTTCTTGAACATTGTTTTATATGAGATGATCTTATTTCCTCGACTTGTGTAAATATTGTATAATATATGATGAATTCAAAATATACGAAAATTGTAGGACCATATTCCTGATCAATATGAACTAAATGTGCTGCGATTAAACCCATGTGGGTGTCTAAGTGCCACCCAGAGCGGATAGTATCTTGACATAGAAGACGGAAATCGCTGATTCATATGTTTAAAATAGTGTGGTTTATTTGGTTTTGTGATGGTGCGATTTGATGGATCTGTAGTGGTAATAAGGAATTTTGGTTTTTTTATTTGGTTTACTGTGTTTAGTAGGTTGAAGTGTTTAAGGTAACACTTGATTCTTGAGAGGATCACACAGGGTTGTTATACGGACCCCTTTTCTTCTAAGCTAGGTTTTCAATTCATGAGGGAGAGAATCATTCAAGAGGTATCTAATGTAACATTTTGTTTCCCCATGGTACTTTAAATTGCATTTTTAGGTCATTCAAAGTGGTCATAAGATGTTATTATTGTTTTTGGATATGTTTGGTTTCAAATGGATGAAAAATATCGGATTATACACTGTGTAACATTATAACATTACATTAAACTTTGTTTCACAAATTTTCATGGTTATTTCCAAATGTATAATGATTTGGGGTAACTGAAGAAAAATAAAATTAATAGATGATGTGTTTTATTGGGAATCCAACCTCTAGGAATTACATGATGTGAAAGGGTATTACACATCATGTAATACACCTACCATGTGTCATTTATTATGATTTTTAGCCAGACAATCATTTATTCAATTGTGGTTCCATTTTTGTCTAATTTTCAATGAAACCTTGACACCTTGGAGTATTATTTGAGTAATTTCACCTCCTATTTGAATCTTTAGTCCTAATAGATGTTAGTTTTTTATATGTAGAAATCTGCCTTTGATCAATGGTGTGTTCTTAACCTGTTCTTATATTTTCTTTTGGTTTGGCCTCTTTCACCTCCTGTTTATTCTTGTCATATGATGGAGGATGATATCACATGGTTCTAAATGATATATTCTTCATTTTTTTTGTGTTGGTTCTGCAACATCCTCGAATTGATGTAGTTCTTACAAGAGACGTGATCAGAGATAATTTAAATAGGTCATTCATGTGAAATGATCATTGACCGAATATTAAGTATCATCATCATCATATAAATTTTTATTCAATATAGAGAAAAGGTACATGAAGATCCTTAAATGAATGAAAAAACATTGTATCCCAGTTGACAATAATGTATCCAGGTTGTGACATGCTAGTCATAGATAAATACCATTTAAAAGAAATTGAAAGGGGTTGGTGGATTTTTTTTAATTCCATGATATTTTGATATTATGATTCTAAATGTGGGTTATAAAGACTAAATTCCCCACTCGAAATAATGGAATTTAGGGGCCCTTTTTCACAGACTAAATGAGGTTCATGTTGTTTTGTTCATGCATAACATTTATATATGGAAATTAGTTAATCATATAAATCCTGCTAATGAATGGATCACTTGGGATTTGGTTTGCATGATAACACCCATAAATAATAAAGTGGAATTGAATAAGTAACCCATTTTCTAAATCTAAAAATTTGTTACATCATGGATTGTGATGAGATGTGTGGAATGGTTCGAACTACTTGTGTGGGATAAATGAAATGTGAAGTGTCTATACTGTGACAAGTGGGTTTTATATAGTTTATGTTTAGTTTTTTTTTTCAAATCACGGTTGTGTACTTTGGGTTGGAATGGGTGTTTTTATAAATAAATTTGTAGAAAATACATCAACTGGGATATATAGTTGAATCTCAGGTTGAGAGATTTATTGATTTTCGAATGGATGATAGGTGTTGTTCCATTGGTTTGTGAGCTTGTTGTGCGGTAAGGTGTTACCAGATAGAGTTGTGAGTTGTGGGTTGGTTATATTGATATATGATTTACCATTAGTGGTTGTTATACCTAGATAATTTGGAATGAAGTGTACATAATGTGAATCCACTTTGGTTTATCAGGATCATCACTTTTTTAATGTTTGTGGCTTTGTTGAATAAGATTGTGTTGACTGTATCTGTGATCCGTAGGTTCCCAGATAGTGATGTGATGAAATAAATTTTTGATTAATAAAGACTAGAATGAGTTAATTTGGTTTGAATAATGGAATGGAAATGGTTAATGGATGAATAAATGATGGTATTTATGGATCAATATGGTTAATGTAGGACAATAAAATAAATGGGGTGCTTAAATGAAATTGTTTGGAATTTGAAAAGAGGTTGTGGTTTATTGTCTACTGTTGAGCATTTACAGGTAGCATAAAAGGTGGTTTCATT
This sequence comes from Viscum album, assembly GCA_963277665.1. Lineage (NCBI taxonomy): Eukaryota > Viridiplantae > Streptophyta > Magnoliopsida > Santalales > Viscaceae > Viscum > Viscum album. The sequence continues at coordinate 1,856,565,813 of OY728157.1, forward strand.
TAGAGTATTTTTTAGGAACTCATAGGTTGGGATTGAGGGATTGGTATCATATATGTATATACTTTTATATTCATTTTGTTTTTTATAAGAACTACATCTAGTTGAGAACTACATTTCAGACACCCCAATCATCATATGAGATGGTGTATTTTAAAAATATCATGGTGGGAGGAAGGATGGCTGGCCACCTAGTTTTCCCTACTCACTCATCCAAATAGGGATATCCCATGATTATTTGTCTAGGCTTTGGTTTGTAAGGTCTAGGTTTGTTCACAAATTTTTTTCCCTGGTGTATTTGGATCAAGATAAGTTGACATTTCCTATGTGTTAGGAGAATTATATTTCTTTTTCTTTCCCAATATTAATTAGGATATTATGTGGTTTGGGGGATAGATGTCTGTTGGTGTGATTTGATGAGTTTTGTGGCCCTAGTGTCTAGGTGTGGGGTGTGATGATTTTTGTGGCCCATGTGTCAATGGGTGGGATGTGATATGGTATATGGCCCTTGTTTCTATGGGTGGGATTTGATGTGGTTCTTGGGGCCCAGGTGTGGATGGGTTGGTAGTTACAAGATACTTTATAGAGATGAGGGAGTGTGATAACATTTTCCATTATGTAAGAGTAGCTAATCAGTGGGAATTGGTGTGGGTTACCCCATCCCTGATGTGCATTAAATTATATATTGTGACATGTTTAAATTGGTGAGCATGGAATGGTGAGTTTATGAGGGTTAATATACATGTTCGGTGTTGTTTGTTTCTACTATATTATAATAGGAGAATTAGTATATTTCCATCACATTTACATGAGAGTATTTGGTTTTCTTATTGAGTATACATGTAGGCTCACCCTACATATATAAAACATCCATCAGGATTCTAGGAGGATTATGCTAACCATGTTCCATGTTACTAGATCGTGCTTTGAGAAATTTGTTGAGTAACTTTTTAAACTTTCTTTTGGGTAATTTACTTTTGTGTTTTACTATATTTTCACTAGGTGCATTAAATATGTTCATATGTGAAAGTATTTGGCATCATTTTACATATACCATGGAGTTGTTTGGGGATGATCCATCATATATCCTAGACATGTTTCACAAAAATGGAAATACCTTCAATATTGAGTGATTTTTATACCTTTGGTGTTAGTCTGAAACTAGGGGCCCACTATAGGCCGGACTTGGGGGTCCTTACCTCTCTTTCTACATAACAATCTTAGGAGGGTTATATTTGGCAGGAGGGATTCATGAAATGACCAAATAATTTTTTAATAAACAACTTTAAAACATCAAATGTCATCATAAATGATTTTGTAAATAAATATGACATTAAAATAAGTGAAATTAAATGAATAATAATTAGAAATTAACTTTATAAATTTAAAAAATAATGTAAAATTTTAATATAATTTTATGATTCCAAGAAATAAAATATGTGTGAGTTATGTCAAGAGGAAATTTATTTTCCCATAATATAATTTTTTTTTCATTTTCATTCCAACTGTCTTCCCTCGAAATACATGTTTATAAAAATTATTTAATAAATTTAAAATTTATACATAAAATATTATAGTTAGTTTAATTTCAACTTCTTTTTACATTATTTAGAATGTTTAAAAAATACAATTTTTTAAAATACATCATTTTACTTGCATTTTACATTTTTACCATTGTTCCAAAGAACGTGTTTTTAATGTTTACCATGTGATTTCCTTTTCCATCAAAAATATATTTTATTCATTATAAAGTTTTTTCTAATATTTTTCAAATTTTCTCAAATAATATTATGTTCCCGTTATTTTATGAAATTTTTATTTTTTATAATTTTCTAAAGAAAAGGATATTTTATCTTATTTTTATATGAAAAATTAATTGTTCTTTCATAAGGGGATTAAATGGGGGTTTCCATAAATTTATAATAACAAGGTTATGATGAATTTTTTTCATTATAATATATTATACATTAGAATTTTTTATAGAAGTATGTATTAGAGAGTGATCTTAAAACCATTAGTACATTTTCTATTATGTAACAGGCGGGTCAGTTAAATCCCAATAATAAATTGTGTAATGTGGGTGTAGTTAACATATATGTTACTATTATAAATTACATGGAATAAACTAGAAAATTACTCATATGAATTGGGTATATTTAACTAGTAATTAACTATTATGAAGTATAAGATGTTAACTCTTGATAAGTTAGTAATATGATGTGGGTTGGGATAACATGTGATATGTTACTCTTATTATGTGAAATAGTTAAACGATATATGTTACTCCTAAGATAATTTTTGGATTATCCATTTAGGTGATTCCATGATGAGTGTACGATTCCATTCGGTATGTATATGTGTTTTATGAACATGAGAATAGTTTTAATGCATATTGTTTCATATCATGAAGATTTTATATAATATTTAAAATCAAAAATATGTTTTCCGGGGATATAATTTGTTATAGTTTCTCATGATTTAAAAATATTACTTCTTGGTTTTTATATTATTTCTATAGGTTTTAAAGGTTTTGATTGAGAAATATTTTATTTTCACACATGATAATGATTTAATTTATGCACTCTCGGGATATTGTTAATGGGGTAAAATTCATTAGGTTCTATGATTTCCACTACAAATATGGGTTTCCTATATTTTTGTATCCCTTACTAAACGGTTTTTATCACTTAATATATTTAATTGTCTTCAATTGGATCTATGGATGTGTTGGATCTATATTGAGTTAATTCATTTCACTATTGTTACATGTATTAAATGAATAAAATTTCTTATATAAAATACAGATATAAATTTTAGAAAATATTTTATAGGAAAAATTCACCCTATGTGATAGTGTTTCATATGTAATATTATGGGTTTTCCTAATTCTCTAAAAACTAAACCCAACAGATGTTGATAATTTATTGAGGTTAAAAAATTTATATCGAACTTCTTATTATGGTTTTGTTAAATATTTGTTTTTATATGAAATTCATGATTATTCCATTCATATCATGTTAGAAATGAAAGGAAGTGTTGTGCGAGGATGGTGTACAACACATGAAATCATTGTGTTGGGTCTGACATAGTATTGGGCTGCATCACATGAAACCAATTTACATTGGAACTAACCTAATAGTAGGTTTATAATAATGGATACATTGGAAATAATCTACAAGTAATTCATGTGAATATTATTTTAAGTTCACATAAAAAACTACCATATTTACTAAAACACATGAGGACACTATGAAAATATTCACAACTATTTATTATCCATCCAAAACTATATTAAAATATGGTTCAATTAAACACGCAGTGTAACGACCCATATTTTTTCAATGGAAATTCCCTTCTTATAATTATGTCATAAGATAACATGAATACACAACATAATGAACTACTAAGTGATAATTTACCTTTAAACATTTGTTTGTATCTTCTGTGTTTGGAATTTTGAAAATCTGACACACACGGTTGTGTTCAAGATGATTTTTGGAGTCTAATAAAACAAAAATAATTTTCAGTGAATAGTAACGTAACCATGTGAATAGTAACCAAACCTTAGGAATTGTAATATAACCTTTATGAATAGTAAATCATCCTACATAAGAGTAACCTTACCGATGAATAAATAAATCAAATTTAGACATCTTAAAAAGTAACAATTCGACCTTAGTAAACATTTTGGTTTTTAGTAAGTCATAAATAATTAATTATAGTTAATTAAATAATTAATTTTTTTTTATTAAAAGGTGTTCATTAATTTTCAAATCAATGTGTTATAGTTTTTAAATAATTTCATTAGACCCTACATAATTTTTCAAAGAACAATAAAATTTGTTTTAATTTTCAAAACTGTTTTTTATGTAAATTATGATTTTTATAAATTTTTAAATTAATAATATTTAGACAATTATTTTTGAAAATGGGACTTAATTTTTAGATTCTACATGTTGAAAAATGGTTGGGGTAAAGTATTGATATTTTTCTGAAACACATGAATTTTTTATGAATAATAGAATCCGTTAATTCACAACAAATTCTAAATAATGGATTAATAGAGTCATCAATGATGTTACACAGATGTAAGACCACTTGGTTCGGTATCACATGATAAAATTACTATTCTTGGTCATTCAAGACTCACTATTCCTTGTCCTAGATGAAATTAATAAACTAGTGAATTTTATATTAAAAACCCCCCTCTCCCCTTTACTATAAAAACCAACGTTCACACCCTAATTTACTCACACCTAAAAAGCTCCATGCCTTCCCTAAACACTACCCAAACCTCTTCCCTATCCTCTCTACCACATCCATGAGTTTCTGGTCCCATCAAAAGACCAAGCCAAGCTTCCTTAAGGAGTATCTCAAGAGGAGGATTTAAGAGGTAATTTCTCTCCCTCTCCTCCATTATTTTCCTTTTAGGTTCATGTTCATTTCTTGATCTCTCCCCATATATCATCATCTGAATGGTATTTTACATCCAATATTATACATATAATGATCTTTTATGATGAAAATATCATCCAACCTCTTTTCCTTCTTCCTTTTATTTTATTAAAGAGAAGGTTGTTTGTGAGGTGTTAATTTATCACCTTCAAGAATGACATGCTTTCTTCTTCCATTTCTACTTTCAGATTTGGTTATGAAACCATTTATATTGTTTAAACAGAACATGTTATTTGTATTATCTCCTATTTAATGTTCTGTAACTTACTTTTGACCATATTACTAAGTGATAAATTAGAACATGTTCATTGTGATCGAAAACCCGCCTAAATTAATCCAAATAATCATCATTTAATTATTATTTAATGATTCGTCCACACGGATCCAATATGATTCATTATAATATCATTCAATCTCTTGTAACATTATTTGTAACATGAAATATCAGTTCTGGATGTTTACACATGTTCTACCGAAACATCAATTTAAGTATACAGGTGAATCACTCAAGAAAACCATAAAAACAAACATTCCTAAATAATGTTTTTAAACCCTATAACTCATCCAAAGGAATATAAAATCACTTAATGAAACCATAATGAACCATATTAAATTACAGAATGGTTATGGATTTCTAACTAATTAATATAATGTAATTATAAAGGACATTAAAGATAAGGAAGCACTCAGATACAAGGTAAGGGGAAATTCTCGAACCCAACCTTCATCCTTTGCGGTCTCCATCTTTCACTCCATTTTTGATATGGGTACTCCTTAAAGATCCTTTTTAATCATTTTATTTCCTTTTCTAGGATATAAATGTTTACTACTACTTTTTATGTCAATCAATATTTTTTCCAAAAGAACTCTTATTTTAAGAACTCACCTTTTACTTTTCATTCAAGGTTGAGAGATCTTGTATCAAATATGTTATTCCCTCTTTGTTTTGGAAACCGAAATATTATGAATTTTTTCTTATGAGATGTAACACATTCCTTTAATAGGGTTAGTTATTTTCACTATTTATATATTTTCCATGAGGCAAGCATGATAATGATTATGTTATGATGTGACGGGTGCACTCGGAATTATATAGTGCAATATGAATATTTCAAAGTGACAGGTGCGCCCAGATTATACAGCGATCCAATGCATTGGGTAAAGTAATTATCCTCATGAGTAAATGTGAAATGATGTTTGAACAACATTCTATCTTGTTTCACAAGTACGTGTTGTATTTAACAACTAAGACATGACATTTCATTTGTTATGCATTGCCACATTTCAAGTATTATATTTATGATTTCTCTCATGTTCATGATCTTCTTCCTGTGTGATTATTATGCTCACCCCATGCTATATTGTTCTTATCTATCCTCTTACTGGTCTTCTACCTCACTCCTTTTGATGTATATCCTCAGGATTCTACATGTATTAAGGAGAGGGCAAGTACCAATAAGAATCAAGAGAAGAAGAAATTAAATAATTGTTTATGCTTGATGTTGTAATTCTTATGTATAGTTCTTGTTTTCCCAAGACAATAATCCTTTTGGATCCTCTATTAGTTATACTATTATATTGTTTATCTTTAAAATGATGTAATAGTAATGTAAGAAAAAACAGGGTCACTATAATTGGTATTATAGGCAAGGTTTAGTTAATTTGGAAATTTGGATTAGTGAACCCTAGAGAAGACATATAGCATGATAATAAGTATAAATATGCACACAAGACTATTTACATAGGTATCCCATATGTTATGTTTTTGGTATAAATTGTTTAAATTAATACATTATTCATGACTTTCATACTTATGTTTTCTTCCAAAAAATTTCTATTTTATAAAATGGTGGGATCCAGGAGAAATCAGGCCAACAACTCGTGTGGGGGTCAATGCAACAATTTCCCGAATGAAATCCCCAATTATATAAGAGGTGGAGTTCAAAACATCATGGAAATTCTTACACAATTATCTCAGGTTATGAATAATAACCATAATAAAGGGGAACGTCCTCCTTCACCAAAGATGGAGAAAGTGGATATCGAATGTTTTATGTGACAACGACCACCGACGTTTAGTGGATCTTCCGATCCACTTGTTGAGGAACAATGAGTCAACTCCATAGAGAATATCTTTTTTTATCTTCACTATTCCTAGATGGAGAAGGTGACCCTAGCCATTTCTCTTCTAGATAGTGAAGCATATCCATTGTAGGATTTCATTTAGAACACCAAGAAAAGGGAGGAAATTGAATAGATGGAATGGGAAGACATTAATATAATGTTTCTTAACAAGTATTTCCCATGAACACTTCACAAGAAGATGGAGAGATAATTCATATATCTCATGAAAAAAGAAGGAATATCTGTCACAACCTACGAAGAAAATTTCAAAAGGCTACCATGGTACGGTTCCGGGTTTGTTATCAATAATGATATAAAAATTGATAGATTCTTTAGTGGATTAAAACCACACCTTCGAAAGGATCTTGCAATTTGAGACTTTGGGAGTTATTAAGAAGTTGTTCATTGTTCCCTAAAAGTGGAGATGGAGACTGGAGAATGGTCCCAAGGATATGTTGATATGAAAAGAAAAATAAATTTATAAGTTGGTGGATCTAATGTTAATGATGGGAAGAAAACTCAATGACCCACATGCCAAAAATGTGGGAAGTTTCACCATGGGAACTGCCTCAAAGGGATAGGGAAGTTCATTATGTGTGGTAAAGAAGAACACCAGGGTCATGAGTGTCAAAAAGACATGAAAAGGAAGGACAATTTAGTCGATAAAAGGAGAGAACCACTCATAGTTCAATGGTACAACTGTAGGGAGCTTGGTCACTATGCAAACCAGTGCACTAAACCTCGATTTCTAGAGGGTAATCAGTGTCAGTAGCCGCCAAAGCGAATGGAACAAGGGATGGCTTATTCCATCACTACTATGGAGGTAGAGCATTATAATTAAGTCTTACAAGGTACACTTCCTATTAACTCAAGAGTTTCAAAAGTTTTATTTGATTCTGGTTCTACGCATTCTTTAATATCTTGCAATTTTTCTAGAACTATTGAATCAAAGCCCCGAAACCTTGAAGTAGAGATATCTGTAAAAACACCATGTCGTGGAATCATTGCAACCCAAGTGTTTAAATCTTCTCTTATTTGCATATGTGGTAACATTCTTTCAAAAAATCTCGTAATACTTTGGTGTAATTAAATGCTATAATGGGAATAGATTGGCTCTCTTTATAGAGAGCACACATCAACTGTCGGAAAAAGGAAATATCTTTTCATAATATGATCCATCCCATGCTCCTCTACAAATTCAAGGAAGATCGTAAATATCATTAAAAAAAATCCTTCAATGGAGTGGGTTTTTCTTCCCTATGAAGAGGCATACCTCGCCAAAATGGGTGTGTCGAAGGGATGTGCCAACATTGAGGATGTACCCATTTTGAGGGAATACAGTGATGTATTTCACAATGAGTTACACGAAATTCCCCCGGATCGTGAGGTAGAGTTCTTAATTGAACTCATACCTGGAGCTACTCCTATCTCAAAGTGTACCTATAGGATGTCTCCTATCAAATGGGTGGAGTTAAAGAAGCATCTGCAAGAGCATCTGGACAAAGGGTTCATATTCCCTAATGCATCACCTTGGGGTGCGCCAGTTCTCTTTGTGAAGAATAAGGTTGGAACAATGCAGCAATGTATCGACTATCTGGAACTCAACAATATCACCACAAAGAACAAGTATCCTCTCCCAAGGATTGAGGACTTGTTCGATCAATTAAGAGGTTATTAATACTTCTCAAAAGTGGATCTTTTTTCTAGATATCATCATGTATAGGTGAAGAAAGAAGATATTCAGAAGGCTATCTTCCAAACTAGGTATGTGAACTATGAGTTTTGGTGATCCCTTTGGACTTACTAATTCCCCTACAATCTTGATGGATTTGATGAATAGTGTCTTTTGAAATTACCAGGAAAAATTTGTGTAGTGTTTATTGATGATATTCTCATTTACACCATGAGCAAGTAGGAACATGAAGAACATCGAAGACTTGTGTTGGAGACATTGATAACGGAGTTGTTGTATGCCAAGTTCAGAATGTGTGACTTTTGGATGAAGCAAGTCACAATCTTGGGACATGTGATCACAAGTGAAAAAATTTATATGGATCCTTCAAAGAAAAAGGTGATTGAGGAATTCCCCAGGCCCTCTAGTATCACATAAATCTATAGTTTTCCTAGATTAGGTGGGTACTACCAACATTTTGTGAGAAACTTCTCACGATTGTCAATCCCACTAACTAATTTAACAAGGAAATGGGTAATGTATGTCTGGACGGAATAATGCGAGGGATGATTCAAGGAGCTAAAGAGTAGGCTTATCACTTCACTTATAGTCACACTACCGAAAAGTGGAGATATTTTTGTGATATAAAGTGATGGTTAAAAAAAGGAATGGGTTGTGTACTGATGAAAAATGGAAATGTGATAGCCTACCCCTCATGACAGTTAAAGATCCATGAGCAGAACTACCCAACGCATGATGTAGAGTTCGAAGCCGTGATTTTTTCCCCAAAAATATGGAAACACTAACATTATGGAGAGAAGTTTGAAATATACACTGACCACAAGATACTAAAGTATATATTCACAAAAAAGGAGCTCAACATTCATCAATGTAGATGGTTAGAGTAAATAAAGAATTTTGATTGCTCTATTCACTATCATCCTGGAAAGGAGAACACGGTAGCTAATGCTCTAAGAAGAAAAGAACTTGCTACTCTATGCATGTTGCGGATTGAGAAAGACCATATCTTCCTGGATATGAAAAGAATGGATTTGGAAATCATTAGGGCAAGGGATACATCTTACCTTTCCCAAATGATTGTGAAACCATACATCTAGAAAAATATTAAGGAAGCACAATAGAATGATGTAGAGATACAAAAGAGGGTGAGTGTTGTAGAGCAAGGGAAGCTGCCAGAGTTCCATATCGATGGTGATGGTGTGATTTGGATTGGATCGTGGATTTGTGTGCCTTCATCACTCGGGTAAAGAAGGAGATATTGGAAAAGTCACATAGCTCAATATTCTCTTGCCATCTTGGGAGAACCAAGATGTATCGTGATCTCCGAGAACACATCTAGTGGGTTCCATGAATATAGAGATTGCAGAATATATATCAAGATGCTTGGTATGTAAGTAAGATAAATTTGAGTGACAAAAGTCCAAAGTCTTGATGCAGCCATTGCCTATACCCATGTACAAATGGGAAAATTTTACTATGGACTTTGTCACGGGTCTCCTGAAGACATCGAAGGGAAATAATGCAATATGGGTTGTGGTTGACCGACTCACCATGACTACCCATTTTGTTGTCATTCGGGAAGATCTCTCGCTTGAACAACCTTCAAAGGTATATGTGAAGTGGTGAGACTGCACGGTCTTCCACTCTCAATTGTCTCTGATCCTGATCCAAGGTTCACATCTAAATTCTGGAGGATCCATCAACATGCTTTGATTATTGAATTAATTTTCTGCACGGCCTATCACCCCCAAACTGAGGGCCAGTCTAAAAGAACTATTCATACACATGAATATATGCTAAGAGCCTGCACTTTAGAATTCAATGGTGGATGGTATCAACATCTACCATTTGTTTAGTTCTCATACATCAATATCTTCCACTCATGTATTCAGATTGCACCATATGAAGCTCTTTATTGAAAGTGATGAAGAACTCCAACCCGATTGGATGAATTTGGAGAAAGAAATCTACTTGGACCTGATCTTGTTCAAGAGATGACAGATAATGTTCATGTCATCCAGAAATACATCAAAGCGGCTCAAAGATGGCAAGATATCCATGTTGACAACCATCCAAGGGACTTGGAGTTCGACGTTGGAGATAAAGTCTTCTTTCAAATATCTCCATGGAAGAGAGTCATGTGATTCAGGATGAAATAAATCTAAGACTAAGGTATATTATCCCTTTTGAGATCCTTGACCACATACTAGTCATGGACTATCTTCTTGCACTTCCACTGAATATGGCACAAGTTCATGATGTGTTTCATGTTTCACTACTGATAAAGTATATTCTAGACCAATCACATGTACTAAACTCAGAGGTGGTGTAGTTGTAAGATGTTCTCTCCTATGAGGACCAGCCAGTAAATATTCTATGTAACGCCCTGACCCCAGTTACCCAGAGTTAGTGCATTGTTACATAAAATTAGCATGATTACAAGGAATCAAGTCCTGAAGGACCGATTAGTTTAGCAGTCTTGGAAAATAGATTACATACATGAATGTTACATTGCACATTAAAAATAAAAATGATCATAAATAATCTTTATGAATGCCATTATTCTTTTGGCATAACCCTATATATCAATCACAATACACTTCTTGGAATCCTGGGAAAAATAAACATAGAAAGGGGTGAGCTCAAATGCTCAGTAAGGGTAAGAAATACAGTGGATACTTTCATAAATTAACATAAACATTTAAGGCAATGTATAACTAAAACAAAATCCTTTTAAACATGAACTTCAGCATAATATGGAAAAAATAAAATGAAATATTTCCATTTACTTTTTCACATGGATATTCTACTAGTCGAACAATCACATGCAATATCACTAACCACTATCATAATGATGGAATGCATAATGCCAGACTATCATAACCACGTTGCCAAGGCCTCGTGGAAGGACTACAAATAATATTTTGCCAAGGCCTCATGCCAAGACACTAGTTTGTCTCATGAGACCTACCGATGCATCGAGGAGCTATAGAGGGCTCCACCCGCCACTTACTAAGTCCAATGCATTCCTCATATGAATATGTTTAAACATAACATAATCATTCCTATTAAAACTATCATACGAAATGTCAATATTTTCTTCATAAACCATGAATGGTATAAAAATAACACATCAATAGTCAAACATATCAGAAAACCTTCAATGGAAGTTTTTTATAATAAATCAACTTCAAATAATCTTAAAATCCATCAAAAGATGTTGACATATATGAAAAGGAGGAGTAAAACATTTTGAGAGAAATATACTTTTTTGCAAAATCATTTAAAAGTCACACATTTATAAAGGAAGTAATTTAAACGATATTTTTGAATCAAAGTGTCCCATACCACTTTTAACCTTTTGAAAACATTTATCATTTCAGAACTTTCATGTCTATATAAATAAATGCTTAAAATCATTTTGAAAACATGGACATTAATTAAAATGATTTAGAAAGATAAATCTTTAAAAACAATTGAAATTCTGATCTTGAAAAAGAGTAACATTCAATGTCCATTAAATCTTCATTTTGAAATAATTTTTTTGAAAAATGGACAAGGATGATAAAAATTCCCCAGTAAATTCTTACACATAAACAATCTCGGATAATAATGAGATTGATGAATTAACCCATAAAAATTTGGTATCTTATGAAACAAAACACCCATGAAAGAGGTATCATACAACGAATTTGTAAATAAACATAAATTAAAGTGTATTACACAAATAATACAATTATGGTAAGTACATACCCCACACAAAAGGTAATAGTGGCAATATGGCATGAATCTCACGGGAATAAGGAGTGAGATGAAAACCCCTTACCTTGCACTTTCCTTTAGTCGAGGGTATGTTTAACCTCCTGTACGAAGATCGTGGTATGTTATTAAATTATACCAGAACCATATTAATATTTATGATATCATACAAGATTCATTTATGACTTTATACTACCCATTTAATAACAATTTCCATGTTAAATTAACATTTGGGTGATAATCGTTTTCATTATCATACATGTTTTAACTTGTTACACTTGATTGTATCTCTTAGATCATGAATTAAATACTTCTAGAATATAAAACATGTTAAATATATCAAATATATTTAGAATATAATTATGTATAATAGACATATATATGAAATGAAAAACACCATTTATGGAGACGGTAGTCCGTACGTATGCATAAACGTTGTTTCTGTTTTCATATAGTCTTGAACAGAAGTATGTGAATGTAAGTACATAAACACTTATATATATATATATATATATCTCCAGTAGGATTATTATTTCATATATTACATACTTATTACTAAGATAAATTTTTATAATAGTTGATGAATGGTTAACTTTTAAATGATTCTCATCGCTTCATGGAGACAGTAATCTGTACGTACGCACGAGCGAAAATAGCATTCTTTTCATATTAAAATAATATATAATTGGACGGTATATCATATATACATAATCATTATAATGTTATATTTATTATTTACATGAATTATAAATCATTATTATATCCATATAAATAATAATATATTGAATAACAATTACACAACAACGTGGAGACGGTAGGCCTTACGTACGCACGTATGGTGACATGTCATTCAAGGGATGGGTAGAATAATGAATTTGTTTGTTCCATAACATTACAGTTTATAGAAGATACTAGATTTATTATTTTAGAATGGAAATAAAAAGTAAAGAACACGTTTAAGAGGAAAGGAACATTAACGAGGGTGGTGAAGATGTTACCTCTTCTTCAGGTTCTTCTGTTTGATTTGATCAAAAGGGATCCTTATGTTGGCTTTCTGATCAAACTAAGGCCTCTAGGATGAATTAAGGGAAGTTGAGAGAGTATTTTTGCAGTGTTTGGATGAACCAAATTGCTTTGATGGTGTGAAGAATTGGTTATAAGTGGGGTCCTTTTATAAGGGGGAGGAGGGGCTCTTTAGGAAAAACTTAATGTATTAATTTATAATAAATTAATATACTATTTCTAATGGATCAATAGTGTATTATTCAAAGTATAATGTGGGGATTGGTCTAAATACTTTCAACCAATATATTTTAGGGAGGTTTGGGTAATTATATTATCCATATCTTTTAGTTTAAACTCTTGGTTAATTAGTTTAACACTTAACATGTCACATTGTATTTTTATAATATATAGTTAATAAATTTACTATATACTTCCAAGCGACCCCAATGTGGTCCATTAATGATACACCAATAATGATATAAGTCCTTTGGCCAAACCATAGGTTTTTAGGAATTGAATATAAATTAATAATATAATATTTGTCTTAAAAACTCATTTATGTCAATTTTGACACTACTCAATTATTTATTTTTGTTATTGTCATAACAACTTTATTAATTCGAACCAAATTCATTTAAGCAATAAAAACATGTCATATTAACCAATTAATTTCTTTTATGTCATAAAAACATTCAAATTATATTTATTTTAACATTTATAATCCCAATTATTTTATTCATTCATTAATAAGGAAAATACTGCATCATTATTGTGTCATATATATTTTTACATTCTCAATGTCTAAGAATTATAAATAAAATATCATTATATAGGAAATATTTTTATATTTATAATTAATTTTTATAATCGAAAATATAACATATATAAACTTATGTAAAAATTGTTTTTCTAAAAGATATAGGCTTATGTCATTTTTTATTTACTTTATATTAATTAAAATAAATTGTCCCTATCACTTACAAGTGGCTCCATGGTGTCCCAAAAGTTGACCCAAATATTCCCATAGTCGGAAATGTATCCACAAATAAGGTTAGGGCACGTTTTAGGGTAATTTATTATTATTATAATATTATTTTTTTAAACATTATTTACCGGATTTACCCTTTAACCATGGTAAATAAAATATTTACCGAAGTAATTATTCAAAATGTCTAAAAATAAATGTTACCTATTTAAACAATTTAAAAATACTGATTAAAAATTTTGAATCCATTTTTCCAAATTCAAAACACAATAGTGGAAGAAATTAAATTAAAATTACTTTCCGATGTCAAAACAAAAAGCGTGTTTTTATGATATAATAACTATCAAAAGATTGGCACTTGTTTATTTCCGGTTTATTTGTGAAATTATGTCCAATGACCATCATTGTATTAAATGGAAAACATATATTCTAAATATACATTAAAACCTCTAAAATTCATCATTTATTACTAATAATTATTTTTATTAAAAAAGTTGTTTTTAATTAAAATTTAGTAATTTTCAATATTCATCAAAATATAAAAGTTACCCAAAAGTACAAAAATTTCACCCTAGGCTAAATTCGATATTATGATTCAAAAAATGAAGTCCATTTTGAGAGTTAAAATTTATAAAAATTTAAAATGTGGGTATTACTATTCATAATGGCTACTTTGATTGGTTGTGGAGTGTGTTAGAACTCGAAGTTGCGTACAACACACGCTACTGTATTATTGAAAGAGAAGCGTACCGTGGAAGCTTGGGGTGTTAAATTGTAAATTTTTTATGTCCCAATTCTAATGAATAAATTTATTTAGTAAAATTGAATATATAAAAGTTTAAAATACTGGATTTAAAAAGGGTTCACTATTAAAAGTTGGTGAAAGTGCATTTTCGAAAAATACTTGTTTTATCTGAAAAAAATGAATTTGTTCTTACATTATGTCAAAGAAACTCATAATATGGATTCTAAAATTATAAAGATTATATAAAGATAATAATTTAGTTAATACTAATCAAATCCTCTTTTGAATGACTTGTTTGGTAAGTCATGGTGCGCTTGAACTCGGTGTTGCATGTAGTGCAAGTTATTGAATTGATTTGAAGATGTACATACTATGAAAAAAGGTGGTGTAAAATTCTTCCCTCCTTCAATAAATTTCATCCTCACCATTTCATATTGTTCTTTTAAAATAAAGGTTGAAAATAGAAAATATCTTTGTGGGAAAACCCACATCGAATATTTGGTTAATAAAATTTAGTCTTAATAAGAGGAAAAGAGAAATGAAAGGGTCACCACCAAATTATGAACTCAATTAAGATAACATTGGTTGAAATTATAGAAATATAATTGGAGGAAAAATATAAATATTTATAGGTTGTGATTGAGGTCATCAATCATAAGTTAAAAATTGAGGTCCTTAAATTCATCAATCTATGATGATTTAAAAAGCCATCAGTTCAACAAAAGATAAGGTATTAGGATAACAAATTTTTGGTTTTAAGATCCCTTCAATAAAGTATAACAATTATTTTCTTCATATAATAATAGGAGAATAAAAATATATACTTGAAATGTACAGTTCCATCTTTTAAGTAATTTCTACCCCAAACTCATCTTTCACTCTAATAGATAATAGAACATAAAAAAATATTCTATTTATCCTATTCGTTTGGGGTTAAAAATGAATTTATAATTCATCTAATATATGTTATTAAATAATCTACATTATTTAATCTAGGACATATCGTGGGCTAGTTGTAGGTGATACACCCTTTTCTCCCTTCAGTTGTGGGTTCAAGTCTCGTGGCCTTACCGGTCGCGACGGGTTGTCGCCCGACCTCCGGGTTGTCCTTTTATGGAAATCCAAAATTAATCTCAATCTATAATTATCCATAATAATTATATCCAAACACACATTCCAACAGTTATATGGAAGTTAAACATATATTAGATCCTTTTTACCGCATAATCGCATGTGAATATCTTCATCATGTATTCATTTAAAACACTGAAACATCCTGAATTACCATAATCCTTATTGATAACATTAATGCTCCCTTATTCCATATAGAATACTGGATGTACATCATCCATCCAAAAATGTTATAAACTCCAACAATGATGGAGTATACAAATCTTTAATTGGTTTCAAGGCAGTCAAGAATATCCAATATAATTTAAATAAATCAACAATATATTATTCTAAAATCAGTACCTCAATATTAGGACTATATTAAGGTTTATCTTTCCTTCAACCATGTGATTTCAAAAACTTTTAACACGTTGTAGATTCACTTTTCTTAGTACCATAAAATCTCAAATCATCAATGAAATAGTACTTCAATACAATCATTATAAACTCCATAATTATTATAACAAGTATATTGTTGATACAACACTCAAATGAAATAATCAACATAAGAACTGTAATCATTCCTCTTCATCTGTGGTAGTATCATATCATGATTATTATCCAATAGAATCATTTGTTTCATAGTCTGATGACAGGGACATAGGTTCGCGTAGTGTCCAAACTCCTTACAAATGATGCATTGTACATTTGAATCCATTTTCTTACCCTTGCAGTCATGTACTTGGTGCCCTTTTCCTCCACACATATAACAAACTCCCATTACATTCAGGAAAGTTCTTGGGTGTTTCCTCCCATAGTTATCACATATGGGGAAATTATTCTTTTCCCTATTCCCTTAATCTATCTTTCTCTCTTCCATCATTTTCTTCTCTTTCTTCCCTTAAAAGCCATAAGACTCAGTAAACTCTTTACTTATCTTATCAACACATGATATTATTTCATCATATGATGAAAATAAATTGGATACTATTTCCCTTATAAATTATGGCTTAATATCATGAAAGATATGATCCTTCATATTCTTTGGATCATACATATTACTATAGTTCACATTCCCACTACTGGGCACCATTTCTCTATAATAGAAAAAACTAGGTTAGTTTATGAATTGCAATGAATAATTCCAAACTTGTAAAGTACCTACCGCAACTTGAACAGTTTATGGATATAATCCATAATCATAAAAATGTATTATATGAGTAAGTATATAATCATGATCCCTTCGTAATGGGTTGTAAATAAAATTAGAATTATCTTAATCATATCCCCTGGGAGTGTCGTAACCATGAGTGCAGCAAGGCCCATTGTCGTGCACCAATTCCCATTCGAGTCTAGCTCAAAGCGGTGTTTTTGGGTTTTACCACTAGGTACATCTATGCCAGAGCCGCCTCTACCTACTCGTATCCAGATAGGGATGTATTGCTCAGAAAACTTTCAAAATCTCTACAATACCAAAATTCTTGGAATTTCATCTACAATAATCCTCAAATTCTATCTTAGGGCTATGTGCTCTAATCAGTGTTTATCTAAATATAGCTTCCAAGGTTATTACTAAACTTCCTTTGATACCATTTGTAATTCCACGACCCCAGTTACCCAGAGTCGGTGCATTATTATATAACATTGGAATGATTACCAGGAATCAAGTCCCGAAGGACCGATTAGTTTAGAAGTCTTGTAAAATAGATTACATACATGAATGTTACAATTCACTTTAAGACATACAAAACAACATAAATAATCCTTATGAATGCCATTATTCCCTTGGCTTAACCCTATATATCAATCACAATACACTTCGTGGAATCATAGGAAAAATAAAATATTGAATGGGGTGAGCTCAAACGCTCAGTAAGGGTAAGAAATATAGCGAAAACTTTCATAAATATGCATAAACATTCAAGGCAATGTATAACTAAAACAAAATCCGTTTAAACTTTAACTTCAGCATAATATGGAAAAAATAAGATGAAATAATTCCATTTACTTATTCACATGGATATTTTACTAGTCGAATAATCACATGCAATATCACTAACCACTTTAATAATGATGGAATTCATAATTACATACTATCACAACCATATATCCAAGGCCTCGGGCCAAGACTACAAATATGATTTTGTCAAGGCCTCATGCCAGGACACTAGTTTGTCTCATGAGACCTACAGATTCATCGAGGAGCTATAGCGGGCTCCACCCATCATTTACTACGTCTAATTCATTCCTGATATGAATAGGTATAAACATAACATAAACATTCATATTAAACCTAGCATAAAAAATTCCAATACTTTCTCCATAAACCATAAATGGTATAAAAAAAACACATCCACAGTCAAACATATCACAAAACCTTCAATGGATGCTTTTTTATAATAAATCAACTTCAAATAAGCTTAAAATCCATCAAAAAATGTTGACTTAGATGAAAATGATGAGTAAAACTTTTTGAGATAAATATACTTTTTGTAAAATCATTTAAAAGTCTTACATTTATAAATGAAGTAATTTAAAAGATATTTTTGAATCAAAGCTCCCATACCACTTTGAAACTTTAGAAAATAATTATCATTTCAAAACATTCATGTCAATATAAATAAATCCTTAAAATCATTTTGAAAACAAGGACATTAATTAAAATGATTTAGAAAGATAAATCTTTAAAAACATTTGAAATTATGATCTTGATAAAGATTACCTTTCAAAATCCTTAAAATCTCCATTTTGAAATAATTTTTAAGAAAAATGTACATGGATGATAAAAATGTCTCAGTAAATACTTACACGTAAACAATCTCATATAATAATGAGATTGAGAATTTAACCCTTACCAATTTGGTCACATAAGAAACAAACAACCCATGAAAGAGGTATCATACAATGAATATGTAAATACACATAACTTAAAGATTATTACACAAAGAATATAATTATGGGCAGTAGACACACCACACAAAAGATAATAGTGGCAATATGGCATGAATCTCACGGGAATAAGGAGTGATATAAAAACCCCTTACCTTGCATTTTACTTTAGTCGAGGGTATGTTTAACCTCCTGTACGAAGATCATAGTATGTTATTAAATTATACCAGAACCGTAAAAATATTTATTATATCATACATGATTCATTTATGACATTATACTATCCATTTAATAATAATTTCCATGATAAATTTACATTTCAGGTGACAATCATTTTCTTTATCGTACGTGTTTTAACTTGTTACTCTTGATTGTATCTCTTAGATCATGATTTAAATAATTCTGGAATATAAAACATGATAAATATATCATATATATTAAAAATATAAATATGTATAATATACATATATAAGAAATGGAAAACACCGTTTATTGAGACGATAGTCCGTACGTACGCATAAACGATGTTTCTGTTTTCATATAGTATAGAACAAAAGTAAGTGAATGTAAGTACATAAACAATTATATATATATATATATCTATCTAAAGTAGCATTATTATATCATATATTACATACTTATTAGTAATATATATTTTTATAATTGTCGATGAATGGTGAACTTGGAAATGATTCTCATCGCGTCGTGGAGACGGTAATCCGTACGTACACACGAGCAAAAATATCATTCTTCTGATATTAAAATAAAATATAATTGGATGGTATATCATATATTAAAAATCATTATCATGTTATATTTATTATTTACATTAATTATACTTCATTATTACAACCATCTAAATAATAATATATTGAATAATAATTACACCACAACGTGGAGACGTTAGGCCGTACGAACGCACCTATGGTGACATGTCATTTAAGGGATGGGTAGAATAATGAATTTTTTTGTTCCATAACATTACAGTATAGATAAGATAATTGATTTATTATTTTAGAATGGAAATAACATGGAAAGAAGAAGTTGAAGAGGAAAGGAACTTTAAAGAGGGTGGTGAAGATGTTACCTCTTCTTCGGGTTTTTCCTTTTGAGTTGATCAAAAGGGCTCTTTAGGATAGCTTTCTGATCAAACTAAGGCCTCTAGGATGAATGTAGGGATGTTGAGAGAGTATTTGGACAGGGTTTGGCTGAACCAAACATCTTTGAGGACATGAAGAATTGGTTAGAAGTTGGGTCCTTTTATAAGGGGGAGGAGGGGCTTTTTAGGAAAAACATAATGTAATAATTTATAATAAATTCATATTCGTTTTATAATAGATCCAAAGTGTATTATTAAAATTTTAATGTGGGGATGGGTCGATATTCATTCAACCAATATATTTTAGACAGGTTTGGGTCATTATATTAACCTTATCTTTTAGTTTTAACTATTGGTTAATTAGTTTAACACTTACTATGTCACAATGTATTTTTTTATATATAGTTAATAAACATACTATATACAAAAAAGAGACCCCCAAGTAGTCCATTAATGATACTAAAATAATTATATAATACCTTTGGCCAAACTTTTGGTTTTTAGGAATAGAATATAAATTAATAATATAATATTTGTTTTAAAAACTCATTTATTTCAATTTTGACACTACTCAATAATTGATTTTTTTCAAAGTCATACCAAATTTATTAATTTGAAAAAAATTAATTTAAGAAATCCTAACATGTCATATTAACCAATATGATTCGTTTATGTCATCAAAACTATCAAATTATATTTTTTTATCATTTATAATACCAATTATTAGATTCATTCATTAATAAGAAAAATACTACATCATTATTGTGTAATATATATTATTACTTTTTCAAAATCTATAAATTATAAATAAAATATAATTATATATTAAATATTTTTATCTTTATGATTAATATTTATAATTGAGAATATGACATATATAACCCTATGTAAAAATTGTTTTTCTAAAAGATATAAGATTATGTCATTTTTGTATTTACTTTATCTTAATTAAAATAATGTGTCCCTATCACCTAAAAGTGTCTCCATGGTGCCCCAAATAATAACCCAAATATAGCCATGGTCGGACATGTATCCACCAATAAGGTTATGGCACGTTTTAGGATAATTGATTATTATTATAATATGATTTTTTAAACCTTATTTACCAGATTTACCCTTTAACAATGGTAAAAAAAATATTTATCGAAGTAATTATTCAAAATGTATACAAATATAAGTTACCTATTTACACAATTTTGAAATACTGATTCCAAATATGGAATTCATTTTTCCAAATTCAAAACACATATGTGGCAGAAATTAATTTAAAATTAATTCCCGCTGTCAAAACAAAAAGCGTGTTTTTAAGATATAATAACTATCAAAAGATTGACAGTTGTTTATATCTGGTTTAATTGTGAAATTATGTCCAATGACCAACAATATATTAAATGGTAATAATATATTATAACTATAATTTAAAACCAAACAAATTAATAATTTATTACTTATAATTATTTTGATTAAAAAAGTTGTTTTTAATTAAAATTTAGTAATTTTCCCTATTCATCAAAATATAAAAGTTATCCAAAAAGTACCAAAATTTCACCCTAGGCTAAATTCAATATTCCAAATCCAAAAATGAAGTCCATTTTTAGAGTTAAAATTCAAAAGTTTTTAAAATTGGGTATTACTATTCATAACGACTACTTTGATTGGTTGTGGAGTGCGCTAGAACTCGAAGTTGCGTACCACACACGCTATTGTATTATTCAAAGAGAAGTGTATAGTGGAATCATGGGGTGTCACATTGTAAATTTTTGATGTCCCCAGTTTAAATAATAAATCTATTTAGTCAAATTTAATATATAAATGTTTAAATTATTGGATTTAAAAAGGGTTCACTATTAAACGTTGGAAAAAGTGCATTTTCAAAAAATACTTCATTTATCTGAAAAAAAATGAATTTGTTCTAACATTAAGTCTAAGAAACTGATAATATGGATTCTAAAATTATAAGTATTATATAAAGTTCAAACATTTGTTAATAGTATTCATAACCTCTTTTGAACGGCTTGTTTGGTAAGTCATGGTGCGCTTGAACTCTGTGTTGTATGTAGTGGAAGTTATTGAATTGTTTTGAAGAAGTACATACTATGAAATCATGGGATGTTACATTCTAGATCTGAGATATAAGGTTCTATGTAACAATATAACCCATATTTTAAAAGTGTAGTGGAGGAAACATATGTTTTATGAAGAAACATGGGAACCAGAAGAGGCAATGAAAGAGAAATACCCTCACTGTTTTGTGTAAAGTGAAATTTCAGGGGTGATATTTCTTGAGGGGGGAAGAATGTAACGACCGAATTTTTTTCAATTGAAATTTCATTCTTAAAATTATTTCATAAAAAATGAATACAATACATAATGAACTACTAACTGATAAGTGACCTTTAAACCTAAGTTTTTCTCTATTGTGTTTGGAATTTTTAAAATCTAACATACACGGTTGTGTTCAAGATGATTTTTGGAGTCTAATAAAACAAAAATAATTTTGGGTAAATAGTAATGTACCCTTGTGAATATTAACCTACCATTATAATTATTAATATGACCTTTATGAATAGTAAATCATCCAATATAAGAGTAAAATTACCCATGAATAATTAAATAAAATTTAGACATCTTAGAAAGTGAAAGTTTGTCCTTAGTAAACATTACAGTATTTCGTAAGTCATAAATAATTAATTATAATTAATAAATTATTTTAAAATAAAATTTATTTTCTTAAAATGTTTTCATTAATTATCAAATCAATGTCTTATAGTTTTTATATTATAAGACCCTACATATTTTTTGAAAGCACTATAAAATCAGTTTTGATTTTAAAAACTTTTTTATGTAAATTATGATTATAATTAAATATTAAATTAATCATATTTAGAAAATTATTTTGGAAAAATGGACTTCATTTTCGGATTCTACACCTTTAAAAATGGTTGGTGTAAATTTTTTAGATTTTTCAGAAATAAATGAAATTTTGATGAATAATAAAATCCGATAATTCGCAATAAATGCTAAATAATGCCTTAATTGATTTATCAATGTTGTTATGCTGATGTAATCCCACATGGTTCGGGATCACATGATAAAATTAATATTATTTGTATTTCAATACTCACTATTCCTTGTCTTCGGGGAAATTAATATACTGATTAATTTTATATTAAGGAAACCCATCTCCCCTCCACTATAAAAACCACCCTTCACACGCTCATTTCCTCACACCTCTCAAGCTCTAATACATCTCTAAAATATACCAAAAAATCTTCCCTGTCCTTTATCCCACGTCTATGAGTTTCTAGTATCATCAAAAGGCCAAGCCTAGCTTCCTTATAGAGGATCTCAAGAGGATGATTTAAGAGGTAATTTCTCTCCCTCTTCTCCTTTACATTCCTTTCATGTTCAAGTTCATTTCCTGATATCTCTCCATCAATCTTCATCCGAATAGTATTTTACCTCCCGTATGATACATATAATGAACCTCTATGATGAAAATATCATCCATCCCCCTTTCCAAATTCCTTTTATTTTATTAAAGGGAAGGTTGTTCGTGTGGTGTTAATTTATCACCTTCAAGAATGACATGCTTTCTTCTTCCATTTTTACCTTAAGATCTAGAAATAAAACCATATTTATGGTTGAAATAGAACATTTTATATGTTTTATCTCCTATTTAATGTTCTAGAACTTACTTATGTTCGTACTACTATTTGATAAGTTAAAACAAGTTCGTTATGATCGAAAAACCGCACAAATTAACCCAAATAATCATCATTTAATTATTATTTAATGATTCATCCACACATATCTAATATAATTAATAATAATATCATTAAAACTCTTATAATATGATTAATAACATTTAATATCAGTTCTGGATGTTTACCCATGTTCTACCCAAACATCAATTTAAGAATACAAGTGAATCACTCAAGAAAACCATAAAAACAAAAATTCCCGAATTATTTTTTTAAACTCTATAACTCATCCAAAAGAACATAAAATCACATAATAAAACCATAATGAACCATATTAATTTTAAAAAATGGTTCTGGATTTCTAATTAATGAATATAATTTCATTATACAGGACATTAAATAGAAGGAATCATTCGGATACAAGGTATGGAGAAATTCTCGAACCTAACTATCATCCTTCAGTTTCTCACTCTTTCATTCTATTTTAGAAATGGTTACCCCATAAAGATCATATGATAATCATTTTATTTCCTTTTCTTGGATATACATGTTTTCTACTAATTTTTATGTCAAACAAACTATTTTCCAAAAGAACACTTATTTTAAGAACTGACCTTTTAATTCTCATTCAAGGTTGATGGTTCTTGTATCAAGTATGTTATTCCCTCTTTGTTTTGGGAACCCAATGTTTATGAATTTTTTATTATGAGATGTATCCCATTACCTTAATTGGGTTAGTTATGTTCAATATTGAAATATGTTCCATGTGGAAATCATGATAATGATAATGTTATGATGTGACGGGTCCGCCCAGAATTATATAGTGCAATATGAATGTTTCAATGTGACTGGTGCTCCTAGAATTATTCAGAACTCCAATGCATTGGGTAAAGTGATGAACCTCATGAGTAAATGTAAAATTAGTTGTGAACATGATCCTAGCTTGGTTGAACGGTTTGTGTGGTATTTA
The DNA here is from genome assembly GCA_963277665.1 of Viscum album. Taxonomy (NCBI): domain Eukaryota; kingdom Viridiplantae; phylum Streptophyta; class Magnoliopsida; order Santalales; family Viscaceae; genus Viscum; species Viscum album. The sequence continues at coordinate 1,856,590,348 of OY728157.1, forward strand.
ACGACTAAGACATGATGTTTCATTTGTTATGAATTGCTACATTTCATGTCTTATATTTATGCTTCCTATCATGTTCATGATATTTTACCCAAGTTTTTATTATTCTCACCCCATACTATATTGTTCTTATCTATAATATTACTGGGATTCTGGCTCACCCCTTTTTGTGTATATCCTCAGGTGACTACATGTACTACGGAGAGGACAAATGCCAATAAGAAGCTTGAGAAGGAAAAATTAAAGAAATGTTTATTCATGATGTTGTAATTCTTATGTATGGTCTGATTTTGGCCAAGACACTAAACCATTGGATCCTCTATGTGTGATAATATTATGTTGTTTATCTTTGAAATGACTTAATAGTAATGTAATAAATTGTAGGGTCGCTATACTCATCATTTGGGAACAGACACTATTTCTAAAACATAATCCTTATCCAATGTCCTAGCATGCGTCATTGTAGGACCTAGCATTATTGGAAGAAGATATTAAATTTTTATTTCCTAAATATAATAAATGTGTATCCTTTAACAATTTCTTAGTGTTACTCTAGTTATTAATGGGACTTTTTTGATCTCTATCAAATGTACTCACGTCACTATGTATGAATTTTGAATATAAGATATATCATATACATCATATAAATACCTATATAATACTATTAACATGACATCATGTGAACACTATAATTGGAACAGTATGAATCTATTATAGTCCATCTCATCACTTATTCATTCTTTAAATTTTATTTACCATGAAAATAATAACATCAAAAGGAATTCCTTGAAAATATTATAACATCACATGTCCTCCATCCATGTATTTGAACACATTATATGTGACTTAATTTTTCATGAGGATATATTTCTATAGTCTTATTAATAATGGATAGATTATTTCACTCATAATATTAGTGGGAAATCCCATCTTGGTTGTGTTCCAAATAACGAAATTGAAAAAAATATACCAAATGATCCCCTGATTCGATCATATAAAATTAAATCCATAAGAAAGGTTCAAAAGTATAAATCTTATCATACATATAAAATGAACCATATGTATTTTATATTTATTAAAATCATTCACCACTATTTATATCAATGATTTCATATAATTCTTTAATATAAACATTAACATGTCTGTCCAATTTATATGTATATACTTTTTACCTCGTGAATCCATTCAATATACCTTATATAAAACATTTTAAAACGTTATTATATTATATTCTTTCTAATATTAACATATCATTACACCATATAAAACTCAATGATGCGCATCAATTAGTGAAATCACAAGGTCACACATTAATTGGATAATATCATTTTACATAATAAGTAATGTAAATATTTGAATATATTATTGAATAAAAAATTTATATTGTATTTATTAAAAAATCATGATATATTTAAAAACATTAAAACCAATAACTAATGTTTCTAACACCCATACACTCATCATGAACCTCTCCTCATCACTATAGTAAATATGGAATACATAATAGATCCCATTTCAAACACAAAGCGAATTATCTCTACGATTTCTATCTTTTTATAAGGATATTTAATCTACATATTATTTCATCCACTTAAAACATCATAAGATCTCTTCATGTAATTATTTGTGCTAAATTAATATATTACTAAAAAAAATATTTTTTACTATGTTCAAGTGGTCACTCTTATATATCTCTGTATATCTTCATATCTAGTATATAAGAAGATTCACTAATGTTTTTTTATTAATAACCATTTGCCCATCCACATATTTATAGTGCTAGGTATCAGGGTGTAATTTATAAAAAATAATATTTCAACCAAATATAATATAAAAAAACTATAAAATGATTGTTATTTGTTTATATAGACAATAATAATTAAGAAATATATTACAACTTTGAGAATCTTTCAACTATACACAAATTAAGTATTGAAACCTGTATACCATAAAAGTTTCTTCTATAACATTAAAAAATTATATATTTATCATATAAATATCATTGACTCAATTAACATTATGGAAAGTGTTTTTGAAATCTATTTGATATATGTATCATAATTAAATTATATTACTATTTAGAGAAAACAAATGAATGGTATTTATTTTTGAAACAAGTGAAATGATGACGTCATAGTCAATACCATGATTTTTTGGTTTACTTTTTCAGCAGGTTTTTTATTATATGTAGTCAATCTGACATATATGTAATCATTATTATGGAATATGCAATTTCTCCCAATGATTTTTACCCAATTTATTTGCATCCCACAAAATAAAATCTATCTTAGGACCATAGATTCCATTTGAGATTCAATGAATTTAATCATATATTAGAACTAGAACGGAACATGGCCTCATGGTAATTATTCAGTTGATATAATATGAACATTAACTCTACAATATTTTCTATAATAAATCTATATCCAATTAGGTCCTAAGGAATACTACTAAAAATTTGAGATTAGTTTTTTTATTTCAAGTCTGTTATTATTCCAAAACACTTTGTGATGCCAACTCAACGCCCACATTAGTATGAAAATCCATTCTATTGGTCGAAAACATATCAAATTTCTATAGTAATCCCAATAAATCTATGATCAAAAACATAATTCTCAAGGAATATGAATATTTGGGCTATAAGCACTTTGGGAAGTTTTATTTATATAATAAATATCACTTAGAGTCCTTATAATAAAATAAAAATAATAATTTCTCAAATCAGGGGTCAATATTATATGATTCCAAACATCATATAAGTTCATCACATCCCCAAATATTTTTAAATTTTATTCTAGTATTTTTTCTAGTTTATATCCAATATGGTTTCATTGTGACTACTTCAGATTCATTTAGTATTACTAAAAATGGATTTGTCTCTAAGGAATGACTATAGAATATAATAAAAAGGATATAATAATATATAATTTCAAAGTAAATGTCTCACATGTTATGATTAAATATATTAGATATTCTATGCCATTATTTTTTTCTAAGAGGTTTTTTTGGGAGATAATTCCACAATCCCTTAATGAATTAATTTCTTGATCAATTATTCACCATCCTAATCCAATAGAAGAATATTTATACTCTTTCAATTTAAAATCAGCACTTTTTCTAATATGTTTGATATAAATAAAAAAATATTTTTTTCTCATCTGAAATACATATCCACACCAACTAAATTTATTATTAATGAAAATGATGTAAAAAAACTAACTCTCTTGAATGCTCACTAATCGAAAAACAATATAATGGTTTTGATCCAATAGGCAATTACCGCTTTAACCTATTCCACTCAAAATATATTTTTTCATCATCACTTGTAAATAATATTATCAATATTCAATAAATATGTAATTGAATGGTTCCAATAATTCTTTTTTTATAGAGTATTTGACTGTATTTCTCATTTATATGTATATGGAGAAAATAGTAAAGGTCTTATGGGATAGAATTAATCCCATAATTATTATATTGAACTTTATAGATATGATTATCCATATCATGAATTTGTTAACCTTTTACAATATTTCCTATACCCAATAAAATTCAATTCATATATATATATATTGTATTTATTATTAGAGAATGATTATCCCATATAATCCAAAAAATACTCAGAAATCAAATTCTTGTATATGGAGGAAAAATAATTATTTATTTCAATTATTCGACTAATCCATATGTAAAAATAATAACATAATTTCAAATATCTAATGTAGTTACTCTTTCTCAATTACTGATTTGAATATCTACATCACTAATTTTCAATTCCCTAATATCTTGGATTCTATATTTGTTAGCGAAAAGTTGTGATACACAACTAGTATCTATTACACATGAGTAAATTATAGATATATTGAATACTATAACATTTACATTTAAATGATCAAAATTATTTATATTGATAACATTTATCTAACCTATAAACCAATATCTAAATATTTTATAGGTCATGCCTATTTGGAAATCAATTTGACTATCTTGATATAATCCATCATAACTAAATGTTCCCTATTTATTAGTATTATATATTATTTATTTTCATTAAGGAGTTACAGTTACACTACGCCCATTAAAAATGATTAACCCAAATACAAAATCAATTTAGTGAGATAATATCTATATTACCCTAATTAATGAGTCAATTTTGGAATTTATCACCCCCATTAGTTATTTTTGTACTAAAGAATCCTAAAAATTAAAATTACGGTCCCTGGATTTTGGGATTAGAAAAAAATAATTTGGGTCCATCAGATGGACACAATCATCTCAATTCTTGTAGTATCCTAACACAAAGTGTTTCCCGGATATGTGAAACCTAAATGAATTTTTATGAACTATCTATAAAAAGATAATCTAGGGGAACACTACATTGTAAGAAACTATCCTAGGATGTTCAAGTTTCACCTATATCGTTCATTCATTATATAAGGTAATCTAATGACACTCTGATTTGGTAAAATTTACCTAGTAGGATGATGATGTTCTTGAAATGTTCCACTTTTTATGGGATCTCATAATTAATATTTTAACGGTTTTTCTTAAATGTATAAATAATGTAAAATACATCACATACATATTAAACCATTTAATTCCCATTTAATACTTCATGAAATTTTTTGTCACTTTTTGTATGAATTCTTCTAATTATTATTTTTTGAATCCGTACATTATTAATAGTATTTTTTTACTTCCATGTCACACTAATGTAAAAATATTTACAAAACCTAAAACATTTTTTTATTAAACCAAACATATAATCCAAAAATATTCTTTTGCATCCATATTTTTCGTCATTAATGAGGTAAATGGAGTTTTTATTCAATGAAAAAGAGTAATATGATATTTAAAATATCATCTTGTGTATTAATTGAGTGAGAGATAACAAACCCCTCATCATTCTATGACTAGAAAAAATACATTATATAAGTGGGTAGTTCAACCCCATTCCCCACTCTCCATGAATACATTACTCGAAATAGAACTAAAATCATTACATCTCTTATATCCAATATTAAAAAAATATATTGAAAAATACTCTATGTATAATAGATATAGAATGAAAATGAGGTTAACATGTATATACAAGAGAATATTATAGTGTCTAACATATCATGTAATGAAATGATTTATCTCTTAGAAATAAATTACCATACAAAATTATGATAAATATTATTTTCATTATATGAAAATATAATGTGAAGATGTAATATATTAATTAATAAATAAACAAAAAAATTGATTATTTTACCAAACATGAGATTTAAATATGAACTTTTTAAATCATTAAATATATACTTTTCAAATTTTTGTATCCTATTATTTATAAAATAATTTACAAGATATATGAATATTTTACTAAATATAATATCATAATTAACATCTTAGTTGTTCGTATACAACTAAAACTCCAAATTACGTTGAACATAAATGTGGTGTCATTTTCAAAATGGTTAGTATGGATATAAACTAGAAGAAAGAGAATGTGGTGACAATATGAGAGAGTTCAACATTATGGTGAGGCATAGTAATTGTGTTCATGGAAAGGTATTGTTGACCTGGAATTTAATTCTAAACCATTTATGTATTTAAAAAAACAACTTAACTGATTTCCTATTAATTAAAGGGTTATAGTTAAGTAGTATGTACCCTCATCTTATAGGATTTTGGTAAACCTAATATAAAAATTAAAACAAATCTATGACAGGGAACCCCAAATTTCCCTGATTCATAGTCCCAACTAGTGTCTTACATGAGATATCATGAGAATACCAAATTAAACCATGTCTTGTGTCCCACCTATATGTGATCCTCATAACCAGTTCTTGAAACCATCTGATTGTTCAATCTATGCTCTTGGAGATCCCTAGGATCAACAAATCACTAGAAATAATAGCACTATAACATTATCAAACACTGAGAGATGTGGAAAAAGATACTCCAAAATAGGGAAGATGTACATGAGAACCTATACCTCTCATATTAATACCATTTAGAAATATGATCTAATACCTCCCATAAATATAATTCCAACAAAACATACCCCATTGAAAAACACATCTAGAATATAATATGATGCCACATGAGCCACTATCACCCTCAGAACTACCATAATCATTGGTTAGCATGGCCGAAATGGGTCCTAATGCGATGGAGTGGTATGGATGTGAATTTAAGGAATGGTGAAAATTGGAAATAACTATTTATAAAAAGATAATTACTCCATAGGTGAATAAAACATGCATTCAATAGAAGACCTCATTTTAGGTGGGAAAAATAAAGTCACAACAATAGAGAATTTGGAATATTGAGACCCATAAAAGTGGCATCTTCAGGGGATGAATGATGGAGGAGAATTCATTAACAGAGCTCCTAAATGATTAAATAATCGACAAGAGAACAACGATAAATATCATTTCATAGTACCATATTCCTTTTGTCACGATTTTACATCAAAAATCAAGGATTAAATTGACAATGGATCAATCACAGTTGTTGAGAACCAAATGGAACATATGAAAACATTACACATGATAATGAACTCCTATACTTTTTAAGAGCACATAAAGTATCATATATGGAACCTCCATCAAGGTTTCTATGTTTCAAGTAGTTTGGATGGAACTTGATAAATAAGATAAAAGTGGGTTGATATAGTAGGTTATGGGAACCAATCATAGATGAAAAAAATCAAATGGAAGACAATCATGATGTGAGGAGTAAGGGTGGTTCACTGTAATCCATATGACTATAGATATCATGAAATCCTCAAAAAATACATCACAAATTATTTTATGGTTGGAAAATACCATGGGTCATTAAAATAAAATAACAACTTAAAGAGAAACCTAGATAATTAATCAACATGAAACCATGTTTATGTATTATATGGTAATTTCTCTGATATGGAACCATATATTGTTTGGTAACACATTTCCTATTATGATGACTGTTAATGTCATACTAAAATATTCTATCAAATTTAATTAAAAATAAATAAAATGGTATTAAAAAAATAATGGCTCTCCCATTTTATAGATCATAATTCATTTTATGATATCTCTAATATATATGTTATGACTTGGACTCTACATTAAATTAAGAGTAAAAATTATTTTTTGGTTCTCAATCATATTATGTTATAGAAAAAAAATATCCTAATATATCATTATATAACATTACCATATTACCTAATTTATAGAACATGAAATGATTAGAATATGTCATACATGAATTTCATAAAAAAAATTAAACACTCACGCAGGTTGAAGAAGAAGTATCTGATGGTAATGATTGGTTTGCAAGTATCATATAATAATTGATTCAATTGAAAAAATACCAATGTATACACAATTTAACCTTGAACAATTCAACATCATAAAATATGATAAAACAACTATAAATATAACCTATTTGGAGAAGCATCCATCTCGATGGGGTAATCCTGATGATGATCATTAAAGTACCAAAAAAATACCATTTAAGACTGTATGGGAATACATTTCTATTTTGATCTACTAACATATTATAATTATTTTTGTACATTAGTATGAGTTATAACACCTTTAATATAATTTAAAAAATACAGCACAATAAAATATACATGGAAAAATCATTTCAGGAAACTAATAATCACTACCACTACTAATGGGGGAAGTGATTCCATTTTAAAATTCGTGCTTTTTTCTCTCCATTTAATTATATAAATTGGCTATATAAAATGTATGAATTGTCTTCCCATGCATTAATTAATGTTAGAGAATCCATGACCCATGTAAATTTATTATTAAATCCATTCTAAATTCAATAATAATTGGTCGGAAACTGATGTAATGAACATTTGATGGTTGTGACAAGAATGTATTATGATGTTTATTGAATCAGTATCTCAAAAAAACTATTACTTCCACTAGGCTAGATACCCTGAGAGGGGGGGGGGGGGCTGAATCATGATATGACAGATTAAAACAATTTTCCTCTTTTGATATTTTTTTTGTTAGAAAAAACCCACTTCTCTCTCCTTCCTGATGTATAGTAAGAATAAAAAATAAATAATTCACAAGACACGTCAATTTTTACTTGGTTCACCCTCACTGGGCTATGTCCAAGGAGCATACACAAGATGTGTTCCAATGTACCAATTCCACTATAAGGGAACTTCTATTTAGAAGTTCGAATTGGACACACTGTCCCTTCTGGTTTACAACCACTCACAATTTTAGAACTCACTGCTCTCTCAACTGATGTGAGCTCATTGCTTGTTTAGAATATCCACTCATAGTTTATTGAATTGTTGGTCACTTAATTTCCATGAAAGAATGAATCCTCAATTTTTGATAGATGCTCTATTGAAGTTCAATGTTTATCCACTGATGAATACATTTTTTCCCTAGAACAATGATCAATTCCTTTGGAAATACCTTCGCAATGAACCGTACTTCGCGAGGCTCCTAATGTCACGAAGCTCAAACAAGTCTTTGCGAAGATCCTTCCTTTTTGTGAAGCACACTCCTTATGGTACGCGGCCTCGTGAAGCGCACATCCTTCACGGAGCTAGATTAGCCATCATGAAGCTCCTCTCTTTTGCGAAGAACCCTACCTTTGTGAATCACCTCTGTGAACCGAGAGCAAAATATTATCTTCGAAAACTCTCTACTTCTCTCGAGGGGGTTAACCATTATTAATAGGTGATTCCACCAACCCACGAAATTTTTTCTCAAAGTTAATTCCATGTCATCTAAAATCATGTTTCTCCAAATTTCTTGCTGAATTTCTCTCAAAATTACTAAGCACTACGAAAATTTTTCAATCGCGGAGCTTGACGTAATCGCAGAGCATCACCGTCAATACCTTCAAACCTTCACCGCATAGCTCCCTCACAAATCCCTTCACTGCCATAATGCACTTCCACCACTTCCTTTCATGAAGGTTGATGTAATCGTGAAGAATCACCACCATCATTTTTCTGGTCTTCGAAAAATCCAATCCATGAAGCATATCTTCGGAAAGCTCATGCCTTTTCCATATTTAAATCAGATCTTCAAGGATTTCAAATTTTCAATGATGCTCACTAACCTCCAAATTGTTCACCCAAAAATTTGGAAAACACTATGAAATGGCACCACCTTGTACTTATCTTTTGTACCGCCTCCAGATCATCCATTACATTGTCATGGTTTTTTTCATCATTGATTGTCAACATTATCTCTAGATCTTAACAATTCACCATGGAAACCTACTTTGTCAACCAACACAGTCAACCCAAAAATACTGCAATGTTACCTTGAGTGATTTTTTCCCAACAAAAACATCTCATGAAATTAAGCTACGATGAAACCAATATTTTATTAGTATTTGGAAATGTAAAATGTTAGAAAAAAAACACCATTAAGTCATATTTTTATGACTTTATGTTCCCAACCAAAAAATAATTTACCACACCTATCAATTTGGACCATGACCCCAGATGTAATTTCTGATATCTCCAATATATATGGGTCATATAATTATTTCTTATTCCATCCTAAAATTTTACTATATATATACAATATGGAACATTTGTATTCAATTCATATCAGAAATAAATTGTGTCATTGTATCTCATATTACAAAATGCCAGACAAAACAAATTGAAAAATTGTTAAACCATTTGAACACTATCATAGTACATTCCACAAATCATTAAAACAAAAAATTATGTTCTCAGTTATGAATTTTTTGAGAAATAAAAAGAATAATGGCTCTAACCAACAAACATGATTTCATGACCATAAAGTTCAATGGTGATCTCTCTCACCATTACATAGCCACCATAATATAGTGACCCTAACACACGTACTGAACAAACACCAGGATTATGTTATAATGAATTTTTTACCCTTATGTATGAGAGACATTTGAGGTGAATAAAAATATATTCATGGGGAATGACAAACCTAACATTTTTTTATGTATAATTCATTACTTAATTCTACTTTATATATGACATAACTTTTCCATAATACATAAATTCTCAAATTCAATGTATATATCATATCACCATATAGAATACATATTCACCACATATACTAAGATAAATCATAAAAACATTTATAAAAACTCAATACATAAAAAAATAATCTGACACAATCAAATTTATTCTGATATCTATAAACAAAATATACTAAGAAACTAATATAAACATGTCCTAAAATAAATAATGAATATAGATGAGTTAGCGATAATATATACATGTCCTCAGAGCAACCATTCATTAGTTCCAACACATGTGTCGAGGGAAAGAATCACCTCTGGAAAGCAAAAAAAACTATAAACAGTTGGTGAGCAATATACTTATACATTTCAATAATATAATAACGAAGTTATATATCCACTTGGGTATCCATGTATAGTGAGAGTATAAATACCGAGTAAGGTACCACCAATGGTGTCTAATCACACATAGTGATAAAAATGTTCATTCATGAACGTGTTTTTACATTTATATATATTAATAGGATATGAATTTCTATTTACAACAGTCAATGAATGGAAATAATAGTAGTTAGTTAGCAGAAGGAAGTTATCAACAAAATTTCACAGAAAATGTTAAACATGTTTTTCTTTTAAATTAATAATCATAGAATATACATTAATAATGTAAAAGTAATTTCCAATGATTAATTATAATCATTATTCAATTTGTTCATGGAATATATGTAGTTACCAATGTACTATAAGGGGTATGTCTGTCAAGGATGATTAACTAAATCCATAATCTATAAGATGACTTGCACACAACCATATATGTAGGTATATATTTATGCGTATATAAATATTTGTATGAATGAATATATGTCACAATAATCATCTTCCCTATGAGATTACATTCATCTAATTACGAGAAAAAAATGTAAATAAATAGAATCCACATCCATGATTCCACTCGTTTCCTCATAGAGAGGAATTGTATTCTCATCAACACCATCCTCAACGAGGTGGACACTCATATTCTCATCCGAAGCAAGGTAAATGAAACAATAATCATATAAATATACATATCCTTCTATTTTATAAGGCAGATATATATTTAGGGATTAATCCACATATATATATATATATATATCCTTAGTTGTATCATGAACTAGAGTTAAAAACATACATATACGACATTTAGTGAAAACCGAATTTATGTATATATATCATAATATAAAAAATCATATATTCCTGAAAATATAATCAATATATATTAATGAAAACTTTTCACATGGTTTTAAAATCACAATATTAAACATGATCTATATCGTAGTAATGGAATTTATCTATAAAATAATGGCAATGATGATGCTCAATATACATAACTAAAATATCATTCTCATATGATAGTGACTCATGGTCTTCGACAAGGTTTCTTTAATTCCTTGAGAAAAAACTACATAAAACTTAAAAAATTTGGAACAAAAACTAATAAAAATAAGTATAGGAAAACCAAGTCATAATGTCAAAAACATAGAGATACGCTACAAAAAACATTACCTCAATATCTAAAGCCTATAAACTAATCATTTGAATGTTAAATGTAAACTAAATGTAATTTTTTAAAAAATGTGTAAGAAACAAATACTAACATATAATAGGAAATTAATCTTCATACTAGTATAAACTAGGAAGCATAATCATTTAGTAATGATTTCATCGATTTTTTTATGAAATCCTCAAGTTCCAGGTGGTCACAGACACACTCTTTCATTGATTACCATTTCTTGCTATCAAATAATTTTTTTATTAGTCATGAACGTGACTAGAATAAATAATTACATGTAGAAACAAATCCACCAAATATTAGTAGAGAATATAATTTCCTTGTAATTTCATTAAAAGATGACCCCATTACTAAAAAAATAAAAGTAATGTTTGAAAAGGTAAGGAAGAAATGTGGAAGAAGTATATAATTTTGAAAAAAAACAACTTGAATTAACTATAAAATAATATATATATATATATATATATATATATTCCCCATTCATTACAAGATATTCATTAGGAAAATAATCCCTAATTTTATTCATGAATATGAAAAGAAAAAGATAATTTGAAACACTTATAGCAGTATAAATCCATCTTAGTAGAAGTAGTAGATGCAAAAAATGGGGATTTTCGATTCTTGTACATCCACAGGCTATTATCTATATTTATAGGCATACAGATTCACTAAATAGTCTGTTATAATTTAAAATATCTCATTCATGTCATGTTAGAATCACATTGTCAATAGAGATAAAATCACTTTTCATATCATGGATGATTTTATATACAAAAAAATCTATTATTTTTGACTTTCACAACATGAGTCTATCATTTTGGAATAACCCATTTTTTGAATACTAAGAAATTATAATAATATTTATTATTCAATAATGATTTACGAAAAATATTTCATGAAAACATTGTGATCAAAATAACCATATCACCATATCAATCATATTCATATTTGATGAGAAAACATCATCTAACATGGCACTCTATAACCCCGTTTTAACCCTAATATTTTCCACAAATTCCTCTATAGTTTCCTAGATACATAATGTGAACCGTGGAAGCTTCCAATTAGTACTATATTTTTCACTCATAACCCATAATATCAATTATCACAAGTTGTTTTAATTTGATCCCATCTTATGAAGTCGCTAACTTCTACATGAAAAAACTAACTTCGTCATTGTGAGAACCCATCATACATGTAAAGTTCACCATGCTCATTTGTACGTATGTAAAACCTCTTATATGACCGTAAAATAACCTATAATAGTTAAATGAAACATCTATTTCCTGGTAAATGGATCGATAAATCCATGATCTAGCACCCCTAGTCTTCTCCATAGATGTTGGGGAGCTTTTCTATCCTCATAAAGGAACTAAGAATCATTATCAATCCTCCAATCCTTATCTATTGTATTTATCAATTTAATGAAAATGAGGAATATATCTCAATGGAGTTTCCCAAGATTTATTATTCTTCATAAAGGTATTGGATATTTTCACAAGGTGGACTCTGTTAGCATATAAATGGTTTCATTTTTACATAGAGTAGTCATTGAAATTCAAACAATTTCATGTTCTAAATATTGAAAATAATTGTGAAGCATAAGATTTTATTAAAAATTCATTATATCATTTCTCTCATGTGGTCTTGGAACAACACTCTAGAGTTCCATAGTTTAAAATATGGCCATCTTGATCCTTGTTCCCCCCATTGAGGATTAATTTCATCACATGATCTATATACATGGAACAATATCAATAAAAACCAAACAAAAAATTTGTATTATAAGGGATGACTTGGGATAATATATTAGTATAAATTAATTTTAATTACCAAGAAAAATTGAAATTATATTGTTTTTATTTCATCTTATCATGATTTAAAAGTGTGATCAATATCCCTTATATTATATTCATCAGTTTGATTGCACTACACAAATAAAACCATGATACCACCCTAAGGCATAAGAAAAACCCACCCAATTACCTAGTCATATCCCTTTTGTACCTCTTAATCAAATGAATGCCGACCTTCCTTGGATTTTTTGTATGATGACATTTTTATCATTTAAAAAATGTTAATTTCCATGTTAATAATATTAAAATTTTAATAATTTTCATCAAAAAATATATTTAAACCTTATATTTGCAAAAAAAAGTTTACATTCGATGTAAATTAAAGAAATATGTAATTTTATATTTTCCCAAACAATTGGAAATATTATATATAATTGATGAAATACATCTATAAAAGAACATTATATGTTTAGTAGGATGAGTTAGTAAGAAACTATGTGTATAAATTTAACAAGATGAACATAAATGTTGTCATAAACTTATTAAATGAATCAAAATATATGACACAATAACCAATAAGTAATGTAGTAAATTTCCAAACTATTAAATAGACATTGAAATAACATGTAAAATGGTTATATTGTGAGAATGTGTAATGATTCATCTATTATTCCATACAATTTTTAGATCATGGTAAATTATAGGTAAAGAACCCTCACATAACTAAGGTCCAAATTATTAAAATTACATCTTAATTTTAATCTGAACGAAACTCTAACCCTATAATCCATTAATTCCTTACTAAAAGAAAAAAGTGCATTCTTTAATTTTATTCAATATTTGATTTTAAAGAAAAAACCCACTTAGTGGAACACTTGAGAGATGAACATCAATGAGTAATAATAAAAAATGGATGTTGTAAAATTAATATTTAGTATATTAATTTACAATAATATATCAATAAAAATTTATTTAACTAACTTATGAATAAAAAGCAGGACTCTATTTTTTTTAAATTATGTTTCTTTAAAAACATTTCAAAGATAAAATAAATCCACCCAAGAACATTTTCACAGATGAAATTATTTGTAAAAAAGTGTTTTACATTAAATATACCAACCATTAACACAAGGGAGTAAACGTTATAATTATCAGTGACATCATATTTTATTGAACTATAAAATGATCATTTTTTCATTTCAAATGAATTTTCCAAACTCAATAAAAATAACGATTAAATCACTACCAAAAAAATATTTACCAATAGTATTGTTCGGTTTATTTAAATATAATTCACTTAAGGATATGTGGGATGGATGGAAGTATCATATACGATATAATTAAAACCCATGAATTTGTATCCTATCAATACATTATTAAACTAATAAGTTCAATTTGAAACCCTATTCTATCATAACTAGTTATCCTCACAGTGGGTTAATCATAGAGGACACATAACATTTACATTTTATGAAAAATTTATAACAAAAGAAATATTAGAAAACATGAATTAAATGGATAATAAGATACCCCTTAAAACATTTACCACAGATTAATATTTCATATTAAACATTAAAAAAATAGGATTACATGTAATTAATAATTTAAAGTAGATATAATAAGGTTCTTAAAAGAGCATTAAAAATAAAATAATAATTCATAGTAACATATAATACATAATTAAAAAATTTAATTATTTAAGAAAAAATACTCTTGAAAAGGAATCTATTAAAATTTTAAAAATATACAATAATACTTATTAAAATTTTTTATTAAAAAATCCCTATTCATGTCACAGTAATTGGCCATAAATCACTTTGAGTTCTTAACTCACATACCATAATCAATGAGTGATATTTTTTAATCAACATGAACACATTCATTCTATAAAAAATATAATCAACATTTCCATTGTTATTGATTTATAATTTTATTATCTCTAGTAAATAAAATAACTCTAATAATAACCAAGGTTAAAAAACCAAAATTTAACCCCCAAAATAATGATAAATGGTATATTTAATCCCATCACAAAATTATTTTAATCACAATCTAGAATTTAAAACCTATAAATACCCATGTGAAATTTTCATACCACTATATTAGTGATGAAAAAATCACAAATAACCCTTATAAATTTTTTATGTTAACAATGAAAAAATAATCTTAATTATATATAAATCCCACCATGAACCAGTTTAGTTCCTTCCCAATTCCTTACCCAGAATTTTAGAAATTATAAAATATGGATATAATAAGTTATGTTAGCAAGTTATAGGATAATTATTTAAGATTTAACATAACGAAACCCACTTAGACCAACTTCATAATGTTAAATATGAATGTGTCAGGAATAAGACATCAGGATGGTAAAAAATGAGTGTAATGAATATGTCACTATTGTAGTATATTTAATATTATTCAAGTGAATTTTAATATTTTTGAAGTTTTTATTTGAAATTTTTATATCAAATATTTTTCTTTGTGTTTTATGGTTACTATTCATTTTTCTATCAAACATGAAGGTTTTAAGTGAAAACTTGTGAGTCTTCTTATGAATGGGTAATGGCATATGGTTTGATCATGGTTAAGGTGTTTCATGTGATGAAACTATTCATTGTTTTGAAACATAATGCAAGGTCAATTGGATAGTTTGATAAACCATACGATCAAAACTATGGTAGTCATAGTTATTTTCCAATGTGAACTACAATGTTAGAACACAGTTTGGTAAACCATGATTCCCAAAAATAAAAGATACATATATATTTGGAAAAAATAAATTTATAAATTTACAATTTATAAATTAATGAGAATATACCATGATTGTCACTTATTCTATTCACCTGAAAATGCGATTAACACAAGTGAACTCTCACTACCATTTATATTAAAATATGATATTATCATCCTATGATTTAAAGTGGATTCATAAAATAATCCTCAACTTTTTTATTTTTTACTTATATCCCTTCTGATTTTTTATTATTTATTTTTTTTCTTATGAAAAAAATCGACATGGATTTGATGGAGAAAAAATTGTTTTGGTGGGTTCTAATTCAAGGAATTGTGTGTTTTGATTTAGTTGGTATTCTATCCAGGCCAGGTTTTCCTTAAACTATTAAAAGATATGTATTGAAACATAGATATCCTAGATTAATGAATTTTTTTGTTAATTTACTTTAATTAAAATTTAATTATGTTCTTGTTCTCCTCCAATGTTTTTATTATGAAATTATATCAATATGAGGTAACCATCAGGGGGTTCATAGATGATTCTTGACTTTACCATACTTGGAATAATGGGTGTTTTATTTATATTTTTCATGCTTCTAAAGTTGTTTCAAAATTCCATGTTTTTTGAATATGGATAAGATTATTTGTTTAAATTATATTTTAAAATAATTTTTTAACCTATTTGGTAAATAGAAAGGATGGTTAAATAGTTTGAAGGAATTTTTATAATAATGTTTTTTTTAATTTTATATGATTTATAAATTAGATGAGTTCTATATTTTTGAAAGTGATTTATTCTCTAACTTTTTGTAATTAAATTTTAAATTAGTTTTTAAAATTTTATTTTTAATGGTGTAAAAGGACAAAAAATAAATAATTAGTTTTTAAAATAGCTCATTTGAAATATTCAAAATGATTTTCATGAAGTGTGTGTAACCGTCATAAATATATTTCTTTTTTATGTTTCAATTATACTAGAAAAGTGGATTATTATTATTTTTTGATGTGTATAATATAATTTTTTTTTTCATAATATGGTCTTAGTAGAATAATATGATATATTATTATTTTTCATTAGTGATTTATATAATAGTTATATGATTTTTTTAATAACTCATCACCCATTAATTTCATTTATTGGAAAAATAAACAATAATTAACTGGTAGAGATTTTGGCTGCACTAATTATCTTTTGTATCAAATATTGTCCCCTCATTTAAAGCTTTATATTTACGTGGGGAGTTCCCCTAACGAATCTGTTGTGGGAAATTTTGTTGTCTTGTGATTTCTTTTCAATGAAACATTGGTTGGATGTTGGTTCCATGTCATAGTAAGTCATAGAAAATATCACCATATGACATAGATAGTTTACTATTATACCTATTTTTATTAAATTATATATTGTCTCTCTATTTTCTTCATCATTTCATCCCCATGTTTTATTGTATTTTTCCACCATTGGATATTTGTTGTTGCATGTATAATTTTTTTATTCATTAACATGGTTCTTTGATGAGTGTTTTTCCTTTTCATGTGATTTGGAAAATATTTCCAACAAGAGTTTAAAATATGATGTGTAAAGGGTGTTTCAATGGAATTAAAAGGATATATATGTAATATTTAATAGTATCGAAATAAAATTTCTGTTGTATTATTTTAATTTTTCTGTTTATGAAACATAATTGTACCCTTTTCTAATGTTTAATGTTTTTTATATAAAGGTTCAGTTATTTTATTGTTTTATCTGAAAAGATATCAGACATTTTATTATCATTAGTGTGGATTGATAGTCTCTTTTATTAATCATACATATAAAAATATATTTTTATTAATATTATTCAATCTATAAAATATAAAGTGTCTTTTGAAATGAATTATACAAACTCTTTTGTGGAATACTACTGGTCACATTTCTCACACAACCTAAAAATGCACTCTCTTGTATGTGTGTAATTGTAATTTTTCATCATTGGTTACTAGGTTAATATTATATTATTTATGTTATTCTTATTTTTGATGAGTATTAGTTTGGGATATTTATGTATCTGCTAATTCAACTTGTTTTTTTATTATTTATTTTTCTATTATGTGAGTTGTAGTGAATAAAAATTATTATATTAATTGTATGATCTATTTATTCTAGATATTTTATATTTTTGGATGATTTGGATAATTATTATTATTTATAAAACATTTTGTTGGATTTATTATTTTCATTTTTTATTTTAAATACAAGACAACCCAATATATAGACAAAACATAATGAATTTATTTATGTTACCTATGAGTGTTTATTATAATTGGGATTCTAAATAATTCAAAAAAAAAATATTCAGACCATATACCTCTTTTCTAACCCATGGTGATTAGAAATCATTATCATGAGTTGAGGTGAGTTGAGTAGGGAAATGAATTAGGTCAACCACTTTGTTTTCATTTTAAAACTATATCACACAATCCTATTTATATGTTAATGATTCATTATTAATATATCTATTTGGATTTTTCCAAATTCAATACATAGATCATGATAAGGTTCTTGATCACTAAATTTTAGGATGAATCATGACTTATCCAAATTATTTAGGTTTTGAGATGTTTATTTTAATATCATAATTTACTAATTATGATGTATTTTTTCTAGAGGATGACATTTTTCCCATCAACGATTTTATTTTTTATTTTGGGAATCTTATTGATATTTGGGGTAAAAGATAAAGAATATATATGGTTATATGATTTTCTTGTGTGGTTTATCAATCCATTCATAGATTATATTAATTGTTTAATGATTGTTTCATCTATTTTCTCACAATTGGGGAAGGTCATGAAAATACATGCATTTAAACCAATAAAAAACATATTCCCATCAATTAAAATTTTATGATCCTATTTTTATTTTTACATACTCGTGAATAGAATAAATCATATTGAAGACAGGTCAATATGGGATGTGTGATGTTTTAATGATGAATATAGTGGGTTTTTTAATTTATTTCATGTTTTTTATGTGTCAATTAAAATGGTTTCATTTATGTCGAAGAACGCTTTCATGAGGATATTTAGTTTATGAAATAGTTTCTATGGACTATTGGCCAACAAAAGTTTTATTCTTATAATTTTTTTTCAAAAATAAATGAGATTTCCCCAATTCTCTATATTTATTGGAATGTTTTTATATAGTGTTTAATTTAAATTTTGATCTAGAAAAATGGTTTTATTATAATCATTATATATTGGAATCAACATTTTTGGTTTATTTTATAATGGAAATTAAAATTCAATATTTTTTCTAAAATATTTTTATATAAGGAAATATTGGTGGATTTTTAGAATGTAAGTAGATAATATAATTTAAAAAAATTATTATGTATTTCAAACGCTAATTTGGGTTTTGAATTTTTCAAATACAAGATCGAGGTTTTATATTTGAGGTAATGTTGTAAAATGAATTTTAATTATTTTTTTAAATAATGATTTGATGATTTTTGAGTGATCCTGGAGTTTTTGGGAATAAATAAATGTTACAAAATTTGTTAAATGATGTTGTATATAGAAAAATATATAAAATGTCATGGATTATTGGGTAAAATATTTTGTAACAATATGATTTAAATTTTTGTGAATGAATTATTGGAGTTCTTGTTAATGTTGACTAGATATGAATCCAAGAAATGTAATGAAATAATATTGTAATTCTGTTTTATGGAATGAATCTCAGGGTTAAACATTTTCAAATTATGTGAATTCATCCGCCATTGGCCTTAACCAGACTCTGAAATCAATTTAGAGACAAAATGTTCTATTTTTTTCATATTTAATTATCACCATAAGTTATATTCAATACCATTTAGGATTTGTTTAAGAGATGGGGTAACAAGAGAGAAACAATGAAAGATTAAATTTTTTAGATAAACTCATGAACATTAGATGTATAATTATGTGGGGTCTTATTTCATTGACTTATCATTCTTTCCTAATGGATGATCATTTTTATTATTTAAAATATTGATTCCTCAAAAGGGTTATCTTATGTAATTTATTATTTCTATTTATCATATATTCACAATATTTCAATTTTAATTTTATGATTTTATCAAAAAATATGATTTTTATGTTTTATATAGATATGAATTAGTATTTTGATAATTATTTCAGGTATTCATGTTCAGTGACAAGAGATAATATTTAGGTTTTGAGGAAATATTAACATAATAGGTTCTTTGGGAATTTATTTTCTCATAATCATTAAAATTATTTTTTTGGGAACTTTATATGACTTATTGATATATTTCTTTTTAGAGTTATGTAAATTACATTACCTATGAATAAATCTGATTATCGATGGATGGTAAAGAAGAGAAACATAAGTATGTGATCGCAGTGTCTTTGAAGATTCTAATTCTAGTTTATGTTATACACTCTTTAGTACTTGGTTTTTTCTTTTGGGATCACTGTTCATCTATGTTTTTTATGTGTCCTCTGAGATTTCATTTATATTAGTTTTTTTATAAGTTATGAATCTTGAATTTTCCATGTCAAGTAAAATTATTGGATTTCCTCTCATAATTTATTTGATGGATAATGTTTGTAAATTTTATGTTAGACTTGATATTTTAATAATATTGGTGTTCATCTGTTTTTTATTTGTTCAGACACCAATATTTTTTCAAATATAGTCCTTTCTGATTTTAGTACAAATGTGTATTATTTTGGTCAATTGTGTGAATTTATTTTATTAGTAATGACATCATGATAAGGATATCCCTCTCTATCTCACATTTTTTATATGAATTATATATGGTGGGAAAACTGTTATTTTTTATTTTCTTCGTAGTGATTCATGTAACTTAATAATGACTTGTGGGGTTTTTTGTGACGTTGATGATAAAGGGGAATCAATTATGTTTATATTAAGAATTTGTGACTGATCATTTTGGGGATGAATAATTCTTAGTGTTTTCTTTGTCATATTCTCTTTCAGTTTTTTTCCCAACCCCTTCGATGTTTTGTGACATGATGTTAAGGATTTAATTTTATGTTTCTTTTTTTCATATAGAAAATACAGTATTTGGGATGAATGTGACATAGTTTTCAGAACTATGACACACCATTGTCATTATTATTCATTATTTTAATTTTTTTGTAATTTTATACACTTTTTAATTTGGGATATGGAATTTTTATTTATTATAATTTATGGAGTATTTTATTATTACCACATGGTTTTTACAAAATAATTTATGTTTTAAAATAAATCACATGATTCCTTCTATAAATGGGCTAATAGTGCATGGATTTGGATTAGTTAGGTTGTACAATAGAATGAAAATTGGGGATGTTAATAATGAAATAGGGATTAATTCATGGTTGGATATACATTCTGCTAAAATCATGTGAGGTTTTGGTTCTAATCCAACATGATTTATAGGATTATCACATGGTTAGATGAATCATGTGACATATTCATATGGGAAAATCAAAACATTTAAAACTGAAATTAATATAAACCCCCATTGAAATTAAATATAATAGACACCATTTTTTAATGTATTTAATTTTACTAAGATTGGGGTGCATGCAAAGGTTCCCTCTATCCTTTATTATTGCATTTGATCATCTTATCCACCAATTGAAAGTGGCATCTTAAGGTATAAAATGTTTTCTCTTTTTATTTCCTTTCCATTATACTAAACACATTTTCATTTTGTTTAATCTTCTTCCAAAAAGATATGTGGTTTCATTGGATGAAAATAGGGGTTGGGCTTGTTTTCAAATGGGGCTTGGTTGGTTTAGGGTGTCTCCAATCGTGGTTAGGAATATAGGGAATTTAAATAGGGTTTCATGTTCTTATAAAAATGTTTATAAGATATGTTTTTGTGAATGTGCCTATCAAATTAATGAATAAATGGATTTAGATCACATTTTGGTCATCGAATGGGTAAGATCATGTTTTAAAAGATCCATTATTAACAAATTTATTTTTAGAAATTTCAAAATATTTGGAATGAAATGATTTATTAATTTTTAAGAATTAATTATTTTATTATTTGATTCGTGTATGTAATTCATGATATGTTTTCATTTAATTTTTTTATAATGAATTAAATGAAGAAAAATTTCATGAAAATGAAATTTAGTCTTTTCAAAAGACCCATGAGGAACTTTATAAATATTTTTTTGGTTGTGTGTATAACCCTCATCATTCCCCTAGTTTTATATTCATTAATTGTGTCCTTGAGTGGTGTGTTATTGATTTCTAATATGCTTGATGAAAAAAAAATGTGTTTCATATAATTGAAGTAGAGGTGAGATTATATATTTGTTTTTGTTATTAGGGGTTTTTTATATAATGATCATCTAATTCAGTTTTTTCTTACATCATGTTAATTGTTTCTAGTGTTAATATATGAACCAAAATAGAGGTCATTATTTTCAATATAATTGTTAGCTCACACACTATCTTGTATCCAATGTTTTCTGCATAGTCTTTTCTAGAGTAGTTTTCCCAATGAGGTTGTTGTGGGAAAGTCAGGTGGCCTATTATTTGGTTTGGATGAAACGCTGGCCAATTACTGGTCTAATATTATTGTACATGTAAGACCATCTCACCAATGGGATAAGTGATTTTCCAATGATATCATATGTTTAATGAAATTATATAAGGGGTAAATATTTTTTATTTATTTATATATTATATTTGAATGTTTTCGTGGTAGATTAATTTGATTTTGGTTGTATGTGTAGTTGTTTTTATACATTTATATAGAGACTTCATCAGTAGAATTCTTTTTCATGGGATTGAACATATTTTTCTAAAAGGATTTGAAGTGGAATTTTAATATTTTTTTAATGTATGAAAATGGTTTTATTTGATATGTTCTATTTTAAAGACATCATTTTGGGTTTTTTAAGTAACTATTTATGAACATTATAGATTTCTATTTATGGATTAAAAGAATTTATATTAAAAATTGTTGGATGCACCCTTATATTTCATATTATGGGGTCTAATAATGAAGGAAATTAAATTTGGAATGAAAAATTATTTTATTAATATTACA
Organism: Viscum album; assembly: GCA_963277665.1. Classification (NCBI taxonomy): domain Eukaryota; kingdom Viridiplantae; phylum Streptophyta; class Magnoliopsida; order Santalales; family Viscaceae; genus Viscum; species Viscum album. Next base: position 1,856,613,468 of record OY728157.1, read on the forward strand.
ATTGATAAATTTATTTTTCAAAAATATAATTTGAACATGAATTAATGAAATTTTTTTTTGAAATTAATTTCATATTGGTTTGGTTTAATCATACTTGGAAAGTTATTTTCACAACATATATATATTCACTACCTATTTGTAATTAGTTATTAATTCTACCTTCATATGAACAAATGTATCTTATAACACCCTGATATTTTATGAGAAATATTCATTTTAATTTCTTTGACATCTTGTGTTGTACGCTTCATCAATATTAGCTTGTGCTATACAGAAAACCATATTGGCTTGTACCATAAACAAAAAATATTCATGGCTCGTGTTATACACAATTTCAAATTCATTTTGTAGAAATTATTTTACGCAACATTATGTATGGATTTTTTTAATGTATAAATGAAAAAAGTTTTGATTATGTTCTATATAACACTAAAGAGCTTGTACAACACGTATCCCTGACATGGCTTGTATTACACGCAATCACGAACTTCCTCGATAGCGTGTTTAGAATAATAGTTTATATTATACATTTTCTAGAATGAGGTATGAGAACAAAATCAATTTTTCAAATAAAAGAATTATTTTTCAAAAAATGTTTTTTTGCAGCCTTTTGATGGTGCACCCATTTTAAATCTAATTTTTGACAAGTTTATAAGTTCAATTTTATATAAGAAACTTCTTATTTTGAATCGAGATATAATAGTTTATAGTGGATAACTTATTAATATTTTTCTGACAACGATCTTATTTTGATGAATAGTAAAAAGATGCTAAATTTCACTTAAAAACAATTTTTTCATAGAGATAATTTTTATGGTTAAATTATTATAGAAAATTGTTTTAAAGTATAAATAGAATATATTTTACCATTTTATATAATTTATGTCATTATCATTGATTTTACATTGAATTCCTAGGTAAAATCCTTTAATTCTTTTGCAAAGTTTTAACTTTTAAAACTCGTTTTCCTAACAACAGAATTAATTTTAAATTAATTCCTATATCTTATGTGATTATAATTTGGAAAAATGCATTCCATATTTGTAATTAGTTGGTCCAAATTATTTTAATAGGATAATTTTTATTTTGGGGCACAATGAATAGTAACTACGGTAAATTTTATTTATCATAGTCAAAGGTAAATCGGGTAATTAAGGGTAAATATAATATAATAAAATTACCCTAAAATTTATCTTAATATAATCGGATGATTATATTTCGTCTTAAGGCATATTTGGGTCTAAATAGAATCTATTGGAACCCACTTGAATGTGATTAAGATGATTAATTTATTTTATTTTAAAGAAAGTGAAATATGCCTCATTAAAACTATAATAATTAAAGTATTTTTAATATATGGCTATACAGAATATAAATTTATTTATAAATAATAATTTGAAAGATAAAATGTTTTTCTTTGATATGGTAATTTATTTTTAATTTTTATTAGATATTTATTTACCTTAATAGCTTATACATTAATGATGGAGAAATTATTTATTTAATGAAAAATCAATAATATTGTTTTTCTAATACCAATAATACCCATAAAAAGGACATTAAACTTGACCAAAAATTATTGGTAGATTATATATACTACCAAATAATCCAAGGATAGAATTATGGACCATTTGGAGCCTCATAATACAAATTAGGACTTTTATATTATTTTATTTTAAATAATGTCAAAGTTGTCACCTTCATACTTTAATAATGATAAAATTTTCATCGTTAAATGTTTTAGAAGATAAATTATAATAATAGTATTATTATGAAATTATTACATTTATCTTCATCATAGTATTTTATTTTTAATTTTTATAAAAAAAATATATATATTAAATAATTATACAAAAATGGGGTATTAATTATTTTATTAATAGAAATATCAAATAAATGTTTTTAAAAGTATTAAAATAAATATTATATGAACTAATTAATGTGTTCCACGAATTCTACAAGTGAATATGACTTGATAGTAAAATATTAAATAGTTTTTTTCGAAATTATATTCTATGTAGATTTTATTTAAATTCAAATAAATTAATTGTGTCAAAATTGAGACTATTGATATTTTATATTATTAAATTGTTTAAAAATACAAAAAAATTTAACAAATTACAAATTTAAATTTATATAATCTAACATTTCATAAATTATCAAATTATGTATAATTAACAACACATATGTATGTATATATATCCATATCAAACTTATAAGATTAATACCACAAATAAAATTAAATATATTAAATAAGGATAAATAAAAATGATAAGGTTTAAAATAAAATAAAAACATGTATAAATTAACATTATTGATGATATTTCAACCCTATATTATCTGATATCCTAATTTTAGTTACATTGGAAGTTTTTAAGTGGTTTTTGGGTTTATTATAAATATTTTAGAGGTTTCCAAAAGTACCCCTCTCCTCTCTTATAAAAGGGAAGATCATCCCTATCATCTTCACAACATTTTGAGCATTCATGCTCAGAAAACCCCTGAAAATTTCTCTTATATAAATCTGTAGTCATTTTATAGTGTTTCTTATCTTCTCAAAAGACAATCTCTTGTTCCCTAAGAGAAAGTTTAAAAGAGGCACATCTAGGAAGAGGTAATCTCTTCTAACGATTCATTCATGTTTTTTTATTCTTCAACTTCTTATTAATTAGTTGTTTTATCATAAAGTAATAACATAAGTATAAATAATATAAAGATATATTATTATAAATATTTAAAAACCCTATTTCACCTTTTATCCAACCTGTGGAAAATGAAATCACTGTGCGTACGTACGTACGGAATACAGTCTCCACGCCGTGGTGTAATCTAATTTTCCACCACCACCTTACATGGATGGGTATAATGGTGGAAATAATTACTATCTATGATTATTATAACATGATTTTAATTATGACATATTATATCATCTACTCCAATTCCATTTAGTAATTATAGGAACGATATCATCGCTTGTGCATACGTACGGATTACCGTCTCCACAATGCGATTAGATTCATTATACTTGTTAACAATTAAAGAATGATTATAAAGAATATATAATAAGTAAACATGAAACATATGACATAATAATGCTACTGGATATATATATATATATATATATCATTTACTTCCATTCAATTTAATAAAGAAATAAAAATAGCATTCATGCATACGTACGACCTACCATCTCCATGAACGGTGTATTTCATTCCATTGATCAATATATTATGTATATTTATAAGATGAATATATATTATATATATAAATCATGTTTTACATTCTAGAAATATTTATTCATGATCTATGAAATCATATGAAGAATTAAAATTTAAAACATGTACGATAAATGAAACAATTTTACCCAAAACGCTGCTTTGACAAGGAATTAAGAAAAGAATGGGTAATATAAAGTCATAAGTAAATCATGTATGATATCATATATATTATTATGGTTCTGTTAAAAGTTTATAATATTTTTAAACCTACTATACAGGTCTCTCAGACACATACAGATGAAATTGAATAAAAATTAAGGGATAATTATTCCAATCTCGTTCTTATCCAATATTGTTTATTTGTAAACATTTTATGGGTTTATGTTTATCATCCATGTCCATGTTTTCTCAAAATGTTTTCATAAAATGTTTACTATTATTCAATGTACGTTTAACATCATTTTTACCCTTTTATGACTTTTACCACAAGGTATGGAAGGAATCTTGCTTTTGTTTACCATACGAGGTATTTTTGAATTTTCCAGAAAAAGTACGAGGAGAATGTTTTTTTAAATTATACAACATGAATGGATTTTTACAGTTTCATAATACCTTATTTACATGATCTTTCCTCTACAAAATTTCATGATTATTTTAAATGAAATTTTTTTCTTATAAAATTGGACAACTTTTTGAGAATAGAAATTGATTTTAAAGAATAAAGGATATTTTCCTCAAGAATTAATTTCTAGTGTTTTATTCAAACTATTTCCCATATAAGATGACAATATTTAATTTGGATATTCTTAATGTATAATTTCCCTATTTTTTACATGGTTTTATTTTGTTTATTTTGAAATTATATCAATTGTTTTATATGGATTATGTTATGATGGTATGATATATATGAAACCCATTTTGTTCGTTGGGTTATGATAAGTGATTTATGTTTATTTTGTGGAACTCGAAAGAATAATTTCATTATGAGGTGGGAGGACCTTTATCTCTATCCAATTCATTGGCTAATGATTTATATCTCATGATATAGACATGGATAGAATAGAATGTAAATCTGGTTCAATAATACAGGGCTAGAACGACAAGTAAACCCAATTTAGTAATGAACTTTGTCCACTATGACGGTCTTGGAAGAAATGCCTTGGCTACTATGGAATTAATAACATGTGCTGAATGGTTTCCATAATTACATAATTTATTTCCATGCTATTTTATCATGGTTAATGTTATTTTATGATCTATTTTTTATGTAATACCACGATTTATGTCATTACTCAAGATTTTGATGTTTTATGTTCATGATTTTACGTTCAAATGTTTATGGGTTGTTTTATGTTCTCCATGTTTTCCATTATTGAGCATTTGAGCTCAACCATTATAGTTTTTCTTTCCACCAGATTTAAATAAATTCTTTAGTTAGGAAAACAAAAGGTGAAGATCGTTATGGGGGATGTTGAAGATCTTTCAACAGGACTAGAAGATAATGTTATGGGTTTCCAAAGACACTAAACTAATATTGTATTTGGGCGTTTGGTTTTGTTATTTTTTTAGTATATCCTCAAAAAGTAATGTAATTTCCATGTATGTTAAGCTTTAGGACTCTACAGTTGGTATCAGAGAGAAGGTTTAGTCAACCTTTGAAAACTAGGATGTGAAAACTTTAGTGAGTTCACTAGAGATAATTCTAAGGTATTTCTAGGGATGTTCCTATGGTTATGTAAAAGTATAGTTTATAGTCCTAGGATTATAGTAACGATCATAGAATTAAACCTATGCTATTTGATAATGAATGTACTCCCCCTTTGTTATGTTGTTTTCCAAGAATGATTTTTTCCTCTAACACTATTCTTAGTGGGTTTTAGATAATGGCTGGAACCCAAAGGAACCGTGTTGATCAATCTATTGGACAATGCAATGATTGTACTCCTGAACAAACCAAGGTTATGGGAGATGGAGTGCAAAATATTATTTCTATACTTACACAATCTATGAATCATTCTGGACTTCCAAATGAGCACATAAGGGATCGATATTCTTTTGAGCCCTTCATGAGGCAACATCCACCTTCTATGAGTGGGTCTTCTTATCCACTTATTGCCGATGAATGGATCAGTACAATTGAAAAGCTATTTTCTATACATCGATGTCTGGAACATGAAAAATTCATTCTGGTAGTTTACCATTTAGAAGATGAAGTAGACCAGTGGTGGACTCTAATTAAGAATACAAGGCCCCAAGGTGAAACTGAATCCATGGAAATGGACGAGTTCAAGAACTTGTTATTCAATAAGTACTTCCCTCTTATTCTTTGAACAAAGATGGAAAAGGAGTTCCTTGAGCTTAATCAAAAGTATAATGAATCTGTTGGTATATAAGAGGTTAATTTTACAAGTCTTTCAAGGTATGCATCTGGTTTTATAATCCATCCTAAAAGTAAATTTCATATATTCTTCAGTGGCTTAAAACCAAGTCTTCGAAGGGAATTAGCTATAAGAGACTTCTGTAGCTATGAAGAAATTGTGTGTTGTGATATCAAGGATGAACTAGAAGTTGGTGTTACATATCCATCACATGGTTTTGACAAGAAACGAATGATGGAGTTCAATGAAAAATCTCAAAACAATGGTGAAAAAAGAAGAATATTTCTTTATGCTCAAAGTGTGTAAAAGAAGCATGGTTGAGATTATGTTAAAGGGAAAATAAAATGTTTTAAGTGTGGAAAAGAAGGTTATTGAGCAGTTGAGTGTTGAAGTAATTGAAAAAGGGTAGCTAATGATGTGAATAGAGAAAAGACTATGTAGAATGCACCACCAACACTTCAATGCTACAAGTTTACAATAATGGGGCATTATGCTAATCAATTCTTGAATCCAAGGGTTAATAAAGATAATCATCAACAACCTCTTAAGGAAAAGGACAAAGGGAAGTCACATGAGTTCACTATTGGGGATGTTGAATATAAAAACGATGTGCTTGAATGATTAAGTTATTATATAACAGGATTCCAAAATAATGTTGTATATAGTATCGTGGAATATTGGAATATTTATGTATTGGTATATTGTTGTTTTCAAAAATTTTATGGTACTGGTAACCATGAAAAGTGATTGAAATATTTTTGGAAAGCAGATGAAATGTGCATAACAAAGGGATAAGGAGAAAATAATATGTATGATAGTATTCATGCGCTCATGACTAATATAAGGACAAAGTGATATCATGGTTTGAGTGTATCAATTTTTTGGGATTTTGGTATGTGAAAAGCGTTAACTTTCTACAACATTCATGTTTTCACTAAGGTTCAATGGGTATTCATTTTTTAGAGAATACATGATTAAGCTATTCACATGTTAGGAATGAGACCAACAAGATATATCATATGATAAATGATGGTATTCACATGCTTGGTAGATGACTTTTGTAGTCATCATTTACCTTATACTATGAGATTGGATAGAAGTATTTTGGATAAGCTTAAAGAATGGAATGTATTATGTTTGACATCAGATAGTATTATTTATGTCTAGAACCTTCTTTTTGATATTATTTTGGACTGTTATAATGGTGATGTTTTAGAAAAAGGAATACATGAATGATTTATGATAACCCATCGCGTCGGACAAGTTTACAAGAATTAAACCCACACCTGAAGTGTGACATGCCATTATCACCTAACACTGGCCTACAAGAAGTCCCTGGTTAGAAGAAACTATTTTATTTTATTAAGAAGGATGATAGATGAATTATAAGTCCATTTTTAGAACCATATATAATTTATGTCACCAATGATGGACTTATGTATATAACTTTTGCTAACATTGTGTTTGAGACAGATTTAATGACCTATCATTCTATCTCATAATCTTCTATCACTTCACAAAAGTCAAATTCAACTTCATTTATTTATGTGATGAAGTCAAAATTGGTCAAGTCATGAGTAACAGTATGATTGTACCAAAATAATGTATGTATTTATTTTAATTAAAAAATTATTCAACATTTGGTAAATGATCTTGAAAACCAAAAATGTTGTCCTAGTGCCCTCATATCTGATGAATTAGTTGGTACCTCTTATAATCACAAATTTATGGCTTTGTGATTATTGCCTTTTTCATAGCCATGTCCTCTACCACTCTTCATCAGAAGTTGATGAATATATCTCTTACATATCCATATTTTCACCTATGTTATCCAATGTGGAAACTGAGTGATGATTTAATATGGGTAAACATTACGTTTCTTATTTCACTTTTTAAAATTATGTTTTAGTATCCTTTTTACGATGTGGGTTTCAATGAAAGAAACATTCAAGTAGTAAATGATTTATAACCCCGACGAATTTCGAGGGTGAAATTAATTTTAAGTGTGGTAGAATGTAACAACCCGAGATTTTATGAGAAATATTATTTTTAATTTCATTGACATATTTTGTTGTATACTTCACCAAGACTATATTGCACTATACAGAACACCCTACGGATTTTAGTATCTGAAAACACTATTATTGGCTCGTGTTACACACAATTTCAAGTTCATTTTGTAGAAATTATAGAATGAAACATTAAGTATAGATTTTGTTTAATGTATAAATGAAACAAGTTTTTATAATGTTATATGCAGCACAAAAAGAGCTTGCACTACATGCAACCCTGGCTTGGCTTGCATTACCTGCAATCGTGACCTTCCTCGATAGCGTGTGTAGTACGCAATAACGAGTTTCACTAAACAACATATATATTTTTATAATATTATTATAAACTAGAAGTTATTAATAGTATTAACCGAATTTTGAATATTATAACATTATAGATCATCATACACATTTTCTGGAATGAGTTATGAGAACAAAATCAATTTTTTGAATAAATGAAGCATTTTTTAAAAAATGGAGTTTTGCCTCCTTTTGATGGTGCACCAATTTTATATCTAATTTTTGAGAAGTTTATAAGTATAATTTTATAAAATAAACTTCTTATTTTTAATAATTATATAAAAATTTTAATTGGATAATGTTTTGATATTTATCTGACAACATTCTTATTTTGATGAATAGTAAAAACACGATATATTTTACTTAAAAACAAATTTTTTCATTGTGATAATTTATATGGATAAATTATAATATTAAATTCTTTTAAATTATAAATAGAATATATTTATAAAATTTAATATAATGTATGTCATTAGCATTGATTTTACATTGAATTCCTAGGTAAAATCATTTGAATCTTTTGCGATGTTTTGACTTTAAAAACTCGTTTTCTTAACAACAGAATTAATTTGAAATTAATTTCTGAAACTTGTGTGATTTGAATTTGTAAAAATGGATTCCATATTTGAAATCAGTAGGTCCAAATTATGTTAATAGGCTATTTTTTTTAACACTATGAATAGTGACTACGGTAAATTTTATTTACAATAGTTAAAGGTAAATCAGGTAATGAAGGGTAAATATAATATTTTAAAATTACCCTAAAACCTGTCTAAATATAATTTGATGATTATTTTTTGTCTTAAGGAATATTTGAGTTGAAATGGAATCCATTGTAACCCAATTTACTGTGATTAATACTTTTAATTTATTTTATTTTAATGAAGGTGAAATATGTCTCACTCAAACTTTAATAATTAAAGTAATTTTTATATAAGGGTATAAAAACAATAAATTTCATTATAAATACTAATTTGAAATATAAATTTTTTTTATTTGTTATGGTAATTTAATTGTTATTTTTAGGAGATATTTAATTACCTTAATATCTTATACATTAATGATGCAGAAATTACTTATTTAGTGAAAAATTAATAATATAGTTTTCATTTAAATAATAATACCAATCAAAAGGACCGAAAACAAGACCAAAACCTAATGGTCGAGTATATCCATACCCTAAGCATAAATGGGTAGAATTAGGGACCATTTGGATCCTTATAAAACATATTAGGATATTTATATTATTTTCTTTTTAATGATGTCAAAGTTTTCTCCATCATACTTAATTAAAGATAAAATTTTAAAAGTTGGTTGTTTTAGAAGATAAATTTGAAAAAAAGTATTATTATGAAATATAATATATTTATCTTCATCATAGTATTTTATTTTTAATTTTATTCAAAAAAATAAGTATTTTAAATAATTATACCAAAATGTTGTATTAATTATTTTATTAATACAAATATCAAATAAATGATTTTAAAAGTATTAAAATAAATATTAAATGAACTAATTAATTTGTCCCACAAATTTTATAGATGAATATGGCTTGTTAGTAATCTATTAAATAGTTTTTTTTAAATATATTCTCCGTGTATTTTATTTTAATTCAAATAAATTAATGTTTTCAAAATTGAAACTATTGATATTTTATATTACTAAATTGTTTAAAAATAAAAAAAAAATAAAAAATTACAATTTAAAATTTATATGATCTAAAATTTAATAAAGTATCAAATTACATATAATTAATAATACATAAGTAAGTATTTATAACCATATCATATTAATAACATTATTACCACAAATAAAATTAAACAGATTAAATAAGGATAAATCAAAATAATAAGGTTTAAAATAAAATCAATACATGTATAAATTTAATTAGATGATTATAGTTCAACCCTATCTTATCTAATATAAGATTTTGAGTCACTTTGGATGTTTTTATGTGGGGTTTGGGTTTATTATAAATATTTTAGAGGTTTCTAAACGTGCACCTCTCCTCTCTTATAAAAGGGAACCTCCTCCCTCTCTTCTTTACAACATTTTGAGCCTTCATGATCGGCCAACACATGAAAATTATTATTCTAAAAATATCTAGTTATATAATAGAGGTTCTGATCTTCTAAAAATAACAAATCTAGTTCCCTAATAGAATGTTTAAAAGAGGCACGTCTAGGGATAGATAATCTCTTCTACCGATTCGTTCATGATTATTTATTCTTCAACTTCCTATTATTTAGTTGTCTCATCATAAAGTAATAAAATCACTATTAATAATATACTGATATGTTTTTATAAATGTTAAAAAACCCTATTTCATCTTTTATCCATCATACAGAAAACAAAATCATCGTGTGTGCGTACGTACGAAATATTGTCTCCACGCTGTGGTATAATCTCATTTTCCACCACCACCTTACTTGGATGGGTATAATGGTGGAAATAATTACTATATATTTTTATTATAAAATTATTCTTAATTATGTTATATTATATCATCTACTCCAATTCAATTAAATAATTATTAAAACAATATGATCGCTCTTGTGCACGTATGGATTACCATCTCCACAATGCGACGAGATTTATTCTCAAGGTTAACCATTCAAGAATGATTATAAAGTATATATAATAAGTAAACATGGAAAACATGAAATAATAATTCTACTAGATTTATGTATATATATATGTAATTTACTTCCATTCAATTTAATTCGGAAATTAAGACAGCGTTAATGCGTACGTACGGCCTACTGTATCCATGAACGGTGTATTTCATTCCATTTATCAATCTATTATATAGAATTATATGATGAAAATATATATTATATATATAAATCATGTTGAACATTTTTGAAATATGTAATCATGATCTATGTAATCATATGATGAATTAAAAGTCAAAACATGTACTAGAAATGAAACAATTTTGCCCAAAACGTTGCTTTAACATGGAATTTACAAAAGAACAGGTAATATAAAGTAATAAGTGAATCATGTATGATATCATAAATATTATTATGGTTCACTTTCAAGTTAATAATATGTTTGAACCTACTATATAGGAGTCACAGACACATGTGGAAGAAATTGGACACAAGGTAAGTGATAATTATTCCAATCTTGTTCTAATTCGAGATTGTTTATTCGTAAGTATTTACCGGGGTTATGTTTATCATCTGTGTCCATTTTTTCACATATTGTTTTCATAAAATGTTTACTATTAATCCATTTAAATTTAAAGTCATTTTTACCCTTTTATGACTTTTACCACAAGGTAAGGGAGGAATCTTTCTTTTGTTTACCATATGGGGTACTTTTTGACTTTTCTGGCAAAAGTACGAGGAGAATGTTTTTTTAACATAAACAGCAGTAATAAATTTTTACAGTTTCATAATGCCTTATTTACATGAATCCTCATATACAATATTTAATTAGTATTTAAAACAAATTTATTTTCTTTTAAAATTTCCTGACATTTTTAGAATGGAAAATGATTTTGTAGAAGAAAGGATATTATCCTCATGAATTCATTTCAAGTGTTTTATCCAAACTATTTCCATATATGATTAGATTATTTAATATGGATATGCTTAATTTATAATGTAACTATTATTTATATGGTTTTATTTTGTTTATTATGAAATTTTATCCATTGTTTTATATATATTATGTTATAATGGGATGACATATATGAAACCCATTTTATTCACTGGGTTATGAGGAATGATTTACGATTATTTTGTGGCACTCGAAAGAATGATTTCATTATGAGATGGGTGAGACCTATATCTCCCTAAAATCCTTTGGGAAAGGATTTATATGTCATGAGATATACACTTCTAGAATGGTAAGTGAATTAGTTTCAGTAATACAGGGCTGGAACAACATGTAAATCTGGTTCAGTAGTGGACTTTGTCCACTATGATGGTCTTGGCAGCAATGCCTTGGCTGCTATAGAAATCATAACATGTGATTAATGGTTTCAACAATTACATGTTTTATTACCATGTTATTTTATCATTGTTAATGTTCCTTTATGATCTATTCCTTAGTTAGTGCCAAGATTTATGTCATTACTCATGATTTTGAAGTTTTATGTTCATGGTTTTACATTTAAATGTTTATGGGTTGTTTTATGTTCTCCATGGTTGTCCTTACTGAGTACTTGATTTCACCCTTTATTTTTTTTCTTTATCTAGAATTTAAGGAATGGTTTTAGGTAGGAAAACAAAAGGGTATGATTATTATGGGATATGCTGAAGATCTTTCAACACGATTAGAAGATTATGTTCCATGTTTCCAAATACACTAAACTAATATGGATTTTGGGCATCTGGTTTTGTTATATTTTAAGTATTTCCCCAAAAGTAATGTAATGTCCATGTACATCATGATTTGTGTCTCTAAATTTATCTTCACTTTTATTATAAATCTTATATGATGACTATTGGTATGAGATATATATATATCATCAGTTAAACATGTGGTTTATTTAATATATTTTTTCATTATGTTTTATATAGTTAATTATATTTATTATATTATTTATGAGATGTATTAATTCAAGATTTATTATAAAATATGGATGATTTTGTTTATTCTGTATGGGTATAACTCATTGGGACAATTGTATTATTTGAACTATTTATATTACAATCATTATAGCCCAATATATGGTTTAACATTCCATATTTATGATATGTTTCCATTATGTGGTTATTATTATTTGAGGGTGAAATCTATCATATATTTCTATAATTTTTTATAGCCTAGTTCCTTTTTAAACTATTGAGGATTAAAAATTCACATCATGCCTTTTGATGAGTTGGGCTATGAGATACATTAGGTTGACCCGAGTATTATTTTTGCAAGAGGGGCCCATGAAAATATATAATGAATGCTTCTATAAAAGAGAAAATGAAAGAATAAAAGGATATAAATTCACCAATTTAAAATAATACAAGATCTAAATATACTAACTAACCAGTTTTGGGACACCATTTACCAAATAAAACTCTTGAATTCCCCCATATTCTCTTTATATCTTCGTGTATTCGATACGATTCAATATATCTAGAGAGAAACTAATTTTAAAATACTTGAACCTCCACATTCTTTCCTAGGTGAACATATCAATAACATATTGAATATAAAACCACTTCCATAAAATGGCTAACACACCATCATGAAAAACATTGAATGATGTTTTTATAAATTATGTGATTACCCATTACCTTAAAAAAATCAAATAATAATAAAAATGACATTTTCGTTATTAAATAATAATTATAAATCCTTAATATTGCTTAAATACAAAAAAATACATAGTTAAATAAAACCTCCCCACCCTATTTCTTATCATCGATGATATGTTCATAATTCTTATATCCAATGATTCACTGAAATATTTAAATATCATTCATATTAGTCCTATAAATAAAATAAAAATTAAAAAAATATTCATTAAATAAATTCATAAAAATATAGACTATACTCACAAATCCAACAAAATATATCAATATTAAAATGATTATAATACCTATGAGGCTAATATATTACTATTGATTTAATAGGAATCTAAAAAATCATGCCACTCAAAATTATTGACACCATAAATTCATACAAATCACCCCAAGATATTAATGTCAAAGGATACACTGACATTTTGATAACTCAATGAGTACCATATTCTCAATAAATTAATAATAATTGATGTTGTACCTCATTATATTATTCATTAATGGATTATTAATCCTTTCATAATACGATATTTGTCCACTATTTCTAATCAATTCATACAAAAAGTTTTATAAAAAACTAAGCTTTATTTAAAAGACAAAAAAAATGATGAAATATTCAAAGGCATCATATTTTATAAAATCTATTTATTTCTTGATTCAAAATTTAATAAAAACTAGATGATTTTCACAAAAAAAATTCTTAATAAACCATCCCATTTTAGGATCAATTTCCTATTTAATTTTCTGTGGAAATAATGTCAAAATTGATAACATATTTTAAAACAATTTACATTTCATAACATAATATAAATAAATAGGTTTCCCACAAGATCCATTTTACCTCAAAATTAAAAACTTGGTCCCACTTTTAAAATCCTGGGTTTACTATAAAACAACCCAATATATGAAATTAGTTTAAAAAAATTATCAATTTATCAAACATTTAATGATTTTATAGAACCATCCTATACATTAGAACATTAGGTTATAATATATATTCACACAAATATTTATTTCAATATAGTATCTAACAAATGTTTAAATTGTAAATTACCAAATTATTATTAAATATCATCTCATATATATTATGACTGAATTATTTAATATCTATAGCCTTCTCTAGTTGATAATAGTATCTTGGTTCTGAAAAATACTAATTTATGAAAATAAATCCTAAATTATCTATCATGTATGGTACCAATGAATGAAAATAAGTTTGGAAATCGGCTAATAAATAGAAATCATTATAAAAAGAAGAAAAATCAAAAAGAAAAATCATTGTAATAAAACATTAAATTGGAATGAGTTTATGAGTTTCCGTATCTCATAAAAAAGGAAAAGTATCATGTAAAAATATAATCTATTAAATAATATTTTTTATAATTTAAAATACAATGTAGATCCCATATCATATTGTTATTCCATAGAATATCACATGGTGAATTAGTGATAGAAACATCTTTTAAAAATTTACTATTCATAATTAAACCCCTTTGAATAATTAAGTTATAGAATATATAGAAGTATATTATTCAATATTAATTGAAATAATTGAAAGTAAACTCAATATAAAGGCAATATTTCATGGTTTTTCCATGATGTGATACACTACTCTTTACATTGTCTAAAGTCATTTTATGACAAAAAAGTTATCATCACTATTAATCTATAGTAATCATAAATGTAGTAAATGTCTAATACAACGTTCTATAGGGTATTATATATTTTACTTAGAGGATAATATGTCATCCACTTCCCCGATAATTTGAGTTATTATTTAATCTATAATCACTAGTCTACCAAAATTCATCCTTTACTCTCAAGCTTTTATCGAATCATAAAATTATTTTTGGATTATTTAGTATCTGGGATTGAATCCCCAAAAAGAAATATTTTGAATTATTTGTTAATTTAAATACAATATATATAGACTCATCATTCTCTCAAAATTTGATAATGAAAAAAATTATGCATGATAAAATTCATTAATGAGATGATTATCTTACTCTTCAATAGGAAGAACCTATATTAGTGGAAATAGAATTATCTCTCCTAAACATTTAAGAAATACATGTGTATCACAAGTTAATCAACTTATTCTGTATATATATGATAAATATTTGTATCAGGATCCTCTTTATTTTTAAAATTTCAATACCCTTGCTTTACTGTTTTATAAGATTTTATATTTTAAAAAATTATAAAAACACATGTCAATAAATTTTACAGATATTCCTCGAATATCAGTCATAGAGAATCTCTATAGACAATAATATTTGTTATTCTATGTAGAAAACTAAATTTTATAATTTTATTCGATCTGATAATAATCCACAATCATTCCAAATTAATACTTATTTTAATGAAATTCAATCATCCTTGTATCTCATATTTAATCAATATATTTTTGTTGAGTTTTTTATATTTTTTATTTAATCCCACAATAAATAATCATTTTCCAATACTCATAGTATCTGATTTTCTGAATCATAATAATCCTTTTAAAGGTATTTGAGGAAAATTATGAATGGTTTCAAAACCATATAACGATTTTTATGTCCCTTATGATGAGATATCTTAAATTTACACTAACATGTCTTAGCTGTATGAGCTCATGTATGAAATTTAAAATGACATATATTAACCAAACAAGGAAAAGTAGGAACCTTATGAGGATTTTACACATCCTCGCTCTTATTTATACCAACATTTAAAATATTATGTTAGAATTATGAAATTATTCACTATAAAAAACTATAAATGTTGTTTAAAATAAGAAAAACCTCAATATATTTGGTAAAACATCACAATGAGTAATAATTGAGTGGAGATATATTATAAAACATTAATTTTTCAATTATGATTATTTTACCATATCAATTGAATTGGAGGTTATTAATATAATATCATTAATAAATATATGTGTAATTTTACAACAAATTATTAATTTTTCGATTTATTTTTAGTAAATATGAACTCAGTTTTTTGTAATGTCATTTTATTATTTAAGATGCATATTATTGAAAATTGTTTTTTATTAATTTTTTTGCATGAAAATTATCATTACTTTCATAGACTATTTAATATTTTATTTTATTAAAATTAAATAATTTTTGAAATCAAAATATACAAAATTAACCTATGGTTATTGTTTTAGATTTTTATGAAATTAATTTTTTTAGTGAATAATGAAAAGCCTTTTTTCAAATACTCTTATTTTATTAAGTTTAATCAAGTAGATTAAATTTACAATTAAATTTTTGATGTATTGTTAATATGAATCATGAAACATTCTACTTTTAATAATTTAATTAGTTCCATTTTATGTAGAGAAATTCATGATTTTAATATCTGGTTAAATATATGATTAAAATTATTTTTTTTTCTAAAATTAATAATTCATTTTAGTTTACACATTTTCTTTAAAACTAATTGAAAATATTTATTAAATATTTATTTCAAAAAATAAAAATAACTTTTCAAATCAATTTCACAATTTTTTTTAGATTTATGTTTTAAGAATATTATAAAAATAATGTCTGTCTATTGAATAGTAAGAAGTGCTGATTCTTTAAAAGAACCTTTTCGATTAAATGATTAAAAATTGTATAATATATTTTAAAAAAGTTTTTAAAATATTCATTAGTTCTATTATATTTATAATAGTCTAATTTAGTTCTTGGTAATTATTTTTTTGTTTCATTTTTATATAATAACTATTCATACGTTAGAAAACCTTTGCATTGATAAATTAATTTCTATCAGATT